>JAOEGL010000002.1:43907802-46307802 GCA_034509955.1 Urosaurus nigricauda | reverse complement strand
CAGTTATAGTCAATGGGCACAAACATGTTGCCAGTTGCTGGCACATTGGGAGGAGAAAAAAACTACAATTTCCCACATAAGATAGCTTAAGAAGCACTGATCTATGTGATATTCTGGTTAACAGTCTCGTTGCTGAATTGTAGCCACC
This sequence comes from Urosaurus nigricauda, assembly GCA_034509955.1. Classification (NCBI taxonomy): domain Eukaryota; kingdom Metazoa; phylum Chordata; class Lepidosauria; order Squamata; family Phrynosomatidae; genus Urosaurus; species Urosaurus nigricauda. Next base: position 46,307,654 of record JAOEGL010000002.1, on the reverse strand, counting down.
CCATCTGGAGCACATTACAGTAGTCCACTCAAAAAGTTGCCAGTGCATTGACCACAACATTGTTTAGTACAGTTTACCAAAAACAAACAGTTTGTGCAGCTGAATTATATTTTAACACAGGCCTCCAGTGGCCCAGAGATGCAGAAGAACAGGTTGTATGACACACAGTTCTATCATCCAACAGAAGGGAATTGCCACAAGAGTCAAGAGGAACAGTTGGGGATAGTTACCATAGGTGTACACAGTCCTATCATGTGCTATTTGAGGTGGCTGCCTCTTCAGCTAGTTCATGTAATAACAAATACAGGTTGAGTCTCCCTTATCTATAGTTTTTTGTGGAACTTTCAGGCTATGTGGCCATGTTCTAGAAGAGTTCCTTTCTGACGTTTCGCCAGCATCTGTGGCTGGTATCTTCTCTGAAGATGCCAGCCACAGATGTTGGCAAAACATCAGAAAGGAACTCTTCTAGAACATGGCCACATAGCCCGAAAGCTCCACAAAAAACTATGGATGCCAGCCATGAAAGCCTTCATCTCCCTTATCTGTTTATATGGCTGCCCCCAAGCATTTTGAATAAGGGAGACTCAACCTGTAATTTCCATAGTTTTCTCCCTGCTTCATGAAAAAAATAAATATTTGCCAGATGTCAAAGCTGGATTCAGAAAAGGAGAGGGTACCAGAGATCATATTGCAAATGTATATTGGATCATTAAAGCGCATCAAAGAATTTTAGAAGAAAATCAGCCTGTACTTTATAGATTTGAGGAAAGCCTTTGATTGTGTAGATCATGAAAAAATATAGAAGACCCCAAAAGAAAAGCATGTGCCACAAATTTTTATTGTCATGTCCTGTACTCAGGACAAAAGGCCACTGTCAGGACAGAATATGGGGAAATACAATGGCTTTTCATTGGCAAAGGGGGAGGACAAGACTACTTTTTATCACTCTAATTTATACACCAAATACATCATATGGACAACTGGATTTAAACTCAAACAAAGTAATTGAGCAAATTGAAGAAAGGAACATCAGCGTTTTAATATATGCAGAAGATCACCAGATATCATTCATAAGAGGTGGATGGAAACATCAATTGGCTGTGTCCCAATCAACAGGATAACAGAACCCTGTTCCCCACAGTGACTACTTCACAGAAAGTCGGGATCAGATCTTCTCGATCCCTATTTATATCCCTACACTTTTGAATTGAGATTGTGAATATGAATGAGTCATTATCACCATTATCACCATTCATGACTCATTCATATTCACAATCCTGATCACCATTCATGACTCATTCTTATTCACAATTCATGACCTGGTCACACTTTAGTCTCAGGCTTATCATACAGCATTGTTGTTCTCCCAATTCTGTTGTGCTGTACAGTCATTGATAACATGTTTTTAAAAATGTTGAAAATAATCCATTGATCACTTCCTTTCATACTATTATTCATTAACCAGTTTGAGTCCAGATGTCTCATTCCACTTCATTGCAGGAATAACTGATTAGTGGGTGTGATGGACTACAAACCCCAGATTCTGCTTGGCTGGGGGATTTTGGGAACTGTAGCCTTTAAAAATAAATATTCTGAGCTCGTGAGTTCATCTATGATTTTGTTTGATTCCAGGCACTGGCTGGACTCAATCTCACAAACTCTCTCCAAGCTTTGTTAAACATTTTAGTAAGCATTCTGGCTTCATATGATCAATTAGAAACAAAGGCAGTGGATGCCCTCTACTGATTCCCAGTGGAATCTGCAGCAGCAAGCCACAGAGATACTGCTGTGGTTCTCAGCTTCATTTTGGCTTCTAATCAGCATGTGTTCCTTGTCAACAAGCTACTGTAAACAGCATCTGAGAAGAGATCTGTTATAAACATAGAACAGAGTGAAATGCTTCTTAGTGGATCATCTTTTTCATCTCATGCAAAACCCTTTTTTATTCTTTTTGCAAATACTCTCACTGCACCAATGCTCAGCAGGTTTAAAGAGTATCATCCTAGGAGGCAGCAGGAAATAACAATAAAAATGATATATAGATATATGATCCTTTAACCTCACCATAGTTTACACAAGCTCTCTTCTTAGCCATTGGTTGGACGATTTGAGTAAATAAACATACACTTGACAAAAGAAACCCTTTGGGGAAAATAACAATGGCCAACATCTAGGCCTCAAATCAAGTTAGTTATGTTTCACTTGTAATGAAAGCAATGAGGATTAAGTTAGTCGTAACCAACTTGTCCCATTGATTGAGAATGAGGCTTATGTACAACAAAAACTAGTTGGATTGGAGCCATAAAATATATAACAACTAACACATGTTGCAAAAACCTCTGTTATTTTTCTACTCCTTCTAGGCTCTGAGACAAGATAGATTTTTGTAGCCTATGGCATAAATTCTGCAAACAATTGAAAACCTAAACTTTGTGTGGTCCATCAATGGAGTATCTACAAGCAAGTCAAGACAGTGTGAGCTACCTCCATGAAAACATTCAGATTGTGTAAATGAGGAACAGATAATTAATAGATAATAAAAACTATATGTTCAACCCAAACAAATTTCTTAGCACTGTAAATTCCTTATAGCTAGTTTGCTCAGTTTCAGGGGTCGACTTATTCCAGAATGACACAAAGTAGTAAGACTTGACATTTACCTGCTCTATATTGTCTCTTGGCCTACAAGCATTTTAGATGAATGCTGAATTAGTTCTATAGTTTAAGTATAATTATAGAAGTGATTAAGCATCCATTTAAAATGCCCTCCTAAGTTATCAGCCTCAAACTGTTTGATGGTACAGCCCTTCTGACATATTTCAGAATTAGAAGTGTAACATTGGAAGGTACTTACATTGTCAGACAAAGAAGGTAATGGAGCCTTCATAAGTGGATTTCCCATTGTAGCAAAACTATAAAAGGTTGCTGGATGTAGTTTATCGTTGATGGAAATAGCCTTGACAACATAAAAGACAGAAGCAGAGCTTTGCCATTACGGACTGAAATGTATTGAGCACAACACAATTCTAAAGTGGTAACACTTGAGGGAGGACGTACCAAGGGTCTCTTGAGAGTAATTGTCATGGAAGAATTAAAGAAGCAGCCAGAGACATTCCAATTTGGAAAAGGACTCAGATAAGCAAAGGAAAACTTTGAACATTAAAGATCAGCCACTCTTTGGTAGGCATGGGGTTCATAACATAAATACAAATGCACAGTTAAATTGTAATATGTTCAGAGCATGCATATTAGCACTGATGTTTTGGCTCAAAAAAAAAAAGATTTCAGATACTATAGAAAGAATAACATGGGTTACAATCCTATATTCATTTGCAGGATAGTAAATATCACTGAACAGAGCCAGCATGGCATAGTGGTTTGAGTGTTAGATAAAAACTCTGGAGACCAAGGTTCATGAACAGTTTGGCCATGAAGCCCACTGGGTGACCTTGGGCATGTCACATATTCTCAGCCTCAGGGGAAAGCAAACCTCCTCTGAAAAAAAATCTTGCCAAGAACACCTAGGGCGCCTGCTGCACCCCCCTTTCAGGCCATGGGGAAGCAGCAGTTTTCCCCGCAGCCTTCCAAAGCAGTGGGATGGGGCGTCTGAGGCTGCCAGTACGACAGCCTTGGCCCCATCTCGCCGCTTAAGGTGCGGCTACAGTCAGCCCCTTTTGGGCGGTCTGTACCACCCCATAATCTCTATCTTTTTAAGTAAGCTAGAATTTACCTTGTCCACATGCAGGTCTTTGTGTTGATGCAAGGGATTCTGGAGGCTCTATTGTTCTTATGTATTGCACAGGGGCCAGCATCCGGTTGATGTTTCCACATGCACAAATTCCCCTATGAGAGTGGTTTGACATTTATGTGCAATGTGGAAGCAGCATCATGCATGCAGGGCCATTGTGCATGCAGCTGCGCACTGCATGTAGAAATGCATGCATCTTGTGTTGGGACTGCATTGTGCATGGATGCACAAGTGCATTGGGTTGCACATTTGCTTCCTTGGTTCAGTTGCTCAGCACTGACATTCAACACAAAGGCTGTGTAATGCAGTTAATGCCTATTTCTACAAAAAGAGGTTTGTACTACACAGCCACTTGCTAGGGTCCTAGCCCATGTGTCCTCAAGCCACAGAAGACATAGGAACTTGTCCTCACAGCAGATGTGAGGAATCAATGATCTAAGAAACCTGTATGCCATTAGCATAGCACACGTGAGTGTTAGTTACTGATATCTGACATTTTCTCCTTACTCTCCTCTTATAAATACAATTGCTTATAAACACAAATGTTACATGAATCAGTTGCTTTTTACAGAGACATAAATGTTTAAAACAGCAAGCCAATACAAAACTTTGTTAATAAAATAAGGCTTTTAAACAAGGGCTTCAAATTTTATTACATGCTCTGTTTTGTGGAGAAATCTGAGCTTCTCCAAATTTGTCACAGAATGTAGAACAGCATTAACTCTCACTGCTGACAGAGTTTGCTGAAACTTATTTTCGTGCTTTTCTTTGGGTTAAGTTCACCTAAGATCACGCTGCTACTCCACTGTATGGGGTGCTTAATAGCTGTGGAAATAAAATCTATGGAAATCTTTCTCCTTTCTCTGCCAAACTGTTGGGTAACACAGAAATACCTGCTACACATGGCCTTAGCATGGTAAACTCTAGATGAATCAGTACCCATTTATCTTATTTCTCTTTCCTTTCCTTTTCTTTTCCACTTTCTTTGTTTCATGTTCTTTTCATCCTGTTTCTTTTGTCAGTATAACCACAGCTTACAAAGATAAAAAATTGAAATATATTGGCCAGAATTCTATTGTTGTTTAATGTATGCCTTAGTTTCCCTATGGGAGTAAGTTGAACATTTTGTCCAATGCACAATTCAGAAATGAAGTTGGATATGCAGCACCCTTGCACATGTGGGTTCATGTTCTTGGCTGATCTGTATTTGTCTGCTCCTGGGAAAAATTAGCAGTAGTACTCCCATGGTTACACTTTCAGTTGTGCAGCATTGCCATTAAACATCATTATCACTATTAATCATTATTTACAACAATATTCTGCTTTCCCCATTACTGCAAGTCAAATTATTTATTATTATTATTATTATTATTATTATTATTATTTCCACTTTTCTCTCAATTTGATAGATGGACAGAGATAGATACATGTTATTTTTAAAATATTTAATCTATAGAGTTAAAACCATTTAAAAGTCTTCACAAAAAAGAATGTTAAAAAAAACAGCAAAGCAGCACACCACTGAAAGCCCATCACATTTAGTTCTTGAAAGTCTGACAGAATAGGAAAATTTTCACTTGCTGGCAGAAGGAAAGCAAGGAAGGAGTCATCCTTACCTCCCAAGGGAGGAAGTTTCAAAGTCTGGGAGTAGACACTGAGAAGGCCTTCGGTCTTGTGCAACACAGGTTGTGTTAGACAGCAACCAGTACCTCTCTGAGCATCCTGAATGTAGGATCTTTCGCCTTTATGTCATTGACAATGCCCAAAAGCCAAAACATGTTATTGTTGTTGTTATTTTGTGTCTTTGAATCATTTCCAACTTATGGCAATCCTAAGGCAAACCTATTATGGGGTTTTCTTGACAATTTTCTTCAGAGGGGGTTTGTCTTTGCCATCTTCTGAGGCTGAGAGAGTGTGACTTGTAGTTAAAATCCCATTGAACTTCCATAAAAACAAGATAGTTGTGAGTAATGCTTGCCCTATTGACCTCAGTGGGACTGACTTTATTTGGATTTGAGAAAACAATGCTAAAACCCAGGATCTGATCTTACAGAGGTCTAGCTTTCCAGGCCAAAAGCCCCCCCCCTTAAAAAATGCTTAATTTTATCCATGATTCAGATTAATTTCTTTGATTTTTTTTATGACATAAAAATGAAAGTATTGTTTTTTAATATCATTTTAATATACCATCTGTGAAATATTGGAGGATATGGGAAAATGCTGTGTCTGTATGAGGTGACTCCAAGAGAGTAACAAGCCAAGAGCCAGGGCTGACCGAGAGAGAACTTCCATTCCCATCCCCACAAGAAGCATTTCTTGTCATATGTAATAGGGCTTTCATCTAATCTTAATATCCAAAACTATCTCAGTAGGAGCTTAACATATTAGAAACTCTTATTACAGTTCTATTAAAATGATACAGGGTCCTGTGACACCTGTGTTTTGGCATGAGATTTTTTTATGATTACAGTCCACTTCCTCAGATGCATTGTAGCCCACAAAGTCTAATCTGTCCAGCCCAAAATCATCTTTGATGCTGGAATCACAGTGGCATTGATTATGTTCTGGTGGCCATTCCAGGATATTCCCGTTGACTGTGATAAAATAGAGGCAGGACTCAAAAGTCTGCCAGAATGTTTTGATTAGTAGGAACAACCATGTCATCTTCCAGCCGTTTCAGTCTCCCTGTTACCTCTGAGTTTAGTTGCAACCACTATATTAACTGGTGGGAAAATTGATTTTTCCCAGTATGTTATAAGCTTGTTGTTGTTGTCTGCCTTCATGTCATTTCCAACTTATGGTGACTCTTAACACAAACCTTCGATTTAGTAAGATTTGTTCAGAGGGGGGCTCCCTTTGCTCTCCTCTGAGGCTGAGAAAAAGTCACCCAGTAGGTTTCCATCAAGTGGCGATTTAAACCCTGGTCTCCAGGGTTGTAGTCTAATGCTTAAACCAGTACAACATGCCAACTATTGTTATAAGATTCCTTTGCTGTAACCTGAAGTATTTTGGGGTATCCTGGATCTGAGTTGGCAAGATCCATTAACTTTACAAAAGATGTGTTCATGTCCAAGATAAAAACTGTCAGAAATTGTTTTGGGTTAACACAACTGCACACATATTTGGATTCTCAAAAGGAGTGTCATTGCAGAGGTTATCATGATTAGGGTCTGTACTTCAAAGTTTGTTCCTACACCAATTTATGTTAGTATACTGCCTCAGCCCAAGTCTTAAAGGAGCCAGACCATTCTTCGTTGTTTTGGTGACCATCCACCCATCATTTAATTTATACTTCACCTTTTCCTCAAAACTGGGAATTGCAGGATGCTTACAAGATAAAAAGCTATACAAGTAAAACTGCATGTAGGTAAAGACATATAAAAGAATTAAAATAATTTAAAGTTTTAATTTAAAAACAAAGAATGAAGACAGCACAGTGCAATGTGAAACACAATCACGTGCCTCTTAACAGCTATTAAAACTTTTTTTGGAATTAAATGGAATACTCAGTGCTTCTGCATTCCCTCCATAGGAGTTTGGCAGTTCCTTTACAATATGAATATTCTCCCCTGCACCCATATCTACTGCTGTTGTAAATAGTATTGCTTCTGTACTATTGCAACTACAAAAACATATGACATAATAAATTTGTTAATCTCTAAGGTGTTGCAAGGCTTTTAGTTCTGTGGCAGGTTAACACAAATCTCTTTCTAGAAATTGCTCCAATATCACCAGCATTATTGACATCATTAATAGTATTTTGTACTCTTTCACTGGCTGGAATTCTTCCCATATTTTATCCTGTCATGAATGTAGGATAATTGCAGAAAAGGAAGTAAAGGTCTTTGATACCCTGTGTAATGGTTGCATGCAACAACACAATATAATGCATGGTGTTGCATTGAAATGATTCAAAATGGTTCTAAAATAGTACTTGAAATTAATGAAATAAAGCATGGACTGAAATTTTAAAAGCTAAAGAACCAAAATGGGTGTTTGATTTTTTTAAATAAAATTCTTCTTCTGAGTCATTTATATATATATATATTTCCATGTCAAGTAGAAGCATTCTTCAGTAATTAAACATGTTCAGACAAAAGATGGTGCCTTGGGCATCTGGTAAATGTTTCCTGAAAAGCAAGCCTGAACCTTCATAAGGTTACTTCTGCCTTTTATCTTTCAATAGCACATTAATTGAATAACTTTGAGTTCAAGGGTGCAAGTCTTTCTGGTGACACCTTCAAAACAACAAAGTACTCTTCCTTCCATGGAGCACTTTTTTGTGAGTTTGTGGGTCAAACATTTCTCATTTTCCCTATAGTTGGAACTTGTGTGTCTGTATCCTGGCTTCCCTACCCTGCATTCACACTCACGGAATTAGATATGTGACGTAAAACAGCTGATCCTTGGCTCTCACACTGAAAACACTTGAACTAAATTCAACAGGGAAGTGTGGAATCTATAGCCACTGACCTGTAAAATACATTTGAATTAACATTGGACTTCTGTAATGCGCTCTACATGGGGCTACCCTTGTGCCTAACTCGGAAACTTCAATTAGTTCAGAATATGGCAGCCAGGCTTGTCACGGGAACATCAAGGAGAGAGCACATAACACCGGTGCTCAAATCTCTCCACTGGCTGCCGATTAGTTTCCAAGCGCAGTACAAGGTGTTGGTTTTAACCTTTAAAGCCCTACATGGCTTGGGTCCATCTTATTTGAGGGACCGCCTCCTCCCATAAGAACCCCCCCCCCCCGCACACTCCGGTCTTCTGGGAGGAACCTGTTGCAGCCTATGAAGACTAGGCTGACGCAGACCTCCCAGAGGGCTTTCTCGGCTGTCACTCCCAGGCTATGGAATGACCTGCCGGACGAGATGCGTCTTATTGCATCTTCTGATTGCTTTAAAAAAGCCTTGAAGACACATCTCTTCCGGCAGGCCTTCCCAGAAAGTCCTTAACCTCCTGGCTCAATTTGGGTTAAGCTCTCCCATTAGCATTTTAACATCTTGACCCTGATCTCTATGCAATGGGTTGCCGTTTTAAATTGAAAGTTTTATTATGTCGTTTTAATTGATGTTAGTTTAATTTAATTTTAAGGGGTGGGTGGTTGAGTATGGGTCATGTATATTTTATCTTGCATTTTTTAATTGATGTAACCCGCTCCGATTGGATACAGAGGAGAGGGCTATAAATAAAACTTTATTTATTATTATTATTATTATTATTATTATTATTAACATTTACTATCTTTACATCATATTCATTCTTAACTTGACCAGTTCAGTCACCAGAACAAACACACACAGTCTGTCCAATCCAGTGCACTAAAAATCCAGCAACTAAAATACACTGGGAAATGTAACCTTAAAATCTGCCTTAAAACCTTTAAAAAAGTGACCCATTTTCCCCACTATCACTAGAGCTGAAACAATAGCAAAGATTCTTGTGACTTAGAAATTTTATTTGGACTACAGCACACTTCATCAGAGAAGAACACAAGAAGAGCCATTCTGGATCATATCAAAGACCTATTTAATCCGATACTCTTTTGACATAGCTGCCAATCAGTTGCCTATAGAAAGTCCATCATCTGGACATGTGTGCAGCTAGATCCCATCCAGAAATCAATACACAGAGGTATACTACATGTGATACTGGGAGTGATATATCAGCAACCTGACTAGTTGCCATCAACAGCCCTAATTTCCTCGAATGTATCCAATCCCCTTTTATAACCATTACTACATCTTGTGACAGTGAATTCCACACTCTGTGAAGGTTGTTCCTTTGTCAGGCCTGAACTTCCTACCATCCAGCTTCAGTGGAGTTTTAGTATCATAAGAGCTGCAGTCCAAAATGTGATGATGCAACATTAGTCAATGTCAATTAGTCAATCAATCTGCTCTGGGTTTTCATCTGAAATTTAAATTAACTATCCAAGCTGTTGGGCCCTGTCCCCAGTATACACCCTTTAAAATTTGGGCTAAAGCCAACCACATATTTACTATCCCCAGTGCCAAGGGAGGCACTAGGTACCACTAACAAATTGGAAATTATCTCATGGCACCTTTATTTCCCTGGCCATGCACTGGACAGGATCAGGTCAGAATGGGGAAAAACGGGTATTATCACACAGTAAATTGTTGCTGCACTGCCGCCCAACCATCACCCATCCCCAGGCTCACTCTGCCAGCCAATTTTGGTGGTATGGAAGCCTTCCGTACCACCAAAATCAGCCGGCAGAGCATGGGGGATGGTCCAATGGCAGTACAGCAGCAATTTACTGTGTGATGACATCCATTTTTCTCCGTTCCAACCCGGTCCTGTCCCATGCATGGCCAAGACAACAAAGGCCATGTGATAATCTCCATTGACTGTCAGACTCTAAGTACCCATATTCTCTTCGTGAACAATGTCCAGACATGAAGAGCTTCATGAGAGGCCTTCTGTAGCCTGGAGGGGCCTGCTTCATGGACATGGGAAATAGATTTTTTTCCACAGTTATAGAAACCCCTCAGGGTCACACACGTTTCCCCCTCTCACTGCTTTTAGAAATAGCTTGAATACTCATCACTTCAAACTGGCCTTTTAAACTCTTTTGATGTTTTGCTGACAGATTAGATAATATTCATTGCTGTGATTACTGTTGACAAACTTAATGGTTTTATTACTTAATTTACTTTTGACTTGTCTTTAATCTGAGGATGTTTGTTAGTAATCAAGGTGGCTTTTTGCTGGTTTTTTAATGAATAAGTTGGATACAAAAGTGATAAATGATGAGATAGATAGATGATAGATCGATCGATAGATAATAGGCAGATAGATTTCTCCTCATTTCACATATCTGCATGACACAAAAACTTTTTCCCTTTACTTTTTTCAATTCTATGGAACAAGGGCTGCATCCGCACTGCAGAAATAATCCAGTTTCACACCACTTTAACTGCCATGGCTCAGTGCTATGAAATTCTGGTAACTGCAGTTTGTTGTGGCACCACAGCCAGATTATTTTTGACATGCAGATGAAACCATTGAAGGAAATGTTGATCAGGGAAATCCTCTGAAAGACATATTGTCTTTGACTAAAAGAAAAAAATTCTTAGTGCTAGGTGCACACAATCTACCCCGGAATAAGAATTCTTCACACATTTCTGAAAAGAATTTATTATGCTCTCAAGCACTAGGATTATTCCAAACTCATTGCCAATTGACACTTTATCTATTGAAATGACTTCTCACTTTGTTATATACCTCACATTGATGTTGTGTGCCTTCAAGTTGTTCCTACTTATGGAGACCCTAAGGTGTGTCTATTGTGGGGTTTTCTTGGCAAGATTTATTCAGAGGATGTTTGCTTCTGCCTTCCCCTTCAGGCAGAAAGAGTGTGACTTTCCCAAGGTCACCTAGTAAGTTCCATAGCCAAGTGGAGATTCGAACTCTGGTCTCCTAGAATTCTAGTCCAGCACTCAAACCACTATATTACAGTGGTGCTCTATATACCTCTTATACCAATCCACTCAATACAAGGTTTTTTTAAAGAAAAACATTCCCTTACATTGGGTGGATTGTTCTAGTCTCAATGAAAACTCTTAATTATTGGGAAATAGCATCAGGATTAGGGTGATGGGGTAGAGTCAGAGTTAGGTGCCAGGTTTAATGTACATTACCCATACTTCCTGGTCCAATTGACGATTTCAGTATCTTAGGACCAGCCCACTGATTTCTGCCACACAGCAGAATTAATTAAGGCAGCTGTCTTTTAATATAATTCTAGTATGGATCAAGCAAGGTAAATATAGTGTAGTGTAAAATGTAAAACTGATTGTGAGTAGTAATAGATAACAAATAACTGAACAGACAACCGGCAGAAACATTTAAATACTTCTACAATCCAACTGAAAAATTACTGTCATAAAGCTATCACTTGGCAGTTAAGAAAGACAACAAATAAGTAGAGGCCAGAAAGTGATGACAGAAATGAGAGCCTGGTGGAATTATTTAGCACTACCTCTGTGAAGGTAGGAAGTATTTGATGTAATACATATATAGCGTGCAATTTTTTAGTTCTGAAATCAATACACACACGCACAAGAGGAAGGCGACTGTCATTGTATGAGTGTCGCTTGTTAGATCTGGGCAACAGCCTTGCCAATACTATATTCATGCATTTAGCATATTTGTAACATCTCAAGTGAGGCAATTCACATCAAAGCAGACGAGAAATCAATATGGTGAGATGCAACAAAAACCTTCTGCTTTGGCATTAAGATGAGCAGTTAAGACATTTTTAATCAGGCAGACTTCTTGTGTTTCATTTGTCCATGATTTTAAATGTATCATCTCAGCTAGTAGTGCTTTCATTTCATTGTTTTCAAGATCATTATCTTATTCATTCTGTTCTTGGTTTCTATTATATTTTGTATACTACCAGTGGGGATAGTTGATTCCCTATTAGTGGGGCACTGAACTGATTCTAGGTTTTAGTCCAAAATTCAAAGGAGCTTATCATAGTAAAACTGTGGCAGAGGTTGGCTTCCATGGGGACTATGAACGTGCACCTCAGATAGCTCCTTTAACATTTGAATTAAATCCCAACACAGACTGACTGTCTCACTGGCACAGGAGCCACCGGCAGCCATGGTTTACCATTGCGATAACTTTTTTAAATATTAAAAAAACAAGGTACTAGCCATACCTGGTAAATAATCATGTGTAGCAAAATTAAATGATCCTTATGTGAACCAGACCAATATCTTTTTCATTTCAAAGTCTTTTTCGATAGAGACTTTCACACGGGGACAGGATAGGGATGGGATCACCTCCGCCATCCTTATCCCATCCGTGACCCAAGTGAAACTGGGCTTTTGCACAAATCACTTTCACATGAAGGCGGGCTGAAAAGTGCTATCCGGTGTCAGCTGAAAGAACTTTCAGCCATCATTGTAATAATAAGTTGTTCTGTTATTACAAAAGACTGGAAATGACTGCTGAAAGTGCTTTCAGCCAAACGCCTGATAACACTTTTCAGCCTACTTTCAAGTAAAAGTGATTTGTGCAATCACTTTCACTCGCACTTTCCAAGCAGCTGAATAATGGGTTCAGTGCACTTGCAAGTGAAAGTGATTCACATGATCACTTTCACTCGTACTGCCCTGCTAGGTCAAGTGTGGGTCATGTGTGAAAGTCCTTCCTGTGTTCAGGCGGGAAGAATGGGACAATGATGCCCCGCCTCATATGTGATACTCTCCATAGTGAGCTATATTCTTCTTAGAACACAAGTCTGGTGCTTCTTAGTTCTGCTTTTCTTGTAATATGTTTCTATCACTTTCTGCCCACCATTATTAACACACTCACTGTGGTTAGAGTGTTGGACAAGAATTTGGGAGACCCAAATACATACATACATACATATACCAGGCAAAGCCATTAATAATGCAGTCATAGAATCTGGGCAGTTATAATTTGCACAGTTATAATTACATTTTGGAATCCCTTCCACCTCCAGATGTTCAGCAAAAAAATAAAGGAAGAGTCTGATGGAGTTCAATTGCCTTTAGCCCAATCAGGCTTTGTTACTTCTTCCTGCCGTAAATAATTATGAAAAACCTGATTTACAGATAACAGATGCATTGTGTTAGGGGGGAAATGTAGCATGGCTCTCAGCCAAAGGAACTATTATTCTTACCTGAAGTAGTATTCTGTCTTCATCTCTTTGTGTTTCTGGATTTCAGCAAGGAGTCACATCCTTCTGAACTTTTTTTTAAGTGTGTGGCAGAACTTTCAAGCACCTGCAGAAATAGAGGGTAGCTGTCTATTGTTTGCAGGTTTTGTCTTGACATTTGGTCTGTTGTTAATTGAAAATCTGAATATACAGTGGAGGAAGCTGAATGGATCAGTCTTGAGAGGGAAAGAAGTTTGATGGAAGAAGAGACATTTTCTGCTTTAAGATCATATTTTGTTTTGTTTTTCATCTAGTATTGCAGTAGATTTTCATTGTCCTTGCAGATGGCAGCATGCCAGCTGCTGTTTAAGTTGTGCATGTTGACACATGCATCATCCTGCAGAGTCCCATCAAATCTGCAATAAAGAAAAGTTAAACCTAGTCCGGATTCCTGTTGCTTTTTATTTCCTTGCACGAGGGGGTATCTAACTCTTCTGCACCCCACCTTTCCAGAAACCATTTTTCAAAATAATCAAAATCCACTCTAGGAGGAAGGGGGGCATTTTCACCACATCTTTGGGATACCCTCAGCCAGTTTAGTTCCAGGAAGAACCTTTTTTCACACCAAGAGATGAACCAGAAATCATATCCTGTTCGCTTTGTGTTTTCAATTTTTATTTGCGTTTAGCCCTAAGAACCACAAAAATGGCCCTGTGACTCATGGACTGGACTGCACCTTGCCCACCTGATTCAAACAAAAGCAAATGAATGCCCTCTTAAGCAATATAACCAATTTTGTTTTAAAAATTGAATCTATAATTGAACTTTTGAGATTATTAATATCATGTAATTTCACTTTCTGTAAGAGTTGGGAAATATGGCTTCATACACTGTGATCTTTTCTGAGCATATTCTATGGAACAAAGTACTTATTTCAGAAATCATGGCAACTTAGAAACACAGTACTATAATTTCATGAATTTATCTCTCTCTTGTTAACACACATTCTCACACATGTGCATGCATGCACACACATTGCATTGGAAGAAATTAATCTGAATATTCCCATGTTTTAACAGTTGGTAATGTTAGAATTATGACTGTCAAGGATGCTTTCATGTTAAGATTAAATATTTCTAAGAAAATAAAAGTAGCACTATGGGAATCTTCTGCAATAATAATATGGAAAGTTAACAGCTCATTTGATCCACTTCAGTATTGCAGATTCATTGGTTTATTTGCATTTTAAAAGTTTCTTAATTATATTTATATCCTTCATTTCCTCTGGTGACCTCAAAGTGGGGGTACATGGTTCTCCCATCTTTAATATCACAACAACTCATTGGGATAGGTCAGGCTTACAGAAAATGCCCAAGGTCACTCAGTAAGTTTCATGGTTCACTTAGGACCTGGATCTCCCATATCCCAGGGCAAAATTTGATTGATTGATTGATTGATTGATTGGACTTATATCCCACCTTTCTCCCAGAAAGGGATTCAAGGTGGCTGATTTTGGGCCCAAGAGATGTCCAAAAAAGAAAAACAGGGAGTGAGTAGGAAATGACTCCCACTCATTTCTTATTGTTTAAAAAAGGCCTCCCCTGTGTCTAAGATGGTCTGGGGGCTTAAAATATACTAAAAATGCTCCCCATGCTCTCTAGTTTTCTATTTTGAGAGAAAAGCAAGATATAAAAGACCTAAATGAATAATAAAAATAAATAGGAGCATTTAGGGACAAAAAAATTTGAGGATTTTTTGTGCAAGTGGTGCAGTGAAGGAAATGTCCCACCCTTGAGGCAGGGGAGAGGCATATCCAAGCCCATGTCCTTTTCCTCCTTTTAGTAAGGATTTTGAGGGTTTATGAAGCTCTTATTATGTGGGCTTTTTTTCTCAAGGCACTGAATAATTTTTGTTGCTTTATCAAGTGAAGCATTGTAAAAATGCAATTCTCCTCTAATTCCTTCTCAGGTGACACCCACACAGTAATCTGCTGGGATCTCTGCTAGTTAGAAAAAAGGAAGATTCTTGCCAATGCAGATGCAATTCCAGGCTGACACAATTAGAAGAGCTGTTTTCTTTCCTCCCATCCCTTTGGTAAGTATTGTGCTGCCTCTGGATGACAAGGTGCTTCAAGGCATCCCTGACCTGACCTCCCTCCTCCTGAAGAAAGACGCCTGAGGCTCACGGTAGCTCCCTCGACTTCTTTCCTCCATTTCGTGAAAAGAGAATGGGAAATTACAACAATGCGGAAAGGGCAAAAGTTGACCCAGTAGAAAGAGACAGGATGAGAAGAGAATTGCCAGCTGTGCACTCTTGCTTCTTAGCCTAAGATCACTCCTGCTCAGAAGGAAAATGAGAAGGGAAGCCAGAGGGAAAAGAAAAATAAAGGGAAAAGGGGGAAGGTTTTATGTTCCATATAATAATTGCTTTGCTTTAATAGCAGGGTCGACAAAAGTGGAAACATTATTCCAGAATGCTCAAAATATCATTGCCAGGGGGCACAAAATGTCACATTAGAATTGCACAATAGAAATCAATAAATGGAACATTCTCACGTTTTAGCTGGGTTTTATGATTCTGAAATAGAGAAAGAAACAACTCACAAATTAATCTACTAGAAGCTAATTAAGGTTGTTGCTCCAGGCTCATCCACCCCAACAACATTATTTTTCCTCCAAACTTGAGAGTAACTTGCCTATGAGAGAAAGAAATTATTGGCATATCAAGTGCAATGGACTAGCTCTAGGGAAAGGGTGTTTCCCCTGTGAGTGTCTATCAGAAATTGCTGCAGGTCTACCAGTAGTAGACTGCATTTCTAGCCCCTTTGTTCAGTTTTATTTCATCCTCATACATACTCAGCCTCTTCTGGGGAAGAGTGCATTAACTTTCTCTTACTGGTACATTACTTCACTGACTCCACTTCCTAAGCCAGATCTGAACACTGCTGCTATGAATAAAATGAATCACATTAGCTTAGTTTACCTCAGCTCTGTATCTGAAGTAATACACATTAAAATTGTTGCCTGAACTATTAAATTAGTTATTTCCTAATATAATGTAAGACAGTGCAATGTATAATCTATTGATATTATTTTTAACATTCAACCATACCATAAGAAGAATAGGGGAAACCAATTTGTTCGCTTAAAAAAAACATTTAGTACTTATACATCCTAGGATTCAGCATGGTGTAGTGGTTTGAACATTGGACTATGACTCTTGAGACCAGGGTTCAATTCCCCACTTGGCCAAGGAAGCCCACTGGGTGACCTTGGGCAAGTCACACTCAGCCCCAGAAAACCCTGCAATAGGTTCACCTTAGGGTTGTCATAAGTTAGGAAAACTTGAAGGCACACAAAAACAACCTATGTTTCTCAGCTTTCTTCCACTGGGGAATTCCATACAGAACACATGAGGTTCCCAGGATCGGGGGGATGGATTTCCATCCAGACATTGACTAGGCATATGCCCACTTAGACGAACTATATGTTTCTTCAGACCATGGTATTGGGAGTAACAAAACCTAACTTATAAGATTGTGATAGAGATTAAAACAAGATAGGTGGACAACATAATAGAAGCACTAGATACACATACAAAACAGAATTACATAAATCAAATTATCATATGTTATAAGCTGCAGTCCAACATCTCTAAAAGTGAAGATTCATTCACTCTGCTTCTGCAAGAGAGTAGATAAACAAACTGATTTACCCTTACTGTGCCCATATTGTTTTATTCATGGCACATCTTTACTAAGTGAATACGTTTTCATAATTCTGCAGATGGGATATTTTAGCATACCAGAATCACATTTTGTTGTAGAATTCACACAGAACTAGATCTACAAGGTAGCCATTTTATGACATTGTCACTTAGAAACAATGTCTGAGCCATTTGTTCTAGAACAAATATTGTCCTAAAAATCTATCACAATTTGTGCTTGAGATACATGTGTGTCAAACATCATGTAATATTTGGGGACCAAAAAAAGGTTCTTTACCATTGTGTAGTTGAAACTTGATGCAGTAATGTCAATATGAGTGTTCATATGAGAAACAGCACATCCCACTGTTCAAAAGGTAGGACAGCAAGTGCACACCCTTGATCCTGTCTCGAAAGGACTAAGTGAAGATGCATATGTCGTGAGAGGCAAAAATGGAAAGAACTGGTTCAGACAACCACAGATCATTTCACATAGAACAAACAGACACATCATTCAGATATGCCCAGGGCCAAAAAATTATGCAAAAATAGAAATCTATGAAAATTCCCTACAGCAAGCATTCTTCAAATAAGCCATTTAATAAGCAGAAAGGCATGTCTTATATATAGGAGATGGAACAAGAGAAACCCTACCAAAATTGAAGTGTCTACAAGCCTTGGAGGTATCCAGTCTCACAACAGCATTGTCATTTCAAGATAGCAATGAGCCTGAAGAGATTTTGTGTGCTCACAAGGTACTTGAAGTTTGGCAACAGGGTAACAAGAGTGATGAGTAGCATGATTGGGATACAACACAGACTGTGTTTACTGAACAGCATCAAAAAAATTGGTACACACTAGGAACGGATCAAATTGTTGATAACCTGATTGAGTGCAGAGAAAAACATCTTATTCCAGAGAAGAATTAAATTTTAAAAGTTTTTAAAACGTGGAATAAAAGTGCTGTGGCACTGTAAGATGCTAAAACATCAGAAGACATTTACATTTAATAGAAGACATTTACCCAGGCAGCGTGATACACAACAGGAAGGCCAGCTTGGTTTTACTATACTGTGATAACAACAATAGTTGAACCATATTTCCACACTGGATAAAACATGGTGGAGGAGACAATTTTTTTTCCACCAGCTTAGAACTGGCAGAAGGTCTACTAACCAAAGACTTAATGGATATTGGTACAATGTGACAAAATAAGGCATACTTAACATGATGAACATTTGCTTACAAGAATTGCACCATCCAAGCAGCATGCTCTTGTTTTCTCATTTTGAGATATTTCCTTCATCAAAGGTTATTTTGTTATAATGTTGTACTCTGCCCCGATTGCTCACCCAGAGGGGCAGAATATAAATTATTATTATTGTTGTTGTTGTTGTTGTTGTTGTTGTTGTTGAGGTAGTGAAGTACCATATACCAACATACCTGTCTTCCTACAAACAGATAAAAACAGCTGAGGCTTTTTTTTTTCAGAGTTTATGTCCTATTTGTAATGGAGAGTGGGTCATAACAAGCGTTATTTTGGATTCAGTGACAATATTCTTAGGAATCAAAAATTATGATGCTTACCTTTCTGGGTGGAAAAAGAGATCTGTTAGCTACTCAAAACAAACATTCTGCTTCATGTGAACATGTATTTTCTCACACTGGATATTCTTCTTCATTTTACACTACATTCACACACAAATGTGGTGTAAAATGAAGAAAAATACCCAGTGTGATGTTCACATGAAGCAGAATGTTTGTTTTGTCCCATGAAATACACTGGAATTCACATAGAATCATAAAATACCAGATATCTCAGTCAATGCATAGGATGAGTTTTAGTTTCAGTTTTAGTTTTTCATGCACATCTGGTGATGTATATTTGAGTGTGAGAGGTGTGTTGCAGGGAGGAATATTACAATGAACTTTTTTATGTCTCAGACCACTCTTTTCTCTTCTCATGCCTAATAATTCCATAAAACCCAAACAGCAGCCCATTATTTGTAAATTCAGTGGCTGATATGAAGGGGTTTTTTTGTTGTTGCTGGAACTGATAATACTGAAACTTTTCCAATCACAACGTTGTAGAAATGGCCACAAGGTGTCCCTCCTGCACTGTGTAAACAGCCTTGTTTATAGCAGTGGCTGTGCTGGGTTGGATTATTGTTCCATCCACCTGAATTTGTGCTTATGATTTGGGGTAAAATTGCCAGAATGCTGCCTGTTATTGTCTCTCCATTAGACCACCACCAACGTGAAACTACACACATCTGTCGTGCCTTATAAATAACTCAAGCGTTGCGTTCCAATTATTTCCACATAAATTCCCATATAGCCATGTTACATAATGCACTAAGCAGATTTAAAGCAAAACATGTTTGTCTTTCATCCAGCCATTTCTATTGTAGGCAAATTTGGCCATAAAAGGTTCATTAGCACCTCCAACTGGGAGCAGATTTTTCTCTCTCCAATACTAACTCAATGACCCTTAACAGATGATTCTCACCAATATCCTACATCACCTTAGTTAGGAATGTGTAACCAACTAACATCTCCTGGCCCAATCCCCCATACCTATCTTAACAGCCAGCAGCTACGCCAAGGTCTGTTCAGCTGGTAATTGATGTGCAGTAGCATGATTTTTCAAAAAATAAAAAATAAAAATAAACAAACCCAAACATAAAGTGAGGCTGAAACCATTGGTAATAGGTTCCCTATAACAATTCTTGGTCACAGTTTCACTCACTAGCAGGAGTGGGCTAGAAACATCTTTCTTCTGGAACTGAATTGCCAATGCTCGGTGTTGACTGCTGGTTGTTAAGTCAGATTTGGAAGGGCATTTGCGATCATGGCAATAATGCCACCATCATGAATACCTGGTATTACTGAATATGTAACAGTTAAGAAGTATATCTCCAAGCTACCAATCCATAATTTTATTACAGGATTCCAGCCTACATTTTTAACTGCCTCTGTCACACAGAAGCCATATAGTCATGGGTTTCCAAGACAGATGGACACGTGTTAAAGTATAAAATATCTTGTCTGTTAAACACATATAGGAACCTCCACCTCCACCTACCCATGGCTACCAACAAGAGATTTCTTTTTCCCCACCACTACTATTATCATTACTGTTGTTATCATCACTACCACCACCACCACCATCATCTTCTGTTCTTATCACAACACCACAAAAAAGAGAACTTGGAAGGATGTTGTTTTGTTTTGTTTTGTTTTGTATTACAACACCCAGAATCCCTTAATCAGTATGTCCAATGTCCTTACTGGCTGGTGATTCTTAGAGCTATAGTTCAAAAAAGTACTTTTTCTGACATGCAACCAAAGATAACTGGGAAGTGTGGATTTCTGTTTTTCCTTTCCTTCCACATCTGTTCAGAGTTTTGCAAACTCAATTGCACCTGCCAATCACAAGCCCTCTGCTCTTCCTTGTTGTTCCCAGTAAACTGACACAATCCAGCTGAAAGTATGTATAACTACATAGTTATAGCAGGTTCATACCACTGTAATTGTCATTGCTCCATCCTATGGAATTCTGGTATTTGGAGTTTGTTGAAGCACTTACAAATTGAATGAAACCTCCACGGATTGATCCCAACCATTGAGCTGCTGTAGTCCCATGCCACATCACAGCCGCAGTACCTGAGCTGTGAGGATAGGAATAGTTGTTTGCTGTTGTTTTTTACAACAGCTGCTAGCATGGCCAATGGCTGGGGGGCCAGTGAGAATTTTAGTCCAAAATGTAACTTGTTCTAAACTCTGCCACAAGGATTCAGGTCCCAAGCAGATACATTTGAAATGCCCCCTTTTATCAAGCCAGTTATTTCTACTTCATGTATTTAATGAATTTAGCTGCTGCCAAATGGGCATGTGCCTTCATCAACCATGTAAAGCCAAGGTTGCAATGCTACATTTTATGTATATGAATGACACGTAAGCCCCACTGGATTGAATGGGGTTTAGTTTTGAGTAAGGGTCCTTGGAATGATAGCATCATTAATTTATGATGAGTGCCACCGGTGGAGTCAAAAGAAACCTGCAGCCATTCCATGGGCCACCCAAGCCAGATTGCACACCATTTTTGAAACTCAGGGAGTGTTCAGAAGCAATTTGTGACATGAGACAAGTTCTTTGCTGTTCCAGGAGAGAAAGTTTTTAAAACTCCCACTGGGAACACATTAGCCCTTGAGTGCACTTAGAATGCTTCCTTTGCACTTAGAATACAGCCTTTGCAAAGAACAAGCCAGCTAATTGTGAAAGGTTTGTTTAAAAAAAAGATAGGCAGAATGAAGTGTAGAGTGTAGAATTAAAAAGCAGTAGCAAAAAAATCCAGATTGTTTGCCCTCAAAAAAGCTATTTGCCTAAAATGGGTTACTCTCACAAATTTGTGTTAGATTGCTTTGTTGCTATGTTAATTTATGAACAGGAACAAGAAAACTGACAGAAATTGTTTAGGGATATTATTATTATTATTATTATTATTGACAGGATCCTTGGGTAATAAAATGTTTTGGGGGTTTTTAAAGCCATCTGCGGACTTCAGAATTCTGTTTCCCTATATTGTTTTAATCACAATGCTTTATAGTGGCTGGTAAAAAAAAAAGTACCCCATGGGAAAAAATAAATAAATAATGTTTCTGTGTGTTTGTCCCACACTCTTTTGGGGTTTCATAACGAAAACTCTGTACTGATAACCACTAATCAATTACGGTTATAAAACTTTGTACCTCAGCACCTTATATTGGCTGGCAATAAAAAAAATCATATGCAAATTGGGTTGTAAAGAAAATGTAACAGTAAGTGACTGAATACTTTTTAACAATGTAAGACCAGCCTTGCTGAATCAGATCTAAGACCTATCTAGTCCAATATTCTGTTCACACAGTGACCAGTCACTTGCCCATTATGAAGTTTAAAAATGGAGCATGTACACATGACTGTATTCTGCTCATTCTCCCCGGGAACTAGTAAAGACAGACATACTGCTTCTAGTACTGTAGGGGATATACAGCCATCATGACTAAGAGACTGACAGACCCATCCTCCATGAATGTCCAGTTCCAATTTAAAGCTGCCCATCTTGCTGCCATAATGTATCTTATGCAAGAGAGTTCCACAGTTTAATGAAGTGGTGTGTGAAGAAGTGATTCTTTATTATTCCTAAATCTTCCACTGATCCAGATTTATGGAGAAGGAGACTGCTGCCTATTCACCTTCTGCACACCATGCATACTTATAGAGCAGAGGTGGTCAAAACACAGCCCATAGGCTACACATGGCCCCTGAAGCCCTCCACTAGTCCCTCCCAAGTTCCTATCCATTTAAAAAAAGACAGTCTGACCATTTTTGCCCCAAACCCCATGCAGAAAGCTACTCAAACACGTTGAAATAACAAGAATACCCATATTCTAACCCCACAAACATCACAGGACCCCATACTACTGTACTCCCAAAATAATTTCATTTTTCTCTGCAGTCACTCTTAAAATGGCATCAGGACATCAATTCCTATTGCCATTTTGAGTGCAACCACAGAGGAAAATGGAAGTATTTGGTCTTGCTCAGGTTGGTGTATCTCAGGGAGAAGGTTGCCAACCCCATCTTATATCCTTCTATTGTAACTTCCCTTTTACTTACTCCAAACATTCTTACCATTTCCTCATGGCAAAGTTGCTCTACGCCCCTGAATATTCACCCTTTTCTGCACCTTTCCCATCTGTACAGTATATATATTTTATACTGACTACTGTGTACACAATAATATCCTAGGAAAACTATGTTATGGGTCTACTTTTGTGTAATGTTTCCAATGAAAATTGCACCCATGGTAGCATTCTATCAATTGCTGGAATAAAGAATGACTTTCCATCTGTGAACTATTTATACCCAATAAGAGCCCTCCTGCCTTTGAAAGATGTGTTTGTTCAGTTCTTTCAAAGGCTTCATTATTGAAAGTGATTTGCAGAGGTTTGTAAATTAGTGGCAAAGACAAGGGCTTTTCTTTTGCAGCAACATGGACAATCTTCATGACACTAATTTCTTCCTCCCCACTTAGATCTCGCATTCTTTTACCTTGTACTCAGTGACAAATTTAGGAAATTAATGCCAAGAGACTGGTACCCTTTGATCATTTATCAGAGAAGTCGTGTAGTAAAAAACATTTAGCTAAATATTAGAAGAACGGAACATCAAAAAGAAAGTGCTCATAACTTCATTGAAATACAACAGAAGTGAGAAAATTGCTCAGCGCTGAGGGCACCCTTAGAAAAGCATTACAAGATAAAGAGATCCACAGCAAATCTGCATAACTTATTGAGATGTTAACTGACACAATTTGCATATCTTAAGACATACACCAGTTGCTTTTTGGCCAACAGACTGCATTTCTGCCATGCAAACAGATATGATGACAGGGATGTTTTCACATCATCTTGCAGCTGGTTAGGAATGAACACAATGGATTTCAAGTGTTGTTTTTATGTCACAAAAAGGGAGATGTACAACTGGTTCATTCTGTCCAATGACTAGTGGTTTTCCAGCAGCATAAAATCATTGTTCTATCAGCCTTTCTAAGTAAGCAGGTCAAATAACCTTAAGCACCAACTGTGGTTCAGTCTTCCAGTGTCATTACGGAAAAAAATCAGATTTGAGTGGGCAACATTTGAAAAACCTTGGCCCAAATTTCACTTTTGTTGTACATCTTTGGTTGTGGCATTTTACTTTAATTTTGGAAGGAACTTTGGCAGTTTTTGAATTCCAATGGATCCCATCTTCTGAGATAAACATGTTGGGCAATGTTACCGTGCACTATTCTCTGTCTGAAGCATTTCTGACCACGAGGCAATCATCTGTTCTTGCCTTTCACGTTGGCTGTAAATGATGCCCTTTTGATTTGCTTTTGGGTTCTCTGAGAAATTAGAACACACTGTTGTAGCACTTACATATTTCTCTCATAGTCATGATGACTAGAAACCTTTTTTTTTTAATTTAATCAAAGTTGAGATATTCAAAAATCTAATATGAGTCCATAGGATGCAGAAGTTCCCCAGCAGCAATCTGTTTGCCTAATCATGGAAAAACAGAGACAATACCTAAATATAGATTTTAGAATATTGTTGGCTTCTAAGTTCATAGGCTTCCATTCCATTATTTCTCAGGGGTTCCTTTTCATCCACTGTATCAATATCTTTCATCTGTGGGAAATAAGCAGGAGAAGCCTTGCATTCATAATGCCTATCAAGAGACTTCAAGTGTATCAGCATGTGGAGAGCATAGGCCAAGACAAGAAGCAAGATCAGAGACATCACCAAGCCCATCAGGATTGCTGGTGGAAAGAGGGAGGCACAGTCTTTCGCATAAGCAAATTGCCCATCTTCAATGTTAAATCCTTGAATCTGGTAAGAAAATAAAAAGGAGGGCTAATTAAAACAATCTCCCACTACTGGCTAAAAGCACTTTAATATTTTTGTCCCCAAGGATAAAACCTCAATAACTGTAAGTTATTTTTATTCTGGGTTTTTAGCTATTTGTGTTTTATTGTTGTGTACTGTCAAGGAAGACCATTATGCAGGGATGGAGAATGTGTGGCCTTTTGAATATTGTTGATGTGCCAGTCCCATCATCTATCACCATTTACTATGTTGCCCATGGTTGATAGGGGTTGAAGAGCCAACAATATCTCACGGGCCACATACTATTGCCATAATGAATTAATTTGGTGGAAGAAACATTTTAGTCAGCCTTCTGTATCCACCGATTCTTTATCCACAAATACAAACATTGAAAATGTTTTTTAAAAGTATAAATTCCAAATAGCAAACCTTGATTTTGTCATTTTATGTAAGGGACACCATATTACCATGCCATGTATTTAGTTTCCCAGTCCCCCTATCTCAAACAATATATAGGTGTTAGGAGTAACTAGTCCTGAAGTAGATTCCTCCTCTCCTTGTACCTCCTGTGTGCTGATTACCTTGTTTTGAAAGAAATACCACCCCTGGGTTTCTAGAATCATTTTTTACATCTAGGATGTGTCTACACTGTAGAAATAATGCAGTTTGACACATTTTTAAGAGCTGTTAGATCCATCCTATGGAATCCTGAAATTTGTAGATTTCTAAGGTGTTTAGTTTTCTCTGCCAAAGAGTGCTTGTGACTCACAAAACTACAGATCCCAGGAGTCTGTATGATGGAGCCATGCCAGTTAAAGTGGTGCCAAACTGCATTATTTCTACAGTATAGATGCACTCCTAGAGTAAAAGTAGTGCAAACAGTATGTATTTTGAGAAAGAAAAAGTCATAGAATCTTAGAAAAGAACTTCAGGGCTGATGACACTGCTATTTGTCTGAGAGGGACAGTGCCAGATAACCAGATATTTCATACCAATAAACTGTAAAATGGCTCTTGCATAAAACATGGAAGGAATGTGAGCCACCCTAGAAAAGGAGCCATTCCTATGGGAAGAGAGTTTTTATTGGGCAAAAGCCGGATTGGAGAGGGGAGCTGACATCCTAAACCAGTGGTTCCCAAAACTTTGGTCCTGCAGGTGTTTTGAATTTCTGCTCTCTGAAGCTCCAACCACCTTGGATATAAAAGACGTATACAGCTAATTAGAATCTTAACAATGAATTGCGTAACATTGAAACATATTAAAGACATATATGGCTTGACTGAACCAAGAACCAAGTCATATATGTGAAGTTAGTCAGCCTTGCACACCTTGAATTTATGTTATTGTTATGGAACTAATCGTTTTGTTTTACCTTCAACATGTGGCATGTGATTGTTGTGTGTATTGCCAGATATTTACTATATTAATACAGCTCCTATCCAACTTCTTGATTCATTCATATGTATAAACTTTTTTCTCTGCAGTCTGGTGCCTATAGCACTCTTGTGTATTTTACTATCTCACTGCACCCCTCCTTCCACCATTTCGTGCAACCTCGGGGCTGTGGCTTCCTTGATCGAACCAATCCATATATAATGTGGCTCTATTTTCCTTCTACTTTACCCACAAAACTGTCTAGTTATATTTCTATTAAATCCATGGGAATACCCTACAGGACCAATAGAGCCAGAGGACTGGCTACCCAGATGCAGGAGCTTCCCAGATGCAGGAGCTTCCATAAACTCTTCCAGAAAGTTTACTCCAAACACACTGCAGTTAGAAGCAGATGACAAATGTCTGCCTAGATTCCAGAAGCCTCCAGTACAGATGAATAAAAACCTCAAGATACAACTTGCATCAATTGCAAATCACAGCTAAACATTCCAACTGCAACTTCAAGCAAATGGGAACTGTTTGTTCAAGAAGGATTTAGCCTTCTTGGCTACATTGTCTGCTTTGTAGTGAGCAATTCCCCTCTCCTTCCTACTCTCTTTATCCTCCTAAGGAGATAAGAGTCAGTAACAAGTATTATAGCCTCTCCTTAGCTGCCCTCATCAAGTGACCCAAGAGTGCTCTTGACTCTGAACTACAGAGGGTGAGACATCCAGAGCAGCCCTAACTACTTAAACCAATAAGATAAAGGGGAAAGCTCAACCTTTTTAAAAAAATATATGCATTTTTCACTCCAAACAACATCACATATCTAGTTTCTCTTCCTCTTACAATAGCATCTGTTTAAGAAAATGTGCATAAATATGTCACTATCTCATGCAAACAATCAACAATGATTATGCCACATCAAACATTTCCCTACCTAGATATTTCAGTAAGGAAAACTATATGTGAAGGCCCATATAGCACAATATCTACTGTCAGTCTAAGACATCTTGGTCATATTTTGTTGTTTGTTTTTGTGTACTTTCAAGTGACTTCTGACTTTGACTTCTGACTTTGCCTCTGACTTAAGGTTTTCATGGTAAAATTTGTTCATAGGGAGCTTGCTCTGAAGTTGAGAGAGTGAGATATGTCCCACAGTACCCAGTAAGTTTCCATGGATGAGTAAGGATTCAAATCCTGGTCTCCTAGAGTACTAGTCCAGTATGCAAACCATTATACTACATGTTTACGCATGGGCATGTTTAACAGGAAGTAAAACCTATCAAACTCAGTATGACATGGGTCTGTGTAATGATGTTTTGAATTATGCCAAGTACAAAAACTATTCAGGACTTAGTGGTTATTTTTTTGTTTTTACCCTAAAGGTAACTGGATTATAATTAGGGTTAATTTGCTACATGGCCCTACATGAAGATTTTGGGTGGGAAATATCGATGCACATATTCATCTCACATGCCAAACTGATGAGAGTTGTCAACAAATATACATTACAACAAGCAAAGTAAGGGGCCATTCAGACTATCATAAGAACCGGTTTGTAAACCGGTTTAAAATCAAGACGTTCATACTGGCGCCGGATTTTACACTATGGAATCTGGATCTTACACACCCGTTGAGGGGTAAATCCCCCTAAACCCAGTTTCTCCCAAAGCGGTGTATTTACCGTTTCTTTTTGGAAAAGAACGGTTTGCACGAATGTGAACTTGGCTCTGATCATGATCGAGTCAAGTTCAGGGGAGGGGAAAAGGCCAGGGGCGGAACATGCCTCCTCTCCTGGCAAAATCGGGCACTCCAGCATTTTTTAAAATATTTTTTAATTTTATTTTTATTTATTATTATTATTCTACAGGAATCCCTTTAAACCGGAGGTTGCCTTTCTATTCGGAGGCCCATTCATTTCAACCGGAGGGGAAACTATCCATATATGGATTGGAGGTTTCCCCTCCAGTTTGAAAATCCCCATTCATAAACCCCAGCGAACTTATGAATGGGGATTTTCAAACTGAAGGGGAAACTATCCATATATGGATTGGAGGTTTCCCCCCGATTGAAATGAATGGGCCTCCAAATAGAAAGGCAACCTCCGGTTTAAAGGGACTCCTGTAGAATGCGCATGAGCTGTCAAATTAAAAAAATACAATAAAAATAATAATAATACAATACAATACAATACAATAATAAATTAAATTAAATTAAATTAAATATAATTAGAATAAATTAAAATAAAATAATTAATAATTAATAATAAAAAATAACTAAAAAAATAAAAAATACAACAGTGCCCTATGAAAGGAGGAGGAGGAGGAGGGGAGGTGGGGAAAGGATCCCCACAAGCTGCACCGCTCCATGCTCATAACCTGTCAAATATATAAAAGTATAAAAAAAAACCAAGCAGCTTGCGTGGCCAATGGCTGCATCAGATGTCACCATGACATCATTTGATTAACAACCAAGAGGCTCCATCTTTAATCATTAATTTTTCGTGTATGAGCTTATGTGGGGTAAAAAATGCACTGGGAAGCATCCATGGGGGCAAAAGGTAGTATGAACTTCTTTCCAGAGAGATTCGGTAATGGCATGCACAATCTCATCCGGATCTTACCAGGGCAAATGGGCTAGTATGAATGGGGCCTAAGTTTACCCTGCAAACAGATATGTCAACCCTGAAATGAAACTATAGCTACAATCTGAAGCACAGTTATTAGGGACCTCAACTGAACACAGCAAGAATTAATTCCAAGCAAACATACTTGGAACTAAATGGCACATAGTACAACAAGCAATGTGAGGCTGTCTTCTTGGTTCAAATCCTACTTCTTTACTTCTACCTGGAAATCCTGACAAACTGATTTCCACAAGGGATAACTGCTAATGCTCACAGAGCTATTTGTCTACCTACTTGCTAGTTTTCATTAAATGTTTGCCACACATTACCTGAAAGTCAATAAAAGTAACTTCCCAAAGCTTGGCTGCATCAGTGGCAGAGCTGGGTGTCAGGAGTGCATCATATCTCTGCAAGCTGCTAACATGTTCACAGTGATAGGAGTAAATGGCTGGAGCATGGATTCGTGTTGCGTTGAAAGTGGCTTGTACAGAGTGGTTGTAAACAAGCTGGATTCGGTGCAAAGTGAACCAATTCTGAATAGACAGCTTGTAATAACTGTTTGTCAGTAAGAATCTAGGGAAAAAAAATAGGAAAAGAAAATAAATATTTTAACAACTCTAATAAATCTTACCACACCACTCCATTATTATTTTTATGAAGCTGACATGCTAAATCTATTTTACTACTGCATGCCATTTCTTTGTCATATGAAAAAGCCACTCTTTCATTCTTGCACCTTCCATTAATTCTGAAGGACAGTCCTTGGCAATCAGGTAGAAAGCGTAAGATAATAGCAAAGAAAGAAGAAGTAGGAAGATGCTGTATTTATATTTATCAAACCCCTTATCAAACCACTGTTTCTATCCTGATGACTAAGCAACACTGAGAATCTGCTTTGAGAACCAGAGCTGGGAAAAGTTACCTTTTGGGGTTTCAATTTCCAGAATTTCCTGATGAGCATGAGGATTCTAGAGGGGTTGAGGTTCCAACCAGTAACTTTTCCAAACTCTGAAAATTACTCACAGAAGTACAGAGCTAGTTTCCTCATCCACTTTGTATGTTCTCTGGGCCCGATTTCCACCTCCTAGTCTAACCTAATTCTCTGAATTGATTTAAATAAAACAGGGGAGGGGAGATATATACGAGGGGGTATCATAAAGTTTTAATTATCACCTTTTAAAAAATTTGACAGAAAGTTTGTTTGGATTTGTAATTGTTAATTTATCTCTATGTAGTCACCATCCAGATTAACACATTTTCCCCAGCATTTCTTGACCTTCCAAATAAAATTACTATAGAAGTCTGCAGATTGCGCCTGATGAGGATTTTACACTTTAGTCTCTTCTGGCAGAGCCAGTCACAAAAATAAAGGATGCAGTGAGTTGATTTTCTCAGCAACGTTCACTTAGGGACCAATGATGATGACTGACAAAATTTCATCAATATGCCATAATAACTTCTGGCTGATAATTTTTACTTTACGATACCCCCTTGTAAAGTGCAATCTGCAGACTTCTACAATATCTGGTATTTGGAGGGTCAAGATATGCTGGGAAAAATGTATAAATCTAGATAGTGACTACATAGAGATAAGTTAACAACTACAAATCAAAACAAACTTTCTGTCAATTTTTTGAAAAGGTTTTCATTAAAATTTTGCGATACCCCCTCGTATATGCAGCATCAAACTAAAATAAAAATAAAAATAAAAAAAATAAAAAAAATTGTGTGATCAGATGCGTTTAAGGATCCAAACCAAATGCCTTGATATCTGTGAAGTAGAAACTATTGAAAAGTTGCTCGTGACCTAGCAATTACTTCTCAATTCAATCTTTAAAACACCCAAGAACCCCAAAATTAGCAAAGAGATGTAGTATCACTTTTTTTGTTAACTTTTTAATAAAATTTTAGTGGAAAGTGCCATTCATTTCAATGGGCAAGGGACAGGGATATAGTTAATTTTCCAGAGAAATGAATGGGTATTGATTCTCCCATGGATGTTTTATTTTAAAGGTTTTTTTAAAAAAAAAATTAACAATAGCATCTTCCTCAGTCAGTACATTATCATGTAACAGAACTTTATCATGTAACAGAACTTTAAGCAAAGAGTCACAATTAATTTGAATATGTTTTCTGATCCAGGGGAAACATTCCAGCACTGAGCAGGAGACTGGACTCAATTGCTCTTCCAGCTCTATGAATCTTTGGGCACTTTAAAGATGAACCAGGTGTGTTTGACATAACATGCATAACATTTTCTATAAAACTTGTTTTCTTGTTTTTGATACCACAAGAATCTTTAGTGGTTCTGCAACAACAGATAAAATGGAATCTCACACATAACAGACAAATTCACACAGGCAATGCATATTTGAAAATGGTACCTGATAATAAATCCCTTCAAATTGTCGATGTCACCAAAATTAAGTGAAAGCCTAGAACAAAAATAGAACAAGATCAGATTAAACTGACAAACGATAGTAGGAGGAGGAGGTAGTGGTGGTAGAAGAGAAAGTAGAAGAGGAAGAGGAAGCGGAAAGGTATCTGAAATAGAGGTACCAAGAAATCTAACATTTTTACATAATCTAGAATTTGGATCCTTCTCAACTTTCTGCCACTTAGCTCCTGTAATCCTGAAACCTCTGCCCAGCCCCACACTGTGCAGCCAATCTATTTCTCTGTTTCTGGGGGAGAGGGGAGAACCTTGCAGCCCTCCAAATGGTGTTAGACTGCAACTACTACTGTTCCTTACTCTTGTCTATACTGGCTAGGGCTGCTCGGTCTTGCAGTCATGCATTTGGAAGAGCATTTGATTCTCACCTCAACTCTGGGGCCTGCACTGGGTTTTCATCTCAGACAAATTGGCAGAGGCTTCACAGCCGCAAGGACAACACTACACAGATTTGTCCACCTTTGCTTTGATTATATACAAGACCTTAACAACATTCACACAGTAGGATAATCTTACATTGCATTTTCTTCACTGCAGTTTGAATCAGCAACATCCACAGTTGCATGAACACCAAATGTCCTGTCTGTTAGGTCCAGCTGAGTGTGATTCTGAAACTTAATCATAATTCTTCTGGCCCAAAATAAAATACAGGGGCTTCCATTGACCGTGACATTGAGAGGGCTGTAGTGGTTGTGGATGACTGACTCTCTCTCCGAATTCTCTTTGGTACTTATGTTGTAATTCACAATCTATGTGAAACCAAATAAGACAACAGGAATTACAATTCTAGCTTTACAGACAGATCAGTGAGTAAATAAACATGTTATCCCAATATATTTGAATCTTTAAACAAACTCTGTACCAGTTATTTCAGCATAAATTACTTCACAGAAAATAGTTTGTGGAACCCATTAAAAACTGAGCATTAATACTCTGTTTATTTCAGCACAGAGCTGAAGGGAAAGCCTTAAAATATTTGAGTGACTTTAAGACACAAAGTTCCATGTGCTAGCAGAGCAATAAAACCTCACTGGGCAGTTGTTAATAAGTCAGTTTTCTCAGTTTGTTAACCTGCTTTATGGGATTGTGTTTGGATATAAGTACCATCAATAAAGCACTTTCAGTTTGGTGAAAGTACTGTGAAAGAGAAATGTCAAAACCTAAATAATCCACCAATGACTTCCTAGATATATAGAGCCACCATTTCTACCAATCTAAACATGGGAAGACATGTTAACAAATACTAGAAGAATGTTCTACAATTAACTATTTCTAAAGCATCTTCTCCTTATGACCTTCTTATTCCAGATCAGCCAGTGCAAACAACTAATCGATACTTTATAGACATTAGTTTATTTTTTCAAAATATTCCATAAGTATTTCTCTTGGCTAATTAAAAACCATTATATGGCATCTTGACTTACCATACAGTAAGAATCAACCTCATGGTTGTTATGAGGATAAATTCGGGAGGAGAGATATGTACATAATCTTAAACATTTTAGAGGAAAGGCAATACAGAACTATAACTCATAAAAATATAACCAATAAAGTGCTATGGTGAGTTTGAAACAGTAGCGTGTAAGCATTATATTATGCAATTACAAAGCAAATGTAATTATGCATTTGCTCTTATCTGTTGCTGTTGTTGTTGTTGTTGTTGTTGTTGTTGTTGTTGGGTGCCTTCAAGTCATTTCCAATTTATGGCAACCCTAAGGTGAATCTATCACAGGATTTTTCTGGAGCCCAGAGTGTGTGACTTGCCCAAGATCGGTATCCATGACCAAGCAGGGAATCAAATTCTGATCTCTAGAGTCATAGTCCATTACACCATGCTGGCTAGAGGTGTGAAAAATCTATTATGTTTAAAGATCCATACAAACTTATTTGTTTGGCCACTTAGGGAACACATTCTGAAACTGAGGCTTTAAAAAATCACTACGGAGTATGTGGCGACTTGCAGATGAGATACCAGGTTAATAGCTTTATCTAATAAGAAAGTGCAGCATAAAAGGACTTGTGGTGATGAACAGAGGTGAGGTCTAGAATCATTTGAGAAGTCTTTAAAAACAACAACACAGAATTGGGTGTATATTCCACTCATGTTGAGAACATTCCAATATTTACTTTGGTGATGAAAATCATAAAGCTCTCCAGATGGTATTGGACTACAAGCACCATAATCTCTAACAGGTTCAGCCAAGGGTGAGGCATTCTGAGAGCTACAGTTCAACAACATCTGGAGGGTCATATGATTTCCATTCCTGAGTTATGTTTTGAGATTTGAATCAATGAGTCAGTTCCTACAGAAATAACAAACCAAGCATCCTGTTAGTTGCAAATGTACACGCAGGTTGTGTTAATACATGTGGAGTATCTTCACTGGGCATTGTACAATGATCATATTGGGCTGACATGGATGGAAGTCAAGGTCCATATATGAAGCACCTACGCTTGCATATCATATGGGGTGCATGCAATCCACAACGGGTCTCTGGTCATTCTATAATAGAATCATAGAATCACAGAATTTTAGAGTTGGAAGAGACCACAGGGGCCATCCAGTCCAGCCCCCTGCCATGCAGGAACTACCAATGAGGCCTAAGAACCCAATATGGAATGAGCAGAGGCCCAATGTCAAACATGCAACAACATGCATGCATCGCACACTGCAATTTCACAATAGGGTGTCAGTCGTGCCCTTGTCAGTGATCCACATATGTTACTGTACATATAATAAAGGCAATTTGCAAGCAGAACATAAATTCCCTGCTGGTTATTCCCTGGCAAACTTTCTGTTTAAATTTGTTATGCATTCAGCACCAAAACTGATCACTGAAATCTTATGCCTCTACATGTGGAAAAGGATGCAAGTATTGAGAATAATACAACTTTCCAATGCCAAAAAATATACTATACAAAAAATACACTATACTAAAATTTGGAGAAGTTTCATAGCTACTTTCTGTAATTCCGTATTATTATAAACACTGGGAGAACAGACAGGCCAGCTTCCTGGTACCTCCATACCTGTGTTATTGCTACTTGTTGTAAATTAAGCTTTGGCTTCACACTGCCATCATAACGTCGGCCTACAGGGAAAAAAATTGTTATCTGTATCTTTCATCAAGGAAAAGTAGTACTGCCTATCAGCTCAAAAGAAAACCACTGTCTTTTTTCACTCTATACTTGTACGAAAATGAATGTCAAGAAAATATAGTTTGAAACAACTGAACTTGTTATACTGGAAGGCCTATATGTGAAGGAGTCTCAAATTCAGGGAGAAGGGGAGGAATCAAGAGATTGGACTGAGGCCAGTGTTTTTATACACATAATTTCTGAATTTTGCTTTCTGATAGGGAAGAACATTTACATATATCTTCTGTGATCTGCCCTTGAGACCGAGCAGGTAAGCACAGCTGGGCTTTTAAAGATACAGGCATTTTCTATATAATTGCAAGCAGGAGCCCATAAAGACACTGAGGCCTGATACAGACCAGCACTATGAGGCACCTGGGCAGCACCATTAGGGTTAGGGAGCACGCAGCGTTTGCATGCTTCCTAACCCTAGTATGTGATGACAACTGCATCATCAAGCCAGGGCCTCTAGATGGCATTCATAAGCATGCTGCCACAACTGCGCAGCTGCTAGATGTAGCTGCGCAGTTGTGGTGAAGTAAAGGTGCCAAATGGCGCCTTTTCTTTTAATTGCACCACAACTGTGGTGCTAAAAAGGAGCAGGGTTTACCCACTCCTTTTTTGCTGCACAGCTTCACCGCTGCATCTAGCTGCTGCAGTGAAGCTCCGCAGCAAAAAAAGGTGGCGCCAGACCTCCCTTTTTGGGCAGTCTGTATCGCCCCTCTTACCCCACCTTTTCCATTATTCTCAGAACACCACACTGCACATCCTTTGCCCATCTACCTCACTTTTCAGATATCTTAACCAAAGAATGCATCTAATAGGGAAAAAGGCAGGAGAGGAGACTCATGAAATTCCAATGACCTGAATGTGGTACAGGTGGCTACATTCTTCCCCTCTTTAAAAAAAATGATTTCTACTGCTTATTAGGGCATTAAAAATAAAGTCTTTGTATGCCTCTCTCCTTCAGATTTGAGTAATTTATCTGAAAAAATCCTTACATGACCATTTTATCCAAGTCTGATCAGAAGTACCTCCCTTTGTGTTCAACAAAGATGACTGTCAAAGCATGGTGGGAGAGGGAGGTATGGTGAAGCAGAGCTACCCTGTTGCATCTCCTAGGATACATCCACACTGCAGAAAAAATCTGGATTAACACCACTTTTACTGCCATAGCTCAATGCTATGCAATTCCATGGCAATTAAAGTGATGTCAGTCCAGATTATTTCTGCAGTGCAGATGCAGCCCTAGAAACTCTCTTCCACTGGACCTTTCCTCCCTCAGCAATGGGAAGAGCCTTTTGATCACACCAAGCTCTTCTTCTCCTTGAACCTTTTCCATCTGGTCATTATAAGAGCTGCTATCTTACTTTAATAATTAGGGGCTGAAATTGCTTGTTTTCTTCACCTCCCCCCCTCCTCCTTTTTTCCTTTTTATGCTGTCTTTTAGAATGTAAACCACCAGGCAAAGACTTTCTTGTTTGTTATTTCTCTCATCTAAGAACCTCTGAGAACAATCTTGTATGAAGAAAATGAATCAACAATCGAGTTTCACATCTGGACTATGGAGGAGCACCTTATACTCAGTGTTTCTCTGAACTTTCTTTTTTTTCCATTTTATTTTATTAGTGTTTTCAAACAATAATAAAGGAGATTTAAAAAGCATATATTCCTGTGTAGTTCTGTTCAGCTTGATTCATCAGTAATGAGAGGATACTGGTGAAATATTACCAAGTGAAAGGCATCAATATTGAATACCCAATAGAATAAAATAACTAAACATATTAATGGTGGTATATTCCCACGTTTTTTACATATTAAAAAAATATGAACTTTCTTTTTTTTTTAAAGTCCTTGAAGATCCTTCATTTTTGACTCCATTTTCCATATAACAAGACATTACAGAATAAGTAATAAGTGCCAACAGGCCATGCCTGAGAGTAAGAAGAGCCCTCTCTCTCTCCACCATCTTGAGGGAGAGAAAGGCAAGCCAGCTCCAACAGGCCTTGCCTGAAAAGAAGAAGGGCCCTCCCTCCAGTCCATCTGCCTTGATCCAGGCCTCCGAGGGAGAGAAGATCTGCTGGACTTTCTCCCTTCTCCTTTTGTGTCGTGTCTTTTTAGATTGTAAGCCTGAAGGCAGGGAAATGTCTAATTAACAAAGTTTAAGCTGCTCTGATAGCCTTGGCAGAACAGCGGGGTATAAATGAAACAGTAGTAGTAGTAGTAGTAGTAGTATAAATAACATATATCTGGAGCTTTTTATGATGTGTACTAAATACCAGAGCTTGGAAAATGTTACTTTTTTGGACTAAAATTCACAGATTATACAGAGTGAATAATATCACTTAATTTAAAAGAAAGTTTAAAACTTACCATTTCTTTGGAGCAAGTCTTGGTCAGAGAAGGAAAAAAAACTGCAATAAAGCACACATAAAAAGATTACATTTTCCACTACAAATTTCTGAAGTTTGCCTATGATGCAGGATCTATGTGTTTGGTTGCATTAAAGTGACAATAGTGCACACATATTAAGAACAAATAACATATCAACTGTAATTTTTTAAAGACAGCATTGACCCTTTTCTTACCTGTTTTGTACAAAATGGCCTTGAGTTATTCTATAGCTATATAGCTACCAGCAGGTCCATTTTTTTGTGTTACAGTGATGATTTGATGAAGTGATTTCTAACCATTTCCTCACTATTTAAGATATCCTAACTTTTGAAATATTAATTATTTTCCTTTTACTGCTGATCAGAGAATTGTGTGGTTCCATGCAGGGTGTCCCTGTATTGATTTCGACTCTAGATTTCTAGCCCTACCTAGGCTTTTGTCATATCATTGGTTAATTAACTGTGTTGTTTACAGTTTCCTAACAGGACAGACCTCCAGCAGGTTTTCTCCTAAAGCCAAAAGAAGAAAGTATGGAATATTCTGGGCTGCTCCTGAGAGATTAGCCATTCTGTACACTGGGAATCAATGTAAAATGTGTTCCCCTAATTCATGACTCCAAGAAAATAATCATGTGGCCTTCTGGATGCTGCTGGATGGCAAATCCAAGAATTCTTCACCATTGTTGTGCTTGCAGTGTAAATACATCTTGAGGGCTGTGCATTTCCCACTCCTGCTCTATGTAAAGCATATTTTGGGTGTTGGAAATGGTGCCCACATTAGTGGCCAACTAACCACCAGGAAAGCTTATGCTACAATGCTCTCACTTGCAGACAATGTAGGGGAAATGGGAAGGCACACTGTATCAGTCCTTCCTCTTGCAGACAAAGGAGGGTGGTGATAAATATGAAGCTGCCAGCACTTGCCAAACCACATAAAACTAAGGTAAACACATATCTGCCCCCATCATCATTGTTTTCTGGGGCCAGATTTGCCATTCCTCCTTCATATTGCCAAAATGGTGTTTTAGAAGCAGAGAAGTGTGACTACTCCTTCATGAACAATGAAGTGAACAATGAAGGGAACAAGTTCTTTAGTATATTAACTCTTTGTGGTTATTCAGATGGTGAAAATAATCCAGGATGAATCTGAGTTGAATCTCTATTGTTCACATGCATCCTAATCATTCATGATACAGTTTTGAAATGGGATGACAAAAAACCCATTCAACCCAGGATAATTGGTACTGGCTGTTTTCCGAGTTTTCAAAAAATATTTGCATCATCGGCAGTATGAATAATCGATACGAATAGACCCAGGATTAAACACTGCATGCACTGCTGCATCTTTCCCCTCTGGTGAGGGGTGAGGAGGACTAATTTTCTCTCTCCCCCTCCCCTCCCAAACACCATCTCTTGGTAGTCAACAGCTCTAGGGAAAAGCTGGAGAAGTTTCCACCACCGACTCGAGATGCCCAGTTATGGACAGTTTCTCACAGGGGTTGCTGGTACCCTTGGGTGGAAAGCATAGGGATGGTGAGCATGTGTGAGCAACAAAACATGGAGATGTGCAGAGATGTGGTTGACACTATTTTAAAAAATAAATAAAACCCAGAATGCATGAGTGAGGTTATCTGCATTACTGTGCTAAAAAATACCCTGATGTTTGAATCACCCTTCCTCACTTATAAACTGATTTTTTCTGTTTCTCACAGTGTTTAGTCATGTAGCTGTATCCAGCAGATGATGAAACTTGTATTTTCCTTAACAAAGAGAACCCTCTCTTCACTTATGACTATATTTCATAGTGATCCCACATTAGCCAGCCTTTACATAAGCATAATACATGCCCCATATGGTCTGTAATAGATGGGTTGCAGACGAGACATGTCTCTTCTGCAACCAGTACTTCACTTTTCAGGCATGAAACATCTGGCATGTAATGTTTCTATTGTGTCCAATGTTGCATTATCTAACAGAAAAATAATCTGTTGGTTAATTGCTTAAACATGGGCTCCACATTCATTATTAAAGGGATACTAGGTCTTGTGGTAGTCTCAGTGAACACACGCACCATCTACAGGTTCAAGATCCATGCTGAACTTTTCATTTCATATTAGATAGTCAGTGTAGTGTAGCAGTCTGAGTGTTGGACTAGGACTCCAGGAGGCCAGTATCCTATGGAAACATGCTGGGTGACCTTGGGCAAGTCACACTGTCCCAGCTTCATAGAAAGCAATGGCAAATCTCCTCTGAACAAATCCTGCCAAGAAAACCTTATGAAAGGTTCACTTTAGGGTGTGATAAACCAGAAATGAT
Organism: Urosaurus nigricauda; assembly: GCA_034509955.1. Lineage (NCBI taxonomy): Eukaryota > Metazoa > Chordata > Lepidosauria > Squamata > Phrynosomatidae > Urosaurus > Urosaurus nigricauda. Next base: position 46,268,820 of record JAOEGL010000002.1, on the reverse strand, counting down.
TTGAAGGCACACAATTATATCTATATTGGACTAGGACAGATGCAATTCTATCCTACAGATTTTCACCAAGATTGCCAGCATCTAAGCTTCTTGATCATCAGTAAACGCCTATGTGTTAAACAGGTGTGCCTTAGTGCACAACAGACAAAGGAAAACCCACAAATTGCATAAGAGGCAAAATTAAGGTAATAGATTATATTTGTCCAGAGCTGTCAGATAGCTAAGTTAGATGGTTTAGACTGGGACCCAGAGACTTGTGTTTCCAACAATAGAGTCATGAAATGAAACTAAATTACTGTCACAAATCTGCCTCTAGAGTTAGAAAATGAAAATGTACAAATGAAAATGCACAAATTACAAGTCTAGGAAAGTATGTACACTTGTCCCTCCGTATTTCTGGCTTTGACTTTTGTGAATTTGAGTATTCACAGATTTTATTAATATGCTCCCTCTAGGAATATCTAGGTCTTCCAGCACAACTCTATGGTCAATTTTAACCAAAAGTCATACTGAAGGACCTAGAGATCCCTAAAGTGAGAACTCCACTAGGCCTTTGTAACTCCTCCAGCACAATTCTATGGTCAATATCTGGCAGATGTCCACAGAGTTGCACTGGAGGACCTAAAGATTCCTAGAGAGGTGTTCTCTCAGGTAAAAACAGAGTGTTTTTGTTATTTGTGGTTTTTTTCCACATTCATGGGGGTACTGTGCCACTAAGCCCAGCAAATATGGAGGGACAAGTGTATATACAATGGATATTTATAAAATGGTACAAACATATGCTTCTCTACTGCCTATAATACAAGGACATCCACTTTTTAACAGCTGTTCCAGGAAAATCTTGTCATGTTTACTGTACCTTTCTTATTTTTAAGGTGGCAAAACTTTGTGTTCTAGATTTTTCTACTAGAACCAGCTAGTGAAACCCTCTTAGTCATTTTATGAGAAGTAGCACTTATATTTTTCTCATTGCATGCACATATATTGGAACATTCCTAGTCCTGAAATTTGTATCTGTTTGTTTTGTACTTGTCTGTTTTCTAATTGTAGAAGCTGGTCTATGACTATAATGAAATTATCATGTTGGCAGAGAGTCAATCTCCAAGTCCCTCATGTGAATTTAGAATTCTACAGAGGTTTATGCCTCATTTTAAAAGTCCACCTCTGGGGAAAGCCAACTGGCATGGAACATCCAATTCACAGCATGAATGTGGATAGGTTTGTTTATTTGCCCAGCCAGGCATTAAGACTGTGTCCCAGAACAGTTGCTATGAACTGCAGCTTTCCAATTTGAATGCTTACAATAGACTGCCTTACGTCTCCCAGAAAATCACTAGCAAAATGAAACCATGTTTCATGCCAAAGTAACAAGATTCTACTCTCAGCAGGAGAACACCTACAAAGTGCTAAGTGTGCATCCTCCAATGAAATATTCATAGCTCTTCTAAAAACCTAGTGGCAAGAGCAATCTGCAAGCCTTTGCAAAATACCACAGCCTGACAGGTAGAATCAGCAAGCTCTCTATTCCTTTAGGAAAGCAGGTGGAAGACAATTCACAAAGAAGCCTCTGTCTACAATTGTTATTTGTGTCTTTGCCTCTTACAGGGTCTCAAAAGAGAACTACTTAGGTGTCATTATATACACATCTAACACTCACGTGGAGACAAAATTCAAAGATATAGCTGTGTTTCTCCGTAGAATCAGTACATGGAGAGGTCTTGTAGCACCTTTGAGACTAACTGAAAGAAAGAAATTGGCAGCATGAGCTTTCGTAGACTTCAGTCTATTTCCTCATGACGTATCTGAGAAAGTAGACTGAAGTCTACAAAAGCTCATCCTGCCAATTTCTTTCTTGCAGTTAGTCTCAAAGGTGCTACAAGACCTGTCTACATACTCACATGGAGATGATGGACACACTCAGTAGAAAGGCCCAAAACACACATACACTCACACCCTAGGAATCTTTCCTCTGGTGTCTTAGCCCAGAAATGCAAATGACCTCCTGATTTATCAGTAATATGACCAGGGTTAATGACACTTAAAGCAGACCCACTAAAATCAACATGATTTGTTAGTTATATATATGTTAGTTAAATCTCAATAAGATTGATTTAGCCCAATGTGTAGCATAGCGGTTTGAGTGTTGGACTACAACACTGGACCCCAGGATTTGATTTCCAGCTGGGCCATGAAACTCAGTGGGTGAGCTTGGGCAAGTCTTTCAACTTCTCTTTCAACTTTCAGCTTCAGGGGATGGCAATGGCAAACCTCTTCTGAACAAAATTGCCAAGAAACCTCCATGATAAGTCAGCATAAATCACCATAAGTCAGAAGGCACACAGCAACAACAACAAATAAAGGTATCATGTGCAAATTCTCCAGAAGATAACTACGAATGCTTCACAAAAGTTATCTGAACACCTTCTGCATGAACCAAAATCAGCTTCTCTGGTACTCCTTCTATCTGCTATGTGTGATTCCATAGCCATACACTCAAAAGCCATTAGTAAATATCACAGAAGTCTATGGCATCTTCTCAAATACACTTTTAATGAAAAAGAGACACAATGCTATAGTAAAGATTGGGAGGAGGGAACAGTCCTTAATCTTACCCCTGGCAGCTGTTTTTCCTCTTAAAAGGCCTCTCAAATGGCTTTTTCATTGCCATGAAAAGATAAAAATCACCACATATTGACCTTGGAGGAAGAAAAACAATGGGGGGGCAGTATTTTGAAAGGAAACAGCTGATCATCCCTTTGTATACACATTCTTCTTTAGGCTCTGATTGTAAAAACACCAGCTATACTTCATTTTTAAAAAAATAGTTGTGGAAACATAGCTTTCAGTTGTGTGCAGCATATAGTTTTGTTCTAACACAAAACAGCATCACATTGAACCCAATAGTGCTGTCTATTCATTAAAAAGCAATGCAGTATTCTCAATCACCTTTCACCATCCAACTGCTACATTGTCACATTTGGATGCACAGTTGGTGAAATGTCCCTGACTAATACCATTGTAATAGTTAATTCTAATCAAAGTGCCTTCTGAGTGCATGTTTTGGACTGAAAGCAATGTATCCCAAGACTTTTGCTCTGTTGGAGTACTGCTCTATTTGGCTCTACTCAACTATGTTGGATCTATTTATAAGAACGGAGGCTTTTCAGGATAAGAAATTGATACATTCACATACCCGTTTGATTTGCTCAAGGGCCTGGGCTGTAGCTGGACACCTTCAAGTTTGTGACACGCACTGAAGTGGACATTCTTTTTTGGACTACAGGTCTCAGAATTTCCCAGACAGTATGGCCACTAGCCAAAAATGCAATTTTTTAAACTGGCTGCGACTAAGAACAGGACTATTTCAAGTGCTTTGTGTACGTCATATTTATCTGTTTGCTGGATCAGTTTTTTGAAGCCTCTCTAGAAATTATTAAAAGGACAAGAGGAAACAGACTTTCTCTCAGTCCCACCAACATCACAGGCTTATTTGGTGAGGACACGAGAGAGTGTCTTCTTGGTGGTTGTTCCCACCCTTTGCAACTTCTTTCCACAGGAAACTAGACTGGCCCCCTCCCTGCTCTCTTTCACCAGCAGGCAAAACCTCTTCTTTCTTTTTTAAAATAAATTTTTATTCCTATATAACAGTTAAAAAATACATACAGAGGACAAAACAACAATTAGTCAAACAAAACAAACAAACAAATTGTTAGTTCCTTCTTCGTATTTTCTTGATAATTGTTACTTTTACTTTCTTCTGAAATTACTCAAATATACACATAATAAACCTGTATCCTTACACTTCTTATTTGTCTTTAAAAGTTGTTCTCTGGTTAACTTTTTCAAAAGACAACAAAAGAAAACCTATAATAGTTTTTCATCTTCTCAACCTCTATGATGAGATGATTCTTTTCTTTTTAAGCAGCCTTTAATACATAACTGTGCCACTTCTTATTAGGGTGTTTGCTTTGGAATGTTCCTAATGGTTTTATATTTTTAACTTAGTATTTTTTAAGTTTTACATTTTTAACTTGTTGTATTAATGTAGTGTTTTAATTGTTGTTGCTGGTGGCATATTAAAAAGTGGCATATAAATAAAATAAATAATATAAACATAAAAATCAACAAACGGTTACAAGCAAACTTTTCACCCTTCAACCATCTGTATTGCAATGTCCATTTAAACCTGATGAACTGAATCCAGTGACTATAACTGGATCAGAGACAGAAGCTTTAAAATGTATTTTTGAAAATGTATCTCTTACATTATATAATTCAATATACATTAGGTAAAAACATAAAACCCAGTCGGTAACTCATTCCCAATCCAAAAACATAATCTGTTGTTACAACATAGAAATCCTTACCATCTATTTTTTTAAAACTGCTGATGCTGTGGACAACCAGTGTAGTTTAGTCATACCAATAAGCATGTGGGTGTTTCTAAAACCTATCCTTTTGCATTAATTTTTTTCAGCTAAACAATCCAGATTGTTATCTTCTGCTAGATAATGTCATCTGATAAGTAGGCATTTACACTCTTTTATACATATAATCTGATTTAATTGGGCATTACCTAGTGATTAGCTATTCCAGTCCTTTTCATTAGAGCTAAGCCAATTTGAGGTCTGATAGTGACAGACCTAGACTGGGTAGGACAAACATACTGCCTAGATATAAAAGGGCAACATTTACATGTAACATACTTTGCTCTAAGGCCAGAACAGTATAACATACAGGTCAGGGCTGTGTACAGACTGTTACTTCAGTGGAAAAACTGAACTGACTTTCCGAGAGTGGCACAAGCCATGACTGAGCATTAGCAGCTTTATAACTGTATAAATGTAATGAAGAAAGGGAGGCACCTAAAAGAGACACTTACTGAAATCTTGTAGAAACTGATTTTTCTACATTTATTCCTGTGTAGGGAATTATGAAGGTGGAAGGCAGATTCAGATCTACTCACTATCACTACTAAGGAAATGGCCGTTTTCTGGAGTTTGAAATGCTACTTTTGGGGTGCTGTAACTTGCAGAACCTTTTAGGTACAGAAATATGGACTTCATCTTGCTGGCTGGGAGATTTGGCACATTTCAATACAAAAAGAACTTTTCCAGGCTCTGCTGTTTCCTTTTTAAACAAGAGTGCAGGCACCCATCCTTGCAAACACTTACAAATACAAATATATTTAAAGCAGTTCCATCTGCTTGAGCACAATCATTCTCTGGATCATTAATTGATTTGCCCATCTTAACATTACTGAAGAACATTAAGACACTTCTAGGATACTCCTTCTTGATCCACAGTAATGTCAACCCAATAAAGTGAGCGTGAACCATGTGGAGACACACTGGTAGCTAGGCTTCTTTTGGTTTGTTGTTTCAGTTTTCTATTGTTCCCCCTAATTTTACTTGTTTATTTCAGCTGGAAGTAAAGTAGGACTGATGCAGGTGAGATCTCACTATAGGTCAGGCATGCTAATTCTGCACTCAAAATATTTCCTATTTGGAACAATTTCAATCATATAAACAATGCTAACATTTTTTTAAAAAATCTGTTTCTTACATGTAGAAGATGGGGGAGGGAATTCATATTCCCCAAAATCTAAGCATACTTGAATCTGAAAATTAAAATTGATCTGTGGTTTAAAGAATTAGATCTCCCACCACCCCACGTTTTACATTTTATAGGCTTTTTGGGCTGTATGTGACCCCAGCTTAAAAGCATTTTTGTCTTCATAGATTTCCACTCATCTTTGCACTGTGTGGAACAGTGAACAAAATTATAACTTATAGATCCCAAAATGAGGGGTTAATTTAAAAAAAGAAAAAAAATGAGGTCTTTTTTCCCACAAAAATTAAAAAATACAGATGTTTGTCCCCAAAGGAAGCAGACAAAACTAATAAAATATGAAAATTATCAAACTATGTTTATATTATTACTATTTTTAAAATATTAACAGTTGGCCCTCCGCATCCACAGATTTTTTATACATGGACTGGAAATATTCCAAAATATATACATTCCAAAAAGCAAACCTTTATTTCGCCATTTTGTATAAGGTGCACTATTTTACTAGGCCATTATATTCAATGGGATTTAAGCACCCATGGATTTTTATATCCTTGGCGCTTCCTGGAGCCAAACCCCAGTGAATACCGAGAGCCCAATGTATAGACAAAAGCAATGATAAAAAGACTGATATGTTTTTGGGTTTTTATCTTAAACCTGTACTGTATGCAAAGGCTTGGGACTGGGAACAATGAAAAAATGTGGAATCTAAAGAAATATAAGAAATATAGCGGCAAAATGCTTTTCCATGTAAAAACATCTGATGCTGCTCATGTTTGTTTGCTTTGTTTTTGTTTTTGTTTTTTGTTTTGTTTTTTGTTTTTGTTTTTGCACACCTACAAAGAAATAACATTCCAAAAATGGGTTGGTTTCAGCACATAAATAGAACCATCAGATGCATTTGATGACAACTGATAGGGCTTCTGAGGATCAGCAGGCACACTGAATCAAACTCTTGCAGTCATCAGGTGAAATCCCACCAATTCTGATAGAACAGATGATTTATCACAACCCAAAAAGACTAGCCAGATCACCACAGGTACCAGTGTAGCAGAAATCCTATAACATTACTGAAAAGAGACACCTCTGCTTTGTGGTTAAGGGGGTGTTACCTACAGATGTCGGTTTTGCAAGTGATTTTAGTCCTCAGTCCTCTTGGCAGACCACTGGGATTGCAAAGAAAAGAAATCTTCTTACATGTCATCCTGCTCTTACCTGTAGCACAGCGAGTCCAGAAACTATAAAGAACCGGAATTCCAAATGCTGCATTTAAGACTCAAATTTCAGAGGTAGTTTACTGAAAGCTGGTGCAACAATATGGGTTCACTTTATTGGTATAATCACAGTTCAGATGTGTCTTTTTGGCAGCCAAGATCCAATAAACCTAACTTTAACAGACTTAACTTTAAAAGGTGCCAAAAAGTTACAATTTGCAAAGAATGCTAACTTGCCTAGGAGCTCAGCCCACATAAAGTTTGGTTTGTTTTTCTAATTCCTTTATCATTGGCACCTAAAAACATAACCAGTGAGCAACTGGTTTTGCTTTCTGCAATGATTTAACATACAATGAAAGGCACTACAAAATTCAAAATATCGGTAACATCAAATTTATGTGTTACATTCATTCTGTTGGCTATTCAGTGTCTAGAGAATTACCAAATTGGGCTCTTTCAAAATTAAAAAGGAACCTCAACATCATGTTTCAAGTTTGTTAAACTATGTGCATAATATTGTCTTTCATCAACAGATGATCCTGAACTTCAGAGTTGACATATTGTCTGACATTAAGGATATAACTCTATCCTGGTAAATCACCTTTCCTCATGACAACTGGCTAGTATGACAGCAAATCTACTATAATCACAACAAACATGCAAACTGTATGCTACAGTATGCTTTAATTCATCAGTTAACTCAGCCACAGATCTCTTAATACAAGCTTAAGCAAAGCACCACATGCCCTTGTTACCCCAACTGTACAGACTTTATATGACTGTCTGTGAATCCCATCATCATCACTTATCCTGTATTTTAATTTTGAATCGATTATGAGACTTGATTAATCTAATTCAGTTCAGCTATTTTTCACTTTTCCCATGCTTTTCTTTGACAACTTCTCTTGATTCAAAACACCTGAAATATTACTTGTATGGCACAGAGGAAATCATGTGTTACAGCAAAGAAAACAAGAGAGATCAAGTGAGGTGGCTTATTTTCTGCTAAAGCTGAATCTGTGCTCCTATCCATATGTAATATAGTTCTTTTCATATTCTTGCCCCCGACAGCATCAACAGTGTTCTTGGGTGTGCGTTTTACACCTACACTGTTTTATTTATATCTCTGTTATTAACACTCTAAAAGCAAGGCAAAGTAAAATAAAGGGGGAAAAACAACAATGTACAGTAGTATGAGCCAATCGCTTTCAGGATCTTTTAAGCTTGAAATGTAAATGCCACATGAAAGAGGATCATTTAATCTGTAATCTAAAATGCAATTTCTCAAGAGAAGTTCCAGTGATCTTAATATCCCTGCTTTTAAGTAAACAGCTTGTGGCAAAAAGCATCTTTAGTGCTGAAACACTGGCTTCTGTCTGAATGCTGCATCTTTTTAAAATTAAAAAAAAAATCTAGCCCTCATCTTTTTGATAGAAAATATGTCTACAGCCCTCCAGTACATAAACATGCAAGCCATTCATTCACCTACACCTAACAAACAGGCTCATGAAATCACTCACCTCCTCTCCATCCTTCCAAACAACTGGTCCCCAGATACTGAAAATCCTACAAAGAGAAAGAGAAGTAAAAGCTTAATAGGGATGTTGCTTTCCATTGAAAAATGAATCAGACCTCCCAGGCACGCAGCTCATCTGTTCATGTGGAGGAAAGAAACCTGAGCCAGTATGCTCAGGAGCCATGTGATGGATAGCCAAGCCAACCAATGGAAAGCAGCATTTAATACCACATGAGCTGCCATGTACCTTATCTATGCATAATAAAAGGCTGTCTTGTTGGGAGTTTTTTTTTTCCTCTGTGTTGAATACAGATTGTCCTTTTTGTAGCTTGCAGTTTATGCCAGAAAATCAAAAGAAACTAAATACTTGAGGAAATGAAATTCATAAAAAGGGATGTCTTTTAATAAAAGTATGTTGAAACCAGCACTCCCTAAATTAAGACATCAATCCTGTGTATTTTCTTCCAAAAGTAAACTAGACTGAAAGTAACAGGCCTTCGTACCAAGAAAATATATTTACAGAATTGCACAGTGTATTAGATCGAATTGCACTCACCCCGAAAGACACAGGTGTGCAGTTTGGGGGTACTCCTAAACTTAACTTTGAACTTGAAAGCCCAGGTTTCTGGTGCTTTTGCACATTTAAAGATTGTGCCCCAAATTCCTTGAGATGCCTGATCTGGCCATAATGGTACATGCCTAAGTTACGTCCCATTTGGAGTAACATGCTGTATGTGAGGCTGCTTTTGAAAAGTGTTTGGAAAATTCAGCTGGTCCAAAGACATACAGCCAAACTGGCAGGTTACAAACACCATACAACAGCCTTGTTGAAACCCAGTTTGTTAATAGGCACAATTCAAAGTGTTGGTTATGACCTAGAAAGCCTGCATGGCTCAGGTCCAGATTATTTGGCAAACTGTGAGGCTAAACAGACAGGCAAAAAGAGGTGCTTTCAGGCTGGCTTGAAGGCATGGCGTTTAGATGACACATGCCTTGAAGCCAGCAGAAAAGTGCCCTTATGCAGAGAAAAGCCATTTCAAAAAGAAGCAGCTTTTCCCCACTTCTTCCTGACTTGAAGCCATGTCATGTGGTCATGACATGAGCACTCCAGATGCTTTGGGAGCTGATGGTGCAGTTGATGGGGTTTCAACGTGGCTTCAGAAAAGGCAGCTTCAAGCCACTTTTTCCTGCCCATCTGTTTCGCCCCTGTATCTCACTGTGTGAGCAGGCCCCAGGCTCTGAGATCATCAGGAGAGGCTCTTGTCTCAATCCCACCACCATCACAAGCAGAGTTACATGAATGGCCAGTTCATTATGTCCTCAGTTCATTATGGCACAAACAATGTACATATCTGTGTTCAGAATCCTGTAAAGGTTGAAGTCTTGTTTCACTATTAAGGGAACCTACTTCTGTGTAGTCACATTTAGGACTAAACTGGTACAGTAATTCAGTACCATAGCCATACTGTATTTGCCTCAACAAGGGAATTACCTTATTTTCTTGAACTGAATTTCCAGCTAGAGTTTATATTTTATAGCCTCTACCTCCTCTTTCACCATGCCTTTGCATATCATAATGCAACCATAAGAAATGTGAAAAAACATGGGGTTTTCTTGGCAAGATTTGTTCAGAGGAGGTTTGCCATTGCCTTCCCCTGAGGCTGAGAGCATGTGAGTTGCCCAAGGTCACCAAATAGGTTTTCATGGCCAAACAAGGATTCAGACCCTGATCTCCAGAGTCATAGTCCAGTGCTACACCATGCTAGCTTTCTCGGACATATACAGTATATGAACGGAAAGTGTCACTATAGTAATAGTTTGCACTTTCCTAATAATTATTTTTAAAATATTAAATGGACATTAGACAAAATTAGTCCAACTAATCCAAAACTCAGACAGTTATGCCACGCTGGCTTTCCTAAGCTACCGATTATACTGTAAATGTGTTATATTTGGGGCTAGACAGTAAAATAATTCCAGATGGGAAGGCATAAGAATAAGGGACTGTCATATGGTTAGGACTAAATGAGAACCTCAGTGTCCTTTATTCCTGTAAAAGAGTTCCCTTTATTCGCCATACATTATTATCACCTCACTACTTTAGTCCATGCTGATAAAATCCTACATCAACATCTGGAAACAAAAAAAAAACAAACATGCCAATAAATCCGATGTATCTGCAGTTGGTAACAATTATTTTAGACTGCAAAAGGAAAGCCATATTAACCTCCTGGGTAAAAACAACGTAGTCCTAAAACTAACAAATGTGTAATGGTTGTTAAATTTCAGAGAAAGAATATGGTTCTGCCAGAGGCAGGGACGCAGTCCTGAATACACACTGCCTGCCCTTTTTGTTTACTAGCTAATGTTATATACCTGCTGATGTGATCATGGGAAGAACTGACCGATTAAGGAGGCCAGTCAAATGCAACCTAGATATAAGATTAAGCATGGGGTTTAGCATCTGCAGTCATTAAGCTTTGGGATTTACCATCTTTAATTATTTTTTTCCTTGAGTGATACAGAGAGTGTATGATAATCTCCAAATCCTTCCCCAGCCTGTATGCATCATCATGACCACTCTTCATTTGACAGGGAACCCAACTACAGGCCTTACAGTGTAATCCCTGTCCAATGAAACAAAGGGAGAGATCATATTAGATATTGACATGTATAGACTAAAAAAAAGTACTTTTTAAAAGCAGCCTCAGAGAAACATTTGTTTGTGGCATTTTCAGATCCCAGCATCCTCCAGATGTCTTTATTGTGTAATTATTCTGCTTCTTTCTTTAATTTCATTTTGCAGGAGGGGGGAATAAAAGCCTCATATAGATAAAGTGTCCTCTTCCACTTATACCTATCCCATGTTTTCCTACCATTTCTTCTGTCCTTCTCTTACCTCAGAAAAAACTGTTATTGGAGGAAAAGATGGAATGGCTGGATAATCGCTTTTCACTGGTGGTTGTCTGTCCTGATGCACACCCCGCACACTTCGATCCTCTGGGAGGAACCTGCTACAGCCTATCAAGACCAGGCTGGCACAGACCTCCCAGAGGGCCTTTTCTGCGACCGCTCCCAAGCTCTGGAATGGTCTGCCGGATGAGATGCGTCTCATGACATCTTTAGATTGCTTCAAAAAAGCCCTAAAGACGCATCTCTTCCGGCAGGCCTTCCCCTGAAATTCCCTATCCCCGGCTTCGGTTCCAGACTTTGATTTCCTGCCTACTCCCATGTTTCTGATCCCCACTTATGATGTGGCCACATAAGGAAGGGTTAGGATGTCATTATATGTTTTAAAATAATTACTGTTTTAATCACTGCCGGTTTAATCTATTTTTAAGGGGTGGGAGGTTTGGAAACGGGTCATGGGATTGTTTTAATCTATGTTTTTTACTTGTACCCTGCTCCGAGTGTATGTACAGAGGAGCGGGCTATAAATAAACTATTATTATTATTCTTATTATTATTATTATCAAAGATGAGGGGTGTTTTATAAAAAGGGACAGATGGGTTTTTAAAATTCAGTTCAGAGACATGGAAGATTATTGATCTGTTCATTTATTTGCTTGTTTGGAAGCTGTAACATTTACTATTTACAAACTAAAGAAGAATTTTCCAAGATGTTGAGATTGGCTACTACTTAGCATGCATTGTTCATATTTTTTCCTCTATGATATGGAAGTTGGGGGACTTTGTAAGGTCTTGATTTACTGTCATAGTCACTCCAGAAAATATTTTAAATCTACAGGAATAAATTTCACTGGTGTGATTTACTGAGAGAACACTCCAAATCAAATTGATCTAGAATACAAAGACTGATGAACATAGCACTGTGATGTTACTTCTCTCTCCTACATCCCTCATGAATTTGCTTTTTTTGCCCCAGTATGGAAAAAGAACTCTAAACATGCTCATAAGCACTGCCTTTGTTATATGTCCCAAGCTCAGTCCTGATGAGGTTTCACAGATAAATCCCATGGAGTCTTGGCTCCATTTAGGCCCTTCCATACACTTTTCTGGTATTTCTAATTCCTAAAACATTTCTAAATAAAAACTTTTGTTTCTTCTGTACAGGGATACTTCAATGTCCAAAGATGAGGACACTTGCAAGTTTCACTGCTGTTGTTGTGTGCCTTCATTTCCAACATATGGAGACCCTGAAGCAAACCTAGAATGGTGTTTTCTTGGCAAGATTTGGTCAGAGGTGGTTTGCTATTGACTTCCCCTGAGGTTGAGAGAGTGTGAAAGGCTACACAATGGGTTTCATGGCTGAGCAGGGTTTCAAACCCTGGTTCTCAGAGTCCCAGTCCAACATTCAAGTCACTACACCTCATAGGTTCTACAAGTTTCTACCAACAATTTTTGAATACTTTTTGTTCTTTTTACAGTTTTCACATTTACCTTTATCAAAAGATAGGACCTTGACAGAAAAGAAAAATCAGTACTAAAAAATTAGGTAACAAAGATTTAAAATGTCAGCACTAAGTGGGCCAAAAATATACATTGAATCTTCTTTAGGCTCTGCAATCAAGTATGTTATATTTAGAAAAGGTATTTGTTTTAAAACTTGCAAAAATTATGTTGCCAATTGGTGATCCAGAATGGTCATAAAAATGCTCTCCTTCTGAAAATAATTATCACTCTAGCAATTTTCAATAGTCTCCTTGAAATCACAATGAAGACATATCAGCTATGCTATAGTAAGCACTTTGGAAACTGCTGCAATAGCATTTCTTCACCTGCAAGCACTGGATGGAGAAAAACGGGATATAATACATCTGTCTCATCAAAATGAATCCATTAATTCAGTAGATAAATTTAGCGTGCGTCTTTCTCTTACCACTGTGAACTTGAATACTTATATCACTTTAGCTATTTCCTGCTCTTCCCTACAGGACTAATTACATATTATTTGCTTCATTTCGATCCTGCCTTTCCTCCAATGTCCAGTATACATGGCTCTCTTTGCCCTCACAAAAGAATATTTGGTCCAAGGTCACCCAGTGAGTTTCATTGTTCTATTGGGACTAGACTCTGAATCTCCCAAGTCCCTGTCCAACCATTACACCACACTCTCACTGGCTGCCATCAAATATAGGTTACTTTTTAGCCGGGGTACCAATACAAAGATGTTGGATGCAGTACACAGAACTGCTATATAAAAGAGATGGAAAACGTGAAGGAAACATAGAATGAAGAATCATATGATGAACCCCAATATCTAAAAAGTGAGGTGAAGTAAAAGAAATTGGGGAAAATAGATCATCAGGAACAGATGTCCCAATTGGACTGCTACAGTTCACAGAGATAGAATCAACTCTAGAGTTAACCAATATATGTCAACAAATATGGAAAACAAAATGGTGGCCAACAAATTGGAAATGATCAATATACATCCCCAGCCACAAAAAAGGAGACACAAAAGACAGCAGCAACTATAGGACCATAGCATTAATTTCCCATGTAAGCAAAGTTATGCTCAAAATTCTGCAACTGTGGCCCGAAACAGATGGGCCAAAAACAGCTTCTGGCCACTTGGGGTTGTGGTGTGCAGATGACGCATGCCCCAGATGGGCCAGAAGCCACTCCATGGCTGCCTAAGGTTGTCTAGGAATGGGAAGGGTAGGTATTAAAGAACTAGACAAGTAAAGACATACAACTGAGCAAAAAATTAGAATCATACATGCCATTGCATTCCCCATTACCCTGTATGGATGTGAGAGGTGGACAATAATGAAAGTAAATAAGGACAAAATCAATTCACTTGAATGTGGTGCTGGAGAAAGAGTGTTGAAGACAACGAGGGCAGCCAAAAAGACAAACAAACGGGGTCCTTGGACAGATCAACCCTGAAAGTTCCCTGGAAGCCAAGATGACTAATTTGAGGCTGTCATATTTTGGACACACCATGAGGAGGCATGAATCATTAGAAAAGACAATGCTAGGAAAGGTGGAGGGATGCAGGAAGAGAGGAAACCTGCATGCCAGATGGCTAGATCACTATTAGGGAGGTCATAGATATGAATTTATAGGACATTATTATTATTATTATCTATACCCCGCTTTTCAGCCAAGGCTATCAGAGTGGCTTACAATTTGTTAATTAGACATTTCCCTGCCCTCAGGCTTACACTCTAAAAATACATGACACAAAAGGAAAAGGGAGAGGTGGTGGAGAAGGGGGAAAGTCCAGCAGATCTTCTCTCCCTCGGAGGCCTGGACCATGGAAGATGGGGTGGAGGGAGGGCTCTTCTTCTTTTTAGGCAAGGCCTGTTGGAGCTGCCTTGCCTTTCTCTCCCTTAAGATGGTGGAGGGAGGGAGGGATCTTCTTCCTCTCAGAGCAGTGGAGGCCAAGGAGTCTTGGAGATGTCAAATCAACTCAAAGGTAGTTAACAACAAACAGATACAGTGGTTCAAGATCGCAGCTTTAATCTCTAGCCACCCCACCTTCCAATCAGTCAGGTACTGAAAAGAGTCTGTAATCATAGTGGTTACTCTGGAACAGTGACAGTTATGGAGATGCTACTGATCTACAATACTCTACAGTGGTACAGTAAATACCAGATCCCACCTGAGCTTGAAAACTAAGCAGGGACAGTCCTACTTAGTATTTGAATAGTAGACTGCCAACTAATACCTGGTTTTGTAGGCTATATTTCAGAAGAAAGAATTGGAAAAACCACATGCGTACTCCTTAACTAAGGAAACTCTATGGGCTTGCCATAGCACTAGGTCAATAGGCAACTCAAAGCCCTCTACACACATACACATACACACACACACACACACACACACAGACTGTGTAGGCTATAGGCCAACTTAATAGACACAACTAATACTCTCCACCAGTTCTATCTTCAAGAGTGACATTTTATCACAAGAACTGTGATGTCATGAAATCAGGCCACTTGAATGCTGGAGCACATCCTTAGGCAGTAACCTGGAGACACATGTCTATGCCTGTGATTACATACATCCTGCAAGCATTTGTGCTCATATGAAACCAATTTTTTAAACTATAGGTAATTCATATATATCTCTGTGACTAACAAGGAGTGAGAAGAGCTCCAAGCAGAGATAAAAAGACACTTCTACACTCAGATCCTTTCATGTCGAACATGAAATTCTTTCATAAGTCTTAGCTGCTGAAGATGAAGTGCATGTGCTTTTAATGCACCTTTTCATATCCATCACACACAGACCTGGATCTGCTTTTGGATACACTTCAGAAGAATCCCATGAAATCATCTCAGCATGAGGGCAACAGGACATGAGGGATCTGAACATCCTTTCCATTGATTAGTGTGCATTTCCCCTTACCATTCATTTTTTTTCTCTAGCCACCAATTCTCATCCAACTACCCACAGATACCAACATTATTAGTAACAAGGAGTCCCCCTCACATTGCACACTTTAATTGTAATATCTCTTCTCTAATCACTCACTGGAAATAATTAGGAAATGTCCTTCATCAATGTTTATGGGGGGGAGTGCTCACTAGGGCAACTCCAAGGGTGAGATTCTGTAGACACAGTTTACACTGTCCAATACCAACTTT
Organism: Urosaurus nigricauda; assembly: GCA_034509955.1. NCBI lineage: Eukaryota > Metazoa > Chordata > Lepidosauria > Squamata > Phrynosomatidae > Urosaurus > Urosaurus nigricauda. Next base: position 46,252,960 of record JAOEGL010000002.1, on the reverse strand, counting down.
CAGGAAACAAGGGAGTCATCCCCAGCCCTACCTGACAATGCCAAGGACTGAACCCTAGAGCTTTTTTCCAGCACATATTTCATTATGCATTTTCAGTCCTTCCCCCTTTTAGAGGTATTTCAAGACACCATGATGTATGCCTTCATGTTTTCAAGTCCTCTCAGCCATATACAAATTTCTTGGGTGATCGGTTTCAAATAGTTTTGTAATATAATCTGGCAGACTTGTAATCTGCAACTTGTTGGACAAAAAGACAGAATAACTGTGAAATGCTCTGCAGTAACAGATGGTTTTCTGCTTCTTAATGTTATATTCTACTGTACAACAAGTGATTCATTGGAACACTTTCTGTATAACAGAAAACAAAAGGGTAGAAAGCAATATAAACCTTACCCAGATTATAGAGTAGTAATAGCAGAAGCAGCAGTTGTTGTCTGAATCTTCCATCAGAAGCAGTTCAAATGTGCAATTAATCTCCTATCCTAAAGCAGCAACTTTCGAAATACTATTTCCTCTTTCCCTTTTTGACTGGCCTATTTATAGCATAGGCTGTTTCTCTTGCCATACGATCAATACAGATTTCCTCAGTAGTTACGGTACAATTTACATTGATTAGACTGCCTAAGTAACCTCATCTCTACTCAATTTAGGCAAATCTCGCTCTCACACATAAAGGTTGAATCTAGCCAGGCTGATATGCTTAGTGCAGGGGTGTTAAGCATGTGGCCTAAAGGACAGTATTTGTGGCTCCTGGACTTATTACTCTCTTCCCTAAAGTGCCAAAAAAGGAGAGAATGATGCCTCCAGGCACAATTTTCTTCTGAAGCAATCCCTACACACAAACCTTGTTTGACCAAAAGAAACATACCATTAAACACACACACACCACAAAGAGATCTTCTGGTCATTTCCACTTTGGCTAGAAGAGGCCAACAAGCTTGCAGAAGATCTAGATAGCAGTGCAGAATGTCCCCCCGGCCCTCCAAAGTTGCTCACCTCAACACTAGCTGAAATGGACACCACTGGTCATAGAGAATCACTCTCCTCATGACATCACTCCCATCTCCCAGATTTTCCCTGTTAGAGTATGAGACCCTCTCTACATAGAGGAAATCTGAGAGTTACAAAGGATACAGTAAGAGGAGCAGAGAAAGCAAAAATCTTTCAATAGAAATAAATTCTGTAGCAGAGTCTTAGACAAAATACATTGTTTCAACTAATATTTTGGAGGTGTTCCTCTTGTAGCTGAAAACTTCTTAAAGCTCCCTGCACAGTCTAATCCTACAAATGTTTACTCAACAAAATTCCCTACTAATGTCAAAGAGATTTATTTCGCCAAGTATGCAAAGGCTTGCTGCTTTAAACTGAGAATTTTAAAACTGAGAACACAGAAATTTAAGACAGCAGGCAAAATCCCATATTCCTTTATCCAATCCATGTGGGTTGTCTAACGTTGTACACTCTTTCTTTTAAAAATAAGAACTTTTCATAAAAACAAGCTTTTATAAATAAGACCATTCTTAATTAGCAAGTTTAACATAGCCATTAAGAAAATCAAATTTAAAAACTCATCTAATCTTTCAGCAGTGTCAGTGCATACAAGAAAAAGACATGGTGCCACACAACTATTAAGTTGTTTTTAAAGTGTTGTTTATAAAAATTAATTTTGCTGTTTCTGTATAGAATACAGTTCTTTTGCAACTGGAGAAACAACCATATATACATGCTGGGGGGGGGACAGTTTCAGTAAACTCAGTTTGGCTAAGCATGGATTTGAATTGATGCTGTAAAATCGATTTTTATGAACTAAAGCAGTAGAGATACATTAAGAGTTATACACCCCTTTGGTTTCAAAAGTGTTTGTTGTAAAATATTCAAATTATGAAAAATTAAAATTACTGTGAAAGACTTCGCAGAAGTGTCTTGTTAAATGAAAATGTTTATTAGAACACCATTACAGAACTTATGATCGGGGTCTCTCTTTTTTGCCTTTGTACAACGCTAACAGAGAAACATTGGCTACTTTAACAACTTTGAAGCGAACTCCTGGAATGTCACCAACAGCATGACCTTTCCGACCAAATCCAGCAACGAGGACTTCATCATTCTCCTACAATTAAAAAAGAAAAAAGAAATGTTTATTCACATTTGCAAGCCTTTGTAACTATAAAGAAGGTAATAAAACAGTTTGATTTATGAATCCATTATCCCTAACAGTTATCAACCAACAGAACTCAAATTTCTCAGATACATTCATTCACCTCAATGAAGTTCAAACAACCATCATTAGGAACAAAGGCTGTTATCTTCTTGCCATTCTTGATGAGCTGGACTCGGACACACTTCCTGATTGCAGAATTTGGCTGCTTAGCTTCTACTCCGCTGAAATATTAAGAATACAAGATACATGTCTTAGAAATGCCTCCAAACCACATTTCTATATGTATTTCAAGTATCTGTTACCACTTACAATCTTTATTTGTAAAGTCTACCTCTTTCCTGATGTGATGAAAGACCACTTTAAAACTAAAATTAAATCCGAAAATCATACGAAAAATTATTCATTATTTATTGCCCCTTTTAGTGCAATTACAGTTTCACACAGACCCAGGCCTGTCAAGTTTCAATAAACTCATGACCCAGTTTGATGGGTTTCAACTCAGAAGTATTATTGAATCCAGTGGACCTTTACTACCAGGTAAATGTGCATTGGATTATGAAGCTTTTATTTCATAAATTCTAAAATAAAGTTTTGAGCAGTAAGTAGTTTGTACTGGACTGAAATCCTGCATCTACTCACCTGGGTGTAACCCTAAGTGAATTTAGGCACTGCAGAAATAATCCAGTTTGAGAGCACTTTAACTGTCATGGCTCAAAGCTATGGAATTCTGGGATCTGTAGTTTGCTGTGGCACCAGAGCTCCCTAACAGAGAAGGCTAAATATCTCACAAAACTAAAATTCCCAGAATTCCATAGCACTGAGTCATGGCAGTTAAAGTGGTGCCAGACTGGATTACATATTTATAGAGGGAAAGTTACCCCATACTAATGCCTGTTTTATGAGCAAAGTTTAACATAAAATGTTCCCTCCCTGCTGCCAGGTCATCTTTAGGAACCTCATGCTCTAAAACAGTGGTCCCCAAATTATGCTCTTTAAAGGATTTTGGACTTCAGGTCTCAGAATCCCAAACTACAGACCAACATGGCTGAGGTTTCTGGGAGATGAAGTCCAAAATCTCTTGAAGGGCAAAATTTAGGGACCACTGATCTAAAAGCACATTGTACCATCACTATCCAGCTTTTAAAGACACTGTGACAAAACCATGTATTGCAATATTACAAAATAGTAATGAGTAAGGCCAGTGAGGAGTGTTAAAACAGACCTGCCACCACATTTCTAATGTTGCTGGTTTGATTCCAGTCAGGATTCAACAACAAGGGGGTCTTGCCAACTTGTATATTTAGTTTGTCCCCTACAACTAATAGCAATGGAAGCAAATAGATTAGCTAAACCAGCACATCAATGCTGATGTGTCCAGATTGGGCTTGTCTAGGAGAACAGAGATACTTGGGACTCACCAATCCCAAATCTATCTGCTTTTTGCATACTGATTGGCCATATTTTGAGGATTTTACTCACTGCTGATGGGAAAAAAAACACTGCACAACCACAGTGCACAGAAGGATCTTGATCATAGAAACTCTCATTACTGGTTGCCAGCCTTTGCTGGCAAAAAGACACCATCCTAATACATACACCCTTCAGCATGATGGGGACCCTTGTGCTCAAGATGTTCCTCACTACTGAAACTCAGGTACCCTTAATCAACAATCTACACTGCTTTTTAAAAAACTGAATTTGCAGAAAAATGCCTTGAACTACCCAGTGCAGTAAAGGTCAAAGGTATACCATACTATAAACCAGAGTGATATTTTAAGATCCTGTCTGGTGACACAAAATTCACAGTTTCTCTTTTCCTCCTCTCACATTCCTCGGTTCATTAGAAAGAGAAAACAGTGCTGCTTACACTTTTTCCAGGACAATGCCTTTGGCATGGGAAGCTCCCCCAAAAGGATTGGCCTTCAGAGCAGTACCCAAATGGGCCTTCTTGTACTGTTTGTCATGCCATTTCTGGTCCCGGCGATGGTTACGTAGCTTTCTAGCTGTACGAAGCCCACGACACTTGCCTGAAAGGGCAAAACCAAAGAAGGGATTTCTTTACTTGGAAACATCAACAATCTGTTTGAAAACTATCATGATGACTAGCATTGCTCTTGGTTGCAATATTTTTAAAAACATTTCTGGCTTGGAAAATATTTCAGCTTTTATTTACATTTCTATAAAATACCTTGGTGACATTTTACCAAGACTATTTAAAAAATCACACAATAAAATTAATAATGAAAATTAGCAGCAGAAAGCAAGAAGCAATAGAGAATCAAGAAGTAAAACTTAGGTCAAAAACACACTGGAGAAATAATCCAGTTTGAGACTGCTTTAACTTCCCTGGCTCAATACTAGGAAATCCTGGGAACTGTAGTTTATTGTGGCACCAGAACTCTCAGAGAAGGCTAAATGTCTCATAAAACTACAGTTCCCAGAATTCCTGCAGTGTGTTTTGGACCTTAGTTTAAAAGCCTGGAAGTGAAAAAGGTAAGTTTTCACTCAGAGCCCAAGGGCATCACAATAAAGTCTGAATTCAATTGCCAGTCCCAGCTAGGTCAACAGCATTGTAAATGGGTCTGTGTTAATTGGGGGGTAGCAACTGCATTCAGGCCCTTGTGTTCTGGGAAAGCATTATATTTTTACCATTGGGCTCTTCTACAATGGCAAGTCTCCTCTGAGCAAATCTTGCCAAGAAAACCCCATGGTAGGGTCACCATATGTCAAAAATGATTTGAAGGCACACAGCAACAACAATAGACATGTACAACACTTTCTGAACCTTGTTCCAAAACATCTTGAAACGTTACACTGATAATAACTAGAATGCCAGAACAAGAGACAAACAACAAGTGGGACACACCATTCAGAAATGTTGTTTGTTCTTCACTGGTGAGTTTTTATGGCTCCCTTAGGCAGTTGCTCAACTGCTGCCATTCTTACATTTTTGTAACAATGATATAAAAAATTGGTTTAATTGATTGTACAGGGTGGAAGCCTGGACTTAGAATCTATATAGTCATCCCTCATCATCTGAAGTTTTGGCTTTTGCAGATTTGGTTATTTGTTATTTTAATGATTATATTCTCTGTCAGAATATCTAGGTCCTCCAGCACAACTCTGCCAGAAATTGACCATAGGGTTTTGCTGGAGAAGCTAAAAATTCCTAGAGAAAACACTTCTCTAGGCATCTGTAGGTCCTCCAATATGATTCTATGGTCAATTTTTGGCAGATGATGACTTGGAGATTCCTAGAGGTGTTCTCTCAGGTTAAAAAAAAAATACTGTATATACTCACGTACAAGTCTAGAAATTTAGGTTAAAAAATTGATCCCAAAAACCAAAGTCGACTTAGCCAAGGGCCAATGTAAGTAAAAAGAAGGTAAAGTTAATCCCCATGGACAAGGTTGTCAAGTCGTGTCCGACTGTAGGGGGTGGTTCTCATCTCTGTTACTAAGCTGAAGAGCCAGCATTGTCAGAGACTACTCTGTGATCATGTGGCAAGCATGACTGCACAGAACACTGTTTACCTTCCCACCAAAGTGGAACCTATATATCTACTTGCACTTTTACATACTTTTGAACTGCTAGGTTGGCAGAAGCTGGGACTAGTGATGGAAGTTCACTCAATCACGCGAGGCTTGGGCCTTGAACCAGCAACCCGCCAGTCTTGCAATCAACTGAATCAGTGTCTTAACCACTATTGTATTTTAAATCATCTCTCTCTCTCTCTCTTTCTCTCTCACACACACACAGAGACGCCCCTCTGCTTTCGTGGACTTAAAATCCGTGTTCCTCAACTGCTTGCAGGTGGCAAATGAAGGGGACAAAATGCAGCATGCCCACACGCATATGCCACCATTCAAGCCAATGGGGCTTGAATATTGGCGAGTTTCCATTTTGGGGGGGGGGGGTGTTTCCAAAACAGATCCCCCACGAAAATGGAGGGGTGACTATATATAAAACCATCCCCTGGTGAATGTCAAGAGTTTAATCTGTCCTGGAAGCACTGGCCGCCTACTACTAGCTTCTCGTCCATCCAGCCTCTAGTATGAGTACAAATAGTTATGGCTGCTGCAATTTTGTAAGTTCTTTGGCATTGTTTTCCTTTGCTTCGGCTGTTACATCCTTCATTACATGCCCCTAAATTTTACCCTCAACTTTTCTGTGGGTCATATCAAAATCCATAATTTTGGCCCCAATACCTGCCCTCGACTTATATGTGAGATCGTCTTGTAGTCAAGTATATACGGTAGAGTTTTTTTATTTACAGTTTTCCCACATTCGCAGAGGTCCCCAGCGAATGTGGAGGGACCACTGTAGTTTACCAAGCACCACATTATTCAATAAACTGCTGAGTTCAATCTACTACTACAAGACTCCATTCAAGGCTGCGCCTTGATGCTCAGAACTATGACTTCGGTCCAATCTGTGCTGCTGAAATAATGCTGTTTGACACTGCTTTGATTGCCGTGGCTCAGTGGTATGCAATCCTGGGATATGTAGTTTTGTGAGATATCCTAGCCTCCTCTGTCGGAGAGCTGTTTTGCCACAGCAAACTACAATTCCCAGGATCCCATGGCTGCAGAATTAATGCAGTTTGGAAACATTTTAACTGCCATTATCCTACAGAATCATGAGATCTGTAGTTTGGTGAGGCACCAGAGGTGTCTCCATAGACCAGGCTGAATACCTCACCAAACTACAGATCCCAGGATTCTTTAGGATAAGAGTCAAGGTAGTTAAAAGCGGTGTCAAGCCACCATGAGGTGTTAAAAGCCATGTCAAACCGCATTCTTTCCTCAGTCCAAGAACCTTAAGAGTTACCCTACTCCAAAATAAATGAATAAATAAATAAAACCCTTCATATTCCTAAGTACATGCGTGAAAAAGAACCAAAGTATTTTTAATGAAGGGGGGGGGGGATTGTAAAATAAAAGTCAAAAATATGAAGGGAAATGAAGTCCATGGGCAATATATATATATATATACATGTGTGTGTGTGTGTGTGTGTATGCACACACACACACACATATATATATATTGCCCATATATATGTACCCACGCTGCAGAATTAATGCAGTTTGGCAACACTTTTGCTGTCAAGACTCTATTCTACACCATCCTTATATATATATAATCCTGATATATATATATATATATATATACACACACACACAATCCTGATATATATAATCCTGATGTATATATTTATATATATAATGCTGATATATATATATATATATACACAATCCTGATATATATATAATCCTGTTTTATATATATACACACACACAATCCTGATATATATAATCCTGATATATACAAAATTGTATATATATACAAAATCCTGATATATATAATCCTGATATATATATATATATGTATGTATTCACGTCGGAATGGAAGACACGTGTACAAATGCAGGAAAGCCATTCATTGGATTGCAACTGATGGTTAAAAGAACCTCCCTGGTTATTCAATCCCTTTGGAAAGGATGGGGAAGAGTCCTGGAAGGTCGTCTCCGACAGAAGTAACAACCTTTCCCCAAAAAACTCACCCATTCTGCGGCTGGAGAGGAATATATGACACACAAAAAAGACTCTGGCGAGTCAGGCGTTGGAATAGCCACCCTTCGCGGCTGGGTCCTCGCTGCTGGGTTTCCGTACAGCTGCCGGGACTGGAGATTCCCTCACCTAACTTCCGGTCTTAAACCGGAAATCCGCCATGTTGGCCCTGTTGCTTGTTGCCTAGAGAGACTCTCTAGGCATGTTACTCTCGGTGGTGAAAACCTCATTGTATTAATAATACAGGGAAACCAAGCTGGATTTGCCTTGTTGGGAATTAAAGTGGCCCTATTGCTGGGGAAAGGGCCAGTGTTCTGTTGTAGTGGTTTGAGTGTTGGGTTCTAGCTCTATAAAAGCCCACTGGGTGACCTTGGGCAAGTCACACTCTCTCAGCCTCAGGGAAAGGCAAAGGCAAACCTCTCCTTGCAGAAACTTGCTAAGAAAACCCCATGATAAGCTAGCCTTAAGTCAGTGGTGGTCCCACACTATGCCCTTTAAGAGTGGTGTTGGTATTTTTTTGGACTTCAGCTCCCAGAAGCCTCAGCCATGTTGGCCAATGGTCTGGGATTCTGGGAGCTGAAGTCCAAAAAATCTCTTGAAGAGCCCAGTTTGGGGACCACTGCCCCTCAAGTCAAAAATGACTTGAAGGCACACAATGGTCCAAAACACACTGCAGAAATAATCCAGTTTGAGACCACTTTAGCTGCACAGGCTCAATGCTAGGGAATTCTGGGAACTGTGGTGTTTGTGAGACATTCAGCCTTCTCTGTCAGCTCTGTGGCCACAATAATCTGCACTGAGTTCCCAGGATTCCCTAGCACTGAGCCAGGGCAGTTAAAACGGTCTCAAACTGGATTATTTCTGCAGTGTGTTTTAGACCTATGACTCTGGAGACCAGGGTTCAAGTTCCAGCTCAAGTCTAAAAATCTGCTGGGTGACCTTTGGCAAGTCACACTCTCTCAGCCTCAGGGAATGGCAAAGGCAAGAAATTTGCAAGAAAACCCCACACAACAACACAACAACAAAGTGCACACAACAACAAAATGCCAAAAGCCTGAAGCAGGACACAAAGCCTTTCTGTATTTTAATATGATAGAATTCAAAGATATAGATGTGTTGGTCTGTAGAATGAGTACACAGAGAGTTCTTGTAGCCCCTTTGAGACTAAAGGAAAGAAAGAAGTTGGAAACATGAACTTTCGTAAACTTCAGTCTACTATATCAGATGCATCTGAGGAAATAGACTGAAGCCTACGAAAGCTAATGCTGCCAATTTCTTTCTTTCACTATGTACTGTATTTTAATCTGTGTTTCTTAACTGGCTTTGAGTCCCAAGTAATGGAGGAGAAGGAGTAGGATATAAATTAATGAAGTAATAACATTCACGATCAAGGTTATGATTATTCTGCCTAATGCTACCAGGACAGCACTCCCCAAGCTGTGGCTACAGAGACTGAACATGATTCATGCAAGGGAGTATTGTATATCTGTCTATCTATGATTGTACACTTGTCCCTCCTTATTTGCTAGGGTTAGGGGCACAAGCCACCCCCCATGAATATGGAAAAACCACAGATAACAAAAACACCATGTTTTTACCTGAGAGGACACCTCTCTAGGAATCTGTAGGTCCTCCAGACCTACGTCCGACAGACACTGACCATAGAGTTCCACTGGAGGACCTAGATATTCCTAGAGAGAACATATTAATCAAATCCGTGAATAATCAAATCCACAAACATCAAATCCGCAAATATGGAGGGATATATATATATATATATGTGGCTTTTCTTCGCTAATTCAGGAAGGACTCATCCCACGCTTTCTAAAAGCGTGTTGATGACTAAAAAGGCCGATCCGAGATAAGTCCGGTTACAGAAAGCACAGCAGAAAGTCTCCTTGGATGATGTTTCCAAGTTGTGGTTCTTTCTGCATTGTCGTTTCTCTTCGAGACTCGCTCGGCCTGAGTTCTCGAACAAGGCTGAAGCATTGTGGATAGTGCGTCTCCATGCCTCCTGATGTGAGGCCAGGGCAGACAACTGTTGGTGATCAATTTGACCAAGCTTGAGATGTTGTTTCTGGAAGTCCTTGTATCTCTTCTTTGGGGCGCCCCTCTTTCGCTGACCCGTGGCGAGTTCACCGTAGAGTACTATTTTGGGAGGCGGTGGTCCTCCATCCTAGAAACATGCCTTGCCCAGCGCAGCTGCGTTTTCAATAGCATGGCCTCAATGCTGGTGATCCCTGCTTGCTCCAGGACAGCAACATTCGTCACATAGTCAGTCAAGTGTATGTTTAGGATTGTGCACATGATATATATATATATATACATACACAAAATCATAGTCAGGATCCTGTATGATTTTTTAACACCTTTGCCTGATGAAAAAGCCAGTGGAGCTTTGAAAGCTTGCAGTGTGTATAATACACGATTATATTTATGAAATCTATGTGTATATGTACCTATAAACAGAGAGATATAGGTATAGATATGATTTTATACACACACACACACACACACACACAAAAACATCTTGACAAAAGGCAGGCCTCTACAACAACTTTGTCTCCTGTGCAACTTTTAATAATATCTTTGCCTGGTGAAGAAGCTAGTGGAGCTTCGAAAGCCTGCAGCACGTATATTATGCATTTATATATCTATAGACAGACAGGTGGAGTGCCCTGTATGAACCATGCAACATAGATAGATGGACAGACAGATAGCTATAGTTTGCTGTATGACTTTTAACACCTTTTGCCTGATGAAGGAAGGAAGGAAGGAAGGAAGGAAGGGAGGGAGGGACCCATGGAGCTTAGAAAGGGATGTGTATTCTGTGCGTTTTGTTTGTCCCTAGGAAGGTATCCCTCCCCTGTTTTGTGGGTTTGGGGCGTCCCTTCACTTTGCCACATATGGCCAACACACACACACACACACACACATATATATATATATATTCTTGCTGCTGCTAGAATAAATGGAGATGATTCCGGACTACATTTCCCACAATGCCTGCGCCCCGCCTAAAGCAGGGCCCCTGTCTTGTGTGTTTTTTTCGGCTCAGGCGCTGGAGTAGACGGACCTTCCCTGACTATTAGGGCCTGGGGCGGGGCAGGAAGAGGGAGGAGGACTCTCTCTGCCGCGGAGGCTTCTGGGCCTTTCTTTCTTTCTTTCTTTCTTTCTTTCCTCTTCGGCGTGGACGGTGGGCAGCAGGATGGGTGAGTGGCTCCGGCGCCTGAGAGAAAGAGGGGCCCCAGAGCAGACCAGAGAGAAGGGGGAGGGATGCTGCCTCTCTCTCTCTCTCTCTCTCTCTGTGTCAGAGTCAGCGCTGCTGCTGCCGCCTCCTCCTTCTTCTTCTCTTCTCAGTCTGAAGGAAGGAGGGCGGGCCCTTCGCACGCGGCCAGGGCTGCTGCTGCTGCTGCTGGACTCCCAGCTGCAGACGGAGGGCCTCAGCCTCCTAGACATTGGCTGGACTGTGTTTACTTTACACACACACACACTCACACACACACACATATTAGGATCTCGTCTAGTTGTACAGTATAGGCTTTCGAAGCATATCACTCACACACACACGTGTATATGTATATATATATATATATATATATAGCATGCATATATGTGTGTGTGTTAGGATCTTATCTAGTTATGTATACTTTTGAAGCATGTAATATATATATATATGGTATGTGTGTGTATGGATCTTTTCTAGTTATATACCCTTTTGAAGCATATATAGCATGTATGAGTGTGTGTATATATATATGGATCTTGGCTAGTTGCGTTTGAAATATATATATATATATATATACAGTATATATGTATATATATATATATATACACATTAGGATCTTGACTAATTATCATGCTTTTGAAGCATATTATGTGTGTGTGTGTGTGTGTGTGTATAAGGCATCTTGTCTAGTTATATATTCTTTTGAAGCATATCTTATATATATATGGTGTGCATTTATACATACACATATTAGGATCTTGTCTAGATATATATATATATATATACACACACACACACACATAAGGTATATGTGTATTACAGTCTTGTCTAATTATCTAGTATCTGTTTTCAAAGCATATATTTCTTGTCTAGTTATATATACTTTTGAAGCAATTATACACAGTATTAGGATCTTATCTACTTATTTGGTACAGTATATGTTTTCAAAGCATTATATATGGATGGATCTTGTCTAGCTGTATATGCTTTTGATGCATACAATGTATATAGGGTGTGTGTGTGTGTGTATGGATGGATCTTGTCTTGTTGTATGTGCTTTCAAAGTATATATAACAGAGAGAGAGATCTTTCAAAGCATATATATGTGTGCGTGTGTGTGTTGTTGCGAGCCCCCACTAGTCAACCCTCACAGCTTTCCAGGCAAGCCAGCCTAGAGCAGTGGTTTGAGCGTCGGACTTCAGCTCTGGAGAGCAGAGTTCAACTTCCAGCTTGGACTTGAAACCTTGGGCAAGTCACACTCTCTCAGTCTAAGAGGAAGGCAAGGGCAAACCACCTCTGAACCAATCTTGCCAAGAAACCCCCAGGATAGGATCTGCCTTAAGGTCGCCATGAGTCTGAAACAGCTTGAAGGCACACATCACACACACATACGATGTTATTGTTAACTGCCCTCAAGCCAATTTGGACCTGTGGTGACGCAGTGGATGAGACATCTCCAAGACCCCCTGCCCTCCACTGGTTTGGTCCTGCAAATCCATGCCCTGCTTAATAGAGTCCATCCGTCGAGCATGAGATCTTCCTCTCTTTCTACCTCCCTCCACTTTTCCCAGCATTGAATTCTGTTCCTCTCTTCTAGTGTATTAGCTGCCCCTTCTAGTTTTGTTTCAAATGCAGTAAGATAGGAATTACCTCCCTTCTATCGTGTAAACCAGCGATTCCCAAACTCTGGCCCTCCAGGTGTTTTGAACTTCAGCACTCAGCCATCTTGGCCAATGGTCTGGGATTCTGGGGGCTGAAGTCCAAAAACCTGAAAGGCCAGAGTTTGGGAAGCAGCAGTCTAAGCAAATAGGTTGAAGAGTAATGGCCTCAGGACAGAAACCCTCTGCTTGAGACCTCCTTCCAATTTGGAGGACAGCAATGAACTCTTTGAGCAGGATTGGTCTATTTGTTTGTGTTTTAGACTGTCTACGGTATGCTAAGGACTCTTCTCCAGCACCACATCTCAAAAGAGTTGGTTTTCCATCTGTCTCCTTCCTTTACTGTCCACCTCTCCCATCCATATGTAGTGATGGGGAATATAATGGCTTGTACAATTCTGACTAGTGTTCAGTTGTATATCTTTACTATAGGATCTTACCTAGTTCTTTCCTAAATGCTCTTCTCATTCCTAATATCTCTCTCTCTCATATGTGTATCAAGTTATTTATAGGTTTTCAAAGGGTGAAACCAAAGTTTTCCGCATCCCCCTCCCCAAAATTGGAACCCAAAAGTCTCACAATCTAAAAGAGCAATATAGTTAAAAAGATCCAAAAAAATATCGCATTAAAATAGATTTAAACTGCCAATCCAGTATTAAAACCAATCAGATTTCAATTTTAAAAGCATCGAGTGGTTCCCACTTTTTGGTCCTCCAGATGATTTGGACTTCAGCTCCCATAAATCTCAAATTTTACTGAGGCTCTTGGGAGTAGAAGTCCAAAAACAAAGAGCAGTTGGGAACCACTGGAGTTAAAACAATATACAGTGGTCCCCCGGGTTACGAAAGTAATCCGTTCCGGATTACCTTTCGTAACCCGAAAATTTTCATAACCCGGGGACCCCCAGGCCTCGGAGGGGAAGGGACGGCCTTCCCGCGAGTCCGCGGGAAGGCCTTCCCTTCTCCTCCGAGGCCCTGGCCGGTGGAGGAGAAGGGACGGAAGGCCGTCCTTTCTTCTCCGAAGCCTGGCCTCAGAGGAGAAGGGACCAAAGGCCGCCCCTTTTCCTCCGAAGGAAAGGGGACCAAAGGCTGTCCCTTGTCCTCCGAAGCCTGGCTTCGGAGGAAAAGGGACCAAAGGCTGTCCCTTTTCCTCCGAAGGAAAAGGGACCAAAGGCTGTCCCTTTTCTTCCGAAGGAAAAGGGACCAAAGGCTGTCCCTTGTCCTCCGAAGCCTGGCTTCAGAGGGAAAGGGACCAAAGGCCGCCCCTTTTCCTCCGAAGGAAAAGGGACCAAAGGCTGTCCCTTGTCCTCCGAAGCCTGGCCTCGGAGGAAAAGGAACGAAAGGACGTCCCTTTTCCTCCGAAGCCTGGCCTCGGAGGAGAAGGGACATCCCTTTTTTTCGGATCCCAGGGGATACAATCGTGGTCCCGCCGGTTTCAGATCCCGGGGTTTTCTTAACCCGGGGGATTCGTATCCCGGGGGACCACTGTAGAATCATAGAGTTGGATGAGACCCCAAGGGCCATCCAGTCCAACCCTCTGCTTTACAGGAATATACAGTCAAAGCACCCCTGAGAGATGGCCATCCAGCCTCTGTTTAAAAACCTCTAAAGAAAGAGACTCCATCATAGCCCGTTCTTTAAGAGCTTTGTTTTCAAGGCCTATCTGAATAAAAATATTTTAGCCTGCTGGTGGAAGGACGTCAAGGAGGGAGCCTTTCTGGCCTCCTTGGGAAGGGAGTTCCAGAATCTAGGATCAGCTACCAAAAAGGTCTTCTTTCACATCGCCACCAACCATGCTTCAGACAGTGGTGGGATTAAGTGAAGGGCCTCTCCTGATGAAAAAATACAGAAAAATGCAGTCTGTCAGCCTGGATCCTGAGCCATATAGGGCTTGTTAGATGTGGCTTTTGAGAGGTGTCCCAGTGGCCACTAGTCACAGCTATATGAGACTTACTTCAATTTGTAGCAATATAAGTCACATTGCTTTTTTAAATTAGAACTGCTGTACTTCTCAAATTTCGCTCCTGAAGAATTATGACATGGGAAGTCTTTTGACCTTGTGCCCTGCCTCTGGTTGGTCACTGTGGTAAAACAGGATTACAGTATTTTGGAGCATATCGATGTGTATGTAAACTAAGAACTGGAAGCAAGAACAGTATTTCTTCACTGGTCACACTGCAGGCATGTTAATTGTAAAGACATTGGCCCAGTTCTTTCTGTGTCAGATATACTTTGTCTTTGTTTGGTTGTTAAAATATTATCATCCGGTTCAATATCTGAAAATCTTAGATTATGATTATTAATGTACTTTTCAAGTTGGCTAAGTACAGGTGGAGTGCTTTCTCTTTTTGTATCACACAAGTTGAGATTGTGTTAGGAAATGATCCATTTCAACTACAGAAATACTAAAAGATTTAAGTAATTTTTTTACCTGCACCTTGTTTTTAACTGCTTATAGGCTGCCTTGAGTCCTGTACAAGGAGATGATGGGATATAAATTAAATAAATAAGGATTAACATACACCAGTGGGGGTTTGGTGGTCGTGAAATATCACTAACAAGGTTCTCTAAACCTGAAGAAGCTCCTAGCATGTAAGATAAACTGGCCTATTTTTATTTTATTGGCTCCAGTCAATGTTATAAGTGCAAAGATGCAAAGAAAAACACATTTTGTACTAGCAAATAATTTGTAAATTTATAGTGCAGTTATAAGAAAGCTGGAAACAGTATTGAGAATCTGTGCAGTGCAAGACAACATTTTGACAAGAAGGTTAATAAGGTTCATAGTGGTCTAATAAACTGTTTTCTAGGCAAGTGTCGTGGGCTTCGTACAGCCAGGAAGCTGCGCAGTCACCGACGTGACCAGAAATGGCATGACAAACAATACAAGAAGGCCCATTTGGGTACTGCTCTGAAGGCCAACCCTTTTGGAGGAGCTTCCCATGCCAAAGGCATTGTCCTGGAGAAAGTGTGAGTTTCATGTACTGGAAAAAGTGGCATCTTCTGCAATTCCTGTATTGTACTAAGGATCCGGCCAAGCAGAGTTAAAATATGTTTCTTATTTTTATTATTGTTCTAAATTGTTTCAAATGGTTCAAATTGATTTTATTTTATGACACTCAGATCCTCAGGTATAGGGTGGGATAGAAATATTTTTATGGAAATAAAGTAAAGTTGTCAGCATAAATAATAAAGGAACAATGTTAAATTAACTTTGTGGCTGTTTCTGCCCCCTTGCAGCTGGAAAACTTAATTCTGCCCCTTATGAATTCCCAGCCTTGCATAGTCATTCCGCTGTTTTAGTGAGTAAAACAAATTCCGAACATGTCTTCCAAATAAAAGTAAAATTGGCAAGTTGTGTCCTTGCCATTTTTCACAACTGTTAGTTCCTCAGACCTAATTGTCTGTGATGTAAAATTCAGCATGCACACTATCTCTAAGGCTTCTGTCTTTTCTATATATATTTAAAAGATACATGTTTTGGGACATGTGCAGTGAAGTTCAGCTATTGCTCATACAAGGCCAATGGGTAATTGTGTATATCCTGGCTAAGGTTTCTTCCGTAGAAGATTTTTCATCCAGAAGAATGGATGTGAGTATGTGGAAAAGAGGAAGTATGAATTTTTCTTTATAGCAATAGCATTTACATTTCTATACTGCTTCACTAAACACTAAACTTCTATACCGTTTTACTAAACACAGCACTCTTAAGTGGTTTACAATCTGTAAGCCAATTGACCCCAACCAGATAGGTACTCATTTTGCCACTTGCGCCACCAAGTCTCCTTAAATTTGCTCTGGAGGTTGGGGAAATCTAGAAGAGCAAGGAAGGTACTGTTGGGGCCTGCAAAAGAGACAGGAAATTGGTGACTGTTGCTTGCCTCCCCTTTTTCCACTTGTGGGGGTGTTTGGAGTGGAACTATGCTGAGAAAATTCTCTTGCCACAAAAAAGAAATAGGATTCTGTCTTCTATCTTGAATTGATATACAGTGGACCCTCTGTATCAGCAAGCTTCAGATTCATGAATTTGACTGCCTGTGGATTGCAGCATCCCATATTATTCAGTGGTGGTGACGACACACACATGCTGAAGTGTGTTGTGTTTACATCACTGCCACTGAATAAGGCGGGACGCAGTCAACCATGTTTTTTGGCATCCGTTGTGGGGCCCAAAACTAAACCCCCACCAATACAGAGGACCCACTCTATGTTTTGCTGTCCTCATCAAAATGATGACTAGGTTGCTGTAGAAGAAATACAATATGTGTGACGATTTGTTCTTTCCTGTTTAGGGGCGTAGAAGCTAAGCAGCCAAATTCTGCCATCAGGAAGTGTGTTCGAGTCCAACTGATCAAGAATGGCAAGAAAATAACAGCTTTTGTTCCTAATGATGGTTGCTTGAATTTCATTGAGGTAAAAAAATCCTAGCTTAAAAATTTTTTGAAGAGAATGCTGTTCAAAAGGTTCATCATGATGTAGTGATTTCAGTAGTGGAGTAGTATTCCAGAATATGGTTCGGATCCCCACTTGGCTATGGATAGCCATCTGTCGGGGATGATTTGATTGGGAGTTCCTGCATGGCAGGGGGTTGGACTGGATGGCCCTTGTGGTCCTTTCCAACTCTATGATTCTATGTTAACGCACTGGATGATCTTAAGCAAATCTCCCTCTCAGACAGTGTCCTCCTCCTTCTGAACAAATCTTGACAAGAAAACCTTGTTAGGTTTGCCTTAAGGTCACCATAATTTGAAACTGAGTTGTAGGCACAACAGTTCCAAAAACCACTTTTGGAAAACATAATCTGGTTTGTGCTTCAACTTTATAATGATTGAATTAGTAAGGAAAGTTGCAGAAGGTTCAAAGTGCTACTTCCCTAAGTCTACAACCCCTGTAATAAAAAGAATGCAGGCCAGCTGAAGCTCTTCTAAAGCATAAACGCAGACATGCACCTGCAGAATAAAGAAAAAAATAGAGAAAAATTTAGAAGCAGACTGTAAGGGAGTGGGAATGTTGCACTTGTGAAAGAATACAGCTGTGTTTATCCTAGTCCATTGAAGTTACAAAACTCTTGAAAACTGGTATTTACTGTCACATATTAGCTCCTAGGTGTAGGAGCTCCTGGCTTTCCTTGATGCAAAGAAGCACAACACCCTTCTTCACATATTTACCTTATTTATACCTAAAAATGCTAGAGTAGGACTTCAGTTTGCCAGAACTTAGAACTTTTTTGAGGGTGGGAACAGTAAGGTCCAGAGTGCCTCTTATTTAGCTGCCCTGCTGTAAGGTTGGTTTGATGATAGAGATTGTTGGTGTGACCAGGCTTACACAGAATTTGTAATCCCGTGGGAGGCAGCATTCAGGTGGGTTCACAATTCAAAGTGCACTTGAGAGTCTTTACTCAGAGCGAAATAATTACTTCTCTTGTTTCAATTTCAGGAGAATGATGAGGTCCTGGTTGCTGGCTTCGGTCGAAAAGGTCATGCTGTTGGTGACATTCCTGGAGTTCGTTTCAAGGTTGTTAAAGTAGCAAACGTTTCTCTGTTAGCCTTGTACAAAGGCAAAAAGGAGAGGCCCAGATCATAAAGTCATGTTGTGTTAACAAAATGATCAATAAAGTTTTCTCCTAAGAAATGTGCTAGTGTTTTTTATTGTTTGGTATTTGTGGCTTGTCATTATGTATTGTTTATAAAGACCATGTTTAACAACTAGTATTTTCAAAAATAAAGATGTAATCCTTACAATGAGAATGGTAGATTTGATCTGCTATCTTCTGGAAAGGTCCCAAATATTAATGGACACTGTCAGAGCTGGTGAAGGATGGCCTTGAAATCTAGCGGATTTCCAAAGCTGATTCTTTTCTTCATCACTGTGGGTTTGGGCTTTGTTGCTCGGGGTAAGAGCTATTATCTCTTTGAGGATAGAGAAAGGTTTATTCTTGAATGTAAGAACAAGAAATTAGGAGGGGGTCACTAATACCTCGAAGGACAGGATCGGAATTCAAAATAACCTTGACATATTGGAAAGCTGGGCCAAAACTTTCAAAATACATTTTATAACAGCGATTAACCTACTATGTTTAGGCAGGAAAAATGAAATGCTTAAATACAGGGTGGGTGACATCTGGCTTGACAACAGTTTTATGTGAAAATGATCTAGGGATCTTAGTGGATCACAAGCTAAGCATATGTTAATACTGTATTGTGGTGTGGCATTTAAAGACATTGCTGCTATTATGTATTATTCTGCCTTTCTCCCAGAATGGAATCCAAGACAGCTCAGAGAAGAAAACTAATCAAAGGTCCAAAACACATTGCAGATATAATCCAGTTTGAGATGGGTTTAACTGTCCTGGTTCAGTGCTATGGAATCCTGGAAATTAGTTTGTGGCACCAGAGCAATTTGACAGAGAAGGCTAAATGTCTCGCAAAACTACAGTTCCCAAAATTCCCTAGGACTGAGCTGGGGTAATTAAAGTGGTCTCAAACTCCAGTGTGGATGCAGCCAAAATCCTCAATGTAATCTTACCGTACTAGCAATTAAAGCAATATGAAAATATTTGATTGTTTATCAATGGGAATAAAATTGTGAAGGAGCCATTTCAGTACATTTAGTGGAGAGTTGGCATGTGGAAACCAAAAATGACAGGCTACCATATAGCAGTAACTTTAGGACACACACAAAAGCACAAAAATCTGTGCATGCCTTTAAAACCACAGATTTCTTTATCTGGCAAAGATAATAAGCAAACGAGGAAAATGAGTGGGATATTTAAGACCAAGAAAAATAATTTTCTTGCATAAGCATTCATGCACTGTGATCTACATCAGATGTTGATAAAATGAGCTGGTGTCCACAAAAGCTTACACTAGAAAGTTTGAGCAGAATTCTACACATGCTCTTTAGTTATTCAACTTACCTTGGTCACATAACTAAATAGAAGCTGGCAGAGTCTCCCCAAACTGGCTTTACAGGGTGTCCACAATGAGGGGAGAAGGAGATGAAATAACATTCTGTTGACAATCAGGGAGTAAATATATGTTTCAATCTTCCTCATGTCATCCAGCAACGCTGCAACAAATAAGGGTGATGGGTCCTGCTTTTGATGGTCGTAACTTGGTTGGCTGGCAAGAGTGAAGTGGAAACATCATCTGCTTATTCCCCAGTCATCAGCCAGTGAAGCTGGAACAATCAGAAATTTCTTTGTTGCAGCCTTGCTGGATGGCATTAAGGGGGGTGGAGTGGAAACATCTGGAGTGGACATCCTTTTCTCCACATGGCTGATGCTCTGTCAAGTTGGTTTGAGAGACTGGACCAGGAGCTTCTATTTAGCTCCTGTAAAGTAAGTCTAGCAGAATGATGACTACATAAGGACTGTGAATACAGATCTGTTATGTGTAACTCAAAAGTTATGTATACATAAATCTGATCCTGAACGCTGGCCTTTATCTCAGTCTCAAAGGTGATACAGGATTCCTTTATGGACAAAACATAGTGCCACATGCCTGAGCTGCATCCCTTGTGGATTACAGTAGCATGCCAATAGTTTTCAGAACCTTCTGCTGGACCAAAGGGCTACAGCTAAACTATTGACTAGCTCTAGTTTCAGGCTACATGCAGCTCCTTTTTTTAAAAACAATCTCACGAACTACCAGTCTGTTTCTGTTTCTGGTCACTAAAGTGTTGGTTCTGAAGTATAAAAGCTGATAACCGCTTGGGTCCAGGCTATCTGAAGGATCATAATCTTTCATATGAGCCTGCTCACTTCTGTGATCTTCAGAAGATATCCTACTATCTGTCCTACAACTCTTGACAATATACCTGATGGTATACTGAGGAGAGGGCCTTCTCAGTGGCTGCTGTCAGGATCTGGAATGCCCTTCCTAGAGAGAAGCTTAACTAGCCCCCTACCACTGTGTCTTTTCAGCAGCAAATAAATGATTTTTTTTAAAAAAAAATCATCAGGCCTTTGGGTATTGACCTTTCTTGGGGAAAGGGCACTTATCAATTTGCAGCTAAATTGTTTTTTTTTAACTTCTATATATTTTACTGAGTGCATTCATATGTATGTTTTAATTCTTCTAAGCCACATTGAGTCCCAGGGCTGGAGGAAAGGCAGGATATAAATGAGCAATACAAAATAAATTATTTAAGATTTAAAAATATTGCTAGGTTAGTTTGTTTTACAGGACTGTGTTGACTGGGTGCCATTTACCTGACTTGCATGTTGCTGAACTCTGGGACTTAAGGCTTGCATTTTCTAACGTATAGTACAGCTAAGTGCTGAAGTGTAAGCTATTCTGTGACTGGGCTTTCTCATTAGCTACTGGCCTACTGGCTATCAGCTGCATAGCAATTAGCCTTTGGCTAGTTGCCCAGTCTGTGTTTGGGACACAAGCTTTCCAAGCTTCACTGGCTTCTTCATCAGACAAGGATGTCAAAAATTATACAGGAGAAGAAAGAAAGTCACAGGCCTACATTTTGTTTCAGATGTTAACTCTTGTCATTTAAGATGGTATTGAGGAATCTGAATACCGACAGAGGTCACTCTCCTTCTTGGATAAAGGGCAGTAAAAGGTAATAAAATGTATACTCCCATTAGCAACAGAAAAGTAACCACTTAAGATCCAACTCTGTCCTGCATGAAGTTATCTACTCTTTTCATAGGCAGTGAACACTGAATTTTTCAAGCCAGTTAAGCTCTGAAAGCTTGCACAATGTATTTTATGCTGTGAAAATGGCCCAATAAAGATATCACTGCCTTGTGGATTTTGTATATTGTTTTGTTTTGTTTTGTTGGTAGATTTGGTGACAAAATGAAATGGTGATAAAATATATAAAATTGTTCTCTGTTTCAAGAACACACACAAAAATTGAAAATTCAGACCCGTCTACCTGGTGCAAAGCACACAGGCCCCTTTGTAAGAAGAGAGCAGAGAATTCTTTAAGCTATTTCTATCTTGTCAGGGCCAGAGATGAATTTAGGCACTGTTAGCAAACAAAGCATGGCAATTGGGTCAAAATGGGTATCTAGTTTTACCTTTGGATGGAGACAAAGTCCCAGAATAAGAATGTTTAAACTTTTCTTTCTCCACTCTAGCATCAGCATTCTCCAAGTCACAAAATACAGGGCTTGCATTACAGGTATTTTGTTTTTATGAATTATTCCCTTATTTTGATTGTGCTCTGTATTTTTCCTCTTCATTATAAAAACAGAAATTCTTGATGGGCCTAGGGAGTTGAACAACTGTACACTTGCTTTTGGAAATGAACTTTGGAGGGAAATATTTGCATCTGTATTAAGTGCCCCTATATTGATGTATAGATCTGTCAACTGGTCGATAGCTCTGATGTTGATTTAGTACCATGTAAATATGCAGCACAAAGGATTGACTAAAGCAGGTAAGAGTCTAAATTTTAGAAGCTGGATTAGGTTGTGGTTTACAAAAGAAATGTTTACATAAGAGTTTTTATTTATGGGTTTTTGTTTGTGAAATTTCTCATGCTGAGGGTTTGTGTATCAGGATTACATTTGTGTTTGTTGATTTAATTACCATTTCATTATTTTTCATCCTTAATGCCTTCCATATGTATCTTTATAAAATTTAATCAATTACAATTACACAAATTAAGTAGTTTCTGAAATAGTTCATTTATTAAGGGTTGCACAAAAATAGTCACTTTCTCATCTGGAATTAATATTTTTGCTTCCCCCTACAAACAGCTGTTTGTTCATGACCCTATATAGGAGTTAAGGGGAATTAGAGGTATGTTCTGCACTGGCACAATGCTTCCAGAGCTATGTATGCCCGTTCCATTGGCACAGCTTTGAGGAAATATGGGGATTTCCCCCACCTCAAATACTTAACCTGGAGGCAACAGACAATCTGTTCCAGTCATGGCTTGATTTTTGGTTTAGCTTGGCCAGTTGCCTGGGAAATCCCTCCACTTGGCCTCTCTCTTGAAAGTTACTCTCCAGCCTTTTCCATGCCAGGATATTTTACACAGCCAAGCATATTCTTCCTGAGCCAGTTATAACACCTAGGCAAATGTATATGACAAGTAACGGCCTAAATACTGTTGTCAGTGCTAACTAGATGAATTCAATAATTGAGAATTACCTATGTGTTGACTCACCTTCAACAATTGAATAAGTATACTCTAACTGAGATAAGCCAACAGGATGACAGCCATTATTTTGCATTTATCTGTTGCATTTACATTCAGAACCTAACTGGAGGGAACATTTTGCAGATGTTGGATGTATTGAAAGAATGAAAGAATAACAGAGGGAAATGTTGTGTGAGTTTCTGTAATTTGAGTTTACCCAGGTATAATTGGGAATTATTTACCTTCACAAATAATGCACCCAATGGAGTTTTTAGGAATTCTGTCATGTGGCAACTTGGGGAGGGGGGGGGGGTCGGTATAAGGTGCCAGTCATAAAGATATATTTCCTGTTGTAGCAGCATAGAGCTATAGTTACCAATTCTTCCAGAAGACTTCTCTGTTTAACAAAATTAACAAAGGGGAGTAGATAGGTAGGTTGAGGCATAATAGTGTAACCTTGGAGTTAACATAGAATTTTTTTTTCATGGCTCATTTGTGAAAGCAAAGAATGGATGGGGTGGGATTGCATCATTTGCCCTTGACTGACTTAACATGGCTACAAGCATTTTGGATAATTTTTTCTGCTTGTTTTTGTTTTGGAAAATGTTTGCATCAAGCTGTCAACAAAGGGTATGAGAGTTAAAGCCTGGGCCCCTGAGAATATCAGTTGGATGTTTGTGGCAGTCAGCAGGGATCAGCTTTGATGCAGGAATCCATATAATACAAGCTTGTTGTTATTGTTGTGAGCCCTTTAGTTGTTGTGTGCCCTAAGGCAAACCTAATATGGGGGTTTCTTGACAAGTTTCTTCAGAGGGATTTGCTGTTGTCATTATCTGAGTTGTCATCATCACTGACTTGTCCAAGGCCACCCAGTGGGTTTCCATGGCTGAGCCAGGATTTGACCCCCGGTCTCCAGAGTCATAGTCCAATGCTCAAACCACTTCACCACTCTGGCTCTCATACTGTATTGACTTTCCAGCTAGTCAATACAAGAACACAACCCTGCAGGCCTAAAAGGCTTTTTCTAGTGCATAATTCAAACTGGTTAGTTCCTGATAACGAAAACAGGAGAATGCTTTAACTAACAAAAACACTCTGGACTAGACATTCTCTTCTACAAACACCTCCATCAAAAACATGGCTTTGTAAAATATAGACTCGTCTGCACAAATTTGGTCTTGAGACTGAGGGACCTTTGTTGAGCATCTTGAACATTGAACCATTTGTCTGATCCCAATGCAAATGCTACTAATGTTGCTATGTCCTGTGGGGCTTTTGTGTGAATACTTGTAATTGCCCATGAAGCCAGACAATCAGTGCAATTGCAGGGCCTTGTCCACATAGATACACTGTGGTTAAGGCTAGATTATCACTGGAATAATTGAAATGTTTTCATCACCTTCAGTTAGAGGCCCCTTGTTGCTCCTGGAAACCATTCCCCCTGTATACACATGTGGTTTCACACAAATAACACACATCCTGCATGTAATGCTATCAGGAGAGAAATTACGTCCAAGGTTTGGTAGCATTCACTACACACCCCAGACTCGTTTCCCAGCCATTGCATGACTAAAGAGGCAGGTGGCATGTTGGTGTTGTTGCCCATGAGACTTCAACCTCAATAATACCAGCTAGGGCAACTGGCAAGAGGACGGTGCACAGTTGTCTTTCCCATTCAGACATGAAACAGTCTAGTTCTACCCTCATGGCGGCCTCCTCTTTGTCTTGTAATACTGCCAAGCCTGATCCATCACAACATAAACCCAACTCTTCAATAGGAGATTGCACATAAGTGCACAAAGGGGGCCCCCTATCCAGGACCCCTACCACCATAATCTGCCATTGCCAATGCTGGTGTTCTATGAGGTCTGCCAAGCACAATGCTTCTCCATGGTCTGCTCACAGCATGGTTTGCCTCTCTGGGGCCAACACGTGTGAATACCCAGAGCTTTCCTCTCATCTTACATTACCTTTTCATCCTGCCTATGTTCTGATGGAGTTTCATTCTCTGCAAAGTACCCATTACTGCATTGTGACCAGTTCCATTTCAGTGACACTCTTCAGCTAAACTGGACTATTTGCTGCAGTACTTGGAAATACCTGTGTGTGGATCCACATAGGGCAAGATAGCAGAGTTGTTACTATGATAAGGCCCAAAGGCACTAGTAGCCTCAAAGCCAGGCTTTACCTACACTCTCCAAAGCCTTACCAGCAAGCTTTAGGAAATAACAAATTAAAAGGTGATATATATCCTCTTCCCTATGTTTCTGGAGAACTCCCCACAAATTATGAGATTTATCATCACTGCTACTTTAGCTCATCTGCCTGTTTTGTTTTGTTTTTTGGGGGGGGGGGGGTATTAATATATATATTTGGTGTATCTGCTATCCTCTGTGAAGTTTAAGATTTCCCATTTGCCTAAGTCAAGCGAGACTAACACTTTGGTCAGTCAGTGAGCCAGCTTTGCTCCCTGCTGGCTCACTACAACAGCTCACCAAGCATTTTTATTTGATGGGGTATTTAGTAATATGCTGCTGAAATTTGCCACCAGATTTCATTGTGAGAGGTCCTTCCATTTCCTTCTGCTTTTCATAGTGCTTTGGTTTTACTCCCAAGAAAGCATTATCCTTTCCCTCTGATTTATCTGTTTATAGCTTGTAATAGAATGACTTCATATGGTGGGACATTAGTTGTTTTGTGACTTCAAGTCATTTCCAACTTATGACAATCATATCATGAGGTTTTCTTGGCACGATTTGTTCAGAGCAGGTTTGCCTTTTCCTTCCTCTGAAGCTAAGAGAGTGTGATTTGCCCAAGGTCACCCATTAGGTTTTCATGACTGAGTGGGAATTTGAATCCTGGTTTCCAGAACCACAGTCCAGTTCTTAAACAACTACAGCACGCTGCCTCGGAGGTACACTGCACAGTTATTATTATGATAATTATTACTGATTTTCAACCATACCGTATCGACTATGACTCATTTGTGACACACCATATGTCAAGTTGAAGCATTTCCTTTACTTCTATACTTGTATACTTCCTTGTATATTGCAGACTGTGAGGAAGGTCAGTCACGATTCAGCAGAGGATATGCATTAAGGACTATTCAGTAATGTGGAGTTTGCTTTCTGCCTATGCTTGCTGCTAAGTTGCCTCACAATAATAATGAGGGCATCCTACCACTAGATGCCACTCTTACAATGTTCAGGAATATTTAAAAGTGAATATGGGCTGTTGACTGTGTTCATATGTCATTAGTGGAAAATCCCCTGGAATTGTTTGATACAAGAGATTTGAACTGATCAAACTTGATGCACAGAAGGACTGAATGTCTCCCATTAACTGATGGGCAGGACAAACGGCTTCCATCTCTTGAAAGGGAAAGCTGCTCCAGGATGTATAAGGATGTATAAAATGTTTCTCCCAAGATCATACCCAGAAGGGAAAAACAACTGGGAGATGGATCATGAGAAACAACTAGAAAGAGGCTCTTCCAGACGCATTCATTTACAGAAGAGAGGAGTTTTCCCAAAATTGCTGGAGGCAACAAACCAGAAAGAGGACTTTGGCGAAGGATTTCAGTGAACTCAAGGAAGCAGCCAAGTTTATTGCTAGATGTCCTGGGAAAAGGGGCCAAAGAAAAAGTTTAGTGGAAAGAATTTTTATTCAACAAATGTATTATTTAAGAACACACGTCATAGTTGTGTTTGTTAACATAAAAATATGTTTAAAGGATTATATTAAATGTTTTGTTAAGCGTGATGTAAACGTAAACTTTCTGGAAGGTAAAAGCTAAAACCAGACTAAAATCATGCCCACAGTTCACAGAATCTAATTCCACAAATCCTCTCCTGTTCTGTGCTACTACAGCTATTGCAGTCTCTCTGTAGTTGGCTGTTTACCTAAACAAACATTACATACATGGATTTTGAGCTTTTTATTGTGATATACCTTCAAGTTGACTCTGCCATATGGCAACTTTTAAGGATTTCTTGTCAAGTTTTATACACAGGAGGTTTGTCATTGCCTCTGTCTTGGGTTGAGAGAGTGCAGCTTGCCCTAGTCCCCCAGTCTTAGTGCAACATTCAGACCACTGCACCACCCTAACTTGCTTTAGAAGAAAAAAGGCCTGCAAGTTAACCATTAAGAGCAGAATTGCTGAGAAAATGCAGTACTCCCCCCTCTAGTCACAACAAACTACTGCATAAATACGGTGTGATTTCCTGACAATGCAATCCTATCCATAGTTACTCTGTTCCAATGTGTTCTACTAACTAACAACTAACATTTCTGCCTACCAACATTCTGGTTTTCCATTAAGGCATGGGAGGAGGGGGGGTTCTAGATGTTTTCCATCTTCAGTTTCTATTAACCATAAGCAGCAGAAGCAATTATGAAATGTCACAGGGGCTGCATCCCAATAACAACTGGATAACCACAGTTGCTCACCACTGCACTGCTGAGAGATGAGATCTTGCCTTTGGCCTCATACTGTAAATAGCATGCACAGGGACAGAGACCATGTCCTGCTGTCCTCCCTAGTTTTAGACTTGGAGCTAAAGACAGTACTGGAATGGGATCCATTGTTCAAAAGTAAGACTAAAAATTACTGTTAAAAAAGAAAAGAAAAGAAAGAAAAGTAAGACTAAGGCCAACATGGAATTGGAAAGAGAACCAACAATACTTCCTATAATTGCATATCCTGTGCACAAAAGCTAATCATTGATCCTTACATACACAAAATATGCATATGAATATAAATACATCATTGCATAGGTGAGTATCAGAACCATTTCTGGGATTAGGCAGAGTCAGGCTGCTGCCTCAGGCAACAGATTATAACTATCATGAAAAGGAAAAAAATTCTTGAATTTATTTATTGTATTTTTTAGTACCAAGAAAGAAGAGACTTACCTTCAGGTGCTCATCTGTCCTAAATCAGTTCAGATCTGCAGGGCCAGACGAACTATATCCCACAGTACTAAAGGAACTTGCTGATGTAGTCTCTGAAGATTTGTACTGGATGTCTTCAAAAGAGGCTAAACTGCTACTTCCTGGGCATGCTTTACCTGAAGATCCTTCATTGAGAAGAGGGTTGAACTCAATCGCCCTTGAGGCTCCTTCCAATTCTATGATTCTATGATCCATATATAGCACACAACTTAGCTAGCCTTGGCTAATATATACATGGAAGAGGAAGCAGGGCAATTTCCTGCTCTTTCTCAGGGAGTAAACTATTTGGGCAGGCTCGGTGTGCAAGTCTTTTTTAGTTAAGGATCAGATTTTTGGGGAAATGTTTGGGATCTTCACTTGCTGGACCATGACTACCATCTCTGCACTCAAAGCAAACATCTTTTGCCTATATTGAATTATGAGTCTACCAATGAGCACATCTGTATACCCTGCATTACTTCCTGCCAACTGAATCAAGTTCACAGTTTTTTACTAGGTGAAAAATAAGTGTTGCATCAAGGAAGCCAAAATAGGGCCTCTGCAGCCAAAATAAATAGTTAAGATAGACCCCCTTCCTTGACCTTTGTTTCACCCCTTGATCTTCAGCTATTAATTTTTATGTCGTGTTCTCTCCCCCTCCCCATATGTGTATGTATACACACAAACACACTCGCACATGTATGTATAAAACAGAGATTCAGTGAAAATGACAAATTACTTATTTTGCTGATCAAGACTTTTTAAAATCCCTGGTTTATTGCCCATGTGTATAAACATGAAGAAAGAAAAGTGAACCTGAAACCATTTTTGTTTCTAAAACAAGATCTAATCATGATTGGGACCTGTGAGTGAGTATAGCTAGAAAACCTGTTTAAACATGACCGTAAATCAAGCAGCTGGCATAGGGAATCATATGGCTCTGTTCTCTGCTGAAGGGTTAATAAAAGCCCTTAAAGACCAAGACCAAAGCTTCTAGGAAAGATAAATTCCAGTGAGAGGGAAGACAGGAGGATGATACTAGAATCCCCAGGGTAAGCCTGATGCCTCCGCTTTGTTGTCTGTACTTTCAGGCTGGGTTGCCCAGAGGGAGGGCCTAGAATTGGATCGGGGGGGAGGGAGTCCTCCTTCTTGTGTGCTCCGGAGCTATACATTTGGGGCCAACACCAGGCACTAGTCACTATTTTTATTGCCTCATCACAACCATCACCACTCTCCTTCTTAATCAACAGTCGGCCCTTCCCTTATGCTGGGATCCATTCTGGACTCTCTGGCATAAGGGAAATACCAGTATGCTCGAGGCCCATTGAAAACAATGGGGCTTGTGAATGCAGCGCAGTGCGCGCACCATGGGCCTGCACACCATTGTTACTTCCAAAACATGGCTTCAGCTTAAGCTGAAAGCTGCATATGACACACCTACATATGACATGGCTGCACAGTATTGCTGTTCATATTTGCTTGGGTATAAGTCAGAAACAACTTCAAGGCATATAGCAAAAAACACAAATGATATACAGCCAGCCCTAGGTATCTGTGGATTTTCATCTGGAGATTCAAGCATCCACAGATGGCAAGCCCGCATTGTCGACAATGGCGGTGTGTGCACATGGCCATGCCACCATTAGGGACAGCATACATTATTCAATGGTGATCTGTGCACTGGACTGCACTGCTATTAAGTTCTGTTGTTCCCAATGGTGCGGCCACATGAACATGCTGCCACAGGATATTGCGGGCTGTTCCTAATGGCAGTGTGGCTGTGTGCACATGCCACCATTTGGGACAACGTAGGTTTGAGCATCCATGGATTTTGGTATCCACTTAACATCCGGAATGGATCTCCTGTGGATACTGAGGGCTGACTGTAAATATCCTATTTGGAAAACTGTATACAGTTCTGGTTACCTCACCTCTAACAGGATGTTGCAGATTTGGCAAATATACAGATTAAGATAATCAAAATAATCAAAGAGTCAGAGCACCTTATCTTAATGTGTATTTAGGTCCTTTACATATTAGGAGAACATGACTCAGGATGATATGAAATGAATGGATCTTATGATTACATGATAAGAAATGATGCATGTTATATATACATGATGTGACGAAAGTAAACCCTAAGGTCAATAAATTAATTTGATCAGCAGTAAATTGTGGGCAGGCTGAAGAAAGCCTTTTTTACACATCACAATATACTGGGGCCATCACAAGCTGGTGCTAACAAAACTGGAAAAAAATATACATGTGATTTCTGTCAGTGGATTACTCATTCATTTGAGAAGGAGAACCACCATGTTCTTATACAGTTGAAGGAGTGATGTTGGACAGAGTAGATTATGTGTTCATGTCCTGTACAGAGCTCACAAAACTATCTGGCCTGGCACTATGGGAACAGGCTATTGAAGTCTTTCATTTGGCCCAGCTTTTTTTCTTATTCTTACTTCTCTATATTATAAATGCTGATGAGGAACTGCCTGTTTCAATTATTATCCAATTTAAAAACAAAATGAAAAACCTATATAAATAAATTGAATATGAGCTCCTTCAGGCATTCTGAAGACTTCGTGTGGGGACAAAGATTGGGTCACTCATGTTGGCCCCATTCTCCACATCTGTGTGCACTATGGTTGTCCCATCTTAATTTCCCAGTGGAATTTTACGGGTTTGCTCTAAATTCTGTACCCACATTTATTCTTCATGTATTATTCAGAAGCCAGTAACATGCATGTAAATCTATTGTTGCCAGCACATTTCATGGAAAGGAGCATTCAAATGTACACCCAGTATGCAACACCTTATCTCCTTTACCACTCTCTTGTTTCAATTTTCTTGTTTCTATCTTGGATTCTGTAGAATAGATTCATAGAAGTTGAAGGGTGGTGGTGGTCTGGAACGGATCCCCTGCGTAAGGGAAGGCCGCACTGTATACTCATATTTTAACATTTTATAAGGAAATAGCGTCATTCAAATTAGATAAGTTTTATTTAAGTAAATTCAATGTTTCACTCAATGCATGTGTAAATTTTACACTTGAAAAAGTTTGGGAAGAGGAGGAGGAGGAAATGGAATCAGGGCCTCAAAGTCTTGCAAATATATACACACACACACAAACAGAGTCCTGCCCTACTATTTGAGAACAACATTTTTTAAAATTTGTTGTTTTTCAATGGTTTATATTTTAACTAGCTTTAATTTTTGATAGTTGAATTACTATTTAATTATTATATGCTATGAACTTTTAAGCTATGTTTATTCTATCATAAGACATCTTGAATCCTGAATGGGGGAAAAGGCAGGACATTATTATTATTATTATTATTATTATTATTATTAGTTAATAATAGTATAAGATAGCAAATATAAAGAATTCTAGGTGTCTTTTTCAGTGTTTCAATCTGAAAGGTTAGAAATTTGGGGACTAAAGGAAGATTTAATGGGGGGCAGAATATTTATTTGGAGGATAATGCTCTTCCCACTTCCACCTCCTGCAGCTAGAAATAAGGCAACTATTTGTAGCCCAGCCCTTATATATTCCTTTACAGATGCCTGAGGTATCATCAGATAAACTTTTTCTCCATGTTTCATTTCAGGCAAAATATACGATGCAAACTTATAACTAGTAGCACAAACCTATAACCAATCATTACATGTTAAATAATAAATGGTCTCTTCATGAAACAAAATGATAATATATGTTTTTCAAAATGTAATATTGAATGTAGTTTATTTTCTCCTTTATTTTTATTATTACTATCTATTGTTGCCCATAACAAAAAAGTTCAATATATTACTCCTGGGGAAAAACAGTATTGTCAGGAGCATGTTGCGATTATGTTGGAGGATGCCTCACAATGATACTTTTTTTTTTGCATTGGAAATTTGCCCAAATGTGAAGAGGTATAATTTCAAGGGACTGCAGAACCATGCTGTCAGTATTACTTACTGGAAAGCTAGAATTCAAAGGCACAGCAGTGTTAGTCTGCAGCAGTATGCAAAGGAATCTTGTAGAACCTTTGAGACTAATTGAAATAAGTTGGTAGCATATGTTTTTATAGACTTAAGTCTGCTTCTTCACATGCCTGGAGTGGAGCGTCTAGGAAGAGGCCTTTATCACTATGGATGAGCAGGTTGTTAGTGTGAATAGCAATAGAAAATGCAAACTTATGGGTATGGACATGTGGTGACATGAGGTTCAGACCTCAATTTTAACAAAGTGTGGTGGGGTGGGCAAAGGCAAGGGGAAGGATGTTGCCTAAAGCCAAAGTGAATAATTAAACACATGAATGCTGAAGTGGATTATTATAGTGTGATGCTGGCTAGAAACCAGAAAGGAGATGTGATAAACTGGGTAAAAGAGCCCTCATGAGTCTGAGTGTTAACTAATGTTATAATGTTTACAGTGTACTAGGAAACCATTGTCTCTGTTCACCCCACTGCCAATATACTGATCTTGTCACGTCATCGCCATACCCACAAGTTTCACATTTCTATTGCTATTCACACATACAACCTGCTCATTCATAGCTATAAAGGTCTATTCCTAGGCTTTTCACTTCCTGCATCTGATGGAATGAAACTTCAAGGGAGTATTTAACTAACTGTACTGTATATATCTTGTCTCTCTTGTTTGCTCAAATATTCCTTTTCTACCACCTTCAGTCTAATGTGTGATACAAATATATACACACATTACAATTTATAATATTGTTTTCTGCACAAATTGAGGCTATTTCACAAACCAAAATAATATGAAAGCCCTGGCACATTAGGTAAACCATCACTGTTAAAGGCTACATTTTTTCCGTTGTTATTGCCAAGTAGGAATAAGAGAGAACAACTTACCCAGCTAAATAAGCATGTTTTGAAATAATATACTGGGAAATATTCTACCTAAAGTAAACGAAGAGCAGAAGTTATAAATATTTCCTTCCTGAAAATACTGCATTAATTGTCCATAAATAATTAATCCAGTATTTGCAGGAACATGGTATTTACAAATGTTTAAAAAAATTCATCTGATAGTGAGTTTAATAGGATGGTTCTCAAGTAGTTCAAACTGATATAATTAAACATCTAGGTGCATTTTGTAGTTATTTATATTTATCAGATGTCCTTACTCTACCTATATCCATAGTCATGGTTAACAATTATGGATTTAAACACACACACACACACACACACATTAATTGTGTTTTTTAAAAAGTTGCAGCATGTTCCACCATTCTGGTACTTCACGATTATTACAGAATTCACATAATTCACATATAGTACTTTGGACTTTATCCAATATCAGTGGTGTGGAATGAGGGCCATACTGCAAAGGAATACTGCAAAGGTTTCTATGCAAGATATGAAAAAAGAGATATACAGTCATCCCTCCATTTTCACAGGGGATCCATTCTGGACCCACCCCTACCCCGCAAAAATGGAAATGGAAATATAATGGGCGCTCACAACATTTTAATGCCTCCCCACCTTGCCATCGCGAAAAGCAAGACTGCGAACCCCAAGTCCACAAATTAGAAGGGAGACTGTAATGTTCTCCAGAAGAGTTTATCTGTCGCATATACAATGAGCAACCATTTCACTGTCCACATCTGGAAAACCTTTGTCTGGAAACATCCCAACTTTTCCCTTTTCAAAACCATTTCTGTTTATTTTAGCAATCTCTGCTGCAGGAGTTAAGCTAGCATAGTTGTTAATATTGAGAAGTCACTGGAAACAGGTTTATTAGTCTCAAAGGCCGACAGTGACTTGAACATTAATGTTTTCTTTTTCAGAATGAATGCAGGCAGGGAATGCTGTCAGCTGAGGGAACCTCTGGAGTTATGTTCGGGAGGAAATATTTAAGCAGCATTCTGTGCAGCCACCCATTTGCCATATGCACCACAAAAGGCAATATGGTATCAAAAGGCAAAGTGTCATGCTTTGCTTAAGACAACCCGGGTATTTGCTTTAATGAATGAAGAAAGGGGAAAATGTTTGTACAGCATGGAACAACGCCCTTATGCTATTTTCCAGTCTCTGATATTCCTCAAGTCTTTTAGTGTTACTGTTGTGTTAGTCTTGAAGACAGAATCAAGGTTACATTTCTCAGGTGAACATTTTTATTGTGAAAATGAATGTAGAAGAAATGTTTTCTTGACCTCACATCTTCCTTCACTAGCCAACATGAGTGACTTGTTAAAATGTGACCTAACATGAATTAATTGCCTTAAATTATTTTCCATACACTCCTCTCCTTAGCTTCAAAGATCTTATTTATGCAGGTGTTCTACTGAGAAATTATAAAATTATAGTTTTCAGGAAATTATTTTTGTTATTTTAGTGAGCATGTCTTGATGTGCTAGAACCTTGATCACAAAAATGGAAAGAGAACTAAAAAGTTATGACCACCCCACAATATGCAAGAGGCAAGTCCACATTTACACAGATTTCTAGAAACTACAGCAAAACACCTGAGACCTAGACATGTTTAAGTTATAACTCTGATTAATGGAGAGAAATGCTGAGGTATGCTGGAGTAGTCTCTACCAAAAGTTACTTTGCCCAGGAAAGTTCCTATCATGGCTTTGTATGGGCACAAAGATTATTTTCTCTACAAATGATATTTCTTTATTTTTCTCAACAGCTTGGATAGCCATTCTGATACTAAGAAGCATTTTAATTAAATCCAAGATGTACACAGTGTTACAAATCAATCACAAAAAATGAAGCAAAGGAAACAAATTATTGGTTTCATGTCTTCCCTTTGTCAAAAAGTTGTCAGGCTGAGATCACTAAGCCTATTTGTACAGATTTCCCTTTTATATCACTGGTTGGCTGGTTGGCTGATGGAGTGCTTGTCTCAACCCATAGTTAACAGCTTCTCCATTCACACATATACAGAAATGCTTTTAATAGGAACAGGATTTTTTGCACCAGGCCCTATGGCACAGTTTTTCCAAGTGTGACTTTCTAGGTCCCACTTAGAAGACATCCAAGGAACTCTACTGAAGATATCATGCCATGGGTAAACTAGATTTTTGAAAACTTTTAAAATTTATTGCAACAAAAAAAAAGTATTACGAAAAAACTGCAGCACAAATGAAGCCAGAAAAAGAAGTACAACTACACAAGCACAAATTAATATGCTTATACATCAGTCAATGGTATCATTCCATGTATGTCGGTGTGAGGTGACTCATTGCTAGCCCTGTTCTTCCAGCTAATTCACAAAAGAAATAAAGGCAAAGCTTTATGTTCCCATAAAGACAATGGTTTGTGTGTGGTATGTTTGTTTTTGTTTGTTTGTCCTTGTAAAGTCTTCATCTTTCAGGTTAACATGCCTGTCAAAACCAGATTCCATACTCTGGCATAACTTTTGTCTAACTTTAATATTTATTCTGTTTCCCATTGCTTGGCAATTTCTTGCTTCACAATCAGAAGTAAAAATGGTACAGTTAGCCCGCTATATCCATGGATTCTGTATCAATGGAGTCAATCATCCATGGCTTGAAAATATCTTACCACCACCACTCCCCCCCCCCCAAATAAAATTCCACAAAGCAAAGCTTGATTTTGTCATTTTTTAAAAAATAAAGGACACCATTTTACTATGCCATTGTATTTAATGAGACATGAGCAGCCACAGCTTTTGGTATTTTGGTCACACTTCCCCTAAAGGATTGTGTTCGTAGGCAGGGGGTACTCTTCAACTCGTCGCTTCGCCTGTCATCTCAGGTTGATGCGACAGCCAGGAGTGCCTGTTATCAGCTTCAGCTGATATGCCAGCTATGATCCTTCCTGGAATGGGAGAACCTAGAAACAGTTGTACATTCACTGGCAATCTCTTGTCTCGATTTCTGCAATGTGCTCTACATGGGGCAACCCTCTTGCCATGTTGGAAGCTTCAATTGGTTCAAAACATGGCAGCCAGATTAGTTACAGGGAGTTTTTGATTC
This sequence comes from Urosaurus nigricauda, assembly GCA_034509955.1. NCBI lineage: Eukaryota > Metazoa > Chordata > Lepidosauria > Squamata > Phrynosomatidae > Urosaurus > Urosaurus nigricauda. The sequence continues at coordinate 46,217,337 of JAOEGL010000002.1, read as the reverse complement.
TGTTACACCTATTTTAGAATCCCTTCACTGGCTGCCTATTAGCTTCCGGGCACAGTATAAGGTGTTGGTTATTACCTATAAAGCCCTACATGGCTTGGGTCCAGCACACTTGAGGGAACGCCTCCTCCCATACAATCCTTCCCGCACACTCAAGTCCTTTGGGAGAAACCTACTGTAGCCAAAGAAAACCAGGCTGGTGGCGACCCCCCAGAGGACCTTTTCAGCTGCCCCTCCAAAAATATGGAATGACCTGCTGGAGGAGATCCGTCATATAACATTGTTGGAAGCCTTCAAGAAGGCAATAAATACGAATTTCTTCTGGCAGGCCTTCCATAACTGACCTCCTCAGACTTTTCAACAGTCCATCTGTCTCACTGTCTCGCTGCCCCCATCAGATGTTTTCTGATTTTATTATGAATTCTAATTTAATGCTTTTTAAATTATTATTTTAGATTATTATGTTTTTAATGCTGTAGCACATTGTTGTTGTTTTTGTTTGTTTGTTTTTGTTTTGTTTTGTAAACTGTTCCCCACTTGCTGTTACCTGCCTCAATCCAACACAGGGAGAGGGGGCTTACAAATAAATTTATTATTATTATTATTATTATTATTATTATTATTTCCATGGAATATAATATTATTATCCTGGAACTAGGGTTGCCATGAACTAGGTTTTTGCTGGGACAATCCTGGATTGGAGGGTCTAAAAAATGTCATGTCCCGGTTGGGCATTTTAGACCCTCCAATCCTCCAATTCCAGATTCCTGTTTTCTTCCAGTCAGACTGGAGATTGACAAAATGGAACAAGGCAGAAATAGTTGGTTGAGCTGGGCCTCGGCTCCACCTCCTTCCCTCCTTAGTCACTTCTCCTCCTTGGCACAGAGGCATATAGTCAAGATGACGGCTGCTGCCATCCCCAAGCACTCCACGATGCACTCTGTGCATGGCCAGGCGAAGCCAAGTCCCAAGGCCAAGACATCCAGCGTGGCAGCATTGAGGCTTCCCTGGTGCAGCCACTGTATTTGGAGAGCCAGCTGAGCCGAACCCCAAGACATTTATATATGCATTAATTTTTTAAATTTAATAATGTTTTTGGTTTTTAGTTGAATGTTCTACATTTCCTTTACATTTTTCTTGAATGTCCTACATTTCCTTTACATTCCCCCCTACATTTTGTCCCAGTTTTGTGGAAGAGAATTATGGCAACCCTACCTGGAACCAAACCCCAGCAGATACCAAGGGGACACTGTAATATGATCTTCATGGAAACTCATCATGAGATCCAGCAAAAATATTCAGCAAAACTAATTCAGGTAAACTAGTTTTCTTAAACCCTCCCGTGCTTGAGCATACAAGGATATCATAGTAGAGCTAAAGAACAAGTTGGAAGAATTAGATTTTATTTTTTGTCTCAATGTTTTTGCCCATCTCATAAACATATGGTAGAATTTCAGCAACTATAGTGATAATGACATTAAATTTGCCTTTAGATCTATGTTCCTGCAACGTAAGCAGAAAGAAGGGGGGGGGGGACTAATTACCTGGATAATATATCTCAGTGTCTGACTGTTCTTCTTGTCACATCATCTAACTCAGTAGTTCCCAAACTTTGATCTTCCAAATGTTTTTTGTTTCCAAATGTCAGCTCCCAGAATTCTTGATTGTTGGCCAAACAGGTCCGACTTCTGGGAGTTAAAGTCTAAAACACCTGGAGGACCAAAGTTTGGGAAACACTGATCTAAATTTTAATTTCTTCATGCAAATAAAAAAGCTTCTCTTTCTTAATGTAGACAGGTGTGATACTACTGAAAGATAAAAATGAGGGGGAAACAGTTGATTGTATTTGGGAAATCACTCTGTTTCAGCTGGAAGGCTTATGTCCTTTGGACAAGGAACAGCAGGAAAAAAAAACCTTTTTTCTTGGAATTATGTCAGGTCAGATAAATGTATTTTTCCAAGCCACGACACCAAATACATGGAAGAAATGTACCAATATTGTAAATCCTTTTGTATTTGAACCAATATGAATGAGACAACTATTTGATTATTTGTAAGAGGCACAGGATACCCATCTTGGATGGCGGTCGCATGCAGAAAGTTACTACAGTCAGCCTTCCACATTTCTGACTTTTATTTTTCTGGATTTGATTATGTGTAGATTTGATTAGTATGTTCTCTCTAGGAATCTAGGTCATGTCTTTTTAAAAAGTGACTCTTAGAAGTGCCAATTCTAAACACAGTTATAGGGAGAAAAACCCAATTGAGCACAGTGGGATTTATTTACAAGTAAACATTCAAAGAATTGCGCTTTAATATTCCCTTCCAAGTACAACACTTTTAATTGTCATCTTACCAGTTAACATGCTGTGATAAACACCAAGGCTGTAAATCTTTCCCTACTACAATCAATATGAGTTTTATTAGACTTCAGTGAGAGTTGGAATTCACCCAGAATCATAATAGATGAGAATAACTCTTTTCTGCTCAGCAAACTTTTTCTGTGTCATACATCTTAACACAACTAGATTTGAATTACCATATACAGATGAACCTTAGTTAAGGACCTGGCTGCTCCCACACCGCAGAATTAATGTATTTTGACACTACTTTAAATGTCATGGCTGTATCCTATGGAATTCTGGGTTTTGTACTTTGTTGTGACACCAGAGCTCCCTGACAGAGAAGATTAAATATCTCATAAAACTGCAAATCCCAGAATTCAATAGCACTGAGTTAAAGCATTAAACTGTATTGATTCTGCAGTGCAGATGCAGCCCTAGCTGTGTTCTTGGGATTTACCTCTTTAACAGAAAATTTCACATCCGAGAAAGAAACAGCACAAAAAGACTAAAAGCTTTGTTTATTGCATTGTTTACTGTAGATACACTGCTGCAATCCATCACCTAACGTCTATCAGAGTTAGTGGAGTCTCCTTCTTTGAAGATTTTTAAATAGAGGCTGGAAGCGTCCAGCTACTAGAGGACAAGAATGAGAGGGGTTGGGCAGATTTTGTGAAAAGGATTTTTTTTTTTTTGTCAGAGGGTTTGTTAATTGAGGTATGCCTGTAATCGATAATAAACACAGTGGCCCTTGGTCAATAGGAAGTAACTTCTATTCACATAAATCTGCCCAAACCCAAAGTCACCCCAATTACATACCACAAAGAAAAGCTTTGAAGCATGCCAAGGACTGTAGCAGGGGAAAGGAAACTGAAAGCCCCTATTGCACCAGCACCAATCTGCAGTGCAATGGAGCATTACTGGAACCCACCTACTAACAGTAAAGTGAACAATGGCATGGCAAGGAAAGATCTGGAATCACTGGCTTTATGCCACCTGATGAATTTCTCATTGTTAAGGAAAACCCAGCTGACTGGCTGAACTCTACTGAACTGGCTAAAAGAGGATGGAATCAAGCCAAATACATCACCCTCACAAATGGAGCATGCAAAACTCTTATCATTTTCTTAAGAAACAATCCTGCTTTAAAAGTGAAGAATAAAGTACACGTATTGATATAATATAAAGCTGTGTATAGTCCAAACTAAAACTAGGAAAAATGCCTTTCGTTAAACTGTGACTTCCACACATACCACCAGCCATAGCTTTGTTGTTTTGCTCCAGGATGTGAAGAGAGGGAGGGGACAGTGCACTGACCCATCAACCTATGATCCTGCTCTGACCTTTTGAGGAAGGACCATAGCTTGATGGTACAGAAAATGTTTTCCATACAGAAGATCTCAGGTTGAATGGCTGACATCTCCATGGAAAAAGTACCAAACATCCTCCCTCTCCCTGGAGTCAAGGCACACTGTTAGTAATATGCATCATATGAAGGCTAGATGGAGGAAAACAATTTTAAGAGAATATTATTTGATTCATAAACCAGTTTCTGAAGCAGGAGCATTGTATCTAAACCTCAGCCGCAATTTGAATATTGTTTTCCATGTTCCTAGGATGTAGTCCAGGGGTGGGGAACCTAAGGGCCTGGGTCCAATTCCAGCTCTCCTGGAGTTCCCCAAATGGTACTATTGCTTTCTCTTTGATGTCATCACATGATGGTTTCTCTATGTTGTAGTTTTTCTCATTCTCAAAGGATGAAATGCCCTTTTAGACTATTTTATTACTAGCAAATAAGAGCTTTAAGCTCATCTATGTCGGTACATTTGGTCCCACCATTTCCCTTTAGGTTGCTTATCACTGGAACATGACCCCTTAAACCTTCCCTGAACAGGAATTTTGTCCTCAAGTTAAAAGTATTGCCCCACCCTTAGTCTAGTCTCTAACTGAAGCTTTCATTTATTTCAATGGAGCTGATGAACATCCTGGTGGACTTTGCCAAAACACCTAATAATAAGGATTTGAATTGCTAAATAATAACCACAACCCAAAGGAATGGTTTGTGAGTATAGCCACACCATCAGGACTTAATATCCTTTAAGAGTTTCTGCAAACTGCAATCTACCTTCATCAGAAGTATAATATATTCATTTCATATGTCCCTGCTGTGAGGATATCAGGAGGTGGTGCCCTGTCTGAATTATTCAAAAGGTAAGCAAATATCAAGCCATTCACGATACTGGAAGCTGTAGTTGTTTCAATCAGTCTATGGCATCTCAGGACAGAGTCGAGCAACATGATTCACTGCCATGTGGTATGACCTCTAATTTAGATGACTCTAAAATGTTTCCAGATATGTTGTGGTGGTTGTGTGCTCTCAATTCACTTCTGATTTATGGCTCCTCTAAGGAGAACATATCACAGGGTTTTCTTGGAAAGATAAGTTCAAAGGGGGTTTGCCTTTTTCTTCCTCTAAGGCTGAGAGAATGTGACTCGCCCAACATCACCCAGTCAGTTTCCATGGCCGAACAGGGATTCCAACCCTAGTCTCCAGAGTTATAGTCCAATGCTCAAACCACTACACCATGTTAGCTTTCTCAAACATTTACAGTATACTAATGTAAACAGTGTCATTATATTCAGATAAATAGTTTGCACATTCATAATAATTATTTTTAAAATATTAAATGGACATTAGACTAAATTCAGGGAGAACCAGTTGAACAACAAGTATTATTTCTGAGAGCTAAATATAACTTCTGTGTTCGGGAACAGTATGTCGTTGAATCTCAGCTGCTTGATAGCTACAGTGCTGGATTATGGTAGTGGTAGACTGAAATTTGTGGAGTCCTGGAGGTTCTTCAGCAAGGCTCTTATGGCCCATTAAAGTCAAAAGCAATGTCAGAGTGGGAGTATCCTGCCTAATATAATTAAGATGACATTCCCCTATAATTTCTCAGTTTAAGATCAAGTGAAGATGACATCCTCAAGATAATAAACAGAATCATGCAAAGAGTTAATCAGGTCAAGACAATCATCCAGTTTTCTCTTACTCACATTTTGTAATAACCTAATTCAGATGTTGCTTTACATTCCCAGCTCAAGGCTCATACCATCCAACAGACCTACAAATTGTGCAGTCCATGGGCCACTTACAGTCTACCCCGATACAGAGATGCTGAACCACACTCACTGAATTTTTTTGTCTCCAAAATGCAGAATTACACCCCCTAGAAGCCATTGCAGACACAATTCTCTTAACCCCGAACTAGTTCTTTCTTTACTTCAAAATATCCTTTAAAAATACAGATGTGAACATACACTCTCTTCTAGAGCCTTTCCACACCACACAATTATACTGCTATATTCCATGGTAAAGCATGAAAAGTGGGGCTTATATACCCTAAAGGCACAACATCTGTCTGATCTAAGCAGGCTCAGCCCTAGTTAGTACATGGGTGGGAGACTACCAATGAATACCAGGTGCTGTAGGCTATATTTTAGAGGAAGGAACTGGTAAAACCACCTCTCAATCTTCCTTGCCTAAGAAAACTCTGTGAAATTCATGGGGTTGCCATAAGTCAACAGATGACTTGAAGGCACAGATGCACAAGCACACAGACACACCAGTATTGGACTAGGGCTCTAGGAACCCAGGAATGGAATACCCACTTGGCCATGGAAACTCACTGGCTGATCTTGCGTAGGTCACTCTCTCTTAGCTAAAATGAAAACAATTGACAATTACCTCTGAATAATCTTTGCGAAGGTTGCTGTAAGTCAGTGTTTTCTTGAAGGCCCATAACAAGAAGAATCATTCCACTTTAATTACCATACTGTAGTTATGTACTACATATCCTATGGTATCCTGGGATTTTCAGTTTAGAGAGTGGCATTTAGAATTCTTAGTGAGGGAGCTCTAATGCATCATCAAATTATAAGCTCCAGCATTCCACAGAGTTAAAATATAGCAGTACTACTGGGTAGTGTGAAAGTATTCGAAAAAATGAATAGGTGTGGCCTGTGTGTTTTTAAAAATGAGGTAGGGTATGTCCTTGCCAATGACAGTCCTCCCCTGCTTTAAAGAGGAGTCCAAAGCTGTATCATCCAAGGGGAAAAAACTTTAAGTGCATTTGAACTATACAAAAATTACATAGAAAAACAGATATACGATTTAAATGGCAGACTATCTAACATCTTAAAAACAAGTTTCTTTTTAATATTTTAGGGATTATACTTCAATAGTTGTCACTAAATTTAATTTGTTTCTATTAGCAAAACAGCCTAAAATAAAAATAACACAAAAGATTAAGGAATTAAACCTGACTGACATGGATATTGGATATTACATTACAATATAGTATTTCACACTGGTGTTATCATTGTTATCCATGTGAAATCCACTTAATATTAACAGAGACTTGATTTAGTAAAGGTATGATGCAGGCTTATATTTAATGCAGAGTTAGGCATGTTTAAGTCTATTGATTTCACTAGGCTTAAGCATGATTAACTCAAACAAAAGTTTAGTCCATTCTTTACTCATACATAAACTAGACTGGTACAACAGCCAAAAATATTAGTGAATCTACTAAAATTGCCTCAAGGAGAAATTGAACTATTTCCCAAGATTATGAAGAAAGCCATTGACATATATTTTCTTTTAATTATTGATCTCTAACTATTACTGAGCTTCTGGGAATTTACTTTTAATCTGACCAGTACAACACTGGAATACTCTTTCATCCATATCATCTTTTGGTCTTTTAATTGATACGTATTCCAGTAACAAAATATAGACCTGTGTATAGTCTGGCTACAACTGACTTTATTTATAACAGTAAAATGTATCTGTGCTATCATGCAGCTCACTAAAATTACTGACGATAATGGAGTGCTGCCCAATTTAGATGGAAGCAAATAAAATTAAAATCTGATCACTTTTTGCTAATTGATGTAAGACATTAACTGTTAACTAATCTTCAGATTGTGCAAGCTATACAAAAAAGTATGACATATGTAACATTGAAACTACTCAGCATGTACCATAGTTCTAGCTGAAGCCAGGACGTCTGAAACAGCTTGTGTTTTATACAGCCTTTTGCTAGGAGAAAAAAAGAACCAGCCCCAAATAGTCACATGGCACCTATATTTATACACTTAAATAGAAGATAATAAAGGGGGGGGGGGGTAAGAGGAGCTAAATCTTTCCCAAACTAGATTTTACCCCAGCCTGGTTCACTCCTACTACCAGAGCCAGGTTGAAGAAAACAGGAATTTGGGTGAAGATCTAAGACAGGAGAGGGATTTGGCTGAAAATCAAGTGTGTATACTTCCATACAGTGTATACAGTTTATCAATGTATATATACCAGGTGGGAAGGTATGGAAAACTGTAGTTTTTCAATATATGTACATATTACCCACAGATCACTTTGGCTGTTACATATGAAGATCAGTGCAACAATTTCATCCTAAATCCTACCAGGCAGTGTGTTCTGTTATGTGCAAAAATAAAAATAAAAAATTAACTCATTAATGTTGCTATAATGGATCTTGCTAAGCAAAAAGAGCAGCAAGCAAACAGCTTGCAAAAACCAATCACATTCCATGGGGCATCATGAGCTAGCAGTAAAAGTAGAAAGACTTATTATTACCCTAAGCTTCAAAGCTATTTGGCAGTTTCTCCCCCTATCCTGATAAGTTGTCTCAAATCAGTCATTTGATCAATTTAGGGAAACAATATCTTTCCTACTTAACATTAGTCCAGCTATCACATGAATTGGCATCTTTCCCCTGATGGGATGATGCATTATCCTTGTTACAATTAGTACTGATTTCAGGGCCTGGTTATCTTCAGACACATATCAGTGAAATGGGCTCTCCACCGAAACATCTTGTAGTGATTGCAACAGCTTGTTAGACTTGATGTTTTCCTTAGCCTCATATCTGAGATGAACTACAGCACCAGAGCAGCACCTTTAGACTCCACCACTGACGATGCTCTTTTATAGCATCTGAAACAACAACAATGAAAAAGTAATGAGAAATAGTGAAATAATTCAAATTAAGATGGATGTCAACTTTAACAGAATAACTCAAGAGGCTAAAAACATTGTAACCTTGCTTAAGTCAAGTCACTCCTGATTTTTTGACCTTGCTCTCAGTTCTTATTGCCAAGTTAATGACAGTGTTCCAATATGACCCTTCTTGGCAGAAAACAACAACAACAACTATTCATACAGTTTATGTGAAAGGCTTAGCAACATAGTACATAGTCAGTCGTCAAGTCACTTCATGCAGGAATTATACTGGCAACAGCTACAACAGTGTCTCCAAAAAAAGAATACAAAGTACAAAGAAAAGTGATATTTTCTCACTCATGTAATCTTACATGAGAGCCCTTAATTAGTCATAATTTGGGCTACTGTCACTGCTGACATAGCACTTACTGGTAAGATGGGTGGGAGGAATTGTCTCTGGAAAAAAGGAAGAGCTCAGTGAATGTTGTCCACCATTCTGTGACCTGTTCCCAGTCTCTTAACTGGAGTTAATTGGACACCCCATTTAGGTCTGTCCTAGCCACAGAGAATGGATTTTTGCATAACAGTGCCAACCAAATTAAATAAGATGAAATCAGAGCATCAAAATAAAAACACCAAATTGTATTGTGAAAATACAGAAGCAAACTTTATTTTCTTTTTTAAAAGGGCTGGGTCTTTTTAAAAAGGCCTTTCCATTAAAGAACATATTTAAAAGAGTAATATACATCATAAAACAAAAAGGAAAGCCAAAAAAAAAAATCCAGGGAACCACTTTTAAGATAAAAATATTAAGAATAAACAAGTGTACATACATATGTATAAAAGTATCATTAAAATACTAATGGCAATAGCATTATATTTTGTTGGTTTAGAAGCAAACACAAAAAGGTTTGGGCAATCTGAAGAAAAAGATACAATTAGTTTTTAAAATCTAATTTTGAGGAAGATATAGTTCACCTCTTTAATCATCACTTGTGCTCTGCTCAGCAATGGCTTTTGCATAACCCAAAGGCAGATTAAGACCCACCACTGGGCCTACAGTACTTAGCCATGAGATGATGTAATTTGTACTCCTACAGAACAAAAGAAGAAAATCAGCATGTTATACTTGGGGTAAAACTGTCTTTAAAGTGATTTTTAAAATTTGCACACCTATTTTAAAAGGCTCCCATTTAATTTTGGGAAAAAAATTACTATGACATACAGATTTGTTGTATTACATAGTTTAGGAAAGAAAGTTCCCTAAATTAATGTAAACAGATATTCGGACCTCCTGGTCTAGTACAGTTCATTTAATAGCATATGCTACAGAAATCTTAGACTGCTCTATTGAAGATCAAGGATTACTTGAAAGCTCCATGATCTGCCTCATGGAGAATGAGTAGCTCCACAAATATTTTTCATTATAGATATGAAGTGCATATTCTACACTAAAATTGAAATAAATACTGATCCAACCACTTTCTCTGTAAACTGTACATTGATAAATATGTAATAAAACTGCTGCAACCAGAAGATTAAACAAAAGCCAAAACAAAACAACTGCACTATGAAAAGTCAGTAAAGAAGATCTAAAATAAAATGCAAAATTCAATCTACAAAAGCCACAAAAAGCTGATCTAGTAAAAAGCCTACTCAATTACAAACATTTTACATAATTATTTAAAGTCCTGCAGCACTGGGCACTGGTGAGTTTCATAAGGCAGAATAACCCAAAGCATCAGTATCTGCAAATTCTAAGACGGCCTCCACTAAGACTCTCCTAAGCAGCTAGGAAGAAAGATTTGGAATGGACTCAAAAATCATCTGGAAGCTTAGTATTTGTTTCTGACTTTTTATGTTATTTTCCCTTCTCATGTCTGTCTTTTCTACTATACCGCTCATACTTTTCAAAAACTGAAGCCTGAAATAGGCAGAACTAGTTGAATCTTGCAAAAGTACCCCAAGACCTATATCTGGCTTATGGATCTTAAAGCCTTTAACTATAGATATTTTGAGTTTTAATATTATTAGCAATGGAGCCAACCCAATGAAGATGATATTAAGGATAACATAGTCCACAACAGAATGCCCAGGGTTACATTTAAGATATAACTAATACGTCCAAAGATTACGAGCAATTTGGTCTCCTTTGTATACTTAGCTTTATTACATTATGACATGTAAGACAAGCTTACAAAATTGAGCCTTATTTCCCACCTGAATCTGTCTGACTACAAAATAGTTATTGCATCTTCAATGGATATTTCGCTATTAGAAATGCAGGTAGACATTCATTCATACTTTTAATGTGTTCATGAAGGGTGGGTATAACAATTTAGAAAGACTAACATTTTGCACTCATGTAAATTACCTCCTTTGTTTATGTGAACCTGATAATACTGAAGCCATTAATTCATTTGTCCGGCAAGGGTGAAGGACAAAGAAAGGCTGTCCAAGTAATGGATGTTCCTGAAAAGAAGCAATTTTGTTAGTAATTTATAATAATTCTCTAAGACGGTTAGAAGAACAAAAGTTAAGACGTATTAACTTGTTGAAACCATTCAAGAAAATTAAACCTAAGCTATTACTTGAACCCAGCTCTTTTTTATGTCAAAAAGTATTTTCAACAGACCTGTTCCTGTATTCACCAACAAAAGCATTTGTAACAGCACACCTAGTAAGTTGACAGAAATGAGTTTTAAAAAATGTACACACTTTAATATAACAACATGAGAAGGAACATCCACTGGTCTTTGCTTCTCTCCATCTTTCATCCAGGAGGCAGTCTACCAGACTGGAAAAAAGGAAGTACAGTGGTCCCCCGGGTTCCGAATCCCCCGGGGTACGAAAACCCCGGGATCCGAAAGAGCCGGGGCCGGAAAAACGGCCCTGGGTTCCGAAAAAAACCTCGGGTTCCAAAAAAAAAGCGGCGCAAAATTCAAATTTGACACAGTTCATTCCTATACTTACAGTGGTCCCCCAGTTTGCGATCTTTTTCAGTTTACGAAAGCGGTGCTGGAACGAATTACTTTCGTAAAAGGGGGGAACAATGTAAAAGAAAGCAAATCACTCATCAGATCTCCTGAAAGTGAGACCTCTTGGCTTTGCCTCTCCTTGACATCCATCAGCCATTTTAACAGGCTCAGGAACCTCACAACATTAAGAACACATACCTGCATTTTACTCTCTTTTACACTTCCCATCCCCTTTTCTATAAGCTCTAAGATAAGGGCTACCTTCTTTTTCACTTCTATCTTATGTATCTGTCACTCTGAAAGTCTTTCCACTCTGTATAATGGAGCATAAATGAAATGATTTTGTATACTAAAAAACAAAATCTGAAAAATAATTGTAGCCATTTACAATCACAGGATCGTATGAGCATTATCCTGATAATACTAAACAGTAAGATAAGGATTTTCCAGGTACCCTTTCAGTGCCTTCTTAAAGATATGGAAGAATATTCGTAGCTCATGTTATTATGCCACAGAGGCACGTTCCAAGCTAGCTTTTAAAGACTACACAAGACAAAACGAGCTTTCAAAACTAAATTAAATTTAAAGAAATTAAAGTGAACAAATAAAAAAATTAAAGGATTTAAAAAAATATACAAACATGTGCTGCCTTTAAAAGCCATTTTATTTTCTTGGTGGTTTGAAGAGAGAATTTACAGAGGTAGCATGATTCCATTTTTATAAACTCAACTGGTTGACTGTTCTCTTTCTGATTCAACCCACTGATTTCTGCAGTAAAAGTGCTATTGAACCCCATTAATCACTACTGAGTTCAAAGGTCAGAATCTGCATTTAGCTCATACACAGAATCATTTTGATTATGTTCCTAAAGTTTGTCATCACTCCTTATGAAGACCCTGGAGATACATTTAATTTCCTCAGAGACTTTTCCCACCTCCAGGTATAATGGTTTTTATTGGCAACTGATATACCCTAGCCATAAGGGTTGTATTCTAGATATAAATGGATACTCAACTGGAAAATAATCATAGCTGTCTGTAAGAATAACATTTTTCTATTGATCAATGTACATCAAATCACCAAACATACTTTCAATTGCAAATTCTGCTTCATATGTTACACTTTTGTAGATTTAGAAATAAACTTTCATGTCTGCACAAACAAGGAAAACTAATACGGTGGCAGCACTCGAATCTGACTACCCATTTAAGTGCTGGCACTCTGCAAACTTACATTTTTATGCCTATACTCTGAAAAGCTCTGAAATACACAGACTTGAGAATTATACACATCTATCAGCAAATGCAGTTCTTGTTTTTTTTTAATTTTATTACTAATTTATAAATGATTTTAACTCTGTACAGAGAGCATCTGAAACAAATGAAACATCAGCACCACTTTATAAAAACAATACATTATGTATATTTCAGGGCAAGTAAAGGATGGGGATGCTGAGGATAGAACTTGTTACCAGCTGGGTACTTTCTTAGAGGCATTTTAACTATTTTAAATTGAACTTTAAATTTTTTTATTTAACTGAAGTATTACTTCAGTTAGTAAGTTTAATGACTGACACTGTACTCTTTTATTTGACTTTACGCTAAGTTGCCATTAATGCCACCTTTGGAAGAACAGTAATATATAAAACCAATAACATAAATAACACTACAGTGCAAAAATGCACACAGCATATTTTACTTAACAAGACAAAGTGAAGTTGAACAACATAATTGTTTCATGTTCCTTTAGTTTTAATCTGATAGATTAACAGTATAAACACAGATTCATGCCAGGGTGTTGCCATTTACTATCTGTACAAGTGAACTGTTGCCATTATGAATAAGCACCAAATCTGTTTAAGTATCAGATATCTCTGCTATGTTGCCTCATGTTTTATGTTTGTGGCTACCATTCCTGGAGATCTGTATTAAAAAGACTGGTGATAGCATAGCTTGCACAGATATCTTACACATGGCATGGCTTGTCAATCGTAACATAGTTTTCTCAAATTTGAATTGGTCTATTGACTTCCCCTTCTAGACGTAAAAGAAATCTCACATACTGAATTTACATTAAATTTTAATATAACTTTATTAATATTATTCACGCAGTTTAAAAATATACTGTAATCTTCTTAATTAAAAAACATGATCAGCATAGTTAACATCGTGTATAAATCCATGATGCATACTTTAAAGTATTGAAAAAATAATTTATAATTAGCATGTTCATCAAATATTTTATTCCAAAAAATAAAATTAATCATTTCACATATAAACATCTTTATATTTCTTTTTTATCAAACTCTTTTTTAATAAGAGCTTGATGCTATGATACCAATGTCTCAGAGACCAAGAAGTGACAAGTAAATCTATTGATTTTTCTCCAACATTTTCCTTGACCTACATCTTGTATATTTGCACCTAGCATAATTTTTAAGAACCTTTTTATCTGATAATTGCTCTGATATCATGAAGGTCATCCCACTGTCAGACACCATTTTCTGTTTCAAAGATATTGCATTTCTTTGAATATTCAAATTATAACATGTAGTCATTGGGGAAGTCTAGAAGGGCCATTGCAATATGAAACACTGTCTGATGAGTGTCAGAACCAGTATTATATTGAAGAATCACAGTGGCAACAATTATAATAAGCAACATATCCCATCTACAAAAAGTGACTGTATCATACTGTGCGCTGCAAGGCCACACAGACTCCTTACATTGTAAAAGCTGGAGGCAAGCTTCCTCACTTGTCCCTCTTCCTGTAGTCCTAGTGCCCTGCTCCTGAAATGCTCTTAATAGCAATACTTAGAAACTCATGTCATTTAGTTTCACTCTCACACACCAGGCAGTCTGTTGTCAAGACTTTCTACTGAGATGTTACATTAACTTATTAAATAAATAAAAACCAATAGCTAGCTTCTCTAGATTTTTCTTTATGACAAGTCAATTTCAGCTAAGGAAGTACTGTACACACTCTAATCTCAGGGATGGGAAAAGTACGGTCCTCCAGATGTTGTTGGGCAGCTAGTCCCAATATTCTGCACTGTTAGCTATGCTGGCTAGGGGTGATGGGAAATATAGTCTAGTGACATCTGGAGGGCTGAATTTTGTCCACTTTGATCTACCTCATTAAGTAGCAATGGTCCAAAACATACTGCAGAAATAATCCAGTTTGGGAATGCTTTAACTTCCTGGGAATTGTAGTTTATTGTGGCACCAGAGCTCTCTGACAGGGAAGACTAAATGTTTCACAAAACTACAGTTCCATGAATTCCCTAGCATTGAGCCAGGGCAGTTGAAGTGGATCATTTCTGCAGTAATTTTCAGACCACTGTAAGATTATGGAATTGTTCAGACAGAGGGGCGGGTAAGAAATTATTATTATTATTATTATTAATTAGAATTAGAATTGGAAAGGACCACAAGGGCCATCTAATGAAGTCATGAAACATGACCATCCAACATCTATTTAAAGACTTCCAAAGATGGAGAATTCATCACCCTCTGAGGCAGTCCATTCTATTGTTGAAAAGCTTATATAGTACAGAAGTTCTTCCTAGGTGGAATCTCTTTCCATGTAATTTGAACCTATTGTTTCATGTTCTGTTCTCTGTAGCAGCAGAACACAAGTTTGCTCCATCTTCTACATCCCTTCAAATATTTAAAGATAACTATCATGTTTCCTCTCCAGTCTTCTCTTCTCCAAGCTAATGCGACCCATCTCCCTAAGTTGTTCTTCATGAGGCTAGGTTTCCAGACATTTGATCATCTTGGTCACCCTTTTCTGGACTTGTTTCAGCTTGTTGATATCTTCTTGAGAACTGTTTTGCCCAGAACCTGACACAGTATTCTAGATGAAGTCTGACCAAAGCAGAGTAGAGCGGCACTACTACTTTCCTCTGGAAACTATCTCCCTGTTGACAGTCCAAAATTACATTGGCTCTTTTGGCTATTATATTACACCACTGACCCACGTTTAATTTGTGGTCTACTAAGATCCCTTAGATCCTTTTCACATGTACTGCTTTCAAGGCAGATGTCACTCATCCTTTGTTTCGTTTTTTCTGCCTAGATCTAGTTCTTTACATTTATCCCTGTTGAAATTCACAAGTGTACATGTCAAGTTTTACATATTGTTGACATACAATGTTCTCTCATATTTCATCTGTTTCTTTGGAACAGGTTGTACCCTTTCATTAATATATTCTGATCATAAAAATTACTCCACCAGGTTTCAGTGATGCCTATTAAACTTTTGTATATTAAAAGATCAAGTTTATCCTATTTCTCATGCTCTGTGCATTATTGTATTAAATCTCTGTGCATTAGCATAGTGTATCATTCTCTCCACCTGCTTCTTTGTTGTTGTTTTCTATCCACTGTCTGTATTTTGTATTATTAGCCCACACCCCTCTGTATTGTTTCCAGTATTTGATGTTTCCCTGCACTCTGGAATATTATCTTCTTTCCCCATGTAACACAGTTTAAACATTACCTTACATTATGTGTAGACTGGATTACCATTATCAATTCCAAATTCTAGAATGCAGCAAAATCACAATGTTACTATTAATTGTATTGATCACCTAAGCTGCTACTTTAATTCTCAGTACCTTGAAAGAGAACACATGAGTTCCAAAAATCAAGCTCAGCTTTTAGAGGACAAGTTCAACCATAGTCTTTTCTGAGTTGTTAAGAAGATTGATATAAATCCAAGGTTAAACCAATGAAATTGAAGCACACTGAAACAAGTTGTGGATAATTGCCAATCTAATGAAAGTTGGAAGAGTTAGTTGCTCAGGGAATTGGTAATGGAACACAGAGCCATTTATTACTAGGTCATGGGATCAAATTCAGCCCAGACTGCTAGTATCTGAAAGTTATTACTGTACTACACTATAACCTGCAGAAAATTAATTGATAGTACTTACTTTATCAGAACAAGTATTAATATGTTCCTTTCCAGAACAGAAACAATAGAATAAACTGGTCAGAGTGATTTAATATGACAGGTGCATGTATACAGTGGAGATACTGAATTTCATAATATTGCTGTCTAGGAATATAATATAAATTAATTAGATGGATAAGTTAGAACTGGGATAAAATTATTTCTACATATTTAAAGAAAGTCAAGGGACCTGTGCATATATCTTTAGAGAGCTTCCCAATCATCTTATAACTGTCCTGATTTCTCCAGCACAATCATAATAGTTTTAATTATCAAAACTATTTTCTTAAGTTAATCAAAAAGCTTGTCTTATTTAAGAAAAAAACTTTTTATTAGGAGAAAAAGAACTGTGTGTGGATCACACATGCTTCTTTTGGTTTCTTCTGGCTCTTCTATAATAGAGACTTATTTCAATACCACAAGCTCCCAAAGAAAAAAGAATGCTAATTGAGGGTTTAGCATCACAGGTAGTTTGCTGCTCAGCAGGCAACCAACACTACTCTTTGAATCAAGCAGGAAATGGAACAGCTACAAATGTCCTGGCCAATTCTCCCCATTAAGTCAAAAGTTCTCCATCAGATCACAACTTGAAAGGTTCCTACAAGTCCCAGAATCCCTCCAAGAGTGTGGCCATTTAAGCCAGTATCACCCTTCTCCAGTAATATATCCTCTCTTCATGCATTTCCTAGATAAGATTTGAAAGAAACTACCTATCTTTTCCCTTCCTAAGCCATAAACTAGGGCTGAGGGGGCAGTGGTTTTTAAAAAGGGAGGGCACAAAGGGGAAAGAAGAATACATGAAGAATACAAAAGTGCTAAAATAAGTATCTTGAAAAATATCTGTTCTATATGAATTTTTAGTGTTATGTTTGCTGAGCAAGTTCAAGAAATCCTCCCCACAAAGAATTAGTAACACTTGGTTTCCATATGTCAGGTTTATTTATCAGTTACAGAAAAGAGTAATGAATCACACTGATATTTGCCAGCATAAAACTATTTAAATGAAAAATCAACTTAGTTTACTTTATTACTAATTAATCTTTTGGGAGTGAAACTGCCACTGCAATAGACCATTCCATGATTAATGGAATTTTGCAGGAGTCAATCTTGACATTTTCAGGAACAAAAACTTCTGGACAACAGTAAAGCAATGCAATGTGGAAATATTTTTCTGAAACGTAAACATTAAGATCTTTGAAAGGAACTCAATACTGATACAGACATGAAATGAAATGAAGTTCTATCAATTCAGAACTTCTTTCCTTTGCATCTTGACTAATTTTCACTTCCAATTACAGTTTCTATCTAGTTTGAAACTTGAAGTTTCTCTTTCATTTTCTTATCCAAGAAGTTTTAGTATGAAGGAAATGCCAGAACATTTTAAATAACATATTGACTCTAGTGGTAATCAGTTTTTATTTCTGAAACAAACATTTTAGAGCGTAAGAACAGGTTGTGTCAACTGTGAAATTTCTGAAAAACTCTTTTTATTAACCACATTGAAAAACAGGCGATGTGATGGCCTAAACTAAAGGAAAAAGTGTTTTGTTTTGTTTTTCAGTGTGAGCAACACCAACATTCAGTGATGACAGATCTTTGTTGGTTCATGTCCTTTATCCTTCTTTTTTCATTGACTAAACAAAGTATCATTTCCAGAGATCTCAACATGAAAAAATATTAAACACTCTCGTTTACTACAAGAAAACAAACTGTCCTGAAGTTCAAGGACTGACAAAGCAGAACTTTCAGATTGGCTTATACAATTTGAAACAGTAAGCACATAGTGAGATAATCCCTAAAATAATACATGAAATATTATCCATGTCAAATTTCAATTAACAACGAATGTCACTTTTGGGTAATGGATACAGCAAGGTAATTAGTTCTGGATAGCTAGTATTGTGTGTTTTACTTCCCTTCCCCCAAACAGCAGGTATTTTGTTGTCAGTACATTTCCTGTAACAGCACCATTTATTTTCTCTGTCATAACTGGAGCTCCTCCAGTAGTAATGGCTTCTATTTTCTCCAGTGCTACATTAAACTGCCTTGGAGCATCCATCATAGCATTTATGGCCTCTCCATTTCTCCCACAATGGAAAGGGATTGTTGTCCAAAGCATCCTCTGTCACATCTAGTTTTGCATGATGTACCTTTGATGGAAATCATTCGTAGGGGGATGTCAAGATTTTATCAAGGGCAGCAGAAAATATTTTTGCCTGAACATTTTTTTCGACTACCACCTGAGACCTCAGCTGTACTTAAGGCAAAAGGGAGAAGAAGAAAATAATACAATTTCTTTTTGAGAAAAGGATTGTGAGCATTCCATTAAAAATAGGTATCTTCTTCATTTCCCCATTTGCAAATTATGGTCATAGGGATTATACTGGCAAATTCCAAACAGTGTAACCAAAGTGCATACCAAAACAAATAATCTTCATGTTTGAGACCTAGCCACAAAATAAATACTTTGATCTACCAACATAAAAAAGCAAACCAATGCAGCTCAACACAGCAGAACAACAGATTTATTCCTTGAATTCTCCCTAATGATCATCTGCATGGAAGCCACTTTCCTCTTAGTCCCAATATTGTTCTGGTTAAAAATAGAGAAGGAAGGGAAGAAATATATATGTACAATATGTCTGAGAACAGTAATTCATGTAGGTTGCACCACCAGTTTCTTCTTCTGTTTGTATTTTCAAGCATAAGTTGAAAGATATTTTGGAAAATGCTTCCCAACCAAGCATTCTCTTTAATGTCCACCCATTTGCTATTAGAACAATGGGGCTTTAGAACACAACTCTTTTGTTGCAACAGCTTCACTGACTGCCAGACCATTTCTGGACACAATTTGAAGTGCTGGTTTTGATCTATGAAGTCCTATATGACTTGGGTCCAGGCTTTCTGAAAAGACTGTATCTCCTTTTATAAGTAGAGCTCTAAGATTGTCCGGAGAGGACCTTCTCATCTTTTCAGGCTCGTTTGGTAAGAATACATGAGGGGCCCTTCTTGATGGTAGCTCTTAGACTTTGGAAATCCCTCCCAAGTGAAACCAGGATGGTTCCATCCCATCTTCCTTTTTGGCAGCTGGTAAAAAAATTTTTGTGCCAGCAGGCTTTTTCATACTGATCTGGGTTTGGTTTTGAAATGCTTTAAAGATTAATATAGTTTTTAAAACACATTTTGTTGCCTTGAGCCCCTATATCGTGAGAAAGGCAGGATACAAATAAATAAATAAATAAACAAACAGTAAGGTTTTCCTGCATGACTCTACCTTATACATGCTGTCTCTAGCACTTTCTCCCTTTGCTCAGTCACAAAGTGTGGGGAAGCATCTAACCAATCACACCATCTAACCAGAGAACCTGCAGATGGTGAGTGCAGGCTCTGCTGAACTGTTCCTCTTCTTGAAGCTTTCCTGTAGTTAGCCAGGGCTTAGACCCTGAACGCATATATTTGAAGAGATTTGAGTATTGGACTACAACTCTGGACACCAGAGTTCAAATCCTGTCTTGACCATGGACACCTAGATTAATCCAGATTAGGTGACATTGGGCAAATCAGACTCTCTCAGTTTTAGGATGACAACAGCAAACCCCCACTGAAGAAACTTGTCAAGAAATTCCCATGACAGTGTTGCTTTAAATTGGAGACAAATTGAAGGCACACAACAACAACAAGTTTTTAAGCTATTAAACTTGCATTCTGCCTGTTTGCCTCACTTTGCTAAAGCTAGTGTCAGAGGCACCCAAGAGATTCAGTGCTTCCTCTTGTGAACTCTGCTAAAGGAGGCTGAGTTCATTCTTCATCCTGCCCAGAAAAGCGGCTTGTAGTATAATATTTTCAGCTAGGTCTTTCTAAGAGGAACTTAAAAGAAGCACTGTCTACCATTTCTACCCCCTCTCTCTAATACAGGATATCTCATTTAAAGTGATATGGACTGTCGATCCAAATCCCAGTCCATCTCCTAATCCACCACTGTCACTGACATTTCCTGTGTGTAAATAAATAACATCTGCATAAATGTAAACATGGTAGTAAAGAATGCTAGAAGTGATGTAAAAAGAATTGGCCATTAAGATTCAGTTACTTGGAAATAGGTGAGGGGAAGCAAATGGCAATATATAACAGGATATTCAAACCCTATTGTATTATATATTATACCACATGTATCACTGTAAGTACTGCTGTCTTATATCTTTGTATTGACAACTCTTCTGTGCCTTATTATCAATATATATCACTTGGTAAAAAGATATAAAGGAATCTTGCAGTACTTGTGAGACTAAGAGCCTTACTTCATGAGAAAAGAAAGCAGAAATAGAGCTGGAGAATAGCAGCTTTCTCCATGCCTTACCTTTTGACATCATAGCACTCCAGTTCTCTTCCCATAGGAGACAATCATAAAAACACGTCCTTTGTCTAGCTGGTGAAATCCATTCAACAGTAGACATGCTTTTACAACCATCACCTGCAGGAACTGAATGGAAGTGCTGTGATGCCACACAGTATGGCACTGACAAAGGACGTTATCACATGAGAGGGATTCCTTTCAATTTCAAAAGAAAAGATAGTGAGTTCAATTTAGAAATAAACACAGTTATGTGAAAGGTTATCACACGGGAGGGATTCTTCTCAATTTTGAAAGAAAAGATAGCCTGAGAAAAGATAGCTTGCGAAGAGGATTTGTGAATCTGCTAGTTCGAATTTACTTACTTTTGGATTGATGTGAGATTCCATTCAGTATGTGTTTCCACTGCCAGTGACTGCGTGAGATAATCTCTCACACAATAACATGAAAACCCATGATTGCATTCGGTATGTCACTGGGTCATACTTCCAATTCCCGTCGCGTGATAATCCCCAAAGCTGCTACACTCCAACTCCATTTATGCTTTCTTTTATCATGCAATAAGAATCTAACTCCGAAAAAAAAATGCTACCATAAGCTTTTGTGGATTCCAGTCCATTTCATCAGATGCATGTCTCAGAGGTACTCTTTTAATGCTGAAATAGACTAACACAGCTATGAGAGAAAATAAATGGAGGGTAAGTTCTTTTTTGTTGCTCCCACTGTTGCTCAAATTATCAGGGTTGTTTTCTTTTTTAATGAACATTTTCCTTTTTATAGGAATATAAAGAGCAGTTGTGAGAATGAACAGAACAGAATGAACAGAAGTGGGCCATGCGGTTGCTGCAGTCCCTGTACAACCAAGGCTGAAACAGCCAGAGGCAGCTTCCAGGCCATGTGCTTCAGTCCTTTGAATACTTGATAGAACAGCATATTAGGTCCAAAATTTCAGACTTTTAACTGCCCTGGTTCAGTGCTAGTGAATCCTTGGAACTGTAACTTATTATAGCACCAGAGCTCTGTCAGAGAGAAGGCCAAATGTCTCACAAAACTACAGTTCCCAGAATTCTCTAGCATTGATTTAGGGCAGTTAAAGCAGTCTCAAATTGGATTATTTCTGCAGTGTGTTTTGGACCTTAGACATATAATCCATCACAATTTACTTGTATTGCCCAGATATATAAACACACACACAACCATATACACACACACATGACTTATATGGCTTAGGTCTTGGCTGTCTGGAAAACTCTATCTCCTTATACAAGCCTACCTGAGTTTTAAGATCTTTAGGGGAAGCTTTTCTCTTGGCCTGACCACCTTCACAAGTATGGCTGGTATGGACCCAGGAGAAAGCCTTCTAATGGCTACTCCCACGGTATGGAAGTCTCTGTCAAGGGAGCTTCTGTTGGTCCCCTCCCTGCTCTCCTTCCACCTGTGGGCCAAGACCTTCCTATTTAAATAGGCCTTCAGTTTTTAATCTGGTTAGGATAGTGAAGTAGGTAGGACAATGCAAATAGGTAGTTTTTAATGTGCTTTAAACTAATTAATATTTAAATTAATATTTTAGTTAAAAGGATTATATTTAATTTTTTTTAAAAAATGTATTCCAGATTGTTTTTAAGTGTATAGTTGTAACATATAATGTTAGCCACTTCGTATCCCATACGGGAGAAAAGGGGGGATATAAAATAAATAAATAAATAAATAAAGGATGCTGAGACTAATTTGTGATCCATATTTTCTGTGAAATATGAACACTTTTCTGTGAAACATGAATACTAGGAATACAACATAAAGCCTTAAAGGTTATTTCTTATAACATTAACAAGATAATGAAGCTACTCCAAGTGTAACCATCACGTATCCCATCCTTTGACATACTTACCTTTGAATCTTGTTATGTGAAAGATCTTACAAGGTCTTTTCTCTTAATTGAACAGTGTGATTTGCCATCTAAGAAGAAGGTGATGCATTAATTCAGCAACAAGAAAAAATCCCTCTATGAAGTACACATACCCGATTATTAAAGTTTGTAGCTGATTTCACATGTAAAAGAAAAGTTTACACTGGAAAATTGGCAATTGCTCATAGAATTGGCACTGCATTCATTCTTTCTTGAAAATAAACAGATGATATATTTTATAATACATGCCAAAATAAAATTAATTAAGTCATCAACTTTTGGTAATCTTGCATGTCATTTTAATAAATGAGTTTAAAATGTGTTCTAAAGTTTCAGATTTATTGAAGGTGTAAGAATACAACCTAACAAGCTATGTAATGGAGAAAGCAAGATAATTGACTTTTCACACAATCAGGGTATTATTCTTTTTATCTGTGCTCAGTGGCCATGATACCAGTGCTTTGGGAAAGGAAGCTCTAGTTCACAATTTTTAAAAAGTTCCATGGGATCCTTTAAAAATTCCATAATTATCTAACTGATATTAAGTATTCAAAGGCATAGCAGTGTTAGTATCAGTATAAAAAGGTATCCTATAACATCTTTGAGACCCAGAGAAAATCTGTAGCATAAGCTTTCATAATCTGCATTACATCCGATGAAGTAGACAGTCTATGAAATCTTACACTACAAAATTCTCAATTTCAAAGATGCCACAAGATCTCTTTGTATATTGGTACTAAGTAGTTATCATTTTAATTTTAATTGTTAAGGCCTCTTGGATAGGTTTGATACCGGTAGTTACATTTAAACAACAAGGCTGCTGTGAGAGGTAGATCAGATTCCATGTGTAACCAACAAGCTGACTTAAATATATCTTCTGTGGCAAGGAGCTCTGTTTCGGCCCAGGTTTCCCACGTTATTTTTCTGTTCTCTGTCAAAATGTGTAGATTACATCATACAGAGGGGCTCAGGATTGACTCAGCCTGGCAGCCTTCTGAGATTGCTAAAATGAGTACCCAGCCTGTTGGGGGCAATTAGCTTACACATAAACCACAATTTGGCTTAGCTTGCCAAATTGTTATGGTTATTTTGAATTCTGATCCTGTCCTGTGGGGTATTAAATATCCCCCTAATTTGGTGTCACCTGAACATCTGGTAAGCATGCCCTCTGTCCCATCATCCAAGTCATTGATAGGCATGTTGAATAGGGCAGGGTCTAGGACAAAAAAATGTGTCATGAAGAGCAGTTATTGGTGAGCACCTTTTAGGTTCAGCTGGTCAAACAATTACAAATCGTAATTGCTCTGCTTAATTCCTGCAAATCCATGTCCATCCATCTGGCATGTGGCCTTCCTCTTTTCCTGATTCCCTCCACCTTTCCCAGCGTTATTGTCTTTTCTAACAAGTCCTCCCTTTTCATGACGTGTCTGAAATATGACAGCTTTGGTTTGGTCATCTTGCCTTCCAAGGAGGTTTCCGGACTGATCTGCTGTAGGACCCACTTGTTTGTCCTTTTGGCTGTCCACGGGATCCTCAACACTCTACTCCAGCACCACATCTCAAATGAATTGATTTTTTTACTATAATCTTTTTTGACTGTCCAGTTCTCACATCCATGCACGGTAATAGGAATACAAGGGCTTGTATGATTCTAACTTTTGTCCTCAGTTGCATGTCTTTGCATTTTAGAAACTTTTCTACTTCTTTCACGGCTGCCCTCCCCATTCTTAATCTTCTTCTGATTCATGGCTGCAGTCCCCATTACTATAAATATTTGATCCCAGGTATGAGCATTCTTTTACTGTTTTTATTTCTTGATTATCTAGGTTGAACTTCTCAAGGTCCTCGGTGGTAATTATTTTTGGGTTTTTTTTTAAATGTTCAACATTAAGCCTGCCTTTGCACTTTCTTCTTTGATCTCCCTTAGTAGGTGTTCCAGATCTGTGAGGTTTTCTGCTAGTACTGTCATGTCATCTGCATATCTTAGATTGTTGATATTCTTTCCTCCTATTTTCACTCCTCCTTCTTGTGTGTCCAAGCCTGCTTTTCTTATTTTCTTTTGGAATTCTCTGGTGCGCTCCACTAGCCATCCTATGTTTGCAATGTCGTCCCTAGTTCCTCTTCCTTTCCTGATCCCCGCTTGGACCTCTGGAATTTCTCTCTTCATGTATGGTTGGGGTCTATGTTGTAGAATTTTGAGCATAATTTTGCTTGCATTGGAGATTAGTGCTATGGTCCTATAGTTGCTGCAGTCTTGTGTGTCTCTTTTTTTGTGGATGGGGATGTATCTTGACTGCTTCCAATCTGTTGGCCATCATTTCGTTTTCCATATCTCTTGACATATATTGGTTAGCACTGTCGACGTGGATTGCAGCAGTTCAACTGGAATATCATCTGTTCCTGGTGATTTGTTTTTCACTATTTCTCTTACTGCAGTTTCCATCTCATTTTTTATAATTTGGGGTTCATCTTCATATGGCTCTTTGTTCCACGTTTCTTCATTTGTCATCTCTTTTATATAATTCTTCTGTGTATTGCATCCAATGTCTTTTTATTCCTTCCTGGTCTTGAAGAATGTTATTTTTATTGTCATAGAGCATTCCTGTGCTTGGTTTGAATTTTCTTTTGATTTCCAGATATTGTGAAATAGATCTCTTGCTCTTCCCTTTTTGTTGTTGTCTTCTATTTCTCTGCATTGGTCATTGTAGTAGATAGATAAAGATAAAGAAATCATGAATACAGATGGCTAACTGTAGAGACTGAATGCAATGCAAGCTGTAGGGTCCAAAGTAATCTAAACAATAAGCACAATGATGATATACCTCAAGATGATCAAACTAGCTTCATTTTTGGAAACTAGGTCTTGTTTCCTCACTAATTGATCATTACTTCCGGAAACAATTTAGAGTCCTCTGTAACACTATTTGAGTAGTCATACTATTCTTTATACAACTATAGTAGTTGTCGTCATTGTTATTGTTAGATTTATATTATGTTTCTCAGATCTGAGACTCAAGATATCTTATAACAAGATTAAAAACAGGTACAAATAAAACAAATAAGTTATTTTATTAAAACAAATTATGATAACAGCATATGACTGAATTAAATTTCATTCCTCACCAGCTGATCAACACAAAGTACACCTGAATTAAAAGGATGCTGTCTAATAGTAGACAGACAAAAGGGAAGGGGCCAGCCTAGCCTCGACTAGAAGTAAGTAAGTTACGGAACAGTGAAAAGAAGTCTATAATGGATTTTTTGGCATTCTACATTAAGTACTGTATTATACTGTTGCCTCCTGGATCCCTAAGTGTAAGCAACAGCATGAAGCAGATAAGTACCAAAGGGCTTGCACCCAGCAAGTTAATATGCTGAGTCTCCATGCACACTGTAACACAGAACAGAATCAGCATCACAGGAAATCAGCATCACAGAATCAGCATCACAGTTCTTCAGTAAAAAGAAAATGGATCTTACTTCCTGACGTGCTGGTAGAGAAGTTTCCAACAGTACAACAGAATGACCTGGGTTTTGACCCAAGGGCATCAATGGCCATCTCCATACACATTTATTTCCCATTTCATCATGGAAATGAAACATTTGAGACTCAAAATTGTTCAACTGCAGAAAGATTGTTATGATTTTTCCACTAGCGCCAATGCCTTAAATAGATTGAATATGAAGTTTAGCAACCTTCTGTTAAGTTAACTATACATAACCTTTCTCCTTAGTACAATCTTGCAATATGTCCAAGAAGATTTTTAAATCTAAGAATAGCTACCTACACACACTCCTCACTATTCAGGCATGAAGATTTAAAACTTCCCTACCACAATTTCAATTTGCTGTGCCTTAGCACCACTATATCAAAGCTTTCCCTTCAGAAACAGTTGAGAATCTCTCTCCTATTTTTTAAAAAAGAGCTCACCATTAACTTACTTGACATTTTAGAATAATGTTTATTGATTTTTGTGTTTTAACACTGCTATAAATTAAGTGATGTAATGGACAGAATTATTGTACTACTATAAAGATCATGTCGTTCAGGTTCTTAACCACATATTGCAAAAGAGTAGCAGTTGGAGATGGGACTCTAGTCTAACCATTAAATTCATTTATGTTTCCTATACACCTTATAAACATAGCCTGAAGGTAATTTTATATATAATATTTTAAATAATTTTGTGCATCAAACAAAGTCTGTGTACACTGAACCATCAGAAAGGAAAGGTGTCACTATCTTAGCCACCCACATGGAGAATTTTGGATTTCAGAATTCTGGATAAGGGATACTTAACCTATATTTACATTTTAAAGTAGGCAACTTAAAACCACAACACAATGGCCTATTGCTCTCTATATAGAAGTAGATAGCAATAGCAATAGAAAGTACATTTCTATACCAATTACCAATGTACTAAGCAGTTTACAATGTGTAAGCCAATTACTTCCAACATGCTGGGTACTCATTTTAGCGACCTACGGAAGGATGCAAGTCTGAGTCAACCCTGAGCTCCTGATTTGTATTGAACTCACAAGCTTGTGGTTTGAGAGTGAGTGGTTGCAGTACAGGCATTTAAGTACTGCACCACCAGGGCTCGAATATAATGCAGTTCCCTGAGTTGAATGCACCAACAAAAAGACTGCAGGATATGCTTGAAGAGGTATCTAAATTCAGACACTCATTCTGATTTTACAAACCTTTCTCTCATACAGCACAACAAAAAAAGGTCCGTGGGTGTAGCTTATAAAACTTTTAAAAACCTGGACTATAAAATGAAGACAGCACATAACATTACTACAGTGAATTTGCCTTTCTATTTCCTATGCAAACCTAGTTTCTGTGACCTAAATCGAAGTGATAGCGACCTCCCCTCCCCAACCCCTCAAATACTTTAGTTTCTTCTCCAAAATGGTGCCAGGTAGTGATGCCATATCACATCTAGTAACCATGTTAGAGAAGAAATGGAGTGAAACGAAGAGGGGCAACCTGTGAGAATTAGGTGGGAGTACAAAACTGGTCCCTCTCCTCAACAAGCCATTGCCCAGCCTTGCTCCATATCAAAACCGGAAAAGCACAGACTTCTTCCTTAATATTCTCCACACCTTGTGGCTAAACCAACAGGTTCATAGTTGTTAAACTTGTACTACTGATCTTGACCAACGTTGTTCTCCTCTTCCTCCTTGTATCACAGACCAAGATGATGCTCAGAGTTAGTAACATCATTGAAGGTTTCAGGGGGAAAATAATACTAAAATCACAATAAAATAGCTGGACAGTCCTAACAGCAGAAGCATCTAACAGAAATCTTAACACATCCTGTGGATTAGTACAGTTAAGACTGTATATGTCTATTTTTCCTTCTTTTTACATTACATCAATTATTAGCTGGATGCATAATGCAAAATACTTTCAGCCAAAGCAGCTGGATGTATGCCAACTGAATCCCACATATCAGTGTGATTGAATCACCTTGAGTATCTGTACTTCAGCTTAGTTGGTCTGGCCAAGAAATTCTGTGCATATAGCAAGCCACATTGAAGGACTGTAGCTCAGCTGCAGAGTGCATGATTTGAGTGTAGAAAACCACTAGATTTCATTTTCAGCATTTCCAAGTGAAGCTAGGATACACTCATTTGAAACTCTGGATTGCTGTTGCTGTTCAGAGAAGAAAATATTGAGCTAGATGGATCAATGATTTGCCTTCATATATAGCATCTTCCTATGTTCCACATGGGACTAGGATGTTGAGTTATAAGAGTTCCATTGCCTTGTCAAATATTTATTATTACTTATTATTTATTTTACTGAAATATTTATATCCCATTTTATATCTCCGGGCATCTCACAGTAAAATCTGCTCAACCAATTGAAAAGAAACCGAAGAGTAAAAAATAATGTAAACAAACTAAAAACAATTTCACAAATTAAAACAAGACCATTTAAATCCAGTTTTAACAATTTAAAACCATGCACATGTGTGGGATTTTTTTTTAATAAAACACTCCAATTGTTTTATTAAATCCTTGTTTTTACTTGGCAACAGAATGACACTTTTATTGGTGCCTATCAGATCTCTATTGGAACAGTACTCCACAATAAGGACACAATGGTGGAGAAGGCCCTCTCCCACATTCTTCCACATTGTGTTGCCCTGACTGATAAAGCATAGAGGAGGTCACTCTATTAAACCTCAAATTTCAGGCAAGCATATATAAAGGAGAAATGTTTCTTCAGGTAATGGGATCCCAGGTCATTTGGGGCTTTGAATGTCATTTCCAGTACCTTGAATCCTGATAGAAAATGCATTGGCATGGAGCAAGTGACTTCCAACAGCACTAGAAGAATACAGTCTATACTATAAGGACATGAGCTTTACTATTATTATAACTATCCCCATTAACAGCGGCAAAATCACCAGGCACCTTCCAATGTTCTCCTAAGGCAAGTATAATTATAACGCTCACCTACTATATATACTATACTATACTACTGTATACAATACAATTCCAAGGGTGGTTTACAAAAACATAATGAGCAACTGCAAAATTTCCCCCTTCTCCTCCCATTGGCAGCCGCTCTCACCAAGCAATATGTCCAGAGCGTCCCCCAATTGTCTGGAATAGATTTGGAAAGGCTATGGGAAGGGAAATCCATTCTGCTAAAAAAGGGTGTTCTATTGGTAGGTAGACATCATTAGTCTAATCAAGCTAATAATCCTAGTATGCAGTGGCACCATTGGACAGATGTGGACCATTTCAAGTGACATTCCACAGGAGGTCCTCCTCCCACTATGCTAGAGGGAGAAGTATGCTTCTTGTGGCTTCACCCATAGCCCTGGCTCGCTCTTTCTGGGGAGCAATGGCTGTGGAGGGGCAAGTGGCTTTGTCACCATTCAGCTCCCTCTTCAGGAAGGGAACTGAGGCAGTGGCAAGGGCAGCAGAGAGGTAGTGTGCACCTCATGGCTTCACCACTGGCCCAACTCCTAGAAGACACAAGGGGCAAGCAACAGGGGAGGCAGACCACTGCCACTGCCCCCCTCAACAGTCCTCCCCACACACCGAGCATCACCAAGCTTGGTGACACCACTGCTAATATGTCAATCAAACAGGGAGACACACACAAATAACTCCCTGGAGGTAATCCTTCAACACTCAATGGAGAGCTTTAAAGATCAAAATCAACACTTTGAATTGGCCACAGAAACAGATGACATCAATTGGTATCTTATCATGGAAAGCTCAAACAATTAATGCCATTGTGAATGCACAGAGGAGTGCCTCACCTCTCCTTTCTTTTTTCTATACTAAAAGGAGCCAATTTATTCCTATAGCCATTCACGTCTTTACTGGTAAGTCTTTTTGCAGATGTTGTATGGCTGTCAGTTATGCAAATGTCACATAAGGCTGTACAAACTAAATTTTTGAGAGCTTTATTGGGAACATGTGTTTCCAATACCATCTTGAGGCTAGAGATGGAGCAAATTATGATACAGTTATTGTTGCCATGACTTAAAGTAATTTCTGACTTAGGCAACCCTAAGGTGAACTTATCATAATTTTATTTTATTTTTATTTTATTTTTTTGGCAAGATTTGTGTGTGTGCATGTGTGTGTGTGTGTACTTGGGGAGAGAATTTCCCATGCAAGTAAAGGCAATGGAAAAACACATTTTAATCCACCTTTAATGCTAATTTTTCTCTGCAAATTCTTCTCCCATAATCTACAGATCCCCTTTTAAAATGGATTGTTTGTTGTAGTTTTTAATGCCTTCTTTTGAGGCTTTGTTTTTTTATTTCATTTACAAAGATGCAGATAGGTTTGGTTTCCATTTGTTCATGTGTTCATTCTCCCACTACAGCCTTTGATGTGATGTGTACAAGCAAAAGGTCCCTCTTAGTATTTTCCATTCCTCTTTAGTAGAGGCATCCCTAGGGGTGGTGTCACCCAGTGTGGTAACTCATGGTATCACCCAACCCATTCACCTCCTCCCATTTCACACCATACAGAATCCTTTACAATCATTTTTGCACTAATACTCATAAATTGTAATTCCCATATAGCACTGCATGTAATGCTAATAGTTGTGACATACAATTAGCAAAATTAAAATTATACCTTCAAATTGCAATTATCATATGCACAACCTAAATGTATTTAGATATGCATAATGAAGATATGGTTAAAATGTGATTTTTTTAAAAAGAAAATTGAAAAAGAATTTTAAAAATGCAAAAAAATTACAAAAAAAATTAATTTTGAAATTTTGAAATTTGAAATTTAAAAATTCTGATGCCTCTCCTTTCTCCTCTCACTGAGCTTTATCTCACACCCACCATCTTTTAAAGCATTTTAAAGGGAAGCAGATGAATGTCACAGCCCATTTCTGCCAAAAAGTAGGTGTTTGAGGAGCAGTGGTGTTAACCCCCCCCCCAGGGTGTCACCTGATGCAGTCCACACACACCTAGTGATGCCAATGCTCTTTAGTGAGAGACGGGCAAAAGCAATACCTTTTTAATGCAAGAGGAAGTACCACTGAATTAAATGCAGTTTACGTCTAAGTAGAAATATATAAGCAAATTTACACAGGAGTACATACCACTGGAGTCAATGCAGCTTGCTTCTGAGTAGATATGTATACATGAATTTACTTGGGAATACATTCCACTGAAAGCAACGAGGAGATCTGTACCATACTGTACAGTATAAAGCTTCAAAAGGCTAGGAACCATTGACAGCATTTAAAAATGAAACTGAGGAAATAGTTATTTTTCTAAACATGGAGGATTGAATTAGGCTGCTAAGACACTGGACATCATGATAGACAGGGCATGAAGAAGAACTCTGATTGATATATATATATATATATATATATATAATTTTTTTAAAGGAAGCATTCACAAATAAGAAAAATATGTATCTGCTTGTGTATTTATTCATAGTTTCCAAGTCCAGACAATAATAGGGTTTCATTTTATTCTGTCCTGGTCAGATCACACTGAAATACTGTGTCCAGTTTGGGACCCACCCTGAGGACTGCCATTAGCAACAGAACAATACATTTGCAAATTACCCCTTCCTTCCCAGGGTCGCACAGGATATATATATCCAATCCTTTTCCAGGCTATCATTCTCTGAAGATGCAAGCCACAGATGCTGGCGAAATGTCAGAAAAGAACTCTTCTAGAACATGGCCACATAGCCCAAAAGCTCCAGAAAAAAACTATGGATGCTGGCCATGAAAGCCTTTGACTCCACATTGGCAGCCACACTTTAAGACAGATACAGATGAAACAGACTGGTTCAGAAAACGATCTGTGGTGCGAACCATAATGCTGTGATGAAGGGATAAAGGAATTTGGTAGTTATAGCAATAAGACAAGAAGACCGGATTGGAAAATTTGGCATAACATTTCTCTTTAAGAACCTGAAATGGGTATCATACACTAAAAGGCTAATTGCTATTTGCAGTCCCATACAACAGGATTAGCACTAAAAAGATTAAGTTACAAGAAGGTAAATTTTTGTTCTAAATTTGGAGAAACATATTGAGAATAAGAAGAGTTCAACAATAGAGTCCATTAACTATGTAACTGGTGGTCTCTCCTTGAAGGACTTCATCAAGTGAAGTTTGGGCAAGCAGCTGTTGGGCTTGCCCTGCCACTGGAACATCTGTATCAATAAGGGAGTTGGATTAGATGTCCTGCAAGGCCCTTTCCAACTCTATGGCTGCATTGAAAGTTAAGATTTAGGTATGATCTTCTCCCCATTGTAGTCTCATGTCCTCCATCCTCTGAAAATGCTCAAGTGAGGGTCAAGACCCTACGGGTTAAGTTGGGTCGAAGCACCACAGAGGCAAGGTAAAGTTCATCATTCAGCAGAATCCTACCCCTTTGTGGGCACTTTTTGGAAAGTGGACATGGGGAGGAGAGAAGGTGAAGTTCCATCAATCCTGGTTGAAACGCTTGAACTTTGGATTTAACCCTATGATTCTATTGTTCTATTTCAGCAAAAGCCAGGAGCCTAAAGATGACAAGTGAGTGAATTCAGTTATGCTGCCAACAAGTAAAATTTTTCTATATGATCCTGTTCTTTTTCTTTTTGCCAACACAATGATTTTAATAATAATAATAATAATAATAATAATAATAGTTTATTTATAGCCCGCTCCTCTGTACATACACTCGGAGCGGGGTACAAGCAAAAAAACATAGATTAAAACAATCCCATGACCCGTTTCCAAACCTCCCACCCCTTAAAAATAGATTAAACCGGCAGTGATTAAAACAGTAATTATTTAAAAACATATAACAACATCCTAACCCTTCCTTATGCGGCCACGTCATAAGTGGGGATCAGAGACATGGGAGTAGGCAGGAAATCAAAGTCTGGGACTGAAGCCGGGGATAGGGAATTTCAGGGGAAGGCCTGCCGGAAGAGATGCGTCTTTAGGGCTTTTTTGAAGCAATCTAAAGATGTCATGAGACGCATCTCATCCGGCAGACCATTCCAGAGCTTGGGAGCGGTCGCAGAAAAGGCCCTCTGGGAGGTCTGTGCCAGCCTGGTCTTGATAGGCTGTAGTAGGTTCCTCCCAGAGGATCGAAGTGTGCGGGGAGGATTGTACGGGGAGAGGCGGTCCCTGAGATAAGATGGGCCCGAGCCATGTAGGGCTTTAAAGGTTAAAACCAGCACCTTGTACTGTGCCCGGAAACTAATTGGCAGCCAGTGGAGAGATTTAAGCACTGGTGTTATATGTTCTCTCCTAGATGTCCCAGTAACTAATCTGGCTGCCATGTTTTGAACCAATTGAAGTTTCCGGGTTAGGTACAAGGGCAGCCCCATGTAGAGCGCATTGCAGTAGTCTAGTCGTGAGGTGACCAAAGCGTGTACCACAGTTTCCAAATCCCTCATCTCCAGGAAAGGGCGCAGCTGGCGTATCAGCCGAAGCTGATAACAGGCACTCCTGACCGTCGCATTCACCTGACTAGTCATGTGAAGTGACGAGTCTAGGAGTACCCCCAGACTGCGAACAGGGTCCTTCGAGGATAGTGTGATTCCATCTAGGACCGGGAGTTGTATTCCCAGACCTGGTTTCGGGCCGGTGACTGTCAGTACCTCCGTTTTGTCTGGATTCAGTCTCAATCTGTTTTCCCTCATCCAATCCATTACCGCTGCCAGGCAGTCATTGAGAGAGGAGACGCCATCTGAGGTCTGAGCAGATTATCTGGTCATGGAGAAATATATCTGAGTGTCATCAGTGTACTGATGACACTGAGCTCCATGCCTCCGAATGATCTCACCCAGCGGCTTCATGTAAATATTAAATAGCATCGGGGACAGAATGGCGCCTTGCGGGACGCCACAGCTTAGCTCAATTTTGGAGGAGCAGCTGTCCCCGAGCCTCACACTTTGGGTCCTGCCTGAGAGAAAGGAACGGAACCACTGTAAGGCGGTGCCTCCGATCCCCATCCCTCTCAGCCGGTCCAAAAGGATGGCATGATCTATGGTGTCAAAGGCCGCTGAGAGATCCAAGAGCACCAGCAGGGTCACACTACCCCTATCGATGCTCAAGCAGAGGTCATCTGTCAGAGCAACCATGGCAGTCTCAACTCCATATCCTGCCCAGAAGCCGGTTTGAAATGGGTCGAGATAATCGGTTTCATCCAAGACAGCTTGGAGTTGGGAGGCGACTGCTCTCTCGATCACCTTGCTTAAAAATGGCAAGGCTCAGTTCATTGTAATTAGCTTACTCAACCACTAGCTTTGTGTATTTGATTATACATCCTATTATTGATTAAACCTCAGTGAATATGAATTTGTTTGCCCACAAGTCTGTTCACTCAGTGAAAAGTTTGAATCCAAATAAAAGTGTATTTAGAGCCATTTTAGAACTTTATAAATAGAAGCAATTTTTGTATTTGTGTGCAATGGAAGGAAAAGAAACAAACAGATACTCTGGTGGTCAAATGAAAGCAAACATCTCTCGTGTTAAATAGGACAAGTATTCTTTACAAGCCTGGAGTATTTGGAATCACATCTGACAAACACCTTAAGTGTTGTTGTTTTTTCCATTCTCTGAATAATTTCTTAACCTTAATGAGGCAGAATGGTGATCTCAGCCCACATAGATACTTCTGTTCAAAGTATACGGTACTAGGGAATGCTGTGGATATAGTATATCTTGACTTCAGTAAGGCCTTTGACAAGGTTCCCCATGACATCCTTGCAAACAAGCTTGTAAAATGTGGACTAGACAAGGTAACCGTTACATGGATTTGTAACTGGTTGACTGACCGAACCCAAAGGGTGCTCAACAATGGTTCCTTTTCATCCTGGAAAGAAGTGACGTGGGGTGCCACAGGGTTCTGTCCTGGGCCCAGTGCTATTCAACATCTTTATTAATGACTTGGATGACAGTATTGAGAGCCTAGTTATCAAATTTGCAGATGACACCAAATTGGGAGGAGTAGCTAATACCCCAAAGGACAGGATCAAAATTCAAAATGACCTGAATAGACTAGAAAGCTGGGCCAAAGCTAACAAAATGAAATTTAACACAGAGAAATGTAAGGTCCTACACGTAGGGCGGAAAAATGAAATGCACAAATATAGGATGGGGGACACCTGGCTGAATGAGACAACATGTGAAAGGGATCTAGGAGTCCAAGTAGACCACAAGTTGAACATGAGTCAACAGTGTGATGCAGCAGCTAAAAAGGCCAATGCAATTTTAGGTTGCATCAATAGAAGTATAGTGTCTAGATCAAGGGAAGTAATAGTGCCACTCTATTCTGCATTGGTCAGGCCCCACCTGGAATACTGTGTCCAGTTCTGGGCACCACAATTCAAAAAGGAGGTGGAGAAACTGGAGCGGGTCCAAAGGAGGGCGACTAAAATGGTGAAGGGTCTGGAGACCTTGCCCTATGAAGAACGCCTTAGGGAGCTGGGAATGTTTAGCCTGGAGAAGAGAAGGTTAAGAGGTGATATGATCGCCCTGTTTAAATACTTGAAGGGATGTCACATTGAGGAGGGAGCAAGCTTGTTTTCTGCTGCTCCAGAGAACAGAACTCGGAACAATGGATGCAAACTGCAGGAAAAAAGATTCCACCTCAACATTAGGAGGAACTTCCTGACAGTAAGAGCTGTTCGACAGTGGAACACACTCCCTCGGAGGGTGGTGGAGTCTCCTTCCTTGGAGGTTTTTAAGCAGAGGCTGGATGGCCATCTGTCGGGTATGCTTTGATTGGGAGTTCCTGCATGGCAGGGGGTTGGACTGGATGGCCCTTGTGGTCTCTTCCAACTCTAAATTTCTATGATTCTATGATTCTAAACCATTTTGAAAATACACCAAAATATTAATTAAGTGTCCAATTTGTCATTGCCTGTATCATTGTGAGCTTTGGCTATAACTAAAACTGCATTTTGTTTGTGAATTAGTATTTTTTAATAAAAAGAAAAATAAATAGTACCATGCAAGATCAAAAGGAAATCAACCAAGTCAAAGAGCAGCAAACATGGTGAAGCCATTAGATTTGTGCTTTTAGAACTTTTTGACGGGTGGGTCTGACTGCAAAGATTTAGAATTTCTCTCCTTCTACTTCAGAGATAGATCATGTTCATTTCCCACTAAGTTTTTCAGAAACAAAGGAGGGACAAAGTAGGGGGGATTGCCCATGCTCAACCAGTTTTTGTCCCTTCCTTTTTTCAAACAAATTCCTTTAAATGTGTCTAACTTACACATTTTACAGAATAGATATATCTTAGAGCACCTGCACCTCCATTTTACAAGACTATTTCCACAATATATTCCACACTATGCTATATTAATAGAATGCTTATAGTACATGGCCTCGACTAAAGTTTACCCTATTTCAGTTAAAGAAACTCTCAGTAATGTACTTTCATAGGTTTATCACCTACAACAGAAATTAATAATAACAATATAGAAAGGCAAAACTAGAGTGAAACTACACTACAAATGTCACCGTATCTTTAAAAGTAAAATTACAATGTTATCTCTCGCAAGATAATTTTTATTCAGTCTGGAACTGGGAATTGTTCCACATATAGTGAATTATTCTTTGCAAAGACAAATAAATTCTCCTAGACTATTTTATAACTCCATCTGGTTGGAAGGAGGATTTTTCAATAGTAACAAGAAAATTGGAGGATAGCCATCTGTAGACAAATGGCTACTTTATGTATGCTCTAAAACAACACATCCACTTATATTTTACCATTATTTCTAACTACTGTATTTATTAAATTAATTCCACCAGGTTTCATCCTTGCTAGCAAACAAGTATCTGTTTATCCATCTATCCACTCACCTACGCAACCATCCATCCATTATATATATATATAAATTAGTTATGTAGTTATAACTATATAACATGCCTCTAACCTGTTGTGTAATAGTATCCCAAGGACCCTGCCAGAGGTGCTCCTTATAACATTCGTGCACACCTTTCCATATTTCATCCAGAGTTAAAGGCTTTCCATCTAAAACAAAACAAACAAATGTTACCTATTGACAAATGATAAAAATACAAAATACAGATCATTCAAAGGCAAACACAGAACAAGAAGTGAGAATGACAATGCTTTCCAGTCTAAAGGGTGATATAACTTTCCTTGTCAGTGTTTTGGTTTGTAATTCTCACATGTAACCAGTAGAATAATAGCTGTGCATACCAGCTTTCCTCAACTTAGCACCCTTCTTTCATATACCTCAGCTGGCATGTTAGAGTTGTAGTCCAACTCTTCTAGAGAGTGTTAGATTAAGGAAGGCTGTTGTAGAGGGTTCTCATCATGCACATTGACTGGTACTTACTTTTAGATCCTATATATTGTTTTACAATAGCGTAGTTATACCATATTGACAATAAGCATATGATCTTTGCCAGAATATTTGTTTTTTGTCAAATGAAAGAATATTTTGATAGTTTTTCAATAAGTATCATTATCTTGGCATTTATCAGGTGTCAGGAGGCCATTATGCTGTGATAAATAGTTTTATTCCACTGACATTTTCATGTCCATGAAATAAACAAGATTTATTACTCCAATTAACATTTGAATGTCATGTTTAGATTCCACTTGAAATCTTGGGGCCATCAGACTCAGTTTTGTCTGGCTTTTTCAACATATTCAAAATGGAGGCCATAATTCTCTCTACTACTCAGCAGGATCAATGCTAAAATGTGTGAAATTAAAAATGAATTATAAAAACACTGAGGCAGCAACAAAGACTATTATTATTGTATAATGAAATTGAGAGCCAGCACAGTGTAGTGATTTGAATACAGTATTGGATATTGGATTACAACTCTGTAGACTACAGTCTGATGTCCCTCTCAGCCATGGAAGCCCACTGGGTGACCTTGGGTGAGTCACACACTCCCAGCCCCAGAACAATAGGTTTGCCTTAGCATCTCCATAGATCGGAAATGACTTGAAGGCACACAGCAACAATAATGAAATCATAAGCCACAAATACTGATGGGCCAATTGTATATGCACTAAATTATGACACATATATCTATGTGAATTTTTCACATGTGAACTTCATATGTGAAGTTCTATGTGAATTTTATTGTGTATTGTTCACCGCCCTGATCGCAGGAAGGGCGGTATACAAATAAACTTTTATTATTATTATTATATGTAACTCAGAAAAACTAAAGTAGTTTTAAGAGGCA
Organism: Urosaurus nigricauda; assembly: GCA_034509955.1. Taxonomy (NCBI): domain Eukaryota; kingdom Metazoa; phylum Chordata; class Lepidosauria; order Squamata; family Phrynosomatidae; genus Urosaurus; species Urosaurus nigricauda. Next base: position 46,179,078 of record JAOEGL010000002.1, on the reverse strand, counting down.
CAGCTCTGTTACAGTGCAGCTGCAGTGCACTGCACTGCACAAAGGTCTTGTAGCACCTTTGAGACTAAATGGAAAAAGTTTGTACCACAAGATGAAGTAGACCCAGTCTAGAAAAGCTTAAGCTACTAACTTCTTTCTCTCAGGAGCAAAACAGACAGCCAAAAAAGAGTGGCCTCTGGCCGCTCTGGCTGGGACAGTGGCAACCACACGGCCTGCTTCCAATGCGGGCCACTTCTGCAGTCCCAAACCAGCCACCACCAGGAGCCAGATTATTTTCACTCTTTTTTCATCTGGTCCACAGAACTGGACTGCGGTGTCAGAGCAGCTTACAGCCACTTTGGGGGGTGTGCATCATTTTAACACCATGCCCCCACAGCAACCAGAAGCCACTTTATTTGGCCCATGTGTTTCAGGCCTCAGTCTCAAAGGTGCTACAAGATTGTCCAGTAAAAAAATAATATCTTGGTGATGCCCTTGATGTGTTTTTAATAAGGTAATAAAGAGGAAGTTGATCCCTTCTATAGAAATGTCTGCCTTCTTACGCCTGCCCTAGCTGACTGTCTCTCAGTTATTATGTAATAATTCATCAAGTAATTAATATCTTAGGACACAAAAAAGTAATTCTCTAAGCTACAAGATGCATTATTCTTCTGAAAAAATATTGTGAAATATCAGAATAATGCTAAAGTATATGCTAAATCACAGTATACAGTACTACCAAATAAAAAGAACTCATGGAAGCAAGATCTGGGAATTTCTATTTCTAAAAAAGATTGGTGAAAAATGTAGAAACCAATCCCAATGAAAACCAGCTCTGTAAAAAACTAGAAACATTTTTTTCTCAAACTGCATACAGATGGTACCTTATCCTGATATGGGTAGCTCACAACAAATCAGTTCAAAAAAAATCATTGGAGTGGGTATGAAATATAGGAACCTACCTGCATATGTGGTGGGAATTCAAAATCTGTGATTTTTGGAAGCAGTTACAATCCAAAATAAGCACAATTCCCAATCAATCAGTTTATTTAGAACCAGATCTTACTCTCAGTACATTTTCCAAGCTTACAATTTGAATGTATTAAAGAAAAATCGTACCACTTTCATTTTACTGGTGGTCAGAGTGGAAATAGCCAAAAAATGGTAAATTAGTTATTTGTTGTATTTAAACAATGGGTAGCACTGAACTTTTGTAGAAACCTACACTAAAAATTCAACAACAAATATGAAAAGATTAAGACTAATTTGCAGTAACAAGGGTAATTTTCACTTGCTATGTAAATCTGTAAACAGACCCTTTTCACCTCCTATTGGACATATTAGCAGTCTGGTATTTATGGACCCCTTTGAACAGATAAAAACTTACCCTGTAATTGTTCTAGAAGAGTTTCTTCCTGACGTTTTGCCAGCATCTGTGGCTGGCATCTTTAGCTTTCTCTGAAGACGCCAGCCACAGATGCTGGCGAAACATCAGGAAGAAACTCTTCTAGATCATGGCCACATAGCCTGAAAACCCCACAAAAAACTATGGATGACAGCCATGAAAGCCTTCGACTTCACTTACCCTGTAACTTTTTAATTCCCTAGCTGTTTTATTATCCTGCCTTGCATCATATTTACAACTTTATAAAAATATTTATTATGTAAGAATGTTTCTTAGGGTGGCAGATGCTTCTGTTGTTGACCACTTCAGAACATCTAGAGGCCATTTCCACTAGGCCATTTCATGCCATTCCATGAAAACCAGAAGAGACTAATAGTTCACTTAAAGTTCTGGGAAAATATTATTTGTACTGAAAATAAGATGCCCAGGGGCAGTGTGCCTCATTTAATACTTAAAACAGAAGCTTCTATGTGTATATTCCACCATACCCACATCCCAGTACTGGTGACAGTGGATCCCAGGAGCAGTAAGGCTTCATGTGGCCCAGCCCACTATATCACTTTGGTAAAACATAACTTAAATTTCATATTTAATTCGCATTCTGTTTAACATGTTATTTTTTTCAGATTCAAAGTATTTCAAAGTCAAAGTCAACACAGGTTTCAGAGAAACAAGTCATGCCAAAAATAATCTGATATTATATACATATATATATATAAATTACCAGCTTGATAGATGAAGGGACTGCTGTGGATATAGCATATCTTGTTTTCACTAAGGCTTTGACAAGGTCCCCCATGACATTCTTGCAAACAAGCTTGTAAAATATGGGCTAGACAAGGTAACTGTTAAATGCATTTGTAACGTATTGCCCGGCCGAACCCAAAGGATGCTCAACAATGGCTCCTCTTCATCCTGGATAGAAATGACCAGTGGGGTGCCACAGGGTTCTGTTCTGGGCCCAGTCCTATTCAACATCTTTTTCAATTACTTGGGTATACTTATCAAATTTTCAGATGACACCAAATTAGGAAGAGTAGCTAATACCCCAGAGGAAAGGATCAAAATTCAAAATGACCTGAATAAACTAGAAAGCTGGGCTAAAGCTAACAAAATGAAATTCAACACAAAGAAATGTAAGGTACTGCATAGATATAAGATGGGGGATACCTGGCTTAATGATACATGTGAAAGGGATCTAGAAGTCCAAACAGATCACAAGTTAAACATGGAATCTCTTTTCCTGTAGCTTGCAGCCATTGTTCTAGGTCCAGTTCTCTGGAGCAGCAGAAAAAAAGCTCACTCCTTCCTCAATATGACATTGCTTCAGATATTTAAACAGGGCTATCATATCACCTGTTAACCTTCTCTTCTCCAGGCTAAACATACCCAGCTCCCTAAGTCTTTCCTCATAAGGCATGGTTTCCAGACCCTTCACCATTTTAGTTTCCCTCCTTTGGACCTGCTCCAGTTTCTCCTTTTTGAATTGTGGTGCCCAGAACTATACATAGTATTCCAGGTGAGGCCTGACCAAAGCAGAATAGAGTGGCACTATTACTTCCCTTGATCTTGACACTATACTTCTATTGGTGCAGCCTAAAATCGCATTGGCCTTTTTAGATGCCACAGCTAAAAGCACTCATGTCACCGCCATTGAATAATATGGAGCACAATTGTCAACACTTTTTGTATGTGCACAGGTGGAACTGAAACCTGAACAGTACGGAGGACCCATTATATATGGTAAAAAGGATTTTATGTCCTCTGTACATATAAAGGAAACATAGGGCTCCTGACCTTTATATAAAGGTTAAGACTTGAAATGAATTCTAATTCATGTTTATTCTTTATTCAGAAAGAAACATGCATTTCAGTTGAGGTGTCACTCCTTTCAGAAATTAGTTAACATTAAAATTGGCAGAAATTATTAAAGATTAACTGTTCATGAATGGGATATTGCAATTAAACCATTTCAAGCAATTTGAATCAGTTTTAATATGTTTTGGAACTTATTAAATTGTTTAATATGTTTTTAGCATTTGAAAATAATTTTTAGTATTTACACTGTTTAAATCTGCCAGACTGGTGTTACTGTACTCTGCCATGAGATCTCTAGATAGAGGATGGGATATAAATATTTGAATAAATAAATATACTATTAAAGTTGTCATCCAATAATGGTACCAATAACTAAAAACATCTTTCCAAGCTGTCACACAGAGGGAAATGCTCTACAAACAATGTTCTTCTGGATACGTTATGATCCTTTGGATGGTAAAAATTTCCTGCACAGAAGTTAGTTTCACTCAAAAAATTATGACATGATGAATACAGATGCTTCTGTTTTCTTATATGTGCATATATTGGAGAGAGCTACTGGTCATGATAACTGTGGCTTCCTACACCAAAAAAAATACAGAGAGAGCCTTATTCTGGATGAAACAACCATACAATGAAAACCTATTCTCTGTTGTCATATTAAAGGTAAGATTTTGTCATCAACTATACTGCTAAAGCTCAGCAGAAACTGAGCCCTGCAAAAAAATCATAAACATGTAGGTGAATTATGCAAGACAGAAAGGGGAATCACTACTAAGAAAAAACAAAACAAAACATTTCTATATCTCTAACAAAAATAACATTCCAAGATGTACTGAATACTAAGAAATAATGTCTTGAAATCATTTCTAAGATATATCAACAGGGGTACTGAACAAATAATACTGAGTAAAAGAGAATCCTAAAATTAAAACTGAAAATTTAAAGTATTAAAAAAGAAAATAAGGTGCAATTTAGATATCACAGTAGCAGAACAGGAACCGTTTCCCTATAAGTTCATCCCATGGTGAATTGCAGAGGTTCTTATCAAACAATTTTTGACCTTGATTCCAACTAGTAACTGATCACCTGGGGAAAACCTAACAACTCAACCTCTTTATATGTTTGCCAGCCTTTAAGCACTACTTGTTTATTTATACAGTAATTGTTAAATTTGTATGCTGCCTTTCTGCCAAATGGCACTCAAGGTGACATTTGTAGCAACCTCATGGGACAAGTCTGTGGAGAAGCTGCTTCTGCTACAACACAGCCTCTAATATGTGAAACCTTATTAGAATTTTTTTTTCAGTTGGGACATGTCTTCAAGTCAGAAGAGGGGAAATGTTAAAACAATATAAAAATATCTGAACTGGATGCATAAATCCTCCAAAATCATTATTTCTTAGTGTGAAAAAAATCCCATGATATGTGTTAAAACATATAATTATACATGTAGGAACAATTAAAATTCTGTACTGCAAGGGGAGCTGTTGAAACACAATACAAAGATAAAGCATTAGATCATCCATCAGCTTCTGTAATATCCACTTCCAGCTATAAGGAGTCATGTTTCAACACCTCTGATTCCCTGACGCTGACAAGCTAAACAACTTGTTTTGTCTCTGGGAGCTCTTCTCTGGTGATTAACTGCTTATAGTGAATACTAATTATATGAAAATACTGTACTGTTAAAAAAAAAAAAGAGGCAGGGGTAGAAGTACCCTATTCCCTTTACCTGCAGAATCACCATTCCAACCCCCATTGCTTATTTTCAAAATGTATGCTGTTCCATTGTAAATAAGGATGATAAGCCTTTTCACACTACAATTAAATTAATGTGCCTTCTTACTATATATTTTGAAATAACTAAATGATTTGGTGCCAGCATCGTCTTTCATCTGCAACCAAGTTAAACAAATGTATATTGCAATGTTGTTAAATGTTTGCAGTAACCACTAGCATATAATTGCAGTGTGGTATGTGTAAATTAGAGAACTATTAGTAGCAATAGACCCTGAGATATGGCCCCAATTCTCTACATCTTAGTTTGAAAATATGCCCTGAATTGTGATTTGTAAGAAAATGAAGCTCAGATTAAATTCTCTTTTACTAGTGGAATCTGAGTATTTGTTCTTCCATTTTACATCCAAAGAGCTTGTGAAAATGCTAACATGGCAAAATTAAAAGCCATTAAACAATAGAAGGCAGCAAGTGATTAAATCTACCAAACACATTCAAAGCAGCTTAAGCTACTTTTTAATTAAAAAGAAAAAGATATCACTAGCAGAATTCAGATGCGTTAATCTAGATAAATCTGATAGATCATTCCAAACACAAAAGCTTCTTCTGCTATTGCACAAAAAAACTAAGTTTAGAAACAACCGCAGGAATCTATCTCCCTAGTCTTAGGTATAGACACTTTGGATAGAGAAATACAGAAAGTGCTACTATGAACGCTCTGAGCTTGTTAATTGGTTAGGCATTACTAATAGTTGTTTTGGAGGAGGCTGAGTTCTGCACCATCAATGCATTAAACAATAGTAGGACACAGCTTCCAATACCCCTCACAAAGAAAATACATAAAAACTAATGTATGGTAATTAAAATTACAGTGGAAATATATACAGGAAACTCTTGGCAGAAAGAGATTTAAAATATGCTTGTAATGGTTGAAATATGACCAAGTAAGTGGGTTTCTTTATTTAGTTATTCTCAATTAGAATGTGTCACTAATTTAAATTGTAAATTTGGATAACTCCATATGACAGTCATCTGTAAAAAAAAAAGTCAAACCCAGGGATTCCATTTCAGAGTTTGACTCTGTAGCTTTAAATTTTTCTTTGTTTTTGTCATTTAAAGTAAAAGAAAAATGTCCAGCAGGTTTAGTCAACCATAGGCTTGCTGCCAGAAGTCTAAAGATCAAACTTCTTCAGGCTGAAATGATATCATCTGCCTCAGGAAAATGATACAGAATCTGAAATGTATACGAGAAATGAATCATAAAGTACCACTATACCCAATTTTATCTTTTTATATTCTTATTACTAGTTCAGTACAAATGTTATACTGAAATGTATATTTTTCTTTTAAACATTTATATTAAACAAGAGGCATCTTACCTAAAAAACATGCCCGAAAATAAAGCACAGGAGCCTGGTAACTGCAGGAGTACAGAACATGGTATTCATAGCGTATCACTTCTGACGTTGCAGACATGCCAGCCACTTGAAAGTCATCCAGACCTTCCTGAAACAGAGATTAACAGCCATAAAGAGTGGATATAAACAAACGAAATAAATAACTGCAGTTCTATTAATGTAGCCAATTTATAAATATCTGAAATGATTGCAAGAACTTTATTGTTGTTGTTGTGTGCCTTCAAGTCATTTTCTACCCTAAGGCAACCCTTTCATGGGTTTTCTTGGCCAGTTCTCTCAGAGAAGGTTTGGCCTTGCCATCTTCTGAGGCTAAGAGAATGTGACTCTCCTAAGGTCATCGAGTGGGTTTCCATGGCCAAGCTGGGATTTGAACCCTGGTCTCCACAGTCCTAGTCCAACACTCAAACCACTATGCCACGCTGGCTGTCAAGCACTACTCCCCTGCCATTACTTACCTCACTTTAATCATAAGGAAAATACCATATTATTAATAACCAAGAAGTTTATCTTTTGGTTTTATTTTTGAAATACAGTAGTAACAATACAGGTTGACTCTCCCCCATCCAAAAGTTTGGGACCAGAAGTATTTTGGATTGTTTATTTATTTATGGATTTTGGAATATCTTTATTTGCATTATGTGTACATTGAAGATCGGACCCATACATAAACATGAAATTCATTTATGTTTCATATACACCTTACCAATACCCATAACCTGAAGGTAATTTTATGCAGTATCTTTAATAATGGTGTACATTAAACAAGGTTTGTGTACACTAAACCATCAGAAAGCAAAGGTGTCACTTTCTCAGCCACCCATTGAAAAAGTTTTGGGTTTTGGAATATTTCAGATTTCATAATTCCAGATAAGAAAGTCTCAACCTATATATCATTTGTTGCCTTATAAAGTAAAAACAGCAATATCACATGCTTCAGTCTACAAACATTGTACATAGCTAGCTTCTGCAGAAAACCTATGAACGTTTTGGCTCTCGGACTTTAAATATAGAAAGGAAAGACATATTGAACTGAACATGAGGTTTGTTCCAATTAGGCCACTGCTATCATGACAAAACTTAGTGTTTGTATTTCACTTTCAACTCTAAATATACTTCATAGTTTGGTCCCTACATCCACCATATTCAGTCAGTATCTTCACCACCTCAGATTCCAGACCGGGGAAGGGAGACTGAGGGTCACAACAGACCAGCATAATACGCCAGCTTGGGGGCAGTGTGGGGGTGTGGCGTTTAGATGATGCATGGCCTGATGCCACCCCCAAGCCAGTGTCACACCACCCACACACCCAGACAGTGGGCAGTGTTACAGTGCTCTGCACACTGCAGGAGCACCAATAAGGTGCTGTTGTGGTGGAAAAGGTGGCTTTTTTCCACCCCAAAAAGGAGCTGCATCTTTTTGGGTTGGAAAATCACTTGATTGGGGCTGCCGCAGTCCTGATCTGGCGATAAAAGGGGCAGAGTCAAGCCACTCCTTTAGGGCAATCTGTATTGTTTGAAAGACAGAGATCTGTTTTCCTAAAAACTTCATGGCAGGGGCAAGATTTAAAATACAGTACTATTATGAAGGTTTATAATTGACTCTCTCTGGAAGCTGCCTTGGGTCCTTCTCTGGGAGAAAGGTGACATACTAATTTATTGATTAATTAATTAATTAATTAATTAAAATAAAAGACTGAATATTTCCCATTGTGTATATCAGTCTCTTAACACTATGATGCACCAGCTCCTTATTATTAATTTTACATTCATCCACAAGGTCATTGATTCACAGCCAATTCACACAATTCACAGAATTTGACACAAATAACATGTGTTTGTTTTATGGCATTCTCAGTTTGCAACCTAACCTACATTTTATTACACCACTGCTAAAGCTATTTTTAGCAACTCTGCAGTTGCTGATCCAGTAAATTGTGCTGGATAAATGGGAGATGCCATTATTCAACAGCTTCCCCACTTGCCATATTCTGCATGGATCCACTCATATTCTGAATGTGCCAGTTTAGTTCTGTGGAGTGTTACTTTTCTCACTGACAACCATCCAGCCAAGTGGAGGGGTAAAACAGCCTCAGATAATAAATTATTAATAATTCAAATGATGTGGAGTAAATGCCAAAATAAAGACATGTTGGAAAAGGTGGCAGGTTTAAAGCTAGTTTTAAAAACGAGAAATCATAAACCTTTGCAACCATGCAACTGAATTCTCAATTGACTGAAAGGAGATTAATATTAGCGTAGTAGAGTGATGGGTTATGATAAAAAAAAAACACCAAACTACAAAAGGCTGCTGGAGCCTAAAACACAGGCACTGCTCTTGCCAAAAGATAGTGGTTACCACTGCAATGTTTCAAAAAGATTCTTATTACAATTTACAAATAAAACTCCTCAATTTCTCCAAGAACTGAATGATACTGACTTTACTGGCAAGGGCTGTTGGTCAGAGGTTTTCAAAATGAGGCTATTAAGGGTTTTTTTTTCTTCCTTTTTTAAGGAAACCAAACCTCATGGAGTAAACTAAAGGGAAATACTCGAACATATTTGTCCAGATAACACACAACTGATGTATTCACAGAATATCGGCGGGTAAGCCCGACAGAAAACATAAATGTGTGCACACATGCTGAGTGCTGGCATGCTTCCAAGTTTGTGTCTTACACAGGCATAGAAACTGCAGGTGAACTGGGTGGCATCCTGCTGTGAGCAGAGTTCACTATGCTGTTTTTTTGCTGGGGTGAAGAATGAAATGGTTGAAAGAAACAATAAAAAAAGCCCAGCTTTTCTAAGAAGCCAGTTACTTCAACTGCAACATCTTGTGCTTAGTTTCTTAACAAACCTTAATTCTCCAACCTACATTGGAGAAATACATAACAGACATGTATATGTCTGTTTCAGTAACACATAACATTAATTGGGAAACTTAATATTAAGTCCCAATTTAACATTACAAAGAATTAATTGTTCCAAGAAATGTATCTACTGAAAAATAAGCTTTGCGTATTAAAAATATGAATATAACTACACTCATGTATAAGTCTAAAAATTTAGGTCAAAAATTGACCCAAAAAACCTGAGTCAACTTATCCATGGGTCACTGTAAGTACTGTATCTTAACTCTTATTTAAAAGAAGGAACCATCCCCTGGTGAAAAACAAGAGTATAATCTGTCCTGGAAGCACTGACCCTCTTTACTGTCTCATCCATCCAGTCTTAAGAATAAGCACAAAGAGTTATATCTGATTGACTTTTGGGTGTTATTTGACATTGTTTTGCTTTGCTTCATCCTTTAGATCCTTTCCTATATGCCCCTAAATTTTACCCTCGACTTATCCACAGGTCATAGCAAAATCCAAAATTTTGGCCCCAAAACTTGCCCTCGACTTATACATGAGGTCAACTTATAGTCAAGTATATACGGTAGTCAAGGTAATTACTGGGGAGAAAAGAACAACAACACAGGCCTACAATGAAAAGGTTTTTTCCCCACTATTATAGCAGTTTTTAATGAATTTATTTTGTTTGTTTATTTGTTTTAAAAAATGATTTTGTAGGCACTGAATTAAAAAAAAAACAGAATACAAAATGCCATACCACAGACAGATCTTTCACATATTCAATATTTTTATCAATTCAGTTGTTTTACTCAGCTTTACAGTTACTCACTTGTTCGGTTGTTACTCAGCTTTAAGTGCAGACACTGTTGTTCCAGTGAGATTTTTCTGGGGGGGGGGGAGGGGGGAGATACTTTTGAATGGATTTTTGTGTTTCATATTAGTGAACTGAAGTCTTTTGAAAGTCTATTCAAAGACTTTAACTGCTTTCTTACTCTTAGCAGGACAATTCGTTGCAGGATCATTTCATTCAATCACATATTGCAACATAGAAACAGTTGTGAAAAAATGTATATGAGGGTGCAAATCTGAGGCCATTTTTGGATTTATAATACCAAATTCATGTAAAACCAACATACATTTTTAAAAAGGTTTTTATGACCCTCAATTTTTCAGGCCTGTTTAATTCCTGGACAGTTGCTGAAAACCATTTTTAAAAACTATTAAATATCATACTATGTCTTTCTTGGGTAGAAGTAACTTACACGGTTTTTACAAGATACACGGAACTCTTGCTTTCTCTTTTGCCTGCCTTTTTTCTAGAGACAAGTGCTATATCTGTGATCTATAAACATACAAGGACTTCGGAATCCTGCTTAAGGCTAACTCTAATCCCTTTTTATTTGGTAAACAGAAGTAACAGGATGCATGACATAAAGGCTAGAGTACTCATGTGTAATCCTTTGCTCTATATTTCCAGCAGTAGAGATGAAAAGAATTTACTGGGGGAAGTAAACTTTGTTGACTGCAAATGTTGATAGGATCACTTTAACTGAAGCTGAGCCATACTGTAACAGAAGTTCATTTTAAGTCACCTTAATACAGTGCTTAATGCTCACTGTGTCTAAGGAGAGAGACAGAGACAACAAAATCTGGAAGATTATTGTGTTGGATATTACATGCAGAAGAAATAAATTCTTCTGTCTTAAAATAAATTACCCTTGATTTAGTCATAATGACTGATATTATTATTAAGAAAGGATGAAATAATAAAAAACATAGATCAATACAAAATCTGTATGACAATGGGTGATGCATTTTTTAAGACATGATCCTGACTCTTTCGCATAAAGTGTGAATTATAGAGAAGCTCAATGGGCCCATACTGACAGGTCAAAATAAAGCTGCTTCAGGTTACTTTTGAGATATGCTGTTTAAATGATGCATGCATCCTAAGAGTCCAGAAGCCACACCAAAGCCATGCTCCAGTCCTAAGGACTGGAGTGCAGATTTGGCGCAACTTCCGGGCTCTTAGGACACATGCATCGTTTAAACTGCATACCTTCAATGTGACCCGAAGCAGCTTTATTTTGGCCTATCTGTATGGGACCAATATGGCACAGGAATCTGCAGGACCGATTAGGGAAAGCTGCCCCCTACATTTTAAGAAGAGGTGCTTTGTGAAGTTTATGATGTGATCCTGCTTGGTTTATGAGCCAGCATGTCTATTATAGGACCTAACAGAGCCCTCCACTTTGCTTGCCCTCAAGGCTCCCTGTAGAACATACCATTGCTAGGCCAGGCATATGGAAGTAAATAGTTCCTAAAGATAATCCAAATGCTTCCAGTACCATCCCTACAGGTATCTATTTGCTATCACTCCTAAGGCCCAGCTGCACATCACAGACTATTTGGAAAAGGAGCAGATCTAATTCCTCCTATCTAATGCAACCTCCCACATGCTATTCCACATTATTCTTGAAAGTTTCCTAATGGAAATGCACAAATATAGGACAGGTGACATATGGCTTGAAAGCAGCATATGTGGAAAGGCTCTAGGGGTCTTAGTATATCACAAGGTAAACATGAATCAACACTGTAATGCTGCTACCAAAAAAGCCAATGCAATTCTGGTCTTCTTCAACAGGAGTGTAATATCTAGATCAAGGGAAGTAAATGTGTCTTTTCAGCTTTGGTCAAACCTCACCTGGAATATGGTGTCAAGTTCTTGACACTATTGTTTAAAAAGGATGCCAACAAACCAGAACATGTTCAGAAAAAATTATTTACAGTGCTCCTGCTTACGCTGACGTTGCCCAGCAAAAGAATAAATGGCATGTGCATACATGTTTTTTGCATTATGCGTAAGGTAAGGATTCACTGTATCTATTTATTTATTGTGTTTATACCCTGCTCTTCAGCCACAAAGACTCTCAGAGCTGCTTACAGATGGTATACATTGCCTCTGAAGGTGGTGGACACTCCAACTTTGGAGGTCTTTAAGAGAGGCTGGATGAGCATCTTTCAGGAGCATGTTAGCTGTGTGAATGGCAGGGAGCTGGACAAGGTAGTGCTTGTGGTTCCGTCTACTTCTATGATTCCTCAGGGGCACCTTATTGAGAATCAAGCTCTGCTGAGGATGGGAAAATGGTAAGCCAGAATGGGATAACCCAACTTGGATAAGAGCAAGTTCTCTGTACTAGCAGAAAGCCTCCACTGCACTCAATTTAGTATATCTATAAATGCCTACTATATATGCAGTGAGCCTTTCCTTGGGGGTTCAGTTCTGGGAGACTGTGTGGATGGAAAAAATGTGGACAATCACACCCCATATTATTCAATAGGTGGTGACACAGACACACGTATGTCTGCATCATCATGTCTGCATGCACATGCCATCATTAAATAATATCGTGCGTGGAGAGCCAAAAACATTCCTAGCCTGCTAGTCCACTGATGTGGTGCCCTCACTGTACTTATACTGACCCCCTCACCCACTCACTTTCTCAGTAATCCATGGATAAGTCAACCTATTTTGGTTAATTTTTTCCACCAAAATTTCTTTACTTAAATATAAGAAATTTTAGTGAAAAAAAATCAAACCCCCCAAAATGGGTTGAGTTATCCACAGGTCAATGTAAGTACTGTACTTTAACTCTCATAAAGGAGCCATTCCCTTCTCTGAGTAGAGTGGGGAAAGGTGAGAGAGTTCCTACCTCTACTTTCTTTGCCGCAGCACCATTTCCCATCTTTCTGAATGCTGGAATGGGAATGGGAAAATCACTGTGGAAGCAGCTCTTTTGTACTTCCCCTCAAAGGAAAAAAGAAAGGGGGTCAGTGCTTATTTTAGGATCTCCCAGGAAAGAATAAGCTCTCACTTTTGTCTACTCTACTCAGAGAAGGTGATTCCATCTATATTATTCCAGCAATGAAGAATCAGGCTTTGGAGGATTTGAAGAAGATATTTGTGTACGTCTGTCAGCTTTTCTGGGTTAAAATCCAGCAAAGGTATCATATTAAAGATAAAGGCTGCAATCACTGTTAACACAGTAACCATTTTCTTTGTTTTGCTTTTACATCCTTTTTGACATGTGCACATTATATTAGCCTGCCCCATGTCTGGTTGCCTTCCCCATACATTGCACAGACACTATTTAGCATTGCTTCCTCCTCATCCATACAGCCTTTAGGGTGAGCACATACAGTTATGCCTGCCAGAATTATGTAAGTTCCCTGGCATCATTTTCCTTTTCTTCATCCTTTACCTAATGTATTACCAGACCTTAACTATTATCCTCAGCTTATTTGTATCAAAATCCACAATTTTGGCCCCAAAAACTGCCCATGACTTATACATGAGGTCAACTTAAATACAAGTATATACAGTATGACTGTCCATATCTGTCATGGACAAATTGTCAAAAAATAATTTACTCTCCTGCATATATGTATCATATTTGAACAATTTATTACTCACTCTAATAAAAATATATGCAAATATAAACAAAATATAAACAATGGATTACAATAATTAGTTCTCTTACTGCCTGAGCAATTTTGTATTATGATGGCTAAACAGCTGTAACTTTTACTGATTTCAGCTCAATTTATGTATACATTAAAGACTGAACTCAGAAGTGCAACCTGTCATCAAAACCTATGTTTTCACAGTGGTGAAGAAAATGTTATCATTATTAAAATGTTTAAAACAAGATTTAACATTAAGTTGCATTTTCTAGAAAAATAGCACAGAATCACTTGAAGTTTCAGTTACTGCTTCTCCATTACAAATTCATTTGCATGGTTTCCACACTGCATGGAGAAACTGATTCTGGGACTGACTGTTTCCTAAACAAATTGGGAAGTTGTCATCAGAAAGCATCTGTTATTTTATTACACTCATGTAAAAGCATTTTTGTGCTATCTTAATGGAGTACTGAGCAGATGCTTTCAAATGCTATACCTAGTGCAATATATGCTTAATAATAAGAGAAAAGCCACCTAATTAATAATACAGGTTGCTTTACAAATGCATTCTCACTAATTAATAAGACATGTCAATCTTCAGATTTTTAATCATGATTCATATGCCTGTTGGCTCCCAAATGGATCTGATCTGTTCACTTTAAAAATATTATTAAAAAGCTCACCTAAACACATATATTTATTTTCATAAACATAGCAATTTTTATATCTTCCCCAGAACTTTAAGAGAGAGTACCATACAAAGTGGGGAGTTGCTAGTTCAGCTTGGTCAGCTTTTGCTAAGAAGCTGGAAGTGAGCCAGCATCAACTGGTTTAGGCCAAAGCTAAATAGAAAAAAAATCAGGAAAGCCTCACTTAAGGAAGAGGGGGACTGAGAGAAGGAACACATTCATGACAAAAGAACTTTTACTCAATCTTTCCAAAGCCCCCCTCCCCCCCCCCAAGATGCTCTGGCCATGATGCTTGGATGATTCATGGAGCTGCAGTTTTGCTTTTGTTTCTTTAAAAAAGCTTTTCTGAACTCTGAAAATTATGAAGAAATGAAATACCAGAAAATTACCTGAATATGAGAGAGATGCAATGAAAAATTGCACTGTCACTATTTTTCCTACAGAACTTTACTGACTCTCTGCATGAACCACTGTTTAAACATCACCTCTTTTACACCCAAAATTCTACAATTGCTAAGGCATTCTTGAGTACAAAATCAAATGTACATGAAAAATTACATCATCATAATGATACACAAATAAAGATTAAAACTGTTTTAATGAAAAGGGTACTGTTGGAACTTGTCTGTTTAGTTAGATTTTATCTATACATTTTATTTCCATATAATATCCTGATAATTTTGTAGGATCAAAACATCTGAAAAGAACACCTTCCCATAAGAGGTATGATTGTTATATTCCAAGAGAGAATGGCACTGCAAGCATTGCAATTCTTGGCATGTACACAGTGTTTCCTTCAGATTGGATAACCACTAGACCAAACAGGCCAGGAAGGCAACAAGAATTACAGCTAGGTTTCAATGTGAAAACATGAAATCATGGACTGGAAGAAACCCAAAGCCCCAAATCAAGCCAGGATCTTCCACCAGACATTAATCCTTATCCACAGGGCACATTACCCACAAACAGTGGCCAAGAATGAACTACCCTCCAGCAAAAAATAGTTTGGCAAAACAAATCCAAATGGCTCAAACAAACAAGATGAAAAAATACATGGTGGTGAAGCGTAATTCTTTTTTCCAAACCTGGATTGCTATTCAAAATGACTTGAGAGAAAGCTCTTTATTCAACACTAATTATTTAAGAAGTGGAAATAAAGCTTTGTAATACTAAACATTTCTTCATGTAACATAGATAGCTAGGGAATGTAGAAAGCCAAACATATCCCAAGTCCCTAAGCTTCTTGTACAAGTTTCTGTTTTCTTTGGACAAAGCAAGAGGACAAAATCTTCATGCTCTTTTTACTGTTCTGCTAATTACAAGAAAGAAGTCAAAGATATAGCTGTGTTAGTTTGTAGAATCAGTATGTAAAGAGATCTTGTAACACCTTTGAGTTTAACTGAAAAAAGAAGTTGGTAGCATGAACTTCCGTAGGCTTCAGTCTACTTCCTCAGTTGCTTTTGGTACAGTGGAAGCCAGGGACAGATATATATATGCCATAGGTATGTGAGAATGTCAATTCAAATTCAAAGTCCTTTGGGTATGGAAATGAAGTAGCAAGTCAAGTTTTAACAATGTTCATTTGTGGACAAAGACATACCGTAACCATTGGATATGGAAATGAGATGGCAAGCCCAGTTTGGGCCTATATATATATATAGTGTGTGTGTGTGTGCATATATATATATATATATATATATCTTTGTCCCTGGCTTCCACTGTACCAAAAGCATCTGAGGAAGTAGACTGAAGCCTACAAAAACTCATGCTGCCAACTTCTTTCTTTCTGATAATCTCAAAGATACTACAAGATCTCTCTAAGTACAAGAAAGAATGAAGGAAATAAATTTGAAGAGCTTTATATACACTCATGTTCACTGACATGAAATCATCTTCTTTTGCCTGTTATAATGTAATCTGTGACAACCCAATCCAGGATATAATTATGGTAGGCCAGGAGTGAATTAAGTGCAATTCATGAGATTTGTGTTGCACCCAAACCTTTTTTGCATCACCTATTGATCCCCAGTACAGTACAGTCAGCCCTCCTTATCCACAGATTTTTTTATCCACGGATTCAAGCATCCACAGCTTGAAAATGTTAAAAAAAGGTATAAATTCAAAATATCACCCTGATTTTCCATTTTATATAATGGATTCCATATTGCTATGCCATCATATTTAATGAGACTTGAGCATCCATGGATTTTGTTATCCACGGGGAATCCCGGAACCAAGCCCGACCAGATAACAAGGCCCCACTGTACTTGACTTCCTTCAAAACAGTTGGTCACTAGAATCAAAATAGTTGGCACTTTTGGGGGGCAAATGACCATATAATACTAGAATTCATGTTTGTAGAACAGGCTAAAGAAGAGTATAGTCAAATACAGATAATGGATTTCAGGAAAGCTGATTTTATCAAGTTAAGGAAAAATAATGGGTAGACTCCCATGGCTAGAGATGCTAAAGGAAAGGCTAGAAATGCTAAAGGAAAAAGACACCAGCAGGGGTGGGAGTTCATGAAGAAAGAGTTGCTAAAAACACAATCACCACAATTCCATGGAAGTAGGAAAATGTGAAAACATCTGAAAAAGCCAACATAGCTTCACAGTAAACTCAAGGTTAAAATGGAAAGAAAAAAGAGCATTATAAAGAATAGAAACAAGTTATGAGTCATCGAGGAAAAGTACAATGTGTAGCCAAGCCCAAAATGAGCTGAGAATAGTTAGAGAACCAGAGAACAACAAAAAGGGAGGGTTTCAGAAATGTTCAAAGCAAAGGAATAGTGAGACTGCTGCTCAGCAGGGATGGTAAAATGCTAACATCACAACTAAGAGGCAAAGCTGACTACTGACCGGGAGTGGCTTCTGGCTGCTCCAGCCTCAACTGAGCTGTGATTGGTCCAGGATTGTGGCAGCTAAAATCAGCCCAGGCCTACGGCAACAGCATGGACCGCTCTCAAAACAGGCTGCCGCTGCAGTCTCAAACAAACCACTGGGAGGAGAGAGTTTTTTGCCGGCAGCATCAGGCCACGTTAAGAAGCCTCAGAGAGGATTCTGGCCACAGGGGTGTGTGGCACCTACATGCCACACCCCCAAAGTGGCCAGAAGCCACTTCTTTTGGCCCATCTGCTTCAGGCCAAAAAGGCAGAACGGCTCAAGATTTATTTTGTTTTACATTTTCTTTGTCCACCTAACGAAGACATATGATGATACATTTCCTCCAATTCTAATACTTCTCCCGAGGTAACAGGCTAAAACCCTTCTTGCTTTACTGTTGTGTTTTTATGATTTTATGTAACCCCTGAGAAGACCTTAAAAGGTCCTGCACTTAGGGCGGAAAAATGAAATGCTCAGATATAGGATGGGGGACGCCTGGCTGAATGAAACTACATGCGATAGAGATCTAGGAGTCCAAGTAGGCCATAAGTTGAACATGAGTCAACAGTGCGATGCGGCAGCTAAAAAGGCCAATGCAATTTTAGGCAGCATCAATAGAAGTATCCAGGGAAGTAATAGTGCCACTCTATTCTGCTTTGGTCAGGCCCCACCTGGAATACTGTGTCCAGTTCTGGGCACCACAATTCAAAAAGGATGCAGAGAAACTGGAGCGTGTCCAAAGGAGGGCAACTAAGATGGTGAAGGGTCTGGAAGCCATGCTTTATGGAGCTTAGGGAGTTGGGGATGTTTAGCCTGGAGTAGAGAAGGTTAAGAGGTGATATGATAGCCCTGTTTAAATACTTGAAGGGATGTCATATTGAGGAGGGAGCAAGTTTGTTTTCTGCTGCTCCAGAGACTAGAACGCAGAACAATGGATGCAAGCTGCAGGAAAAGAGATTCCACCTAAACATTAGGAGGAACTTCCTGACAGTAAGGGCTGTTCGACAGTGACACTACACTCCCTTGGAGTGTAGTAGAGTCTCCTTCTTTGGAGGTCTTTAAGCAGAGGCTGGATGGCCATCTGTCAGGGATGCTTTGACTGGGAGTTCCTGCATGGCAGGGGTTGGACTGGATGGCCTTGTGGTCTCTTCCAACTCTTCAATTACGCACGGAGGGGCAACAGCCATTAATTCTAATACGGCGTGCGCCCGGTGCTGTGCTCCATTCAAGCCTATGAGGCTTGAATACACGTGAGCCTCCGTTTTCACAAGAGATGGGGTCCAGAACGGATCCCTTGTGCAAGCGGAGGGGCAACTGTATATAGTTTGAAAGCTTGTACGAAGACTTTTCTGCTGTTTTTCCAACTTAGGAAGCAAAAGTCAATAAATTCCACAGTGGAAACTGGAGGCACATCTCAGGTTGCTCGAACAATTATTGTTTTATTGGTAAAAATGCCTGGAACATCTCATCCTGTGGGACCCCACTGGTCACTTCTCTCCAGGATGAAAATGAACCATTGCTGAGCACCCTTTGGGTTCGGCCAGTCAACTAATTACAGATCCACCTAACAGTTGCCTTCTCTAGCCCACATTTTACAAGCTTGTTTGCACGAATGTCATAAGAAACTTTGTCAAAGTCCTTACTGAAATCAAGATATACTATATCCACAGCATTCTTTTCATCTACCAAGCTGGTAACTTTATCAAAAAAAGAGATCAGGTTTGTCTGGCATGACTTGTTTCTCTGAAACCAATGTTGACTTTTTGTGATTATGGCATTGCCTTCTAGATGTTCACAGACTACCTGTTTAATCCTAGAATCATAGAATCACAGAATCATAGAGTTGGAATGACCACAAGGGCCATCCAGCTCCCTAAGTCGCTCCTCATAAAGCATGGTTTCCAGGCCCTTAACCATTTTAGTCGCCCTCCTTTGGACCCGCTCCAGTTTCTCCGCATCCTTTTTATATTGTGGTGCCTAGAACTGGACGCAATATTCTTTGTCAAAGAAACTTTGTCAAAGGCCTTACTGAAATCAAGATATACTATATCCACAGCATTGCCTTCATCTACCAAGCTGGTAATTTTATCAAAAAAAGAGATCAGATTTGTCCGACATGACTTGTTCCTCTGAAACCCATGTTGACTTTTTGTGATTATGGAATTATCTTCTAGATATTCACAAACTCTCTGTTTAATTATCTGCTCCAGAATCTTTCCTGGAATTGATGTCAGACTAACTGGAAGATAATTGTTTGGATCCTCTTTTTTCCCCTTTTTGAAGATGGGGACAACATGTGCCCTCCTCCAGTCTGCTGGGACCTCTCCAGTTCTCCAAAAATTCTCAAAGATTATTGCCAATGGTTCCAATATTACTTTTGCCAGTTCTTTTAATATCCTTGGATGTAGTTCATCTGGTCCTGGAGACTTATATTCATCTACGTTAACCAGGTATTCCTGTACTATCTCTTTACTTATTCTGTGCTTAAATACTCCTATTCTGTCCCCTGCTCCACTGTACTCAGGTTGAACACCCTTTGCCTTTTCTGAGAAGACTGAAGCAAAGAAGGTGTTGAGTAATTCTGCCTTTACTCTGTCCCCTGTTATCATTTTGTCATCTTCTGCACACAGTGGCCCTAGCATTTACTTCTTCCTTTTGCTGCGTACATACCCAAAAAAGCCCTTTTTATTGTTCTTAACATCTCTAGCAAGCCTGAGTTCATTCTGTGCTTTAGCTTTTCAGACTTTACCCCTACAAGTGTTTGCTATTTGTTTAAATTCCACTTTGGGGATCTGAGATCCATGAGTTAGGAGGGTCACTGTATTTTTTTTGTCAGGTGAAAAAATCATGAAGGGGAGATGTTGGAAGAAAAGTAATAGTATCAGTCCGATCATCCACATGTTCTTTGAGGTGGTAAAGGGAAAGCATCATCATAATCTATAATCTTTACCATCTCAAAGAATATATAGGTTCTGTGACTAACATGGTGTGATTGTGCATGTTCTGAATTAAGTAAAGGGTGGTATCCAAAGTTTTTATTAGGCAACTACATTCACAATTTCTTATACAACTCTTTTACACAACCCTCTACAAAAATATATAATCCAGTATATGATACACTATCAGGCATTTTTACTCTACAGTACTAGCATTATATTGGATTTAAATTCCATGACATGGATGAAAATCCAGTAACCACCAAACATGGTGAGGTATATAGGAATGATAAGATAACCTAACTAAGGGGCTCAACAGATTGGCCAAAAAGGGCGGTCTGGAGCCACCTCTTTTTGCTGCAGAGCAGTGCAGCAGCAACCAAACAGAGCTGCACTGCTACATAGCAAAAAAGGAGCTGCCTAGAGCGGACAAAACGCTGCGTTGCAGTGTCGCACCTGTGATGCCCCCATATGGGCAGGGCGGTGCTATAATGGCACCACCCATACGTCGTAGGGCTCAGCAGCATCTGTTTGTTGTGTGCTGCTGAGCCCTAATATCGCTGCCACCACACCCCTCTTTGCCCATCTGTATAGGGCCTAAGTGGTGATGGGAGGTTTTAAGAAACATCCCAAAAATTTAGAAGGGAAAAAAAAAAAACACCCTCTGCGATGCTACTTACATGGCAGTCAAAAGAAAGTGCCTAGGAAGGTCCTCACCCAAAGAATAGACCTGCCCTAGTCATGGGAAGAACCAATTTCAAAAACCTCAGAGGTTTCTCTCACTGGATAAACTATTTGTGACTGCTACTGGCAGGTCATGGACCAAACAACTGGGTACCTCCACTTCAAGGTAAGACTGAAGGGTTGGTGTTATTGTTATTATTGTTATTATTATGTGTTATTGTTGTTATCTTCAAAATATTATCTTCTCTTTCAGTCGAATGCCTCTGGTTGACAATAAACAGGCTACTAATAAGGCTGTGTTACCTAAATACCAAATAAAAGTATTAACAGTTAACTTAGCCATACATAACTCTACAAAATTAACACATCGTCCACATTTTCCTAACATAAATTACATGATGCACACACTTCTGTCTTTATGAATGTAATAACCATATTTGGCTTCTTTTTTGACATGCATAAACAGTCCAGTTTTGACATGCACTGTCAAAAAATACTTGACAACTATGATTAAAATTCAGAGTAACCTGAATCCCAGATTTGGAAAGATATACAGAACATCTGTTCCTCTCATCACGGCATTTGTTTTATAAATTTTGGGGGGGAAACTTTTTTCTACAAAACCTTGTCAGAATGCTCCAAAGCAACAAAGATTCAGCTCAAACAACAGTTACACTCAAATCCACGCTCAGAATAACAAGCCAACTTTATTTCAATGGGTTAACTAATGTGATTATAGAAGCCTCGAATGCTCTAGCTTTTGCCTTGTTAGGAAAGGATTTCAACCTTCTGACAGCTGTAACTTTTCTAGCTCTAAAATATCCTATTTGAGTTGCAGTGTCAGAAAAAAAAAAGAGCTTTATCACACCTTTATCAATCCTTTACTGGACTGGTAGAACACTGAATTAAGTTACTTCCAACTATACAGTCTGTTGTTGTTGTTGTTATTGTGTGCCTTGAAGTCATTTCAGACCTATAGCAAACCTATAATAAGGTTTTCTTGGCAAGATTTATTCAGAGCGGGGGTCGCCATTGCCTTCCTCCAAAGCTGACAGAATGTGACTTGTCTGTGGTCACCCACTGGGTTTTCATGGCCAAGCAGGGCTTCAAACCCTGGTCTCCACAGTCTTAGTCCTAGGATTCTATAAACTGACAATATGACATTAATAAGGGCTAAACAGACAGGCAAAAAGAGATGCTTTCAGGCTGGCTTGAAGGCATGGCATTTAGATGACACATGCCTTGAAGCCAGCAGCCATTTCAAAAAGAAGCAGCTTTTTTCTGCTTCTTCCTGGCTTGAAGCCATGTCATGTGGTCATGACATGAGCACTCCAGCTGCCTTGGGAGACAGTGGTGCAGTTGGTAGGGTTTCAATGTGGCTTCGGAAAAGGCAGCTTCAAGCCACTTTTTCCTGCCCATCTGTTTCGCCCCATAGCCTAGAGTAGCTGGTATTTGTTGGAGGTCTCTCATCCAAATATTAACCAGTGGTGACTCTGCTTAGCTAGATACATAAACACACATTCTTCCCCTCACTCTCTCTCTCACACAAATACTCAAACATTTAGCTTTATTATGCACCTCTCCAACAGTGAAAATGAAATTATTGGGGGGGAGAGTTCAGCCATCTTTCATGTCTCAGCTGCTCATTCAACTTCTACCTGGAATGTGTTGTATGCCAAGAGCAACGGGAAGTAGCCAAGGAGTCTCCATGCATATACCAAAGGGAGATTCCTCTTTACTCACCCACCATTATGATGAATTGCTGGAGTGCTCATGAGGAAACATGCACTTGCTTTAATGCAGAGGAGGAAGCTTAGAAAAATTAATGATCTGTATTGATGGTGAGCTTCAGATAAGCTTACTTGCTCCTGCAACTCCTGTAAATCTACGGGATTTTTGGCATCTACATAAGGGACAAGCTTTCTAGCCCTCAAATATGGGACATTCCTTACAATAAGGGAAACCTGGCAATTCTATTCCAGGGTGAACCATCCCTGAGCTACCTTTGGCAAAAGCACATAAAGCACCGTGAAGTATGCAGCTATACAGACAAAAGAGATTTTGAAATAGTTATAAATGAAACTTGTCACAACAAAAACTGCAATAATCATTCATTTAGTAATTTATTCAATACGTGCAAATACAAGTGTGCCTGCCTAAGTGAGGAAATCCTTGCACTAAGTAAATAATTAACTGTCAGCTTAAAATCAATGGGACGAATGAACATATCCTTCCTTTGACTGACACATTTATTCTGAGTCAGAAAGCACACTACAAACAAAGAATAGCTACACTGTATAAAGATGCCTACACATGTCTGGTACACTGGGATTGAGAGAAAACAGGCTATAGATATCTAACCCTAATAAGTAGCTTCCATTCTTATTTACAGACAGCTGATTTAGGCTTCCTCCATGGATCAAATTCACTACCTACCACCATTGGTGGTCAGAGTTGTGCAGGAAGGATTCCAGTGTGTAAAAGGAATGCACTATTAAGGTTGTTTCTACCATACAGAACATTTTTCTTCTCAATCAGTCACAAGTATTACTAGTCAAGACAAAATGCAGATTTTCAAGAAGCATTTCTCAAACTGCAATACCCATCCTACAGAGGCGAATTGACAAGGCAGGATTAAGATCCAGGAACCATTTACTACAAGACATACCAAAAACAGAAAATGACAGATGGATCACCTGTAGCAATCACCTGCAGTCCTCAGCTGAGATCATTCAAACACATCATCAACAAAAGTGCAGGGATAGCTGTGTAAATTCAAACAAAAATTCACTGAACAGTGATACCTTTACTGGCCAACCAAAATGCACAATATAGTTGTTGCAAGTTTTCAAAGCTCCACTGACTTCCCCATCAGGCAAGATGTTACATACCAAACAGGAGAAAAAATAAAGATGATTGTAAGACGCCTGCATTTTGTTGTTTCGGTCCTTAGTTAAGATGGTATGAGGAGGGTATCTTAGCAGGCTGGCCCCTCCTCCACTGGCCATGTGGCAATTGGGCAAAGTCCAGGAAATTTAAAATCCATTTGCATATCAACAAGGACTCCTCTTTTACAATCCAATATGTCTTCATTCTGTGAGGCCACAGGCCTCTTTGTAGGCAGAGGACGATGGATTCCTCAAGAAGTCTCCATGTTTTTGCATCAGGAACATTTTGGTAGGTGTAGAGGTAAAAAAATGCCAATCTGGTCCATTTTTTAATTTTTTTATTAATTTACAAAAGAAACACAGAAGAAAAAACCAAACATCAACAAACAACTTACAACATATAAAGAAACAACAACACATAATTACATAATTATTTATAAATGGTAACATGTTATTTTAGTACTTCTATACACTCTTCCTTTATAAATGAATCTACCTATACTCTTGTAAATAAACTTAGAATCTTCCATTTATGTTCCAAAATATCCAATTCCCAGGTTTGTTGATTTAATTTAATTTTTACCCCTTAATAAATTTGGTATCTTTATTGTATGTCATAATGATTTTCAGCGTAAATAGTAAGACAGTCCCAATTTGAGAAGAAAAAAATTGTTTGACCTTGATCGAAGGTCTCACTTTTCAGGGTTCCCCTGTTGCAGCTACAATGTGGTATCTCACAATCCAGAAAACATGCAAGTGTAGCTGTGTTGACCATTTAGTAAATTCAAACAAAAATCCACCAAACAGTGATATCTTTATTGGCCAACGGAAATGCACAATATACTTGTTGCAAACATTCAACGCTCTACTGGTTTCTTCATCAGGCAAGATGTTACATACCAAACAGGAGGGGCCAACCTGTTAAAGATACCCCCCCCCCCCATATCATCTTAATTAAGGACAGAAATAACAAAATGCAGGCATCTTACTAACATCTTGCCTGATGAAGAAGCCAGTGGAGCTTCGAACAACCAATTCTAGACAGTAATACAGCCCTATGCCAAGATCTGGGAGGCACACCTTTATTCTCCTACAGGCAGCCTTCAAATGTTAAAACAGCTACTCACAAGAGGATACGTAACAGGGTTGATAATAATAATACAGGAACAGGGCCAACAACAAACCTAAATGCTAACTCTGTCCCCACATTTACTCTCGGAGCAATATTACAGGGGCCAATAACATCACTCACAACATCAGAAGTACATTTACTTGTTCTTACTCCAATGTAAAATATGCCATCCATTGCCAGCAATGCCCCTCTACATATTACTTTGGACAAACATGATGGTCTGTAGGCAAGAGCATTAATGGGCACAAACCTGGCATTAGAAATGGTAGTAGCTTAAACTAGTTGCAGAAGTTTTCAACCTTTCTGGACATACAGTAAGTGATTTTCCAGCTGCAGTCCTTGAACAAGGAAACTGCTAGAAAAATAAACTAAGACTTAGCTGTGTTATTTTGGAAAATCAGTATGCAAAAGGATCTTGTAACACTTTTGAGGCTAACTGAAAGAAAAAATATGGTATGATGAGCTTTCATAGACTTGAATCCTACTTCCTCCACTGCATGCATCTGAGGAAGCAGGCATACTACTGAACTGAATTATATTCACAAATCCATTAGCAGAGGTATGAACAAAGACAATGGCTTCATGACAAGGTATACATAATACAAGTGTCCTCCCTACTGCACTTATAACAAAAAGGAATCTTCTCAAAGAGAGATCTGAACCCAGAGAAGCCGACTTTTGGTAGACGTATTACTTTCATGTGTCAAAACTAGCTGAGCACTGTAAAAATCTGAAAGACCTGTATCACATTACACAGCCATTTGAAAATTTAGGGCAAAGGTCATGTTTTGCATCTTTTTGGATTCTATTACATTCTACTCCCACAACTGTGTATTTATTATCACTTTGTACTGCATCCAAAGAAGTGAGTTTGTATCCACAAAAACTCAAGCATAAAGAAAAACCAGTTAGTCTTAAGAGTAATGCCACATTTCCTTCCTCCTTTGAATGCTTTCAGGTATAATTATTTTTTTGTAAAACATAAGGCACATATAGGCCTTTAGACCTGAAATAATTACTAAGGAAAACCAAAGAAGAAAGTGCACAGGCAGGCTTACTGCTGAACATAAAGAAAACAAAAATAATGACCATGGAGGATATGCATAAATTCAACCTAAATAACAAGGAAATTGAAATAGTTAAAGATTTTGATCCACAGATCAATATTTTTTATTGTCATTTTTTTTAAATTAAGTTTTATCGAATAACAAACTTTTAACAACAGAAATAACAGACCTTGGGAATGAGCAAAGCGAATTTCCACCTAAAAATACATTCTTTCAAAGTTATAAAAAGATCCTGAAAGGGAAATTATAGATCATTTTGCTACAGTTGGATGGCCAATGTCCAAGATGTCCTTCCAAAAATCAGCTTGGTGTAAAGGTGGAGCAAAATGAGATATAATGTTATTGACATAATCATTAAAAACAGACCAATCATCAATGAATGTGTATGTCTTTTTTTGTCCAGATCTGTTCTTGAAGGAATAGGAAAGTTTTTCTGACAACCATGTGTCCCAAAACTGTTCCACCAGTTTTCAAGTAACAAATTCCTTATCTTCCAGCATATCGCAATTTTAGTTCTACCTGCAGAGATTAGGAATATGATGAGTCTTCAGTATTTTAGATGACTATTGGATTTGCTGAAGATTGATAACAATAATAAGGGCAGATAAAATTTCACTGATTGTTTTATTATGTCAAATATCTGCATCAATATTGCATTCCAAAAAACACTGATCCTAGGACATTTGAGCCACATGGGTGTGTAAGAACCTTGAGCCTTACAGCCTCTCCAACAGTATGGTGAAAGATTTTTCAATATCTTTGGGAGGTTCACAGGGGTTAAATACTATTTGTATGCTGCTTTTAAAGTACTCTCCTTTGCAGCGGCCGATCTTGATTTATATATGGAGGAGGATCAGATGGTTGCCCAAGTTTCCTCTGATATATCCATATTTAAATCTAACTGCCAGGTTATTCTGGCAGAATGATTTTTACCATAAGTGGACTGTATTAGGTTTCTTGTATATAGTGGCAGCTCCTCCCTTGGATTGTCCCTTATCTATACAAATTGATTCATAAAAAGTTGGGGTTCTAGAACTATAACCTTTTAGCAAGATGTGGTGTGCAAAGGAGAGGACTTGCAACATTTGGAGCCAAGTGGGGTAGGTTTCTCTCAAGGCATTGAACAAACTATCAGCTTTTCCTCATCAAATAAATCCATTATTCTATATATTCTACATTTTTTTCCAATTCATGAAGTAGGGTATTTTTTATTTATTTACCGTCTTTTTTGACCAAAATATCTCAAAGTTCTGACATAGGCTAATCTATCTATCTCACAAAAGCTGGAGTGCACTAAAAAAGGACAGATACGCGAGGAATCAGGGACAATTGTTTCCATATGACAATGGAATTGTTGAGGAACGGATTATGTATGTCTCTCAACTTCCTTTGAGCCTTAATAGAAAAGAGGAGATTAAGATCGGTTAAATTATTATCCTCTAGTTCAATATGAAACCTTCTAGTGGAATGTGATTCTATGACAAATTGGGAGAACTAGTTCAGTTGAAAAGCATAAAAATATATATAAATATATATAAAAAAATCACTAATCTACCTTCCTTAGCATTGGTGAACTGGGCCATTTTGAGAAATCTGGGGTTTTTACCTTGGGATATAAAAATGATAAATTATTTTTTGGCAAACCTTAAATTTATGTGGGGCTGGACTAATAGGAATAGACTGAAATAAAAACAATCTTGAGGTTACAAACATATTTACCAAGGCAATTCTGCCAAGAAATGAGAAGTTCAGCTTTTTCCATTCCCTTATTTTAGCTTTAATCCATTCAATGACTGGGTTATAGTTCCTAGGGGCCAGTCGAGATCAATTCTTTGTGATAAAAATGCCCAAATAGGAGAATCCAAATGGACATGATTGTAAATTAGAAATACACAACATTTTCTCTTCATCTGATTGAGAGACATTCATATACATTATTTTGGATTTGTGGTACTTATTTCTTAGCACTGAGAATTTCCCAAAGGTTTCTACCATACTCTTTAGGACATGGAAGGATGATTCATCCTTCCTCGATCCTCAACAATTTCCTTCCCTGCCTTGATCCTCAAAAGGGAGAGGCAAGATATAAATAAATAAATAAATATAGGGATTCTGGACTTCTAAAAAGATGTCAACTGCATACATCATTATTTTGTGAGGATGGCCATTTATCTGAGGCCCTAACACACTCACATTTGATCTAATCATTTCAGCTAATGGTTCTATATAGATCCCAAAAAGGAGCGGTGATAGTGAGCAGTCTTGTTTGGTGCCTCTGTGCAAGCTAAGGGTTCTAAGCCTATTCCATTGACCAGCACTGTCCCTTCTGAGTGCCTGTAGAGGTGTTTTATTGCAGTAGTAAACTCGTCTCCAAAGTTCATTTCCTTCAACATCCCAAAAGAAAATTCCATTCAACTCTGTCAAACATCTTCAGGGCATCTAATAATAGAAAGGTCAAAGGGGCTTTTGTTTTGGATGCATAATGAGTTACATTAAGGACTTCGCGGATTGAGTCAGACATCCTCCTGCCCAGCACAAAGCCAACTTAGTCTGAATTGATATAGTCTGAAATAAATTTGTTTATCCTATTAGCCATTATAGCCGTAAATAATTCTGTGTCTTGATTCAATAGTGCTATTGGTCTAAATGCTGTGACTAGGGGTTTTCTTCCTGTGTTTTCAGAACGGAGATATTCTTGACCTGTGCCAGCTATGAGGTGGAAGATGCTCGCCTAAAACTTCATTGAATAGGTGGAGTAAATGGGAGGATAATTCCATGCTAAGAAGTTTGTAAAACTAGCTTGAATGGTCATCAGGACCTGGAGATTGGAATGGCCTCAATTTACCTATCGCCCATTTTATCTCCTCCAATTCTATTGGTTTGTTCAGGTATGAGCAGTGTGAATCAGAAACATTCTTAATATTGAGGGATTTTATAAATTCACTTGTGGCTGTGTTACAAATAGCTTCCAATGTGTATAACTCTTTATACAATTTGCTGAATTCTTGGACAATATCTGTGGAAGAGGTGGCCAGGCCACCTTTACAGGTGGATAATGCAGCTATTAATTTTCTGTTTACTTTTTTTTTAGCCACTCTGGCTAGTATGCACAAATGTTTGTTCTTAAATCAATAATAGTATGCTTTGATATATTGTAGCACAATTGAGATTTTCCTATTATCGAGATCTGTAAGCTCTGCTTTTTTCTTAAGATGTGTGGATGTGCATTTAGTATTTATATGCAATTGTTGAAATTGATGAATCTCCTGCAATAAGGACTTCCTAGTTAGATCCTTCATATTTTTCTTTCTGGCACTTTTCTGAATGAATAAATCTCTGAGGGTAGCTTTTAAATTATTCCACAGTAAGGCCTCAGAGGCTTATGTTGTTTTATTTGCTTTACAGAAGTGATTGATAGCATCTCTAATTTGATTTTGAAATCTATTATTTGCTAGAAGAGAAAAGTTAAATTTCCATATCTGAGATTGCTGAGACCTCTGTCCTACCCTCCAATTCAGGATGACCGAACCATGGGCAGAGTGTGTGATGGCATTGATTTGGACACCAGTAATTTCAGAAAGGAGAGACTTACTGTAGAAATAAAGAAATAATCAATTTTGGGGTATGATTTATGGGTGCTGGAAATAAAGTGTATTGCCTCTCATGGGGATGCATGGATCCCCAGGGATGAGAGAAGCCAAGTTAATGATATTTAACAGAAGTAAGCAATTTATGTTTCGTTTAGCAGAAATCATGATTCAGAACTTCATTTGCATCTTCACCTATGATGATCTCACTGGCTGCATTATCTTAAAGGTTTTTAATAAAAGTTTGGAAAAGAGTTTTTGATTTTGGGGAATAGAAGGTGGTGAGAGTGTTCTGCCTGCCTGCAATTGAACCCTTTAGAACAATACAGCGACCCACCAGGTCTCTTATCACTAGTTCCTCTATGAACGGGGATGATTTGTCAAGCAAAATCGCAACTCCTCTAGCTTTCATCGAGTCACCTGTTGGATACTGGGTTTGGAAAATTGAGCTGGAGAAGATTTGTTCTGCTCCCTTCCTATGGGTCTCTTGAAGAAACATCATATTGGGTTTCAGTTTTTTCAGGTAATTTGTAATTTGTGAGTGTTTAGGAGCAGATCCTAAGCCTTTAATATTAAATGACAGTATTCTTAGGTTATCCTGTACACATGTAGGGGGCTGTGAAAGGAAATGTCATTAAGTTTGGTCTGTTTTCCATGGCTAGGTGAGAATCCATATATGGAAGTTTAGTCAAGGGGTTTCCCAAAGGTCGAAATATGAACAGCATAAACATATTGAAAACAATTTTAAAGATTAGAAACATCATCACCAAGGGGGCGAGAGCTCGTAGCATGCCACAAGAATCAGTCAGCATGCTTAAGGCTGAAACCTCTGGCAGGGAATGGGGGGAGACGGTAAGCAAATACAATTTAACAGGAAGCTAACCCAAAATAATGAATATGTAAAGTAGAGAATAGTATAAACAAAATTGAAGCATCACAACAGTCTCATATAAAATATCTTAAACCAATGCAAATGAAAGGAAAGAGAGTGTTAGATATAGCAAGCTCTGTTGCCAAAAGGGGCCGATAGGCAGAAAGAGAAAGCAAATATGGGGCCAACTTCCTAATTGCCTTCACTGCAGGTTGACAGATCTTATTATGAAGAAAAGTTCTGAGCCCAAGGGCTGACTTTTTTGTATTTATTGTGCACCTTTCCTCTGAACTGTTGCCCACTCCTGCTGCGTCTAGGTTCAGCATCCATGTTAGATACTTTTTCCAATTCCGGAGACACCTTGGCATTCAGCACCTCACACAATTTAAGCATTTGGTTCTTGGTAGAGGTAGTCAAGGTGTTGTTCTTATGGAAAACAATCAATTTGAAGGGAAAGCCCTACCAATATTTTATCCCTGCTTCCTACAGGAGGGAGGTGTATGGCCTCAGGTTTTGTCTGTGGATCAATGTCTCTGATGAGAGATCCTGAAACACCTGTACTGAATGGCCATTGTAAGATAATTCTTTGATCAAGGAGAAATTGCTCAAGAAAGAATTTTTGACAGGCAACCTTGCAAATCTGATCAAGGTATCTTGTGGTTGCATGAATGTTCTCTGTCTCGGACCATTCTTTCTATGTCTGATGCTTTTAGGTTAGCTTAGGACAGACAGTGTTTATCCAGGCAACTATAAGAGATAGGAGGTTACCTGGTCTTTCCTTTTCCTCCACACCTCTCACACAAATATTGAGGTGGCGATTTCTGTCCTCCAAATCTTCAATTTTCAACTGCAGCTGGTTGGCAGATTTTTCCAAAGTTAAGAGCCTATCTGCATGAGATAAGGCCTTTTGGAAGGCTGCATTCGCAGTCTCTTTAATATCTCCGATGAACCTCACTAGGACTGTCAGTTTAGTATTTATCAGTTCAATAGCAGAAGCCCAGTCTTGCTGGAGATCTTTCACCAGGTTTCCTCTTAATTTCTTTAATATTTCTGGAAATTAAAGGTCTACTGGCATCAGCTGATCTATTGGGGCCATATGCCATTTTGGAGTTTTCTGACAGCTCTGTGTCATCTACAGATTGTGTTAGATCATTCACCAGAATGCAGAATTCCGCAACCGTTTGGTCAGCTAGACGTTTTGCCCCTTGCATTACGGTTTCTCTGACCTTAGAAGATTAGTACGATCTGTCACTAAAGATGCTTAAAATGCTTAGATTGTTGTTAGGGTTATGCTCTGTTCAAGGAAAGACATCAACCATGCTGGATCGTCGGCCACGCCCCCACCCTGGATCAATATTGACCAAAACAGAGATTGCAGTCAAAAATTAGGAACAGGAAGAACAGAAAGAATTAGATTGTAAAATGTAAAGATTCTTTTTCTTTTTACTGAGCACTACACTGCTTGTCCATGAGAGTCCTCGTCAACTAAGACAGTCACCCCCAAATTACTTAACTAGAGTAAGTGATACCAAACAGAGCTGAACTGATTTCAAAGAAAACATATATACAATTGTAATGTAAATAGATCTTTAAACACAGTATCTTCTGTATATAAGTTTTCTCAATTCTGTAAAGATCATGTCTGTTGTAATCCAAGAGATAAACATCTAAGACAACATAAAAGATTTTTGGCTTAATGTGTGAAACAGCTGATTGCAAGGGAATTACTGATGTCTTTTTACATTATTTCTGCAACTCTTATTCACTATGTCACAATTAAAAACAGACTACCCAAAATTTATGATAAATATGTCTTACAAAAAACTTTAGATCTTATAAAAAGAAAAAATACTATTGAAGAAGAAGCTAGTTAAAAGGGGAGAGGGACTTCTGCACTGAATCGCTGCTCTGTTCTTCACACGGTATTTAAATATTTTGTTCTCAGACAAAACATATTGGCTTGAATGCATTCTGTTCAATAGATTGAGAACAATTATGGTACAAACTTGAAAAGACAAGTATTGATCCAACAATTATTGTTTTCCATTAGAGTAATCCATGAATATCTTAGAGCTAATGTAGGAATAGGGCAAAACAAAGGCCTTAACAAATTATTTTAATAAGCAAGGAAAGAAAGAAAGCTATTTGTTCTCTTTTAAATTAAATTAATTTTTAAAAGTTCTATATGCTTTTCCAGATAAATTCTGTTCCAAGCGATTTATAAAACTACTCATTAAATTACATAAGAAAAAAAACACAATATTTGATGTTACACTCAACAATAAACACACTGAAAGTGTTCCAGGTAATTAATAAGAAATATCTGACCCCTGAAGAAAAAGTATGTTTTACAGCAATAGATGAAAAGCCTGAAAAATGGGCTCAAGCTGGCCTTTCAAAGCTAGAGTTCCAAAATTTGGGCGCCACTACCAAGAAGGCTTTGTTACAGCCCAATTTATCTATGCAGATTTTGAATGTAGCAATTAAACTGCAAAAAATAATTTAGTAAAACAAGAGTTATAATTTGTGGATTTTAAAGAAATGAATACATGATTTGTTCAATTTAACAGGTTATCACTTACCTAAATCTAGCATTAAATAGATCAAAATATATTTTGACCATTTTAATGAAACTATTTAAATAACAAGTTCAGGTATCAACACCCATATAATTGTTTAAAATCATTGCTAAAATTAGACAATAAAAACATTAAAACAAATAATAAGCACATTGAACATACCAGTTATTTATTTGCAAGATGAATACCAGTGATTCATCAAAACATCCTCTCAAGAATGCCAAAGGAATCAATGTTAAAGTGGGTGTCCATGTCACAGAATCAGTGTCATTTAAATGGAGGGGCTAGGAGCATACCAAACACCTGCCTCTGCCTGATGCATCCTAGAGCATCCTATCAGATTAGGAATCAAATACCAAAAATCCAGAGTAGAAATTTGATATGGGCTAGAAGAGGAAGGAAGGAATTTCCTCAAGAACATGCTTGAACCCTAATCAAATTTTATCTCACTTGAGTGGAGAGCATAGTGTTGGTATGATTAAGGACTACTTCGCCCTCTTAAAACTACTCCTCTGCTAAACATATAAGAGAAGGTACAATCATTCTGTTGCAAAATTTAATTAAGATGTCTTCAGTATAGTTTCATCTTTTCTTTTCTTTTTCTAACTGTAATTAATTATACATGAAAGGATGAAGTATTGAAAAGGTTAAAAAGGTCTCTTTTTCTCTAAGCTTCTATATTCTGAGAACCCTGAAGGCATTTAATTCCAAAACAGGAAGCCAGAGAGAGGAACATTCAGCTATTCTAATCTCATGCAGATCTTTTGGAAAGAATTTTCCTAAACACTTACTGAAAGAACTTTTTCTGGTTCTGCACACAACCACATAGATTAAATGCAGTGCTGCAAAAGGAAAACATGTTTACCATATAATTCTATCTTTTGAGTAGAAGTCCCCTTTAACAGTCATGTTCAGAATTTTGTAGGTTGAATTAAAGAAGAATGGCTTAATAGTTCTTGATGCAGTAAAAATAGGATATCAGTCTGCACGCTGGAAGTTTGGTTGTAAAAATGCATAGTAGATTTGAGGTACAAAAATGTCTGCTGCAGAGAAATGTCTGCTATGGTTGTTTAGAAAGAATCACTGTCTTATTTCATTCTCAGCAACTAGTGGAAATGTTTATATTATATTTAAGTAAAATTTAAGGAAAAAATTAACATTGTAATATTAAAAGATTTATTAAAAAGTTTAATTGCTATTATTTAACATTTAGCTTGAAATCCTACACACTTTTATATGAGGATAGGTCCTACCGTAGTAGTCCTTACTTCTAGGTAGAAATATATATAGGATTGAACTACTAGAAGTCATTGTTCAATGGACAAGTTTGTGGACTGTTTTCTGTCTCACATCAACTGGCTCATCACCTTTCTGCTAGATAAAAGTATGCATAGATTCAATTTTCCTGAAACAATAAACAAGTAAAACAATGCCTTCTTTATAATTAATATTATCTATAATATAACCCATGAAATTCAATCTTTACAGTCAACGAGTGGTACTATAAATATCTCTCATAAGCCTCAAAAGCAATAAGTACTTTATCTAAGTTTGCTATATATTTAAAAAAATCAGGTTTGTAAGTAAATTAGTTTGAGCTTGGAAAAGGCAACGACTAGTATCCAAAGTATTCTGTCAGCAAAACTAAAAAGGGTGGAGATTCCCCTTTCCCACACACACTCTCAAAATACACTCTAAAGGGCTAGAAAGCCCAATGGAGAAGATTTCCAAAAGGCACACAAGTCTACAGGAGGCAATAAGAGGAAAATGTCTCATTATGCTAAACATACTTATTTTAAATATACAATACTAGATTTTACCCAATATGTTGTTATAGATATTATTATGACCACATAATTTGTACATTTGAATTTTATTGTACAAACATACAACAGTAAGAACTGATTATTTAACTTAAAAGTTATTTAACAATGCAGTTAAAAGACAGAGTGCTGGTTTGCATTTCAAGATCTAATTAACATCATCTTTAGAAAACAGACTCTGAGCACAAGTTAGGATGATTCATAATGTACAACTTGTCAATCTTCCCCAGTGAAGCCTAAATAGTATTATTCAGTCTCTCTCTCAAAAGTGCACAATTTTGCACATCACAGAGGGGTTTTTTTTATTCTACTTCTTTGCCATTTGAAGTTTGCAAAGTGTTACTTTTCAGCATGTATACGTGCACTAGACTCTCCTGTATGTAAATGTTCAGGGCCAAGAAGAGATCGTGGTTTTATGCAGAGTTCCTCCTCTCAATCACACTGGGAACATATGGGATGAGCTCCATTGCTATTGCTAAATAGTAGAGAACATTGATGGGTTAGTCAGATGGTGAAAATAATCCCGGATTGAATCCTGGTTGAATCTTTGTTGTTCATATGCATCCCATATGCACTCAATTCAGTTGGGGGGGGGGATTGCCAAAAAACTCACGTAACTCGGGATAACCAGAACTAGTTTTTTCCCACCAGGTTTTGGAAAAAGATTTGCATCAATGGCAGTGTGAATAACATTCTAAATAGACCAGACCTACACAACTTGGCAGTAGGTATGGGCCAAATTTAAAATAGTCTAAACTTCTTCAGGCTGCAAATAGGTTTTAATTAAATATTATTTAATTAATAATATTAATTAATACTAATTAACATTAATTCCATCCTCCTCCTTTTTTGCCCGGCCCTCTCCTCAGGCCAAAACCAAGTGGCAGACGAGCCTTGTCTGTCCTTCTCCTCCGCCCAGACTTCTCCTTGGGAAAAGACCAAATGATGGAAGAGCCTTTCTCTTCAGAAGAAAGCCAAATAGCAAATGAGCCTTGCAGGACAAACGTTTGCCATTTCTTCTTCTCCTCCACATGGCCCTCTCCTCAAGAGGAGGCAGAGTGGTGGAGGAGCATTGATGTCATTTCACATCCTTATGGGCTGCCTGGAATCCTTTGGCAGGCCACATGCAGCCCCCAGGCCATATGTTGTGCAGGCCTGAAATAGACCCAGGATTTAATCTTGCATGCCTGGCTGCATCTTTCACTTCTGAGGAGGGGAGAGGAGGATTCTGCCTCTCTCATTTCCCTCTGCATCCCCTGTCTCTTGGCAGCCAGTGACTCTAAGGAGCAGTGAGAGACATTGGCACAGCTGCCGTTGCTTCAAGAGATGCAACTGGGGACATTTTCGGACAAGGGGTCACCTGGAAGGGAGAGGTGCAAGGTTGGGCAGCATGTTTGAGCAACACAACATGGAGAAATGCAAAGAGATGCAGTTTCGATGAAAAAAATTGTATGAATAACAAACCCAGAATGTGTGAGTTGGCTTGTTCGCATCATCCTGATTTTAAAAAATGACATCTGAATGACCCCTGAGCTATTGCTTACAGGATTGCTCCAATCCAATAGTAAAAACAAACAACTAGTTTTCTCTGTCTGAGAAGGCCAGCCAGTAGCCTTCAATTTCCTGCTCTGGGGAGAAAACAGACAAAATGTACATAGGTTTTTATCTAGCAGGAAAAAAAGATGCTCTAGCTGATGTCCAACAGAAGGCAGTCCACATACTTCTATGATCGATTAACCGAGAACAGATGAAAATGGTGTAGCAACAGTAGCATCTGCCAGAATTCCTACAAGCTCTCAAGGAAAGGAAAATAATTTCTGTTACTAAAAAAAAGATCAAAATCTTTAGGATGGATAAGTGATATGTATGCAAGTTAATATAACAAGAACAGTAAAAAAATAAGTAAAAGTATTCAAGCGTTAAATTGGCCCTTTGTATATAAGACTCTTCTTCCCCCTAGGGCAGGATAGAGTATCTTCTGAAATCATCTGTCTTTGAAGTAGATTGGGCCTCTGTCCTTGTATTCCCTACCATCTTCCAGCTACCTGGGCACATTCATTTCTTTTTCATCTCAGCCTCTCCTACATAATTTGCACTAGAGAGGCAGTATGTGCAGAACAAAATATTACCTATTTGTTTATCACATCCTAGCCCACTAGGGGCTATGAGGAAATGCACAACTGATAAAAACAGATTTGCAGTAATTTGCAGCAATTTGCAGTAAATATAGCTTCTGAACTCTTTCCAAGGGGAGCTGCATGTAACCACTAAAGTAGCCAAGTAGTGGAAGATAATTTACACATTAACATGGTGACCAAAGCAGTCTTCTCTAGGATGAATTGTAGCAGGTGCACCAACCAAAGCTGGGCAAAGTCACCCTTGGCCACAGCAGCCACACACCAAGAGCAGACCAAGAGCAATACTATGTCCAAGAGCACTCCCAAGCTGTGAACCTACTCTTAGGAGCCCCGATGGTGCAGTGGTTAAATGGAAGTAGCGTAGCCAGTATTTCAGCCACCAGGTTGTGAGTTCGATCCCAGGGCTGCAGGGTTGACTCAGTCTTGCATCCTTCTGTAGGTCGCTAAAATGAGTACTCAGCTTGTTGGAGGCAATTAGCTTACACATTGTAAACAACTTAGAGACTACTTAGTTCGGTATAAAGCAGTATAGAAATGTAAATGCTATTGGTATTGCTAATTGGGGCTAAGCAGACAAGAGAGGAAAAACTGGGCCATTCCTGGGTTTTCCTGGTTCAGCTGGAAACCTTCCTGTCCACATGGCCTGCTCCCAAAGCAGGCTGAACACCCATGGGCAGTGTGCATCACAGTGTCATGCTGAGCAGCTCAATTTTCTTCACCTCCCCCCATGCATGTGCATCAGTGGACCCAGGACACATCAGCAACAATCATGAAGGCCCCCAAATATATGCCTCCTTTCCTTCCTTTACCCCTTGGCCCACTGTTAGCCAGTTCATATATGTTTTTATTACACCCATTGCATTATTGTCTGGCCATTCCCTGGCAGCTCCGAACTGTAAGAATTAGAAGGATGAGAGATGAGCAAATGGACTGGCACAGCACATACTATTCTGTTCACATATCCTAAATTTTAGAATAAACTCTTCCCCAAATGATGCCTTACAAACTGGGAAATCCGTGGCAAATCAAAATCCAGCAAAAGCTATGGAAATGAAAACATGGGAAGGAAAATATGCAATACCTGTCACACTGCTAGAGGTCACTGATCAATATTCATAGGCCATTTCTAAGCTCTTCTACTTCAAAAATTAGTACAGACATTGCCAAGTTCTAGATATAGACCAAAATTGTTTTCTAAGTACCAGCAGCAGAATCTACCAGATTTGTAGTTGGAATGTATGTGTGTTATGTGTCAAGTCATCATTTACTTACATGTATTCAAGTGTCAATTCATCATTTACTTATGGGGTTTTTTTTGCCAAGATTTATTCAAAGGTTTGCTATTGTGTTCCTCTAAGATTGGAAGAGTGTGTCTTGCTCAAGATCACCCAGCAGGTTTCCTGTAGCCCAGCAATCAACCCCTACACTACACTATGGCTGTCTTCTTACAATGATGGACTGAAATTGAACTGACATACCTTTAACAGAGAGTCATGACTTTAGCCCTAAAGTATCCTTACTTGATCATCTGTAAAACACTTTGTGTTATAGCTGTACTGAAAACGTTGATTAGAAACACTTCAGACACTATTGCTGTTGATCTGCCAGATATTCTGAGTAGCTTTGAAAGAAAAATCAGATTTCACTTGGATAAACAGTTTACAAAAAAAACTAATGGCCAGAATTCACTTGGGGACTGACATCTTTGGGGAATGGAATTGAGCAATTTTAAAACATCTGTATTCAGCAAGCAGCTGCTGTAATGTTACTTTGTAGGGGAGCTAATAAATTGAACGTTGTGATTCAGCACCTATGCACAACATGAATTTTGCTAGTAACCTGATGTGCATCTTCCAAAATCACTAGAAGAGTTCCTTAGTGCTTTTGCTACATAACTAAGTATGCATAAAGTTATGCCATGTAGACTGTGATATAAAATCACAGCCATTATTATTGGTGTCTTTAGGTTTTAAAAAAGTGACCGTAAGATTTTGCCTTATTGCAGTCCTTCAGCAACTCTATGCATTTCGCCCAAGCCAGTCATAACACCCCCACTCCAATATTTAGAGTTCCAGTCCCCCTGAGATTAGTACAAAGTGAATGATTCCATTCAGGTATTCCAAAATGGCTTCAGCATAGCAACAGAAAATTTAAATAGTAAATTCAAGACATAATCCATGTCTTGACTAGAGATATAGAATGTTTCTAAAAAGTAAATCTACTGATATATGTGAAAAACAGATCTTCAAAAAGGATTTCAAAAATCCATGCGTTCTTTGTTTTATATCAACACTTTTCTAACAATTCTGCTGATGTCCTTCATATGTCAAAACATATAATTTGTACAAAATCAGTAAGATTATTGTTATTATATATAATTAGATAAAAAGCCTACTGCTTTCCTATCAGATTCATTCATTTTTGTAACAAAAAAGCCTTTCTACCAGGAAACCTATATTAAAGCAAAACAAACCCCAGAGGCTTCCTTAATAAATAACGGTTTCCAAATGGTAAGGTTTCTATTTAATATTTACAGTTTAGTAAAGAACATTTAGCACAATTGTAGGATCTCAAAACAGCCTCAGGCATAAATATGCAATGTCCTCTTATCTGAAGCCTCCAGGATGCCCAAAACATAACTCTTGAGGGGTCTGCTGCTCTACAGGGACATTTTTGGAGGGGGGTATAGATGTGGGGAAGTTTTAAGTACTTGGGGGTATCCAAAAATTTTAATGATCACCTTTTTAAAAAAATGTCAGAAAGTTTGTTTTGATTTGTAATTGTTAACTTATCTCTATGTAGTCACTATCTAGATTTATGCATTTTTCTCAGCGTATCTTGACCTTCTGAATACCTGATATTGTAGAAGCCTGCAGATTGCGCCTGGTGAGGATTTTACACTTTAGTCACTTCTGGCACAGCCAGTCACAAAAATAAAGGACACTATGAGCTGATTTTCTCAGCAACGTGCACTTAGGGACCAATGATGACACTGACAAAATTTCATCAATATGCCATAATAACTTCTGGGTGATAATTATTACTTTACGATACCCCCTCGTAAGGCGCAATCTGCAGACTTCTACAATATCAGGTATTTGGAGGGTCAAGATACACTGGGGAAAATATATAAATCTAGATAGTGACTTCATAGAGATAAGTTAACAATTACAAATCAAAACAAACTTTTTGTCAATTTTTTTTAAAAAAGGTGATAATTAAAACTTTTGGATACCCCCTTGTATAATGTACACTACAATGAGGAGATGATCACTCCTTCCCCTCCTACTGGATTTTACTGTTCCACTAGTGAGATCCTACCGTTGAATTCCGGTCATTATATTTTAACAGAACTACCCTTCCTCCACGCTTCCAAGTATTATCTCAAAAAAGGTGGTTTCCACTGGCACCTTAACTTTGACTGAAGTGTTCAGTATCATGCTTAATTTGGCTCTTGGCCTGGGAGTCTAGAAAGTTCTAGCTAGACTATTGTCAGTACCCAACTTTCTGGAAATTATCTTTTCAAATACCAATTTTGGCAGGGATTCTGCAATAAAAACTGTTTTATTACTATAGATTTTATTTATGACTAGCTTGTAAATAGTTTCTTATTTTGAAAGCTATGTTTCAAAAATAAAACTTTGTACTGGTGTCTTTACATTTATAGCCTACTTTTCCAATGTTTAAGATTGCATTTAAATTGCTGTTGTCACAAGGAGGACTATTCTAGAAGGTTTAGTTTCATCTGTAATACTTGTTTATTTTTAAATTCTCCCAAGGAGAAGCAAACAGACTTGTACAGCAGATAGCACAACCACTCCTTCTGCATCTGATTCATGCAACAAGCAGGTGTATATATTCCAAGGGAGCTTAAGTTTTAGATGACTCAAGGAAAAGAACATCTCTGAACAACTCATGTCCAACCTGAGAACTGTTTTAATATTTTTCATGACATATACTCAAATACTAATTTTTAGTTGTCTAACTACCAGACTCTAATCTTGGCTTGACTGGTTTGAAGCCAAAATTTCATTGACCACAGTGTGTTTTGTTTTGCATCTTCACATTAGGTGAAAATCAGTTACTCATTATATTTCCACCAGGTATATCTCAATGTAAGCTGCAGTATTCATTTTTAAAAATCCTCATCAGCACCTATTAACTGCATTTTTAAAATATGGGGTATACTACACTATGTCTAATTTTATCCCGAAGAACTATATATAGTAAAGGCCTTATCCCAAATGTTCTTTTTTCTTTTGTCAAAGGAACTGTAACGGAGCCTCTCTGGGACATCTGGGTGAACTAGGAAGAGGATGTCATATGGCATGAGGCACAGCTGGATCCCAAATGTCAGAGGATTTACAGTATTATCAGCTCCTCAAAGTGTGCTTAGAAATATACTGTGGACTGCGTGGACAACATGAAATAACAATGCTAGGAAAGTACATGAAGGCTAGGGAATTAAAAGATACTGCAGACAGTGGTTCCCTATCTTACGACCGTAGCTGATAGACTACAACTCTCAGATTACTTGACCACTTCCATGTCCTCTAGAATCTCAGAGAATTGAAATCTGACAGCATCTGCTATAGGTTCAGAGGGAGCAAACTTTGTCTTCCACATACAAGTTATCAGAGAAATTATACAGTAATCTACTGCGGTTTGAAATAAGAAAGAGAGAAATGTTTTCTTTTTTGAGGGCTCTGGACAAGGTAATAGCCAAACAGCAGGCAATGGAAAGAATGAACAGGAGTTAAGATGTTTCTTTGTAAAAGTAATTTATTGTCTAATTAATTACACACCTATGTTTTAATGTTTAATATATAGTTCCATTACTTTCCATTTTTAGTTTCTTTTTGAAAAATCTAAAAACGTAAAAGGAAGGAAGGAAGGAAGGAAGGAAGGAAGGAAGGGGGGGGGGAATCCCCTCAGTCCTCCACTGCATTTTTAGCTGCCAAACAGCTAAATCACAAAACGGAGGACAACTAAACATTACATGGGGAAAGGTAATGTCACTGCTGATAACTGCTTGTCATTGTTGACAAAGGACCACCATAAAGCCCTGTTGTCCAAAAAAAGAAAGGCATTACAAGAAACATTACTTGTAATGTGTTACTTCCAAGCTCTGAGAATGGACCAAATGTATATGAAAGAAGAGGTCTGAACAGAAGCCATATAGTAGAGAATAAGCAGTAGCAACAGAGTGATGCTGGTGGTGATGGTGGGGACTGTGTGTGCTTATTTTGAGAAAGAAACCTTGTAGAAAAAAATGTCAAAGACATTTATTAAATTTGGGCATGGGTGAGAAATAGATTGTGATGGTGACAGGGGTAAAAAGCCTAACGGACATAAGTTTGTATTGAGCTTTTTTTTCAGTTTTAAAAGAAACACAAAACTGTTGAAAAAAGGAAGATTGTTTCCAAACCAAATATTCTGAAATCAAGTGTAAACACATCAAGCTGTGATTATTTGGTAGCAAAATATTAAACTGTTTAAAAATCCGTTTTTATAATAATTCCAATTTAATCCAGAAAGTCTTTCGCATCACACAGAAAGGTTTATAATAATCCCGAAACCATCTTAAATCACAACAGTATACACATGCAAACAATCTCAAAAAGATTAACACAAAGTGTTGGAACCTCTACAGTTTTAGCTACATTTAAACATTGCTCTTCAGGGGGGAAAATACAAACACATGATTAAAAATTATTACCCTTGGTATCAAATATCTAGAGTTAAGTTTACAGTGGCTTGAAGCCAAAAACTTTGTATTAGACAAGCCCCAAAGCTTGCATGTGCTCAGATGGATTTTTGACTTACTTTCTTTCAACAGCAAACCATGGCATCATGCCACATCATAAACTTCAGTTGCAAGTCCCTCCAGTTTCCAGCAGCTTGCCATGTGGCATGGCAGACTGCTTTTTTAAAAACAAAAATCCAAAGCCCCCTTGAGTACATTGAAATAGTTGTATGTTACTTTGTATGTTACTAGCCATTTTTTAATAAAAAGTCTGCTAATTTATTATACTATCCAAATGATAAATGCTTATACTATAAAGACTTCAACCCCATACTCACTCTTCCTAGGAATAACTTCAAATGAACAATGAAACTTACTTTTAAGTAGACTTGCATAAAACTGCACTGTATGAGTTTAATCCTATGCAAAGTTCAAAGTACTTAAATCCTTTGGCCTAAAATCGAATGTGACACTAGCAGTAGTGTTAGTATTTTCAGCCCCTCCATCTCCTGCCTTCTCCATCACAGAAAATCTCCTCCAGAGAATTCCCAGGCCCCTGAAGAAGGCTATTAATATTTCTAGAAGGGCTTGGAACAGCTACCATGGAGGGGT
Organism: Urosaurus nigricauda; assembly: GCA_034509955.1. Taxonomy (NCBI): domain Eukaryota; kingdom Metazoa; phylum Chordata; class Lepidosauria; order Squamata; family Phrynosomatidae; genus Urosaurus; species Urosaurus nigricauda. The sequence goes on along the minus strand of JAOEGL010000002.1, from coordinate 46,135,768 downwards.
GTAGGGATGTGACAGCATTGCACTCCCAAATAAGAATTCCATTTTTAGCATTGCAGTAACTTAAAAATCCAGGTGAGCACTTAGAAATACAGTCCAAACATCCACAGAAAAGTTGCCAGCAAATTTAGGAAGGATATGTGAACACAGAAAAGATAAAGAGTCCTAGGTGCAAATGATTTCCATGTGTAGTTGTGAAATCTGCTTCTATAGTTGCAGTAAAAGCACTGGAAGTAAGTGCACTTTGGATTTTTGTTTTAAGGGTTCACACAGACTGGGCTAAAGCCCTGAAATTTGGCCAGACTCATCACCATACTGACCATTTTGTTTTTTGGTGTTTGTTTTTGTTTTTTGAAGGTCCAGATAATGATCCTCCTGGTCTTTAAAAGGTGCTGTTGAAAGTCCAACTTCACAAGAGGAGGATGTTCTTTTGAAACCCCAGGAATTTCTAAAACATCCCCATCTGTCTGCTTTGAACATAGCTTCCACATCACTTTCTAATGATGGGTCTTCCTTGAAGGAATCTGTCATCCTCGTATCTCTTTATATTGTTCTCCAGTGAATAATTTCCATTGTTTTTACTTCAATCCCAAGTACTGCAACATTTATACATTCTATTTCTTGTTTTCCAACATCTAACTTCTGATGATGCATGCTTCTCACATTCCATGCTTCTTTCACATGCATTGTGAAGCGCTGGACTTTCCTTTTACCTTGGAGTACATCAGCAGCTGAATATCCCTTTGGACTGAGTCCCACTGAAACATAGCACTACTCATCCTTTGCTTCTCTCTAGCAGCTGGTTTTCACCTGGGTGTTTCGCCAGCACTATCTCCAGTTTCATTTTTGTTTGTCTTATCATAGGATTATTATTGTAAAAGACCTTCAGAAATGGGTTACTGGTTTCTTCTGTACTGTTCTAACAAGAGCTAGCTAAGTGCCACTGCAATTCTAAGAGAAATGTCATCAACATCACTCCCCACTGTTGCTGCTGTTTGGCACATTTAGTCTGGCTCTTCAGCAACAGCTTGATTGATGTGGGAGACCTTCCAGCAGCGTAACTGTCAGCATAGTCTTTTGCCTCATAGTGGCAATCAATACTTTTCACTGATAAAAAGTATCAATTAAATGGAGACAGAATAAAAGAATATTTTAAAATAATATTTTATTATTATTTGGAAAATGAAAATCATAATAAATGAGGACATACGTTAAGTCTGCACACCCATGAACACTTTTCTGTAAACAAATTCCAAAGAAGTAGTAGGACCTACCTCTGAATAGACATAGATTTTCCCGACTTTCCTTAAATTTCATAGTAGAATATGTAACAAATGGATGCGCCTCCCAAGTCTCTGTAACATTCTGATCTACACAAATCATCAGACACAATTTATACAAAAATAAATCAGAGTATAGAAAGTCAATTTGAATGGTTTGCTTATTCAGTACAGCTTGTTTTCCACAAATTAATGTCTAAAAATATTTCTTCCAGAAAATCAGCTGACTCACTGAAGGTCCATGAGATGAAGTGGACTGCAAGACATAAAGATGAAGGATAACCATATTGCCACAAAACTATCCTCTTAATTTTCCTCTGACTACTGTCAGGCAATATGTCAGGGTTTTTTTTCAGAAACAGCCATAATCCAGAATCTAGCTATCATCTAAGTCAGTCATACTCAAAGTTGTGGTTTATGGACCAGTGCCAGTTCATAAGCCATCAGATGCCAGTCCTTGGAGAATCTCCAGGAAAGAAACAAACACATATATCCAGTTAGCATATATATGGTACTGGTCCCAAGCAGATTGGGAAAAAAAATAAATCTAGTCCCTCTCATTAAGTTAGGATACACTGGTCTTCGCAATGGATCCTGTTAAGTATTCCAGTTTCTAGCTATCTCTTTTCTTGCAGCTCATGAGACTATGTACAGTATATAAATCCTAAGTGCATCAACTTCTTAATCTGCTCATCAGACGTGGAGAAGGTATTATGAGGTTCAATAACTTACTGAGATGTTTGGCTAAACCAGGCATCTATTCCTCCCCCCTCCATTGAAATATTTTAAGACTACTGTACTAAGGTTCCTGTTTCTCAGTTCCTCCAGCAATTCACCAAGGTGCTCTTATTTACTTTGTGTCACTTGCTAGGACACATTTATCCTTTATTATCTTTAATACACATTTTTTAATTGATGGCAATATTTATTTGTATAGGGAACAGCCAATTACAGTTTCTATTTCTATTACTTAAAAAAACAGCCTATTTAAAGAGGGGTGAGTTATCAAGGCTTTCTGTATTCCTCTAAATATCTATGGATGTGACCACTACTTATCTATTTACGTAAGAAGAAATATGACACATACAGTGCAGGGTATCTGATGAGTACTAAATGGGTTTCTTTACAGCAGCAACATCAGAAATAGATACACTTTTCTCTTGTTTTATTTGCATTTGTCTTACAGCTTTCATAAACATTTGTACCATGGCAAAAAAGCTCTATTTATATTATTATTGTATGAGGATAACTGAAATGTGAAGTCTGAAATATTCAGTAACAAACCCTCTCACCCCTTTCTTCTTATACATTCAAATAAATCTACAATATATAAAATTTCCATGGCAGCACTGCTGACTTTGTTTTCCTTTGAGAAAACTCTGGAGATTTATGACACTTTATAACATTTGCTTTATTGACAAATACACAGAATGTAAGTACTATATCAGTTACAAATGAATAAAATTATTTTCACATATAAAAAGGAACTGACACTGAAAATTACTTTTTGCTGGGTTCTAAAAATTGAGGTACCCTCCCAAAGAAATGGGAACTCGTAATAGTCCTGGAATACATTTTCAAATCTTTTGAAATTATCAGTAATTCTAATAATGACTATGCAACTAGAGTAACCATGTATTTTTGCATGTAAGAACTGGCAAAACTGGCAAGAAAAATTATATTAAGCTATTCTAGAAGGAGAAAAGAGCAAGGATTACAAATTATGCCTGTACTGTATTCAATGGCCAAAAATCATTTCTACTAGTCAAATATATATATAAATGTATAAAAACACATCAGAGGGCCTTTTCCTGCCCACTTAGCAAATTGTAGCTTCTATTCTCACAGAATTAAGAAGGGCTTGTTTCCCATAAGCCTAACTCCCCTGCAGGTTTCTGAAAAGTAAACTTTGCCTTCACTTCTTTAGCAAGCTACAGCATAGCACAGCAAGCATCTGTTTTCAAAACCAGGGTAAAACTCTAGGAAACAAAGTCTTTCCATTCTTCCAAAGAAATTCACCCCCTTGTTCTGTTTTGTTTCTTATTTTCATCAGCTTTCTCAGTACAAAAGAAAGGAAGCTGGGCTTTTCTTTTCTTTTTTCTTTTTAATTACATGTCCAATCTCCAAAGGGGGGTGGGGGGTGGGAAATAGAGAAAGTGAGAAGTACAATAAGCAGTGCCCTCTGCCTTCCAACTCATTAATCGATTTGCAAAGTAAACCACCTTTGTCCTTTAAAAAAATTACCTACAATTTGAATTATGTGGCACAGGAGCTTGGAAGGAGAGTCACATATTTGTTGGCAAGCTCACCATTTTCTTTCTCTCTGTATCCCTTTCTCTTTACATTTTGTGGGCCACTAGGAAAGGTATAGACTGCTCTTATGGAACTGGAACCAACCATATGCTGGATGCTTTTGAAATTGGGTGAAGGACTGATTCAGATCAGTCCAATGATGATATGCAACCTAGACTATAGGTAGCCCACTCCAGCTTTACACATTTGCAAAAATATAGACTTTGATTGATATAGGCCATCATACTTCCATGAATATGTCTGGTCTGAGAACTGTTTCTGTTTTCAATCGAGGCAGATGGATTCAAAACACATGCAAATAAACAGGCCAAGCTGAAGATCAGTCAGGACATTGGTTTGCAACCAGTGCAGCTTTCTCAGAAGAGGACTGATGCAAAAGGAATTTTCTTCTCTTTTCTCTGTACTGCAACCATACACACTGAGAGATATACAGCGCTGCACAACATAGAAATTGGGAAGCAAACAGGCAGTCAGGTCTAAGAGCATTCATGCACACAAAAATTGTTTCTGTTTGTTTCCCCTGATTACACCTTCTCATTATAGGTCTCTATTCTGCATCTGAGGATGCCTGAGATTGCAGTGTAAAAGAAAAGAGAAAATAATTCCCCTTTAGAGCAATTTCACTGCAAACACCCAACTCATAACCCAAGGTTTTTCCAGTGGATCTTTAACTTCAAGGAATGTTTTTGGGCAGAGTCACAAAGCACTGCAATGAAGGTGGAGGATCCATTTTGTGCTGCATTGGACATGAGCCTCTGTGGGTCTCTAAGCTTTAAACAATGCCCAACGCTTCATCAAAGTTGGATCTGAGACTCCTTAAGCAAGAAAATAAGATCCATAACTCTAGTATTACACCAGCCATTCCCTACTGTACCACTGTAAGCTCTTAAAAGAGAAGAGGGGGTTGTTAACTGAAGTTACTTAGCAATGCCAAAGTATATAATTTCAGCTAAGGGTAGTGTATTTTAAAAACCTGCTACCTTTCAGCTTGGGCACTTAGCAGGCCATCTATCTTTGCCATTTAAGTACTCAGTAAAACACACAGTAACATGAAAACAACTTTTTCGTTGCCTATCTTGTGTGAAAGTCTGCATTTGAAGTACTTCAGTCCTTCAGACAAGTTCCAAGCTGGGGGTGGGGTGGGGGCATGAACCATGCAGTTTTTACCTTGAATTACAAGGGGGTTGCCTATCACCCAGACTGCCATGTTTTGCCCACATACTAGGCATGCCTGTTTGGAACATTGTTTAGCCCAGATTCCAAGCTTTCATTAAAAAAATAAATAAATCTCTAGTCCTTGTAGAATCCAAGATATGGGTCAAATTGTTCTTGAAGAAACAAATCCATTCTGGAATTTCAAGCATGAGGGAAGTGATAATGAGCAGTGAGAATGGCAGAACACAAGAAGCAAATGAGAGGTGCAGTGTGAATCAAGTGAGTAGGAGTGACAGACAAACAAGTGGTGTAGGTGGTGCGCAAAAAGGAAGTGGTAAGCTATGATGATGTGAGGTAAGGTGTGGGAGCTAGTAGGAGAGATGGGACAACAAATGGCATGAGCATCGGTGTGCAAGAATCATAGAATCGTAGAATTAGAAGAGACCACAAGGGCCATCCAGTCCAACCCCCTGCCATGCAGGAGCTCTCCATCAAAGCATCCCTGACAGATGGCCATCCAGCCTCTGCTTAAAGACCTCCAAGTAAGGAGACTCCACCACCTTCTGAAGGAGTGTGTTCCACTGTCGAACAGCCCTTACTGTCAGGAAGTTCCTCCTAATGTCTAGGTGGAATCTCTTTTCCTGTAGCTTGCATCCATTGTTCCAGGTCCTAATCTCTGGAGCAGCATAAAACAAGCTTGCTCCCTCCTCAATATGACATCCCTTCAAATATTTAAACAGGGCTATCATATCACCTCTTAACCATGTCTTCTCCAGGCTAAACATCCCCAGCTCCCTAAAGAAGCAAGCAAGAGGTGCACCATGAAGAAACGAGTTGAGAAAAGGGAGAGTACTGAAAGGATGTGATGGTGGTGTCCAAGAAAAGAATGGCATATCACAATGATGCAAAGTGAGGTGAGGAAGGTGATTGGATAAAGCAGGGGTGAGCAGTGCAAGCAGCAGTGTACAAGAAGTGAGATGTGTGCCATCACAGTGTAAGGTGAGAGAGGGATAAGTAGGGACAGGACAGTGAGTGGCATCAGCTGCAATGCACAAGAAATAAGCAAGGAGCTATGTGTAACTGCTTTTTATTTATACTATACTACAATTGTATATGTCTTTTTCATATGGTTTCCCTTTCTCTTTTAATCCCAAAGTAATCTTGTGAGAGGTAATGGTGGCCCATAGTCACAAGGTTAATTCCATGACTAAACAGAGGTTTGAACTTGGATCTCCCTATTTCTAGTCAGTTTAAATATTATACTGGTTCTCTCAGATCAGTTGTAACTGTAATTGTAGGGCTGTTCGGCAGTGGAACACACTCCCTCGGAGTGTAGTGGAGTCTCCTTCCTTAGGGGTCTTTAAGCAGAGGCTGGATGGCCATCTGTCAGGGATGCTTTGACTTGGAGTTCCTGCATGGCAGGGGGTTGGACTGGATGGCCCTTGTGGTCTCTTCCAACTCTATGATTCTATGATTCTATGAAGCTTGAAACAAGGGAAGGGGAGGCAAAGCAAGAATTAATTTTCCTGATTTGCATAATTAGAATGGAAATTAGAGTAATTTGCATTATTAGAATAATCTGCACAATGTACAAATTAGATGTCACAATTTTAAGTAATGGAATATGGCAAACCTAATATCAGCTATTGTCAAGTCAACTTTGACTTATGGCAACCCTATGAACCTCCAAGTCATCCTATCCTCAACAGCTCTGCTCAGCTCTAGCAAAGTGAGGGCTTAGGCTTCCTTGACTGCAGCCCCAAACAGACGGGCCAAATGAAGGAGTTTCCAGCCATTTGGAGGCATGCTATTTGCAAAGTGTCGAAGCCACGCCTTAGGACCAGAGCAAAAAGGAGTAGGGACAGTTTGACTCCTGGTGGCACCAGTTGGCCCCCTGTGTCCATGGCCTCCCTTGGGAGTAGGCTGTGTGGACATCAGGGTTCTGACCACAAACTTGAGCAGCTCCTTTGTGCCTGTCTGTCCCACCCCAAGTCTCTCCACCTGTAATGAGATGTTCATCTTTTCCTGCTGCCTTCAAACTTAGGTCCCTTTCTGGGAAAAAAGCAGCACACAAATGAAATTAATAAATAAATAGGTATTATTGGCTTTTCTAATAAGTAATGTCTTCTCATGATATGTCCAAAGCAGTGGTGTTCCTGCACCAGGTGTTGCTTGTGTGGGGGGCAGGGCTTGGAGGAGCGAAGAAAAAAGGGCATGCCTCTCACTTTGCTACCACGCATCATTTTACTTCCAAGTAAACCAGCATGTGGCAAGAAGGGAGCAGCCTCCCTACTTGCCACATGCTTGTTTACCTAGGAGTAAAATGGCATGCAGTAGGTGGGGGGCATACACTCAGCCAGGTGTTACCCATCTTCTGTGTTGTCACCCAGTATGGTCCACACCCCCACATCCCCCAAGTGACGCCAATGGTCCAAAGTATGACAGGCTCATTATAGTCGTTTTTGCTTCTAGCCCTGTTTGTTAACTGTACTTGAGTAGATCTCAGTTCATGGCAACCTTGTGGATGAGATGTCCAGGACATCCTATCCTCCACTGTTTTACTCAGGTCCTACAAATTCATACCCATGACCTGTTTAATAGTCCATGTAGGGTTTTTTTTCTCTTTCTACATCCCTCCACCTTTCCTAACATTATTGTCTTTTCCATTGAGTCATGGTTTCTCATGGCATAGCCAAAGTACAACCACCTCAACTTTATCATCTTAGCTTCCAGGGAGATTTGCGGCTTGATCTGTTCTAAGACCCATTTGTTTGACTTTTTAGCTGTTAATGGTATCCTCAGCACTCTTCTCCAGCACCTCATTTCAAAAGAATTGATTTTCTCATAACAGTTTTCCTCACTGTCCAGTTCTCACATCCATACATGGTAATGGAGAATACAATGGCTTATACAATTCTAACTTTCATGCTCAGTTGTACATCTTCACACATTAGGATTTTTTTTAGTTCTTTCATAGCTGCCCTCCCCATTTCTCATGTTCTTCTGTCTCTTCACTGCCATTCCCATTCTGATCAATCCTTGACCCAAGGGACAGGATCTCTTTTACTGCTTCGATATCCTCATTGTCTTCTTTAGTAGTTGTTGCAGATCTGTGATGTCTTCTGCTAGTATTATGGTGTCATCTGCATATCAAGCCGCTAAACTGTCCATATTACATAACACTGAATAGACACATAACCATGTGCTTTATTTTAAGCCTGTATTGTTGTTGTTGTTTTACTATCGTAGTAATTTTTGAATCCCATGGGTTTGCGTTTCAATGGCAGGTTGATTTAGAAATGGAGACAAATTGCTTAAGCTCACCTTGTCTGCAATTTATTTAATGCCTTTATCTAACTTCCAAGGCAAGCTGTCTTATGCAGGGCTGAGCCCCAGGGGACTGTTAGATGTACTTAATTTCACATATTTAGGTATAATTGACTATGTGTCCAAACATATGCTCCATATCCTAAAGGCATAAAAACATGTCTGATCTTGAAAGCTAAGCAGGGTCAGTTCTGGTTAGTACCTGGATGGAGGACTACCAATTAATACCAGCTGCTTTTTGGCAATATCTCAGAGGAAAGAACTGGCAAAACCACCCATGGGTATGCCTTGCCTAAGAAAACCCCATGAAATTCACAATAAGGAGGCAATTTGAAAGCACATGCACACATATTATCTTGCAGAATGCCAGGGTGCCAAAGGGAATAAATCGATGTAGACAGGTTATCATACTGTAGTAAAGAACAGTCAAAGACTTTTGATTATATAGTAAGCACCATGTCTTCTATTCTAAACACCATCCAGAATTGGGAAATCAAAGCATAAACCTGCTAATTTAGAGACATTTCTTTTAAGATAATGAAAGCACTAATAGAACCCAGCAATGACGATCAGTTTCAGCACCTGCTTTTACCTTTTCCAGAAAATAACCAGCTAATAATCTAAAAACTCTAATGATTCAATCAGTAAATTAGCATATCTAGACAATTAAAAGAGGATATGCTTTGTGGGATAAAAGGTATGATAATATTGTGTAAATCTATAACTCAGCATTTATCTATATGACCTGGAAATTTTATATACAAAAGAATTTAGATTGCTGGATTGATTAGACATAGATTAAAAAAATCTTCCATATCAGATAACTATTATCCAGCTTCATTTCTTATTATTTTAATCTAATTATTCTCAGAGGGTAGGTCATCTAATCAAGCATGTTCCCATTAAAGTTAAGCTCACTACTACCAGCTCTTTCCAATGAACCAGTAATTGGGGAGGGGGACCCTAAAGTCAAGCTAAAAATTTAACATTTAAATGCTAAAGATTTTCTGTATCATTAAAAAAAACGCAAGGTATTAAAGTTTTAGTGCTACATGAAGTGGTACAAAATAATTTTAAGGAATATTTTAGGTTATTTTCTTCATAAAGGACTATATGCTGCTTGTATAGCTGTAAAGCTCCCTTGCAGCATTTCCAGTCCATCAGGTACAGAGCTAGATTTTTTTTAAAAAAAAAACCTCTCTAATTATCCATAAGACTAAATTGGGTCCCAGATAATTTAGTCTTCACTTGCCACAAACCATTTATTTTTAAATGGAAGGGGGGAGGGGGGATAAATGAATGGGGAAAGACAGGCACAACATGAGGATGAAGACAACATGCCATGAATATGTATTTTACAAACATCAACTCCATGGAAATATGGGTTTGGACATATGGTTACCATATTAATATATTCCTATTTTATGTCCCTTCTCTAATCTCTTTTTCCCTTTTTGATTTTTTAAATATAGATATAGATCCAATAAATTTGTTTTTAAAAGGATAAGGACAATGAATGAAGAATAAGAAGACTCCCTTTGGACTATATGGAGCATTCAAATGTGCTTTCCCCAGAATCCATTTGTTTATTTATTTATTTTAAAAAATTGAGCGTAAAGATTAATCTTAATAGATTACAAAGCATTTTATAGTCCTTAGGTTATACATGCTCTACACAAGCCAAAGCTTTTTATGTTTACAAAGCCATTTTGCCTTATATAAAATCAGGCAGTATCACCTAACTCTGGTGACCAACTGTCAACCATCACTCTACTCGGTCTCATCTTGCATCCATGTGATTTTCAGATTTGTGGACATATTGAGGAAAATGTTCCAGAAGTCTCTTAAGGTGTTTTAGAAGGTCATGGTATGGGGCTTGATTCAGAATGAGCAAGGCATCTCAAGCATGGATCCATAGCCTTCTGCTATGGTGATTCCCATATTTCTTTGCCAAAGATTTTGGTTCCCTGAATTGATTTAACTAAAGGTCCTACACCATTCCTGAAAAATAACTATGCTCGGAATTTCTGGAACAATTAAAAGAATCTTTGAGCGCTTATGTGGACCCTCTTGTTGTGTACCTTCAAGTCACTTCTATCATGGGGTTTTCTTGGAAGATTTTGTTGGGGGGGGGTGCCTTTGCCTTTCTCTGAGGCTGAGTATGTGACTTACTCAAGGTCACCCAGTGGGATTCCATGGCTGAATGGTGAGTCAAACTCTGTTCTCCAAAGTCCAAGTCCAATGTTCAAATGACAGCATGACATTGGCTCTCTGGATGCCTCTTACTCTTTGAAATTGGAGCTCAAAGGCCCAATCTAGATGGGCCCTAAAGAGCGCAATTAGGGCTCCTTAGGGTGCCATTAGGATTCGTGAGCACGCAGCATTACATTATTGTGTTCAGTTCCAAGCATCTTATTTTAAGAAGGCTATAGACAAGTTAGAGCAGGTTCACAGAAAGGCAACAGAAGGGAGTTGGTCATGTTCAGCCTGATGAAAGGAAGATGGAGGGGTGACATGACTGCACTCTATAAATACCTCAAGGACTGTGACAGAGAGAAAGGTGCGAGTTTGTTCTCTGCTGCCCCAGAAAGTAGAGCCAGGTCTAATAGTTTTAAGTTATAGGATGGTAGATTTCTATTGAATATTAGAAAGAACTCTTGACAGTAAGAGCACTTTGACAATGGAATCAATTACACAGAGGTTGTGGGTCTCCCTCTTTGGATGTCTAAAAAAAAGAGGCTGGACAACTACCTGCTGGGGATAATCTAGCTGGATTTCCTGCACTGAGCTTGGGATTCAAAGGCATATGGGGCCTGTGATTCTATGACAGCTCCAATAGATTGGTTCATTGTTTCACAAATTAAAATGGAAATGCTCCTGTGCCTATGTGTATAGGGTTAAAGAGCAAATGCCAGCAGCCCACTCTTTGTTGTTATTAGCCATCTTCAAGTTCACTAGTACTTACAGCAACCCTAGCACAGGGTTTTGATGGCAAATAAGAAAATAAGGCAGAAATAAAACAAAGAAAACAAAAAAAAGGTGGGAAAAAAGTTTTAAGGGAGAATTCTACTCAGCTGTTAGAAGAAATGTTCAGCAACCCGAAGGAATGTTTCTCTTGTGGCGGATGAAAGAAAACTGAAGGAGGAGCTAGACTGGCGGGATTGGGCATGCTCAGGATATCAGAGGGCCGGGGCTACTGCCCAATCTGCTCAGCTTTTCAGTTATCCGAATGGGTCTCTGCGCAGGCGCAGTACCCTAATGTGTGAGGCACAGAGACCACGAAGAAGAATGAGAGATTATCACTTGCCCAACTGGACTTATAGTTACAAGAGTTCGTGCAAAAATAATATCCGGTTAGTCTTAAAGGTGCTGCTACATTTCTTTCCCCCTCCCCCACCCCAACCACCTTACTTCCTCTTTTCTAAGTTGTAAGAGACTAACACAGCTACTTCTTTAAAAATCAAGGTCATGGTTGAATAGGGATTCAAACCCTATACATCACTGGCATTGCTATCCAAACTCAAATGTGCCACCAACGCAAAACAGAAATTAAAAAAGCAAGAATCTGGGCCACAAAAAAGAAGAGGCCAAAGTGTAAGACTCATCTACAGAATAGAGGTAACAGCAGTGGTATGGATAACACAGATATTTTCAAAAGTGTAGCAGCAGGTGGAGACATAGGACAGCCCTGTAAGACCTCAACAACATGGAATGTTAAGAAATAGGGGAAACACAATGCAGTAATAGATACAGTGTATATAAAATGAGAAGATATGCTGGAATATCCAATGATCTGTAGAGTTAGAATCTAAAACATTAAGTAACTAACAAATGTTACCTGTATGATTCCACTGTAAGACCCCAAAATCACTGGGTTGTTCCATGGTAACATCACAATAGAAAAACCATAATACACAGGACTGTTTAAAATATGCTGTCCATGAGTCCTATTCTGGAACTAGTTTTAGTTCTAGGCTTCCCCAAGACTTCACACATGTCACCACTATTAGATAACATTTATTGGTGGGAAATGATGAAGCAGATGATGTACATCAGAGAAGCATTCCAGTGCTTTTGCTGATAGTGTGTAGCATCCTTCCACAGTCAATGTATAATTATGCCCTTATAAGACTATCTCCCACCAGGAATGAAATTCCCTATGGCTGGCAGCAGGATATCTGGACTGGAATGATCCCACGGACACCAGAAGCCTGATAGAAAAATGAGTTCCCAAGACTTACGTAGTGAAGAAGCAAACTAAGGATATCAAAGTATGCAAGTGTGAGCCATTCCCCACTCCCCTACAGCTACAAGTTAATAACAGAGGAAAATTAACTCCCCCCAGTCCATTTTCATCCTTTATACACTTTTGCAATCTCAAACTACCAAGTTAATGCAAAATGGTATCAAACGAAATCACTAAGCACAAACTGACTCTTACATAAGTGAACAGCTGTCAACATTTGATAGGATGCCAACAAGAATTCCAAAAATCCATCTGACTTGTGTGGCAGAATACAAACTCCATACACCATGGCTATGGAATTCTAGTTCTAAAATACTTTAAAATTCTCAATTTCTAAAATATTCTAAAATATCTAAGTCTAAAACATATTCACAATGTGGATAAAATAAATTTGGATACTGGAGGCAAGATACCATGTTCTGCATTAGTTGGAGCTTTGAACATTTTGGGAGAATCCTAAAATCGGCTCTCTGAGATGCTGCCCAAAGTGACATCAAGGTAGTTCAGCAAGAAACATAAAGGAATGGCAACAAGTGGGGGGGGGGGGGGGGAGATAGGCAGAAGTTCAAAATATACTTAAAAACATGCTTTCTACAGGTTTTAACTATATGATAAAGATAAACCTGGTCAACAAGGATCTGTTTAATAGAAAATTGATGTTTTAAGATATGGTCTAATGTAATTACAAATTGAACTCATATGGTCAAATATAGAATTTAAGCCAAAGTTCTAGTAGATCCTGATTATTAGTTTCAAGCTCCCTTTTCCTTATAAATACTAAAAGGAAGACTTATTTCATCAAACCAATCACCTATTTAGTCAACCATCCTATGTGTACCACGTAGTTAACTAACACAGTAATAAGAAATTGTTTCCATCAAAGCATTTCTTAAGAAAACACTGGCCAGCCAAACATGAACACACAAGCCAACAGTTTGCTTAGAATAATGAATGCAGCATGTCTGAAGGCACCAGATGGAAGGAGAACATTATTACAATTCTTGCATCCCATTGTGCAACAGCCAAGAGAGCTGTTAAAGCTTTCTGGCTATTTCTAAGCAATTTAGTGTGTCTTCTTTTGAAGTTTGCATTCCCCTGTCAGTTTAGCTGATAGGTTTGGCTATCTGGCAAAGAAATTTCATTGGCAAATTGTAACAATGAAAATAAATACAGTTACTACACATTACAAAATAGCACTAAAGAGCTATAAAGTTTGTGTATGAAAATATTATTTTCTCTGAAGTAAGAGATTTTACAAAAATGTGTTTGAAACTAAAACCATCACTTTTCCACTCTGCACCCTCTTAGCTTCTCTGCACATACAGGTTAATCTGCCTGTCACAGTAGAGGTCTCTGTGTCTTCCTCTTCCTTTCTCATATGTAAATACTAACATGACATTAAGTCATTTCCCAGCAAATAAAAGCTAGAAACCCAGACACTTTTTTCTTTTCTTTCTTGACTGTCATCTGAAATTTTTATAGGGATATTCATAGAGATATTTTTGGATGTTACAGCAAGAGAGCATTCATGCTGGCAGAAATCCGAATCACTCCTGCACTAGAGGCTGAGGAATAAAATGACAAAGGTTATTTAAAAAAAAAGCATAAAATTTCAGTTCTCAATGGAGGCCATGATGTCTCTTGACTTGAGATCTGCTCTGGCCAGATACCTCAGGGCTGCTCAGTGTCATACATTCAGATTTCTCTCGGATTTTGACATTCCTAATTACCTTTGTTTCCTATTGTGCTACCATTCAGTTCTGCAATTAGCCCCTACCTCTATTTATCTGAAGTTCACATCTACCAAGTTATATAAAGTTAGCCCTTCCACAGTTAGTCCCTACTTCTTTATATAAAGGCACTATTGAGGTTGTATTTCTTCCTGCTGAAGAGAACAGGTAAACTACAGCAATTCTGACAAATGGAAAGGGATAGCAATAGTGGCACTGAGGGAATCCCTCCTAAATCATAAAGGCTAACCCAGAAAGCTGTCCTAAGTAATCATGTGACTACTACGCATACTATAAATTCTGCAAGAGGACAGGGAGTCAGTATCTGCTGAACTTAATCCCCTCCTGCACTGCCATTCTCCTTTCTTTGTATGTCATGTCCTATTTAGATTGTAAACCTGGGAGCAGGGAATGTTAAATTAACAATCTGCAATCCACTCCACTTTGTAAATACACTAAATAAGTAAATAAATACAGTAGGCCCTTAGTATTCGATGTGGTTTGATTCCAGGACACCCCCCACATGGATACCAAAATCCATGAATGCTCAAGTCCCACTATATGCAATGAAGTAGTAAAATGGTGTCCCTTACAGAAAATGGAAAAATCAAGGTTTGCTTTCTGGAATTTTTAAAAAATATTTTCAAGCTATGGATGGTTGAATCCATGGATGCAGAATCTGTGGGTATGGAGGCCTACTTTACAACCTCAATAGTACCTTTATATAAAAGCCTTTATATTAAAGCCTTTTAATAGGCAATATTCTTGTCAAGTAATTATATCATTTCCCTCCTTTTTACAACTGAAAAAATTATATTCATTGCGGATTGTCGAATGGTAAGCAGAACTGAAGCCAAGGCTCCTTGATCCAAGTCTATTTTTTGTGACTTTTACAGATATGAAATATTATTGTAGTTTCAACATGTTGGTCCTTTTCTTCATATTTTCTTCATTATCCTATGCATGTACTGTATGCTTTTCTGGTACTGTGCACAGCAATGACATAAAAGAGAGGGAGAGAAACTGAGGTAGCAGGAAGAAAATGGGCAATAGAAAGCATAAACCTTCTCCAACTTTATTTTTTATTTTATTTTTTGCAAAAGGCAGCCATATAAAATCAACTTTAATACCAAAGGGTTTTGAAAGGTTTGTCTTTCATGAACCATAGTCCACTTCATCAGATGAAAAATGTGGTTTTTAAGCACAGGACTCTTTGTAGGTTTTGGTACAAGGAACTAACATGGCTCCCCCCCCCCCCCCAAAAAAAATCAACTTGAAAGTCAGTAAATGGTGCACCCTTAAGTTTACTATCATTAGGAAATGCATTGTGGTAAGAAATTATTTGTGGGAGTTAATAATGATCATAAATGTTTATTTCACATAACTGTTACATCTTAGTAGAAATAATTTCATTCTTAAGGTGGAGGTTCTGTCATTTGTATCAGTGTAAAAAACATCCATACAGAAAGGCACAATACATTGCAATTGACCCTTTAACTGAAGAAGCCATGGAGATGGTTAGTCACTTGTATCATGAAGTTAGGAGATGAACAAATCTTATTAAGGAGTCCACCTGAGAGGGACCAAAGGAAGGCGAATATGGGAACAGGATGGCCGGTAGCCAGCTGGATGGCAGTTGGTCATCTCTGGAGACCCATGTTGCTCACGCTAATGAACAGGAGCAAATTTTACAATGTGATATTGTGGTGTGTATTTGGTAAGCCTGTAACTTTCTCCGACATTAAGAATCAGCCTGGACATATAATAGATTTTGGACTTATTATATCTGTAGGTTCTCTATCAAAAGACACTGCACATCACTGAACAAACTCTATAAATGAAACAGAAGTATCTAGGGCATTGTAGAGACTATTCTTATGGAATACTATGTATATTATTTATTATTAAACAAAACATTATATTACACATGATCGTTATATAATATAGTCATCTGGCATTACATATTATAATAATATTCATATTAATATAGTACAGCACATATTATGTATCCACCTATTAATATCATAGATAATCATTTTACATTTTCAATTGTTCCATTAAATGTGGGAAATCCCTGGTGCAAATAAGCCATTAACAACAGAGAACAGAGATTATACAATGCAAATAATGATGCTGGTATTGTAACATTAATCATATGCTTATGACATTTGACATTATTGTGTCAATTTTCTTTCATGCATTTGAAGAGCAATCCCATGATATCTTCCAAATCTCAACAAAAGGAGCATTATTAGCACTTCAGAGATTTTTATCAATGTATTTTACATGTACTGCTGAATTCCAAGTGTTATCTAACTCCAGATGCAATTAGAATACTATTACAAAAACATCAATGACAAGGAAGAAAAATCAAAATATAGGAAGAAAGAAATAATATACAGTTGTAACAAAATGATGAAAGAAAAATTAACCTCGAACGGGCAGGATCTTGTTTAAAGAAGCTTGTTTAAATCCAGAGTTATAACTATCACTGTTTTACATATTTGGCTGAGTTCTCCTGTCTCAGTGCTCGGGAATCCTGGGAATTGTAGTTTATTGTGGCACCAGAGATCTTTGACTGAGAAGGCTAAATGTCTCACGAAACTACAGTTCCCAGAATTCCCTAACACTGAGCCAGAGCAATTAAGGTCAATGCAGATAATGTGCGCAGACAAGTTCGTAAACTTTCTTCGTTGCCGAGGGAACTACCGGCAACCTTGGAGCTTTTTGGCTATATCAGAAAACCTTCCTCCCAGTTGTTGATGAAACAGACTGGAGCCAAATCTATCTCCAAAGAGGCTTGTTTATTCTTCAGTTGCTATATTTACAAATATACAGTTCTCTACTACTCACACGCTTGTTTGACAAATTTCTCCAACCAACCACCCAACCAACAACCCACATTGTGGTGTGCAGGCTATTTATAGATTCATGCCATGTGGCCACAATGTCCAGCCTTTTCCGGTGACTTTTTTTCCTGTGCCACCTGCATTATTGTCCCCTCAACCAGGAAGACACATCATGCTGACATTAGGCACTACGTGCTCACAGGCACATACTGACCTTGAACACTGTCAGCAGTTCAAGCCTCAGCTATATCCAATTCCTGGCTAGCAAGCTGTAGATTACTTATAGTTCCCATTTTGCTTTTGTGCACATCTGTACATTTTAAACTCAGGCCTCAAATCCTTACAATTAAAGCGGTCTCAAACTGGATTATTTCTGCAGTGTGTTTTGGACCTAAGTGACACTGTATGATGAGACTTAAATCAACAATAGTTCTTTTTGCCTTATTTGGAGTTACTTATACTTTTAACCAAAGTAAACATTATAGTAACTCCCTTCATGGGAACTAGGCTGGCTTCCTCTTTGTTTTCCTTTTGCTGGCAGGCAAAGAACTTTTCATTCAAAGTAGTATTTAATAATTACAGTAATTGATGCATAGAGCCTTTTTATAGGGGGCAGCTGTAATTTTAATTTTATCATTATACTTTTAAACTATTTTACTTTACAATTTAATAGTATTTTAATGTCATGATTCATTTAATTGTGTTTTCAGTTTTTGACTATCAAGTTTTTAGCTTATCTTGTTCTAGCATTCTGTGAGCTGATGGGAGAAAGAGTAAATAAATAAGTAAACAAACAAGTGGAATGTGAAGTCAAAGGCTTTCACGGCCGGCATCCATAGTTTTTTGTGGGGTTTTTTGGGCTATGTGGCCATGTTCTAGAAGAGTTTGTTTCTGACGTTTCACCAGCATCTGTGGCTGGCATTTTCAGAGAATGCTGGCATGGAAGTGAGTGGGGTATATAAATGTATATATACTGTGTAACCCTGGGTTGAGGGGAGTGATTTATATGTTAACCTGTGTATTGTTCTACTGTTGAATGGCAAGGCCTCAGGGTGGAAGGATATGCAAAAAGGATTGAGAGATCCATTATATACTGGGAAACCCCCTGACTCCAGGTGGTTTTCATTTGCATTTGCTGGGTCTGGTAGCCAAACTGTGCTAACTTTAAGGGTTTCATCTTTCTTGTTGAAGTTGTCCAGGTGCTTGTGATTTCAATGACTTCCCTGTGCATTCTGACCTGACACTAAAATCAAGACCCACCTGTGGCCAGAGCAGACTTGGGCCACTCTTTTGTGCCTATCTGCTCCGGCCTTCTTACTATAAATTGGACAAGCTGGCCCAGTTTAAAGACAGGGCCCATGTTTTCAAAGTTCATTATCCAGCTAGTGTCTGGCCACTACAAGTTACTAGGTAGAGCAGAGATGGTCAACTTCTTTCCTGCCAGGTGCTATTGGACCACAACATCCATTATCTCTCACCACTAGCTAGGACTGGTGGAGCTGCAGCTCAAAAGCACCTGGCAGGCCATAAATTGCCCAGCCCTGGGCTAGATCATATTGTAGACAAGAATCATATTACACTCTCTTATGCATACAATTCAAATGTCCTGATTCCAAAAATATGCAACAAAACACACACACACAAACTGAAAAGCTTCTTTAAACAAATCTAACTAGCAATATTTCTAATTAGCAGTATTTCCTGCAGACTCTTATGTAAGGTTTGGTTTTGGGTGTTGTTGTTTTTATTGAATACAGACAAGGAAGGACATGGACCTGTCACTAAATAAGGAAATTAGAATGATGATCTTGTGAGCTTTACTGAGGCTGTGTTTGTTTTTATGAAGGTCACTAGCAAAAGCCAATGACAAAGCACCCATTGAGTTCACTGTTCATTTTTCACACAGTAAGCAGTTTAGATACCATTACAAAACACACTCGACACTCGCTAAATTCCAGCTGCAATATTTCTCTTGATGCTAAAACATGATGCCAAGACCCAGAGATTAAAAATAACTGAATTAGCAGGAAATTACTGGGCTTTCAAGACACAAGTACTATGAAAACACTTTTCACTTATCCTCTTGAGTGATACAGAGAATGAAACATATTTACAAAGCTGATCAAGGGAAATTAGTGTTCGGATTATACCTTGTCTACCCAACCCTGTATCTCAAGTTGAATGGACACAGTTTAATTTGATTGGTGCAGACTTTCTTAAGTAAATAGTAACTGACAGCTTGACATACTACAATGGCAGGTTTTTAAAAAAAGAACAGAAACACACTACGTTAAGAGTCTCAACTGAAAAATGATTGTTGGAGATCATTTTCTCCTGTTCTCTGCAAACTCTGTAATTAGTTAATAAAACTGGCTAATAAAAAGGGAAGGGGTAAGTCTATTTCTGAACCATGTCAGTTTTTTATGTGTTCACTCACAAGCCCATCCTATTCTATTTTTCAACAAAATTAACATAATTGACACTCCAGCACTTGATGCCAGGACAGGAAGCCCCGGAAAAAACTGTCCAGGAGAATCAATGAAAGGCAAGCACCTTTCCATCCAGCTACTGCTGCTACCACTGCCTGGTTGTGATCTGCCTCCTGTGGAACAGTGGACAGAAGACCCATCTCTTTTACCTCAGGCCCACACCCACTTTAGAGATCTCAGGCCCACACCCACTCATGACCCAGCAGATTCTGCCAACCAGTTCCACTTCCCTTGCTGTAGAGTTGAGATGGGAAACTAGCAGATAAAAGCAAGAGTCCAAACAAGGGTAGGTCTGCTACCTGCAGCAGTGCTACTGAAGGGGAAAGGACCAAAGAGGGTTTGCCCCTTTGGGGGAGCCACTCTGAGGAAAATCAAGGGCAAGGGTCTGTCGTGCTGCTTGAAAGAATGAAGAGGGCTGCATTCTGTTAATTTGCACTTACTAATACATCATTAACATCTATAAGTGTACAGGCAGTCTATGATAGGAAGGATGTGTTCTGCAAAGGGGAAGGGAGATACCGGACCCAATGGGAGAGCCATTATGGTTGTAAAGGGCAGGATACTAGATGTCCCTAAGTGCCCCCTACTTCAAACAACTTGGATGGTCTTGGCAACACAACCCCTGGGTTAAAAATGCTGCAAGTGAATGCCAGGTCAGTAAATGGGAATACAGTTGCCATACAGGACTCAATTCTAGATGAGCAAGGCAGTCTGGCATGTATCAGAGAGACATGGTTGGATGGGATGGGGAGGCACTCTCAGCTTCTGTTTAGCAGCAGGTTTCTCTGTTCTGCAGCAGGCAAGACATGGAGGGGTAGAGAGGTGGAGCTGCAGTAAAAAGGTAAAGGTCTCCCCTTTGGCAAGATTGTCTAGTCGGTACAACTGTAGAGGGCAGTGCTAAGGGAGCCAGCGTTGTCAAATATGACTTCATGGTCATGTGGCCAGTGTGACTGCATGGAATACTGTTACCTTCTCACTAAAGTGGTATCTATCTATTTTCACTTTTACATGCTTTCAAACTGCTAGGTTGTCAGAAGCCAGGACTAATGACAGGAGGTGCTTGGGCCTCGAACTGCCAACCTTGTGATTGTCAAAGTCAGCATCTTAACTGGTAGTCTCTACCAAAATTCCATTACCTGAGCAGGTGCCTATCCTGTGGTTTTCTGGGTTCAAGTGTGTTTGCCTGAAGCTGGGTGACTGAGACAGATAAGTGATTTTGTTGGTGTACTGCACACACCCCAGCTCAACAGTCTCCCTTCTTGAACTAGCTAGGGTGATCTCTCACTGAGTGGAGCCAAACTGGCCTCCTGATTTTCCAGGGAGCTGGTAGCAATGCAGCAAGTGAGAAAGTGACTAAAACTCAGAGTGCATCCAATCAAATACAGGCTAAGGCTAATCTGTGGGCCTACTCTGCAGCAACAGAGGCAGTAAAGGCAAATTTCTTCTCTGCCCATAGTGTCTCTGCAGGGAGCTGCCTAGTACAGCTGTTTCAAGATGTCAGGGTTCTTTTATACACAGGCCCAAGATGGGAAATTCAAGCTCACTCAGCAGCCCACTGCAAACAGCTTCCTCAGTACTTTGCAGATAAAATCACTCAGATCCATTCTATCTTGGATGCTATAATTGATCCAGATCCAGATGTCGTTAACTCTAGTCCCTGCATGTCCAGTGACAATGGATACTTTTCACTTTGTGCAGCCCAAGGATGTGGACAAGATTCTTGGAAATATGAAAACCACCACCATGCCCAACTTGGCTTATTAAAAATGCTAGAGAGGGACTGGCTGAGTGGGTAGAGGGATAGGTTAATCCAGCTGGCCTGAAAGGCTATTATAAAACCATTAACTTAAAAAGCCATCTCTGGATTGCACCATTCCAGACAATTATTAGCCAGTCTCTAACATTCCATTTTCAGGCAAGATTCTGGAGCATGTGGTGGCCTCTTAGCTCCAGGGGTTTCTGAATGAAACAGGTTCTTTAGATACATTTCAATCTGTTTTCAGGCCTGGTTATGGGACAGAGACAGCTTTGGTAGCCTTGCTGGATGATCTACGCCAGGAGTTAGACAGTCAGAGTGTTCTTTTAGTTCTGGTGGATCTCTTAGCAACTGTTGATATCACCGATCATGGTGTCCTTCTGGGTTGTCTTGCTGGGATGGGATTTGGGGGCACTGTTTCAAAGTGGCTTTGTTCCTTCCTAGAGGGGAGAATCCAAAAGGTGGTGCTGGGGGACTCCTTTTTGACCACCTGGCCACTGGCCTGCAGGATCCCTCAGAGTTTAATTCTGTCTCCCATATATACATTAAGCTGCTGGGAGAGGTTGTTTGGAGTTTTGGGGTTAAGTGCCATCATTATGCAGATGACACCCAACTGGATTGCACGTTTCCACCAGAAGCAAAGGAATCCAGAAAACAGAAAGGTGTTCCTGGTCAGTCAAAAGGCAGGGATTCAGGCTGTGCTAGATGGGGTTATCTGAAGATGCAAGTTTGCAGCTTGGGTATAATCGCAGGTTCAACTTTGAGCCTGGAAGCACAGGTTTCAGCAGTGTCGAGGAGTGCATTTGAACAGTTAACAGTTTGTGCTCCAGCTGTGCCATTTCTTTTAAACATCAAATCAGCCATGACAACACATGCCTTAGTTAAATCCCAGTTGGATTACTGTAATGCATTCTATGCATTATTTGTTTGTTTGTTTGTTTGTTTCATTTCCCAGAAGGAGACCCAAGGTGGTTTATAGATAAAATCTTTTTTTTAATTTACAGTAAAAAATTTTTTAAAACAATTAAAATAATCTAGTTAAAACAATATAAAATAACATAAAACATATAAAAGTTTAAAAACATAACTAGAGCAGACAACCTGTATAAGAGCCTCTCACATGATTATATTTTAAAAACCTGCTTGAATAAAATTATCATTGCCTGATGGTAAAAGGAAACCAAGGAGGGGGCCAGTGTAGCCTACTGTGGAAAGGCATTCCAGAGCAGCCACTGAGAAGGCTCTCTCTCAAGTTCTCACCAAACAAGACTGTGATGGTGGTGGGACCAACAGAAAGCCTTTCCCCATAGATCTTAGGATTGCTGGTTCATATGAGGAGGTACGGTCTTTCAGATAGTCTGGACCCAAGCTGTTTAGGGTCATGTTTATAAGTCATGCAGTAGCCAGTGAAGCTGTTTCAACAAGGGCATTAGATGCTCCCTGTAACTGACCCTGGTCAGCATTTTGGCCACTGCAACTTGGACCCACTGAAGTTTCCAAACAGTTCCCAAAGGCAGTCCCACATAGTTTGTTACAGTAGTCCAAACTGGATACAATCAAGGCATTTGTCACCAAAGCAAGACATCTCTAGAAATGGCACAGCTAGCACACTAGTTTTAGTTCTGTGAATGACTCAGCCAGTGCTAAAACCTGAGTATCCAGGCTCTGAGCTGAGTCCAGGAAAACATGCAAGCTGCAAGCCTGAGATTTTGGCAGTGTGATCCCATCCAGCACAAGCAAAGTCCCTATTTTCTGATCTGCCTTACAACTGAATTAAGTTTCAACCATTACTAGCTTTAGACATTGATTCCATACAGAGACAACTTCCTTGGAATGAGATAGAAAGGAGAGATAGAGTTTGGTGTCATCCATATATTGGTGACGTCATACCCAAAAACTCTGAATTATCTGTACTAGTGGTTTCATGTGGATATGAAATAACATGGGGACACAACAGACTCCTGTGAAACTCCCCAGGACAATGGCCTGGGAGTCGAACAGGGGTGTCCAAAGAATACCTTCTGAGTTTGCTCCTCCAAGAAAGATCGGAACCACTGCAGAACAGTGCCCCCAAGTCCCATCTCAGAGAGGCAGCCCAGAAGGATGCCATGGTCAATGGGATCAAAAGCCACCAAGAGGTCCAACAGGACCAAGAGACCTGTCCAGTTCCCTTCATCCACACACCAAGGCAACCAAAGCTGTCTCCATTCCATAGTCAGGCCTGAAGCCGGATTGAAATGGATCTAGATAATCCATTTCATCCAGAATCATCTGGAGCTGGGAAGCCACCACTTGCTTCCGAATGTTGCCCAAGAATGGTTGATTGATTGATTGATAGGAAGCCATAGGGAAGCCATCTGGATCCATAAGTTTCCTGGGGCAGACCATCTTAATCAATCTCCCCAGTGTTGCAGAGGCTCTGGGTTCCAGTGCATCTAAACCTTACCAGGTAGTGATCAGTCTATGACAATGCAACTACAGAAAGTTCCCCCACACCTAAATCAGTGGCATCCTGTTCAGAGCAAAAAGCCAGGTCCCAAGTGTGTCCTGGAGTACGGGCAGCACCAGCTACTACTTGGCACAGTCTCATGGTGGACATGAAGTCCTGAGCCACTCCTGACAGAGCAGCCTCTGCATGGATGATGAAATCCCCCAGTACAACAACAACAACAACAACATTTATTATTATTATTATTATTATTATTATTATTAACCTTTATTTATATAGCGCTGTAGGTTTACACAGTGCTGTACATATAAACAATAATAATATTTATTATTATTGTTGTTGTTGTTGTCTTATTTATATTTCCCGCCTCTCCCCATGGATTGAGGCGGGATTCCAACAGACTAAAAACATTACAAAATCATCATAAAAATGTACATACATTATTACATACAGTTAAAATCTAAGGACCGCATAACTTTAATAATTATCCATACTGTTATCACTTTCTACCTAATTAGCTACTGTCGTTCCTTGAACCATTCAAACTGTCATATCAGGTCAGGTGGATAGGCCCGCCAGAAGAGATCCATCTTTAGTGCTTTTTAAAAAGCATCTAGAGTAGTAATAAGACGGATCTCCTCCGGCAAGTCGTTCCAGAGTTTTGGAGCCATGGCAGAGAATGCTCTCTTAGATGTTGCCACTAATCTTGTATTGGTGGCTTCCAGTAGATTTTCCCCTCCTGTTCTGAGGCTGTGGTTCGGATTATGTAGGGAGAGGCGATCCTTCAAGTAACTCGGGCCTGAGCCACATAGGGCTTTAAAGGTAACGACCAACACTTTGTATTGTGCCTGGATGCTGATTGGTAGCCTGTGTAAATATTTTAATATCGGGGTAATGTGATCTGTTCTTAATGCCCCGGTCAGCAATCTGGCAGCAGCATTTTGGACTAGTTGAAGCTTCCGGACTTGGTACAAAGGTAGCCCCATGTAAAGCGCATTGCAGAAATCCAGACGAGAAGTTACCAGTGAATGTATCAATGGGGCTTTCTAGATTGGCAGGAAAGTGTGACATGAAGTTGCCTTTTCTTTAATGCTTAGCAGCTGCACCACAGCCTTTAGATGGAGCTGCGCTGTTCCGCAGTTTTTAAAAAAGAAGCTGGGAAAACCAGCACCTTTTTAAAGGCGCTTCTTCTCCCCTAAAACGCAAAAAAAGTGTTTTCATGGCACACATTCCCTTTTTCTCATCTAAAGGCTAGAGTTTCATGCAGCCATGAACACACTTCTTTTTGCCAATTTAGAAAGCCCCAATGTTTCAAGGTCCTCTCTGCCCAAATAGGGACACGGTTGGTGTATCACCCGTAGGTGATACTACGCGCTCCTGGCTGTCGCCTCCACCCAAGGGGACTCCAACACCACCACTAAGATCAACTCAGCCAGCTCAGAAAGGGAGACTGTTGAGAACTGCGGTGGACTGTACATTAAAAGAATCCCTATTCTATCCTGGACATCCACCTTAAAAAAAAAACAAAAAACATTTACTCCCAAAAGGCTGCGGGACAGGGCAGCTGGTAAGGAAGATCGAATCCAGACAGACCACTGCAATTCTGCCTCTCTGCGTCCCAGGCCTTCCTGCTGCCATATAGAGAACCCAGGTGGACAAAGCTGGGAGAGGCTGACCTCCATCAGCTTCATCCAGTCAGGGCTTTGTGATACAAACGAGGTTGGCATGCTCAGGCATGATCAAGTCCTTGACCAGAGATTTTACATTCACTGGCCTGGGACTGATCAGCAGCATTTTCAGCCTAGGATTATCTAGGTGGGGCTGCCTTTTAAAAGTGTTCAGAAACGTGAACTGGTCCAAAAGGCTGCAGCTAGATTGATAATTAGGGCTAGCTACAGGAAATACCTAACTCCCTTGCTGCAACAGCTCCGGACACAATTCAAAGTGCTGGTTATGATGTTTAAAGTCCTAATCTGGATGGCTCAGGTCCAGATTATTTGAAGGACTGTATTCTCCTTTATGAACCAGCCTGTGCTTTGAGATCTGCTGGAGAGGCCCTTCTTGTTGTCCCACCACCCTCTCAGGTACATCTGGTGGGAACATGGGAGACGCCAGACGCCCTTCTCAGTGGCTGCCCCCAGGCTCTGGAACTCTCTTTCCAAAGAGATTAGACTAGCACCTTTCTTTCTGCAGACAAGTAAAGACTTTTTTGTTCTGACAGGCATTTGATGGGTGACTATTTAAGACTTGTCTTGCACAATTTGCTGCATATTGCTAATTGTTGTGCTGATGTATGCGCATATGTGTGTTTCTAATAATGAATGTTTCAATCTGTGTTTTTTTAACTGTTTAATCTTATTTTAATTTTAGTATTTTATGGATATTTAATTATGTCTTTTTAAGTCGATTTAAGTTTTGAACTAAGATGTAAGAAATCATAAGTTCCTCACTTAGCCATGGAAATCCACTGCATGACCTTGAGCAAGTCACACACTCTTAGCCCCAGAAAACTCTGTGATAGGTTCACCTGAAAGCTGTCAAAAATCGGAAATTACTTGAAAGAACACAAAAACAAATCCACTTTAAGTTCCAATCTGGGAAAAAGGCAGAGTAGAATAATGATGATGATGGTGGTGGTGGTGGTGGTGGTGTTAAAATGTGGATTTTATGTGTTTCCCATCCAATGTGGCTTTTTGTATACATTATCAAATAAAACATATTTTTATACACAATTTACTCTATATGTCCTTTTTTACATATTTTCCCCAACTGATCCATTTTTGAATAATTTTTTGAGTCAAAAAGTTTTCAAGCCAAGAACGGTACTGCAAAATTTGGGGAACTATGAAATCAGAAGGATAACTGGTTTGTGCCCAACATGACAATCTCAGAAGTGCATTATTAGGTAGGATTATTTAAAATCCTTCCAATGCCATTTTATATATTTTTTTCTGAGCTATTTATATATTGATGGTATTATTCCATTGTACAGTAGAGTAATATGTCTGTGTGTGCCTTCAAGTCACCTGTTGAGTTATGGCAACACCATGAATATTCAGAGGTGTTTTAGCTAATTCCTTCCCCTGAATTATAGTCTACAGTATAAGACCAGAAAACAAATATTTTGACTGGTGGACAAAGGTTTGGGACACTTCGTTAATGAAAAAACTTTCCAACACCTTCAGACTCTGTAATGAATAAAGGAAACCAAACACCTTTTTTGAAGACTGGTCAATTCTTATTGACCACATTAACAACAACTCCCCTGACATCAGACTTCCTGCCCACCAGATTACCTTTTGAAAGGACACTCTTAACTCTGAACTCACCAACCAGCAAAGCCTGAATGACGATTTTAGAATCTTGGTTACTAATACTACCTCTACCCAAATTGTTATTCTGCACAGATTTTATATGACTCTTCAAGGCCTTTTGTTATTTTTGAACTGTTTGTTTATATTATTGTTATAAATCATATTAAAATATTTAATTTTTTAAAAAAAGAAATGAACTGCCAGTGTTAAATACTTGAACAATGATGGCAAAAGGCTTGTAACAAATCTGATCAAAAACCAGCCAAACCTGATTTAATAGCCTACTCTGCAGTAGTTTTGTATCTGATCCAGCTTAGAGGCTAGTTAAGCAATACCAGCAGATGCAGCTTTGGCACATGTCCAGTTATGTTGGATACATTTCAATTTATTCAGTCTCAGGATGTGGACAGAATTCTTTGAGAGGCCAACCACATGTGTGCATGCCTCTAAACTACCCTTGCTAATAAGAGCTGTCAAAAGAGCTGTTGGAAGAAGACTGGCCAACCAGGCGGTAGGAACAGTGAATGCTTCCTTGCAGGAAGAGCCTGAGTTACAGAGGCAAAAGTAAGGTAGTTCCTGTTGCTGGGTAATGGTGAGGCTGGAGTGGGCCTGGAAGAAGGAGGCCATGGTTGTTGTGGCCTTGACAACAACAACAGAACCCCCCCCCCCCCCGAGCTTTGTATCCATGTTCACGACTTGCCACAATAGTGTCATAAAGTTTGAAAGACATAAACATACAGGGTGATTCAAAAAAGAATCATCCAAAAAATGAATAAGAAAGATTTATTTTTGTACGATTCTTTTTTAATCACCCGGTAAAACTTCTATAGAAAACCCTTCTTAACCCACCACACTGGAAATTTTTCAGCCAGACTGTAACATCCATTTTTAAGCAGGCTAGTCAAGCAGGTGATGGCCATTTAGATCCATCAAGTTCACCATGGGAGAAGTCATCCAATGACATGGACCTCTATGTCGTCAGCATGCAGATGATATTCAACAGTTTCCAAGCAAACTGAAGCTTGATATGGCCAAGGCAAATGAACTCCTGCTGTCACACCCTAATTTTAACGGAGCACCACATTGAGTGCCTATTCCTAAACTATAGATATTCCAGAAAAAAGCCTTGCGACATGAATTAGCCTAGATTCCTAGCTTCAAATGTTTCCTATTTTGCACTCTTCTTCCTTCAGTGAGCTTTGCCACAAAAGCTATACTGCAGAAATTATCTCCTTTTCTGCCTGGAATAGCTTACAGAGTTTTCTATGGAAATTGCCATTTTACTAAAATTTCTTATTTCCTACCTGCTGTTAAAAGGGCACTTCAATAAATGATTAAGCTATACGAAGTTACACAGGCTGAGCTCCTGTGACCTTGGAAAATGTGCTAGCTTCTAGGCTAACTGTGCCAGTTAGACAGCAGTAGAAGACAGCAAAGCTTCTAGTGGCAAGCATATTATAATGAAATTCCCTCCACTTATGTATGTTCTAGACTGTACTACCGTTATGTTGCTCTTCCTAGAAATGGTCATGGAGAAGGGAGGAGACATGGTTAGGCATATATCTTGCTAAGAAAACTCCATGATAGGTTTCCTTAAGACTGTCATAAGACAGAAACAATCTAAAAGCACATAACAATAGCTCCTGTAAACACCAATAAAGTAAGCAAAATACAGTAAATGAAAATACAATCTATAAATTCCTATGTGAAATTCAGAGCATAATTCTGTCCTTCAAACATTTTATGGTATTCCCCTACCCTAGGATTCTACAGAATTAACAGCTGACAATTCTTCATTTTGTTTTAGAATATACAATACTTGAATGTGAAAGTTTTTTCTTCCGATCCCTTTCACATTCCTTTTGAATGCTAGCTTTCATTAAATGTGTTTACATTTTTTCCTAAGTAATGTTTATTAGGTTTCAACTTCAGGGTTTTGTTTTTTTTTACCCTTTAACAAATACTGTGGTTCTGCAAATATTTACATTTTTGTTCAACCTATTTACTTCTACACAAAAATGATAATAGTTTGATTTTTAATTCCAAATGCACTGGTTTATTTGAGAGGAAATTATTAATAAACAATGAGAACTGAAATATTTTCATTTCTGGTGATGTATGCTGAACACCATTACTGACAATTAGTTTGATGGGGGAAATGCCCATAGTCCCACACTATTCACAGGAGCATAACTCCCTTTGGTTTTTCCTGAATATGATATTCCATACTGGAAATCCATGGATTCAGGCAGACAAGATTTTAAAAACTGATACTTCACTTTCAAATGAAGAGGTTACATTCAGCACTCACAACCTGCTAGCTGATTCATCCAACAAATACCTTTGTATCTTCAAAACTTATTCTAAGTTGACTCATTCCATCTGCAGTAACCACAAGAAGCAAAGCAAACCACGCATAACACACACAGAGACAGGTTACAGTAACACTAAATTAATCCTCTGAGTTTTGAAGGAAATCATATCTGACTTCATCCTACACATGATAAAACTATTTGGAAAAAGTCAAGTGCTAAATCTCTTGTAGACACATTGGATTCAGCTTGTAATCAACCAATCCATGGATTAATTAACTCAAGCTTCAACAGTGGCTTAACATTTATTCTACAATGAATTATGAATTAAAATATAGAGTTGATTCAAACAATGTCCATCCCCCAGAATTACCTTTGCTATGTCAAGGGTGAGAAAGTATGGCAAGAAGAGTGGCATGTAGCCCCCAACCACATTTTAAAGACTCTAAGGAAACTTGCAAAGCCCAACTCCATACCATTTTTAAAGGCTAGTGTCCAGCACTTTTCTGAGGAGAAGCACGAATAAGCTGAGGAGTTCTCAACCTTCCAGGATCACCATGGCGGTAGAGTTGTCCTGCAGAATATCAAAAAACCCAAGGAGGATGGATTGATGGATGGAACTGCAGTCATTGAGGTGGCCCTTCAGCTGCAGAAATGTGTGAACAAAGCTCTACCAGAATATGACACAAAGATTTGTGGAACTCTGCACATACAGAGGCTGTCAAATTCACTTTCACTGTACGGGATGTTCTATATGCTCTTTTTAGTTGGAATGTGTGTCCTTCCAGTATTATTGCTATGGTAATCTTTGCCAATATAAAGACCCATATACTCATCAGAGCTCCACCGATTAGAGTGGAGAACTGGAGAACTGGAAAAAGACTAGCAACAGTTGATTAATGATCAATAAATTTAATGTATTACTGCCACACTTCTTTTCTATTTCTCTTTACAATGAATTCCTATCTATAACTACAGTCTTTTGTTATTTACAGATACAGATTCTATGCCTGTACAAAGGTGGTGGAGAACATTTCAGAACCCAGCAGTATCAAATGATGTGGCTCCCACTATTCCTTCTCATTTCCATAGGTTTGGATTAAGTGTGTGGGACATCTGATATGGTTTTGAATAAGAGAGGCAACATCATGTCCATGGCAATGGGAAACCGAAAAAACACCAATAATCTGATATCTAGCCCAGAGCAATCTTTTCTTGATAACATATGGCTGACCATTATCTAAGACACTTATACTTTCCCTAAGAATTTTGTCCAGCCTCCAGATTCTCATCCCAGGTTTTTAGTTTCTAATCTTAAAATCTGGTAGTTTTTTTTAATCACTAAGGAGGAAAGGAGGAAACATCTTAATTATGTAATTTTCAGATAATCTTCCCTTCCCTCTGCCTTTAAAAAACAATCACTCTATTGACTGCAACATTAACTAGTATTCATATTCCTTCATTCAATTATTTTAAACCCTTCGATGTATCCTTCGAGCCTGTGCAATGGGTTTTTCTGGTGAAGCGCAGCGTGCACAGAACTGGCCTCACCCTTTAAACCAGAGGTTCGTCTGCCAGGGCAAAGCAAGCAAGGATGGTGGCAGCGAGATCCTCAGGTAGTAAGTTTGATTAGAGTTTCCTTCTCTTAGATGGTTTACCTTACAGGGTTAGATGAACGCCATCTGCCCGGGTTTGGGATTGGAGTTTTCCTTCTCCTAGGATGGTTGCCATAAGGCTAAAGAGCCCATCCTGCCCTTTGACACACTTAGTCAGACCCTTTGGTTGTGACCTGTCTGGGAGGCCCTACCAGTGGCTGTTTATACCACCGCCAGCATAGCTCACAGCTTCATTAGGGTATGCAAGCCTCTCCCCCACGACAAGGGGGTGTCACAGTGCTGGCTATACACTCTACTGGTCTGGCAAACCAAAAGCTGAAAAACATCTCTCAGAAGTAGGCTTTATGTTTAAAAACTCCATTGCCTCCAAACTTGAAACCCTGCCAACAGGTCACTCTGATCGCATTATCTCCTTACGCCTCCCTCATGTTGTTCTCTTTAGTATATATGCCCCAACTATGCAAGCCGACTCTGTGGAGAAAGACAAATTCTACTCAGACGTATGCCACCTCATACAAAAAGTCCCTGCAGAAGATAAAATCATTATCCTTGGTGATTTCAATGTCAGAGCAGGGAAGAACTTCGAAGCCTGGAAAGGTGTTCTAGGCAAGCATGGAGTTGGAAACTGTAATGATAATGGATGCCTCCTGCTAGAGTTTTGTGCAGATCAGCAGCTGACTATTACAAACACTATCTTTCAGCAGAAAGATAGTTTGAAGACAACCTGGATGCATCCCCGATCCAAACACTGGCACCTCATTGACTATGTTCTGGTGCACCAGAGAGACATTTGCGAAGTCCGTCATACTCGAGTGATGCCCAGTGCAGAATGTCAAACAGATCATCGCCTCGTAAGATGCAAACTAAATCTTCATCTTAAGCTCAAACCTAAGAGGGGTGGCATCTTACAGAGGAGACTCCAAGTCAATAATATTCAACAAGCTGCCATGAGAGATAACTTCCAGGCAAATCTGCAATCAAAACTTGAAGATCATCCTTTAGATTCTTCTCCTACAGTGCTTTGGCAACATATCAAAAACAGTATCCTGCAGTCTACGGAAGAATCCCTCGGGTTCTCCTGCAAGAAAAACTAAGATTGGCTTGATGAAAACAACCAAGAGATCCAGGAGCTGTTGGCAAAGAAGAGAACTGCTCATCAGGCACACCTCGCTCAGCCATTTTGCCATGTAAGAAAAGCAGCCTTCCATCTCACATGTAGTAAACTCCAGCAAAAACTCCGAGACATTCAGAACAAGTGGTGGATCAATTTGGCAGGAAAGACACAATGTTATGCAGATCTGGGAGACTCCAGAGGATTCTACGAAGCTCTTAAAGCAGTGTTTTGACCTACTTATCAGGTCCAAAGCTCCTTATATAGTATGGATGGTCAAACACTAATCACAGACAGAGCCTCCATCCTGAATCAATGGTCTAAACATTTCTAAAATCTCTTCAGTGCCAACCGAGAGGTCCAAGGCTCAGCTATTCAACATATGATACAACAACCAATGAAAAATGAACTGGACGTGGCTCCCACTTTCGAAGAAACCATTAAGGCCATACAGCAGATGAAAAACGAAGGCAGCCGGGATTGATGGAATCTCACCTGAAGCCTGGAAACACGGAGGTCATGTACTCCATGCTAAATTCCACATGCTCCTTGTGAATTGTTGGGAAAAAGGTGAACTGCCATCAGATCTCCAAGATGCAGTTATCATCACCCTGTATAAGAAAAAATGAGCAAAATCAGATTGCTCAAACTATCGAGGTATAACACTGCTCTCCATTGATGGAAAAATCCTTGCAAGGAACAGATTAGTTCCTGCTATTGCAGAAGAACTTCTCCCTGAAAGTCAGTGTGGCTTCAGAGCTAATAGGAGCACTACAGATATGGTATTTGCTCTTAGACAACTGCAAGAGAAATGTAGAGAGCAGAACAAAGGACTCTATGTAACATTTGTCGACCTTACCAAAGCCTTCGACACTGTAAGTAGAAAAGGTCTGTGGCAGATCCTGGAATGACTAGGATATTCCCCCAAATTCCTCAAAATGATTACCTTGCTGCATGAGGACCAGCAAGGATAAGTCAGATATGGCGATGCTCTCTCAGAGCCCTTTCTGATAACTAATGGTGTGAAACAAGGCTGTGTTCTCGCTCCAACTCTATTTACAATCTTCTTCAGCATGATGCTACAAAGGGCTACAGCAGATCTCGAAGAAGAAGACGGCATCTTATACGTTACCATACTGATGGTAGCTTGTTTAACCTAAGCCATCTGAAGGCTCGCACAAAGACTCTAAACTATCTAGTCCGTGAGCTGCTTTTCACTGACGACGCTGCCCTTGTTGCCCATACAGAAGCAGCTCTGCAGCGCCTAACATCCTGCTTTGCAATGGCTGCAGAGCTGTTTGGGCTGGAAGTCAGCCTGAAGAAAACGGAAGTTCTCTACCAGCCTGCACCACAGGAAGAGCACTATCACCCCCACGTCACCATAGGCAAATCTGTACTTAAGTCTGTTCAGCAGTTCACCTACCTGGGAAGTATCATCTCCTCAGACGCCAAGATTGATAAAGAGATCGATCAAAAATTAGCAAAGGCATATAGTGCATTTGGAAGGCTTCACAAAAGAGTCTGGAGTAACAAACACCTGAGGCAAAGCACAAAAATCAGTATGTAGAGAGCCAGTGTATTGTCCATTCTCCTCTATGGGTCTGAATCATGGGTCACCTATCGCCAACATCTACGACTCCTCAAACACTTTCATCAGCGCTGTCTACGCACAATCCTAAACATACACTGGACTGACTATGTGATGAATGTTGCTGTCCTGGAGCAAGAAGATCACCAGCATTGAGGCCATGCTATTGAAAACGCAACTGCGCTGGGCAGGGCATGTTTCTAGGAGGGAGGACCACCACCTCCCCAAAATAGTACTCTACAGTGAACTTACCACGGGTCAGCGTAAGAGGGGCGCCTCAAAGAAGAGGTACAAGGACTCCCTGAAACAACATCTCAAGCTCAGCCAAATCGATCACCAACAATGGTCTGCCCTGGCTTCACATCGTAGAGGCACTATCCACAATGCTGCAGCCTCGTTCAAGAACTCACGCTGAACGAGTCTCAAAGAGAAACGACAATGCAGAAAGAACCACAACTTGGTAACATCATCCAAGGAGACTTTCTGCTGTGCTTTCTATAACCGGACTTGTTTATCTCAGATTGGCCTTTTTAGTCATTAACGTGCTTGCAGTAAGCGTGGAATGTGTCCTTCCTGAATCTTCGTTAGCAAAGAAAAGCCAGAGAGAGAGAGAGTATTTTAAAATATCTTACTTTCAGGGAATCTTTAGATGCAGAAGGGCCTCACCAGCAGATCTCAAAAACACAGGCAAGTTCATAAAAGAGAATACAGTCCTTCAAATAACTGTATGGTGCTTGAGCTGAGAGATATGGGTGATCCTGAAAGCTTTAGTGTGAAGAGGGTTTTTTTAAAAAAATTAGAGTTATTAAACTGTGAATCTTTACCTCTGCTTGCATTTGCCCCAACCCTGTCTATTCTGTATAATTCAAATATATAGCCATGTTAGTCTGTAGAATTAGTATGTAGAGAGATCTTGTAGAACCTTTGAGACTAACTGAAAGAAAGAAGTTGGCAGCATGAGCTTCCATAGACTTAAGTCTACTTCCTCAGATGCTTTTGGTGAAGTGGAAGCAAGGCACAACATATATATTCCATGTGTAAATGTCAATTCAAATTCAAAATCCTTTGGGTATGGAAATAAAGTAGCAAGCCCAGTTTTCCACAAATGACCATTGTTAAAACTGGACTACTTCATTTCTATATCCAAAGGATCCTGAATTTGGATTGGCATTCTCACATACCTATGGCATATAAACATCTGTCCTTGGCTTCCACTCCACCAAAAGCATCTGAGGAAGTAGACTGAAATCTACGAAAGCTCATGCTGCCAACTTCCTTCTTTCAGTTAGTCTCAAAAGTACTACAAGATCTCTCTAAGTTCTGTAAAAGCAACCTCACTTTCTGCCCCATCACTCTAAATGGACAACAGCTGTTACTGGGCAATAGTGATACCTGAACACAGACATTGGTAAATTTGCACAACAAATTTTATATGCTTAAATTGCTTAGCTGTTTGATCATGGGGTTTGTTCTTAGCTGTATATGCACAACACTAAATATTTTAAAAGTTAAGAGCAGAGGCACTGTGTATACATATTTGTCTGAGTGTTAATCCTTCCTATCTCCCAAGCTGATTTAGCTGCAAAGGGGATGGGGGGAGATACATAAATTGACATAAAGCTAGATACCAGAGAAGAAGAAGAAAAAAGGAAGGAAGGAAGGAAGGAAGATGATAAACAACTCACAATAAGAGAAGAATACTCAGCTTTTTTTCCTTCAATAACTAACAGCACCCTTGGGGCTTTTTTTTAAAAGAAATGTCATTGATAAAAGGTAAAATCTTCCCCCACTGTTATGTCCCCCAACAAAATAAATGCTATTAAACAAATAAGGTGATTCAGTCACAAATTGGCTTGAAGCCAATAAACTATATAAAATCTTACATGAAGAAAAATGTATACCTAGCTGAATAATCATCCAGGCAGAAAAATTCTGTTTGGTTACAGAATTCACAGGAAAATAATAATAATAATAATAATAATAATAATAATAATAATAATGTTATTTCTATTTCCCGCCTCTCCGTCTGATCGAGGCGGGATTCCAACAGCAATCAAATACAGTTTAAAATTCAATTAAAAACATAATGATATAACAATTATAAACACAGCAATGTCGCTAGCCATCATTACACCAGTATAACAAACATCCTAATTAGCCGAGGATATACAATTTCAGTTCTAATACTTCTTAATACTCTGCTAGAGGAGATCTGGTGGATAAGCCTGCCGGAAGAGATCCGTCTTAAGTGCTTTCTTAAAAGCCTCTAGGGTGGTCCTGAGACGGATCTCCTCCGGCAAGCTGTTCCATAGTTTCGGGGCTATAGCAGAATAAGCCCTCTGAGCAGTTGTTACTGTTAGTCCTTTTAACTTCTAGTAGGTTCTTCCCTGTCGTCCTAAGTGTGCGGGGTGGATTGTATAGGGAGAGGCGTTCCTTTAAGTAACTTGGGCTCAAGCCATATAGGGCTTTAAAGGTAACAACTAACACTTTGTACTGTGCCCGGAAGCTGATCGGTAGCCAGTGTAATGATTTTAATATAGGGGTGATATGCTCCGTTCTTGGAGTCCCTGTTAATAATCTGGCTGCCGCGTTCTGGACTAATTGAAGCTTCCGGACTTGGTACAAAGGTAGCCCCATGTAAAGCGCATTACAGAAATCTAACCGAGAGGTTACCAGTGCATGTATCAATGTTTCAAGGTCCTCTTTTCCCAGATAGGGGTGCAGCTGGCGTATCAACCGTAGTTGATACCATGCACTCCTGGCTGTCGCCTCTACCTGAGAAGTCAAGCAGAGGGACGAATCCAGGAGTACACCCAGACTACGAACCCTGTTCTTTAGGGGAAGTGTGACCCCGTCAAAGTCAAGGTGATGTAACTCTCTATCAGGGTCAGAGGAACCTATCACAAGTACCTCCGTTTTCTCTGGATTCACTTTGAGTCTATTTTCCCTCATCCAGCCCATTACCGACTCCAGACAGGTATTTAGAACCCAGATGCCATCCTTGGTCACTGCATCAGTCAGAGACATAGAGAAGTATATTTGGGTGTCATCAGCCTACTGATAACACCGCGCCCCATGCCTCCGGATGACCTCTCCCAGCAGCTTCATCTAAATGTTAAATAGCATAGGAGACAGAATGGTGCCCTGACGGACGCCAGGTGTCAGCTCTCTTTTACGAGAGCAGCTGTCTCCCAGCTTCACCATCTGGAATCTCCCCGAGAGGTAGGAACGGAACCACTGGAGTGTAGTGCCCCCAATTCCTAACTCCCTCAGGCGTTCCAGTAGGATACCATGGTCCATGGTATCAAATGTTCTGAGATGTCCAAGAGCACCAATAGGGCCATACTTCCCCATCGATGCCCAGACGGAGGTCATCGGCCAAGGCGACCATGGCCGTCTCGACTCCATATCCCCTCCTGAAGCCGCTTTGAAATGGGTCTAGAAAATTGGCTTCATCCAAGACAGCTTGGAGTTGGATGGTGACTGCCCTCTCGATCACCTTGCCCAGAAATGGTAATAAGGAGACTGGCCTATAGTTGTTTCTTATCATAGGGTCTAGGGAGGTTTTTTTCAGCAGTGGTCTTACTACTGCTAATTTAAGTTACAATGGAAATTTACCCTCCCTAAGGGATGCGTGGACAACAACTTGAAGTAATGTCGTCACCGCATCCTCTCCTTGGGCCGTCAACCACGAAGGGCAGGGATCAAGAGAGCACGCCGTCTTCCTAACACTGCCAAGGAGCTTGTCCACTTCCTCAGTACTTACAGACTCAAAGTGATCCAGTCTAACCAAGTCCACGGAGTCACTGGACACCTCTCTCATTGTTTCTGTACCAAAGTTAGCGTCTAGATCGGCTCTTATCTGAGAGATCTTGTTGGCAAAGAAGTCGTTAAAAGCGTCACAGCAGGCATCTGTTGGTTCCAGTAAAGGATTCAGGGTGGGAGGGGGCCGAATTTGATCTTTTACCACCCTGAATAGCTCTGACAAAGCAATACGTGTAGCATAGAACAAATTCTTTGCTTCATTGATTGCAGCTCCACAGGACCTTAATAGGTTCTCTAGGAGCGCCTTGTCAGATGAACGTCGACGTTTCCACCAACGGCGCTCTAGTCGTCTCGTCTCTTGCTTCCTCCTCCGAAGATCTTGTGTATAGCATGGTTGTTTGTTAGGAGCGAGTTGGAGAGGACGCTCAGGAGCGACGCTATTTATAGCCCTGGTGAGGTCGGTGTTCCAGGTATTAACCAGGGCATCAACAGGATCGCCGTCATTCCTAACCATATATCCCTCTAGGGCTTCTTGGAGTCTTTTAGATTCCATCAGCCTTCGAGGGCGGACCATCTTAATAGGTCCTGCACCCCAGGGGGAATATGGGTAGTGGCCTTTAGTCTTAGTTTGACCAGGAAGTGGTCCATCCATGACAAGGCAGTAGTCCCAATGACTTCTGCCCACGGGCTATCCTGATCTGTGCAAAAGGCCACATCGAGTGTATTACCTGCACAATGTGTTGGCCCCAAGGCCAATTGGGACAGGCCCATGGTGGCCATGGTAACCATGAACTCCCAAGCTGTACCTGTCAGATTTGATACACCAGCCTCAAAGAGGATGTTGAGGTCCGCCAGGACTAGAAGCCTGGGGGACTCCAACATCAGCTCCGAGAATAGCTGTGTCAGCTTGGTCAGGGAGTCTGTTAGGCAACGGGGTGGACGGTAGACCAACAGAATCCCTTAACTGTCCCTCGCCTTCAGGGTCAGGTAAATACACTCGATGTGGACAGTTCCACGGATAGGCTTCCTGGTCAAACTGATTGTAATTTTGTGAATCAAGGCCACTCCCCCCCCCCGCCCACTCTCCCCTATCTGCTCCTGAATGGTATAGCCGGCTGGGACGGCCTTGACCCAAGTTACATTGCTGTCTTCTCCCAGCCAGGTTTCCATAATGCAAGCCAGGTCGGGGTTCTCCTCTTCTATTAGATCGTAGATAATGTGAGATTTGTTCTTCACCGACCTGGCATTACATAGGAGCGTAGTAAGGGATTGTGGTATGGAAGGGATGACCCTCGGTTCTCTCAGGTTAACAGAGGGCTTGGAAGACGGGATAGATTTCAACCATCTAGTTCGACTTCCTTCGTGTCTTCTCGCCACTCTGTTAATGCCATACCTCCCATTACCCCGCACCACTTGGATAGGTAGCTTCCACTCATTTATCTCATTTCCCACAGTCTTCTCCTCCTCATAGCAGTACCTAATTAACAAAATAATTCCTAAGCTAATTATAAAATTGTAACTGGACATTACTGTGCTTAACCAATTAGAAAGGAAATAGGTGGGGTGGGCCTCTGAGGTGTGGGTGCTTCAGGCGCTGTTTTTAAAGGTGCCGGGGGACAGCAACAAGGGACACCACTCCCACAGGCGTCCCTAGTGAGTCCTACCTTAGAACTATAAGGTAGAGATTTTACAACACTATCACTTGGAAACAGCATCCCTGAATTCCAGCCACCTGCTATGTCCAAAACACAGCTGAAACAAAACTTACATGGAATAGATTTTATGACAGAAAGCTGTTCACAGGGACCTGCATTAGTGCTGGAAGACATGCAGGATCACAAATGCACAATCCTCTACGTAATAACTTGGGAACAAATCCTACGAACTCAAAATCCTACGAACTCCAGTCCATCTGCCTTGGTCCAGGCCTCGGAGAGAGAGAAGAACTACTGGACCTCATCCCCTTCCACACCACCATTCTCTTCTCCTTTTGTGTTGTGTCTTTTTAGATTGTAAGCCTGAGGGCAGGGAACCGTCTAATTAAAAATAATAATTGTAAGCCACTCTGATAGCCTTTAGGGCTGAAGAGTGGGGTATAAATACCATAAATAAATAAGTACCAACTGCAGTAGAATCAGTTACAGTAGAATCTCATTCTTTCCCAACTCAAGCTTTATTGAATTGTTTACAGCAGATACCACTGCAACCAAACATCTGAGGTCTGTATTCTTCCAGCCTTCCTTTGTCATCCTCCCAGTGTCCATGTTGCTGAAAAAACTTCCAGCTAGACAATGGACAAAGACTTTAAAATGCTTTCTAAAAGGAACTTTTTTTTACCAGAGCCTTTGTTAGCTGAGGTATGCTTGTACTTGATCTTCACAACACAGTTTGGACTAAATTAAGTTACAGCTTGCCCTCCATATCCACATATTCAACCATCCCAGGCATGCATGCATGCATGCATGCATACACACACACACACACACACACAAATCCTAAAAACAAGCGTTCATTTTGCCATTTGATATAAACAACTCCAATTTGTTACTTTGTGATATATAATGGAATTTGAGCATCCATGGGTTTTGATATCTGTGGGGGACTGGAACCAAATCCCAGCAGACTCCAGGGCCCATTGTAGTAATCTTAGTTTACTGTAACTTGTCTGCTTCTAGTCTATGTATCCTAGCATCCTAAACTCTGTGTTTTATAAATTCAGTAAGAGATGGATGATGAGATCTAAATGGTACTGTCTGTTTTATTTTGAGTACTGTTTTGATTCCAAGCTAAATGTATTAGTTGTGCCACTGTTATCTCAGACAAAACTATACCAAGTCCCAGCCTTGATACTACAGTACTTTCAATAGCCTGGAAAGACTGCCTCCTCTACATCTTCTTCCTGAGAACCATATAGATGTTCCATTTGCTAGCAGAAAAAGATCTTTTCATTCAGGCAACTTTTGGCAATTGTCTGGCTGCTGAGAAATAGGCTTCTAATGGATTGTTCTCTTTTTTCTTTTCTTTTCTTTCTTTTTTTTTTTTTACTGATGTATTCTGAAATTGGTTTTAAACTCCATGATGTTTTAATATTCTTATTTGTTTAATTATATAGCTATTTCCTGTTTTTACTAGTACCTGTTTTAATCTTATCATGAACCCCTAGAATCCCTAATTCTGGGAGAAATGCAGGAAAAAAGCCAAATAAGCAGAAATGTTTGACCTGGGCAAGCTGGCACAACACTGCTGGTCATATCCAATTATAAGGACAAGCACACAAGACTGCCACCATGCAAGGTAGAATGAGCACATTTTTCAAAATTGGTTCTAGCTCTGGCTTTGGACGCAATATTCTCTTGCATTTTTTAAGACAGCAACATCCTGAAGATGAATATACAGTATATCTTTTCGTACACCTAGGGTTCCTTCTCAGCATGCATATACTCCAAAGAATATGATATAGTATGTCAGTAACTCAGTATGTGCCGTTGCGCCTGGGCTATATGAATTCAAAGGGACATGGACGTGATGATTCTCTCCCCAGGGGATTGCTTCTTGCCCTCCTTTAGAGGCTTTGGGTTTCCCAAGGACTAAACCGAACAGTTACTTTAGCAAAAGGGGGTTTATTTCTTAAAGCAGAGTAGCAATGTACTCAGGTTCTTCACTTTATTAAGCAAACAAACAGAAAGCTTACTGTAAAGTTTTTAGTAAAGTGTTGAGTATACTGTGCGAACTTCGAGGACTGAAGAATTACGTACTGGACGGTGGCTTGACCAAGGCCTGGCTAGTAACCCTCCAACATGTCCACTTTGTAGAGTCTCTGGTAGTCGAATAAAAGAAAAGATGGTTACCCCTTTCCAGGTCCCCAGAAAAAAGGGGAGGAGCAAGCTTAAACTGTTACACATAAACAATAATTGGCAGGTGCCAAAAACCAATAAATGCAATCAAACCTTTAACAAATAACATACACATCAAAACAGTGCAAAAAGGGCTTTAGGAACTCAAACTTTTTGCAAACTAAGCAGGCTGTAGCATTTCATAAATGCAAACCTCCAAACTCATAGCCTTAAATGCAGAAGATGCTTGCTGCGCCGTCACATAGTAGAAGAACTCCCATAAAACCCAACAACAAAATACCACAGTGCTTTAGTTTATAGCATTAATAGTACTCACTTTGTTCAATATTGTACGTTACACTTACCTCAATATGTGAAGATGTTACTTCATCATTCACTATTCCTTCTGTGTTTGAAGAAACATCTCCACCTTTCAGCTGAAAGTGTGTTTTTGTCATGTAACCATCAGTGCTGTCCTGTTCAGGGGAAAAATATTGTCTGAGCAATTTTTAGATATGCAACTACCTTTAACCACAGACCGCCATTACCGAATATATTAAAAGGTTGTATATATCTACTCAGAGCCAGCATGGCATAGTGGTTTGACTAGTGACTATGACTCTTGAGACCAAGGTTTGATTTCCAGCTCAGGCATAAAATGCACAGGGTAACCTTGGGCAAGTCACATGTTCTCAGCCTCAGGGAAGGGCAATGGCAAAACTCCTCTGAACCAATCTTGTCAAGAAAACCACATGACAGGTTCACCTTAGGGTCTCCATAAGTTGGAAATAAAACTAATTCAAGGCACACAATGCAATGCAACGTGTTTATGAAGAGGCAAGTTCCAACGAGTGTAAATCCCAACAAGACAGCAGCTTCCCTGAGGAATGTTTTCCCTTGGAAGCCTAGCACTCCAAACTTTAGGAGCCCAGTCATCACAGGTTTGCTTTGGTCTACCTGATTACGGGTTGCCCTATCTGTTTGTGTCTTGTCCTTTGATTACGTTGACTATACTGAGCTGCTTCATTTGGTTTAAACCTGAAATGTTTTAACTTTTTCAAACTGTTTCAGAACAGTTCTTAAGCTATTTTTACTCATTGTACCCCACCCCCAATATTTTCAGCAGGGCAGAAATATTTTAATAAAATGTCCAATTATTTGGCCATAGCTCCTTTCCAAGTACAAAAAAGAATATTTCCATTACAGGTTGAATCTCCGTTACCTGGAATGCCGAAACCCGAAATACTCCAAAATCCACAATTGACTACTGAGATAGTGACACCTCTGCTTTCTGATGGTTCAAGATAC
Organism: Urosaurus nigricauda; assembly: GCA_034509955.1. Taxonomy (NCBI): domain Eukaryota; kingdom Metazoa; phylum Chordata; class Lepidosauria; order Squamata; family Phrynosomatidae; genus Urosaurus; species Urosaurus nigricauda. The sequence goes on along the minus strand of JAOEGL010000002.1, from coordinate 46,093,330 downwards.
ACAAATTTGGTTTCATGCACAAAATTATTACAAATATTGTATATAAAATTGCCTTTAAATGCTTTAACAAGTTCCAGTTCTCAATTCTTAATATATACCAATGTTCAACCTGAATTATGTCAAATAAATTGGACATTCAGTATTCATTCACTCTCCACTAAAAAGTCCAATTGTCTCATCTATCAACTCTGTTAACTGATCCATTAACTGATGTTGTTTGTTAATCGTTGTTGTTCTCTGCTTTGATCCATGAAAGGGGAAGGTAAGAAATAAATATTATTTTTTTATTATTAACTCTAAACTGTCCCTTTAAAAAAATCCCTCTCCTATCTGGCTGCCTTCTGTTTTTCCAAGCATTGCATCACACACATTCATTCAAGAGCAACCAGTACTATTTTATAAGTTGTTTCCTCCTTGTTCCTCTGGTTACAACTTCACAAACCACAATAGAGACGTGAGATTAATTCTAAGAACATATAACTGGACACATAAAGATAATGGACCTCATAATGAGAAGGAGACTGCACTATTCTTAAACACGTTCCAATTTTAAGGATAGTATGGACAAATCACACTGTCTCAGCCTCAGAGGGCAATGTAAAATCCTCTCTGAATAAATCTTGCCAAAAAACCCTTTGATAGCAAACGACCTGAAGGCAAAGATAGAAGTATTTTGAAAAGGGAAGGTTTATTCTCCTATTAAATTATGGTGGACCATTGGTATTCACTAGGGTTCCAGAACCCCCTGTGGATGCTAAAATCCATGGATAATCTCCCATTATATATACAAAGGGGGAATAAAATGGTGTTCCTTATATACACTGTCAAACTCAAGGTTGGCTTTTTGCATTAAAAATATATATTTTCATGCTATGTATGGTGGAATCCCTGGATGCAAAATCTGTGGATACGATGTGCCAAATGTATACATCTAGAGGAAATGTGTGTGTGCATAAAATGATCCCAGAGAAATGAAATAACTGATTCTGCTCTTAACACCATAGTTAATAAGTTAATTTAAATATAAACTATCAAATACAGTCAAAATAAAGCAAGGTGATGCTATTTAAACCATAGCTGCTGGCCTACTTTTCAGTTAGGTGCCATGCAGATGGCAAACCTGTAAACAGTAACAAAAAAAAAGTTCAATAGAAATTTCAATAGAAGCATTTGACAAGAAGCAAAAAGATATATCCTTCCCATATGCTACAGAAAATGGCACTGAGAAGTTGCCATCTGTAAAACAGGAAAATTTGAAGTGGCACTTTCTAAAATTAAACACTGAAAGTATAAAGACCTACAACACTCAAACTAAAGAGCTCTATAAAAAAAGTGAATGTGTATTAAAAACTCCTGGCTTAAACTTCAAATGTTAAAGTTTGATAAAGTTAAGAAAAGTCCACACATTTCAGGTTATTAAATTTAATTCACATTAATTAAATATTCCTAAGAATTATGAAAGCACAAAAGGTGTAAAAACACTTCCTGGTTCAGGCTAAAGGAACCATCAAATCCAGCATCCTATTTCCCACCCCGGGAAGCCTATGATCAGGACATGAAGAAAACAGTCCTCTTTTGTTATTGTTTATCAGCTGTCACTGCTACTGAGTTGATTACCACCTCTAGGGGATACATACAGCCAACATGACTAGCAGACACTAATAAAATGTATTCTTCATGAATCTCAGGGGCTAAACAGAAAGGCAAAAAGAAGTGTTTTTCAGTCTGGCTTGAAGGCGTGGCATTTAGATGACACATGCCTTGAAGCCAGCAGGAAAGTGCCCTCTAGGCACCTTATGCAGAGAAAAGCTGTTTCAAAAAGAAGCAGCTTTTTTCTGCTTCTTCCTGGCTTGAAGCCATGTCATGTGGTCATGCCATGAGCAATCCAGCTGCCTTGGGAGCCAGCGGTGTGGTTGGTGGGGTTTCAATGTGACTTCAAAAAAGGCAGCTTCAAGCCACTTTTTCCTGCCCATCTGTTTCGCCCCTCAGTCACCTAAGCTAGTGGCCATCATAATCATAATCACGCATAGTCTGTCAGCAATCTCTTACTATTCAGGTGTTTTTGGATGATTTCAAGTTCTGGTGTTAGGAGATGGAGAAAATTTTCCTTCCATCCTAATTCTTCACATCACATACAAGTTGCAAATTGGTGATATGCCCCATCTTTTTTCTTTCTTTTTTAATTCCTATTTCACTTACCTTGACCCCTCCCTTTACCCTATTGACATCGATAACCCATTTGTCATCTTCCCTTCTATATCACATTCATTTAGTCTGCACATTAATAGAAGTAGTGAAGTTACTAATAAAAATTGTACCTCACACAGCTGCGATAACATATGCCATGTACCACATAGATCAATGCTATATTGTGGAATGTCTCCATCAGGTCTGTGTCTTCCTTTATTTGACTAATATACATTGTAAGCCCATTATAAGAAACTACCTACAGTCCCTACCATCAGATGCCAGAGAAATCTGTTTAGTTCTTATCCACACAAATATCTGGTACAGGAAATTGGAGCAGTAAGTTCTATAATAATGTAAATACTGGATTTTGTTGTTGTTGTTAACTGCCCTTGAGTCAATTTCAACCCATGGAAGAAGCCAACTGTTTGACTTGTGATTTACGTATGAAATTTAGGCTAACTCTTCTACCAGCATGACTCTTGTCTCTCTTTTGCATAAAAGTTCTGAGAGGAGACAATTGTGTGATGATTTCAGGTCCTCCAAATGTATCCTACTGTCATTTTCATCTTCTCAGTTTTCTGATGCTACTTCTCCCATCTATTTACAGTACCTTAGTAGATTAAAGGAAAGTGTACTATTATGCACTCCCCATTCTTCCAAACAGCAAGAAGTTTCAAGGGTATAGTTACATGGGTTCTAGTCTTCTTTGGATGCAAAAGCTTATGAAGTTTCTGTATTATGTGTTTTAATTAAAAAGATACAGGTAGAATACTAGTGGAGATAAACAGCATACACACACCTCACCTCACGTCTGCTATCTCAAATCCTGAGAGAGCCCCCTTGCATCTCAAAGTGTTTCCAGTCTCTCATAATTAGAGTCCTGACTCATACCTTGACTGCTCTCTGCTTTTGTGTACCCTTCCCTGTCTCTTCCTGAAAACCTGCTGTTCCTTTTTCCACAGCTTACATCACCTTTACATTCCCTAGTAGTAGGTTGCAAGATTAACAGTATGTACATAAATGCAAAGACATGAAATGTTTATATATTCTTTCCTAAGTTATTATGTTAACTTGGATAATGGACTAAACTAACCTTTAAGTCTCTCTCCTGTCTGGAGATCTTATTAAATATAGGCAGTTAACATGTACTATGTTGACTTTCTGAGCAAATATTTATTCCCGGGGGAGACTAGAAAGGATATCAATATTTTTCAACAAAATTGTACATCTATTTGGCAGTACAGTTTCATTGAAATTCCATATAAGAAAACCAGATGTTTCATTTTCTTCAATGTACAAGTAATTGAAAATCAAATACAGATATTGAACTTTTTTTGTTTTGAATCATCCTCTTGTAACAGCAAGTTTAATTAAACTATGTTAAATGCTTTCCCTGAATATATTATTTTTCACCCAAGGGACAGGAAAACATGTTTTGCAACAAGTCATTTTTGCACCTGAGACAGGGTTCTTTCATGTGCCTGGTACCATATAAATTTAAAGAAACATCCTGTATTGGAGGAAATATATATTTATACATTTGTCTCTTGGACTGTCCCCTCTCCTAAATGTTACCCATCATTTTATATCTTGCTTTCTTTCCTGGCTGAGACTGAAGGTGGCTTACAAAACCAGAAAATTACAAAATACACATAAACTTAAAATATACAAAAGATGGAATTAATAAATCATTAAACTAACAACAGAATTAAACAATTTAAAATATTGCTTTAGAACAAAGATTAAAAGCAGCAGAACACCACCAAAAGCCCTTATTTTGTTAGCAATCTGTAGAAACTACAGAACAGAAGAGTAGTCCTCCTGAAAAGTTGCCTCTGGGTAAGTATGGCTAACTGAAACACAGGACGCCCAAACTGGATAGTTCAAGATAGCACAGACTGCTGAAAAGTTGGGACTACTGAGAGGTTTGCATGCTCTATGTGCCTTTTCTGTTATAAGCCAAACTCAGCATCAACCAGGTACTGTATTTATTATACTTTTCTTTGAAAGTTATCCAATTTGACCATAGTTTAAAATACATTTTCAGTCTATGTGATAAGTACTTTGGTTAGCAGTTTAAATACACAAATACTCTCACTACATTTTTAAGATCCCTTTGAAGTAGTTACTCTTCAATTTATTTTACTGAGATGCATATAATGGAGAGCCACCATTTTATCTATGCTTATCTTGCAAGTCCATGACTACATGACCTTTACTTTGGTTAGGAGGTTTAAAAACTTCCGAGATACTATTAGGATTATGGGCTACTTAATGTTGTACTAACCAGTGAATATGGAATATGGAATGACCAGGTTTATTGACAATTTGTCAGGGAGTGGAGATAAGGGAGGCAGAACTATTGAAAAAGTGATTTATAGAGCCTGCAGTTGGACTTGGTGAGGTCCAATGATGTCACAAGGTCAAGAGGGGAAACAAAGAAGGAACTATGGAAATTGTGGTTTGGGCATGTAGCTAATCCAGTCTTTCCTTCCACCATATCCCTTCCAGGTGGGTAGCAATTCTATTATGAAATTATATAACATAAGCACTAAATAAATTTACCTGCTCATTCCCCCAAATGTAAGTTGTGTAACACACCTCAGCTGTCTTTTACCGGTATGTAATATACCTAAGTTGCTATTACTAAGCGGAGGCACTTCTGCATCTCAACCTATTTCCATTAGTTCTTTCATCAGTAACCTCCTTACTGATTTTCTTCCATTGGCTGCTTTGAGGGCTCAGTAGTGGTTCCCCACCACCACCCCTGGAAAACAGAATGGTACAAATGATTCAGAAGAAAACTCCAAAAGGCCTGCTAAAGTTCACATACCATTCCACTTCAGTGAACCTGAATGATTCTAACAACATAATTAAACTTTCCAGATTTCCATCTGCTTCAAGTTGGAAAAATCAGTCAAATGTAGATATGATATCTCATAAGAAAAAAGCACTATCTTATTTTAAGTAATAAATACTTGGGCGATATATTAAGTTTTTTTCCTTCTTTCTAACATTACATGTTAAAGAAAACTCAAAACACATAAGAATTACTTTCCCTACAGTGTTTAACTATTCTGCTTCTGGATGGAGCATTTTTAGTGCAACTGGTCTGCCCCAAACAAAGAATTTCTCCTGGGACCCAGACATCAAAATCTTTCATTTATAACCTACTACCTTTCTTCCTGCTTTCCCCTCCCCTTTCCCCTCTTTCCCTCACAGACAGTCCAATAAGGAAAATGCAAAATAACTGCACAGTATCTTTTCATTGTTAACTTTTGGTATTGGTAGTTGCTTGTCTGGAAGCACCCTTTATAACCCCTGAAACAGAATACCAAGCTGAGCCTCAGTATCTCTGAAACACAACACCATGCTTGTTCAATCAAAAGCAGTGGTACAACCATGTGATTTTAGACTTGGGGTGTGCACAGAAAGCCAGACATTATTCTAATGTGCTGTTGGATACACCTAGTCAGTTGGCAAATATGTCCTATTTTTTACTTTTCAAAATATGGTAACCCTATTTATGTCACTATGCCAACTGATCCCACTAGACCAATGTTTATTTGGAGGAAAGATCTCTTTCAAATCAATGGTAATTATTGCCAAGAAATCCTCAGGCAGTGCACACATGCTTGGGAGTAAGAGCAAGCAAATGTAATGGGATTTACTTCCAATTAACCCTGCCAAAATATCCTATTAGACACATTTATTGGCAGCACATTTTACCATTTTTACCTTTGGTTAGAAAATCAGCATAGTGGCATAAATCTAAATCTTGTTTTGGAACAGGAAAATTTAGCCTGAATAGCAGGCAAACTAATGGTGTTGTCAATTCTATTATTAGGCAAGGAGGGGAGAGAAAAGAAAAAGGGGGGGGGGGGAAGGATGTAAACACCAAACTGCACCATGGAGACTTTTCCCCCAAGGAAAGGCATTGATTATCATCATCTAATTCCTCACGAGCAACTCAAAGTATTTTGCTGCCTGAAACAAGACAATCATGTCTCACCCTATTTCATGCATAGAAATTGACCAGACTTCACCAGTGAAGAGAGCAGACAACACAAGCTGGCCACCTGGCACACACAGCTCTGTCTTCAACATGTTGCTACCAGCCCCTGCAACCTGAAGCAACCACAAACTCTCCTAATGGTGGAGCCAACTATGTATTCAGTCAAGAAAAGAAAAAAGGTAGCTTCGAATAAATATACAGGCATACTTCTGTTTACAAATCCTCCAATAAAGACACTCTTTTACAAAGTTTTTTTGTGCTCATTCAACCCACTTCTTCCTCATCCTCACTCCAACTAGATTCTGCTCTAGATGATTGTACTATATCTGTGAAAGTTAAACGGCAGCTGCCTCCAGGGTCCCTTAGTATGTATGAACAGCAAAGAAAAGTGCAAAGTGGATACACTTACCACCCCAGTTCCCCCAGAATGTTGTTGTTGTTGTTGTTGTTTTTAAACCGATCTATATTGTGACTACCAAAATTGAAATTGTTAGAAAAATGGAGGCTGGTGAAAGAAAAAAGAAAACATCACAGGATGGTTTTTGGAAGTGGCGTGTATGTGTGTCTTCAAGTCTCCTGGCATCTTATAGCAACCCCATGAATTTCATAGGGTTTTCACAGGAATGGGGTGGTTTTGCCAACTCCTTCCTCTGAATATAGCTTATAGCACCTGGTTTTTGTTGGTGGTATGCCATCCAAGGACTAACCAGGGCTGATCCTGCATAGATTCCAAGATCATAGGGGATCTAGTGCCTTTAGAGCATTTAGGCCATCTTTAAAACGGTAAAGGTTTCCCCTTTAACAAGGTTGTCAATTTGTGTCCAACTGCAGAGGGGCAGTGTTCATCTCCATTACTAAGCCAGCATTGTCAAAACTGACTCTGTGGTCATGTGGCCAGCATGGCTGCACAAAATGCTGTTGCCTTCCTACCAAAATGGTACCAATTTATCTACTTGCACTTTTACATGCTTTTGAGCTGCTAGGTTGACAGAAGCTGGGACTAGTGGCAAGAGCTCATTCCATCATGGTACACTTGAGCCTCGAACTGCCGATCTTGCAGCCATCAGTCAGCATCTTAACAGCTGAGCCATTGCATCTCCTTTACCTGCACTGTGACATTTTTATCTGCTGTCAAAAAGAAGGCAAAGAAGGAGCCATCCTAACTTTCCTAGGGAGGGAGCTAATGGGGCTTTCTAGAGTGGTAGGAAAGGGAGACATGAAGTTGCCTTTTCCTTAATGCTTAGCAGCTACACTGCAAGTCCCAGGTGTGTAATACAAAGGAATAGGGCAGCTACACTGAGGAGGTGTGGGGACGACTTATCTGAAGTCTTTTCTGTTGCTCAGCAACTACATTGGAAGCTGTCAGGATGCTAGAAACACAGGCGGAGCAGCTGCACGGGTGGCAATGAATGGGCTTTTGGCCACACTGAACCTTTAATTTTTTTAATTTTAAATTTTTTTGTTGCCGGCTGCGAACTGTGCAGTTGTACCGCTACATCATACAGGCAATTGTATTGCCAGCTGCAAACTGCGCAGTTGTGCAGGTACATCACACATGAACTGTGCAGTTATGAAGATCTGTCAAATTACCATTGTGGTTTTGCTTCCCTTTTTTAAGTGCGTAATTGCATCGGTGCACCATGAATGAACCCCTTTATTTTATAATAATAGTTGTTGTTGTTGTTGTTGTTATTAATACCTCATCCCTTTGAGATCAATTGAGGTGGCTTACACATTAAAATACAGTGGTCCCCCGGTTTACGAATCCCCCGGCCTACGAAAACCCCGGTCTAAGAAAGAGCCGGGGCCAGAAAAACGGCCCCAGTTTACGGAAAAAACCCCGGTTTACGAAAGAAGGCGGCGGGAAATTCACATGGTGCAAAGTGCAGCTATTGGCTAAGGGGGCTGGTTTAAGGGGATTTGCTAATCGGTCCCGCTTTGCGAAATTTTCGGTTTACGAAAGGGGTGCTGGAACGAATTAATTTCGTAAACCGGGGGACCACTGTACTATTACATCAATAAAACATACTGCACCCCTCCCCCCTTAAAAAGATATTAAATCTGTTACAATTTAAGTTTATGAATAAACTTCTTTATTTTATGAATGAATTGACATTTTATGTGCAGTTGCATAACAGTTACAGCATCCCAGAGTCCCTACTGCACATGTCTAGGGTTCGGATTAGGGCTGGAGCTAGGGTTTGGGAGCTTTAAAAAAAACTGCACAGTTGCACTGCAGCATTTAGACACAGCTGTGCTGTTACACCCTTTTTAAAAAGAAGCTGGGAAAAGCAGCTCCTTTTTAAAGCTGCTTTTTCCCCACTAAAATGCAAAAGAAGTGCATTCATGCCAAACTTTCAGTGTGGGTCATCTAAAAGCTACACTTTCATGCAGGCATGAACACACCCCTTTTGCCAGTCTAGATCAGCCCCTAAAGTCTGGAAGCTGCTTTTAAGATCCTCTCCTGCTTTCCCACCAACAGTGTCTCTGAGGGCAATGGTGTAGAAGGAGGGAACCTCCAAGCTGGATTCTTCCTTTGAAACCACACTCAGCTGCTGAGCCTCTGAAGGGAGCTCCACAGTACTAGAGCCTGGCCCAGCTTCCACTCCTGGGGCTGAAACATCAGGGCTGAGGTCTGGCAGAGCAGAACTGGGACCTGGTCTAGCCTCCAACTCCTCTTGCTCCTGAAGAGCCAAGTCCTCCTCCTCATCCTCTGACTCCATCTCTTGGTTGGCCATGACACCATGCATAGTTGAATCCATGGATATGGAGGACCAACTGTTCTGCTACAAAATTTTTACTATTCACACTCCTGTTTTTGGCCCTATATGAAGCCAATTAGAATCTGTAGTGAAAACTACAGTGTTCGAATCAGCAGTTAACTAGCCAAAGGACATTATCAGATGACGGAAATTGGAAGTATAATACAATGGCAATCTGAACGCAATCATGGGGTTTCAAGTTATTGCATATGAGCATATCTCACGCAATTTCGGGCAAAAGGAAAGTCATTCCAAAAGCAATCATGGTATCTCACACAATTTTGGGCAGTGGGGAGTCATTTTCGAGCAATGGGAAGTCATTCTGAACAAATTCTGAACGCAATTAGAATTCATGTAAATTTGCTAAACTAGCAAATTTACGTGAATTCGAATTGGCTCCATTCGAAATAGAGAGAGATTTCTCCTGTCTGATAAACCTGAAAGTCTCCTATCTCTAGATTGAAAACTGCACAAGACTCCTTTATCTTTAATGACTGTACAGGAGAGGAAATTTCAGCAGCTGTCGCTTGCCACACAATCTGGTTGCATTAAGCACCTGAAAAAAGTCCCTCTTCTATACAACTATTAAAAGTACAGGAGTCCTTTCCAGTTTCCACTCTGGGCATACTACCTGTCTGTTTCTTTTTCTCCCCTCCCACCAGAGATAACTAATGGCTATGTATGTTAATCTACCGACACAGAGCCAATAAAGTACAAGAATTCCTCCCTAGCTTGTGCCTTAACAAAACTTTCTTTGGTTTTCTATCTAACAGTTTGCACGTGTAGCATCTTCAAGAAGCATTCATATCCCCCACAATTTTTTTCACATGTGGCACTTGCTGGCTGCATAAGTATTCAGCTCTTTTGGTGTGGCGTGGCTAAATAAGCTCTAGTGCAACCCGAAACCCTCCAGAAACTGCATGAGTGGATGAATGGAGTCTACATGTTCCACTCCATCCATTACATATACCTTTCTGGAAGCCCACAAGTTTGCTGGAGGAAATATTGAAACAAGTAGGATCATGGAGCCCAAGAAGCCAGTTGTGCAGAAGCACTAGGCAGGATAAGGCTATAAAGCAATATCCCAGTTTATGAGCATCTCACAGAGCACCATTCAATCCATTATCACCAAGTGGAAAGAATAAGGCTCAACTGCAACTGTGCCTAGAGAGTGACCAGGTAAGGCAGGCATTTGTCAGAAAAGCACTCAAGAGGTCAATGAAAACTCTGAAGGAAGGTGGCCTGGAGATCATATACTGTGGCTGGAATAACCCATATCAAACTTTATTTGGAATAGGCAAAAAGGATGTGACAATCTAGAGAACCAGTCTGGTATAGTAGTTTGATCATTAGAATACAACTCTAGAGATCAAGGTTCCCTGCTCAGTCACAGAAACCCACTGGGTGAGCCACACACTTTCTGCCCCAGAAAACCCTTTGACATTTTCACCTTAGGGTCACCAGAGGCATACCACCACCACCACCACTGACAATTTAAACATGTGGGGAAAGGTTCTCTGATCTGAATAGACTAAAATTAAATTTTCTGGCCTTGCCAAAAAACACAGTATGTGTCACAAAGCTAAAAGTGTTCACTGTCCTGTACTGGTTGCAATATGATATTGTGGGATGCTTCTTCTCAACAGAGACTAGCAAACTACTCAGGACTGAGGGCAGGGTGAATGAAGTCTGATAAAGGGCAATTCAAGAGGAAAACCAGTTTCATTCTTCAAGGACTGATACTGAGGCACAACAAGGATCCGAAGCACAACATTGGAATAGTTGATTGAATACCTTAGAATGTTTCAACCAAAGCTCAGTATGAATGAGAATCTGTGACAAGACTTGAAAGTTCCTATTCAACCCTCTCCATCCAACTTGACAGAGTAATTTTGCCAGAATTGCAGGATCCAGATACACAAAGTTAATAGAGACTTACCCAACAATTATGCTGTGATTGCCGCCAAAAGTGCTTCTACCAAGTTTTGACTCAGCAGAGTAAATAGTTATGCAACCATCAAGTGCCAGTTTGTTATTGTTTAGTTAACTTCGTATCTCAAAAATCAAGGAAGGGTGTGTGAATACTTCTGGAAGGCCCTGAGTTTAAAGTGTTTGTATATTACTTTTCCAGGCAAACCCTTCCAAAGGTAGGTCACAGAATAAAATACTAAAACAATAAAATTAAAATAACTGAATTTATTTAAAATAACCACAATAGCATAGTGATAAAACAGCATTTTAAAATCAAATAAAAAAGCTAGCAAGAATTAGGTCTTTATGGCTTATTTACAAGTAATTGGGGAAGGAGCCAGGTACACAGGGATAGTGCCTCCCACAGATAAGGCCTCATTTTTGCTCACCAGTTTAACAGATTTTATCAGTGTGAGTGTAAGTTTAGCCTCTCTGGCTGACCTTGCAGCCCAGGAAAGTTTGTATGTGTGCAGGTAGGTGGCTCAGTCTTCAGATAACTTGGTCCCAAGACTTAATGGTGACAACTAGCACTTTAAATTAGCCCTGGAAATGCACAGATAACCATTCCATCTAGAACAGAATTAATGTTACTGTATATACTTGACTATAAGTTGAGAAATTTATGTCCCAAAATTGACTCTAAAATTTGGGGGAGACTTATATAAGGGTCAATACATCAGTAGTGGAGTCGAAGGCTTTCATGGCCAGCATCCATAGTTTTTTGTGGAGCTTTCGGGCTATGTGGCCATGTTCTAGAATAATTCCTTTCGCCAGCATCTGTGGCTGGCATCTTCAGAGAATGATAGCCTGGAACAGGATTGGATATATATATATCCTGTGTGACCCTGGGAAGGAAGGAGTAATTTGCCAATGTATTGTTCTGTTGCTAATGGCAGTCCTCAGGGCGGGAGGATATGCAAACAAGGATTAATGTCTCCTAACTGGTGTGAGGAATTATTCTAGAACATAGCCACATAGCCCGAAAGCTCCACAAAAAACTACATCAGTAGTGCTTAGAGAGGTCCTAAAGCAAGCAAGCCTGATGCCCCAATCTCCATTGAACACCAATTCCTTCCCCCTCCAGTCTGTTTTGCAAGCCTTTGCTTCCTATGGAAAAACTCTCAATTTAAATCCACTTGCTTCTCTCTCTGTTCCATTTTGCAAGACCTGGCTTCCTGTTAAAAAAAACTTTCCATTTAAATCCGCTTGCTTTTCTCTCTGGCTGTTTTTGCAAGACCTGGCTTCCTACCAAAAACCTCTCCATTTAAAACCATCTCTCCAGTCCCTTTTGCAACCTTGCTTCCTATGGAAAAGCTTTCAATTTAAATCCACTTGCTTCCTTTCTCAATCTGATGTTAAAACCTCTCTTACAGCATCGGGGAATCGGTTGGAAGAGGTCCAGAAAAGGAGAAGGAGGGACGGAAGTGATATTTCCCCCTTTCCATCCTTCCTTATAACCCCCTAAGTTTTACCCTCAATATATCCATGGGTCATATCAAAACCCAGGATTTTGACCCTAAAACCTTCCCTTAATGAGGTCGACTTGTACACGAGTATATACGATACATGTTCGAATCCCCTAGCTCCTATAAAGACTGAGACAATTCGTTCTGAACAAGCTGAAGCCATGAACTATATTTAAAGAAAGTCCCATACAAGAGCACATTGCAGTAGTCTAGTTTATATGTAAAACATGGATGTAGCAAGCTTGTTTTCCCCACACCACAGTGCAGCTAATGAATTAACTAAAGCTGAGGCACCTCTGCACCTCCATAGATAGTGTTGAGTTCAGGAGAAACTCACCATCAAGAGTTGAGAAGTCCAAGCTACACATTTGATCCTTGTGAGCGCAACACCATCGAAAAAAGAGTATCACACTCAGATCAACAGAAACTACCCTATTCACAATACTTCTACCTGATCTAGATTAAGGTTGTGTGCCTTCCTTCTTCTCAACACTAATTCTTAATGCCCATTCAGGGTTTTAAATGCTCCCTGGGACTAAATTACAGTAGTTGGTGGAAATAAGATAGTGCTGAGTGTTATCAACAATGCTTATGACAATTTAGTGCAAACCTCTGGAAGACTTCCCCCAATGGCTGTACCACCATAAAAGTGTGAATATCCCAAAGTGAAACCATTGCATAATTCAGTCTTAATTAAGAAATGTAAAAATATTAAAATGACTCAAAGTGTTTATTTTGCATCACAACAAATACTGCACATAAAAAAGTGTTCTGTCACCTCAACCTTGTTAAAGATCTGAACATAGGTTGCTTTAAGCAAATTAAATTTGTTTTCCTTGACAAATAAATCTAACCAAACAAAGTTTTAAGAACTAATTGTTTCACATGGCCAGCATTTCTCAGTAAGAATCTCCGTTGAAAGGTATCCAAACTGCACAGTTGATAATGAATAGTAGCTACATATTAACAGCTTATTTCTCAAAGGAAGTATAAACAAATTGGGGTTTTATTAGCTGTTTCATTAAGTTTTATTTTAGACAAACACACAGGGAAAGCATATGTGCAACATCTGATATAAAGGGATTCTATTCAAAACATTCCCTATACAAAGCCCATTAATGTAGCATTAAATTACTCAACAACCTTGCAAATTTAACTATAAATCTAACTCTTTGGATAATCTATCATTTCTGACAGAGTTTATTTCATTTGTTCTGATCTTTAAATCAATGTATGGCTCATTCCAGGACATTAGTTCTGTCTTGTTCTGTCTTTTAACCAACATTACCACAACTACCCTATCTCTCTCTCTATATATATGCATTTTAAATCTGTACAAAACAGTGCCATAGGCTATTTTAGCACTTTGTTCTTCTCACTGTGCCACCTAAAACAAATCAATATATGTATTTGCAGAAAACATTTGAACACAAGAAAGACCAGTTTAGAGCAAATTACATTCTTCTAAGTTGTTTCTACTGCAGTGCTATACTTATGTTCCAACTAAAACATAATGAACCAAATTAAAAAAAAATAGGAAGAAAAGCTACATATTTAGCAGCTTTCTATAGAATTTCCTAATTAAATGCTAGGTAAATTACACAAAAATTCTTAAATCTCATTTAAATTGTTAACTTTCGTTGAAATTTTTTAATTTCTGCATACAATGTGTAATCTTATTCATATTTACATGAAATCAAATCCTAGTGAAACCAATGTTAAGTATATATGGAGGCAACTTGTTATACTTATTTTAATGTACACCTGTACACATTATGTTCAGCAGAACTGAAATTTCCATAGATCAGATCTTTTTCATTTCTAATTGGAGATTTTGGCAATTGAAACTGGGATCTTCTGAATATAAAGCTTGTGATCTAGCACAAAAGTATGGTCCTGAGCCATACTTATCATAATCTCTATTGCATTTATTCTAGAAATGTTCCACTTGCCTAGATTAGCACATCACTAATAATCACACAGAGCTAGCTTTAACCGTAGTATACTGTCTGTGTCAGACCAGAACTAAGATCTAGATTTAAATTCCTGCTCAGCCATGATATGCACTAACAGACTTTGGATCAGTCAACTGTCAAGCTGAAGTGTCAGTTTGTGCTAAGATGAAAGAATGTGGAAGTGGCAGAGGGAACCATACCCACTATATTGAGCTCCTTTGAGGAAAGGGTAGGGAGATGAAATAAGTAAAAACAATAGGATACTCTCTGTGGAATAAAAATATGACTGTGACAAGGTGTAAGGAATCATCACACTACCATCCTCTTTTCCTGATAGCAAACTAGGGAGGCTGCCAACTGCTGCGCTAAGCAGTGATGATGATCAATTGATCAGTCAGGCAACGTGAGGACACTGGACATTCAGGAGGTAGAGGTGCAGGACAATATAAAAATGGAGAATGTAGCCAGGGTGCTGGAGAAGAAAGCAATCAAAACGTGGAGAGGATTTTAGGTTTGCCCCAGTCTTGGAAGACTCCTTGGGAGGAGGCAGGCAAATACCAACCCTGGAGATAAAGGCTATCTCCTGCAAAGGGGAGGAGGTCAAGGAAGGGTTCTTCAGCAGACACTCCTCTAGAATTTAGCTTCTAACCTCATGAGCCACAGCTCACCTAGCTCCTTCACTCTCCTGAGCAGTTCTAGAGATCAGAGGAACATTCCTCTCTCTACTAGCAAGGATCCATGATCTACCTTACCTAGAAAGAGTCTGCAGGCCTGTCAGCAAGGAAACTGGCCCAATAAACCCTGGGAAACAACCAGAGGCCCCTATCTGGAGTGAATTTCTAAGCAGGGCCTTAAGCTGCACAAATTTACAGTATCCTCCATACTGGGTTTTATAATGTTGACACTGTAAAGCACAGGAGAAAACTTGAACCTGCTCAGAGTTTCTTTCCTTCAGGTATCCAATCCTGGTGAAACCTGCAGACTGTCAATTCGTTTGCCAGGCCTTATCCCTACACTGCCCCCATAAATATAAAAAGGGTGGGAAAGCTGGGCCTTCAATGTGTGTAATGATTTGGAGCTAATAAATATTTATGAATTCTAATTCTTTGAAACTATAGAGGCAGAGGGTGATGATGTCCCACTTCCTAAAGAAGGGACAGAAGGCATCACAATGACATACACAGACTAGTTCAGCACCAACTTTTGCCTCCTACAATTAACTTTTATAGCAACACAATGCAAAAGTCATGGCATACAGTTTACTGGAATGTGCTCAATGGACAAACCTGTTTAAATATAAATTTATATTTTATTTAATTCAAAACCAATAATTCATCCATTATGAAAACTTAAGATAACATCAAAGTTAATAATTAAAATATCTATGTTACGAAGGTCAGACCTTTCAGCAAAAGTTTTTAAAAATAAAAATGCTCTCTATGCAAATATGTAATTTTTACAATTATCCTTTTAATAGCATATAAACAGAATATAGCTGAAGAAGAATTAAACATCAGGTTTTAATTTTTATTTAAATTGTTTTAAACTTAAATACATTTTTGAGTCACTTCATAAATCAAAAATTAAATATAACATCAAAATTAAGGGATGAAAATTAGCGATTTGAGTTTTTAAAAACCAGAGTTCTTCAAGAGTAACAAAATAAGCTATTCAAGAACTAGCCAGATATCTTACTGTTCAGAGATCTTAGGAGCAGTAGCATCACTAAGGAGCTGCAGGAAGCACCAGGTGACACCTAGAAGTGGGGGGGGGGTGACACCCCAGACATTTCCCACACGCACACACCACTCCACCCCCTCACACGCACCGCTCTGGTCGATGGGGGTTGTAGATTCATAACAGAGGCGGACTCTAGCCATGCGGATGGGCCCAATGGGACCTGGAGGGACTACAAATCTCAGAGAGGAGCAGAAGGAAGGCAGGGTGCTGCTCCAGGTGGGGGAAATGAAGGGAGCTGGCTGTGGAGCATGGATGCCATGGCTGTTTAGGAGGTTCGCCCAGGTGAGATCGGGAAAAGAGTGCAGGGGGTGGAGCTTAGTGGGCCTGTCTTCCCCTCCCCTCAGAGCCCCTGAGGCAATGTGTGGGAGACCCCATTGCACCATAGCTTTGCACCTCTTTGAAGGGCCTGGAAGGAAAAAAGAGGGAAGGAGAGGGGTAGCCATGGCTTTTGGAGAAGCCATTGTGGTGTTGTGGTTGGAGTGTTGGACAGGGGCTCTGGAAACACGCCACTCCACCCACCCCCGCTCCACTCTGGCCTGCCCACCCTTGTGCCGTTCCAGCCTGTGCATGTGCTTCACTCTGGCCAGCACACATGTGCTTTGTCCCACACAGCCCTGCCTGGGAAAGCACACTGGAAGTACCTCCCTGGATGTCTCGCCCCCTCCCCCCCCAACAGTCTTGCCCCTGCATCAAGTTACACCTGTCAGCCCTCCCTGCACCATTCCCCCCATGCCATCCACAGGACAAGCATCCCCAAGAACAAAATACCTTTCTACAGCCTATTTTGTTACATTAAAAAAATGATTCCACTACAAGATTATATTGCAGTAAAAAAAAGTTGTTTTTTTCTTGCTCTTACACTTTTCTTACGCTTACACTTAATACTTTCTGAAGCAGACCAAACAGTCCAGTGTGGAAACGCCTCTGCTTATGAGTACAGCTCTACAAAAGCAAAGTCTGTTATTATCACATATATCTTTGGCTTGGAATAGCCATAGTGTGGAAAAGAGTGTAAGAAGAAATAGATGGACATCAAAACATGCACCAAGCCTATACAACTTTTAGGAGAACTCACACCAAGATATCTTCATTGGAAACTATGAAAAATGCTTCCTTAGAAATTTAAACACTGTCCATACCTTTAAATTTCTCCACTGCCAGTTGTCTCCCATTTGTTGTGAGAACTTGATAAATTCTGCACAATCCTTTTTGAATTTATTCTCCTCCAGAAAGAAATCTTCACTTCCCAAGGTAAGCGACATCTATTAGGAAGACTAAACATTAGCACTGATAGAAGCTGTGATCACTAAACATAATGCTCAGGTCTGTCAAAGTGAAAGTTAGGAGAGCAATGCGAGGAGTCAACAGACAGTAAGGATAAGACTCACAGCCCAAAGTCATGTCTTCCAAGAAACTTCCGGCTTATGAAAATTGATGCTGCCAACTATGAAATTATTGCTTTCCCCAACCTGGTGCTTTCCATATGTTTTGGTCTGCAACTCCATAAGCCCAACTAACAGGACCTATTGTGAGGAATCATGTGAGTTTGAGTCCAAAACTTTCAGAGGGCAAGGGAAGGTTGCTCTATACACTAGTCATTTCTTTGCATCCGGATAGACCCTAATGCAAACAAAAAAGTCCTCCAACAAGACAATCCTCCCCAAAAACAAAATACCTTTCTACATCCAATATTGTTACGTTAATGAAAAAATGATTCCACTACAACATTATTTTGCAGTAAAAAATGTTTCTTTTCTTGCTCTTACACTTTTCTTACGCTTACACTCAATACGTTTTGAATCAGACCAAACAGTCTGATTCAATAAAATGAAGAGCTGGAACAAACATAGCACTTTAAGGAATTGGATTTGATGTAGTTGATCCTTCAGCTATTTATTTATTTATTTATTTATTTATTGCATTTATCTAACACCTTTCTCCCAAAATGGGATTCAAAGCAGCTCAAATAGCTATCCCTGCCACTCAGTTCTCTCTTCTTTTGGCACAGTGGTCATGAGAAGGGTTGCTGGGTCCATGCTTACCAAGTCTGGCCAGTTTGCTTCTGAAGCCAAGCTGGCTCCAAAGTTCCCTCTACTAAAACTAAACTGGCTCCTTCTGTACCTTGTCTTTTTAAACGTTCACCTGGTCACCTCTTCCAAAGTAGCCTGCTATAGCCACACTCTTCCCTTTCTGTTGAGGATTACTTTGGAGGTGTGTGTGGTGTGTGCCTTCAAGTTGTTTCCATCTTTATTGATTTATTCAGAGGAGGTTTGCCATTGCTTTCCCCTGAAGTTGAGAGAACATGACTTCCCTTGGGTCACCCAGTGGGTTTCATGACTGAGCTGGGAATCAAATCTTGGCTTCCAGAGTCATAGTCCAACACTCAAACCACTATGTCAGATTACTACTGAGGCCAAAAGGCAAGTGAGCCTTCCATCTTTTCTCAGTGTTGCTGATTCTACTGGTTTCTCCTGCCTGACACAGGTTTTCTTATGCCACCGGCTTTCCTTGGATGCATCAGCAAGCTTCATCTTGCAAGTCCCCTCAAGCATCTCCATTTTCCATTTATGTCTGTTTGAACAGTTACACTGCTGGTGAAGTCATCAGGAACTTATCTAAGAGCTTTTACCACACTAAAATCTATAATGCTTCCTATGATATGGATGGATGGAGCTCTGTTACTATCCCTTTTTCTGGTCATAATTCCATCACTCTTTCATCATTATCTTAATCTTTTGAAATGTCATGTGACACTGTATTTGTACCCTTTTATTTATTTTATTTAAAATATATTTAAATATATATTTTGACCAAATCCACACAAAACGGTTATCACTTAGATACATGTATATATCTCAACATAAATGATAGCAGCAAGCATTCCAACAGCAGAACAGCCACAAAGAAGCAGTAAAAAGCAACATCTGACTCAGCACTATTACAACAATTAAAATAATTTAGCACCAGATCAAATAACAGCAGCAGAATTTACAGTACTTAGCAAGAAAGCCATTTTAAGCTTCTATCATCCATCTGAGGCCTTGCAAACATGTGGCCTTAACTAGAATACAGCTCCATAAACTAGAAGCCCCCTCTCTTATGTCTAGTGACCTTGTAGAAACATAATTATGGGTTTCAAAGATTCTCTTAAAGCACAGGCAATGCGTTACAACTGTAGGTGTGGTTTCAAGTTATGAGCACCAAAATGTTTGCAGCTTTAAGGATATGAACCAGCACTCTGAATTGGGCTTGGAAATTCAATAACAACCAATATAAAATGCATAATTTTAACATTATGTACAGTGGCTCAATTTTGCATCAAAGGTTTAGAAACATCTTCAAAAGCAGCCCCACGTAGAGCACATTACAGAAGTCCACAGGTAGGCCACTTAAAAGGCATAGGCCAATTTTCCATTTATGGAGGGCACACCATCATCTTCATCAAACAGGTCAAAGAAGTTTATCACACAAAGGAGATCAGGAGTTTATCCTGGAAAAATTGTGCAGTTATGCAAAACGATTTCACACAATGTCGCACAAAACCTGCCATTAAAGTGATCACAAAGAAGCATCAACACACATCTTTTTATTTTTGGGATTTCAGCGGCGATGCATTTCCAATATCACTTTATTTGCACAATTGCGTGTGATAATCATTTGCGCAATTACTTACCATTTTCGCTTTATTTGCAGGATGCCTCAAATGCAATTTAATCTCTCTTTAATGATGAAATTACCCATGGTGTGATAAACTCCTAAATCCTCTTATGAGTTCCATTTTTCCCCTCCTCCTCCCCCCCCCCCCCCAAAGGAAAGAAAGTAAAGAGAACAAACATGTGCCTTGATTTAAAAAACTGTTTCCTGGAATGCAATTCTCCATTTTCTAAAAAGAAAGTGCACAGATGCACAATTGTAGCCCATTAAGACCAAAAATGCAAACCAATTATGGCTACTGGCAAACTCTGAAGGAAAAAAAACAGAAGCCGAACCTTTAAAAAAAAAAAAAAAAGCTTGCAAATCTAAACAAAGCTGAGACAAAATATCATGGCTAGCCCAGATGTACCCCTTAGGGGAGTATGGAAGAAATAGGTTGTGAAATGTTACAGCACTGTGTACCTTAACACTGTACACATGATACACACTTGGACACCACCTGTGTGTCTCCAACGCCAGAAGCAGAACCATACCATACATCTTAATTCTTCTTGCCAGTCCTTGTTTAGCCAAACTGGCAGAGGACGGGTTGTAAGAAGCTAAATATCCTCTCCAAAATATATGCAATGTATTAAAAATAAAATATCCATGGGAGGGTGGGAATTTTTAAAAAATCCTACTTCAGAGTACTGAGTGTGTTAGGTGGCCAAGGAATACTAATTTTGGGGGTGCGGTGGGGTGGAATAGCCTGCGAGGGAGGAATAAAAGATGTTAGTATCCTTATCAGGAGCAGTCCAACCCCCAATATTTTCTTCTAGGCCCAATTGTTTTCTCTGCTGGTAATGATCAAGCACAAGTGCAGCAAAAATAGCAGCAGACTGTGCACAAAAGGAACGTACAAGCAGTTAGGGGAACTGCCAGACCTGCAAATCAAAACAAAACCCTAGCGGAGGGTTTCAAAAACTCCCAGTTACTGGGATGAACTGGAGGAGGATACTGCTTTACATTCTGTTAGTTGGTTTCTCAAGAGATACTGGATGGAGTTGGCCTTAGTGGTGAAACAAATGCTGGCTCCCTAACCATTTGGTTTATGTACACATCTCCACCCACCCACACCAAAAAAATAAGGTCCAGAAATTAGGAAGGTCTCCAGCTGACTATAGAGAGTCAAATTGTGGGAGGGGGTGGTAAATTTATTTCTAAGTAGTGTTTACATCTGAGCCCAAGTCAGTCTGCAATGCTCACAGGGAGAGGACTGCTGCCGCCTGCCTGACAGCAAAACACACAGACACACATTTAGGTTGAACTGAGGGCATAACAACAGGGTACCACCGGGAAAACACAATAATGCTAAGAAAGGTAAAGAGATGTAGAGTTGTCCTATGCAGGACCTAAGCATAGTATTCCCCATCACTATGTATGGATGTGAGAGCTGGACAGTAAAGGAAGCAGACAGATGGAAAACCAACTCATTTGAGATGTGGTGCTGGAGAGTCCTTAGCATATCGTGGACAGTCAAAAACACAAAGAAATGGTTCTGGGAACAGATAAAGCCAGAGATCTCCTTAGAAGCCAAAATGGTTAAATTGAGGCTGATGCACTTTGGCCACATAAAGAGAAGACACAGATCACTGGAAAAGACAATAATGCAAGGAAAGGTAGAGGGCAGAAGGAGAGGAAGACCGCATGCCAGATGGATGGACTCAGTCAAGGGGGACACAGGCATGGGTTTGCAGGACCCTGAGAAGAGAAGTGGAGATGTTTCATCCACAGGGTCACCATTAGTCGAGGTCGACTCGAGGGCCAATAACAAAAGTAGAGCAGTGTGGTGTAGTGGCTGAGCATTGCCTAGGACTCTGGAGACCAGGGTTTGAATGCTGACTCGGCCATAGAAACCCAAGTCATACTCTCTCGGGCTCAGAAGATAGCAATGGCACACCTCCTCTGAAGAAACTCCCTCCCGCCCCCCCAAAAAAGCCCCATGATAGGTTTGCCTTAGGGTCGCCATGTCAGAAGCGACTTGAAGGCACACAAGCACCACCAAGCAGAGTTGTGGAGGCCAGCGGGGCTTGGAGATGTCTCCTCCACAGGGTTGCCATGAGTTGGGGTCGACTTTAGTTAGCAACAGTTTACACCACCACAGAGGCCCAATGCACACTGCAGAAATAATCCAGTTTGACACCGCTTTGACTCTGGGAACTGCAGTTTTGTGAGGCATTGAACCTTCTCTGTTAGAGAGCTCTGGTGCCACAACAAACTACAATTCCCAGCATTCCCTAGCACTGAGCCAGGGCAGTTAAAGCGGTGTCAAACTGGATTATTTCTGCTGTGTGGATTGGACCAGGGAACATGAATTGGAACTTGAGGTGAAAAGGAATAATAGGTGGTTTATTCCAAGTGCAACGCAGGAACAGCATTATTAGTATTAGTACAGCCAGGCCTCTATATCTATCAGCTCTTTATCCACTGGTTTAACCATCCATGGTCTGAAAATATATGTTTTTAAAAATACACATTCCTAGGTCCAAAACACACTGCAGAAATAATCCAGTTTGAGACTGATTTAACTCAGTGCTACAGAATCCTGGGAATTGTAGTTTATTGTGGCACCAGACTTATCTCTGACAGAGAAGGCCAAATGTCTCACAAACACTACACTTCCCAGAATTCCCCAGTGTTGAACCAGGGCGGTTAAAGTGGTCTCAAACTGGACTATTCCTGCAGTGTTTTGGACCAAAGGCTTTGGAAACTGTAGTTTATTGTGACAACAGACAGTGACACAAGAAACAACAGTCTTCACCCGACAGTGAAGGCCAAATGTCTCACAAACACTACACTTCCCAGAATTCCCTAGCATTGAACCAGGGCAGTTAAAGTGGTCTCAAAGTGGGTTATTCCTGCAGTGTGTTTTAGTCCATAGGTTTTGCGAATTGTAGTTTATTGGGGCACCAGAGTTTTCTCTCTCTGACAGAGAAGGCCAAATTTCTCACAAACACTAGTTCCCAGAATTCCCTAGCATTGGGAAGTCAAAGTGGATTATTTCTGCAGTGTGCTCCTGAGCCCTTGGTTTTGTTTGTTTGCCCTTTTACATAATAAGAGAGACCATTTCATTAAACCGTTGTCCCTAATGCAATGGTTCCCCAGACTGTGCTCTTTAAGGGCTTTTGGACTTCAGCTCCCAGAATCCCAAACTACTGGCCAACAGAGCTGAGGCTTCTGGGAACTGAAGTCCAAAAAAACCTCTTAAAGGGCACATTTTGGAGACCACTGGCCTAGAAAGACCAACAATCACCACAGCAACAACAATCCCCTCAAGATGAGGCAGTTGGACTCTTCTTCACAGAAAGGGGCTTAATAGTGCTGTAAAGAGTAAAGATACACAACTGTGAACACTAAAAAAAATATTAATTAGAATTGCCCAAGCCATTGTTATTTCCCCTTGAAAGGGTCTGAAAGCTGGACACTACAGTTGACCAGAAGAAAAACATGATGTAGTAGAGACAGCAGTGCTCCTTTTGGACTCCAACTCCCAGAATCCCAAGCTATTGGCCAGCATGGCTGAGGCTTCTGGGAGATGAAGTCCAAAACAAATTCTCTTAAAGGGCACAGTTTGTTTGGGGGGGGTGAGCACTGGGAGAGTATCCACGGCGTTTGTAAACCACGGACCCCATATAATAATACTATTATTATATAAATAATACATTAAACGGCCTCTTCTCCACCTTGGCATGTTTGTTTGCCAAGAGGGCGCCCCCTAGAGCCTCCTCTAGAGCAGCGTCAGTCTGGCTGCACAAAATGGAGGCAGGGCTCTGTGAGGGAGAGAGGAAGGAAATAGAGAAGGAGGAGGGCACACTTCCAAGGACTCAGGGGGGATTTCCAATGAAAAAAAGGGGTTCAAAAGGGCCTCAGAGGAAGAGAGAAGGGGAAAGCAGCCCCTCAGTTGACTCTAAAAGCCCCGCATCATCAATCCTTCCTTGCTTTATTATTATTATGATTTCCCTCACCTTCTCCGCCTCAGAATAAAGGCCTCGTCGTCGTCGTCGTCTTGAATTATTTTACCTCAGAATCGAGCGAGCAGGAAGGAGGCCCAGGCGTCGCCTCAGAGCAAATCCCTCCTCATATAAACTTCCCCATAGAATAATAATAATTTACTTTGAGGCCGCTTTAAATGTCCTAGGGGACGCCAGGGAATTCTGGGAAGTGTAGTGTTTGTTTGTGAGACACTTGGTCTTCTCTGTCACACACACAGAGCTCTGGTGGTGCCACAGTAAACTACAATTCCCAAAGACTATGGTTCCAAAACACCACTGCAGGAATATAAATCCACTTTGAGACTGCTTTTAAACGCCTTGGCTCAGTGCTATGGAATTCTGGGAACCAGTGTTTGTGAGAGATTTGGCCTTCTCTGTCACAGAAAGCTCTGGTGCCACAGTAAAGTACAATTCCCAAAGCCTTTGGTCTGAAACACACTGCAAAACTAATCCAGTTTGAGACCACTTTAAATGCCCTGGCTCAGTGGTAGGGAATTCTGGGAAGTGTAGTGTTTCTGAGAGTTAGCCTTCTGTGTCACAGAAAGCTTTGGTGCCACAGTAAACTACAGTTCCCAAAGCCTATGGTCTGTAACACACTGCAGAAATACAGTAATCCAGTTTGAGACTGCTTTAACTGTCCTGATTCCATGCTGTAGAATCCTGGGAACTAGTGTTTGTTAGACATTTAGCCTTATCTGTCAGAGAGAGCTCTGGTGCCACAATAAACTACAATTCCCAGGATTCCCTAGGAATGAGCCAGGGCAGCTAAAGCAGTCTCAAACTGGATTTTTTTCTGTAGTGTGTTTTGGTGTTTTATTACTTCCTCAGTTCAGCCACTTAAAAAAGGATGAGAAGGGAGATAATCCACCTCAGAGCAGTTGGAAATTAATTCATATCTTTTTTTAAAAAAAATACTCTTTATTAAGTTCATCCACCATAATATTACACATTTTTTACATTCTATATTACAATTAACTTTCTTTTTATATTGCAATTGATACAAACTTAATTCGTATCACTTGGTGTCTGTTGCGATGAAGAGCAAAAAGAAACCAAAACTTTTTCCCCCCAGCACTATCTTTATTTTTGATAATATTAATAATGGATAATCATAATAGTAGTGGGAATACTAATACTACTAATAATAATAGAAATAATAATGCAAGAGAGAATACGAATAAGGGATAGAGCTAAAAAAGGGAAATCATAATAATAATGGACATAATAATAATAATAATAATAATAATAATATATAAAGAGATCTTGTAGCACCTTTGAGACTTAACTCAGTTGTACTTTGGTCTGTTTGTGGCCAGGATTGCTACAATGGGTTAGGAACTTGAAGCTACAGAAACAGCAGAGCTAAGATGATGCATGCAGGTGAATGCAACACAATAGGCAGCTTCATTATTATTATTATTATTATTATTATTATTATTATTATTTATAGCTCCCCCCTCTCCCAATCATGTAGAATCAGGGCAGGTTACAACAATAAAGAAATACAATACCATATAAATCAATTAAAGATCAAATAAAGTGCAAGATAGCAATATAAAACTGATCTCTAGACAACCCCCCCATCCCAAGCCTAAAACAAAAACAATCTAAAATAAAGCTATAAAATACAACAATAGGCAAATAATATACAATGCTATCAAATAAAGTTCAAAATTACAATACAAATCAAATAAATTACAATTTACAATAGTCAAATTTTAAATGTTCCTGTATGTAAAAAAAAAAAAAAATCAGCAAGCAACTCATTTCAAACAGAAGTAACACCGCAGGGGGGGAAGTGTGATATCATTACATATATACCCCACTCACTTCCATGTCTCCATTCTCTGAAGATGCCAGCCACAGCTGCTGGCAAAACGTCAGGAATAAACTCTTCTAGAACATGGCCACATAGCCTGAAAAAAAACACAAAAAACTATGGATGCCGGCTATGAAAGCCTTCGGCTTCAAAAATATATTATTATTATTATTATTATTATTATTATTAACCTTTATTTATATAGCGCTATAGGTTTACACAGTGCTGTACATATAAACTTATAATTAGACGGTTCCCTGCTCTCAGGCTTACAATCTAAAAGACACGACACAAAAGGAGAAGGGAAAGGTGATGGGGTGGTTCTTCTCTCCCTCTGAGGCCAGGACCAAGGCAGATGGACTAGAGGGAGGGCTCGGCTTCATAATGCACAGTTAAAACAGGGCAGACAAAGTCACACATCTGGGAATGCTTCCCTAAACAATATAGCCTTTAACTCAGTTTTGAAACTGGTTAGAGAAGTGATGAGGCGTGCATGTGGGGGAAGAAGGTTCCAGGTGTGAGGGGCAGCAAGTGAGAAAGGACGAATCCGGGACAGGGCAGTGGAAATCCTCGGCTAGGACAGGAGACCTTGACTACCAGAATGGAGGGAAAGAGAAGGAGTGTGAGGAGAAAGAAGATCAGACAAGTAGGGAGGGGCCAGTCCGTGGAGGGCTTTGAAAGTCAGTAACAAAAGCTTGTACTGGATGTGGAAGGGGAGGGGGAGCCAATGAAGGGAGGATAAGAGAGGAGAAACATGGTCAAAGCGGCGAGCCAATGTGATAATACGTTCAGCTGAGTTCTGGACAGAGATTAAAGGATGGAGGTGAGAGCGAGGAAGCCCTGTCAGAAGAAGGTTACAATAAGTCGTGAGACCACCAGGGCATGGACCAGAGTCTTGGTGGTGGAGGCTGAGAGGAATGGACGGATTTTAGCAATGTTGTAGAGAGAGAATCTACAGGTCTTGGCGGTGGCCTGAATCTGGGGAATAAACAACAGAGAGGAATAAAAAATGAAACCAAGACTGCGGGATTGCTGAACCGGTTGAATAGAAGTGCCGTCAACAGAAACAGAGAAGGAGTATTGAAGGGTGGGCTTAGGTGGGAAGACGAGAAGCTCTGTCTTAGACATGTTGAGCTTCAAGCGCCGATGTCGCATCCACTAAGAGATGGCAGCCAGACAAGATGAAACTTGCTGTTCAAGCCCTGGCGAGAGGTCAGGGGTGGAAAGATACAGCTGAGTGTCGTCGGCATACAGATGATAGGAGAAACCAAAAGAACTGATGAATTTGCCTAGGGACAGTGTGTATAGAGAGAACAGAAGGGGACCCAAGACAGATCCCTGAGGAACTCCAACAGATAAGGGGATAGAGGAAGAGGTCTGGCCATCTATGACCACTGCAAAAGATCTGTCTGACAAGTAATAATAATAATAATAATAATAATAATAAAGTTTATTTGTATACCGCCCTTCCTGCGATCAGGGCAGTGAACATACAAAAATTATACATATACAAGAGTTAAAAACAATGATTAAAACAGTTTAAAAATATCACAGTGTCATCCCAGGGTAGAAATATTCCAATCCAAGTCCTAATGAGGGAAGGTGGCATCAGGGGAGTCAGGGGTAAGCTGAAGCAAACAGATGCGTTTTCAGCCCCTTCTTAAATTGAGTTAGGGAGGCAGCCAGGCGAAGCTCCGTAGGTAATGCGTTCCAGAGGTTCGGGGCAACAAGAGAGTACACCCTCTTCCTAGTGGATGTCAATCTAGCCTCTGGAACGTTGAGCAATGATTGTCCAGTTGATCTAAGTGTGCGGGGCGGACTGTATGAAGAGAGACGGTCCTTCAGGAGCTCTGGGCCCACCCATTTAGGGCTTTATAGGTAATAACCAGCACTTTGTACTGGGCCCGGAAGCGAATAGGCAGCCAGTGAAGATCTTTCAGTATTGGTGTTATGTGGGCGGCCCTGGGAGCGCCAGTGACCACCCGAGCTGCCATATTCTGGACCAATTGTAGCTTCCGAGTGTGATACAAAGGCTGCCCCATGTAGAGCGCGTTGCAGAAATCCAACCGAGAGGTTACCAGGGCATGTACTACTGTTTCAAGGTCCCTCCGGTCCAAGTAGGGACGCAGCTGGCGTATCAGCCGAAGCTGAAAACAGGTGCTCCTGACCGTCGCATCCACCTGAGAGGTAAGATGGAGCGACGAGTCAAGGAGCACCCCCAGACTGCGTACAGTGTCCTTCACAGGGAGCGTGACCCCGTTCAGGACCGGTGGAACCACCTCCAAACCTGGGCCGGGGGAACCTATCACGAGTACTTCCGTTTTCTCTGGATTCAGGCTGAGTCTGTTTTCCCTCATCCAGTCCATTACCGATTTCAGACAGGCCACGAGTGGATTTAAACCAGTTGAGAACAGAGTCAGAGAACCCGAGGTTAGAAAGTAAGTCAAGCAAGAGACAGTGATCCACTGTGTCGAAGGCTGCAGACAGATCAAGAAGAATGAGAATAGAGTAGAGGCCATTCTTGGTGAGGACCGTCTCTGTAGAGTGCCGTGGGCAGAAACCAGACTGAAAAGGGTCCAGGATGGAGTTGGCTTCGAGAAACTCAAGACAGCGAGAATAAACGACCCGTTCCAGAATCTTAGAAAGAAAAGGAAGAAGAGAGATCGGACGGTAGCTAGACAAAGAAGAGGGGTCGAGAGAGGGTTTCTTCAGAATTGGGGAAATATATAATTTATAATTTTATAAATTATAAATATATAATTTGCAAGTTTACATTTACCAGCATGTTCTCTTATCTGTGTTCTGCCCCCTGACCATTTCTCTTTTTCATTTTGTCTCCTAAAGGACTTATCTTTTCTATGCTTATAAATACTCTTGTTAAAGAATTTTTGTTGTCGTTATCCACCCTTGAGTCAATCTCAACCCATGGTAACTCTGTAGATGAGACATCTTCAAGACTCCCTGTCCTCCGGTGCTCTGCTCAGTTCCTAAAAATTCGTACCCATGACCTCTTTTATAGAGTCCATCCATCTAGCACGCGGCCTTCCTCTCTTTCTGGTCCTCTGGGAGGAATTTATTGCAGCCTTTAAAGACCAGATTAACTGCAAGTTCCCAGTTTCTGGAATGGCCTGCCGGCCCAGACGAGATCTATCAAATTACCAATTTAGACCGTGTTGAAAAAGCTGTCAAGACGGATCTCTTCCAGCAGGCCTTTCCCAAATAAGGTCCTTGTCCATATAATGATTATTCCCACTTGTCATGTTTTATCCTACAATTCGGCCCATCGTTCATTTGATATTAGCCATTTATTTTAAACTCATTTTAATTGTAAATTTGTTTAATTCTATTTTAGGGGAGGATATTGTAATACAGTACAAATGTATTGTATGTAGAATGTTTTTAATGTTGTAAGCTGCTTTGATTGTTTTATTTTTATAATTTTATTTCTGTTTCCCTCCACCATTCCTAGCATTATTGTCTTTTTAAATGAGTCATTGTTGTGAACAGGCCGATCTATCAACCAATCACAGAGCAACATGAGAAGCCAGCAAGCAGGGCTATACAACGGGCCTTGCAGATTGCAGAGAGACTGAAAAAAGGGGGGTTTAGTTTTGGGTTTTGAGGAAATGAGTCACATCGAAGGGAGGGTGTGCTCTTAGGGTTCCTAAGGGAACATTTTAGTTTGAGTTGGTGACCATGAAAGGGTCTGAAGAGTCCAGAGAGGGACTGTGTAGGCTTGGGGGAGTCCAGTAGGAAGAGACTCAGAGCAAGCTGGTTATTAAAAGGGATTTTGGTCTATGTATTGGAGATACGATTGCCTGTGTGGTTGTATTAATATTATTAGTTTGAAAGGAATTCTTGTAACTACATAATAAGACCTTAGTAACAGCTTTGAAACCTGTTTATAGTTTATTTTTACATTTTATAATAAACTTTTATTAGTGTTTGAAATACAATTTGGCCTCTCTTTGAAACACACCACACTACCTAATCTAAGAGAAAAAGAGGTGCTCTGTAATCTTAAAGAGCAGTGTTAGGGTGAAGCAGTGAAGACATGCACTAAGATTCAAAGCTTTCCATGTTGCTGATGGACTTCAGCATAAGAAGGAATGTGCTTATCTTTTCATCAAGAGAAATATTATACGTACTTTCCAAAGGGGTCTTCACATTTGTAATTTTTTTTAAAATGGAGCAAAACTGTAATTAATTTGTTTAGAACCCTATTCTGCTTATTTTCAGTTTTATCCTTTTTTGCAAGCATGAATCCGGTTTGAAATGGATCCAGAAAATCCGTTTCCTCCAAGACTGCTTGTAGTTGATTGGCGACCACTCTCTCGACCTCCTTGCTCAGGAATGGTAATAACGAGACTGGTCTATAATTGTTTCTATCCAGGGGGTCCAGGGAAGGCTTTTTTTAAACGTGGCCTAACTACTGCCTTCTTGAGACAGGGAAGCAGGGAGCCTTCCCTGAAGGATGCGTTAATTATGCTTTTCAGCATCCCCATAATTTTATATCCCCCCTGGATAGCCAGCCAGGTGGGGCAAGGGTCGAGAGGGCAAGTCATCTTTTTCAAACTACTAAGAAGCTTGTCCACATCTTCAGTACTTATCAACTCAAATTGATCCAGTCTAACAGTAATGGCGGGGGCACTGGATGCCTCTCTAGTTGCCTCTGCCCTTAAATTGGCATCCAAATCAGCTCCTGTCTGAGAGATTTTATCTGCAAAATGATCATTAAAAGTGTCACAGCAGGCTTCAGAAGAATCTAATAAAAGGTTCTGGGTAGGAGGTAGTTGGGTTAAGTTCCTCACTACCCTGAACAGCTCAGCTGGACGAGATTTTGCAGACGCGATAGATGCAGAATTGAAAGATTTCTTAGCTGCATCTATCACCACTTGATAGGACCTAGGAAAGGTCCAATGAAGTGTCTTATCGGATATGAGTTGAGATCTCTGCCACTCACACTCTAGTCGTTGTCCAACCCACTTCCAGCTGGTTGGAAAGGACACTTGAAAGCGATCGTGTCTTTGGCTCTGGTAAGATTGTTATTCCACCTATTAACCAGAGCTTTGACAGAATCGCCAGCACTGCCAACCATAAGACCCGCTAGGACTTCTTGGAACCTAATGGGTTCCATCAGCCTTCAAGGGTGGACCATTCTAATCGATCCTCCAACCCCAGAGAGAGGGATAGTGGCCTTCAGTCCAATCTTAACCAGGAAATGATTCGTCCATGACAAAGCGGAGATACTAGTTCTCTCCGCCCCCGGATATGCCTGTTCTGTGCAGAAGACCACATCGAGGGCATGACCTGCACAATGTGTAGGCTTGGAGACTATCTGGGAGAGGCCCATGTTTGCCATGGAAAGCATGAACTCCCGAGCTGCACCGGTAAGATTGCTTAACCCAGCCTTGAGGGGGATATTGAGGTCGCCCAGGACTAACAACCTAGGTGACTCCAACTCCAGCTCCGAGACTAGTTGCGTCAGCTTGGCTAGCGAGTCTGTTAGGTTATGGGGTGGACAATAAACCAACAGAATCCCCAGACTCTCCCTGGTCTTCAAGCTAAGGGAAATGCACTCGATGTGGTCTAATGCACGGATAGGTATCCTGATTAAGGTGAGGGTTTTTTTTGGTGGACCATGGCCATGCCCCCTCCCTGCCAGCTTCATCTCACCTGCTCACTGACGGAGTACCCAGCCGGAAGGGCCTGAGCCCAGGTTACAGAGCTGTTAGCTCCAAGCCAGGTTTCCGTAATACAAGCCAGGTCAGCGTCATAAGTCATAGATGATTTGGGACTTATTCTTCACTGACCTGGCATTATGTAAGAGCAGAGAGAGGTTCTATGGCTGGTTAGGCAAGCTCTCCAGATCTTTTGGGGTAGCAGGGCAAGTGGAAGGCAAAATAGGTATTAAACATCTATCACACCTTCCTCTGTAACGACCTCTAGCCCTCCTAACACCATATCTCCCATTGCCCCACACTACTTGAATAACTGCTCCTTTAACAACATCAGCATCAACCCCCTCCCTAGACAGATCAGCCAATGGACAGACATCATGCATCGTCTCAAATCCCTCCACTGAAAAAGTCTAGGAACAGTCTGCCTCACAATCAGGCCTGAAGCTGGCTGCTGCTGGTGAATTTCTGGCATTCAGGCTGCAGCAGGGTTTCCGGCAGGCTTCCTTCAGGGTCAGCAGATGTTGGGGAGGGGTGGGAGGGCAGAGACTTAAGTCCTCTCACTAAGCCACGCCCCCTGGCTTTCCTTGCCTTACCTTGCCTTGGCTGTGAGGTGGAATGCTGGCATTCAGGGTGCAGCAAGGGTCCCTTCTGCCATGCTTCAGGTCAGCAGATATTTAGCATTCCCTCAGCTGAAACAGATGGTCCTAAAGGGGCAGCTGGTTTGGGGCCACAGCAATCGCATGCTACGCCCCAGTTCCGGCCGTTCCTTTTTGAGCTGGCAAAAGCTGGCTTTTCTGGCACCGCAGCAGCTTTTTTGCACTCCTGCAGCATGTGGAATATAAACACCACGCCGCTGGAGCACCACAATGTTGGCCGCCATGTGGTTAGGAGGGCAGCGTTGGCGCGTGTATCATCTATTGTGCTGGTCTGATTTGCCCCTCTGTCATAAATCGCTGGTGCCACAACATACTACAAATCCCAGGATTCCATAACATTGAGCCATGACAGTTAAAGTAGTGTCAAACAGCATTATTTAGGCTATACAGATGCAGCCACTGTTTATCACTCAAATCATTACACCAAGCTGACGTTCTCATTTATTCAAAGCAATATCAGAAATTTCTCTTAATAATGACTGACAAAAACAATCATAACCAGTTACATATTCAGCTAAAGAAAGTGACCATTTAAAACTGGGCAATAAACAGTTAATCATCATGCTTCGTAACACTTGTTATAAGTATGCATGCTGACCTCCCTTAGACCAACACACATTACAGTGGATATCACAAGTTACTGACTATGTAATTACGCTCAAAATGTTTTATCTGGTGCTTTACTATGCTGCAGTTATAATTCATCCAAAGTAATAAAGTATGGTTTAGCACAAACTAAAGGAACAATCTGTCTTCAGCTTTTAAGTCCAACTTTGCCACTGCTCGCCATGTGGCACTGTCAAATAAATGATGTAGAGGTTGGCTATATTCCTTTGCATTGCTGGTCTTTGTCTTGGATATGAGATTTATTCTTAAATATTAGCTGTTTCAGTTTGTTTGTTTTATACTTCTTCCCAGCTCTATTAAAAAAAAATAGAGATGACTTTCTGTGACCACTTTTACAACCCCCTGATATTTAACAACTGAAGTTCTACGCTGTTGTGCAACAAAATTTGAAATAGGAATACTATATTGTCAGACACAGGTTAAGATGAGTGTTTACAGGATTTTACCTATAACATTACTTGCTTTTTTTCCAATCAGGAAAACAACTACATGCTTTAGTCTTAATACATAAATAAGAAGGGGCATGGCCTGCTGTCATCTAAAATGGCTGCCTGAACTGAAAAAATCCTGAAGCTGTCCACTAATTTTTCTAACTGACTTGTTTTGGTGGCCAGCCAGTTTTTAGTGAGATTCATATAATGGGCTATGAAACAGTTTGCACATCAGCTTAATAGAGCTTGATTTGACAGTATATTTCCACTCAAAGGTAAGATCAATGTTATGATCACAAAAAGAGAAGGTCCCTCATTGAACATGGCAACGGTAAGCTCTGCAAAAGAAGCCAAGGACTACAAAGACAGTGGAGTCATCCATCAAAGAACACTTTTACAGCAGCTCCACATTGAACTGTTGGGACATTAGGTGGCACTCCTATCCCCACTTGATAAGAAACCATTCTGTCAAGGACACTGATAAATTTATATCTCAGTTTACAAAGTACAGCAGATGTGTTACTGGGCATTAGTCCTTTTAACAAGAGGCAAATATAATACAGGGATAGGTTCCTGCACCACAAAAGATTTCAGCAACCATTCTATTAAAAAAAATTACAATGGGCACATGTGAAATGATTACGAAACACCCAGGTCAGGTAAGCCTTGCACATGTCAAAACAAAACAAAACAAAACATTTTGAGCTTTCTACAGACTTTCTACAGACCATGTGAAGAAATTCATCCAGGAATGACTTTATTTCTACAGCCTCTAGTTTTCTTATGAATTCCATTTTGCTAGTCAGAATTACATGTTTCTACAACTTTCCTTCACCATCCTCCGAGCGCTGGTGCTACTAAATACCTTTCATGTAGAAAGAGCACAAGGAGGAAAGGGGAGGGCAGGTCAAGTTTAAAAAGTCTTTGTAAAAAGTAGCTTCTTTGTCAGAGACTTTGATAACTCAGGTATGCCTATGGGCAAACAACTGTTAATAAGGTGATGGATTTAAGCCTAAACCAGCACCACAAAATTAAAGATTTTAAGGAGCATGCAGAAGACATTGAGGTCAGGAGTAGAAGAGTATGTCTTCATTCTATGGAAGATCCAAATGGAGAGGAGGGATAGATATGCAATGCTTCTGGTAATTAGGCTCTCTTAAATTCCCAAATGTTTGCTTCATATGCAAACTCTTATTAATATGATTTTAGAAATAAAAATTTTAGCTGTTTTCTGGACAGTTTAAGTACAAAACCAGCAGAAATACTATCATTTCAGTTAAAGCTAAGTTGGAACCCTTTTTAACATGGTCTAAGAATTGTAATTCCTTTCTAGCATTTATAAAATGGAGGCAACTTTTGAAGGGATCTTAGATCCCTTCCTTAATGCTGGAATGGATGGTTATAGATTCACTTTGTGAACTGTTCACTGACACTTTATTCAGACATTAGAGCTATGGTATTAAAGACATTATGAGTAAGAAGGAACTCCAAGAGAAGTGGGGTACAATCCGTTGAGTTGTCATCCTTAAACTAGAAGGAAAAGCCTAAAAATTAGAGATGTGTTACCCTGTAACACTGATCAACCAACATGAAAAGATTCTAACTGCTGTCTTCACTAGCCCATCAGTGACTTAATCACGGAGTATATGCCATCTGATCAAATGGACATCATGACCAACAGTTAGAGGGCTCTCTCAGAAGAGTGCTAAATGAAATCTTCTTTGAAATCAAAAACAAGAAATTCTCCTTCGTTCCTTAGACTCACTCAAACATTTGTCTATGCTGAATGAAAATATATGTATAGCCTTCTTAATAAACAGGAATTTGGAAACCAATTTGTATCTCTCATTACCGATGTTTATAGAAACTCCAAGGCTATCATATATACTGTATATACTCATTTATAAGTCTAAAAATTTTAGTCAAAAAATTGACCCCAAAAAACTGAGTCAACTTATCCATGGATCAATATCAGTACTGTAAGTACTGTATTTTAGCACTTTTTTAAAAGGAA
Organism: Urosaurus nigricauda; assembly: GCA_034509955.1. Lineage (NCBI taxonomy): Eukaryota > Metazoa > Chordata > Lepidosauria > Squamata > Phrynosomatidae > Urosaurus > Urosaurus nigricauda. Next base: position 46,058,318 of record JAOEGL010000002.1, on the reverse strand, counting down.
CCATCTCCTGGTGAAAGGCAAAAATGTAATCTATCCTGGATTCACTGACCCTCTTCTATTTTTTCATCCATCCAGCGTTTATTCTGAGCACAAAAAGTTATGGCTGCTAGAATTTTGTAAGTTATTTGGCATTGTTTTCCTTTGCATCATCCTTTAGATCCTAGATTTTACCCTTGACTTATCCATTGGTCATATCAAAATCTATAATTTTGATCTAAAATATGCCCTTGACTTATACATGAGGTTGACTTATAGTCACGTATATATGGTACTAACAAAATAAAACCCCAGCAAATAAAACTATATAGAGGAATTAGACAAGAATGTCCTCTCTTTATGTAGCTTACCATAGAAAAACCATTGACCAATTGTATTAGATCACTCCCAAGTATTCAGGGAATTCAGGTTAAAGATAGATTAAGATCAATCTCTTTATGTATGTCATTTTACTCTTTTTTAAAAAAAAATCAATTACATAACAATAAAAGAAATTGTTGGCACTGTTTCAAGAGTACAGAGGGCTTCAAGTAAATTGCCCACAAAAGTCTAAAATTCTCTGACTGAATATCCAATTCAAATCCAAACGTAGCACCAAAAGCTATCAAATCTCTCCCCGTGATACTCAGACAATCTGGAAATAATCACTCCCAAATATCTAACTCAGTTCTTAAAATGAAATTATAAACCCATACATATACCTAGGTGTGCTAATCATAAAATAAAATTCTGGGTTGCCCCAAAACTCTTGTTACATGGAAAGCTCACAGCAATTAAAAAGTATATTCTCAACTTATTTCAGACAATGCCTCTAATTCCAAATCTTTCTAAACTTGTAAAATTACAAGATATGAAGGGGAAATGTAGAGCTGAAGACTAACACTATCATTTTGCAAGAGCCACACAGGCTTTTACATCTAGGAGGAGAGATTTTGTTCTATCCAGTCTGAAAATGTACCTTGAAACACTTCAGCTGAATCAAGTTGATTTACTGAAGGAATTATGGATATGGCTCTTGGTTGGGGGTTGGAAGGACTTCTACTACAGAAGTCCTTTGAACACCCTCTTATTTTGGAGAATAAGGAATTGGCTCAGATTTACTGTAGCTGGAAGCCCCTTCTGCAGTCTTGGCCTCTTCGTTTACCAAAAACAAACAAACCTAACTTAAGAGTACAGAAAGAAAAGACAAGTTCTTTTCAGTCTGATACCCATTTATTGTTTTAATTAACCCGGAGACATCTCCTCTATTTACAACTAAGCTAATTGGTAAAATTCTGGAAGAAAAATACAGTCTAAAGCACTGCTATTTAAAGTGGTGGCCTCCAGACCAGAATCAGACAACAAACCAATCCATGACAAGTTTCAAGAAAGAAATGCAGTTACAATAATACGGAATGCAAAAATGAGGAATAAATATGGGACCAGTCCATGGTACATTGGGGTAAAATTGCCAGTCTGCTATGTGAGAGGTGAAATCTAAACAGTGTCTCAAGTTACCATTGCAGGTGAAATATTGCTACCATTGACATGGCAGTCACTTCACCATACATACGAGGGGGTGCTAAAAGCTCTCGGCTCAATCAATTTCCCAAAATCTGAGTGTAATTTTGTCACTATAGCTTGAAGGACTGTTCTTTTGATTTGTAAATTGCTAATGTACAAGATTGTAGCTCTAACTTCTGGATTTTCCAGGCCATTGATAGATAATAAGTGACAAGTGCCTATCATACTCAGCTGTGAAAAACTGTTGTGGCAACTTTCAGCGTGGAGATTTTGATACCGAAGATGCAGCAATGTCTGGGAGGTCTTCAGCCATGTCAAAGATGGGCCAACAGCACCACTTTTGGGCTGATCTGTGAGAATGATCAGAAGAAGCCAAAGTCCCTAGGAGAGTCCTACACTTTCAGCAGCTCTGAGAAGCCTTCAGACACAGAACAAGACAGTTACAGCAATAGACACCTTCATGCTGCTCACCTAGATTTCTGGGCTGTTCTTGGACTGCATGACCACATCTTCATCATTCTTATGAAGTGTAAATCCTCCAGGTCATATAAATCCTCCAGGTCATATAAATATTAGTATTCCTTCAATCTGAACAGTATAACAGTATAATTGATTAATCTAAATTATTTTAGAATTGCAAGCACCAAGACAATACATTCCAGCAGGTAATTACCCGGCACCCCCTGAGCTCTATGGGGTTTCCATATTTTCATATCTGGAGCCAGGCGTGTTCTTAAGAGGTCACAATGACCTTTGGTGTGCCAGGAAGCTTTCCCATGGGAAAAGTCAGCCCTCCATAATTTTTTCATTTACAGATTCAAGCATACACGGTTTCAAAATATTTTATATATATATATATATATATATATATATTCCAAAAAGCAAACTTTGATTTTTGCTATTTTATATAAGGGACATCATTTTACTATGACATTTTATTTCATGGGACTTGAGCATCCATGGAATTTGGTATCCACAGGCGGTCCTGCAACAAAATCCCAGTGGATCCCAAGGGCCCATGGTAATATCCAGGTAAGGGGTGAATGGGTTTGCTGATCGCACTGCTCTCCCCCCAGATTTCCACATATCCTCTTGCACTAGAGACAAATAAAGTCCCATCACAAACAAGGTGAGTAAAACCATTTCTCCTGCCTACATCCTGCCCTGTTCCCAGTCAACCTCCCTATCCATTTATCTTGGGGCTGTCCTTGATCCAATCACTGTTTTGTTAATCCAAAGTTAAGACCATATAACAAAATTGCCCCTTTTGTCAATTCCATAAGAAAGCACTCAGACTCTGTGTACTTTGTTGTAGGAACATTAAGTACCCCTGAAAGCTAGAATATCACATATAAATAGACTACTTTTATTTTAACCTTTTTCTCGATAGATTTTATTGCTGTATTTTAACTTGTATTACCCTTATACTTGTTTACTTTAGATTGTACACCTCAGACAGGTCTCTATTTTTAACTTAATTGATTATGTACAGTGCTGTGTAAATTTACGGTGCTTTATAAATAAAATGTAATAATAATGAATATCAGCACCAGCTCTAGACTTGTATGTGCAGAGAGAGCTTCTCCCATTCATTGTGTTGCCCTTAGACACCAGTTGAGCCAAACCCCGCTTTCTGTGGATTCCTTTTCAGGACTGGTAAATATCACCCCCTCTACACTCCTAAGCCTCCACTATCCAATTTCCATGCCTCTGTTTTGCTTAGTCTTGTATGGTGTATGTGCTTGAATTGCTATCTTGTGTTTGGTTGCACTCTTGCACTACTCACAGGCCTCCTTGAGCTAAACAATTTCCCCAACATTTAAGGAGATGCTGACACAGTTGGTGGGGACCCAAAAGTCCCCCACATAGCTTTTTGAATAACAACATGCAGGAAATCTCTTTTGAAAATGACAGAGCTGTGTTTTATATATTTATTATTTTTAAAATAAAATTATTTTAGTTGTTTTTCAAGGCTGTGCCTTCACAAAGCATCATAGAAACAAAAAACATATGAGGCATAACCATTGCAGCAGTTTCCAAATCACATGGAATTTTTCAACCAATATTCAAGCAAAGGCAAGCAAAAGTTCACTTTGCACCTCAAAATGTGTAGGTCAGAGATTAGCAATTAGGAATGGGAACACTTGGTTACGTCTTAGCAGCACACTTGACCCTAGTATCCTTCTACATCTGCCGTAAGCTAAATGCCCGCTTAAGACTTTCATCTTGAATATTTTGCACGTAGTACTATGAAGATGTATGCTATTATGTTCATTATTTAATAAATGAAAATTACTCAAGAATGCCACTACAATTAAGCAATATATATGAATCCATGCAACCTGTGTATTCATTTGGGATTAATCTAATTTAATTACTGACTTGATTTTCTCTGGATTGTTTGTAAAATTTGACAACCTTGATCTAAAACTTAGGAGTGGGGTAGAGGAAGGAAAATAAAACCAAATTCAAATAATAGTTTAGAAGAGAGAAAAACAATTTCTCAGGGGAGAAAAGGATTTAGTTGATGAACCTTGTAAGACTTTTAATTACAGTAATTATCAGGCTGTACCTACACAGGTCAGACCTCATTAGCAAAAATATTAACACAACTGTTTGAGGTATTCACCAGGCAGTAATATAACAAAAAATTTTTTTTACACAGATGACATGTGCTCTGCACTTTGCTTTTTGGCTTTATTAACAGTTCTGCCATCTTTAAGGCAATGGTAAGCTTCAAAAAACCAACCAACCAACCATTGTCTTCATTTTATTTCCTTACTTTAAAATTCTATAGCTAAAATTCTACTGCTTAACAAAGTAATAGCCTGAAACAGAGTTTCTAATCAGCTGCATGCTGTAGTGCTCTGATGCAGTCAGAATTTCTCTAGGGCTTTGGAAGAGAGTGGTGCATGCTAAGTAGAAAAAGGAAAAAAAATCTGGAGAATACAACCTTACTCCTATCATGCTGTTTGAATGGTATTGATAACATTCTTCCAAACTAAAGTGGAATGGGGGCTAAAGTCAGGCACCCAGTCTCACCGTCTTCCTAATGACTATATTCTTCTCATCAGAGATGTAGATATAGATATTTTCATCCATTGTTCTATTGTTCTGTATCCCTAATAGTATTACAGACACAATGATTTTGTGTCTTACAAAAATATAAGAAAATTAAAGATATCTGACAGAAGCTGGTAAGAAAGTACTCCTTTATGTTATAGAGTTAAATTATGGATTAAAAACAAAGCAGAATGATGCATGCTCTGATCTGCCTTCCAACTGACCAGAAGCGCCTTTGCCTTGTATGGACTAAGTTTCCAATTTTTTGTCCTCATTCAGTCCACCACTTGACAGCAGACATTGGTTTAGCACTGAACCAGCTTCCTTGGAATTAGATGAAGAAATAAGAGTTGGGTTTCATCAGCATACTGGTAACACCAAACACCAAAACTCTGGAGCCCCAAAGCAGCACCTTCTAAGTTTGCCTCTCCCAGGAGAACCAGAATTTATGGGTGCCCTACTGGGATCCTAGGTTTTTGGGTAACAGTACCCCAATGCTGGATGGAGAAAAGGATGGAGCAGCTTCTGCCTCACCACAAATGTGATCCCAGCCAGCTGACCCCAAAACCACCCACCCATTGATTCTAACCAGGAGAGACAACAACATTCATGTGAAAAGGGCCAAGGGAGAAGCAGGTAGGCTGGAGTCCAGTTAGTGTTTCATGCACATGGAGGTTTCCATGCAGAGGCAGGTTGTGCTTCTTGGGCCATTGCACAGCATCCGTAACCAGTTCCCAGTTGCAGGAGGAGTTTTGCGCATGCATTGTCATTGCGCCTGCCATTCTGCATTCTTGGTTGGTGCATAACTCTTTGTCCAGCCCTTTGGTGTAGCCTTTGATGATGGGTACAGAATATCATGTTCAATTGTTTCAAAAACAGATGAGAGGTCCAGAATCAACAGGGACACCCTCCTCCTGTCCAGTTCCCTGTGTAGGTCATCCATCAATGTGATGAAAACCATGTCTGTCCCATAAGACTGAAATGGATTTACGCAATCCCTCTCACCCAAGAGGGAGGCCATTACGGTCACTATAACCGTGACCAAGAAGAGGTACTGGGAACAATGATGGAGTCCAGGGAGATTCTTTGCCCCTCAGAAATGTCCTCGCCACTGCCTCTTAAATATATATATATACATGAGTTCATGGTATCCATGTCTGTTTGCTTCCTCTTCATGCCATCATCTGTCACTTGTCAAATGAAAATGAAATTCATAGTAGTATGATGTCATATTAACTTTTTGTTTTGCCATGCCTTTGCACAGCACTGATGTGTTCAAGAGAGCTTATAGCATCTAAAAAAGTCTTGTCCTTGCAAAAAGTGTTGCTTCAAACCCATACCTATGTGCTATAAAACCATATACAATTCACAGTACAGGTTGAATCTCCCTTATCCAAAATGCTTGGGACCAGAGGTATTTTGGATTTCAAAACTTTTAGAATACCTATTATTTGTACATAATGAGACATCTTGGAGATTGGACTCAAATCTAAACACAAAATTCATTTAAGTTTGATATATATACCTTATACACATAGCCTGAAGATAAATTTATACAATACTTTAAACAATTTTGTGCATTGAATGAAGTTTGTGTACATGAACCATCAGAAAGCAAAGGTATCACTTTCTCAGTCACCCATAGTTTTTGGAGTATTTTGGAATTCCAGATAAAGGATATGGGATGTTGTAATACAGTGGGAGTGTATTCATGTGTATAGCAGCATGATCTCAATGTGTAATACAGTGGGAGTGTAGATCATGTGTACAACAGCATGATCTCAATAAAAATAACTGCAATAAATAACTAAAGGGCTGAAATACCTTTGTTCAGCACTAACCTTCACAAATGCCAAAATTAAGAAACATCAAAATTAATAATTCCTTTCCTGAAAGGCCATTGTTGTAAATTGGCCAACATTCTGCCCTCTTGGCTGATTCCCAGTATCTGAAGATCCAAAGCCAGAAATATCAAGTTCCACCAAAGGGTGTTGTTTAAAATGCCTATCTATCCCCCCCCCCCTTCAAAACATGTAGTTATTACAAAACTACATTCCTTTAATAGAATGATGTTATTGTGCATGGGTGCCAATCACTAAAGATACAAAGATAGGAAAAAATCCAGTTTGGTTGTTTTTGTTGTTAGTTTTAAATAACTGCCCAAAGGATCCACAGAAATTAGTAGAACATTTTAGCAGGCAATACCCTCCATATGTTTGTAATCAACTGAAGAAAAAAGCAGGACTACAGCAGTTAATTCTTTTGCCTACAGTGTAGTTCAACACAGGTACTGTCCAGGTTTTGGGTTCTCATCTGTATAGGAGAAGCCACTGCACACCCAGGCTTTGATCTGAAGCCTTGTGCAACCCTGTATGGCTGTATAAGCAACTAGTAATACAGCAACAAACATTCCACTTTATGAAATGTGTCAACTAGATATCAGATGCTATGTGGAAAAGGGGAGCTGGCAGCCTTTGAAAGAAAATTCAATGTACATTTTAAAATGTACACACCTCAGTCACCTAACAGTACCTTCAGGCTGGTTAACTACTGCATAAAAACAATGCCCATAATAACACTTGAGTAAATAAATTTAAAATATAAAGGCATGAAAATCAGGTTCAGAACTGCATGCTACAGCAGCAAACAGCAATAACATCAACAAAACACCTTACATCCCAAATGCTTTCCAGTATAAAATAGCACCACAACAGTGGACAAGCTTTCAAATCATCCAGAGCTCACCATAATGTTACGTGGTAAATGATATGAAAGGGATGGAATTAAAAATCCTACATGATGTTAAAGCCACTGAGTCTGCATTTAGAGCCTTATCACATGAGAAAAGAAAGTGGAAAATGAGCCAGAGAGTAATGGCTTTCTCCATGCCTTACCACATGATGCCATAGCGCTTCATTTCTCTTCCTGCAGCACATGGTTGTAAAATAATGTCTTTTGTCAAACTGATTTTTCCGGCTAGACAAAAGATGTGCTTTTTAAATCATCTCATGTGGGAAGAGAACTGAAACACTATGATGTCATCAGTAAGACATGGAGAAAGTCACTACTGTCCGCCTCTATTTCTGCTTTTGTTTCTCATGCTATAAGGCTCTTAGTGATAGTCTTATATAGAATGTAAGAAGACACTGCAGGCATTCTCATTCAACTACTATTGGATACTGTGATGGCTTCTGGTTGCACTTAGGGATGCTAGAAAGAAAAAGCCAATACAGGCAACTGTGCAAACCTCCATATCCCAATTTTAGAGCAATAAAATCCTAGATGCTGTCTAGGGGAAATCAGAAACCACCATAGCAGCTAGCACAGGCCCCAGTTAGTATACAACTTTCTCTCACATTCCATCTTAATACTGTGACTAAATACAAGTTCCAGGGTTTAGCTATTAGACAGCATTTCTCCATCTCTCCTGCCCTTATTTTGTTCACTACCAACTAGCCTTAAGAATTATTATTATTATTATTATTATTATTATTATTATTAAACTTTATTTCTAAAGCGCTGTAAATATACTCAGCGCTGTACAAAATTGGTAAAACTTAAGAAATATATAAAAGCCTGCCAAAGGCGTACACTCTAAAATAATAGCAAATAGATAAAATTACAAAGGGGGAAGACAAGTTAAAACATCGGACATAAAAGCAAATCACAACAAGCAATATCAGACAGCCAGATGGTAATCACAAGTTCCCTGAAAACGCTTCCCTAAACAATAAAGTTTTCAGCTCTATCTTAAAGCTAGTTAGGGAAGTGATGAGCCAAGCATGCAGAGGGAGAAGGTTCCAGGAATGAGGGGCAGCAAGAGAAAAGGGACGGATCCGGGAGGGGGCAGAAGACAACCTGGGTTGAGAGAGGAGACCTTGGTCACCAGAGCGGAGGGTACGGGTAGGAACATAGGGGGAGAGAAGATCAGCTAGGTAAGGAGGGGCCAGCCCATGCAGGGCTTTGAAGGTGAGTAACAAAAGTTTGTACCTGATGCGGAAGGGAAGAGGGAGCCAGTGAAGAGAGGACAACAGAGGGGAGACATGATCATAACGGCGAGCAAGTGAAATAATGCGTGCAGCTGAATGCTGAACAGAAATTAATGGGTGGAGGTGAGAGAGAGGAAGCCCAGCCAAGAGGAGGTTACAGTAGTCTAGTCGTGAGACCACTAGGGTGTGGACCAGTGTTTTTGCGGTAGAAAATGAGAGATATGAACGGATTTTGGCAATGTTATAGAGAAAGAATCTGCAGACCTTGGCTGTGGTCTGGATCTGGGGGATAAATGACAAGGAGGAATCGAAGATGAAACCAAGACTGCGGGCTTCCTGGAAAACTCATATTCTTGCTTGTATGTTATTTTATGGCCTTCAGATTGGCCTACTTACCATATTGCACTGATAAGGCAATATAGTAGGGAGGGGTGATTTCTTTGACAAGTGGGTCTATTATTATACTGTATGTATTCTTTCAAAAAGAATTGCTGATAGATTACGCTCAGAAAGGATGCAGCAGCCAACCCAGCTGCTTGAATAGTGTCTGAGTCCTATTTTATGGCAAGATGAGTTAAGCAAAATCTGGACACTCTGGACTATTAGTCTATACTCCATCTTCCATTTCTGTTGTCAATAATCTAGTTAGCAGATCAGAAAAGAACTTACTGTTGGATCAACATTTTTATAAGCATCAAAATACATCTCAAAAGAGTTAGTAAATTTGAACCAGAAATACCATTCTGCAAAAGAGCATATTTTTTTGCCTGCAGATATAGGTATGCCTCTGACGAAGAGGCTCCTTTTTACAATGTCTTTTTACACCAACCCCGACCCCCATTTTCCCCTAGTCATAAGATATTTTATCAGCATTGGTATTGGGAAAATGGTGATGAAGGGCAGGAGAAACACAAATGTTTCATATCAGGTTTCACCAATATGTCCACAGTAAACAATTCAATAAAGATTGAGCTGGGAATGAATGGAATTCTACTCTAGCCAATCCTATTGTATCTGTGTTTGACCCCCTAAAACATTCGGTGACTGAATTTCCTCGATTGTTCTCCTTGATTGTGTCCAAACCCATCTGCATTGTCCCAACTTGTCCTCACCTCAGCATAACAAAACCCAGGCAATCAAACACCTTTGTCTTGACCATTAAGCTAATTGCTAGAGGCTAGATTTGGCCTATAAGGACCCTAAGATTTGACCACTCGGCGTGCTATTACCAGAATACAGCCTGGTCCACACCAGACTGAACTCTGATTTTAGGTCTCTAGGCCATTCCTTCCCCTACATTTCAGCGGCTGTGTCTCTTCTATCATCCAAGCCTGCATTGGACTCCCGGAAAAGCCTTTGAAGGTACGTATTTCCCGTAGTGGTGCCTCTCTCAACCTATCTCCCTATTTCCCTCCATTACTTTTCGCAAGCATTGAATGTGTGAGTGGTGTGTGTGTGCATGCCCTCTTTTACTGTGTGTGTTTTCACTTTTAATACACTTTAGATATTAATTGGAAATAGTCCGTTTCTGTGTCATCTCTCAAGGGATTCATGGGCCCTTTGGTATACACAACAGGACACGATATCAAGGGGTATTGTTAGGGCCCCACTCTCGACAATTTGAGCTAATTAAAATTTCCCTAATTTGATACAACCTAATGGGGGGAGAGGGAACCCTAGTCATAAGCCAATACAGCACCATTAACTTTGTGCTAAAACACAAAGCAATAGAGAAAAAATCTAAAAAATATTTCCCCAAATCATGCCTTAATTGATATCATAAATGAAATTAATTTTTATTTGCTTTTCAAGTTTCCTTGGTAGAAGGAAAATAGAATTCTGTATTTCTCATAACTGTTCTCAGGTTGTGTAGACTTTTCAATCTGTAATTCTATACCGATTAACCTGAGAATAAGCCCCACTTGAACCTAATGAGACTTATTTCTCAGTACACAGGCACACGATTAGAGCCTCAGATTCTTTTGCCAGTTTTGAAAACAGATTAAAGGCTGAAACACTGTGCATTAAGTGCAGGAAAGTTTCAATTTTGCATATCCTTGCTTTTGAGTATTCAACAGGACCTTACATTAGGCAGAATAAGGCAGTCGAATCATACACTAGTTGCCGCTGGGTGCATAATAATTGTGCCAAGTTAAGAACTGTATGTGCCATGGACTTGCCTTGCAAAACATAAACAAGCTTGATGCTCTCAGCTGTCACACCACCAGTACTGAAGTTAGAGACAACTGCCAGCTTGGTCAGCTTCTGTACACAGAAAAAGCTCTGTATTTTGCTGATTGCTCCAAGCAGTAAAATGTCCTGGGCTGGCCCTGGCATTCAAATTCTTTTAATTCTATGATTTAACATTTGCATTTCAATGCATTTTTGCTACTGACTTTATCTGTACTAATCATAAATGTGTGTAATAAACAGGATGCCATATAATAAGAAATTTGTAATATTATCTTGAACTGGTTATTCCTTACCTCTTCCACCTTTTACACAGATAATGCACTCCTTCACTCCAGGAAACTCTCCTCAGGAGGACAGAAATCTCAATGATGTGGAGGAATTGCTCATACTGTTTACAATGTGTGTGGTCTACTCAAAACAGAGTTTCTGTGCCTGTGCCATGCTAGGAAGCATGTACATACAAGTAGATTTCATATGATATGCTTAGTCGCACATTTGGAACCCATACAATTTGAACCAATCCTAAGCATTTAGTACCCCAAACTTGCCGTTTTAAGAGCATTCCCCCCCCCCTTATAATCCACATAGACTGTAGCTCTTTTTCATTACTTACGCAGTTTCAGCCAAAAGATTTTCTTCATATGGAAAGCAACAGGTTTGGACAGGACATGTTCTCTTTAATGTTGAAATTCTTCATGCAAGCAAGGATGCATCATTTTTCACATAAATAAAAACAAGGGGAACATACGCAGGAGAACTAGAAGCTTCCCTCTGATTGAACTGACTGAATCCAGATAAGTAACACTTGAACAGGGCTTTGGTGTCTGGTCTTAACTGTAGTGCTAATTCTATCAATGAATAATATTCTTTGTAGGCAGTCTGAATACAAGTTCAAGCACACTTTAACTGGTTCAGGTTCTCCAAAAGGGCTTTTTTTGGTTATTTTCTGCTTCATTGATTAAAAATGGAATCATGCATTCATAAACATGCAAACAAAGATAACGCAAGTAAAAATAATCTTCATCTAGTTTTGATGTGTACATTATTTCAATGGTTAACTTGCTAAAGAACAATTTAAACAGTGGAAAATACTACATACCTGTGACTTGTTACCAAGTAACAAACTCCTTCAAAGCCGTGCTTTCATTTTGCAGCATGCCTTCACTAATAAAATGCTTCCAAAGAAATGGTTCTGTAATAAAAATGATAGTATCATTTGCAACAATAACGTGTTATCCTGAAAAACCATACATTTGCTTTAACCTTGAGAAGCAGGGTGAAAGTAATGACTGCTTCACCCCAACTGCTAAGGTCAGGATGTTGCACTCTTAGAGATATTGTATTCAGTCTATCATTTGAAGTACAACATACCTTTCATACAACAAATATGTTATCCATCCTAGCATATTACTGCCAGGTACTAGATATTTATCTGCACAGGTTAACTTGCAGACAGTCACTTCTTTTAAAGTCTATAGATCTTACTTCTATGCTCCTAGTAAGAGATATTAAGAATCCTCCCACTAGGAAAGTGACACAGATAAAGAGCTGAAGTTCAATTGATATCTTATAGAGAAGCCACAGATATTTTTAGTGTTTGAATTGGCTGTCAAAAGTGTCTGAAATGCCAGAATTCAGTACAAAAGTGATTATTATTATTACTCTAAGCAATTAGCTAGATGATGGGAGTTTCATCACAAGTTAAACATGGCATGTCTATACAATTACTGTGGTATAAAAGATGGTGTATTGTTTTTAATAATAAAAATAATAAACTTCATTTGCCACAGAATGTGAAATCACTGTAACTGTCTCACCAAAAATAACTTCAGAAACAATAACATAGAATATATGCAACTTGAGAATGATTTCCTTTAAAAATCCATATTTAAGGCTAGAAATAACCAAATAATGAACCCTTTCGTGATAGCTGGATATTTAACCTTGCAGAAAATCTTTATATCTTTACATGTCCTCTCCTACAAGCAAAAAAATAAAGTACATTTCAGGACATTGTTGTTATAAAAAATATCTGTGTGATTTATTTTGCTGATAGATAGGAACATATTTATTAGATTACTAAAAATTCCAGAAAGCATTTTTGTTGTGTTGACTTTCTAAAGATAGATGCATTTCTACATCTGAATACAACAATTAATCAACAAGAAGACTCAATTGTTTAATATGTCAAAAATTTAAAATATAAAACAGAACAGTTATGTTATGATCCTCTTGTGAATGAGCATTCAGTGCTGTTGATGGGAAAGGAAAGATGTAAACATCTAGCTTCAAGTACCTTGCTGAACAGTCTGATATGCAGTTCAAAGGAGCCACTGAAATTCAACCCAAACATGCTACTGAAAAGTTCAACTGTGACCTTGCTTTGTATTCACATGAATTATATTTTACATTCTTATTGGCATATCCTTAGCACATTATCTAATCTGTATTGTTGCTGTTGCTCGGACAGGAGACAGGAGAGGCAAGAGCAAGGGGATCATGATGCTAGTGGCTGCCTTTTGTGTAATTTATAGTTCACTGACTTTTAATTACTGTAACATAATCATAATGCTGTAACATAAGGATTTGCCCTACTGCAATGTGTAAACTTTGGGAATTGTAGGAAGATACAAATAAATTCTTAACTATGACATCCCTGTACAGCTGGATAACCCACAACGATTCCTCTAAGGACCTTATCAGATGGGAGGAATTTCTCTTTATTGCGAATGGAGCCAATTCGAATTCACATGAATTCGCTAGTTTAGCAAATTCACGTGAATTCCTATTGCATTCGGAATGCGTTCAGAATGACTTCCCGAAAATGACCCCCCCCCATTGCCCGAAATTGCATGAGATGCTTTAATTCGCAATAAGGTAAAACCCATGATTGCATTTGGAATGACTTCCCTTTTGCGTTTGGATTGCCATTGGATTATACTTCCAATTTCCGACGTCTGATAAGGTCCTAAACATCCACAGCATAAAACAGATTAACAAATTAAGGCACAGCCTAGGAACTCCTCATAGTACCCTTTTCTATGGATCTCCTCTTAACTATTTTTTAGAAGTTTGGGTTTTTCATATTTAGTCAGCTTCTTTTAATCCAGTCAACTAGCCAGCACTGTCCTTGAGTCCCTGACCCCCACTAGGCAGTTGCCCATAGTCCAGCTATTGATCCCTTTGTACCACCCCATCTCTTTCTTTGTGAGACTCAGGGAGCCAAATAAAATCACACTGCTCCAAGAATTATCTATGACTGACTTGGTTCTCAGCCCATTCCTCTTGATCCTTCCTGGTACAATCTCACTACTATTCTGGTGCCTATCCCATAATTTCAGAGCCAAAATTTCTCTCCTTTCCTGGTGGACACTTTGTTTGCTTGCCTATATAATCACATTGTACATCATTCCCTCCTGTGTGAAGCATCTTAATATTTTGTGCTTAGATAGTATACTCGTATTTGAGAAGAAGGAGACTACTGAGAAAAACACCTATGATTTCTGAATGGAATTGTACATCTAGTTCAATTCATTTATTTAGAATGCATACTGACATAAAGCACAGGAGTCACAAGTATTTCCAGAGCAAAATATGCCTGAAATGACAATGGCAATCACTCTACTGCTTTCCCTTTCCTTATGGACATTCCCCATGAACTTTGTTCATGCCACATGCAAGCTTTCACCATTATTTTAAATTAAATATAAATACATGCATATTGTCTGCATTTTCATATTATAACATATACATATGTGCCTTGTTCAAATACCTACATCTTTAAATAATGAAAAAGCTACTCTGGCAAAGCAGGAGAGGTTTCATGAGGTCGCAGAGAATCAACTAATCAACTTTCCACACAGCCACTGTGTGGCAGAAAGAAGGAAGAATGGTCAGAGAAGACTGCACATCTGCAACAAAACATAACTGCACTTCCAGAATAGTCTCATGTTTATTTACATATACACAATTATCTACATGTATTTGCTATTCTATGCCTTTAAGTCATTTCCAACTGATGGCGACCCTAAGGAAAACCTATCACAGGGTTTTCTGGGGATGAGAGTGTGTGACTCGCCTAAGGTCACCCAGTGGGTTTTCCATGACTGAGCAAAGATTTGAACCCTTTTCTCAAGAGTGATAGTCCAATGCTCAAACCACTACACCAAGTATACTTTCACATATATCTAGTCACCTTAACAAGGATATTCCCTGCAACAGTACTTCCAGTTTTGTACTTTACATTTTTTTACGCTTGTACAGTTCTATGATATAACTTTAACAGACACAAAAAACACTTCTAGGCAAATTTTATTTTTAAAGGACACAAATACAGCATGATTGTCTCCCAGAAAAGCTATCTGTGAAAATATCTGCCATACATAAAGTGCTTGTAATATACTTCCAGTGATCCTACAGAATATGTATTTAATCGTACTGAAGTCATCTTAATTTATACCAGTGAGACTTTAGTTGTCTTAAATCCAGCTGCTTAGACTTAACTGCTTTTCTGCCCAGCAGTTTTTCTGTACCAATTATGTATTTTGCTCAACCAACATTTCTTTTCTTTATTTAAAAGACAGAGAGTCTTATGGCCCCTTGATGACTAACACATGTATTACGGCAATAGCTTTTATTTCCTATGTAAAGTTTTATACTGAGTTAACTAGTACACACATGTATCTACATACATAGTACGAGGCAGACTGTAAGCAATGAGTGCTGGTGGAAGTAAAATGGAGATCATCATCTGCACTCAAATATTCTCTCTTCCTTAAACTGACATACAAGTATAAACAGCTAAGCAGTGGAGAATGGGGTCTGCTTTGCTTCAAGCTCCTTCTTATTGAACAGTTAGCCTGTGAAGGACTATGCAACATCTGTTTGGGCATCAATGGAGTGCGCATTGTGGAACTCCTCCTTACTGCAGCATGTCAGTGCCAGATAGCTAGTGACACTAACTTAGCTAGCAAGATTTTGCAGCTTTTGCACTTCCTTCTAGAACTGGGTTTCCACCCATTTTTCTTCCTTGCCAGTATCAATTTTCTCTTTAGGCACAATCTATAGGCCACACTGTCACTGCAAATACATTATATAAGGGAATCTTATTACCTCTGTATGGCCTGTTTCCAAGAAAACAAGCAGGACTTTCCTACAAGGTTATCATGATGATATTTCTGTCATTCCAGCCTCTGCACTACAGCTTCTAGTTTTCTGCTGACACAGAGCTGCTGTCCCATTTTCTCCACTCTTCTTTTCCAACTCTCTCCAAGCAGCAAATTTTTACTTGTATTATTGATGATGGTGGTGCTGGGTTGTACAGAGTTCTAAGCCAGCTGTCTCCATGTATGTTCTACATGAAAGTAGGACCACTATAACTGAAATCCTTGAATGCAATAACACTCTAGATTGTGTAGTGAGGATCTATGCATTAAATATCTAAAAACTAAGTAAGTATTACCTGATTTAACCAGGCTGCAAGCAAAAATCCTATGCCTTTTGGAGCTTTGATATGTTATCCCTCTCCTGTATCTTGTCTTGTATTACAGGCTGTATTCTGTGTCTCAATACAAAAGGGGCACTGAGTGAATTTCCAGTTTTGATATATACAAAAAGTGAGAATCAGGAAGGTGAACTCACCATCTGATCTCACAGATTTGCTCATTATCAAATCTGCTACAATGAACCTTTACTCTAGTGCCCAGTGATTATCCTAATACTTTATCCACCCTTCCTATGCTGTTCTCTTCTTTCCTTTGTCAATGATTCACATATTCACATTATTCCTTGGTTCATGACTATCCTCACCAAATGTCTTTCACTCACTAATGCTTTCTAACTACCTGATCTCTCACAATGCTAAAAATATCTTCTGCATTCTCACAAAATCTTCCATTTCCTCTTTTCTAGTGCATAATCATAGACATGCCCATCCTCTTCCTATTTCAATTCATAAATCCCAGTTTCACCTCTTTTCCCTCTTCCATTTCTGTTCTACTGTTCTAAAAAATCTTGCTGAGAATATAGCCCAGTTACAGCATGAGATAGAATTGTACTAAAAGTTTTCCAGCATATGAGCATTGCATGCATTTTTACTCCTAATGAAAACTGTTATTGTTGACACCCTGCAAATCTACTATCCTCTCTCTCTTTTATTTTAACTTATATACATTTAAATTGCTTATACATGCCAGTTTTATCACATTTCACATACAGTGCAGTTTCCCATTAGCAGTTCTACTAAACATGCATAAACATGTTATTAGGGGTTATAAAACTGCACAAACTTGAACTTGAAGCATGGCATTCTCAGATTAGACCTGGCATCAGCATTACATAAACTGCTATTCACGTGTGACTAGTAACAAGAACAGCAAAGTAAAAAATATAGAGATAACAAATATACTAGTCTTTCTTTCTTGAGGGCTTCTTCCCAAAAGTATCCAAAAATGACATTTTTTAAAAATCAGCCTCTATTTTCCTTATGATTTCTTATCTGATGGCCAGACTTCTAGATCTATGCTTTCTTTTCTTTTCTTTTCTTTTCTTCACATGGGGGTGGGGAGGTGTTAATTGGTTAGGCTGGCTGATATGCTCTCCCCTTTTTTCACTGTTTTGCATGCATTGTCAAGTAAAGGATTCTAGAGGCAGCTGCTGTTATCTTTCCTGCTGTAGACAGGCACATACAGCTACAGTAGGACAGCCTAGAGTAGAATCCCGTTCTCTCCCAGCTGAAACTTTATTACATTATTTACTGCAGACACACTGCTACAACCTGACATGGGAATTTTGTGTTTCTCAAGCCCTCCTTCACTCTTCTCCCAGTGCCCCAGATGGGCATAAAAAGACTTATAAAAACAAATAAGCTTTGTTAACTGCGGTATGGCTGGCTGTATGTATTCCAATCACCAAAAAAGAAGGCACCGGGGATTGCAGTAACCACCAAACCACTGCATTACTCTTCCATGCAAACCAAACCAAATTTCAAAAGAAAATCACCCTATGCTTTATAGATTATTGCGACGGATTTGATTGTGTGAATCATAAAAAACTATGGATTTCTCCAAAAGAAATGGGTGTGTCACAAGGTTTAATATTCCTGTGCTGTACTCTAAACAGGAGGCCACTGTCGTGACAGAATATGGAGAAGCAGAATGTTTCCACTTCGCAAGGGGGACTGACAAGGCTGCACTTTATTACGTTCTCTGAATAATTTATGCATTGAACATATCACATGGCAAAATGGATTAGACCCTGAAGAAGAAAGCATGAAAAATGGAGGAAAGAATATAAACTATTTGAGATATGCAGGTGGCACCATATTACTAGCAGAATATAACAGAGTCCAAGTACATGTATTAAGAGAAGTCAAGGAAGAAAGCATAAAGCTACAGTTACAGCTGAACATTAACAAAAATAAAAATCATTTTAAAGTGATTTACACTGAGGTGTGCAGGCTATTTATAGACTTGTGCCATGCGGCCACAAACCCAGCCTCTTCTGGTGACTCTTCTTCCTGCGCCACCTGCAATTCTGTCCCCTCAGTCAGGAAGACTCTTGATATTTACCTTAGGCCTATGTGGCAGCAAGCACATATCTGACCTTGAGCATTGTCTGCTGTTCTAGCCTCCAGCTGCATTGGATTTCAGGCTAGCCAACAGTAGATTACCCACAATTTCTTTGTGCACAGCTGTACATTTCATACTCAGGCCTCAGATCCTAACAGGATAGACTCAGTCAAGGGAACAACTGCTTTGAACTTGCAAGATCTTAACAGAAAAAAGGGTGTCTTGGAGATCTCTCATCCATAGGGTGGACATAAGCCAAAAATGACTTGACAGCAATTAACAACAAAGTCTTAAAAGATTTATTGGCTGGTTTGTATTTTTACCATATAGATTTCTGAAGACAAATAGTTTTTAAATCATATGGTCTGGGGGCTGCAGACCTTAGAAATCCTTTTCAGGATTAGGAATATGTGGGTCTATACGCATATATACGGCTAAATCCAGTGTTAATCAATTTAAGTAAACCCATTAATATCAAAGAGACTTACATTAGTGAAGACTAATATACCCCATTCATTTCACAGGACCTGCTGTAGCTGGGATTAACCCTGAAGTTAGCCCATGGTATTTCCTTTAAAAGAGAGACATTAATGCAATGCCTGCCTATTCTTTGCTACCAAATACTTCCTCAGATTTGTAGCAGGATCTTGTGTTGCATGCAGAAATCCCTAGCGCTAGGCTTTTATAGACCTCTGATATTCCAAATACAAGAAGCTGATTGCTGCTATCAAGAATAACTTTCCAAAAACATCTGCATTTCAGATGTGACATATGTAAAATACCACCAAGAGACAACTTCCTCCACATGGAAACTATGAAGGGATAAATGGAGGAATTCTCTTTCCAAAACAGGTCCACTGAAATGTACTTTTGCATGAAGAAATTGTTTTTATTGTGTGCATTCAAGCAGTGCTGTCACCAGAGGGTGAAGAGAGTGTGGCCCATACTGGGTGACACTTGTTAGTATAACTGGATTTTTATAATTTTTTGGATGTGTGTGGAGTTCACTGTGACCATAAGCTGACCCCCCTCCCCTCCAATGGTACTGCCATTCCTCAGAAGCGAGGAGACTATGTAGGCAACTTGCAAGAGAGGAGACAGGGTCGCTGGACACAATACACTCAGAAATCCCCAAAGGTAGCTTGAGAGTTGCTAATGAGGGAGCCATCACCTCCAAGACCAACACAATGCTGGCTGTTTGTTTTCAGTCTCACACTTGATGGGCCAGTGATCAAATCAACAACAACCCACCCGTCTACCTGTTTCTCTCCCCCCCCCCCCCAATTTTGTCAGACCCAACTACACCTCAGCTTAACAAAGCCCAGGCAATTAAACATTTTTATCTAGGCTGCAGTCAAACCATTGAGCTTATCACCAAAGGCTAGATTTCACATATAAGAACCCTTGGATTGGCCCACTCAGGTGTGCTATTCTCAGAATACAGCTTGGCTCCACGCCAGACTGAACTCTGATTTTAGCTCCCTTGGCCAACACCCCCCATGTTCAGAGACTTCCTAACACACCCCAAAAGTGGGGTGACACCAGGTCCCCCCCCCCCCCGCACCTTGTTGCCCCAGTCTGGTTCTCCAGATGAGGAGAATGACACCAAAGCTACAAGGAAGGCCGCCAAGTGCTCCCCCCCCCAGTACCTTGTTGCTGGTTCAATGTGCAGACTATTACAGTATACTGGGTCTGCCAGATTAAAGAAATACTATGTGAAAACGATTCTGTTTTTTCAATTGTGTGGCTTCCCTTGTAACTCAGAGACATGGCCTTTGCTTACTGTAGGATATATATATCTCCACATCTGTCGGGGGGCTTTGATTGTGAATTCCTGCATGGCATGGGGTTGGACTGTATGCCCCTTGTGGTCTCTTCTAACTTTCTATGATTCTATGATTCTATATTTTATTTTGTTATTGCTGCTGTTGTTGTATGCCTTCAAATCATTTCTGACATATGGCAATCCTGAGATGAATCTATCACAGGATTTTCTTGACAAAGTTTGTTCAGAGGAAGGTTTGCCATTACCTTTTCCTGAAGCTGAGGAAGTGTGGCTTGTCCAAGTTCACCCTGTGGATTTCCATGCCTGAATCAGAATTCAAACCCCGGTCCCTGTGGTTGTAGTGCAATGCCGAAATCAATACACCGTGCTACCTAATATTACTTATTATAAATTACTTATTATAAATTCTTATATGATTATATGGCAAAACATAAATATTCTGAATTTGAAGAAAGAAGAATGAGTTTAAATTAATATGACAGCACCAAAATTTATCTCACCTTCTCTCTGTCGTGTAATAAAATAGCTTAAGTCATAGACAGAAAATGTATTATTTATACTGAATAAATGTGTACTTTGATCAGCTTGGGAAGTCATTAAACAGAATATGCTTTATTTATGTATACACAGTTAAACCTGTTATGATGAGTGGAACTATTATGTATTTATGGAATTCTTGCCATTTTTCCAGAGAAAGTATTCTCAAAATAGTATACACACAATGTAAAACACATATCCAACACAATATTAAGAACTTCTTTCTTTAAAAAATTAAAGATAAGCAACAATTGTTTAAATAAAAAGCAGCCAAGATAAAATAATTATCATAGGTAAAGGTAAAAGTATTCCCCATTGACAAGGTTGTCAAATCATGTCCGACTGTTGGGGGTGGTTCTCATCTCTGTTACTAAGCTGAAGAGCCAGCATTGTCAGAGACTATGCTGTGGTCATGTGGCCAGCATGACTGCACAGAAGTATGTTTACCTTCCCACCGGAGTGGTACCTATTTATCTACTTGCACTTTTACATGCTTATGAACTGCTAGGTTGTCAGAAGCTGGGACTGGTGATGGGAACTCACTCCATCATGCGGCACTTGGGCCTCAAACTGCCAACGTGCTGATCTTGTAATCAACAGAGTCAGCATCTTAAGCCACCGCTTGAGCCACTGCATCCCAATTGTTACAATTTTATTGTCCCAACTGTCCCAATTGTTACAATTAAACTTGTCATCTTATCACCATAGTTTCTAGTTATTATAAACTATAGAAATAAAGGGATAAATCACTAGTATGGTATATAAATTAAAATCCCATCAACCAAAAAGTGTTTAGAGCAGACTTGTGTTCAAAACCTTTTTGAAAACCAAGACTGAAGGTACCAATTATGCAATAATTCCACAGTTTCACAGAATAAAGGTCATTGGTGATTAAGCCCTTACTAATCATAAATGTAAGCAAACAGATTTCAATGCTGATTTCAAGCATGGACAGCTTCACATATATGCATCCATCTTGCAAGTAATCTAGTTTCCAATAATTTATAAATCTTCCTTTGGATGTAGTTAGTCATATGAATTAGCATCTAACAAATGATGTCATATATTGTATGTACTTAAATGAAACCATGACATTCTTCTCTTATCCATCTCCACTAGAAAAAGTTACTGTGAAAGCAGTTATTGGAAGATAGTATAAGAAGGGTGAAGGAGGGATTATAACTGCTCAAGCTCCCTCCCTGCTCCCAATATAGATCACATTGTTTATCTTTCTCTCGTTCTGGAGGGCAGATGATTCCAGAAAGGAGAGAAAGATAAACAATGTGATCAACACTTTGTATTGGGAGCAGGGAGGGAGCTTGAGCAGTTATAATCCCTCCTTCACCCTTCTTATACTGTCTTCCAATAACGGCTTATTGAGATGGTGCTGTTGGAAGATGCAGCAGCTTCTACACTTGTTCATGCTACTCTCTTGTCCCCTAGAAATAGAATTCAGAGACCTAGGACTTTATCAGACTGGCAAAAAAGATGAAAGCATAGTGATATTCATGGGATTTTCCCATGAATAAAAAGCAGTGCTAGAATGCCTCTTTATTCGCAGGATAATCACATGATAACTGTGATGTCATGAGATAATCTTCCTGTTATTGCATGATATTGACAGGAACATATCGCTATGCTCCCATCTTTTTTGCTAGTCTGATAAAGTCCCTAGCCATATTAGAGTGGAATGTCAGTACGCAAAGGGATCCTGTGACACCTTTGAGATTAACCAAGTGAAAGACCTTGTAGCATAAGCTTTCATAGATTTGGTCCACTTCCTCAAATATATGAAAGGGAATATTGCCCAGGAAGGAAGGACCTTTATTATCAGACTGTATAAATAACCATGGTGATGAGGTGACTAAATCAAGAGGAAAGATGTTGCCAAAGGCCCGGGTGAGTGGGTGGCCAAATGAAAAGAGAAGGGTATTTCAGAATGTGGTATGTGGGCTGGGAACTAGAAAGGAGATCTAATCAACTGGCAAAGAGCATCCTCAAGAGCTGGGGTATTAACTAGTGTAATATGTGTAGTGTGCCAGGAAGCCATTGTTACAATTGATCTTGTCATCTTATCACCATATACCCAAGTATTTCACAAGTTTTCCAACATGTCTGCCTGCCATCCTTATCTCTTTTATAGTACAGTGGTCCCCCGGGTTACGAATCCCCCGGGGAACGAAAATCCCGGGATACGAAAGAGCTGGGGCTGGAAAAATGGCCCCGGCTTATGAACGTATCCCCGGGTTACGAAGGCCTCCGCCGGCTGAGAGGAAGGGACGGCCTGATCCGCCAGATCGGGCCGTCCCTTTCTCTCTGAGGAGGCCTCCTCTCCGCCGGCTGAGAGGAAGGGACGGCCCGATCCACCGGATCGGGCCGTCCCTTTCTCTCCGAGGAGGCCTCCGCTCTCTTTCCCCCAGGTTACGAAAATTTTCGGGTTACGAAAGGTAATCCGGAACGGATTACTTTCGTAACCCGGGGGACCACTGTAGTTTAGAAAGGATCAGGCTATTTCTATCTCACAATTGTATTTCTTTAATAGATATTCCTCCTGTTGAGAATTTTAAACTTATTTTTGCTTCCATTTGGTTCTTGTAAATGCAATTTCTTAAAATGGGCCCTTCTGCTGTTGCTAAAGACTTTAGCAGGCCTTTCTTTCAAATAATAATCTCTGTATCCATCCCCTCTAACAGACGCAAAGTAAGGGCTTGCGTTGTAGTACAAAAGTAGAAAAGCATGCTGAGTTATCAGAATTACTGTGACACTACCAATTGTACTCCTTTTTCCCTAATTTCAAATGCAAAACCTTTTGAAGACCAACTCTAAAGGAAGAAAGAACAATACTAAACACATTTAAGCACAAGTACTTCCAATTCACTTAATTTGCCACTATGAATAAACCCAGAATAGAGAGTGGGCAATTCTGGTAAATCAACAGGAAGACTCCAAAGTCTCATCCAGCAATTCATGGGGCAGTCATCAACACTAATATTGTCGGCAGTTGCTACTGTGATAGTCCATACTTTCTTGCTAGCAGTGTTTACAAGATTAAGGCTGCCTGCTCTCCACATTAGGAGACTTCTCTGCCTCCATCTCTTAAGTATGTCTTTGCCCTGCCCTCTGTTCTCTGTTTCCTTTCCCTGTTCTTTCACCTTTACTAAACAGCCCCATATTTCCCACTCCCTTTCACTGCCTAGCATATTCATTATTTTTCCTCTCTTTTCTTTGCAAATTATAACCAATACCATTTGTTTCTGGTTCTTCTTATAATTTATTATTTGCAGTATTTGTATCTCACATACTAGTACATTCTCGAGATGGTTTGTAACATAGCATAAAATACTATGCAACAGACAAGAGTCACTGAGGAGGAGTAAAGACATATATAAATTTCCTGCCAGACTCCAGATGTTTCAGCTCCCATTCCACAGCTGACGTCTGGGCTACAGCTGGCCTCATAGGAAATTGTACTGGCCCACAAATTGCTGCTGGAGCAGTCGGAAGCCAGTTTCTCACAGGATGAAGCCTTTCACAGTTTGTTTGTAATGGCAGACATAATGGCCCTCCTTATCCACAGATTTTTTATACATGGATTGAAGCATCCACGGTTTGAAAATGTTAAAAAAAAGTATACATTTCAAATATCAAGCCTTGATTTTCCTTTTTATATAAAGGACAACATTTTGCTATGTCATTATATTTAATGGGACTTGAGCATATATGGATTTTGTTACCCACGGGGCATCTTGGAACCAAACCCCAGTGTATAACAAGGGTCCACTGTAACCGCAACTTTGCTGTTGACCTTCTAGGACGCAACAGGTCTCAATGGAAACACCCCGTCCAAGAAATAGCTACTGCCATCTATCAAACCTTCTGATAAAACAACAGAAGCACTGAGGCAGCAAAAGTGTTTACAAAGCAATAGTGTTAAACTACAACAGACAATCATGCAAGAACTTTTGTATTATTGCACAGGGAAGTATTCAAGACCTTATGGAAGCAGAACAGTAGTGACAGTGGTACCAGTCTGCCCCCCCCCCCTCCAGAGGCTGACCACTGCACTAGCAATCTTTCAGATCACACCACCCACAGACAATACAAAAATAACCAGTTTGGAGCTGACCTCCAGAGGGTGACATACAACTGCCTTCTCCTTCCATTATTGCTATCATGTGCGATTACCACAATTGTGTTTTCTTCTTTCACCTCTCACCAGTGCTGCCACTGCTCCACACCTCTGCTTTCTCCTCTTGTGATGCACAAGGGATTATTGCCACCACTTACATCTATGATCCCATATAACTACACTGGCAAGAGGTTCCTCTGCACCAGAATTGAAAATCCTAGCCACCTCTCATCCCCCAAGTGTTTTTGTCTCCTGTTTCTCCTTTGCATGTAGTTCCCATCAGAACTACAGTTCTGCCAGCACACTTACATTTTTTAAAGAACTCCTGGACCTCGATTTGTTCTGCTTTTTCAGGTGGTATGCCAGGTACCAATGGCAATTTATACTTAATCACCGTGATCTGGAAAGGGTACATGGACTGCCTTCACACATCATGGCTACAGTATGCTATGAACCTTAGCACAAAAAATGCAAATAAAGGAGTGGTTAAAATTAATGAGTTTCAAGTCATATAGATATCTGTCAGGATTCCTGAGTTTTTTGTAACTTTGTCTATAGTGAGGATGCTGTGAAGTCATTCTTCAAAATAACAGAATAAGTAGAAGCAAAGTTATGTAATAGGTGTAACAAATTATGTTGTCAAATTAGTTACTTTCTAGGGTCTTTTTAGAGGAATTTTGGCAGAGATTTTTCAAGTTTTATGTCAATCTCTTATCAGTCCTAACTAGCATGGTGTAGTGATTTAAGTGTTGGACTACAACTCTGGAGACCAGGGTTCAAATTCCCACTCAGACGTGGAAACTCACTGGGTGGTCTTGAACAAGTCACACTCATTCAGCCTCAGAGGAAGGGAAAGATAAAGCCCCTCTGAAGAAATCTTGCCAGGAAAACCCTGTGATAGGTTCACCTTAGAGTTGCCATAAGTTGGAAATGGATTGAAGGCATGGCCCAACAACAACTTAGCAATCCTAAGGTTCCCCCTACCAAGGTATGAAAAATTAAGGAATAGTGAAACAACAACTTTTTAAAACTGCAGGAAATAACAACAACTACAGTGCGCTCGCATGTGGTGGTGCAAACGGGAGTGCATGCCATTGAGAGGAAAGGGACTTAAGGCTCCATGTTTTTTATTATCTATGGGGGGATCCAGAACAGATCACCCACAGACAGCAAGGGCACACTGTAATTACTTTTTAAATAGTACAATGTGTAACTGGAACAAATTACTTTTCAACAGTAACTTTCCAAGCTCTGTGCTAAAAACTATAGCCAATTCAGCTGCCACAGAGCAAGGTTAGAAATTTCATGCCACAAGTCAACCCTGTATTACAATCATAAAGCATAATGCTGGTAACATGACATCACACTGGTGGCATTCACAGACCATGAAAAGAAAGGTACAGAGAAAGGTATAGAAGTACATTTAATATATAGCAACATAGTGATACTGTGGCCTTGAACTACCATGTGATGTTTGTTTATTTATTTATTTTTGTGTATGTCCACACCTTTTCCAGTTCCTTTCTCTTCATAGACTATGGATATAGGGAGGTTACCAACTGATGCTTTAGTGAGAAGAGAGGAAAACAGAGAAAGACATGAGAGGTACAATGAATAAATAGCCACGTGGTGATGCTATGTCTTAACAGGTAGGCCACTGCAGATCACCATCCTGTCTCATATAACTTGCTTTATATGGAATGTTATATAGTTGACATCAGTACAAATATCTATCAGGAATGTCACAGCTGTTGTGTGCTTCTGATCCACACTTGAGAAAACAGATATAGGGAAATACATTGAACAAAATTTAAAATCTGTAAAATAAACCATATTTGAATTGAGTGTTTTGGTTTACAGTGTTTTGGTTTCTGTCTGTGTCACACTGCATTTTAAAGTGGGACTTTGGTATCTGCTGGGATTTGGTTCCAGGATTCCGTGTGGATAGCAAAATCTGTTGATGCTCAAATTCCATTGTACACAATGGCGTAGTATAATGGTGTCCCATATGTAAAATGCAAAAAATTAAGGTTTGCTTTTTGGATTTGTCTTTTAATATTTTCAAACCATAGATTGTTTGAAAACAGATGCAGAATCCATGGATATAGAGGGTCAACTGTACTTTCAACCACTCTGGAGACATATATTGGCTCTAATTACTGCCCAGTAGTATTATTATTACCTGCTAGGAAACCCTTTCTGAAGCTTGCAAGCAATTCCTGGGACCATGATCTTGCTGTTATTCCTTCCAGATTATCAATTTCAGATGACTACACTTCTGATAAGGTAATTTTGTAGAGGTTCTCAATCTAGATCCCCAAATGTTGAGTTACAGCTTCTCAAATCTCAGCCAGTATGGTTAATTATTGGGGATTCTGGTAACTGTAGTCCAAGTTTAATTTTATTTTAAGGGGTGGGAGGCAGGACTGGGTTGTAATATTTTAATTGTACCTGTTTTTAAAATGTTGTACCCCACCCCAATTGTTCATTCAGAGGGGCAGGTTATAAATAAATATTTATTATTATTATTATTATTATTATTATTAAGAGCATCTAGGAAAGTAAGGTTAAGAACCATTTTTGAGCACACACAATGGTGGATCTTTTATTTGTTTATTAAACTTTTATTTGATATCAAGTTTACATTGACTTAATGGTGGCCCAATCAATGAGACACTTCCATTGCAAGTGAGTTGATTTCCTTCCTGTCAGCTTTCTTTGTCCAGTTCTCACAATCATACCAAACAAACAAACAAACAAACAAAAAACCAAAAACTTGGAAATACTATTATACAGATGACTCCAAATCTGGTATTTAGACTCAGAGCTGTGGCTTTCTTGATTGAATTTATTCACTTGTAATGCAGTCTTCTTCTTTTCCTACTGTCTTCTACCTTACCAAGCATTATTGTCTTTTTTAGTGAGTCATGTCTTCTTCTGCTATCTCCAAAGTTCAGCAGTCTCTGTTTAGTCATCTTGATTTGCTCTAGGACCCATATATTTAGATGGCCCTGAGTCTTCAAGACCTGAGTGGGGCTGTTTAAGACAGTGAGACTTGGAGGTGTTTCATTCATAGAGTAACCATAAGTTAATGTTGACTTGACAGCTATTAACAACAAGAAAAGTTGAAGTTGGCTTGACAGCAATTAACAACAACAAACATTCTGTGATCATTACTTTTGTTTTCTTAATATACAGTTGTTCCCCTTCCTGTGCACTTTCTTCCTTAACTTTCATCTGTAGTAATTTCAAGACTTTGTTATTTTCAGCTAATAATATGGTGTCATCTAGATATTGCAAATTGTCAATGTTCCTCCTCCAGGTTTTCACACCTTCTTCCTCAGAGTTTAATCCCATTTTCCATATGACATGCTTCACGTATAAACTGAATAGACAGGGTGATCAAATCTAGCCTTTCCTGACCTCTTGCCAATTGGAGACTATATTTGGTCTTGATGGTGGCCATTTTTCCTGAATATAGATTACACGTGAGGACAATAAAATGTCACAGCACATCCATTTCTTTTAGAATAAACCATGGTTTTTCATTACCTACATAACCAAAAGCTTTTCTAAAATATATAATGCACAGGCTGTTTTTCTTCTGGGAGTTTTGTGCATTCCATTAGTCAACATATGTTTGCAATACAATCTCTAGTGCATCTTTCTTTTCTTAGTCCAGTTTCCATACCTGGCATTTCTCTCCCCAGGTATGGTACAAGCCTTAGTAATAACATATTGAGCATCTCTAATCCATTTGTTTGGTTTTCCATATTTGCAGGCAGATTTTTATTTTATTTTCCATATTTTTTGCAGATTTTATTTTATTTAGAATTTGAATAAATTCCATATAAGCTGAAACAGCTCTGTTGGTTTGCCATCTGTTCCTGATAATTTATTTCTCCAAAATGGTTTGAGAGAAGCTTCCATTTCTTTTTCTAAAATTGTAGGTTCGCTGCCAAAAATGCCCTTCCTTGAAGTAATCTATCATCCTTTCATTTCTTTTATATAGTTCTTCAGTTAGTGCTTCTATAGTCTTTCCAAGCTCCTCTCAGTGTTTTTTTAATTTTGTTTAACATTTCTATTTCCTTCTCCTTCATTTAAGCAAATAAATCCCAGAGGAACACTCCCATTTTCCATGCAAACAAGACGGTATCATCCCATTCACTGTGAATCACCTTAAGTATCCTGAACTCTGGTCAGATCTGCTCAATCTTGAGATAGAAATTATAACTTACTGAAACCATAAATCTGAAATAATATTTTAATATATTTATGTATGTATTTAAAGACTCCTTTTCAGGTTCAATCTTCCTGAGGTGGCTTACAACATATTAAAAGATAAAATGTAATTATACCTTATTATAGCTCATTAGATCACACTCTAAAAATATTATGATAGCTGCAGTTTTAAAAAATCAGCCAAATAAAACAGTATAAATATAAAAAAGAAGCAACAAATAATAAAATTAAACCTGCAGTCGCTAAATACAGAGCATTAAAATGCAAATTAAAACCAGACTGAAACAACAAGAACTCTTCAAAGTCCATTTAAAGATCAGGGGATCTATGTACCTACCAAAAGAGTGAGTTCCAAATATCTGGGACTGTAATGTTTGTGACACATTTGTTCCTTTTTTTTCCAGGATTTTTGAAGCCCCTAGGCTCACCACAGATAATCAGGATGAGCACTACTAGAACAGCAACCCAAGTGATGAACTGGATGTAAGAAAGGACTTCAGCATCTGTGTAAATCCAGATCCTTATTTTCAAAAGTCTCAGTACTCTAGAGATTATCAGATGGGGGATGTCCCATCTTTTTCCCATTCGTGTCCCATCCTTCCCACGCAACCATGGGAAGCACTTTCATATGATGTCATATGATGTCTTTCAGAAAGAACTATCACCATCCACAATCACAAGCACAAAGTTAACAATGCCCACCTTACATTTTTGCAGGCGTGACCTTAATTTGTTTATTAATTAAAACATGCCTGCCCCCCATCCTTATTTGTGTCATGTACCTGCCCCCCACAGATACATTTTCAATTCTGTAATTCTGTTTCTTTCCCCCAGAGATTACCATGCGAACACCTTCACACAGACATGTCTGCATTCCTGAGCCAGGCAATTATTTCTCTTTTGAACCACCAGTAGCTCTTAGATACAACACTGTATCTCCCATCATTCCCAACAAACAATTCTTCTACAACACCCAATCAGCTATAATACTACAACAACCAATTTATAGAATCCATCTTATGGCAGACTCTTCTGGATTCTGACAATTGCACTCTTTACTGCAGACATGCTCCTGCAACCCAACACTGACAGTCTGTTTCTCTAGCCCTCTTCACCATCCTCCTCATGCTGAATTTGCTAGAAAGCTTCCATCTAGACGGAATGAGAAGAAAAGATGCTGGGCTGACATAAAACGACTTTATATAAAAAAGGAGCTTACCTGTCAGAGGGTTTGCTAACTGAGGTACATAAACTGTTTATAAATCTAAGAGTACATTTGGGTCTTGTATGTGAACTTTGGTTTGAACTGTTGGAAAAGTTATTTCTTGGACTGACAGAAAATAATCTTGCCATCAGATA
Source organism: Urosaurus nigricauda (assembly GCA_034509955.1). Taxonomy (NCBI): domain Eukaryota; kingdom Metazoa; phylum Chordata; class Lepidosauria; order Squamata; family Phrynosomatidae; genus Urosaurus; species Urosaurus nigricauda. The sequence goes on along the minus strand of JAOEGL010000002.1, from coordinate 46,027,952 downwards.
TGACTTCATTTTACAGGCAGTGAAGTTCACTAAGTTTTCATAGGCCCAGCACAGCAGCATTTGTAAGATGTTATGAAAAAACATTATGGAAAAATAAAGTAGCATTTACCAAGTACTTTAAACCATATAAAATATTTATTTATTTACTCCATTAATATGTTATCTTTCTTCTGACGTGGAACTCAACGCAGCTCACAAAGCTGAAACTAGATCAGCTAAAAATTTAACAATAAATATTAAAACATAATTAAGAATCATCACGTTAAAACTATTTTTAAAATATAAAAACATTCAAAAACACAACAAAGTTAAAAATTGAGGACACAAACCCATAAAAAGCTCCCTGCAAGCAACTACTCATTAACAGCCTCTTTGAATAAAATGGTATTCATCATTGGCAAAAAGAAAGGGAGGGCTGCCTAGCCATCTGGGGAAGGCTGTGATAGTGACACGATGGAGAAAAAGCCATTCCCTTAACCACCACCACCATCATCCTAAAACTGGCAATTCACTACACTTTCCTTATCACACAGCAGAAGAAAAGGAAGGGAAGTGATGAATATCTGTTTACGCCAACTGGTGAATTTGCAAACAATGATCATGTGTCGAGGGTCCATATAACACAAGGATATTGTTTGCTCCAACTCAATGGGGAAATTTTATATGAACTGCAATTCTAAACTGCAGTTGGTACCAAATTAAACAACTGGATTACTAGTAAAGCTGCTGTTTTTGACAATGTTACTCCTGTATGAACTGAGTTTTAATAATTGTCAATAATTTGCTTCCAGGTACAACTTAACAGACATTGTTAACAGACCTTCCCTGGACAAATCAAGAACGACCTTATTCCATATGTTTACCCCAGCATGCTCTGGTGGTCATCCAAGATTTTAGTTCAGATCTTTGAGGCTGCACCCACACTGCAGAAATAATCCATCTTGATACCCCTCCTCCTCCCCTCCCCCCCCCACTAATCATTTTGTTTCTTTTATTATTATTACTATTTCTTGTGTAATTCCAGCACTCTGCAGCCTCAATTCAAGTTTTAAAAACTTTATAAAATTTAAATTGTGGCTGCAGAGCTCTGATTTCTGCAAAAACAGTTGAAAATAACAAAAATAAAAATTTAAAAACCCTAAAGGCATGCTGGGTAGGGGGCATAAGGGATGGAGGCAGGGTTAAGGGAGAGGGCAGGAAGGGAGTGCAGTGGGGGCAGCAGTCCTGGTTGCATGAATGAAAGAAATGTGGTTGTGGCTGCTTTAGAAAAGGTATGTTACCATTTTATTTTACTTTTGTAACTGCAGTGAGAAAGGCATAAATGTGATGATCTCCTTAGTCTCTTCCTCCCTTTGTCCTCTGCCTCCCCAGGTTTTTTTCCTGCTCTCCAAAATAAAGTAGAATGGAAGACAGCCCTATATAATGACTTGAGCTCACTGAAGAAAAGTCAGGATGCAAATTTCAATAAACAAAATATAGAGTATTCTCCACATTCACTGGCGTTAAGGGCACAGGACCCCCCATGAAAGTGAAAAAAAAAAACCTGCATGAACGTCTACTCTTTTTTTACCTGAGAAAACACCTCTCTAGGAATCTCTAGGTCCTCCATCACAACTCTGTGGTCAACATCTGGCTGAAATTGACCACAGAAGTGTACTGGAAGACCTACAAATGCCTAGAGAAGTGTTTTCTCTCGGAATCTCTAGGTGCTGCAGTGTGACTCTATGGTCAAACTCTGGCAGAGTCACACTGGAGGACCTAGAGATTCCCAGAGAGAGATCATATTAATCAAATCCATGAATAATCAAATCCACAAAAATCAAATCCGCAAATGTGGAGGGCTGACTATACAGCAAATAGTCAATAGCAGTAATTTCTCCTTTTCCCTGTTCTCTAGCAGTGGCTAGAAGTGGGGGGGGGGGAGCAAAGGCTAGGAAACAACCCCTATGCCACTAAACTTCAGTTTTTCCTGCTGCCTTGCCTCAATAAAGTTGGGTCTGCAGTAGTGTCCAGAAACATCTGATAAATTACATACTCGCCCACCCACCAACACCATCAGTTGGTCAGGGATGGAGCAGACACCTTCTCCACTTGTCTGTATTGTCCTTTTGGTCCCAGCTGGCTTGAAATCACCTAATGAGTAATGAGAGAGAATGGATTCACAGGCAAAGCTGGTGGCTCCTCTTCTGAGGAGTAGCTACCTTTTGCTTGTTTGCTGCCTCTGGATGGCTAACTCTCCTGCTGCATCAAAGAAATAGCATGTATGAGAATGGTAGAACATTCCAGAAAAGGCAGGTGACCAAACAGAGCAAAAGGCAAATCGGAGTTTGTGGAGGAAGCAGCTCCTCCCTGTGCCTCAGCTTCCCTCCCCCCAGCTCACTTTATGTGAGGCATTATTCTGGACGCAGGTAAGGAAGCAAGAGAATGCAGTTGCTTCTACTTCCTCTCGCTTGCTTGCCCTGTAGGTATTGCAGCAGGAGGGATTGATACCTGAGAGGGAAAGAGAAAGAATTTACAATCACTATTGCCTGGTTGTTCACCCATTTATCCTACTCCTACTCCCTTCCCCTCCCTGGGATCTGTGCAATATATACAAGGTTGGTTATGGGGGGAACAACCCCCTCTTCCTCTCACTTGCTCATCTATGTTTTCCCTTTGGGCAACACAGTTGTGAGGATTCTGTTCTCTCACCAAAACAGAGACACTGAGCAAGAGAGGATGGCAGTCAGTGTCTCCACACAATCACTCATCTCTCTCTCTCTCTCCTCAACCAGGACTACATGAGCAATATTCCTGCTGCTTCTGGTTGCTCACTAGCCTTCTCATTCTAGCTATTCATTTTATCCTCTCTCTCTTTGGCCAATGCTGCAAGAAGAATCGAGATTACAGGAGCAATTATATAGGGAGGGAGCAAAAGAAGAAGATGATGGCCTATTCATTCACAGTCTCTCATTAGGTTATGAAATGGCAACAGGCAAGAAAAAGGGGGCTATTCCTCACAGTCACACCTCTATGTGTTCACTTCCTGTCTCTCACTGGATGATGTGAAAAGGACTGGCCTCATTAGGCCCAAGCACAGCAATACTGGGACTTAAAGATGTACCTTGCTTTAAGGCACTCGCTTCACTCATCCCTCCCCATTTGCAGCTTTGACTTTTGCAGATTTGATTATTCACGGATTTTGTTAACATGCTCTCTCTAGGAACATCTAAGTCCTCCAATGCAGCTCTATGGTCAACTTTAACCAAAAGTCGCACTGAAGGACCTTCCTAGAGAGAACACGGCCATGGAAACTCAAAGGGTGCCCTTGGGCAAGTCATTCAATGGCAATTCCCCTCTGAAGAACTTTGCCGAGAAAACCCTGTGATATGGGGGGGGGGGGTGTGCTGTATGTCAGGAACAACTTGAAGAAGGCACACCACCACCACCACAACAAAGAACAACTCTTAGGGTCAAATAGTTTATGTCTGTTAAATAAGTTTTAGAACTATGCTGATGCTTGAACCTAGTGTATCAAAGGACTTTCCAAACATTGGCCAGATAGACAACTCATGTTGGATATACAGTATTACTTTCTTTGACACTTTCAACCACTTTTTTTTCTTCCATTTTTTCTGGAAATGCCCTTCTTCCAAATACAATTAACTGAAAAACCACATGACTGAATAATTTGTACAGGCCTCTGGACTCAGAAACATGTGCCTGATACAGATGGCCCAAAAGTGCTGCCTGTGCCACGCAATTAGGGTTAGGGAGGGCGCAGCGTTCACACCTTCCCTAATCCTAGCGCCTATGTGCGGCACCATTTTAAAACGGCGCAATCATGGCACGCACCACCTTTACACAGCGCGGTGGGCGCCTGACGTCATGGCGCCTCTGGAGGGCGCCTAGGGCGCCCTTTCAGCGGCACCAAAAGGAGCTCCAAAATGGAGCTCCTTTCCGCAGCTGGTCCTTGGCGTGGCCTTTAAATGGCTGGACCAAGGGGAAAGGGGCTGTGGCAGCGCAGGGGATGGTGGGGTGCAGCGGGCGCCCAGGGCGCCTGCTACACCCCACTTCCAGGCCATGGAGAAGTGGCAGTTCACCGCTTTTCCATGGCCTGGAGAAGCACCGGGATGGGGCCTCTGGGGCTGTCGGTGAGGCAGCCCTGGCCCCATCCTGGCACTTCTTTGGGCGCTGACAGACCACCATTTTTGGGCAGTCTGTACAGCCCCATTGTCTTGTTAGGCTAATAATAATATTTATTTCTAGCCCACTCCTCTGTGGAACACAATCGGAGCGGGGTACAGCAAGATTAAAACATACAAATTAAAATAATTCAACAACCCATTCCACCCACCCACCCCTTAATTAACAATGATTAAACCCAACAGCAAAATTAAAAAACATATACATCCTCGACATAGTTCTTAAACGTGGAAAGGGATGGCAATTAAGCAAGGGGTCAGATCCGATTAATAGATCCAGGATGTGCTAAATCTGTTAAAGCATATTTTCAGGAGTCTGTTCCCTGACATACATGTTGATTTAACCTAATAATGAAAAAGGTACAGGTAGTAATTCAATTGCGCTATTACCTCTGGATCTTCCTAAGAGGAAATGTATGCTCCTGAGTGTACCCAAAATTTTATGCCCAAGGTTCATGATCAGATAGGCCATGTTCACTTATAATTCAGGTCATAAGGCATATGAAGGTAGAGCTCAACTCTCATTTTCTTAAACATGAGGTAATTCCTTATTTTCATAAATCTTTCAAAATCATAGAATCCTAAAAATCGAGTGCTCATCATTCTCCTTTACAACACTTAAAATGTTTTCACGTTTAGAATAAGAAACTTAGAGTCCTGAGGGATGGGCTATTGATCTGTGGTGAAGCCAACACAACCCAACTTCCGATATGCCATGTATAGAAAGTAGGGGGAAAGCATGCCAGCAGAGGGCTCTAGAAAACAAAAGAAGTGGCATGCTACAAATCATTTTTAAAAAGCCAACCGTATAAAACCTTGTCTTGCATTGATATCATTAAGAAGACACTGGTCCCATTTCACAGCTGAAACATCTTTCCTGAGTCACACTACTAATAAGCAAGATTAGTCAGTATTCTTACATCAGAAATCAGTTAACAATAGCAAATATTTTGCCCTCACGCTAATTGGCTCCAAAAAGGTTCATGATCAGTATTTGTCCAAATACTTAAAATTAAGGGGGACAGTTTACAAAGCAATGGCATATGACATATCTCCAAAAGTTCCATCTTTTAACATCTTTCATGTTTAAGCACCATCATAAATGATAACCAAAGAATATGGAGCTCTGCTTCCACACAATCCATTCCACTTTTTCCTTCCACCAGCAAACAAGGTTTGTGACAAACAGACAAACTTCTCTCTGTAGCGTCATATACACTTACCTGTTCTTCATTAACAATCAGTATACACAGTTTTCATTACCATTTTACCTGGAATTTTACTTTTCTTTTTAAAAATAACCCACTTTGTCATGTCTCTCTTGGTAAATAAGTTAGCAAAAGGAGTGGAAACAACAGCAATTTCTTCCTGTCATCTGCTACAACTTTCTGTTGCTTTAAAAGGAGCTGTACCAGCCATTAGTAAAATATCTAATTTCCTTTAATACTGAAAGCTTTAAGTAGAGGAGTTGTGAGAACAGAGTTCACAAATGCTTTTAGAAATAGATTTTGTGTCCATGTCTTTGCTTCAGAACTGTAATTTATACTTAACACTTAATAGCAATTGCAGTTTCCCTCACATCGTAGTTGAGGGGGTGTCATAGATAGAGAGCTATATATAAGAACTGGATAGTAAATGTAGTTTGTGATGCCTATCTTGAGCTTCAGTTGCTATAACTACGTGTGAAACAATAAGAGGTGGGAGGCAGACAAATCTGGAGGATGGGGTTTTCCCTGCAACCATGGTAGTCCCGCTGAGACAATTGGAGGATAAGCAGCTTTACTGTTGCGGCTCAACAGGTTCTGTTTTCAGAATATACCTCTAAGGCTGATAACAGTCAGATAAGACCCACCTGAGTATGTGGAATAAACTATAGCAAATCTTCTTCGAGGAGTGGCCAAGTAGAAGCTAACCCAAAGTATAAAGCAGATTGCTGCCTAGTTCTGGTTGCCATAGGAACGAAAGGATTCAGGAAAGTCGAGGTCAACTGGGAGAAGGCCCAGTTTATCATTCTTGCTTACTTCGATTTGTTAATTTTGTTATATCTCAATTCAATAAAATAATGAAAATTGGCAGAAGCTATAAGGGGGAGCACTGATTTAACAAAACAAAAAAACTGGGGTGGGAAAAGGCTTTTGAAAACTGTTCACTAGACATGCAGATATATCTACCTGAAAGCTGCACAGACTGTATCAATTTGGAGAAGATCTTGACTGAGAATTGGGGGGAAACCATGTCTGAGAAGCAAGGGATCTCAGACTTCTAGACTTGGAGAATTCAAGTTTCGGGAAAAGGTGGTTATAAGTAGTGATGGTGATGATGATACAACAACAACAACAGCAACAACAATAATAATATATAATAATATAAGAAAGAAGGCTTAGTAACTGCAATGAAATGGGCCTTGGGAGGACAGCCCACATCAGAATCCCAGCAACAATCTTAAAACAGTTAACATCGGAGTTGAAGGCTGCCAGCTGAGGCCAACAATCAAGACTAGGTATCTTCCTGGGCTTGTGAACACCATTGAATTTTTGAGCAAGTGTCGCTGGCAGCCTCACATTGGCTGGCATGGAGTGTGAATCAACGTCCACAAAATATAATGTAGGCACGGCCGGTCACTGAACACACCTTTTCTCAGAAGCCAGACTAGTGAGTCTAAAAGAAAAGCAATATGCTCAAGAAATTAAATGCAGGGCAGGCACAGGTGAAGGTCTGAGTTAAAAGCCACTTCTTTGAACCCAAAGTTTTCTACTCAAATGCCCATGTCACAGGAGAAAAACTGACGAGGAGCAGCAGCCACTTGGCTTTGAAACTGAACACAAGACAGACATGGGGCCTGACTTAATCTCAAATATTACTTCACAGTGGTTCTTTGTAATGTGCAACAAAATATACCTAGTTTGCATAAGGAAAATAAGATGGTCTAACACCCAGAACACTTGGGATAAATCAATCACCAGGAACAGATGACATACCAATAGAGCTGCTCTTTCCACAGAAACAGAATCTCCTTTAGTTCTAACTAAAATCTCTATGTGGACAGTTTTCCTGAACATGCCTTGGTGTGTATAAACAAGTGTGTGGTCGGGGTAACCCAAAGGTAAGTTGGATTTTCCTGTCAGTATAGATGCACCTTTGCAGGTCTCTCATCCGTAGAGTTTCCATAGGTTAAAGAACTTTTTCACAAGGGGAAAATTGGAAGGTTAAACTGGTCACAATGCGGGGTTATCCATTGCATTAGGGACAATTTCACAATAAGCTTTTCACACGACAGTGCGCGCAAACCAGTCAGACTCCAGACAGAAAGTGAGGTGAATTAGGAAATAAGCATTTTCGCAAAACTACTATATTTGCATTTCCATTTCATTTGTGAATTTGCTTTCTTCACGTAATTGCAGCAGTCTGAAAACCAAGTCCCTGATCCTCCCTGTTCCCAGATTTCCCAGGGTTCGTTGCTGTGCCAAGGAGAGCGAGAAAGCCTTGTTCTTAAAGGGATACACACATCCAACACACACCCCTCTTTCCCTTGTGCGGCTGCTCTCCTCTTCCTGCAGCAGAGAACAGCTGGTGAGAGAAGGCAAAAGGAGAGGATGTTTTGGAATTCCTCCTGTAGAGGAGGGAGAAATGGAGGACATGTCCTGGAAAAGGAGGGCATTGGGGAGTGTCAACCCTTGCTGAAATCAGGCAGGTTTATGGACAGCCCCATCCTCTTTCTCTCTAGTGTGTGTGTGTGTGTGTGTTTTACAGGAGTTTGCAAGGGGAAACCTCAGCCTTCCTTCCACTGAAAAAGCTTCTGGGGCAAAGAGAATTTTCCTCCCTGTTTCCCTTCCCTCTCTGGAGCATGTGTGTGTATGCACTTGTGGAAATGACAATTTGGAGCATGTGCAAAAAAGTTATTTCCAAACTAGTAACGGGAATTTGTCCTCATCCGTCTCAAACCCAAATTCACTGTTGACACTTTCTTGCCTAAGTAATGTGCTTTTAACCCTTTGTGCTCTGCGCGTGATAAGCATTAGCAAATTGCCTTGCTTTTCCAACACTTTAATAATTTTGGGGATGGAAGCACATAGGTCCCCATGTGAAAAAGTCAAAAGTCAGCTTGACAACAGTTAACAACAACAAAACACCCAGGATACATCTTTAAAATAGAGTAGTTACATAAGCAACAACAATAGCAAAATCAAAATCAAAATCAAACAGAACACACAAACAAATCAAAATACCACATTCATTTCCCACCAGCTGTTCCAAGTCTCACTGGTTGCATCTTACCAGTCCCCACCTGACAATTTCCTTTTTGTTATCTGCCTTTTTCTTCAACGCATATATTGCAGCTGCCCACGGCAAATACAGAACTTATTTATTCTGAAACCACCTCATCATGTTTCTAAGATTCCCTATGGGCCATTACTTATTTCCACCCAAGTATGGTGTCTGGCACTGGAGTGGAGCAGATGGGCAAAATAAAGTGGTTTCCCCTCATTTTGAAAGTGGGACATTTAGATGACACACGTCTCCAAAACAAAGTCACACCGTGGAGCTAAAAACTGGAGCAAACAGAACCTGGGATAGTTTGACTTGGTGTGGAAGATGTACATCTTGGCCTCTGCTTATAAATGTCCTCATGGGGGCACACCTCCATTCAAGCCAATAGGGCTTGAATATTCACGGTTTTCCATTTTCGCAGAGAGGTCTGGAATGGATTCCCTCTGAAAATGGAGGGAGGATTGTAGTTTCAAAATACACAAACCAGACAGTTCAATGGGGGGCATGAGGAAAAGAGGGCATGTGGGGGAGCTCCATGACTGTGCTTTGCCAATGTATTGCTCGCACACCGACGCACTGATGCCCTGAACTAAGGGATCATTGCATGTGTGACTGTGTGGCTAATCAAAGGGGTGGCCATCCAATGGGATGGTATCTTGGTGGATGTGAGAAGTACTTGGGGGTCACGGGTGGAGTGTTTATGCACATGTATGGTGGGGAAGCAAAAAAAACAAAAGCTGTGTGGTTGGGGTGTGTGCATTCGGCCTGCCTTGGGTTTGAGCCATTCTGGCAGCAGGGTTTCAACCTGCTTTGGGAGAAACCAGGATCGAGCCTCTTTTTCCTGCCCATCTATTCCGGGCCTATGTTAGAGAAACTAGATCAAGGGCAAGACTGTAAACTGAGACAAATATCTACTGTTTTATCTGGAACTACCAAAGTATATTTGCTCAGTTCTTTACAGAACATTCAGATGTCATTAATGGACATTATGGTATTTTGGTTTCAGTTTCACATGAAAATTTCATTCTTTTATGGCATGCATCTATGTGAAGTTTTCAACCACAAATAAAATTTCACTACCTACACCACCTACACAATAATACATTGTGCATTTTTTCCCCTGCCATCTTTCTAGGAGTGTCCAGTGAAGTATGGATTGGGACTAGGTCACCTGCCACACCCCTTCTTTCCTTATAATAGAAGCTGCTGCTATCACTAGTGCTACTATTATAATATCTTCTGCTTCTGTACATAGTGTCATTATACCTTGCAAGTAGTTTTCATCACTATTGCTGAAGCATTTTTGCAATGATTTTAAAATGTTTATATTGTGCTTTGTTGCAATGACTTCATACAGATAAAGTATTGTTTCACTGCGGCTAAGAACAACCAATGCTGTATGTTTCCTAGCTGCACCAAGATCTGTTAGAAATTTGAGGCAGACAGAAGATGCAACTCAAGAGCACGAATCAGAATATTAATTCCTTAAAATATATAGCTGCAGGAATAAGTGTCCATGTACTGGGATGTATTTGTATTGTAGTAAGCTGTCAAAATGTAGCCATTAGAAATTGAGGAGAAAATGGCCATGGAAACATACATTATCATCATCATCATACCAATAAAATATAAAAACCAATTAAAACAGTTTAGTTTAAAACAGTACAGCATCCTCATCCCGTTCTTTAAAAACTTGCAATTTTAAAAGCCTGTCAGAATGAAAAGGGGTCTGCCTGCCAATAGAAGACAGGCGGGGGGGGGGGGGCTATTTTGGCCTTCTTGAAAAAGGAAATCCAGAGTGTAGAGGCAACCACATGATATCAAGATGGCCAGATTCAGCATCTCAAGGAACAGGCACAGTTGGCACACAAGCCTTAATTGTGTAAAAACAGTCCTGGGCACTACAGAAACTGGCTTCCAGATTCAAAGCTGAGTACATCCAAATGATAAACCTGCATTTTAGTGCTGCTAAAGAATTCTGACAAAGAGGAATGAAGCTGGTACACTGCGTGCAAAAGGCCTGTCCACAGCAATACCTCTAATTTGTAATCAAAATTGATTGAAAACATAAAGTAATTCTTTTTCTGAACTAGTGTCAGTTAATTTCGAAAGAAAATATGTGGTGATAAATCTTGCCAAAAGTTCAGACACAATTCCAGTATTGTATGTTAACTCATCAGGTAGTTCCAGTAACATACAATTCCAGTATTGTATGTTAACTCTTCAGGAAAGATACTGGTGTACAAGGAGTTGATACCCATAGATAAGAAAAATAATTCAATCCAAGATTTTTATACTCTTCAGTCTATTAACTAAATTGTTAATAAATCTGTTTTAAGATTTCACAAACACAACAAAAGAGCATAGGAAGGAATGCACATATTGGAATAATGGTTCCAATACTGTATTTTAACGGGGGGGGGGGGGGGGGTGGATGACCAGATGCAGGGAAAACATTTTTATGTATCTTAGGTAATATATATATTACCTGTATCTGTGGTTCATTCGTTATGGGGTTGTTGTTGCTGCTGTTTTACAGAACCATAGCTTATGCCCCAAAAGAAAAGCTTCCAAAACAGTAGAGGATGAGGTCAAAATAGATGCTATTTTTATTATTTTATTCATTTTTATTCCACCTTTTCTCCCAACATTAGTATTAAAAGCAGAATATTAAAACTAGAACAGATTAAAAACATATAAAAACATGAGTAAAAAACGTATAAAATTTATTTTAAAAAATGATTCAACAATCTTTAAAATTAAAACCATTAAATTTTTTGTTAAGACTGGTTATATAATCCCCAGAAAGCAAGGCACTATTAAGAGTCCATTGTAGTCAGTTTCTGAAAACCTGTTGGAATAGGAAAGTTTTCACTTGTCAGAAGGAGAGTGAGGAGAAAGCCATCTTCACATCCCTAGCAAGGGACTCCCAAAATCATGGAGATGGCTCTCTCCCTTGTACTCTTCAGCCATAGCTAGGAAGACGATGGCATTCAGAGAAGAGCCTCTCCCAAAGATTTTAGAGCTCTGGCAGGCTCATATAGGGAGATATGGACCTTCAAATGCTACATGTTTTGTAAGATCCTGGAGTGACATACAACAGGTACAATCTTGTAACTGTTTATCTACCCCCTTAATATAGTCATCCCTAATTATTATAACAATAACCCCAACTTTGTCAGATTTTTCATAACTATACATCTGTATAAAGACAGATGTTTTTAAAGTGGATAGTTCCTCCTTAGATAAATCAAACCGTGTTTTACATGGAGTACTTTCCAGTTTTTCAATGTTCTTGAGAATTCAAAAGAAGTAAATGAAGGGGAGGAAAAAAGAGGAATCTGGCAACACATTTAAGACTGACTAGTTTTTATTTTATCATGAGCTTTCGTGGATGTAAAATCAGTCGTGAAAGTGCTGCCACATTTCTTTTTTCTTACTTTTCCTCTTTTTTTTATGCTGCAAGAAACTAATATGGCTACCTCTTTGAAAAGTACTGTTTGAGAATTAGGTTTTCAATAACTTCAATATGTGGATTGTATATAAGTAGAGACAGCCAGAACAGTTTAGTGGTTTCAGCATTGAAGTATGACTCTGGAGACCACGATCTGGATCCCCACTTGGCTATGGAAACCCACTGGATGACCTTGGGCAAATCACACTCTCTCAGCCTCAGAAGAAGTCAAAGGCAAACTGATAAGAAAACCCAACAATAGCTTTCCCTTAGGGTCACCATACGTCAGAAACAATTTGAAGGCTCACAACACAACAAATACAATATAAGTGGAATATTTAGATGAAATTTGAAACTGGTGGGAATAGTGGTACTGCCCCAAAACTTAAATTTTCTCTTAACTTTGATTGGTGTGTCAAACAAAATACATCTACTCTGTTATGGAAAGAGTTATATTTAGAAGCAAGCATAGAGCTAAAACCCAAATTCAGAACACACTTTTCTATGTCCTATAAATTGTACAAAGACAGATTGACGACTTGATTTGTTCTGCCTGCCACATCAAGTGCAAGAAGAAAAGGATGGGAAGGATATGTTTCTTGTCTCAGTGGCCATAATCATATGTGGGCCTTTGTTCCCTGAAGCGCCCACAAATCCTTCTGTGGTATCACTGGCATTAGTATAAAGGCAATAGTAGTTTCCTTATAAAGGCATTAGTAGTTTCCTTCCAAGTTACTTTTTGCTTTCTTTTTGGACTTTTTGGGGGGGAAGGGGGACCAATTCTAAACCTTAGAATCCATGTAGTCCCTTTTATTTCTTGTAATATTTATTTATTTATAGGACTTTTATCATGTATTTAAAAAAAGGCTGGAATCTGATTTATTTTATCAGAAGACATCTATTTTGTGGTTTCATCTGTATTTCCATTTTTTCCAACTGTGCACATAACAAATTAATTTCTTCTTGGGCATCAAATCAAACATCAGATGAAAAAGAAATGTTGTTCATATGATATATCCACTTCATCTTAAATTTCATATCATCCAAAAACATAACTGGAGTTTAGATTCTCAAACCCCTAAAGTATACAAGATGATATAAAATAATCTGTAAAAGAGGCAGCATGTAGATCTAATTTCACCCTTTTCTTTCTTAAGGATGTAAATTGCACCCATTCCTGACTTTTTGAAAGTGGTACCATTAGTAACTAATGAGGATGAAGTCAAAATACAGGTCATATCTTCCTTTGAATGAGCAAATGAATTACTCCACTGAGCCTTATCTAATACAGATAGTCAAAATCAACAGGAACAGGGTTACATATATCAGGAAATCTCAGAAAAAAATAGGTGTAATCCTAAATTTGTATTTGTCACTGAATAAATATCAAACCAACTCCACATAGGTTGAAAACAATATATAATATGAAATGAGACTTGTTCTGTGTATATATATATATATTTCTTCAGATGCCACAGCAGCTAGCTTTGAATGAAAGAAATACAACAAAATCCTTGCCTCTTGAGTCACCTGGCTTGTTCTCTTGTCTGTTCTTAACTCATTTTGCACTCTAACCCCTGGCTCAGCATCAACAAACAGAGAATGTTTATAGGGTATATAGATTCTGGCACCCATAACTTTTAATTGATTTTAACTTAATTAACGCTAACATCATTGAAGAAAATAAAGCAAGGATCAGCCCACACAAATATATTTGCAGCAGCAGGGAGAGGAGGGACAATTAAATGAATTTTCCTGGCATTTACTCTAGAACAGTAATGGTGAACTTTTTTTTAAAAGACATCGTAGGGAGGCTTCAGGGGGCTGGATTTGCATTTAAATCCAGTCTGAATTTCCCATTCACCCTTGTTCCGGATCGAAATGGAGGCGCCTCCATTTGCCGAATGGTGACTGCAAAATCGGAATTGATCTGATAGCTTATTCTTTCTAGCAGAGATGTGGATTGTTGTGGTTCTTAAAAAAAGAATTGCTAAGGGATCCGGTGCCAAATGCGCCGGCTTTTTGTCCCCCCCCCCCTTTAAACTGCACCAAGTACAATTGGTGCAAGTCTCAATGCCAGGAAAATAACCCTGTTTTCAAACTGGGTTATTTCATAGTGTGAATGGGGCCTCAGATGCTAACACAATGGATTGTAGGAGAGGAATTATTAATTGTTCTGATTACACTTGATAGTATGTTAGGTGTTATTTATAAGTTACTTGAGGCCACTCTTTGGTGAACACAAAGGAAATAACTTTATTTACATTCAGAACATATAACTGTATCTTTCTTAGTGGATGGTTCCCAAGCTTGTTGTTACAGCATTAGCGTTACTTTAGTTGTTACAATTTTACTGTGGTTACATTCCCTCAGAGACTTGGTCCACACAGGTCCTTCGGTTCAAACAGAACACAATTATCTCTGTCCTTGTTCTTTTTAAAGTTCTTTTCCTGATCTGGAAATCTGGATCCCAAACCAGGCTGAACCTGTAATCCTCATTGCACCTCTAGGGAGGGAGTTCCAAGATCTGGGAGCAACCACCAAGAAGGCCCTCTTCCTTGTTCCTATCAAGCATGCCCGGGAGGATGGTGGCCCAAAGAGAAGGACCTCTTCAGATTACTTTGGAGTGCTTAAGAGCTCATAAACGAAGATGTGTTTGTTTGTTTTTCAAATAGCCTGGACCCAAGCTGTGTAGAGCTTTGTAGGTCATCACCAGTACTTTGAATGGTGCCCATAAATGGATTGGCAGCTAGTGAAACTGTTACAACAAGGGAGTTGTAGCCAACCCCAATTAACAATCTGGCTGCAGCTTTTTGGGCCAATTGAAGTTTCTGGGCATATTTCAAAGGCAGCTCCATGTAAAGTGCATTAGAGTGGAGCTGGCCCTCCTCATATGAGGCTTTGACTTTTGTGGATTTGATTATTTGTGGTTTTGATTAATATGTTCTCTGTAGGAATCTCTAGATCCGACAGCACAACTCTACTAGATGTTGACCATAGAGTTGTGCTGAAAAACCTAGAAGTTTCTAGCGAAAACATTTCTCTAGGCATTTGTAGGTCCACCAGCATGATTCTGTGCTCATCTTATGGCAGATGTTGACTACGGAGTTGTACCGAAGGACCTCATGATTCCTAGAGAGTTGGTCTCTCAAATTAATATATATATATATATATTTTAAAATTGCAGTTTTTCTGCAGGGGGTCCTTCACCCCTAACCGCAGTGAATGTGGAGAGACCACTGTAATCTAAAGAGGATGTAACCATGGTATGTACCACCGTGGCCAGATCTGACTTTTCCAATAATGGGTGAAGCTGAGGCACTAGCCTTAACTGGGCTGAATCCAGGCTTAACGCCAAACAGTGTTATGGTTTTGAGTCACTCAGAAAGATATAATGGATTTCATAAGTGGGGTGAGAATGGGCTTTTGCTGTTTTGCCCTTCAGTATTTATAGCAACGTCCTATGTCAAGACCCAAGGTTTGCAAAACACGACAATGATTTTTTTGCTTTTGGTAGACTACATTATATAGGACCATCTGTTCACTTTAGGAGCACAAAGGGTTAATCCCCCACCAGTTTTTAGAAACCCTGGAGAATACTCCAAAGGTATTAAATTTACTTTCTTTTTTTTTTAATGCTGTGGGGTCCGGACGAATAATGTAATTGCAACGTGAAGGAGGTTTTTAAGAAATAGACTCTGTTGAAGTTGTTTCTGTTGTTTCTGGAATGTCCTACAATGTATGGTGCCTTGTCCTCCTTTGAGGTAGGGACATCTAGTCACTCTGCAAATGCCTTCCATTTGGAGCATGACTAAGAAGCATGCATTTACATTTATATTAGTGTTGTTACCTTATATTTGGTCATGTCCCTCCATTTTTTGTGGAATGTCCTACATTTTGGTGTACCTTGTCCTCCTTTGCAGTTGTGACCTCCATTTTGAGCCTAAAACACATTAATTATATTGATATGTTTTGAGCTTTTCTTTGGTCATGCCCTTACATTTTTTTCTGCCTTGTCCTACATTTTGGTGTGCCTTGTCCTCCTTTGCGGTTAGGACCCCTGAAAATGCCTTCCATTTGGAGCATGACTAAGAAGCATGAATTTCCACTTCTATGAGTGTTGTTTGGCTTTTCTTTGGCCATGTCCCCCCATTTTTCTTGCATGTCCTACATTTTGCAGTGCCTTGTCCTCCTTTGTGGGTATGTCCTCCACTTTGAGCATGACTAAGAGGCAGGAGTTTATCCTGATATGAGTGTTGTTAGCTTTTCTTTGGTCATATCCCTACATTTGTCTTAAATGTCCTACATTTTTCAGTGCCTTATCCTCCTTTGCAGTTATGTCCTCCATTTTCTGAGCATGACTAAGAGGCAGGAATTTATATTTATATGTTGTTAGCTTTTCTTTGGCTGTATCCCTCCATTTTTTTCCTGGCTTGTCCTACATTTCTCGGTCCCTTGTCCTACATTTTGTGGGCCTTTGACCTCCCTTGCAGTTAGGAGATCTGCCCTACATTTTGAAGTGCCTTGTCCTCCTTTGCAGTGATGCCCTCCCTTTTGAGCATGACTAAGAAGCATGAACTTATGCAAGTGTTGTTGCTTTCATTTGGTCATGTCCCTCCACATTTTGTGGCATGTCCTACATTTAGGTGTGCCTTGTCCTCCTTTGCGGTTAGGACCCCTGGTCTCCCTGAAAATGCCCTCCATTTGAAGCATGACTGAGAAGCATGAATTGATATTGCTATCTTCTGGGCTTCTCTTTGGTCATGTCCGTCATCATCATCATCATCATCATCATCATCCTGTCTTGTCCTACATTTTGTGGGCCCCTTGTCCTCCTTTCCAGTGGGGGGGGGCATCTGCTCACCTTGAAGACTATCCTTCCAAATGTGGAGCAGCCTGGCTAAAGAGCATGAACTTTTATCCTTATATATGAATTTTATCTTTATATACGAATTCATACATGAAAGATAGCCTTTCTTTGATATGCCCATTCCCCCCCCCCCTTGGCATGTCCTCCATTTCCCGGACCCTCGTCCTCCACAGCAGTGAGGACACCAAAAGTTGGTGCAAAAGGATTAAGGACTCTTGAGAGAAAGAAAGAGAGCCTCCTTTTGAGGGGAAGCCAAAAAACTTTTTATTATCATCTACTTTTTTTTCCTCCCGGCCAAAGTCGCACCCTTCCCTGCGCGGAGTGTGTGTGTGCCTTTGTGCAAATTTGTGTCCGTGCAACATGCCTACACACCCTCACAACTTTTGGGGGTGTTGGGGGTCTTTTTTGGAGAAGGGTTGCTAAGAGGAGATGGAGAAGAGAAAAACTTTTGGGCATGTTGTTGATGACCAACTTCTTGGTGGCAGCAGCAGAAGGAGGCTGTGCGTTGTTGTTGCTGTTGTTGTCTCAGCACAACTTCCAGGAGGAGAAGCTGTGTCTGTTCCCTCTCTCTCTCTCTCTCTCTCTCTAGTCTCCATCTCTCTCTCTTTTTTGCAAAAAAAGGGGCGGCGGGAGGAGGAGGCAGGGACGGAACAGCAAATGCTATTCAGCCTGAGCAGTTTCAAGCCGCCCTTGCTGGGGAATTACTGGAGTCGGCGAGCGAAGGCTCTCTCAGCAGCAGCAGCAGCCCTGGTTGTGTCTCTCTCTCTCTGTGTGTGCCTGTGTGTGTGTGTGTGGTTGTGTGTCTCTGAGTGTGAGAGAGAGAGAGAGGGAGAGCGTCGGGAGGAAAAAGAAGAAGGGACAAGGCTGCTGCTGCAGGCAACAGAGTTGGGCTGCTCTTTGCAACTTCTTGGAGAGCTTTTGCCATCCGCACTGCAGGAGAGTGAACCCGACTTCATGGCACACTAGTGTTTTTTTTTTACCCCCCACTGCTAAGGGTCAAAGTGGGGCGCTGCTTCGCTGCCCCAGCAAACTACGGCACCCAGAATGCCATAGCAGCAGTGGGGGGAAAAGTGGTGCCAAAGCGGGTTTACTCCTGCAGTGCGGACGCAGCCTCCTCGCAAAAAGATGCCCAAAACGCGCACACACACACACGGGAAAAATAATAATAATAATAATAATAATAATAATAATAATAATCCTGGTTTGTTTCCTCGAATAGGACTCCCAGTATAAAAAATATAACATATATGTATGTTTTGTGTGTAATATATATATATATATATATAAAACATATATGTTTTATATGTGTGTGTATGCATATATATCATAACATATATAAAACATAAAACATGTTTCATATAGCATATGTGTTATATATATATAACATGCATATATAATATATGTATATGTTATACATATATCTCATATCACATGACACCTATATATATATAACATATATGTAAAACATGTTGTATGTTATATATATAACATATATAACAACATATATATAATATATATATGTTTATATATATATATATAACACAGAACATGACATATATATATATATATATATAGCACACATAAAACATGATATATATAGATATATATCATATATGTGTGTTATTATATATATAGCACAGACACACACACACACACATATATAAAACATATAACATATATATATATATATGTTATGTTTGGGCAGACTGACAGCGGAGGTCAAGAAACAGCTGTTAGAGTTAATGTTTCTTCCTCCCACTTGGAGGGATGGCGGTGCCCTGCCAAGAGAAAGTGACAGAAAGAGAGAGAAGGAGAGAAGGAGAAGAAGAAGAGGGAGAAGGGGCTCTTTCCTCTGGCTCGCCCCAGGGAGGGAGGCTGTTTCCTCAATCGGGGGTACAGTATTTCTTTTCTGACACAACCACACACACCACAAACTGGGTACTCAAGAGACACACAGGGACAAACCTTGAGGGCCCTATTTGCCGTCTAAAAGAGGACCAAAAGTGCAGCCTAGGGAGTGCCCTCCGCAAATTCAGAGTGGGCTTTTCAAATTTTTGGTCCAAAATTTGGCCCTGCAATAAACTTCGATCTCCAGCATTCCCTAGCACTAAACCGGGGCAGTTAAAGCGGTCTCAAACTGGGTGATTTCTGCAGTGTGTTTTGGACCAAACTTGGAGCTCTTGGCCTTTATCCTGAGGGAAGGACAGTAGTGTGTCTCCAAGGAGTGAAAGTCAGGCATGGCATGTTTCCTGTGGCTCCTACTTCTTCTGTGGCTCACAGCCCTAAGGAGATGGGGAGAAATATATAGGTACAGCACAGTGGCACAATGGCCCTCGGGGTTCCCAAAAGACAAGCGAACGGAAATAGTTTGTTCTGAATATTTAGACCTTTAGTCTCTTAGCTGAAGGAGTCCAAAGTTCAACCTGTTTGTAACTACTTGTGCATTGAGATGGGACCCTCATGTTGCCCCCTTTAGATCCATAGAGAAGCATTCTGCCTTTATATGGATGTATTTCTAATAGGAGGCATTTTTCAGTGTGGTTTTTTTAAATAGTGCAAGTAGTGGTCTTGGGTCCAAAACACACTGCAGAAATAATCCAGTTTGAGACCGCTTTAACTGCCCTGGCTCAGTGCTAGGGAATCCTGGGAATTGTAGTTTATTGTGGCACCAGCGCTCTCTCTGACAGAGAAGGCTTAATGTCTTACAAAGTCCCAGGATTCCCTAGCACTGAGCCACGGCAGTGAAAGTGGTTTTAAACTGGATTATATCTGTCGTGTGCTTTGGACCCTGGTCTGTTATAAAACAAGCAAACAGATTCAAAGATGCACTAGGATGTTTTCGCCTGGTTTATTATAAAGCACGCAAGCAATCCAAAGTGGCACTAGAATGACCCATCTTTTAAAAACCAATAAAATAATATCCAGATCATCGTCAACAACAAGAAGCATTCAGGTTCAAAGCAGGCAAGATGTGAAAGACAGGAAAGGAATGCAGGGGGAGGATATTGGCAGTACCCTTTATGCTTTTCTGCAGTTTGGGAAAAAGGTGGGAAGAGTTAATGGAGAGGTATGTCAGATTGGGGAAGGCAGCTCAGTGCAGGATATCTAGCCAGAGCATCTCCATCAGGTAGTTGTCCAGCCTCTTTCAGAAGACATCCACCACTTCTCCAGGCAATTGGCTCCATTGCCATACTGTTCTAATTGCCAAAAAGTTACTTCTGATGTTCAATTGGAATGAACTCTTCTGTAACTTCAAACCATTAGACTTGGTCCTACCCTCTGGGGCAGCAGAGAACAGGCCTGACCCCTTCCCTCTGTGACAGGCTTTGAGGTACTGTATTTAAAGAGTGCAATTGTGTCACTCTTCAGTTTTCTCTTCACCAAGCTGAACAAGCTTGTCTTCATATGTTTGTTCTCCATACCTCTTATCATCCTTATTGCCTTTCTCCGAACCTGCTCCAGTGATATCCTTCTTAAAATGTGGCACCCAGAACTGGATGCGGTATTCCAGGTGAGGCCTGACTTATGCAGAATATTGTGGGACTAGTACCTCCCTCCACATGGAAAGTATGTTTCTATTAACGTAGGCTAAAACAGCATTGCCTTCTTTGCTACAACATCACACTGCTGGCTCATGTTCATTTTATGACCAACAATAATCCCAACGTCCTCCTCTCATGTAGTACTGCTGAGCCATTTATCCCACCATCCTATACCTGTGCATTTGGTTTTTGTGGCCTAAATGTAGAATTATGGTTTTGTCTCTTATTTAATTTAATTTTATTAATTTTGCCCAGTTTTCTAGTTTATCTAGGTCCTTTTGAATCCTGTTGCTATTTGGTCCTTTTGAGTCCTGTTGCTAACCAGTGTGTTAGCATCATCAGCAAATCTGCTAAGGATTCCCTCAACCCATAAATCATTGATAAAAATGTTGAAGAGTAATGGCCCCAAGACATAACCTTGACACACTCCACTTGAGATCTTCTCCCAGTCTGGAGTGTGGCAATTGATGATGACTCTTCGAGCACAGTTTTCCAACCATGACTCCATCTGACAGTGCTACCATCTATTCCACATTTAATCAATTTGCTAACCAAAATATTATGGGGGATCTTACCAAATGCTTTGCTGAAATCCAGATAAATAACGTCCATAGCACTCTCACAATCTAATAAAATAGTGACCTGATTAAAAAAAAAAGATATAAGACTAGTTTGGAAGGATTTGTTCCTGGCAAACCAACACTGGCTCCTACTGATCATGCAATGTCACTAAAGAAACTTGCAGGCACACTTCTGTATAATCTATTCTATTTTTTTCCATGGTATGAAGGTCATGCTGATTAGTCTATGTAGTTTTCTAGATCTTGTTGTTGTTGTGTGTCCCCCCCCCTTTTTTTTTTTTTTTGGAAAAGAGGGAGACTGCCATTTTCCCGTCATTTGGCACCTCACTTGTTCTCCAAGCTTTCCCAAAAATGATTCCAAGCTTCAGAGAAAGCAGTACATCAGCAAATTCTTTTTGTACTCTGGGATGCATTTGATCCGGCCCTGCAGATTTGAACTAGTTTAGGTTAGCCAGATAATTCCTGATTATTCCTTATCAATCTTGATTTGCAATCCAGATCCCTTGCCAAGGCCTCTGCTGCTGCATGGAAGTAGACAATTCTAGTTTGGTGATATAATTGAAGCAAAAATGGTATTGTATAGTTCTGCCTGTTCATTGTCATCTAGTAGGATTTCACTATCCTTAGTGTGGCCTGTTTACCCAAAAAGGTGGGAAGGACTTGGATCCCCACCAGTTGTGTCAGTGTCTCCTTCTATGTTGGAGGAATTGCTTTGCTGAAAGAGGCTTGCGGAAAGCTGGATAACTTAATGATAATGTTAACCTGTTTATAGCAGTATTAAATGCTGGAGGACTCCAAGTTTGGTGAATATAAGAAGATTTTTATTGAGAAATATACAAGAGTGCAACCAAATACATTATACCAGTTCAGACCGAAACACCATACAGAGCTAACTGAAAAAGGTCTGGAAACTGATTTATGGAATTTTAGGGTTGCAGAGGGGGTAATATTTACCTTTCCTGAAGAGAAAACCACAGCAAGTGGGGTGTGGCTCAGATGGCATCTGAGGGCAGACAGTGAGTCGGAGAGGCTCTCAGTACACAAACATATCATGGGCAGACAGTGAGCACAAATTGTGTGCCAACTGTGTGCAAGGAGCTTATGTCTGAGGCTGATATTATACCTGATATCTTGAATTCTGGAATGACTGATGGCTTTAACTTTGGAGTAACAAAAACATTGATTGGATTTAGGATAAGCCCAAAATAGATGAATAGGTAAGTTGGCTACGAACATGACCGGCTTTTTGCCAGCTCAAAAAGGGGTGGCAAAATGTTTTGCAGTGCTCCTGCAACATGTGCTGCTGGAGCGCCGCAAAGCTGCCTGCCATTTGGTCAGGCAGGCAGCTTCATGGCAGCTTCCTGCCAGCTTGGGGGCATGCATTGTCTAAACAACACACCCACAAGCCGCCAGGAAGCCACCGCAAAGCTTTCCCCGCTCTTTCTTTGCTGCGCAGCTTCGCCGCAGCATCTTGCTGCAGCGGCGAAGTTCTACTGCAAAAAAGGTGCCTACAGACCGCCCTTTTTGGGCGGTCTGTAAAGCCCCTAAGACACATTTAGATAACACATTAATCCCTGAACAATTCAATCATTTACGGCTCTCCAAAATTCTGACTGTCCTATCTCTGTTATAACCTTTCCCTATCTCTATGCCATCTTTTTCCTATCTGCCTTCTGTCACAGATACATCTTAGTGTTGTATCTTTTCTTCCCTGTAAGCCCCCCTTCACATGATTCTCTGAACTGTGATTAGCTGGTACCTACCAGGCTTGCACAGCTCTTCCCTGCACACACCCCTACTTCAGTAAGTCATCCATAGATCTGAATTAAGAGCAGTGAGATCAAGCACTGTAACACCTTCAAAACTTTAAACATGTTACAATACTTACCTACTTCTCTTCCAATCTCATACATTACATATTGGCATGATTTTCTTAATATCCAAACAACTAGTTATTGTTTAAAAGTAAAGGTAAAGGTTTTCTGTTGACAAGATTGTCAAGTTGTGACCGACTCTAAGGGGCAGTGCTCATTTCCATTACTAAGCCAAACAGGCAGCATTGTCAAAGGGAACTCTGTGATCATGTGGCCAGCATAACTGCAATGAACACTGTTACCTTCCCACCAAAGTGGTAACTGTTTACCTATTTGCACTTTTATATGCTTTTGCACTGCTAGTTTGGGAGAAGCTGGGACTAGTGATTGGAGCTCACTCCATCACGTGCCACTTGGGCCTTGACCTGCCAACCTGCCAATCTTGCAATCAACAGAGTCAGCATCTTAACCGCAGAGCCACAGTGTTTACTCACATAAAAATGCTTACATTTCATTTCACTTTGCACTTCATATGATTTTTTTACATCACTGAAGCATATATCACCTTAATAATTTATATCATTTATTACAATAATTTCCATTTTCTGAGCGATATTCTCTAAAATGGATCAAGCTACCATTGATCAAAATTGTGTTAAATTTCAAACCTATATAAGCCTGACATCAAAAACACTTTTCAATAGAACACTTACCCATTTAAAAGTCAAAGTTAAGATATACAACCTTTCTAAGCTTGTATTGTCATTTTGACATATACACATTTCATAGAATCAAAGTGCTAGAAGAGACCCCAAGGGCCATCCAGTCCAACCCCCTTCCATGGGGAGTCTCCTTGTTTGGAGGTTTTTAAACAGAGGCTGGATGGCTATCTATTGGGAATTCTTTGATTATGAGTTCCTGCATGGCAAGGGGTTGGATTGGATGGCCCTTAAGATCTCTTCCAACTCTATGGGATTTGTTTTTCACCGATCTGGCATTTAAAAGGAGCAAGGTGAGAGTCTGTGGTATGGTTGGGGTGACCCTAGGTTCCTGAGGGCTAACAGAGTGTCTGGAAGACGGGATAGGTATCAAGCATCGATCTCGTCTTCCCTTTATTTTCTTTACAACTCTATTAACGCCATACCTCCCATTCCCCACACCACTCCTATAGATTCTTCATTACTATATGTTGTAGTAGTAACATATGTCTGGCTTGGTGTGGCATTCCCCTGAATACATATATTGTCTGCCTTCGTACTCTGGTCTAACTCCAATAAAGGTATAATACAGACCAGAAATTTATAAGGAGATCTAATTCCTTAATTAATAGATGACGTTCAGGCAGTATAGATGATATTAACCTTAACACAATGAATCTCTAAAATACTTGCCCCTCCTTAATGTCAACTAATCCCAATACTCCGCCCTTGGAGATCTCTATGGCACAATTGATGCTCCAGTGTTAGCGCTGTTTCTTATTATGGGGCCTAACAAACAGAGGGAGACCACTCCCGCCGGTGCTCCGCCCCCAGAGTTCTCCGCAGCATGAGTGTTGTTCTGGCGCTGGTCCCTCTGCAGCGTGGCTTTTGGGATGGTGCTGATGCTCTTCCTAAAATAAAAGCCAGATGATGAGGATAGTTGTTCTCGGCACTGGCGCTTGGGCTCCAGGGTCCGGCAGGCCAGCCAAACACAGGGCGCCGCTCCCACCAGTGTCCCCGCCCCCAACAGAGTCCTCCACCACAGGCCAGGTGTTCTCGGTGCTGGCACTTGGGCTCTAGGGTCCAGCAGGCTGGCTAAACACAGGGCGCCGCTCCCACCGGCGTCCCCGCCCCCAACAGAGTCCTCCACCGCGGGCCAGGTGTTCTCGGCACTGGCCCTTGGGCTCTAGAGCTAACAGTGTCTAAGCAGTTTACAACTGTAAGCTAATTGCCCCCAACAAGTTGGGTACTCATTTTAGCGACCTCGGAAGAATGCAAGCCTGAGTCAAACTTGAACCCTGGCAAGCATTGAACTCACAACCTTATGAGTTATGAGTTAAATGCTGCAGTAAAGGCATTTAACCACTATGCCACCAGCTGTTACCATCAGGAAGTTCTTCCTAATGTTTCAGTTGAATTTCCCCCCCTGTAGTTTGAATCCATTGCTTCATGGCCAAAAAGAAACTTGCTCCTTCTTCTGTATGACATTCTTTCAAATATTTAAGCATGGCCGTCATGTAACTTCTCTTCTCCAGGGTAAACATATCCAGTTCCCTAAGCCGGTGTTCATAGTGCA
Organism: Urosaurus nigricauda; assembly: GCA_034509955.1. Lineage (NCBI taxonomy): Eukaryota > Metazoa > Chordata > Lepidosauria > Squamata > Phrynosomatidae > Urosaurus > Urosaurus nigricauda. Next base: position 46,002,964 of record JAOEGL010000002.1, on the reverse strand, counting down.
TGGCTACTAGACCTTTCACCATTTTGGTCACCCTTTTTTGAACACATTCCAGCTAGTCAATATCATTTGTGAACTGATGCAGACTAGAATTGCTTTGGCCTTTTTAGCTGCTGCATCACACTGTTAGATTCATGTTCAGCTTGTAGTTTAATAAGATCCATTTTACATGTACTGTTGTACTTTTGTCACCAAAAGGCACTACTGTTCTCACTATGAGATGTATCATTTGCTGTTGCATTTGTACAACATGGATTAACTAGTGCTGATTGTTAATTGCTCAGACTAACTCCAAACATACACATGGGCATGTAACCTTCTCTATTGTCATTATGTAAGTCTGTGGCTGCATCCATACTGCAGAAATAATCCAGGTTGACACCATGGCTCAATGCTATGGAATTCGTGGAATTATAGTTTTGTGAGACATTTAGCCTTCTCTGTCAAAGAGCTCTGGTGCCACAACCAACTACAGTTCCCAGAATTCCACAACATTGAGCCATGACAGTCAAAGTGTTGTCAACTTGGATTACTTCTGCAGTGTGGATACAGCCTCTAAATCCTTGATTCGTGCAAATAAAGTTGTTCTTCTTTGCTCCTGAGAAGAGACAGCAAGGCTGATATATTCAGGAGGGAAAATACTCCTTGACCAAAGTTAATAATCTTTCCCCAGACTCTAGGAGTTAACTAGGAGTTGATTCGGTGGGACTGATACCTCATTTCTCTCATCTGGTCCACTCTGATCACTTGATTAATGTAAAATTGAAATTGTCTTTGACATACTGTGTTACTCTCCATTCTTTTCTGCCACATCTATTTCTTTTGAATAGGTTATACCCTTCAATTATAATATTCCAACCATGGGAGTCATCCCACCAGGTCTCCATTATGCCCATAGCATCATATTTACCTGCTTCCACTAGGTTTTCAAGCTCATCTTGTTCATTTCCAAAATTCTGTGAGTTGGTATACAGACATTTGAAGCTTGGTTTGTTGTCAAGTAGTAATTTACTGTGAATTTTTCTGTGGATCCAATTCAGCTTCTCATCTAGAATTCACATCCATGTGTTTAGAGTTTGCTTTTGTGCTGATATCTGAGCTGTCGTCTCCACCACCACTCTCAAGGATTTAGTTAAAACCCTCTTGATCAGACTTGCCATGCTACAATAAAATACATTCTTCCCAGTCTTTGTAAGGGACACCCATTTGTAGCCAGTAGTCCTCTGTCTAAGAAGTGAAAATCATAGTCCCAGAAGCCAAATCTTTCCCATCTGCACCATCTACATAGACAGTCATTCACTTTTGATATCTTCCTGTCCCTGCATACTCCCCCATCCTTCACTGGCACAATACTTTCATTGGTATTGACAAGAATACCACCCTGCCTTAAACCCCTTCAGTTTCCTGCCCAAAGCTATATAGGCAGAGTTGACCTGCTCCTATGTGTTCTTGGCTGTGTCATTGGTACATGAATAATGAGAGGGGATACTGATCTTGAAGATTTTTGGCAAGCTGTCAGTAACATTCTAGATATAAGTGCCAGGAGGACAGCACACTTCCCAATTCATCAGGCTAGCACACATGTGCCTCTATAACCCTGAGTAATGAGTCCACAACCACCAGCACCTTTCTTTTCCTCTTCTTGTGGTTAGCAGTTTCCTTGATTCTTTCTTTGACCTGAGATAGTCCTTGTCTTTGGTCTCCTGTTAAAGTATATTCACTGCTGCTATTCTCATCTAGATGGAGGAAGTGTTTGCTTAGTTGGAGAGGATCTGATTCCCTTCCCTACTGTATGGTCTTCTTCTGACAGTGACAGTCCTGCAGAGTGTTTTCTCACTGTTACAGGCCTCTTCTTTTTCCTTGGCAGTTTCTTCCTGTTGGTTCTGTGGGATCAATTCTCTCTGTGTTCTATCCAGGAAGTTCTCATGTTCTCTCTGAGGCACTGAAGGGATTCAACATGTAATTGTAGTGCACTGACCTTCTCTTCTAAGAGAGGTACCAATTTGCACTTGCTGCAGGTATAGTTGGTGAGGTTTTCTGGCAAGAAGAGAAACATTGCACATAGATTGCAGTATGGATCCTTCTGCCTCCATATCAGCAGTTATTTCTCTCCTCTACTACTCTGTGATATCTATATGGGATATAATTGTGTGCCTAATCCATCATATTACTAATTAATAATATGGAAATTATGATAATATGCTGTTCTTTATATTGTCCTAATGTGAAGTTAGTAACTTTGTGGTTTTGGGCCAATATCAAAAACATTTGTTTGAAGTTCCATTGATTTAGGCCACTATAGGAAGTGGCAATGCATCCTTTTAATTCCTCACAATTTAGTTGAAGAGTGCACCTTAGGGCATAGTTTAAGTTAGCATTTGAAAATAAAATTGATTTAAATGGATGAAGAAATGAGAGATGCTTAATTCTTCAACTAAAACCAAAAGTATTTAAGTTTAAACTTCTGTTGGACTGTGTGACTGGTTATTTAGAATATACATTATACTAGCGTAGTGCACTTTTCCTTAGGGTGTTAAGAAACCATGTAGAGATTCAAGTGTATCCATCATTGTTGTTGTTGAGAGAAGAAGGCAACCAACTTTAAGGAGGCTGTTTCTCCAGAGCCAGCTTTTGAAGCAGCCATCAGAGGGTCAGACTCAGAGCTAAAAGTGCTGTGGGAAGGTGGACTTGCAAAATTGGCTGTGCAATTTTGTGAGCCAGCCTTCCAGAAAAAAAAATTAGCTCCAAGGACTCTCCATGGCTGAAGCCTGGTGTTAGCAAAATAGCTGCTTGGAACTAGCAGCTTTCTTATCCTGTCAGTGACCACATCCTAACTCCCAACAGTTTATAGCTGTGTTACACTGCCTCCACAAATTAGATTAGTAGAAAGATAGTGAGCTCAATGGGCACAATTCAGTTTATTGCAGGCCTGTATGTGAAGGATTCCACCATGACACTGCCTTTCCATATTAGTAGAACTGCATGCTCCTGTGAGGCAAGAAGCTATGCTGATGGCAGCAGTGCTGCTGGTAGGGTCTCAAATCTCAGACAAGCTTTTGCTGAGGGGCCAGACTAAATGTACTAGACATCTATTGGACAGCTCCAGTACTGGTGTGGGATGGGATGACATTGGCAGAAGATCTCTCAGAAATGATGGCAGTGGTACCATAGCTAACACTTGTTAGTACTGCACAGAGGGAGGCATTGGCAAAACCCTTTTGAATGTCTTACCATGAAAACCCTATGATGAGACAATCTAAGATGAAACAAGATACATTGAAAGAAGATGAGATCCCCAGGTCTCAAGGCATTCAACGAAGTATTGAGAAAAGCAGAGGACGAGTAGCACTGTGGCTAATGATACAAGTGTACTCAAACCAAAAGGAAGTTCATCTGTTGACATGCTCAGAGGTGAAAGGAAACTCTGAAGCTGTACAACACACATTGTAGGAACATGGAATGTGAGAAGCATGAGTCAATGAAAGCTAGACATTATACAGTAGAGATGTCACAAGCTAGAGAAGCAGAAAGACAGGAATAAGGTTTTTAAAAAAGAAGAAAAGATAGACATAAAGGAAGGCAGTTTCAACATAATCACTTCCATATTCTAATGAAGGTTATGAAGAGAAAGATGGAAAAGTTCACAGGAAAACCTGCCATCGTACTATTTTTTTGTTTGGCTGAAAAGAACAAATAATCTTTATCATTTTACCCTTATGCTTCATCTGCCAAATCAGCTGTACATTTCCCAATAAGTATGATCATAAGGGATCTCAGCCTCCACAAGGATTAGCAATTTATTTCTGGCTAATATGAGAGGCATGGTGGCACACAAGATCACGCAGAAATATAGTTTACATGGTGGAACACAAGGTCAAACAAAAATAAAACACCCAAGACTGCAGGGTTTTGAGAACTGATTAAGATGGTTTTTTTAAAATTTTATTTTATTCTACAGTATTTTCCCCTGTTTTAACATGTCATTTATTATGCTTTATTGATTTGATCTTGATTTTATAAACCATCCTGGAAACTTTACTCAAGAAAGAAAGCAATTGCCAGTCAACATAAATACAAATATATTCCAGTTCAAAAAGTAGACCTATTACTTCTTTAACAGAAACATTGGTTACAAAGACAGAAATAGCATGGCATGAATTGGGATAGGTTCCTACACTACTAAAAAGAAAAGCAATACTATATGCTCCAGAGACCTTTTATTCAATACTAATCATATACACATATGAAATGAATAAACTTTGCATAAGTAGACCAAAAGTTATGAATCTTCTGGAGATCTCTTGAAGGCTTCTTCTAAATTGCATCCAAAAATAATTTTTTCCTGCAGTTTTCATTTTTCTTTAGATTTCAATTTTTGTGGCTAAATGTCCAGATCTATACTTTAAAAAAAAACACTGAGTATAGTTGACGAGGCCTGTTTATCTGCTGTGTTGCTGTCACTGCATGCTCAGTAAGGGATTCTGGATTTGCTCTTTACCTTGCTTGTTGTAGGCAGACACGCACAGCTACAATATGGTTGACTAGAACAGAATCTTGTTGTTTCTCAGCTCTATTGCATCATTTGGGGCAGATTCACTTCAGTAACCTTACACTGAGTGTTGTGTTTCTCCAGCCCTGCTTTACCATCTCCCCACTGTCAATCCTCCCAAAACAAAACTTCCAGCTAAACAGAGAACGAGGAAGAAAACCAGGGTCTAGGTAGACATAAAAAGACATTGGGAAAGGGGGCTTCTTTGTCAGAGGCTCTGTTAAGTGAGGTATTTCTATAGTAAGCTAGATGAACCAATAACTCAATGGGGTCTCAGTATAGGGCAGTATTATTCCTCTTTGCAGTAACAACCTTTATATGCTTGAGCAAAAATATTGTTTCCGTGCAATCTAATGTACTGCCAACAAGATGTTTACTATGCATGTTTTAAAGAGTAGATGTATCAGAGGAAAATTCTAAATAAAGTAGACATCATGTGGATCCAAATTTGTACATATTAGGAGTTTATCACACCTAGGAATCCCGTCGGAAGAGATGCAGGATCTAAAAGACGAAAACAGATGTTATTGCATTTACCCATGTCCTGGCTGTAGGCAGCATGTACTATCTACTCAGGCAGCCCATCTGCAACCCAGACATCTCCCATTCTTGAAAAGCCCACTGGAGAAGTCTAGGTTGCAGATGGGCTGCCTGAGTGGATACAGGCTGCCTACAGCCCAGACACAGGTAAATGTGATAACATCCATTTTCGTCTTTTAGAACCCATGTATCTTCCACAAGGCTTCCTGGGTGCGATAATCTCCTTAATCTACAATTTATTTTTAACTTGCTGAAGACATAACTTCCAGTGTTATAAAAAAAAATTAGAGTGACTTGTAAACTAAACTTTAACCAACCTAAGCTATGGCTATAAACTAAACTTTAACCAACCTAAGCGACATCCATTGCCATCTTTTGGTTGGAGGTCAAAATGGGAATCATGTTCCCCTCCAGGTATTATTTGACTACATTTACCAGCATCCGTCACCATTGACTATGGTGGCTAGGAATGCTCAGCCTTTTGGTTCACCAAAATCTATAGGGCTACATGATTCCTTTCCTTGCATTGTTAGTATTTATATTTTAACTCTCAAATTGGTTAATGCCATTCCTATTACCCACACTGTTTTCTTAACTCTGCCACTCATTTCTAATTACCATCTTATTTTTGCTAACGAGATTGGATAATGCCTTGATTGGTTACAGATATGTAATCAAAATTAATGCTTAGGCTTTCTAAAGAATATAAACTGCCTAGCACTTTATGCATTTCATGACTGATCATTGAACATTCCTCTGCAGTTAACCTAGCTCTGTCTTTCTGGTTATTAAGTTCTTGACTCTGAAGTACTCCACTATGGTATTAAAGTCTACAGTACTTCTGTAAATATTACTGTAACATGATTCTTGGTAATTCTTACCAATAAGAAAGTGTTTAAACTGTTTACTGCCTTTGTTTAGCAGATCCTCAAAAGGACTGACACCTTCAGTATAACTCTCTGGACACTATTATTTTAAAGTATATTGAGAGAGAGAGAGAGAGGCATTCCTGTTTCAGATGTTATTGCTGTCATCTCTTTTTGTACTTCTGGGGTCTCATTCACATTATGTTTCAAACTGATTTGCAAGAGGGTCCCTTTGGAATCAAATCACTGGTCAATGTGAATTAGAAGTGGGTTATTTTACAACAAGAAAATGTGATCGGGACAAATGCAGTGTGAACCATTCTCTGCTATTGAATCGATCCATCAATTCAGATCACAAACTGATTTATTTGTAAGTGGGAATGAAACCTAGGAAGTACAAAAGGATTTAGAGAGATGAATTTTGAACAACTCAGTCATATAGTGTCTGCTGAAAATAAGTCTTACTGCATTCAGCATGCCTTACTTAGGTGGGTACAAGATGCAGTCTTATTTATATACCTTGATCCAGTATAATGGCATGAAGTTCCACAAGTGTTGTTGTTGCAAAGATGCAGGACCAGACTAGATGAACCTCCAGGGATTTGCTTCTTATGTTCACTTTCAGTTCCCATTAATTTCTGGCAGAAAGTTAATGCTGAAAAATGATGAACTTCAGCTGGGTTACATCCTTTTCTTTTGATGAACTTCTTAGGTAGCCTTGGGCTACCTGTGATACTTTACCATATTCAGCCCTCTTTTGTGATATTGGGGCAGCAATACCACAGAACTGTGAAGATAAGAAGAGCCTTCCTACATCAGACAAATCCAGCATCATGGTTTTGTCTGGCACCCTAAATTTCATCAAGGTCAGACTACAGTCTACTTAAAACAACATGTGGTGGAGGAAGTTTCAACTTTCTGTATCAGTTTTTTCTATTTAAAATCTGAAGTCGGCCTTGCATGGGAACCAGTTATAGGGGCTTTCTAGATTGGCAGGAAAGTGTGACATGAAGTTGCCTTTTCCTTAATGCTTAGCAGCTGCACCGCAGCCTTTAGATGGAGCTGCGCTGTTCCGCAGTTTTTAAAAAAGAAGCTGGGAAAACCAGCACCTTTTTAAAGGCCCTTCTTCTCCCCTAAAACACAAAAAAAGCATTTTCATGGCACACTTTCCCTTTTTCTCATCTAAAGGCTAGAGTTTCATGCAGCCATGAATACACTTCTTTTTGCCAATCTAGAATAGGCCATAGATTCCCTGTTTTCTTCAACACTTACATTTAGTCGCAGGGAGCAGGGTAGTACTGAATGTTTAGGCAAAATCAGGTGGAGAAAGGTTTAAACCTCCTTCTTCCATGCACTAATTCTAAACTATGTTAGGTTCACACATGCTTGAGTACGGAGAAAAACAGATGAAAATGCCTGCTATTTTTAATGTCACATATATACCTTAGCATGCCTCAACTAGATCATGCAAGCAATAGCCATCTTTTTCTGTTGTTCCCCAACAAACTGCCTTTGAACTTGGAGGTAGTATATAGCCATCATGACTAGTAGTATCCATTGAATCCTCTTTCTTTCATGAATTTGTCTAAACTGCTTTTTAAACCATGAAAGCTGTTGACTATTTTAAGACAAGAAATATCACAAATTAATTTAACTGTTGTCTGAAGTAGTACTGTTTTTCACCTTGAATCTCTTATCAGTGCATTTAATAAAATTACCCAGAGGTTCTAGCATTATGAGAGAAGAAGAGAAACGTGTGTACTCATTTTCTCCAGAGCAAATTAGGTAAAATAATGCTCTTGTAGGTAATAAATGTTATGCTGTTGTACAGTTCTAAATAAAATGTCTCTTTACACTTTCCTGCTGCTTCAGGCATTCTAAGAAACTTGCACGAAGCACATGTGTGTACACGCCTGGTAAAGCTTATTTTTATAAAGTGTAGTGATTATAGGAAAAAGTTTAATGAGATTAATATCTCTAAAGCATTTTTATTTATAAACTTCCCCATTACAAACCATTGGTATGCATCTTAACAAATGCATTGGAATCTTGTAAGAGGTTCAGAAAGTTTTGCCTCAGGTTCTGAACAGCCATTCATATGGATCCTACTCTGGAAAATCACTATTGAAAGAAGGGGATCTTCTTATAATATGACACTACTAAGTTAAAATTTTGAACACATTTATGCCTTTATTTTTGTACTCCACAAAGCTTATTATATTGTTCCCATTTATTTATTTATTGCACAGTTTTTGGCTAAATTTATTTTTTGCTCACTCAGCTGACAAAGAAACCTTCAATTAGATTCTCACCAAAATAGAGCTGATGATAGTGAGCTCTATTTCTTCTTTATGATGGATGCCACAGAAGCTGTCTGGATGTAGCAGATAATAATAATGACAACAACAACAACAACAACAACAACAATAATAATAGCAGCATCAACATTAGATTTCTATCCTGCCTTTTCCCCAGACTGGGACTCAAAGAGGCTTACAACAGTTAAAGGACTGGATGTAAGTGAATAGGCTGAATTCAGACAAGACAGAAGTGCTACTGGTTAAGAGGAAAACCAAACTGGGATTAGAACTGCAGGCTCTTCTGGATGGGGTTGCTCTTCCTCAGAAAGCTCAGGCTCATAGTTTGGGCTGCTTTTGAACTCAGTGCTGCTTCTGGAAAGCCAGGTTGCTGCTGTAGCCTGGAGTGCCTGTGCAGGCTTTGACTGGTATGCCAGCTGCATCCTTTCTTAGGACCTTATCAGACATTGGAAATTGGAAGTATAATCTAATGGCAATCCGAACGCAATCATGGGGTTTCACATTATTGCGAATTAAAGTATCTCACACAATTTCGGGCAAAAGGGAAGTCATTACAAATGCAATCATGGGTTTTACGTTATTGCGAAGTAAAGCATCTCACGCAATTTTGGGCAATGGAGGGTTGTTTTCGAGTAATGGAAAGTCATTCTGAATGCATTCCGAATGCAATTGGAATTCACGTAAATTCGCCAAACTAGTGAATTCACGTGAATTCCAATTGGCTCCAATTGGCTCTATTTGCAATAAAGAGAAATTCCTCCTGTCTGATAAGGTCCTTAGAGAAGGCAGATCTGGCCACAGTAGTTCATGGCTTGGTTACTTCTCAATTAGACTACTGTAATCCATTCTACATGGGGCTCCCCTTGAAAATTAATAATATTAATAATAATAATAATAATAATAATACTGTAGATTTATTTCTAGCCCGCCCACTCAGGTGGGTTACAACAATAAAACAGTGTTCAGAAGCTTCAGCTAGAGCAAATTCCAGCGGCCAAATGAGTGTCAGATGTACATTTTATAGCCCTTATAGCACTGATCCTACAAGAACTACTCTGGCTTCCAATTTGCTTCTGAGCTTAATTCAAGGTGAGGGTGTTGAGTCAACCTACAAAGCTCTAAACTACTTGGGGCCAAGCTATCTGAAGTATAGAATATACTTGGGGTGCCTCCTCCTGTTGTATGAGCCTGCCAGAAATTTGAGATAATCAGAGGAGGCTGTATTGCGTGTCCCAACATCTTGTGAAGTTAGGTTGGTGGGTACACATAACAGAGCCTCAACTGTGCAACTCCCTATCAAGGAATTTAGACTAGCCACATTGCTTTTAAGCTTCTGATGGGCAGCCCAAACAGTGCTGTTCTGCATGAAACTCAGTGTTTCAAAATGGGATTCTAGGATTGTTTTTTAAACGAGTGTTTTAATGAGTGTGCTTTAAAAATGTATTTCTCTTTGTAGTTTTTAATTGAATTTTTATTTGTTCACCACCTCTGGAGCCCTGGAGCCTAAATATAATAAATAATATAAATAGGGATACAGTGGTGTGTGAGGAGTATTCTCTTTTGTTTTGTTTCATGTAATGATACAAGTCCAAGTTCCAGTTTCATCCTTCTGGAGAAAAGGGGCAGAAAGATTGTAATTACAGTTGGTAAGATGGTAAGGATCAGGGCTTGGAAAAGTTACTTTTTGAGAAATTCCCAGAATTCCTTGGGAGTTGAAGCTCTGAAAATAACTGAAAAGCCCTTCTAGGATACCAATCCATAGAAGTTATCCTTCCATTGAGCTCTAGTTTTCTAATTCCTGTCCACTAGTAATACAGACCATTTTAATGTCATACTCCCCTGATGGAGTACAAATTTCTCTGTCCTTTTAAAAAATAATATTTTCAGTCTTCTGGAAGTCCCTTAGTAGAGAGGATAGGCTAGTGCCCTCCTTATTATCCTTGCATAGGCAGTAAAGACTTTTTTTGTTTTAACAAGCCTTTAAGGACTGATTGCTCAAGGGAAAAGGAGTGCCTTTAATAAGTGCTGCATTGTCTGTATTTGTTGTTGTTTTTTCTTTTTAATGGGAATGCTTTAAATTGCTTTTAATGCTATTTCTAGTTCAGTTGTATTTTAACTTTTGTATGATATATTCTTTAGCTATATGTGTTTTAATTTTTTAAAGCTGTCATGAGTGCCAGGGCTGAAGAAATTGTGAAATATTAATAAATAAAATAAGGATGAGAGTCAAGTGTTTTTTTAACAGTTCAGCCATTGACTTCAGCTTAGTGTTTCTACTGCTATGCTCTCTGTCAACAAATACAGTTTGACAAACCTATGCTCCAAAAAGACTATGGACATGAGCTAAGCACTCATTCTGAGATAATTATATTTCAAAAGTGAAAATGCAAGAATTGAAGGAGTTGGCAACAAAGCCAACGTGAACATTAATATATACTGGTAATTCATTCTTGATTTTTAACAAAGTTATTTTGTCAGTTTTTCTGTAGGCTCCTCAGTGCTATATATAATTCTGCACTTACTTCATTATGAATAGCTTTGTAGGTTGAGATTGCTTCATAGTGCCAAAGAAAAAGTATCGTGACTTTGAAGAAAGACAATACACAAACAATTGATTCATACATAATTTCTTTACTATGCAGTCATATAAAGGTATAGTTGGGAAAAAATGGATGTATGGTTGTGTCTGTCCTAGTATGAAAAAAAGAGGAAATCATATGTCTATTTTATCAATCATCATCATCATCATCATCATCATCATCATCATCATCATCATCTACAGGTTTTCAACCTGTGTATCTGCAGTAAAATACATAAATATAAATTCTTCATGTAGGACTGTGCCTCCCTTAGAGTGTCAGGGTGAAGATGAAATGGTCTGTTCCTTGTTTTACTTGGTCTACGGATTCAAAACCACCTGTGGAATAGCTTTTGTTATAGTTTTGTTATAAATTTCAACTGAAAAAGAAAGATAACATGAAGCCTCATTCTAGGCACATCATAAGGTTTGTACATTGGCATTGTTGCAACTTTGGATTCTAAAACCTGGTTCTAAGAAAAATGCAGTGATTACTATGCCGGTACAAATCATACTGGTATAGCAATACCTGTTAGTACTGCTGCAGTAGTACAAATTTCCATCTCTGCTAGATTTGCAAGGCTTTTGTAAGACTCATAATATGTCAAAGAAGGGGTGGGGCATCAAGAGCTGTGACCCTGAGGGATCTTAAAGGCAGTTCATCTACCACAAAACGAGTTGGGGCAACAGAAACCTATTTAATATTATTTGGTGTAAAGTGAAATCACAGCCCATGCTGTGTGCTGTTATGTTTATCTGTAACAGCTAGCAACACTGTTTTATTTTTAATGCAGGTATACTACACAGTTCCATACTTTTTATCTTTCGGAGTTTGTGGATAATTTAAGTGTTGATTCTGTGGAGAATTTATATAATGAAGATAATAATAATAACAATAATATTTCCCTGTATAAACCTAGTTGTTGTTAACTGTCCCCAGGTTGACCCCGACTCATGGCAACCCTGTAGATGTGGCATTTCCAAGCCCCCCTGTACTCCACTGCTCTGCTTAGATCCTGTAGATTTATGCCCATGATCTCCATGATTGAGTCTATCCATCTGGCACATGGTCTTCCTCTCTTGCTACTGCCTTTTACCTTATCTAGCATTATTGTCTTTTCTACTAGCATTAATGCTAGATGATTTCTATTGATGTGGGCTCAGTTTCATAATCTTGGCTTCCAGGGAGAGTTCAGGCTTGATCTGTTCAAGGACCAATTTATTTCTCTTTTTGTCTGTCCACTGTATTCTCAGTACTCTTCTCTAGCATCACATCTCAAAAGAGTTAATTTTCTTCTTATCCACTTTCTTCACTGTCTAGCTCTCACAGCCATACATGGTGATAGGAAATACAATGGATTGGACAATTCTAACTTTAGTGTTCAGTTGTATATCTTTACTCTTTAGGATCTTGTATAGTTCTTTCATAGCTGTCCTTCCCATTTTTAGTCTTCTTATTTCTTTGCTGCAGTCTCCATTTTGATCAGCGTTTGATCCAACATATGGAAAACCTTTAACTATTTTGATTTCCTCATTGTCTAGGTTGAATTTATGTAGATCCTTCATGGTCATTATTATTTTTTATTTCTGTATGTTCAATGGCAAGCCTACCTTCTCACTTTCTTATTTGACCTTCCTTAGTAATTGTTCCAAGTCCATTATGTTTTCTGCCAGTAGTATGGTATACTCATGTCTTGGGTAGTTGATGTCCCCTCCTCCATGCTTCCTCCTTCTAATTTTAAACCTTCTTTTGTGTGGTATTTTCTGCATACAAATTGAACAAGTAGGGTGATAAAATGCAGCCTTGCCTGACCCCCTTGTCAATTGGGAACCATTCTGTTTTTCTATACTGTATTCTGTTCTAACAGTTGCCTCTTGTCCTAAGTATAGATTTCTCATCAAGGCTGTCAAATGTAGTGGCACTCCCATGTCTTTGAGAACAATCCATAGCTTTTCATTACCTATGCGGTCAAAGGCTTTGCTACAGTCTATAAAGGGCATGTTGGTTTTCTTCTAGAATTCCTTGGCATATTCATTAACCATTGTATATTTGCAACACGGTCCATAGTGCCTCATTCTTTCCTGAACCCTGCTTGTGCCTCTGGGATTTTTCTTTTCATATATGATTGGAGTCTATGTTCTGGTCCTATAGTGGCTGCAGTCCTATATGCTATGGTCCTATAGTGGCTGCAGTCTTTTGTGTCTCCTTTTTTGTGGATGAGGATGTATATTGATTATTTCCAGTCTGTTGCCCGCCGTGTTGTTTTCCATATCTATTATCACTAAAGCTGATTTTATCTGTGTGGCTTGCTGTAGTTCATTTGGAATATCATCTGTTCCTAGTTATTTATTCTTCCCAATTTCATTATTGCAGCTTCCACCTCACTTTCCAGATTTTTGGGTTCATCTTCTTGTGGTTCTTCTTTCCAGGTGTCATTCTTTTTTTAAAATTTCTTTTATATAGTTCTTCTGTGTATTCTGTGTTATTATTTCTTTTTGATCTTGTAGTACAGTGGTCTCTTGTTATCCGCTGGGGTTTGGTTCCAGGATCCTCCATGGATACCGAAATCTGTGGATGCTCAAGTCCCATTAAATACAATTGGGTGGTTGTTCAAGGGGTATGTGAGACTTGGAGGCCATGGTCCCCCTCCTGCTTCTTCTCTTTCCATTTTTATTTTTATTTATTTATTTATTTATTTATTTTTGGGTATCTTGGAGGGAAAGCATAAAGCGACGAGGACATTTAGAGCAGCAGATTCCACCTGAGGCAGGAAGAGAGAGAGAGAGCAGTTTTTAAAAGCTTGCTGGACCATTGCCTTGGCAGGCCCACCCAAGCCACTGCTGCTTCTTCTCCCACTTGTCTCATCCCATTGCTACCCTGGTTCTCAGAACACTATGCTGTTGTAGCCTCAGTCCTGGGTGCAAACAAGAGCCAGTGTTCACAGTGTCCCCCAGTAGCAGCAGAGAAGGCCAGTGACACCTTTTGCTTGTATTTTGGTAAAGCTGAGCTGTTTTAGGCACAAGAGAAGCCTTTCAGAGGGAGGCAGCTCTTATGCTGCAGGAAATTTTTACTTACTTACTTACTTACTTACTTAATTTATATCTTGCCTTCTTTCTGTCTTGGGATCAAAGGGGGCATACAATCATTTAACAACACCATATAGTTTTAAAGCTTTTAATACAAAAGTTAAAAGACAGTTAAATCGAATTTCTAATTAAAATACATTAGTTAAGAATGCAGGCTAAAAGTAATTTTTGAAAACACATATAAAACATAACAAAACAGAAGAAACATCCCCAGTATATGAATACATCATTATGTTTTGAAGAAAAGAAAAATCTAGGGTGCTTTTGACTTACAAATCAGAAAAATACTTACTACTGGAGAGCCTGTATTGATGGTAGTCCATATTGCTTAAAATGAAAGTTTTGTCAGTGCTTTAAACAATCCAGACTACACTCTTACAGCTTACTGTTTTGATTTGTGGACCAACACACAACCGCTCCATATGCAGATATCCCAACAGTTTTTCTTACATAGCATCACACCACATCCCATTATCATAATGTGAAGAAATGTTACTATGCTGCAGACAGATGTGCCTATAAACTAATTTACTTGGGATTTACTTATTTTGCGAATGATTTGGCTGATGGTTGTGTTGTTAATTTTTAATCTGTTGTGTGTAATATTAAAAAGAAACATCTGCATGTATACATGCATGTCCTGCTGTCTGTGGCATTTTAGGACATCATGTTAGATACCTCAAAATGTGACAGTATTGTTGGTTCTTGTCCATGTTGCAATGCCAGATTTTAAATTGAAATTCCAAAGGAGGGGTTGCTTGAATAAAAAAAGGAGAGCTGTCATAACTCATCAGTGACAATGTTTATTTGACAGTGATTTAAATGGTCAACAAAGTTGCACTATTGAGGTTCAAATCACAATCCCAAATGCTGGCAAAAAAGAGAGGCTTGCCATAACTAATTAGGAAACAGGTTTTTTTAAGGGCTAGAAAACAAGAGGGTTCTCTGACCACTGCTGCTAAGATTACTGAAGCAGGGAAAAGTGGGAGAATATGACAAAGCACTGTGGCTAAGTTTCTTAAATTTATAGAAGAATGGGAAATGGGAGAAGATTAGAAAGATTCCTGAAGTGTAAAACATGTGGACTGGAAAAAACAGGGCTCCACAAACTCCTCTTTGGGTATTAGATACAGACTCAGCTACATTCAATTCAGCTTATAAAAACAGAAGAGGGTTTTCTTAAGCACTACTAAGATTCCTAAGCTGTGTAGGGAAATGGGAAAACAAGAGAGAGCTAAGGCACTACTCCTAAGATTCCTGAACTTTTAAAAAGAGAGTCAAAAATGAAGAAGGTTACCTAAGATAGTGCTGGTAAGATTACTACTATTAAAAATAATATGGGAGGAGTGACAAAACAGGAGGCCCCATGGACCCCTTTGAGGGGAATAGGTAGGGATCCAGGTAGTACCAGGTGTACTATTATAACTGATTTTATAAGTGGCTCTCAAACTGTGGGGCGTGATCCTCGAGGTGTGGGGGGTGATAGTTGTTCAAGGGATGTGTGAGACTTGGAGGCCAGGATCCTCTCTCCTGCTTCTCCTCTTCCCAATATTTTTGTATCCTGGAGGGAAAGAAAAAAAGTGATGAGGGCATTTAGAGCAGCAGCCTCCACCTGAGGCAGAAAGAGAAAGAGATAGATACATAAATAAGTACACAAGGAGGAAAAGGAGAGCAGTTTGTAAAAGCCAATGCTTCTTCTTCCCCCACCCGTCTCATCCCATTGCTGCCCTGGTTCCAGAACATGATGCTGCTGCAGCCTCAATCCTGGTTGCATGGGTGACAGATCTTGCTTTGGGCCACCACTGCTGTCACTTGGCTTCAGTTGGACCCCCTCAAAGACATGTCAAAGTGGCCAGCCCAAGAAAGACAGTGCAAACACATGACGCCCTGTAAGCCACTGGAGCGGAGCATGTGCCTGGACTCACCACTGCACAATGCTGCCCCCCTCCACCCTCCTGGCCAGGGACTCTCACTCACAGGCAGAGGTGCACAACAAGCTGTTCCTCTGGTCCAGTTAGGTGGGTGGCAGGGCAGGGGCTGAACAAAGCCTAAGGGGAGGAGGAATTAGCAAAAAGGTGTTTGGGTTGGGCAGCTGTTGGAGGACTCAGGGTGGAAGAAAATTTGGGAGCCCAGCAGAACCAGCTTCCAAAAGGCCCTGTTTCTCTGCTTCCTAAGCACTTTCACTTGTTTTTTGTCACACTCAGTCACACGGTTTCTCTTTCTCTTTCACACGCTCACTCTCACAGGGGTTCGTTCACACTAGTTCTCTGACACACTGACCTATTTTTCTGAGAGGAATTTCATTCTCAAAAGGTGCTACATAGGATCCCTTTATCTCTTTGTTAAGACTGACTCTTATTCAGAAACACACACACACTCAGTTGCATGCTTTTGCTTGCTTTTCCTCCCCTCACACCTTCTTAGCTATTTAATTGTTACACACACTCACACAAGTCATTGTCTCTCTCTGTCCCTCACAAAATGCTGATTCACACACATTCTCAAACTCTCTTACGCACTCATTCACTCACACATACACAATGTGACATACTTTCTCACAGTCACACATGCATAAATTCTCCCACACATCCTTGGAACTTCCCTTGGTGTGTGAGTGACTTTCTCTCACACACTAATTCTCTTTCACACACACACTCAGTAATGCTCTTTTTCTTACTTTCTCTGCCTCAGATACATTAATTCACACAAAGTACCTCACACAAATTCTTTCTGTCTCTCACAAACACACACACTCTTCACCTCTTTTTTACATACTTGCATTTGCACTCATTCACACAAGAGAATTAATGTTTCTGTGCGTGTGTATGTGAGAAAATAAATGAATAATACGGAAATTAATAATCCAATGGCAATCTGAACGCAATCATGGGGTTTCACGTTATTGCGTATGAGTGTATCTCATGCAACTTCGGGCAAAAGGGAAGTCATTCCGAACGCAATCATGGGTTTTGTGTTATTGCATATTAGAGTATCTCATGCAATTTCGAGCAATGGGAAGTCATTTTTGGGAAGTCATTCTGAACACATTCCGAACGCAATTAGAAGTCACGTAAATTCGCTAAACTAGTGAATTTACGTGAATTTGAATTGGCTCCATTTGAAATAGAGAGAAATTCCTCCCATCTGATAAACTCCTATGTGTGTGAGTGAAAGAAAGTAAGAAAGAGCATGGCTAAGTGTTGACATATCTGTGAGCATTTGTGCATGTGAGTGTGGCTGTATATGAGACAGTATGTATGTATTAAATTTACACGTCTTGAGCTATCCCATTTATTTAAATAAAGCTGTTCTAGTCTGAATGATGTTATTGTTCATAAAATGTTAAAATATGATTATATATAAATATGTAAATAAAAATACGCACACAAAATAAAGTCCAAAACACACAGCAGAAATAATCCAGTTTGAGACCACTTTAAACTGCCTTGGCTCAGTGCTAGGGAATCCTGGGAATTGTAGTTTACTGTGGCACTAGAGCTGTCTCTGAAAGAGAAGGCTAAATGTCTCACAAACTACAGTTCTCAGAATTCCCTAGCATTGAGCAAGGGCAGTTAAAGCGGTCTCAAACTGGATGATTTCTTCAGTATGTTTTGGACCTAAGCAAAATATTTTTATTCATATATTACATTGAGTGGGGAGTGGGTGGGGGGGGGGACTCTTGCAGGTAGATACAAAGGAGGTCATGGAAGTAAAAAGTCTGAAAAGCACCGAGCTACATTGTTCTTAACATTCTTGTCTACTGTGAGCAGCCATGAGCTTTAGAAGTACAGGATAGAAATCGTTTAAATAAATCAAGCAAGTAATGGTATTATCTTCTTTGAAACAGTTCCATTATCAGACTTGGAGACCCATAAAGTAATTTCACTTCACCCTGTTACATCCTGTAGCTTCTTCTTTGTAGTGATTCACCACTTACTGTGTGAGACTTTCAGTTGGTGCCTTTACTTATCAGCAGTGCCCTAGAACCCATGTTAATGTCCAGGTGCTTACCGGTATTTAACTACTGTTGATAGCCCTGCCCTGCAGAGGTATATCTATCAAACCTAAGTTTAAAAAGTTAGTCATCAATTCGTTGTGCTATGAATTCAACCCAGGCTTGGGAGTTTATACCCAAGAATGAAATCCAGAGAAATATTATTTACTTTGGCTGCATCCACACTGCAGAAATAATCGAGTTTGACGCCACTTTAATTGCCATAGCTCAATGCTGTGGAATTCTGGGACTTATGGTTTGTTGTGTCTCCAGAGTGGAGCCAAAACATTGAGCCATGGCAGTTAAAGTGGTGTCAAACTGGATTATTTCTCAGCATTGAGCCATGGGAGTTAAAGTGGTGTCAAATTGGATTATTTCTCAGCATTGAGCCATGGCAGTTAAAGTGGTGTCAAACTCGATTATTTCTGCAGTGTGGAAAAGTTTAGTTGTAATCTAATACAACACAGAACAGTTTCATAAGTGTATAACCATTTAGTTTCTCTTCAGTCATGAAGTTAATATCTTAATACATTCCACAGCCAATTCTGTCACTCTTGCATTTTACATAAACAAATAGATGGGGGACCACTAAATGCAAACAAATAGACTTTTGAGTGTTTAGAGATAAAGTTGCAAATGCTTGGAATATTACTTTTAAGTAGAATTAATATAGTGATATTCTGAAACTATGCAGAATTGAGCACATAACTGAGTATGATTTATAACTGATCGCTGGTTAGATTATGCTCTATTACTGTTGTTGTTGTTGTTGGTGGTGGTGGTGGTGTGTGCCTTCAAATCATTTCTGACTGATGGCAACCCTAAGGCGACCCTATCACTGGGTTGTCTTTATAGGTTTCTTCAGAGCGAGGTTGCCATTGCCTTACCCTGAGGATGAGAGAGCGTGACTTGCCCAAGCTTACCCAGGGGGTTTTGTGGCTGAGCTGAGAATTGAACCTTGGCCTCCAGAGTCATAGTCAAACATTCAAATCACTGTGCGACACTGTAACAATAATCCAGTTGGTTGAGGAATGGCCTACATAATCATCTTTCCACTGCTCAGTTTCAGCACACTTATATTAACTTTCCAAATTCTGCTTGAAATGCCATAACTTGGTTCCAGGATAAGAGTTCACCAAATCTTAGGGTCAAGCAAAACATTAAGATGAATTGAAATTCCCTCTCAAATGGGATTTCCTCAAAGATGCATTCTTTAGCAGCCTTGCAAAGTAAGTCCATATTTACCTTCCAATGGCCAATCACAAAGGCAAGCATGCTATAGGCATGGTATGCAGTCGAGGACAATCATGTGCTATCATGAGCAGATGTCTTTCACTACTTGATCAAAGCACATCTTGTAAATAAGTGATAAACATAGCATCTAGCTTGACCTTTAGCTACAAGCAGTTGAGTGTAAACATTCATTGTTTACCCCACTGTTGTCTGACTTTTTAGGGATATGTTGATATATTTTTTTCTATCTGTAGTGCTAAATAAGTTTTCTCTTTCCTGCTCTGCTTTGAGAATTTTATTTAAGATGACTCACTCTTTCCTCCTTCCCACCCTGCATCCTCATTCAGCATGGAATATGTTTCTGGTTTCCTCACTGGTTCTCTGAAGGAAAACATTAATTCCAGTTTGATAGCATAGAATGCTAATGAATAGGTACTCATCACCATGATCTTGGACAGGAACCAGAGAATGTCTTCCAACCTGGGAGTCCCTGCATTTCTTGGATTCTCTCTGCAACAAACTAGCAACTGGCAAGGATAAAAATTCTATTACTGCTCCAGTGCTCCATACTGCTTAGTGACCAATTCTTACCACTTCCCCTATTTTATCCTTTATGCTCAGTATATATTAAAATCTAGCGCATTCTGCACTGTGTGGTTGTTTATATAATACAAGAGGTTTTACCACCTCAGTGTCTGTCACTTTCAACAAATACGTTGTCATTGCTGTTGTCTCTTTTCTAGAGGAAGTGGTCTGTGGGCTCAGGATATGGTAAACAGTTTCTTTTCATTGCTCTTCCATTTCCAGGAGTCTTATGTGCATCATGAACAGAAAATATATTGTTAACAAAGTTTCTATCGTTTGCAAAAATAATTATTGGAAAATGGTGTGCTCTGAGGTACCAAAACCTCATATTTAGAATTTTCTGCCTTTATATCTTACAGACACCAGGCCTAGTGGTTCAGATAAGCCTGCATCACATCATGGACAGTTTGTTAAACTGAGGTGAGTGTTAGATATAGATTAGGCTGTGCCTTCTCCCTCTTTGATCCACACAGTCTCTTGTTTGATCTCTTCACAGAACATTCAGCCATGCACCAAGTATTTGTTTCTTCAATCTATGTAATGTTACCAGATCTTTTCATGTGGATATTTAAAGCTAGGTACATTTCATATATCCTTTTTATTACCACATGTTTTTGATTTAATGCAAAATGTACATTTTCACTTTTATCCACAACATGATATCCAAGAAGCAAGATTACTTTAATGTTCCCTCTAAATATGCCTGCAATTCCTTTTTTAATTCTCTCTCTCCTCTCTCTCTCTCTTTATATATACATACATACATACATACACACAATTGTACAAAGTGTGAAAAGCCTTTGACCATTGTAGTGAAAGACTTCATGAGCAAGAAAGGGAAAATTTCTACCATTTATCTCTCCCTACCAATGTTGTGGGGTATAGCTAAATTTCTCTAAAACTCTTCATTCAGGACTCATGTGATCGCATATACAAGTTGATACTGTGCCATATGTGTGGGGAAGGCCTGTGTACAAAGTTGATGCTGGAATGAAAAGGTAAAAGATGGATGGATGGATGGATGGATGGATAGATAGACTCTGTTCACAACAAGCTCCAAGGCACAACATATGCTGCCACTACACCCATGGAACTGCCACTCTAACCAATTTGTTACTGGTTTATGTATACCCTATTTGGAATTGTCTTGGTCTTGAATGGAGAAGACTCATTAGCATTACAAAGTACCTGCTCCTGGAAGAAATGAAACCTTCTAAGTTGCCATGTTAAATAAGGATCAACACAACTGCTTACATTTTTGGACTCTCCTTGGGGTATGTCATTATAGGGACTGCCATGATAAGAGTAAAGCTTCAACATGTCCACTACACCACTGATCCTGCTCATTCCCATTCCATAAGTTTACCCTATTTGACTTGTTTCATCACAACATCTTCATTGGTAGAAGGCATATCTAGCATATTTTGCCATCAAAACTTGGGGGTTTTGTTGGCAAATCTGGTGCTCTGCCCCCATAATGGGAGTTCTGTCAAATGTTATAGTCATTCAATTTGCTTTTTAAAAAGTAGATTGTGCCTAAAGGAAGTGAGGATTGCTCAGCACTAGTAGAAACTGAGATCTTTCTGAAAGTGCAAGAAAAGTAAATGCTAAAATTGGAGTGAAGATGAGAAAAGTTTGAAATGGTATCATCTGAATGTGTTGCATCTAAGCAGAATAAGGAAGGAAGGAAGGAAGGAAGGACCGAAATGCTGAAACCTAGAAGCCAACTGCAGAAAGAATGTGGAATCCTGGGATTTGTAGTTTGTTGCAGCACCGAAGCTCTTTAACAAAGATGGCTAAATATCTCACTATAAATCTCAGAATTTCACAGCATTGGGTGGCAGTTAAAGCGGTGTCAGACTGCATTATTTCTGTAGTGCGGATGCAGTCAAAATGAATTATATGTGCAGATTTATGTTTTATAAAGCAGCTCTAATCACATTTTTGAAGAAAATTTTGTATATCTCTTCTTTATAGGGTAAAAAGTATTAACGTCACTGATAAGATGAGATTAATGTTGCCTGTTGAAGAAAGAGGTTCACAATTGAATCATGGATTTGCTGCTGTGCAGTTCTAAGACATTAGCTTTTCTTACAAAGGAATAGATTTATACTCCATATTCCATACATTCTCATTATACATTTTCTGTCAGTAAAATTAAATTAGAAAATCTCACTCCTTGCCTCATTTGAGTATTACTATTATTTAAAATACAAAATGTTCCTTTATTTTGTGCTAATGCTTTTTAACACAAATCATTTTTATCTTAATCTTGATATTACAGTTTATATATGATAACACTGCAGTTGTTTCTAATATTTTCTAATACAAATGCTATTGTTTTACTATCTCGTGCTTCTTTATTTACAAGCCAGTATTCCATGCCAGTTCAAGGTACTAAAAGGAAGTGGGCTGTGACTGAAACAAGACTGGTTAGGCAAACCTCATAGTTAAATCAATGGCTTCCAAAAACAACCCAGGCAACGTATTTTTTAAATTGCTGTATCCATTTTAAGATACCTAACATGTTTTGTAAGAAATCTGCTATCTGTCTGAATTAACTGTGGGTTTTTTAGATTTTTAAAAGGAAGCAGAGAAAGACAAAAATAGTGCCAGAAAGAGAGTAGTATGTGTTTCCTTGGTAACATAATGTATCTGCTGTGCCTTACAAAATGGCAGCCAGCCTCTTAGACAGAAGTTTCTAAGGGCATTTTCAGATTACTTCAATGTGCTTGGTCTCTAGCTAATTTTGGATGGAGATCCTGTATCTTTCATAGACGCTTTACAGAGGAAAATTCAGTAAGTGAAGCTTTGTCTACTGATGTAGCACTGCCACTAGCAGAGCTTTAGCAGTAGATCGTCTTTTCTGTAAAAATCTGGCATATTTCCAGACTTGTGTTGTAAAATCACATGTAAAGAAGAGACCATGAAATGCCTGAGGCCTTGCAGCATCTTTGTACTGTTGGGTAGGTCAGATATGACCATAAGATGTTGATACTAAAGATAATGAACAGAGTTTGGAAAAGCTAGAAATGTTCAGAACTTGGAAAAGGTACCTTTTTTTGACAATGGGGCTAAACAGACAGGCAAAATGAGGTGCTTTCAGGCTGGCTTGAAGGTGCGGCGTTTAGATGACACATGCCTTGAAGCCAGTAGAAAAGTGCCCCTTATGCAGAGAAAAGCTATTTCAAAAAGAAGCAGCTTTTCCCCACTTTTTCCTTGCTTGAAGCCATATCATGTGGTCATGACATGAGCACTCCAGCTGCCTTGGGAGCTGGCAGTGCAGTTGGTGGGGTTTCAGTGTGGCTTCAGAAAAGCCAGCTTCAAGCCACCTTTTCCTGCCCATCTGTTTCAATAACTCCCAAAATCCCAAGCCAGTGTGGCTAGATTTCATGCAAGCTGCAGGATTCTGAGAGTTATATTCCAAAAAGATAACTTTTTCAAATCCTACAGATGACTTTCTACAACAAGCTGGGCATGTCTCATCTTTCTGACATTACATATTTGTGCATTTTTCATCATTTTCTGGCTACTTATGCACATGTGCTTTTAAAGGTAAGACTAGGTGTCCTGAGCTGGTTTAGGTGGCATTTCCACACGGCTAGATAATGCTGTTCATACCAGAGTCTGGAGGAATGCCGTTTTTAACTTTTATGTTTGCTACGGGTGTGGCTTGGGCTAGCTGGAACATGGTTCCCATAGGAAATGTGAAGAGAATGAAATTCCTTTTTCAAATTTTGAAATAGGTTAGGTCAGATGCAAAGTTATTTATGAATGAGATACTGTAAAATTAATCTTGTTTTGTAAAGGGCAATTGTAGGCAAAGTTATGGATTTCTTCACCAAGAACTTTAAACTGAACAAATACAATTATTATCTTTAAGATGTATTTTAAAAACCAAAAAAACAGCTTCATTTATATACCGCTTCATACCCTTAAGGAGTGTCTAAGCGGTTTACAATTTTAAACTATTTGCCCCCCCCCAACAATCTGGGTACTCATTTTAGCGATCTTGGAAGGATGCACGCCTGAGTCGGTTATACCGGTTCCATTTCCTTGATGTCTAGATCAAGGGAAGTAATAGTGCCACTCTATTCTGCTTTGGTCAGGCCCCACCTGGAATACTGTGTCCAGTTCTGGGCACCAAAGTTCAAAAAAGATGTGGAGAAACTGGAATGTGTCCAAAGGAGGGTGACTAAGATGGTGAAGGGTCTGGAAACCATGCCCTATGAGGAATGCCTTAAGGAACTGGGGATGTTTAGCCTGAAGAAGAGAAGGTTAAGAGGTGATATGATAGCCTTGTTTAAATATTTGAAGGGATGTCATATTGAGGAGGGAGCAAGCTTGTTTTCTGCTGCTCCAGAGACTAGGACGCGGAACAATGGATACAAATTGCAGGAAAAGAGATTCCACCTCAACATTAGGAGGAACTTCCTGACAGTAAGGGCTGTTCGACAGTGGAACACACTCCCCCAGAGTGCGGTGGAGTCTCCTTCCTTGGAGGTCTTTAAGGCTGGATGGCCATCTGTCAGGGATGCTTTGATTGGGGTTGGACTGGATGGCCCTTGTGGTCTCTTCCTATTCTATGATTCTATGAATCATATTGTATCTGTTTTATTAAAATTAACCCCCAGTTGAGACTGTAAATGGAAATATGGCTGAACTGAATACATTTGAGTCTACATGAAAGTTAAAGAGAGTTATTAATTTGCATCACAAGTACTGTATGTGTTTTAATCACAAAACAAT
The DNA here is from genome assembly GCA_034509955.1 of Urosaurus nigricauda. NCBI lineage: Eukaryota > Metazoa > Chordata > Lepidosauria > Squamata > Phrynosomatidae > Urosaurus > Urosaurus nigricauda. The sequence continues at coordinate 45,978,468 of JAOEGL010000002.1, read as the reverse complement.
CATATTTTCAGATGGTACTCCTGAAGACAAAGTTAAAATGATAGATATTCAGATTATATTTCTCACTATAAAATCAATGAATATTTTATTGTTGCTTTTATCAATTCTCTGCAGTCCAGAAAAATATTTTTCAATGGTATAGTTGACCATAACATATTTTTTCATCGTCGTCGTCGTCGTCATCATCATCGATTTTGAAGATTATGTCACGTACCAATTAGAACTTTGGATATTGCAGTTTTAGATATTGCAGTTAGTTTACTCCTGCATGTGAACAAATGATCAAGCACTATTGCTTTCTACCATCTCATGTTAAAAAGGTTGATTTTGAATATCCCAGTGCTTAGTATTACTGGAGATCAGACTTAGCATACCTCTTTGAAAGGAAGGAAAAAAGACCAGGACCATTAAAGCTTGGCAGCCAAGGCTGAACAGAGAAGATATTGCAGTTTTAGATATTTTCTCCTAGTTCACTTTCCCCTCTCAGATAAGCAGGCACACATTCCCAAGTATCTCGTAAAATCAGTTACAGTTCTACACATGCATGCACAAGTGCTGGACTGTTTTTACAAGATACACAGAAATTCTTACTCACTCACATAGCTTTCTGATGACAGAATCAAGTCATCACTCTAGACAGGAGTTATTTATTATATGAACTGAGAAAGAATAGATGTTTACTGTCTATGGAGAATTGAAACTGTTAGGCCAGTTTTAGATTAGAAAACAATAACCAGGTTTCAGCTGTAGGATGAAATGTCCAACCTTGTAGATATGTAGGGTTAATTATTTTACACAAATTGTACTCACTTTTTGATTGTCCACACAACCTTGTAAAGAAAGTCATTGTTGTTAGTCACATTTTAAGTTAACCTAAGATAGATAAAGATGGTTTCTCCCTGAACAATTATAGTTCATTCCTATAGGTGTCTATTCAGAATTAACCGTGTTGGATTTTGCTTGTTCCCGAGTGAATATGTGTAGGATTGTGACTTGAGTCTATATTTGTCCAGGGATTTTAATACAAGCCTCACAGGGATTTTAATACCAACATTGCATAGGGAGGACCATAGTCATTTTCCACCAGCTTTTCTGTATGTGTCTGAAGAGGAGTTGAGCTTGGCATCCTACTTTTTTGTTGTCAATGACCTGAAACCAACACCAAGACTAGGTAACACCTATTTATGTAGGGCTAAGAACTCTGTAGTCCACATGCCCCAGGGAACCCTACACAACATCTCTGACTGACACAGTTCCTCACCATCCTCCTCACACAAAAGGGTTACTGATCAGTAATTGTTCCATATTAATAACCATGTATTAATAATATTGCCACAATCATAAATGCCCCTCTAAATCCCACCTAACACTCAAGGGAGCCACTCCAAGCAATGGATGTCTATTGTGTTCTCTCAAGCAGAGCACACAGCAGGATGATGTTTCCACACTCTCCCATTTGTGAGTAAGGCTGCAACAGTCAGAAACAAGACCCATTGCACTTCCTCATTACCAGTTGCTTGGTAACCAGCAAGAGGGGCTGGAAATGTCATCCTGCAGCTCCTCGATCATCAGTAGAACAGATCTCCATTGCTTACTGTAGCTGCTGGCTGTTAAGGTGGGTTCAAGGCGGGAAGGGCAGATTGGACCTGAAGATTATACTTAGTTCCATATTCATAACTAAGGCTGCAAACACACTGCAGAAATAATTCGGTTTGAGACTTTAACTGCTCTGGCTCAGTGCTAGGGAATTCTGGGAACTGTAGTCTTGTGAGACATTTAGCCTTTTTGTCTGAGAGCTCTGGTGCCACAATAAACTACAGTTCCTAGGATTCACTAGCACTGAGCCAAGGCAGTTAAAGCAGTCCCAAACTGGGTTATTTCTGCAATGTGTTGTGGACCTAAGTCGCTGATGTAGGATCTTGACCACATCTTCAGAGGACTTCTGGTGAAAATAAACCCTATCATTTAGTTACAGTTGTCCCTACATCCATATCTTAGAAAGTACAGTGGTCCCCCGGTTTGTACCAAAAAATAGCAAAATGTAAACAACAACAAACAAACAAACAACAGAAGCAGTCATAAAAAGTAATTTCCAGTTTCAGAAAAATGGCAGTGTTCAGTCCATGGGGGTCCATGCCAAATAAAAGTTGGCTGTCTGTGGCTATCTGGTCCCTCAAAGCTAAATGTTATCTAGCACTGTTGGATATTATTTTTCTGCTTTTCTCATTGTCACTTTTTCTCCTGTTGTTTATTGGGCACTGAATCCATTCCTTCCCATGGCTCCACACATCTCTCCCAATCTGATCCCTATTTGACCTCTCCCTATCTCCCAGCTTCCATTTTCCTGCTCGCTCTGGAACTGTCACTCTGCTGCTCCAAAAGCAGCAGCAATTCATGATCTTTTTCTTTCTAGATCTTTTCATTTTCTTGCTCTAACTGAAACTTGGCTCCCAGCCCATGATACTGCTACCTCTGCTTCCCTTTCTTTTGGGGGTCTTTCTTTCACCCACACAACCCGCCCTGAGGGTCAAGGAGGTGGGGTTGGTATCTTATTGTCTAACTCCTTCCAGTTTAAACCCATTTCTCTTCCCCCTAGCTATTCTTTTTCTTCATTCGAGTCTCATTCCATCAGACTCTTTTCTCCTTTGCAGCTTCGGGTTGCTGTCATTTATCACCCTCCTGGTTCTGCTAACCAATTCCTTTCGGACTTTGAGTCATGGCTCACATTTTTTCTTTCAGACTCAGTTTCCTCTCTAATTCTAGGTGACTTTAATATCCACCTTGGTGATCCTAAGTATCCTTCAACAACTTGCCTTGGCTCCCTCTTAGCTTCTTTTGATCTTCAACCCCACTCCAACTCTTCAACCCATTCTTCTGGTCACTGTCTTGACCTAGTTCTCACTGCTAAATGTGTCATTTCTGACTACTTGGCATCTGACTATCCATTGTCAGATCATCATCTAATTTCTTTTACTCTTACTTATATCCCATGCACTTACTTATATTCAACGCACTTGTCGTAATCTTCAGTCTGTTAATTCTGACCATCTCAGTCAGACCTTGGATTCTTCTCTCTCTTTAAATCTTGGGGACTCTGCCGACTCAGCAATGTCTTTATTCAACTTCCCTCTCTCTTCAACCCTTGACAGCTTTGCCCCTGTATCTGTTTGCAAGTCCTCGTCTACGTCTAGGCCTCAGCCCTGGCTCTCTCCCACAGTTAGGTTTCTCTGGTCCTTCTCTCGAGCAGCCGAACGTGTTTGGAAAAAGTCCAGGGACTGGGCCGATTTCATTCACTATAAATTTGTTCTTTTATCCTTCTCATGCGCCTTGTCTATGGCAAAACAGAATTACTATAAATCATTGATCTGCACCAACGAGAGGCGCCCACAGCATTTGTTCTTCTGCTTCAACACACTGCTAAAACCTTCCTCTCCCCCTGTCTTCTCATCATTTTCCCCAACTGACTTCGCCAACTACTTCCTCACAAAAGTCACTACTATTCGATCCGAAATTGTTCCTCCTGATTTGCCCCATACCACCAATCTCCTGGTAACTTCTACTAATAAACTCTCTACGTTTCCACTTGTTTCTCTGGATGAAATCTCTACACTGCTAAATTCTTCCAAACCTATAACTTGTTCTCTTGATCCTTTCCCCTCCCATCTTCTAATCTCTATAACCCCTTATTTTCTGCCAACACTCCTCTATACAGTGGTCCCCTGGGTTACAAAGGTAATCCGTTCCGGGATTACCTTCGTATCCCGGAAGTGTTCGTTACCCGGGGGACCGTTTTCGTCAATGCACAGCGCGCCGGAAGCACGCTGTTTTAAAGCTTCCGGGTTGCGAATTTTTTTTCGCAACCCGGATTTTTTTTCGGATCCCGGGGGCTTTTTTTCGCCCCTGGCGGTTTCGGGTCCCGGGGATTTCCTTCCCCGGGGGATTCAGATCCCGGGGGACCACTGTACTGTATCTTTAATCTCTCTCTCTCTCTCTTTGGGCTCCTTCCCTTTGGATTTCAATCATGCTCTCGTTTCCCCAATTCTGAAGAAGCCCTCTCTCGATCCCTCTTCTTTGTCTAGCTACCGTCCGATCTCTCTTCTTCCTTTTCTCTCTAAGGTTCTGGAACGGGTAGTTTATTCTCGCTGTCTTGAGTTTCTCAAAGCCAATTCCATCCTGGACCCATTTCAGTCTGGTTTCCGCCTGTGGAACTCTACAGAGACGGCCCTCACCAAGATCTCAAATGATCTCTTGCAGGCCAAGGCGAATGGACTCTACTCTATTCTCATTCTTCTAGATTTGTCTGTGGCTTTTGACACCGTGGACCACTGTCTCTTGATTGTCTTACTTTCTGACCTTGGGTTCTCCAACTCTGTTCTCAACTGGTTTAAATCTTACTTGTCAGGCCGATTTTTTGCTGTGGTCACAGGCAGTCAGACTTCCTCCTCTGTTCCCTTATCTGTAGGAGTTCCTCAGGGCTCTGTCCTGGGTCCCCTTCTGTTCTCTCTATACACATTGTCCCTTGGTAAACTCATCAGTTCTTTTGGTTTCTCCTATCATCTGTATGCCGATGACATTCAGCTGTATCTTTCCACCCCTGACCTTTTGCCGGAGCTTGAACAGCAAGTTTAATCTTGTCTGGCTGCCATCTCTCAGTGGATGCGGCATCGGCGCTTGAAGCTCAACATGTCTAAGACAGAGCTTCTCGTCTTCCCACCTAAGCCCACCCTTCAGTACTCCTTTTCTGTTTCTGTTGATGGCACGTCTATTCAACCGGTTCAGCAAACCCGCAGTCTTGGTTTCATTTTTGATTCCTCTCTGTCATTTACTCCCCAGATTCAGGTCACCGCCAAGGCCTGTAGATTCTCTCTTTACAACATTGCTAAAATCCGTCCTTTCCTCTCAGCCTCCACTGCCAAGACTCTGGTCCATGCCCCTAGTGGTTTCACGACTAGATTATTGTAACCTTCTTCTGACAGGGCTTCCTCTCTCTCACCTCAATCCTCTAATCTCTGTCCAGAACTCAGCTGCACAGCTACAAAGTGGATTATCACATGCACTCACTGCTTTGACCATGTTTCTCCTCTTTTATCCTCCCTTCACTGGCTCCCCTTCCCCTTCAGCATCCAGTACAAGCTTTTGTTTTTGACTTTCAAAGCCCTCCACGGACTAGCCCCTCCCTACTTGTGTGAACTTCTTTCTCCTCACACTCCTTCTCGTACCCTCCGTTCTGGTAGTCAAGATCTCCTGTCCCAGCCGAGGATTTCCACTGCCCCGTCCTGGATTCTTCCCTTCTAACTTGCTGCCCCTCACTCCTGGAACCTTCTTCCCCCCCCCCACATGCGTGCCTCATCACTTCTCTAACCAGTTTCAAAACTGAGTTAAAGACTATATTGTTTAGGGAAGCGTTCCCAGAATTGCGCCATCTGCCCCAGGATGCCTCCTTCTAACTATGTATTAAGAACCCAAGCCCTCCCTCAGTCCATCTGCCTTGGTCCAGGCCCCAGAGGGAGAGAAGAACCACTGGACCTCATCCCCTTTCCCACCACCTTTCCCTTCTCTTTTTTGTTGTCTCTCTTAAATTGTAAACCTGAGGGCAGGAACTGTCTAATTTATAAGATTGTATGTACAGCACTGTGTAAATTTACAACGCTATATAAATAAAGGTTAATAATAATAATAATAATAATAATAATATCCACTCCTGTGCAAGTGTTAAAGTAACTCCTGTTAAAGTAACTAACTCCCTCACATACTTCTCTCTCTCCCTCTACCTGAAAACTGGCTTCAGAAAAAAAAATTTCAACCCTAAGAGCTATTTCTGGGAATGTGCATGGAGCTGCAGGGGTTTCCCACAGCTCAGGTAAGCTGATGGAATTTCTATCAGGAGAAGCATCCTGTTGGATACTACTGGCCAGTGCTTGGCTGTTACTCCAATTAACAGAATTAAATTATGAGTCCTAAATTGAGAGTACCAGTTGATAGTCCCAACATCACTGTGTGAGTGGCATTCGCAAAGGAAATAGTAATGTTGGCATTAGAGACCGATAACACAGTCCTATACATATCTACTCAGAACTAATTCTTACTGAGTTCAGTGGAGTGAGCACTGAATTATTGCTGAAGATGAACCAGCTGAGGGTAGGGATGAGAAATAGGTAGAAGCCCATCTGAATTATCTTTACCCTGACTGACCTGCCTTTTGTGTAAGAATAATCCTGTTCTGCCAACTAATCTCAGAGATTGCTTGGGAGAGATATGTTGGCACAACTGCTCTGCTGGCAGATCTCTTACAGAAAAGCAAGCAAATATGTGGAGGTGGGATAAGAGAAGAGTTAAATATGCCTGATCTGAATCTCTGTCAGCCAGGGACACAGCTACTATACTGGCAAAAAGTTAGACCATGGCTAGATAGTACTAAATAATTTGTGGTATTTCTAAGTAGAGGGGGTTTGGATTCAGTACAGTTTTAACTGGCAATTTTGGCTCAGCTGGCCCTCAGCCATCTTTGACTTAGAACTGAACTCTTAGTCCAGTTAGTGGGTCTCAAAGATTTCAGTTTAACCTTTGAGAATGTGCACAAGAGAGGGGCTAATTGTGTTTACATGAAATATATTCATATTTAGTAGACTACAATTTGTTATATATAATATTCTGGAAATGAACTAGATGCTCAACCTCTTGTTAATCATATTCTTTGTTGGTATGAACCAGACATCCCTCGCATTGTAAAGAAAAGTAGTCGGTTCAGCACAGAATAATCTGATGCAATGTATCTTGCCTGCAGGGTGAGGGACAGGTCTTCTTCCTGTGCACATTTCTGCATTAATATGCAGAAATGTGTCTTGGAGGGTTTCACTAGATATCTTAATTCTGCTGATGCAAGAGAGAAGGAAATTACAGGTGTCTGTTGGAATATAGACTGCTGATAAACAACTTGCCATTTTGCAGTGTCTGGTCACATCTGCAGCCTTTTGGGATGCAAAAGTACTGGAAGGATTATTGCACAACTTAAAGACACTTCTGTTACCCTAACTTTTATTTTTAGGCTAAATTAGTAGAATTCACCCCCCCCTCCCAGGAATTGCACTGCTTATCTGAAAACTTATTTAGCTAAACTTATATTCAGCAGCAGACACAAGACAAGAAGAATGAAACACTTGGTTTAAAAAATATATATATTAAAGTTTGACCTGCACGGAAGCAGGCTAGCATGAAAGTATGGACAAGTGGATTGTGGTTTACTGATATCAGTGCATATGAATATTTCATTGAAATAATACTTTGATCTGTTAGTAATACTAGCTTTTCATGTAGTAGTTGACTTGTTATGATGTATAGAACAATGCATTACAGACTCTGTGTGTGTGTGTGTGTAGTTCTGGTGAATAAATATTTGAAATTAAGGCAAAGCAAACATATAAAAAACATAATTGGGAATACTGCAACCAGAACACTTTAAACATGTGTTCTGAAATGATTATACAGCTCCTATTTTACCTGATGTAAGAAACCTATGTTGAATTTTATATATCCTTACTGTTTATCAAGCCTAAATGGGAAATCCTGTATAAATAAGACATTGTTTGTTTGTGTTTAGCTTTTGTATTAGTTGTTGAGTATGCTAGTTTATATATACATAAACACTCACACATAAACACACATAAAATAAAATAAAGATTTTTAGAAATGTGCCTCATATTACAGCTGAACAGTCACACAGCTAGAGTTAAGGTTGTAAGAGGTATTTTTGAAATCCTTGCAGAATTTCCATCAGGTCACTGTAGTAATAATTATGCATGTATGCAGTTAATGTTCCCTGACTGCCTCTGATCCTCTGTGTCTGTTCCCTTTCTGTGCTCTCCTGTTGAGATCATACAGTCTGAATATAACATACTGCAAACTGGTCAGAACTCAAAACCCTGGCAAATTATATGCTTTGCCTATGAAACAGAAAGCTTTCACTCCCTATACAACAGAAAAGAAAGGGCAACACAAGAGAATTTCTTCACACTACAAATGTCTAGAAGAGCTTTAATTCTATTCCCTACTGTTGTCCAGAAATTATTTCCTGTTATATCAGAAAGTGCATTTCTCCTGAGAATTTAATTCGAAGGGGGGAGCTGATTGAAAATCCTCATCTATGTAAATGAGATAAGGATGCTTCCTTGCTTTCTTTTTAAAGCTAGTTGATCATGCTTGTAGTTACAAGAAGAAACAGAATGCAAAGTCTACCTGTTAAAAAGAACACATTACTTTAAAAATTAAGTATATTTTGTACATTTTAATTTTTTATTTTAAAGAGAAGACTGTTGTTTGTTAATTTTGAGACTAATAAAAACTGTGAGCTTGTTGAATGACTCTGACCTTAATCTTGAACTGCAAGTCACTTTCATGTCTGTGTAACTTAAATTATTGCATTGCAAAAAACAAAACAAAACCTTAAAGTCCTGTTTCTATTTACACTGCACAAACAATTGATATCATACCAAGAAATGGAATCAATGCCAGAGGTAAGCTAGCCAAACAACCAAGACCCATAGTAGAAAATATTCATACAAAGGGTTAAAGTTTGATATAAACATGCTAGTGTGTTCTTTTGTTTTGAAATATACTTTACAAATACATTGACTTCTTCCAAGTACACAATGTAATCACACTTAATATCACTTGCTTGACTTCTGTTCTTTCTTTCACTATTTTACTTTTCTCTAATTTTTGTCCTTATACTCCTTTTATTGATTTCTTGCATATTTTCTTCAATAACATTCATTTAAAAAGTGTAAAGAAGTATTTAGAGAGCAATCCATTTCATTTCTTTAAAAAATCCCATGTTTCATAGCTGGCAGCAGATTCATGCTAAAAGACCTTCCTTTTTGCCTTCATACAATTAGTTTTAGCAATCTTATCCAAAGTTCCTATATGCATTCCAATCTTGTTGATTATTTCATGGGTTAAAAAGCAAAAATCAAACTATTTATTTATTTATTTTGGTTCTGGCTATTTCTGAATATGCATGAGCCCACAACCTAAACCAGGGAACGTTCTGTGAGCGGCTTGCAGCTACAGAATCGCTTTGAATCTCTCTCTGTTGTCAGAGATGATGAGGAAAAGCAGCAGGGACAGACATCAGGGACAGAGCAGGGGAGCCTGAGAGTATCACGAAAAGGAACAGCCACTGCTAAGCCTCGGAGGAGGCGCGTGGTCGTGGTGGGGGACTCCTTGCTGAGGGGTACAGAAGCAGTGGTTTGTGGGCCTGACAAGATGTCTCGGGAGGTGTGTTGTCTCCCTGGGGCAAAGATCCATCATGTGACGGAGAGGCTGACAAGACTTGTCAAGCCTACTGACCGTTATCCCCTTCTTTTGGTTCATGTGGGAACCAATGATACTGCAAGGCACAGCCTTCAGAATATCAAAAGGGATTATGAGGCTCTGGGAAGGAAGCTGAAAGAGATGGATGCACAGGTTGTCATCTCATCTCTACTCCCGGTAGAAGGGCATGGTCCAGGAAGGGAGAGGAAAATAGCAGAGGTGAATAACTGGCTCCGTAGATGGTGCCGCCAAGAACAGTTTGGATTCTTGGATCATGGGCTGCGGTTCCATGAGGAGGGACTTCTGGCAAGGGATGGGCTGCATCTCACGCCAGTTGGCAAAAACGTTTTTGCCAACAGTCTGAAGAATCTGATCAGGAGGGCTTTAAACTGAGTTATGTGGGGGAGGGAGACATTATACTGGAAGACAAAAGGGATGGAGAGAATAGTCCAAGTGGCATAGAGGGAACAAGGCAAACAGTGCAAGGACCCAACAGTAGGAGGCAAAAAAATGTGCAAAAGCAGCAAGTAAAGAGGACACATGGTCTTAAATGTCTCTACACTAATGCACAGAGTATGGGAAATAAGCAGGATGAACTTGAACTCCTAGCACAACAAGGGAAATATGATATAATAGGCATCACTGAAACCTGGTGGGATGAGTCTCATGATTGGAATGTAGAAATAGAGGGGTATAACCTTTTTAAGAGAAACAGGCCAAGTAGGAAAGGAGGAGGAATAGCATTATATGTCAGGGATATTTACACCAGTGAAGAGATCCAGGAAGTCAATACTGGAAGCCAGGTGGAGAGCATCTGGATAAAAATTAAAGGAGAGGGAAATAACAGGGATGTTACTGTGGGAGTCTACTACAGACCCCCGACTCAGGCAGAGGAATTGGATGATGCCTTTCTAGAACAGATAATCACATACTCAGAAAAGAGAGATGTAGTAGTGATGGGTGACTTCAACTATCCGGATATTTGCTGGAAGTCAAACTCAGCCAAATCCTCAAAGTCTAGCAAATTCCTCACTTGCCTGGAAGACAATTTCATTGTCCAAAAGGTGGAAGAGGCAACAAGGGGATCAGCCATTTTAGATCTGATCTTAACCAACAGGGAAGACCTAGTTGATGGGGTGCAAGTGGTTGGATCCTTAGGTGGAAGTGACCATGTTCTCCTGGAGTTTGTTATGCAGTGGAAGGGAGAAGCTAGGCATAGTCAGACACGCACTCTAGACTTTAGGAGAGCTAATTTCAATAAACTTAGAGAAATACTGGGAGTGATCCCATGGTCAGGAATACTAAAAGAAAAGGGAGTTCAAGACGGATGGGAGTTTCTCAAAAGGGAGATATTGAAGGCACAATTTCAAACAGTTCCAATGAGGAAGAAAAATGGTAGATGTCTCAAGAAGCCAGGATGGATGACTAAGGAACTTTCAACTGAGCTAAGTTTTAAACGGAACATGTATAAGAAATGGAAAAATGGAGAAATCACGAAAGAGGAATTTAAACAAATAGCCAGCACATGTAGGGGTAAAGTCAGAAAAGCTAAAGCGCAGAATGAACTCAGGCTTGCTAGAGAGGTTAAGAACAATAAAAAGGGCTTTTTTGGATATGTCCGCAGCAAAAGGAAGAAGAAGGAAACAGTAGGGCCACTGCGTGCAGAAGATGGCAAAATGCTAACAGGGGACAGAGAAAAGGCAGAATTACTCAACACCTTCTTTGCTTCAGTCTTCTCAGAAAAGGCAAAAGGTGCTCAACCGAAGGATAATGGAGCAGAAGACAGAATAGGGGAATTTCAGCACAGAATAAGTAAAGAGATAGTACAGGAATACTTGGTTAACCTAAATGAATATAAATCTCCAGGACCAGATGAACTACATCCTAGAGTATTAAAAGAACTAGCAAATGTAATATCAGAGCCATTGGCAATAATCTTTGAGAACTCCTGGAGAACAGGAGAAGTCCCAGAAGACTGGAGGAGGGCAAACGTTGTCCCCATCTTCAAAAAGGGAAAAAAAGAGGATCCCAACAATTATCGTCCAGTTAGTCTGACATCAATTCCAGGAAAGATGCTAGAGCAGATCATTAAGCAGAGAGTCTGCGAACATTTAGAAGCCAATGCCATAATCACAAAAAGCCAACATGGGTTTCAGAAAAAGAAGTCATGCCAAACGAACCTGATCTCTTTTTTTGATAAAATTACCAGCTTGGTAGATGAAGGGAATGCTGTGGATATAGTATACCTCGATTTCAGTAAGGCCTTTGACAAGGTTCCCCATGACATTCTTGCAAACAAGCTTGGAAAATGTGGGATAGACAAGTTAACTGTTACATGGATTTGTAATTGGTTGACTGGCCGAACTCAAAGGGTGCTCAACAATGGCTCCTTTTCATCCTGGAGAGAAGTGACCAGTGGGGTCCCACAGGGTTCTGTCCTGGGCCCAGTGCTATTCAACATCTTTATTAACGATTTGGATGACAGAATTGGGGGCATACTTATCAAATTTGCAGATGCCACTAAACTGGGAGGAGTAGCTAATACCCCAGAGGATAGGATCAAAATTCAAAATGACCTGAATAGACTAGAAAGCTGGGCCAGTGCTAACAAAATGAAATTCAATACGGAGAAATGTAAGGTTCTGCACTTAGGGCGGAAAAATGAAATGCACAGATATAGGATGGGGGACACCTGGCTGAACGAGACCACATGTGAAAGGGATCTAGGAGTCCAAGTAGACCATAAGCTGAACATGAGTCAACAGTGTGATGCGGCAGCTAAAAAAGCCAATGCAATTTTAGGCTGCATCAATAGAAGTATAGTTTCTAGATCAAGGGAAGTTATAGTGCCACTCTATTCTGCTTTGGTCAGGCCCCACCTGGAATACTGTGTCCAGTTCTGGGCACCACAATTCAAAAAGGATGTGGAGAAACTGGAGCATGTCCAAAGGAGGGCAACTAAGATGGTGAAGGGTCTGGAAACCTTGCCCTATGAAGAACGCCTTAGGGAGCTGGGGATGTTTAGCCTGGAGAAGAGAAGGTTAAGAGGTGATATGATAGCCCTGTTTAAATATTTGAAGGGATGTCATATTGAGGAGGGAGCAAGCTTGTTTTCTGCTGCTGCAGAGACTAGAACGCGGAACAATGGATGCAAACTGCAGGAAAAGAGATTCCACCTCAACATTAGGAGGAACTTCCTGACAGTAAGGGCTGTTCGACAGTGGAACACACTCCCTCGGAGTGTGGTGGAGTCTCCTTCCTTAGGGGTCTTTAAGCAGAGGCTGGATGGCCATCTGTCAGGGATGCTTTGACTTGGAGTTCCTGCATGGCAGGGGGTTGGACTGGATGGCCCTTGTGGTCTCTTCCAACTCTATGATTCTATGATTCTATGATTCTAACCTGAGCCCAGCTCGATCAACTGAGAAGATCACAACGCATGTTGATATCTGCATCATCGATGAAGAGGAAAGGCTACAGTGAAAGACAGCCATTAAAATTTTGATCCATGACCAATGTAGGGCATCTGCCATTTGCTGCTTTTGTGCCCACATTCACTACAATGGCATTGGCATGACAGGAACAAAATCCAATGGATTATTGGCCAGAACAACCAGAACTTCAGAACTGGAAGCAGAAACAGAAGCAGAATTTAACAGTAGTAAACAACTTTTCGAAATGTTAGCCACTTGACATATCAAGTTTTATTTGTTTACTTGTTTTATAAACAAAATACAGCTGGAACCAAGAAACAAAACCCCAACGCTCTCAACAATTGCTCTTGCCATTGAGCTAATGTTTGTCCCATCTACAAACCACCACATGGTGTTTTTCAGCAAGCCATAATGCAGCAGCACAGAAATGTGTTCTATTGCCAGTAGATTGGCCACATTTGCGGGAAATCAAGAGTTCTCTCCCCCATTTGGTCAAATAGTGGAATTTACTGGGGTGAGGAAGTATCCAACAATACAAGAAGTATATAAATTATCTGATTTTATTTTACTTTCCATCCATCTTATGTTTTCTTTTCTTTCCTGTTATACCTGTTACATCTGTTACATGCTGTTCTTCAATGTTTGGTTAGCATCTACAAGTAATCTGCAAATCTGTGTTTATTATCCAAAGGTGCATCTACACTTGTGAAATAATGCTGTTTGATACTGCTTTAACTGCTGTAGTTCCAACATATGGAGTCCTGGGATTTGTAGTTTTACTAGGTATTTAGCCTTCCCTGCCAAAGAGGGCTGCCTCACAAAATGACAAACTTCGGGGTTCTGTAGGATGGAGCTATGACAATTAAAGCGGTGTCAAGCTGCATTATTTCTACAGTGTAGATCAGTGATCTTCAAAGTTTTTGAAGCCACTGGTCCCTTTCCTTTTGGGTGACAAACACTAGTACCTCCCCAATGCCAATTTGTTGATCTTAGGTCTACTGTTTGTGCAGCAGCCAGTTGGCCAGTGGTGTCTACCTGAGCTACACCCAGCTCACCACATCTTATTCCTCAACCTCTCATGTGTGAATACAGCCGCAGCCCAGGCTTGCTCCTCTGTCTTGCCTGCGCTGGCCTTACAGCAAAAGGAAGGCTTGCTAACTGCTTGGTTGCTGCTTCAAGGGTGACCAAAGACTGCAAAAAGACTGGATTAAAATTTCTGCTCAAGTGGACACTGGATAGGTGGCCAATAATGTTGTACATAAACCAACAAGAAAGGGTACTCCAAGAATTTAACAACTTTAATATGCATTATATTTGCAGAAGAAATTGGATAAAGGGAAAATTTAATATAGAAAACAGAGTTAGTATGATAGAAGTGAACGCCTTTTCAAAAGACACAGAAGCCAGACAATAAGTCACATACTGTCAGCCCCAGAAAACCCAATGATAGGTTTGCCTTAGAGTTGCCATAATTCAGAAAGTACTTGAATACAACAGCAGCAACAAAGTTTTCACCTGATGGAGTCAATGCATGGCATATAGTCTAACTGCCTGACATATTGATAAATTTCTTTCTTACCAGAACAATCAAACAAAACAAAACAAATCTTTGTCTAGACCATTGCTCCTTTCCTCTGTCTTCTAAAATGTTCATAGGTTATATTGAACATAGAGGAACATTAGAGGGTGTTTATTGTGTGGTTTCTGTACTTTCTCCATTGTTTTTCATTGCTTTTGATGCAGCTATATTTCAATATAACCTACTGTGTTCAAGTATTAAAACTGTTTCTGTTTTTATTCTTACCTTTTTTAGGTAGTGGTGTAATGATTTGCCTTGAGTGCCTGTTCTGGAAAAAAGGTGTGAACTAAATCAAATAAATATGTAAGATAAAATAAATATATTAGTAAGACACTATGCTACTTTTAATATGTTTTATACATATAATTCAGTGGATTTTTTAAAAAATTACTATAATTTTCAGGATACCCTGTTTCCCTGAAAATAAGACATCCCCTGAAAATAAGACCTAGTAGAGGTTTTGCAGAATTGCTAAATATAAAGCCTCCCCCAAAAGGAAGACCTAGCAAAGTTTTTGTATATTTATATATACAGTGTATAATAAATGCTCATTTTTTTGTTCAGCAATAAATGTGAATTCTTCTTCATGGAAAAATAAGACATCCCCTGAAAATAAGACCTAGTGCATCTTTTGGAGCCAAAATTAATATAAGACACTATCTTATTTTCAGGGAAACACAGTAGGTATCAGACAACCAGAGACATGAGTGGCTTGTGGCTGGTGTCTTATTTAATATTAACTATCCATCTGAAACAGGTATCTATTATGCCATTCCTTGTCGTCTCCATAGGGAATACAAACCATGCACAAATTGGTCTTTATGCATTTCCTGCTTGGTTAACAGACATGGCAATTCAATCATTTGGTATTAATGTTATTTACTGCCAAAGCATCCTCTCTGAGAAAGTATAAAGACTCATGTGTGCAATTTCATTTCTGAGCCAAAATGGAAACTCCTTAAAGTTTCTTTTTTACTACAACTAAACTGCAAGGAAGAAACTTTGTTCCCTCACTTTCCCTTTCAATATAACCTCAGGTATATCTACAGTGAAAGCCAGCATGGTGCAGTGGTTTTAGCATTGGACTATGACTCTGGAGACCAGGGTTCAAATGCCTGCTCAGCCATGGATACCCACTGAGTGACCTTGGGTAAATCACACCCTCCCAGCCTTAGAAGAAGACAAAGGCAACACCCCTCCTTAAGCTTGTCATAAGTCGGAAACGATGGAAGTCCCACAATGAGACTGCTTTTATTGTGATGGCATTGCATTACATCTTTCACAAGAATTTACAGGATATCCAGATGTCCCCATCCTGAATTTGCATGTTTTCTCACTTTTCCTCTTTCATGTTTTCCCATCTTTTTAAAACCCTGCATACTACCCTGAACACATAAAATTTCTGATTTCAGAAGTCAAGCAGAACTCATCCTGTTTAGTGCTGGGATGGGAGAACCCCAGGGAATACCAGCAACAGGGCTAGGAAAGAAATCCTGAAGTGCCACTCCCAATCATTGTGGACAGTACTAGGCTAGAAGGAACAATGGTCTGTTCCAGTATAATGCAGCTTTGTTGGTTCTTAGTCGACTCTTCTTCTTTTCCAGATAATGGTAACTGCAAGGGAGAAGAGCAGTGTGCAGCATGTCCCCACCAGCCCCACTCCATCTCATAGTCTTGAGTGGATCTTTGAAGAGCTAAGTGTTCTCTATGTATGTGCCCTTCTGTGATGTAAGGTAAGCTATAATATGGCATAATATTGGTTTGTGTCTTATATGGTGTCTTGTGTCATAAGTACTGCTTGACAAGTGTAGTATGATTGGCATTTGCATATGGATTGGGAATGAAAGGAAGAGTTACTGTTTGGTATGATATGGTGGGTTAATGAGGATTAAAGAGACAGATAGGTTTGATCAGGACACTTAGGAATAGAAAGTTGAAAGAGGCTGTGTATATTGATGAAACTTGCCATTAAGGGCAATTTCATTCTCTGTGTTTAGCATATCTTTCCTCCTGCAACAACATTTCCTCAAAGAGTGTACCTCAGCAAATAGGCTTACAAAGTAAGCCCATCTATAACTTTCAATGCCCAGTCATAAAACAAAGTAAGCTAATCTGCAAGTTACAGAAGTACAGAAAAGCATGTCTTGCAACAAATAGATTTATTTCACAACTTGAGGAGGCACCACATGCTAAGTAAAATGAAAGGATGAGGAAAAGGATGAAAAATGTTGTGCCCCAAACTCCTGCTATTGAATATTGTTGATATAATAACCTATAACAAAGTGTTTATGTGCTGGCAGGTAGTGAAGAGTCAAATATATACCATAATAGAATTGAAATTAATAAAATAAGTTTTGTTTCTTTTATAACCATGCCTACTGTTTGCTCACTACTACAGGAATGGGTTTACTAGAGCCAGAAGTACCATGACAACCCTTGTACACTGGCAGTACAGGTTCAATCTCCTCAAGCCGAAATGCTTGAGACCAGAAGTGTTTTGAATTTTTAGATTTTTTGGAGATGAGACCCAAGTCTAAACATGAAATTTATGTTTTGTATATGTCTTATGCCTACATACTTTGTACATAATAGTTTTAACAATTTTGTGCATGAAACAAAGTTTGTGTACATTGACCCATCAGAAAGCATAGGTGTCACTATCTCAGCTGTTTATGTGGACAATTTTGGAGTATTTTGGATTTCACAATTCCGGATAAGGAATACTTAACCTGTACTGAGTACTGGATCTTGAAAAGAGCCTGATAGCAATATAACCCAGAAAGGATAGTGTGATGGTGTTTATGTTTCCTAAAGGTGAACTGTATTACAGGCTTCATCCACACTGCAGAAATTATCCAGTTTGACACTGCTTTAACTGCCATGAGAGAGAGAGAGCTCTGGTGCCACAACAAACTACAGTTACTAGGATTCCATAGCATTGAGCCATGACATTTAAAGTGGTGTCAAACGATTATTTCTGCAGTGCAGATGTAGCCATAGTAGCCAATGAAAAGGGACAAGGGAATGCCATAGGTAATATGAGCAAGGGTTTACTCAGCTTCTCCCCCATCCCACAACACTGAGACCTGAATTCATAATGTTCTCCAATATGTGGCTAGCAGGGCTATGGTGACAATAAAGGTCTGGCACAGCTGTAAGTAAATCTTTTATTTTTTTAAGGGTCAGTCATGAAGGGGGAGATCTATGTAGTTAAATTACAGAGCTTGAAGAATTTTGCTTTTTGGGTTATAATCCACCAAATTTCCTGGTAATTTGCCAGGCTGCCTGGAAGACTCTGATTTATAGTCCAGAAAAGTAAATTTCCCAAGCATTGGATGACTTCATGGAACTTATATCTAAGGGAGGGAACAAATAAGAGATACTAAGCTTTTCCTACTGTTTTTAGCTTTTGTGCTATGCATATTCTTTGTATTATTTAACTTCTTAGGTGTGAAACTGCAGAAAATCTGAATATAAAATAAAGCAATATAACAGCAATTCTTAAACTTTTTTTGAGGGGGAGGGGTCAGAGATCTCTTTTAGAATTTGTTGAAAGCTAATGGGACACACACACACACACACACACACGGCAAGTGCAAGGAAATATAACTTCAATAGTAACAGGAAGGAGAACAATGAAAGAGAAATTTGTCCCCAGTTTACATGTCCCTTGAAACTCATCATACACCCCCCTAAAGGTTCATGGCCCATAGGCTAAAAGGTTCTCCAGTAAAAACAAATATGATGCAAATATCTTTTGCAGCAGATGTGGACATTAGAGGAATGCTCTTTTCAGCTACAGTCTCCTTACATTAAAGAAGCTTATGCCTAATATTGAGGCAAAAAGGCATGAGGCAATAGTGCCTAATAGGCCGATAGTCCTTCTTTAGTTATATTGCAACTGTTATTGCTATTGCTAAACATGGATTGGTGCCAATCATGTGCCAGGCATGTACCTGCATTACAAAATTGTACAGAAGTGAATCATCAGCTGTGTCTGCACCAGTACCAGCTTGTGTAATGTCTGTGTATGAAAAAATACAACTGAGAGAGTCATATTATCTGCATGAAAGGTGTGTGGGAGGGTCTGTGTTGAGCTTTCCTCTTCCACTTGTCCCCCTAAGACAGATCCATTCTTCATTGTGGTATAAAGATATTGGAAACAGTTGTATGGAATTAGCAGAAATGGACAATCTTCAGAGGCAAAGCACAATAGCTTCCCAAAGCTTCTAGATTCAATCGCTGGCACTTCAGGGTAGAACTGGGGAAAATTCCTGCCCAAAAATGTTTGATCACTTTCACCTTATGGTTGAGGGGAGTGGCTTTTGGGACACAAAATGGGTGATCTTCTCTACATTTCCTGAACTCTCTCAATCTGTCTGGAAAGATAGGTATATGATATTTTTGTCATTTTTTTTCCTGTGAAACAGTGCAGCAGTGAATAACTGCACAGCTCAACATCATGTATGTATACTTGTGTAACTGCATGGTTGTGCACGCCTTTGAAAATGGTTCTTTCCATCTAAGTGTCATACTTTTAATAGTGTCTGCTGTAAGCAGCATAGAAAAAGATAGAGCATGTCACAAAGCACCAGAAGATTTTAACAGCAAACAACACCCAAAAGATGTGCAATAGAGAATCTTTGTGTACCAGTGCCAGAGTTCACTTTGTGGGAAGGAAGACAATAAGAAGATTATTGCACTACAGGCATTTTCCCAATCTGGGCATGGGCTGAGACTGGGAACATGTGCTATCACACAGCTCCATGCCCTGATCATTACCATCCCATCCTTCTCCCATCCCTGGCTAAAAACGCTTCTTCTCCATACCGGGAGGCATTCTGATTAGGGATGGCATGGTAATGATCTGGGCACGGAGCTGTGCGATAGCACATATTCCCAGCCTGGTCTCAGACCATACCCAGATTGGGAAAAAGGCAATGCGATAATCTCCTAAATATTGATTCACACACTGTACTGTGTATGAGTAACCATCTATGCAAGTGCACAGATGTGAATACATCAGCCTGAGAAGGGGAAAAGGTGAGCCCAAGAACATCCCACATGACTTAAAACCTTTCACCCACTTATCATGCATTAAATTCTGGAAGCATTGTAATGTGGACAAAATAAACCATGTTTACACAGAATACAGTACAATACACATCACTCTGTGTAGAAACAGAATGGCAACTTTGCTTTACCAAACAACAGCACTAGTGCCCAGGAACACTCAGGTTTCATGAATGGAGGAGGCCCACTGTCTTTTTGCTGATTCAGATTAACATGGTCATTCACCTATAATTTATCATTGTCTAGATTAGGCATTCAAATGAGAACATCCTCTTCTAATAAGACACAGTTACAGATATTTGAAACAAAAGATTTTCTCTCTGCCTTTTCCTCTAAAACTCCCTTTGTTGCCAGTGACAAACTCACTAGCATAAGGATGGAAAAGAGAGTCAACCCAATATTCTTAATAGCACTTGGCACTTCTAAGCCTGCTGCAGGCAGTGAGTAATCCAAACAGAGTGACATCATTTTGGACTGGCAGTTTGGGTCATCTGAGGAAGATGTTGCCTTTAAAATCCAGTTTCCATGCTGTTTAAATAACAGCCTAACTATTTAAAAAAAAAGGGGGGGGAATTCTGTAAAGTCTTTATGTAAAGAGTCAGGGTGCATACAAATGAATTTTGAAATGTAACATGCCATACTACTTTCTCTCACTGGTATCTGTGGCTTCTCCCTTCCTTTGCTGTGAAAAAGAAAGGCAGACATACTGTAATAGAAATTCCCATTCTGGTTCAGCCATCTTGTTCCTGCCTCTTCCTCTGTTTTATATAGCCTTTTGGAAAAGTTATATTTGACTACAGCTCCCAGAACTCCCAGCTAAATGGCTTGTGACTGTACCAGCTGCAGAATTCAGGGAGTTCTGGTGCAAAAAAGTAACATTTCCAGGCTCTGTTTTAAAATGTACATTTGTTAAGAACAGTTATTTTAGTAAATATGTCACTCTGTTTTACAATAGGTATTACACTGTGTTGCAATGCAGAGGAGCTTTTTGGTGATGTCACAGGCTCAGGCCAATCAGCTCCGTGCATAACTGATATCTGGAAAAACTATCAAAACACATTTTGCACTGAGCTTCATCCTGGAGATAAAATTGGTGGTCACTGGGCTAGTGAACAGATTCTCAAATCAGCTACATAGTTGCAATTTTGACAACTTTTTTTTTCTGAAATGAACTGGTAAAGGGAAAATTCATGAGGATGGGGCTTATGGGTGCTCTTTAGGCCACCCATGATCAGTTCATCACATCTCCCTCTCTTTTTCCCCACATTATATTCCAACTCATTCATATGGTTATCTACTCTCCTTGACTTTCTGCAGCAGCCTTCATCCTGCCTTTGACCCCCAACAACCATAGTTAAAACTTAACTTGTCACCTCACCTCCATACTCATACAGTTTTGAATTTGAACTGATGTTCTCACACAAGGCTTATATAGGTCTGTCTCTGGATTCTCCAGTCCAAACATGCATCTGAGGAAGTAGGCTCATGTCTACAAAGGCTCCTGCTGTCAACCCTTCTTTCAGTTAGTCTAAAAGGTGTTATCCCTTTGCATACACATTTTCCAGGCTAGCCTGGCTATATCTTTGAATTATATACATCCAGATTGGTTTTAAACCCACCTGTCACTTAGGCTATTATTCACTTGCCCAAATACCTGGAAGCTGCTGGCAGTATAACACAGAGATGAATTAAATCTTTGATTATTCTGTCCACTCTCAAGTCTTGAAGAACAAATTCTAAAATAATTGGGGCCAAACTAAGTGTAGCTGGTCAGTATTTTTGGTGAGATAACAGCATTTCAAAAGTTACATAATGAGCAAGAATGATGGCAGTGGGGGACTGAATAACGTCTGGTTACTTTTTAAGTTACCTTCTAATGGCATTGTAGACACTGGACATTTTAAGAGCCATTTTAAGCAGAATTTTTCAACTTTTATCAATCCGCAGATTTTTTCACCCAAGAAGAATGATTAGTTATGTGTGGGGGGGGGGGTGTTGCATTGTTAACTGTAACAGCTCATGTTATAGTGGCTTCGTAATCAGTTGCCTGACAATAGTTAAAAAGGAATTCTCCAAACTAAATTGTATGAATACAAATGCATATTCTTTTATTATCAAATAGCAGCTACAAGGAAACCTGATGTACCATGGGAGTATTTGATGGGCAAGAGTTTAACTCTTCTATTTCCTGCCACAAAAAATTAAATCTGCTCCATTTGCATTTCAAAGGAAATTTCCTTTATTGACAATGGCAGCCTCTCTTTAAATGCAAACAGAAGCTCCAAAGAGTATCCTCACCCTGCCGCCAGAAACCACCAGGGAAAGGGAAAGAGTTAAATCTCTCCTTCTCAACACTGAAGAAGCTGCTTCCCTCATAACAAATACTATGTATACTGCCATTCGTGCAAGCAAAAATAGAAATTAGCCCATACAAATTGTTACAGTGTAAGTTTCCATTGGCAAGATTTTATTTCATACCTATATGAAGCAGACAGTAAAAGGGATGGCAACAGTTGTGCACAATCTGAAGTGTAGTCTGTCTAGAGCAGTGGGTTCCCATCCTACGGTTCTCCAGATGTTTTGGACTTCAGTTCCCAGAATTCTTGATTGTTGGAAAGCTAGCTGTGGCATCTGGTAGGTGAAGTCCAAAACACCTGAAAGGCCAAGGTTGAAAACTACTGATCTAGAGGATACCAGAATAGAGCAAATTGTTGTCCATCCAGATTGGGCACCAGATTGGGGATGGCTGCTTTAATCCATGCTCCTTTAAAAAAATTTTTTTTCATTTTTTCATTCATATTTTTAACCTTGGGTGCATCTACACTGTAGAAATAATGCAGTTTGACACAAAAACTGCTGTAGCTCCATCCTTTTTACAAGGTCTTTAGCCTTCTCTGTCAAAGCATGTTGGTGCCTCACAAAACTACAAAATTGACAGAAAGTTTGTATTGATTTGTAGTTGTTAACTACATAGTCACTATCTAGATTTATACATTTTTCCCAGTGATCTTGAACCTCTGAATACCTGATATTGTAGAAGCCTGCAGATTGCGCTTGATGAGGATGTTACACTTTAGTCACTTCTGGCACAGCCAATCACAAAAATAAAGGACGAATGAGTTGATTTTCTCAGCAATGTGCACTTAGGGACCAACGATGACACTGACAAAACTTCATCAATATGCCATAATAATTTCCAGGTGATAATTATTACTTTACGATACCCCCTTGTAAGGTGCAATCTGCAGACTTCTACAATATCAGGTATTTGGAGGGTCAAGATACACTGTGGACTCTTTCAGACGTGTGAAATTTGAAGTATAATCCAAGGACAATCCAAACACAATCCTGGGGTTTCACGTTATTGCGAATTAATTCTTCTCACGCAAATTCGGGCAAAAGGGAAGTTACTCCGAATGCAATCATGGGTTTAACGTTATTGCGAATTTAAGCTTCTCACGCGATTTCGGGCAAGGGGGGGGGTTATTTTCGGGTAATGGGAAGTAATTCCGAATGTCTTTACATGAATCCGCATTGGCTCCATTCGGAATTGGGAGAAATTCCTCCCGTTTGAAAGAGTCCTGGGAAAAATGTATAAATCTAACTACGTAGTTAACAACTACAAATCAAAACAAACTTTCTGTCAATTTTTTTTAAAGGTAATCATTAAAACTTTGGATACTCCCTCGTACAGAAAAGAAAACTAACAGAGTGGAAATGCTCAATATTTATATTTATCCACAGAAAAGGAGATACAAAAGACAGCAGCAACTATAGGATTGATTTCCAAATGCCAGCAAAATTATGATTAAAATTAAAATTCTGCAACACAGAACACAATCATATATGGAGAGAGAAATCCCAGATGTGTAAGCAGGGTTAAGGAAAGACTGAGGCACTAGAGATCAAACATATGATGTGTAATGGAGAGCACCTAGGAATTCCAAAAGAAAATCAGCATGTGTTTTATAGACAAAGCCTTTGACAGCATAGATCACAAAAAGCTATGGTACACTCTTCAAGACACGGGAGTGCCATTACATTTTATAAAACAAAACAAACAAACAGCTTCATTTATATACCGCTTCATACCCTTAAGGAGTATCTAAGCAGTTTACAACTGTAAGCTATTTGCCCCCCAACAATCTGGGTACTCATTTTAGCAACCTCGGAAGGATGCAAGCCTGAGTCGAGCTTCAGCCCTTTGCTGGTCTTGAACTTGCCACCTTATGGTTTTGAGTGAGTGGCTGCAGTAGAGGCATTTAACCACTGCACCACCAGGGCTGATAGTCCTGATTAGAAATCTATATTTAGGACAAGAGGCAACTGTTAGAACAGAATATGAAGAAACAGAATGCTGCATATAAATAGCTATATAAAGTTGAATTAGGTTATTTTTATTTACCTGATAGACTTGTAATTGTAATTCAAAACAGAATGGTTCCCAACTGGCAAGGGGGTCAGGCAAAGATGCATATTATGACCCCACTCATTCAACTTGTATGCAGAAGAAGAATGAGAAAATCTAGGAGGAAGAAACATTGACAATTCTAAGATATGTGGATGACTAGCGGAAAATATCATGGACTTGTAACAATTACTAAGGAAGGTCAATTAAATCTGTAGTTCTCCCCACCTCTGTCTATAGGGAGAGGTGGGTAAGAAATAATTAAATAACAACAACAGCAACAACAACAACATCTGGATTATATTTTGTGTATTTATTTCTTGCTGAAGCTTGAACAGGCATAATAAGGGAAGAAGTGGTCCACAGAGATTCCCAAATGTGACAGGATTCTGATGTTTTGATTTGCATTGCTTGAGTTTCAGTGAAGAAGTAAATTACTGGATTTTACTCCCTTTTTTCCACTCTATAAATATCACAAAATAATGGTATCTTAGGAAATACATTGCCAAAGGCTTTTTAAAAGCAGAATAATTCTCTGCTCCTAATTGGGTAAACTTTGGTAGGGGGAAACAGTTACTCTACAGATGAAAAAAATATTGTACCATGGATTTTTATTTATTTATTTATTTGCTTTAAGACATTTGCTTTAAGTATTTTTGAGTAAAGCTTGACTCCACTGACTTTCAGCAAGATTGCTTTCAGGGGAAAGAAAAGGGGCCTTCAAATGGATTGAATATGGGTTTTCCCCCCTCCAAATGAAAGTGGTACTTGTTCAGCTAATCTGGGTGCATTTTTCAAGAGACCTACAAAAAACTCCTATGAATATACAGTACACCCCATATTATAGATTTATAGAAAGTGTACACACACACACACATACGCGCGCACGCACACGGGGAGGGGGGAACATAATCATGGCCAGAATTATAGATATTGTAATCCAACACATCTGGTGGATACCAAACTAGGGACGACTAGTGTATAGAGTTGCTAATTTCAGTAATTCACTTATTATTTCCATATTCATCATCCTCTAATTTTGTAATTTTATATTTTAAAAAAGCAATCAGGTTTATCTGACAAGTTGGAAAAAATAAACCCCATTACATTAATTTATCTACATCTACTGCCAATGAAAACTAGGCCAGTTCTGTGCTCATCTTGTTTATCCAAACACCTTTGCACAATGGAATATACAGGAGGCCTTCTGAGAATAAGCAACATTTGTGTCGTGTGTGTGTGTGTGTGTGTGTGATGGAATAGGACAAGAAGAAAAGGTTTCTATTTAGTATTTCTTTGCATTTCCACACTGGGCCTCACTGGAAGGGGAAAAGGACATGCATAAGATTCTTCAGCTATTCATTAAGAGTTAAGCCAAGTTTTTCAGCCCCACAAGTCTGGATTTGGTTAACGTTTGGGAAAACAAAAAAGCTTCACATGCAGTTGTCTTCAAGGGAATTGTTTCCTATATACTTAAATGATGGTAACAGAAAAAAGTAATTTCATGGCCAGGATTTAACTAGCTTTGCGGACTTTCTCTGATGTCTTCTTCAGTCTTTCCCTT
This sequence comes from Urosaurus nigricauda, assembly GCA_034509955.1. Classification (NCBI taxonomy): domain Eukaryota; kingdom Metazoa; phylum Chordata; class Lepidosauria; order Squamata; family Phrynosomatidae; genus Urosaurus; species Urosaurus nigricauda. The sequence goes on along the minus strand of JAOEGL010000002.1, from coordinate 45,953,104 downwards.
ACAATTTAAAGGTTTTTTTGTTTACATTCTGCTTTTCTAACTACGTAGCTATGAATGTAACCTAAAGCCAAGTTATTCAACCACTCAGTCTAGCAGATAACATTTTTAAAAAAATGAAGACATTTTTAACATGAAATGGGATTTTAAAATCTGTAAAGGCCAGATCACATGACGAATAACTGTGTATGGCTGTGAGAAAAATATGAGCCAGTCATATTTGTCAGTTCTACATAGTGAACTGAATGCTAAATTGGCTTTTGACTTCTGTTCAATCATAACCATAGATTTGCAAGTAGTTGTTGTTCATTCATAAAAGTCAGTTTATGGCAACCCCATCTGCATGACTGGCTTGCTGTTGCTAAAATGTAGCCCTTACAGTATCAGAGCTTAGAAAGTTACTTTTAAAAAGTAATGAGTTATTCCAAGATCTTCCTAAAGTAGTGTGCTAGAGTTCTGGCTATAGTAATAGTTGTGATTTTTAAAAATAACTCTTTATTTTCCTATGCCTCACAAGTAGCTAAAATAGTTTTTGGTATGTTCAACATATAGACATCGGTATGCTGTGCTAAGAGCACAAGCTGTCCTTGTCCACCTTCTGATTGACTTAGCACCCACAACAGGGCATGCCACAACAGCTATCACTCTGTCCTTGGACGGAGAGAAGGAGAGGCAGACGTTCTTCCTCACTGAACAAAAATAATTGTAATGGGATTCAGTTATACCGGCATTCCTGGAATTAGGAATTAATTAAAAGAAACTAGTTAAGCTCTGACAGTACACACCAAGTGGCTGTGTGGTGAATATATCCTCAGAAGTATTACTTTCACATTTCAGGTTGTTTTTATCCTGTGGTACAACCTATGATACTGCTATGTTTTCAAACCAGTTCTCTTCGAAATATCTACTCTTGTGTGGGGATAAGTAGAGGCAGAAAACATTATTCTTTTAAAATTCTGTCAGTCATCTCAATTGTCTGATATCTGAAACTCTGGAAGTCCTTATCCAAAAGCGGCATACACAGCTACTAGAGCTGTACACAGAAAGTGCTTTTGGGGGGTAGAAAGGCAACACAATCATGCCAAAGAAGGGAAGAAATCCAAATCCATTTCTTTGCCCCAATAGCTGATACATGTAACTAGTGATTTTGAGAGGACTCTGCCATGGTAGCTGCTATGGTAGCTGGAAAAGGGTACTAGAAGTTTCTAGAGGACGTTCTCCCCAGCAGAAAAGACTGAAATAGCATCATTCCCCACCTGGAACTAGTGAGAGTGGTAGCCCCAGCATCAGTAGGAAAAGATATGCCAGAGAGCTCTGGATGACTGCCACTACCTTTCCGACCACCACAGGTCACTTCCTAATCCCTTGTGGGGTAGAGAGAATATGGTGGCAGGAGAAGTTTGCAAGAATTTGAATTTCAAAAATAATAAACCCTGTGTGTGGTGGGGGGTGCTTTACTCCTGTATTCCTATTGTATTGTAATTTCTTTACGCTTGTTAAGGTTGCTTTAATTGTACCATACCTTATCATTCTGCTACCAAATAGTCCAAATACCTCTGTCAAATGATAGTGAAAAGACTAGTAAATAAAATGACATATTAATTACTGTGAAGTGTTTAGCACTTTATAGAAAATTGAACTATAATCCCTTAAAAAGAAAGAAAGAAAGAAACCAGTTCTTCTATGCTTCTGCAGCATAAAAGGGATGAAACAAAAGCTAAGGTTGAGAGAAATCTAAAATACACTATCTGTTGAAGAAGATAGGAAGAAACAAGAGTCACCTTTTGCCCATTATGGTTAATGAAGCTATGATTTAACTGCTCTGTAAATTTTGGACAAACTCAAAATCTTTGCTAGGAATGTCTGGACTTTCACACTGATTACTTACTTACTTGGAAGCTGGATTGGATTACATGTAAAAGTCTCTCCATCCCAGCATTTTGATTAAACACAGTCATAACTGGAAGATGAGTTTCACAAGTATGGCTACACTGCATAATGCACTGTATTATCATGCAACCCCTACAGAATTCTCTTTCTCCAGGAGTATTCAAATAACTGGTGCACAAGGAGTTACTCCTATATCCACACACATAAATGCACACACGTCTGCATACTCCATTCCTGCCATGGTAAGAGGAAAAGGCACAGATGGTGGTGATAACACTCCTTGTACACTGTCAAGAGAGAAGGAGGTGGGGGCAATGTGGAACTGTTTTAAATGCTGGCTGGAGCCAAGCAGCCATGAAAGTGGGGAATTGGAAAATAACTTTCCTTGTAGGATGGGCTTTTCCAATACTGCTTCCCACAGCAGGCATTCAAAAGAGTAGCCAGGTTGTCCACCCTCCTGCCTTGGCAGCATTTGAGCAGGGCCATTAGAGAAGGAGGACCTACAGTCATTGCCAAGTTCTTCATTCTTCTCACTTCCATATTCAGTGGAAGGAACTAGTGGATGTTAGACCACTGCTGGTCCCAACTGGCTACTAATCCAGGGGCCTTGCTTTTCCCACATTGCCCTCGCACTATCCCTGATTATTACACTAATTGCTAGAATAATAATAATGTTTATTTCTATTTCCCACCTCTCCCTTCGGATTGAGGCGGGATTCCAACATATTAAAATACAAACAATGCAATCTAAAAACATCGTAAGACTTCAACAACCAATTAAAACCAACTACAATTCAGTCCTTAGTCTAGTCAATTCTCCTGTATTCTGTTTGGATCGAACTGTGTTTTTAATTTCTGATCCATTAGAGTAAGTCAGGTGGATAGGCCCGCCGGAAGAGATCTGTCTTAAGTGCTTTCTTAAAAGCATCTAAGGTGATAATAAGACGGATCTCCTCTGGCAAGTCAATCCAAAGTTTCAGAGCCATAACAGAGAATGCCCTCTGGGAGATTGACGTTAATCTTGTCTTAGTGACATCTAGCAAATTCTTCCCTGTTGTTCTAAGAGTGCGGGGCGGATTGTGTAGGGAGAGGTGTTCCTTCAAGTAACTCGGGCCCAAGCCATATAGGGCTTTAAAGGTAACGACCAACACTTTGTATTGTGCCCAGAAGCTAATTGGTAGCCACTGTAGAGATTTTAATATTGGGGTAATATGATCTATTCTTGACGCTCCAGTAAGTAATCTGGCTGCCCCATTCTGAATCAATTGAAGCTTCCGGGCTTGGTACAAAGGTAGCCCCATGTAGAGTGCATTACAGAAATCTAAATGAGAGGTTACCAGCGCATGTATCAATGTTTCAAGGTCCTCTTTGCCCAGGTAGGGACACAGCTGGCATATCAGCCGAATCTGATACCACACACTCCTGGCCGTCACCTCCACCCCTGAAGTCAGCTGAAGGGACGAGTCCAGGAGTACACCCAGACTGCGAATTTTGTCCTTTAGGGGAAGGGTGACCCCGTCCAGGACAGGATGACAAATCTCAATCTCTGGGCTCAGAGAGCCTATCAAAAGTACCTCCGTTTTCTCTGGATTCAGCTTAAGTTTGTTTTCCCTCATCCAGCCCATTACCGATTCCAGGCAGGTGTTCAGAGAAGAGATGACATCCTTGGTCACTACAGCAGTTGGAGTCATAGAGAAGTAGATGTGTAGAGTGTCATCAGCGTATTGATAATACTACGCCCCATGTCTCCGGATGATCTCTCCCAGTGACTTCATGTAAATGTTAAATAGCATGGGAGACAGAATGGCGCCTTGAGGGATGCCAGATGTCAGCTCTCTTTTACGAGAGCAGCTGTCTCCCAGCTTCACCATCTGGAATCTGCCCGAGAGGTAGGAACGGAACCAGTGGAACACAGTGCCACCAATTCCTATCCCCCTCAGGCATTCCAGAAGTATACTGTGGTCTACAGTATCGAATGCCGCTGAGATGTCCAAGAGCACCAATAGGGTCACACTTCCACTATCGATGCCCAGACGGAGATCATCGACAGACGGAGATCATTGACCGTCTCAACTCTGTACCCCTTTCTGAACCCGGTTTGAAATGGGTCTAGATAATCAGCTTCTTCCAAGACCGCTCTCTCGATCACCTTACCCAAAAATGGTAACAGTGAGACCGGTCTATAGTTGTTTCTAATCAAGGGATCCAGGAAGGGCTTTTTCAAAAGTGGTTTAACCACGGCTTGTTTCAGCTCAGTTGGAAATTTGCCCTCCCTGAGGGATGTGTTGACAACAAGCTGAAGTAATGTCATCACTGCATCCCCTCCTTGGACGGTCAATCAAGATGGACAGAGATCGAGAGGGCACGTCATCTTCTTAACACTACCAAGGAGCTTGTCCACTTCCTCAGTACTTACAAACTCAAAATGATCTAGTTCAACCAAGTCCACGGAGTTGCCGGACACCTCTCTCATTGTTTCTGTATTAATGCTGGCGTCTAGATCGGCCCTTATCTGAGAGGTCTTATCAGCAAAGAAGTCATTAAAAGCGTCACAGCAGGCATTTGTTGGTTCTAATAATGAATTTAGGGTGGGGGGAGGCCGAATTAGTTCTTTAACCACCCTGAATAGCTCTGCTGGACGGGACTCTGCTGATGCAATACATGCAGCATAAAACGAGTTCTTTGCTGCATCGATTGCAGCTCCATAGGACTTTAATATGTTCTCTAGGAGCACCTTGTCAGATAAGCGTCGGTTTTTGGCACCAGCGGCACTATAGTCATCTCATCTCTCGCTTCATCCTCTGAAGATCTTGTGTATACCACCGTTGTTTATTTGAAGCAAGTTGGAGAGGACGCTCGGGAGCAATACTGTTTATAGCCCCAGTGAGGTCGGTGTTCCAGGTATTAACCAGGGCATCAACAGAATCGTCGTCATTCCCAACCATATAACCATCTAGGGCTTCTTGGAACCTTCCATCAGCCTTTGAGGGCGGACCATCTTAATAGGCCCTCCACCCCCGGGGGGGGGTTATGGATAGTGGCCTTTAATCCTATCTTGACCAGGAAGTGGTCCATCCATGACAGGGCAGAAGTCCCAATGACCTCTGCCCACAGATTATCCTGATCCGTACATATTGCCTGCACAATATGTAGGCCCTGAGATCAATTGGGACAGGTTCATGGCGGTCATGGAATCCATGAACTCCCGAGCTGCATCTGTTGGATTTGTTGAGCCGGCCTCGAAGGGGATGTTGAGGTCCCCCAGGACAAGAAGAACAGACCATTATGTAGGTCAACAATAATTATGCTACTCCACAGAACTTCATGGTTGCCAGGAGGTTCCAAAAATTGAAATGGATTTATGTGGGCTCCAAAATGACCCCCTCACTCAGCTTGGCTATTGGATCATCTTGGACAGTAAAGAGTATTAGAAGACTTCCTTTTCTATTTAAGCCTTTACTGACCAACACAAGAGTGCTCGTTTTGATGTGTTCTCTATTCTTTTGTCATAATTTGGGCCTAACACCTGATTTTTCGAGACGTATCTTTTGGTCTTAACTAACAGCTTAATCCCACGTGGCTCCTGGCTCACCTCAGTTCAGTTCCCCACAACCAACCCTGAAAATTACAGACAGTTATCCAATTATTGTGTGTGTTTGTGTGGTTTGTCAATGTATGAGCATGCTGTAAGCCCCAGAAAAGAGTCTGATAAGCAAAGCTCTCATCAAAGTGAAGGGTGGAATAAAAGAAGATGGAGATGTATGAGTGTCTCATCCAGTATTTTACAAACTCATTTATACTTAGATAGGTTAAAGTACAATAGAGAGAGGAAAAAAATAAAGAGCCACCCTGGATCAGACCAAAGATAAATAGTTCCACATTCTGGAGTCGCTTTTGAGAAGATCCCCAAGATACACTAGTTGGCAACCTGATAAAATGTGGATTGGATAATGCTTCTGTTAGGTGGATCATACTCAAGGATATTTTATCACCAGCTTGTCATCTATGTGGAAAGAAGTGATGAACACTGGGACCAGTATTGTTCAGTTTTTTAAATAAATGATTTGCATGAAGGCATTAGATCTGAACATAATTCCAAACTGAAAGGGAAAACTAATACCTGAAAAGCTCTAATTAAAAAGGAGCTGATTCAAGATGATAATGACTCTATAAGGCAACTAACAAAATTAGCTTCAGTAGAGATAAATGGAAAGTTTGGCCCTGAGGGAGGCAAAATTCTATCTAAATCTTACCTATATGGACATCTGTCTGGATGACATCTCTTTTGACAGCAGTAATTGTGAAAAAAGATGTCAAGATTTCAGGCACGGCAGCTAAACATGATTCAACACTGTGATCCAGTGTCTAAAGAGACTATTGCAGTATAGAATCAAAAGAAGTGATGTGTCCAGATAATGAGAAGCATTGGTTCCAATGTAATTCTCCTTTGAGTGGACCAAGGCAGGAGTACTGCATTCAGACCTGGGCAGTGCAAATTAAAAAGAATACTGACAAACAGGATTTGGTCTAGAAGAATGTGGCAGAGGTGATGGGGGCTTGTAAACCAAGTCCTATGTGAAAAGGTTACAGGATGCAGGTATATTTAACCAGGAGAACACATGATTAAAAGGTTGTATGACAGCAATCTTCAAATATTTGAAGAGCTGTCATATTTATGATGGAAGTTGTTCACTGTTGCTCCCAAGAGCGGGATATGAACCACTGAGTTCAAATAACAAGAAAGGAGAATGTGACTAAACCTTTGGACAAACTTTCTGATGGTACAAATTGTTTGACAAGAGAATAGTCTGACTTAAAAGTTCTGGGCTCTCTTTCATTAAAGTTTTATAAGCAGAGGCTAGATGAACATCAATTACACTGTTGTGAATTTTGTACCTTGGCATGGGTTTGATTTGAACTTGCAACTCATAACTCAGTGATTCTGACTTGTGAAATCCGAGACTTCTTTCATGAGGTTGGTAAGATATGCATACGAAAGATAACACTGTTTTATCTTTATTAATTAGACTCTGGAAGCAACAAGTTACAAGTAATGTTCTTAACTGTAACTAGTTGATGTTTGTATAAACAAATGTGGAACAAATGCCATTATAAGAAACAATGTAATAAGTACAACTATTTTGTTGGTGTAATGAGTAACAGAAAGCATTACTTTTCAAAAGTAACTCTTCAAGCATTGCAAATACATTATTAGATAACAAGAAATAATATATGATAGAAACCATTCCTTCCCTCAGAGTTTGGATGATGATTTTAAAAAAGCAGCACATTTCTCTTGGTGTTAAAAAGAGAACATTTCTCTTGATGTTAACAAGGGCATACCATAGTTATCTTTTAGTAAAGTTGTTACTTTTTCACTTAAGAAGTAAGTTTTATTCAATGCTTTTTCTCATTATTTTAGGGGGCTAACATGCTTTCCTGGGGCATTTTGAAGAGGTCCTTCTGCCCAATTTAGAATATTTATCAACTTTTTGGGATGGATGTTGGGCACATAAAGGAATTAAAAGATAATGAAAAATGGCAAGCCATGTAATGAATCATTATTCCCTACTCCCAGTTTTATAGCAATAAGTGACTCTTCTAGTTCTTGCAGTGAGTTCCATAATAAATTGTTTAAATAACTTTCCATGTTCTAGAGAAACCATTTATCTATTTAAAAGTTTGCAATAAGTAACATTTACTGTCCACCTGTTGATTGTTTCTTAACCATGAGAAAACCCTTTCACTTTTTCCTATGAGTATTTCTCTCTTCTCACCAATGTTACTGCATGTTATGGACACTTCTGTGTAGAAGCCAATATAAGATGGTCACAGTAGTGATATGAATTCTTACATGTTGTATGTATGTTATTTGCAGTTTGGCTAATTCTGCATTATGTTTGCCATTTACAGAAAAAAGAGGATTTCCAAGGGGCTCGACAGACTGGCAATTTATGCCAGCCTGCGTGCGTGGTAGGGCTGTGATAGGGCTGAGCATTCACATGATCCAAGCCCTTCTTTATCCACCAGGGCACCATTATGGCATGCACCTGTCCATAGCGCAGCACACAAGGGGCATCATATGCCACGCCGTGGCGCTTATGACGCCCCTTCTAAGGCGCAAAAAGGAGACAATTTTGGGGCTCCCTTTTGCTCCATGCACAGGCTGCAGCATGTGATTGCCACGGCCTGCTTCCAGGGCAAGAATAGGTGGCTGGATGCCGCTAATCTGTACAGCCCCCAAGTAAGCAGTATAGTGTAGATTTGAATAACTGTTGGCTATCACATACTCAAATAGCCCAATTGCATAACATTTTCTGCATGCAGTTACTGTTTTCGCCTCCTTTTTTCTTTGAATCTAAAATAATGTGAAACCTGTAGCCTGTTTAGTACATTGATCTATTACAATGAATATGTGGTTTTGGCACAGGGGATGAACGCTCACAAATATTGATAGCACCTCTATTATTTGTTTAGAACAGTGTTGGTTCCAAATGTGTCAGATGTCTACCTTATCTCTTTACTTAGTACACAATAATTTCCCTGTAAGATAAACTGGCTAAAATATTGCAACCAGATCTAGCTGAAAAGAAGCAGAGTCACTTTAAATCATCTGATACATGAACAAAAATATATCTTAACATATCATTTGTTTATTAAAAGGTCTTCAAAAACCTGTCAAACAGGATAGACCTTCCACAACATTTTGTTTGAATCTCCTCAACAGCAGGCAGATTACTCAGTCTGAACATTAATTTCAAGAAACATGATTGACCACTGAGTAATTTTAGCAATAGTTTTTGCTGAACCGTTTGTGGTAAACAATGTTGTTAGCTGAGCAGAAGAGTGACTAGACTTCAAAATGAATAAGCCTACAGGCAAGTACTGAAATACTTCATTGCCCAATAGTATGCTACAGATTCTTTTATTATGAGCAAAGCACATTAAATTCCAAGGCAGTCACCACACTAAAACACACACACACAAAGCAGAAAGCTACATTTAATTCTTCAGTTTAGCTCCAGAAAACTGCTTCAGAATCTTCCTCTGCAAATATTTTATAAATTAATATGTTTTATATTGCTCATGTCACATAGGAAAGCTGCCTGTGCATGAATATAAGGGAATCTATCTTTCAAATAATTTTGCCCAAATCTGTAAATGCACATGATTGTTAACTGTTTAAACTTTGCAAATTCTCAATTTTTAAAACATTTTTCTGAAAAAAATTAAATTGTTATAAATTATTTAAGCCAATTTTATTGCCAGCTGTCCTGAAATCTTATGATATAGGGTGAGATATAAATATTTTGTTGTGTGCTATCAAGTCATTCCCGACTTATGGCGACCCAAAGGCAACCCTATCATGGGTTCTCTTGGCAAGATTTGTTCAGAAGAAGTTTGCCATTGCCTTCACCTGAGGCTGAGAGAGTGTGACTTGCCCAAGATTTCATGGCCAAGTCTGAATTCAAAGCTCGTTCCCCAGAGTCCTAGCCCGATGCTCAAACCACTACACCATGGTGGCTCCAAGGAATACATTGAGATTGTAAAAAGTCCCCCCAATCTGGCTTCAGCACTAAATGTGCACAGGGCAGTCATAGAATCTTAGTGCTGTAGTAAGCCTGAGGGCAGGGAACCGTCTAATTAAAAGATTGTGTGTTCAGTGCTGTGTAAATTTACAGCGCTATATAAATAAAGGTTAATAGTAGTAGTAGTAGTAGTAGTAGTGCTGGAAGTGACCACAAGGGTAATTGAGTTCAACCCTCTCCAATATGGGAATACACAACTACAGCACCCCTGGAGCATGCCCATCTAACCTCTGTTTCAGAAAAATGCCACTATCCTTTGAGGCTGTCTATTCTACTGTTGAATAGATATTAAGAGGTTCTTCCTAATGTTCAGGTGAATGTATTTTTTGTAATTTAAATCCATTAGTTTGTGTTGCTCTGGAGCAGCAGAAAACATGCTCACTCCATCTTGAACAAGAAATCCCTTCAGATATTTAAAGATGGCTATCATGCCACCTTTCAATCCTCTCATCTCCAAGCTAAACATACCCAACACCCTAGATCTTGGTTTCTAGGCTGTTGATCCTCTTGGGCACCCTTCTCTAGAAATATCCCATCATATTGATGATGTTCTTGAACCCATTACATCCATCTTCTTCCTCCTTCATAGTCAACTCTCACCTGCATTTTTGGCAAGATAAAAAACTCTTCTCCTGTTTCCTCCTAGTTTGGGCAGAAAGCACGTCACATGAAAACCTCCCTTTCCTTCCCATGCCTTCACAGCTCATTCCCAAGCTGTTTATATTTTCCTCCTTCTAAGTCCTGTGTCAGCTTAAAAATATTTTGCTGACCTCACTGCAGAAGCCTTCTGTAGCTCTCCCTAAAAAACGGACACGTTACTAAATGATGCTTTTACTGAAAGATGCAAGGAATATGGCCACTCTTGTTTGTTGTCTGTTTCTGAAATAACAGTTGAATAATTGCTATTCTAACAAACTCTTAGTCTAAGGTCCATGTTTTGAATTCCCTGGACCTTTCCAATTGCCCTACGTGACTGGCATAGATAGATAGTGGTATAATGGTAAATTCTGAAGTAGAAACATTTCCCATAAATAAGCTCCTGAGCTTAAAAAAGTAGGCAGACTGTGATACTGTAACCCCTATGAACTATTGGTTTGGTCCAGTGGATTGCAAACCTTTAAAAGAAGTGGCTGTATTTGCTAGATCAGTTGAAAAAGGGAAAGAGAGAGATGGAGATGGGAAGAGCTGTGTTTACCAGGAATAAATATTAGGCTCTTACCGGTTTGAATTAGGTAATTGAGGGGACTGCATGGCTTGAAATTGGTGGAGGATTTCTCAGAAACAGCAGTAGCACCTAGCTAACGCTTGTTAGCACTGCACAGAAGGAGGCACCAGTAAACTACTTCCAAATGTTTTTTATCATGAAATCCCTATGATGAGACAATCCAAAATGAAACAAGAGAAACAACCAGTTCCTGACGAGGAGCACAAGACACATGTGTATATTATTGTACCTAATGGACAATTGGACTCAAGGTGAAAAGATGTTCAGAAAGGACAAAGGGATGCTAGTGGGGAATTCCTTATAGTGGTTGTTATTTGTTTGTATCAATTCTATATTTTTATTTAGGGCTTTGAGATTGCTTACAATAATATCTGAACAGCAAGACTTCTGCAACAAGCACTCATGGTTTGTGGGCTGCATAGAGCTTTGGTAGACTATATAAATAGGGATATGGATTCAGTATAAAATAGGTTGTATTGTCATTTAATTTAAAAGTTGGTTTAAATTGGCAAACTTTTAAAAATCTTTTTGTCGTGTTTGAAGTGTTTGTCCACCCCCAAGTTATAAAATTATAAACAGTGTGGTGAAAGTGGATAAAAAGGTTGTTTTTCTGTTTCATGTTATAATTGAAGATCATGCTATTAAAACTGATCAGTGAGACACTGGAGAAAGCGACATGAAACAATGTATTCATGGGACACGCCATCAGTGTACAGAATTTGTTGTTGCAAAATGTGATAGCTACTTTCTTAGATGACTTTAAAAGGGAATTCAACAAATTTACAAAGGGCAAGTCCAGAATACCATAAAGGCATAGATCCTGTCTGATCTTGGAGCAAAGCAGGGTCAGCTCTATTTAATACTTGGATAAGAATCTGAAAATGAATACCAGGTGCAGCAGGCTATATTTCAGAGGAAGAAATGGGCAAAACCACCTCTGATAATTCCTTGTGAAAACTTTATGAAATTAATGGGGTTGCTGTAAGTCAACAGGCAACTAGCCAACATGTCCCCTATTCCCTCAAACCCAAACTGATGCAATACCAATGGAAAAGCAACAACAACATATCCTGCTTGTGGACTTCGCAAAAGCATCTGACAATCTCCTAGAGAAAAAGGATAGTGGACTAGATCAGGAGTGGTAATTATGTGGCTTGTGTAGGGTTGCTAGTCCCTGTAACACTGGCCTGTATGGCCAAAGGTGGGGAACACTGCCATGTACAGTCCAACAACACTTGGAAAGCTTCATCATTCCTAGTCCTGTATTCCATGGAGCTTTGGACTGATGCAGCAGGAGTGTGGACATAGTCCATTCCTTCACCTTTGGACACATGTATTACACTGTTTCAGCAAAAATAGCAAAGTCTTGTGCCACTTTAAAGACCTGCAAGTATTATATGGCATGTGCTTTTGTGGATTGTAGCCAGCACCATTAGATGCATGGAATACAGCCTCCTTTGGAACATACTTAAATACCAGTTGAAGGAGAGGGAGGGATGTTGGGGGGGGGGGAATTTTAAAAGCTGAAATCACCATTACTGGACTTAATAATTCCATTCACATCATCAGAGATTCATATATTAATGTGAAATATGCCATCATTTGCCAGCATTGCCCCACAGCATTTTACATAGCATAAATGGGCCACTCTGTATGCAAAATAATAAATGGACCCAAATCTGACATCAAAATGGCAACCAGTGAAGCAATGCTTCAGTCTCCCAGGGCACTTGCTCTTTGATTTCAGGGTGGCCATCCTCAAACAAAGGAGAAAGAGTGCAGGAAGAAATGGCTACATGAGAATTTGTCAGCAAATTCACCTCTGATCCTCCTCTGACTTGTATAGTGAGCACAGACAAAAGTATTTTATTTTATTTTATATTTATATTCTGCTCTGTATGCAAAGATCTTTGGATGCCATACAGTAAACCAAATTCTGACAAATTTAAAACAGTGTGAGCAATTAAAATGATTCCAAAAGGCTAACAATAAAAATTAATCAGCTCATCTGAGCAGGCCCATTTGTATTACTGCACAACTTTTTGCTTGGTTTCTTATTGCTCATGAGACAATTTTCTTCTTCCAGTACTTTTTCCATTTGTATTTTCTCCAGGACTTCTGAGTTAAATCCCACATCCATGAGACTGTGTCTAAATCCTATCCCTCATACTTGGTTAGAACAAAGACATGTCATCACCATACATGGTGCAATCTGCTTAACTATACAAGGATGTCTGTTACTGCCTAATGACTGTCAAGCAACCACTGTTAAGAACATCACTATGCTGATACAACTGGCATTTCTTTTCTCCATATTCTCCTCTCCTGCATCTGATGACTGAGCCCATGCTTCCTACACCTGATGAAATGGGCTGTAGTCCATGAAAGCTTGTGCCAAATAAAGCTTCTTAGTCTTTTGTTGTGTGCTTTCAAGTTGTTTCCAATTTATAAAAAACTTACCACAGGTTTTTTGGTGCCAATGGGTTTCCATGACACAATTTTTTTTCTTCTAACTTAAGTGATACTTAACAGTATTTCTATTATCTTACTAAATCTAACCTTCCTATATAGCTCAGCAATACATGACTGGAATGATGCTCAATGGATAGAGTTTGGAAGTAACTAGTTATAAATGGCTAGTGAACTGAAATTTATTATTCTCATTATGACTACAGTTGCCCCTCTGTTTGTGCAGACTTCATATCTGCGACCCTCGCTTACTCGCAAGAAGCAAATGGAGGGGATTAAAATAGGGTCTGCCCATTCAAGCCTATGGCACTTAAATATGTGCAAAATTCCATTTTCGCTGAGGGGGGGAGTGTCCTGAATGGATCCCCCATGAGAATGGAGGGCTGACGGTATAATGAAAACGTCACTACATTACATTATAACTGTTCACAATACACGATAAATGTCATATCTTCTATATAACTGTAACTTTTACATTCATACTTCCAGGGACATGATATCATTCAGTGGTCAAGGAGGCATATCACATGGTTCAAATGTTAGCTCAGGCTTCGCCTTGTTGTGAGTTTTGAAGTGATGTTAAAGTAGATGCGAGGAGGGTTTTCTGTACCACTGAAAGCAAATCATCACTGTGAAAAAAAAACCACAATTGTGACAGTAACTAGTTGTCTTGTTAGAATAACAGTAATTACTTCTTAAAAGTGCTTTTCCCATTCTCTCAGTGGCGCAGTTATTATTCTAGACTAGGGTAAGCCAGTTTGGTGTAGTGGTTTGTGTGTTGGACTGCGACTCTGGAGACCAGGATTTGATTCCTCGTTTGGCCATGAAACCCACTGGGTGACCTTGGACAAGTCACATGCTCTCAGGCTCAGGAGAAGGCAATGGCAAATCTCCTCTGAACATATTTTGCCAAGAAAACCCCATGATTGGGTCACCTTACGGCCACCATAAGTTGGAAATGAGTTGAAGGCACACAACAACAACAACATATTTACTTGGTTGAAAAATTAGCCTGCAAACAGGTTGTTTGTGGGAAGACCCTAAATCACTTGAGATTGCAGTACTGAAGGGAGGTGAATTCTGGCTTCTGTTAAGAGTACGTACTAGCTAGAAAAGCAAGGTCCACATTGAGGCTGAAACACCTTGCCTACCAAGATGAATGGGCAATGCCCCCACCCACAGAAGAGTATTGCTGCTCCTATGCCAATATTTGGTGTTTGCTTCCCTCCTCATTCATTTTTCCTTTTGTACTGTGTCTCACACTGCAACTGGCTTACATTTTAATATCTGTACAGAACTTAGAAATAGTGCTTTGTACATTTTAAATAATTAATAGTAACTTTACTCATAGCTGGAATTCAGTAGGCTAAGCTATTTGGGGATTTTAGGAAAAGAAGGTTCTTTGCATTGCACCCGTGCCCTGGTGGCAACATGATTCCATGGCTTCTCATACTACAATGAAGGCATGAAAGAGTAAGACATTCCAAAAGCATTGTTTTATGATACTCATGCTCTCCTCCAGAGTGCAGCCTGTTTAACCTTCAGAAGGGCATACATGCATTAGTGCAATTCTGCACATACAAAAGTCTCCTTTCAAAATTAAGAATTCTGTCGGGTATTCAGAGTGAGAAGAATATAGGGAAGGGTAAAACATATAGCAATATCTTCAAAATATGCCTGAAAGGGGGATGTTAGATAAACGGCTCTTAAAACTGATTAATTTAATAGTGAATATCTTTCTTCCTTTATAGCAGCTAACATTGCGATTTATATTATCATAATCTTTAATAGGAACAATTTTAAAAGGTGGAGCTGTGTTGGGAGAGGTTAACCATAGTTGTACTAAACCCAGTCTATGACCATTTTAAAGGATATGTAGCTATCAATGAGAGACATTAGCTCTGTATGAATAAGCAAACAAAGTGGTTGGGATTGTTGACAAAGAAAAATCTTATTCTGATTGGCCTTCCTGTGTGAAGGGATTCTAGGAGCTGTCCATGGAACTTCCAAAAGGAACTTCCTCCAACTCTGGTTTGAACCTGAAAAGCAGATCTTGTCCAGTGTTTAGAATTGTCCCTCCCTCTGTTTTTACACCTGCACAGAAAGCCTAGCCCTCCTTCCTGTCGGATTTATAGGGCAGTTAAAGGCTCAGCATTCTTTGGCCCATCCACACAGCTCCCTCTCAGCAGCTCCTTCTCTTTTCTCCTTTCTCCTCTGGCAGCACCAGAGACTCTTATGTGGTTCTTTTAGTACTGAGAATAATTCTGAATTTACTTCATGAGAGCACTTCCCCTAAAAGTATCTATTTTATAACTTTAGAGAGACTCCTAAATGCTGTTCTTACTTGGAAGCAAAGTTCATTGCTTTTAGTACAATAGGTGGGCTCCCCTCCAGCCCCGGGGAATATTGAAATGTTATCTGCTCCAGGTGTCAAATAAGCAAAATGCATCCCTGTTTCCTGGCACTGCAACAAAGTATGCTACTGCATCTCTACAGCTCCAGAGCATTAGTAACTATAGCTATAGGAATTCAAAATACTGTTACAATGATATTATTGGCTAGATTCTAGCAGTGCTGAAACACTGCCAATGGTATTTCTGCATTTATATTGTGACTGAGACCATTATGCTCACACTTATGTACTACTGCCAGCTGTGATTCTCATGAGAACTCCTGTGGGTTTCTATGCCTAACAGTGGATGGCTGAACTGTCCATAAAGGGCAGTTCTGTTATTTTTCTTCCTGATTCAACCAGGGATTGGTAATGTAGTGAGGGAGGTGCATTATGTAATGGGTTTCTGCCATTTGTTGCTTAACACTTTGTAGCTAAGAACAAGTGCCTAACTTAACATATTTCCTCCTCCGTCACAATCCCTTTTCCTTATGTGTCATGTTTTTAGCCTATGAACCTAACGATACTGGCCATGTTATTAATAAAATAGAATGGTCAGTATTTTATTTTATTTATATCCCACCTTTCTATCAAAGATAATCAAGGCGGCTTACATATTAACACTTCATACAAAATCCCAACATTCCCATTTCCCTCCCTCCCCTAAAACAAGAATTAAACAATTAAAAATTAAACATTAAAATAATGCAATTAAGATCAATTGTGTCAGCTTGGTTAGGGAGTCTGTTAGACAATGGGGTGAACGGTATACTAACAGAATCCCCAAACTACCCTTAGTCTCCAAGCTTTGGTACATATATTCAAAGTGGTCTGTTTTCTGGACAGTGGTCTGTTTTCTGGTTAAGGTAAGGTTGCTTTTATGAACTAAGGCCACTCTGTTCATGAACTTATTGACCTCTGTGATCTGCTTTGACAGCCCTTAGTATTCATGTAAATTATACAAACAAATAATAAAGAAAATCCTTTCACAAGCTGCTTTTCTTTCAGAACTATCTCAGGGTGAAAAGCAACTCATGAGAAAATTTTATTATTTGTTTATTTTACACAAATATGAGCTCTTCTTGTCATTTTTCCCACTGATAGGTGTTCAGTTGTTCAGTGGAGGACACTTTTTAGCAGACAAATTACAAGAAAGAAAAGAATCAAGCAGTTCCTTCTCCTCCACCAATCCTCCTGTTACTCCTTTTTTGGCTAAAAAGGCAGTCGACAGGAGGAAGAATCACAGAACTTCTCTGCATGATTGCTTTGACCCCATAGCTGACAACAAACATCTGCATGAATCGGAATAAAAATATCAATACAAAATCTTCACCTATAAAAGAAATCTATGGTGTGATAACTTTTTGCTTGACTTGCTTAAAAGTGGAACTTTTAAGAATGAAGCGTGAATAGTGAATAGAACATTTCTTTTTATGTTTTTCCTTTTATACAACTGTGTATAACTCGCAGTACACCACATATATGTAAAGGTTTAGAAAGACAGGTGACAGATAAACCTGGACTGACTTGACTATTTTAGTACCTTGCAATGTCATGAGGACAAAAAAATTATATTTTAAAGATTTTATATTCATATTAATCTAGTATAAAAAGGAAAAGTATAGGGAAAGAATCTAGTCTTCAGACTACCAGTATTTAAGCAAAGTTATATGGTTAGGCTGTAATGGGATATGGAAAGATGCAATTCTGTCATTGGCCATAAGCCTTTCCATGCTTGTATAAGATGATGAAGGTCTGTCAGGCAGGTGGCCTAATAGTTTTGAGGTGTTAACACAACAAATTCCTCTTATGTGAAAGTTAATTCCCCATAAAATAAGAGAAAGAAAGAGTAATTCCTCTCTTTTTTTTGGTGCAGTTTATGCAACTGCAGTGAGAACTCATTATTCCTCTCCATATCTCTGACAATAGACTGGAATTTGTGCATATAATCCCAGTTCTCCTGTTTGTCTTTCCAATTTTTGTTTGAAATGTTTTGCTAATGGTTTTTGTGTGCTACCACTTCTATTGTCAGATTTATGTCCATTTATTATCTTTCATAATTCACTGTTTGTTCGCTGTGGAGTGCAAAAAGACATTTCTGACGAAGGAAGGCAGATTTTAATGAGGATAGCACATGATTCTTGTGCTGGCTTTATAATACAAGTGACAAAAATAAAGTTAAATTACAGATTTGTTTTTAAAAGTTGTCGCCCGTTATTATTTTGGCTAGTGAAAATAGTCCTTATTTTGTTGGTATGTTGTAAGTCTCCCTAAACTCTGCATCTTGAAGAATTAACAATGCCATTCTAACTATTCTGGAGTTATGTGTGCAGAGTAAAGATAGACTGACAGCTAAAATCTACTGTTATGGCAGAATCATAGAATCATACAGTTGGAAGAGACCACAAGGCCCCTCCAGTCCAACCCCACATCATGCACTCCTGACAGATGGCCATCTAGTCTCAATTTAAAAATTTCTGAAGAAAGAGACTCCACCACACTCCAAAGCAATGTATTTCACTCTCAAACAGCTCTTATCATTAGGAAATTCTTCCAAATGGTTGGATGGAATCTCTTTTCTTGTAACTTTAATCCATGATTTAATCCATTTTTCCATTATTCCATTAATCCCTGTCTGTATGGGCCAAATAAAGTGTGCTTTCCCCCTTCTTCTTGGCAGGGAATTCAGACAACTCATGGACCAAACCCTAGTTCTGGTACGAATAATCTGGACAATGTCCAGGTCATTCAGCACAAAACCTCAGGTACACTCCTCTTATAACAAATTTTAAAAACTCACTTTTTGCTCTGGATCTTCCCAGAAGGTCCAGACCCCTCTGATGTGACACTGGATGGCTATTTGCACATGCATCGTGTTGCGCCACCTAGTATAACCACCACTGTGGTGACTGACTTGCTCTGAGCTCAGAATCAGACATCCAGCAATGTCATAGATGCTGGGTGCCTTGTTTTGATCTCAGGGGGGCGAGCCAAGCAGCACAGTAGGATGAGTGTGCGAATAGGCACCTGGCATCACAGTGGCAGTGCCAGGTCATGGGTGGGGATGTCAGGGGACCTCCAAAGCCAGAATACTCTGGGATGACCCTGGGGTATGATGGCTCATTCAGAAAAGGGCCTACTCTCTGGAGAAGTAGAAAACAAGCTTGCTCCATCCACAAAATGACATCCCTTCAAATATTTAAAGATGGTTATCATGTCACCAAGGACGTCAGTGTGGTGTAGTAGTTTGAGTGTTGAACTATGACTCTGGAGATCAGAGTTTGATTCTCAGCTCAGCCATGGAAGCCACTGGCTGACCTTAGGCAAGTCACATGCTCTCAGCCTCAAGGGAAGGCCATGGCAAATCTCTTCTGAACAAATCTTGCCAAGAAAACTAATGATAGGTTCGCCTTAGAGTTGCCATAAGTTTGTAATTACTTGAAGGCACACTGCAGCCACAAATCATGTCACAGCAGAATGTGCAGCAATGTTGGCAGATTGTACATAATACTGGTGTAAGGATTGGTTAGTGGAAGTAGCATTCCCAGGGATGCTGTAGGAGTGGCTGTTGGTGCTGTTCCATTAACTTGTATTTCTACTTGTGTTGTTTTGCTTTCTAATGTGCTGTTGGAAACACGTTGGACTATGAACAGAGTCGGCTAATATAACAATGGCTTCACCCTAAGGCAGGAATCACTGTGTGGCATAGCAAGGTGATGGAATCTGTTTTTGAATCCACAAAACAGACTGAAACAACCTCCCATTTTTGCTTGCAGCTCATTAAAACTTTTAGCACATGAAAATCCAGAAAAAAACAGCAACAAAATCACACATGGCCAGTTCATGTTTTGACATGTTGGTTCAGCAAGACTGATCTGGCATGCCTCTGGGATACTATTTAATTTGCTGATATGTGCTAAATAAAGAGCTAGAACCATTTTATTCATCTCTTATATTTAGGATGGACATTTAATGATAAAATGCTACCTAGGGATCAGAAAAAGTAAATCACCCAACATTTGTTTTAGAGAACTGAAGCAACGCTTTCCAAATCTGTCACTGTGCGGTTGCTTTGACCATTTATTTTTCCACTTCAAATACTGCTGCTTGTTTCAGAATCTTTTATGTAAACACAGATTAATAGATTTTAAAAACTGCAGGCACAGTGAAGAGATTAGTTATCCTCGTAATAATACTGGGTACAGGCCAAATTCTGCATTCTGATACACCTGGGCAACCCCACTCTTGTTTCCAGTCATAAGCAAACCCATTTGGGAATCCAGCCACACTTGAACCTGTCCCAAAGAAAAAACTAGCAGCATGCCTCTTCTATTATATCAGTCTGCTGAGGTTATCAAAGTCATCCTGTATCAGACTTATCCATATTTGTTTAATTTTTCCATGCTTCTTTCTTTCCTTCTTTTTTTCTCTTTCTAATGCAGCAAAAGTCTTTTATCCTATTGCAAATAGAAGGTAGCCAAGTAATTGTCAGAGCAATTCCACATATATCTACTCAGATGTAAACCGACTGATTTCAGATGGACTTACTCCAAGGTAAATGTGAATAGGATTAGAGACTAATCCTAATTGTTAGAGTCTGCAACTTTCTTAATACTTTTTACAAGTAATTGCTGTTACTTACAGTAAAAATAGTTCTTCTGCTAAACAAATAAAAAAAATCCGTGGTCCTGCAGATGTTGTTGAATTACCAACCCCTGGAGAGCCACAAATTTCCTATAATTGCAGTAATGCATAGTACTGACTGATTGTTCTACTCTGTTAATACTGATTGATCAAATGCTTGTGTTTATGTGGTGTCCCTTTGATAACAGTAACAATTCTAGGGATCTGGTTGTGTGGTATGATTTGTATGACTCCAATTCAAAATAAAACAAAACAAAACAAAAAAAAGCAAAAAAAATAAATCTGCATACAGTGTAAAACTGAACCAGGAAACCCACTGGCATGAGAATTAGACACAGTGATAGCTGTTCGTACCACTGTCCGACAGAACTCGCCATAGGCAGCACCCTCGCGCCTATCGGGAGGCTTTGCGTGCAGTGCAGAGATCCTTCTGCTCTGCATGCATTGCGTCTGCAGAGTCCCGTTCAGCAGAGCTGTTTAAGGTGGTGGGGGAGCTGACGCAGGCTTCCCCTGCGCCAAATCCCTTGCTTGACCCCACAACGGCCTGCTGTGACGATTTAACACCCACTTTGCAGACAAAATCTCTCGGATAAGGGCCAACTTAGATGCCAATGTTTCAGCAGTATCTGCAAATGAGGCACCTAGCGACTCCGTTGTTGTCACCTTACTGGATGAGTTTCAATCTGTAAGTACTGATGATGTGGACAAGCTCCTTGGAAGCGTGAGGAAGACGACCTGCTCTCTCGACCCAAGTCCATCATGGCTGGTCGTCCAGGGAGGGGATACATTGAGAACATTCCTTCGGGATGTCATCAATGCATCCCTCAGGGAGGATATTGTTCCACCTTTTCTGAAGGAGGCAGCTGTAAAGCCTCTCCTGAAGAAATCCTCCCTTGATCACCTGGACAGAAATAACTACAGACTAGTTTCCTTGCTGCCATTTTTAAGCAAGGTGATCGAGAGAGCGGTCGCCTCACAACTCCGTCTTGGATGAAATGGATTTTCTTGATCCATTTCAAACCAGCTTCCGGGCAGGATGTGGAGTTGAGACTGCCATGGTTGCTCTGACAGATGACCTCCGCTTGAGCATTGACAGGGGTAGTGTGACCCTGCTGGTGCTCTTGAACCTCTCAGCGGCCTTCGACACTATAGATCATGCCATCCTTCTGGACCGGCTGAGAGAGATGGGCATTGGAGGCACTGCTTTGCGGTGGTTCTGTTCCTTTCTCTCTGGCAGGTCCCAAAGGGTGAGGCTTGGGGACAGCTGCTGCTCTAAAATCGAGCTAAACTGTAGTGTCCCTCAGGGCGCTATTCTGTCCCCAATGCTATTTAATATTTATATGAAGCCACTGGGGGAGATCATTCGGAGGCATGGAGCTCAGTGTCATCAGTACGCTGATGACACTCAGATATATTTCTCCATGACAAGATCATCTGCTCAGACCTCAGACGGCGTCTCCTCTCTCAATGACTGCCTGGCAGTGTTAATGGATTGGATGAGGGAAAACAGATTGAGGCTTAATCCAGACAAAACGGAGGTACTGACAGTCACTGGCCCAAAATCAGGTCTGGTAATACAACTCCCGGTCCTAGACGGAGTCACACTCTCCTCAAAGGACCCTGTTCGCAGTCTGGGGGTACTTCTAGACTCGTCGCTCCACATGACTAGTCAGGTGAATGTGACGGTCAGGAGTGCCTGTTATCAGCTTCAGCTGATACACCAGCTGCGCCCTTTTCTGGAGATGAGGGACCTGGAAACTGTGGTACATGCTTTGGTCACCTCACGTTTAGATTACTGCAATGCGCTCTACATGGGGCTGCCCTTGTGCCTAACCTGGAAACTTCAACTGGTTCAAAATATGGCGGCCAGATTAGTTACCGGAACATCTAGGAGAGAGCACATAACATCTGTGCTGAAATCTCTCCAGTGGCTGCCAATTAGTTTCCGGGCACA
Organism: Urosaurus nigricauda; assembly: GCA_034509955.1. NCBI lineage: Eukaryota > Metazoa > Chordata > Lepidosauria > Squamata > Phrynosomatidae > Urosaurus > Urosaurus nigricauda. The sequence goes on along the minus strand of JAOEGL010000002.1, from coordinate 45,930,944 downwards.
GTACAAGGTGCTGGTTTTGACCTTTAAAGCCCTTCATGGCTCAGGTCCATCCTATCTTAGGGACCACCTCTCCCCATGTGAGCCCCCTTGCACTCTTCGGTCCTCTGGGAGGAATTTGCTACAGCCTATGAAAACTAGGCTGGCACAGACCTCCTGGAGGGTCTTCTCTGCCGTTGCTCTCAGGCTATAGAATGACTTGCCGGATGAGATGCGCCTAATTACAACTTTGGATCGCTTTAAGAGAGCCACCAAGATGCATCTCTTCCAGCAGGCCTTCCCAGAAAACGATTAACTTTCTGTCATCTACTGTCCCTCCAGTCCCATTTACAAAGACATTGATACACTTGAGGCCGCCCACATACCCAATTTTTAGAGCTACAGTGTTCCCCCGGGTTACGAAGGTAATCCGTTCCGGATTATCTTTCGTAACCCGGAAATCTTCGTTTCCTGGGGGACCGCTTTAGGAGATGGACCACGCAGCAAATTTAAAGGGGCCGCGCGGTTTTTCGTCTTCGCATCCCGGGGTTTTGTTCGCATCCCGGGGGCTGTTTTGCGGTCCCGGCGGTTTCTGCTCCCGGGGATTTCGTTCCCGGGGGGCTTCATAACCCGGGGGACCACTGTATTATTGTCTAATGTTTATCTTTTAATGTTTCACTCTTTTAAATCTTATTCTTAGTTTAATCTATTTTTAAGGGGTGGGAGGGGAGACCAAAGTCTGCCCCGATTGCTCACCCAGAGGGGTGGAATATAAATAAATATTTTATTATTATTATTATTATTATTAATTATTATTATTATTATTATTATTATTATTGCTAATTGCAGCTAGACAAATGAATGTTTGGAAAACACTTCTTACAGAGATGGTAATGAAAAATTTGAAAACTTCTAAACTTAGACTTCTGTTGCAGCTTTTATTTTTGTTATTGTAAGGGTCTGAATTTCATAAAGACTTAGGCCCTATACAGACTGGCCCAAAAGGCCAGCCTGTGGGCAGAGTCAAGGCACAGCTTCCTGATGGTAGATACCCTGACTCCATCCCCAGGACGTCATGATGCCATGTGTCATTCCAGATGGCGCGTGTCATCATAGAGTATCTCTGGTGCTGCATCCAGATGATGCAGTGCCAAAGGGGTGCCATACAGCTGTGCTGCCACGGCTATGGCACCTTCCAGAAGCCAGATCAGAGCTGTGGCATGACGTTGCTGCAACCATGATCCAGCCTTAGGGGCAGTCTGTAGAGCCCCTTAATCTCCATTATAGTTGCTAGTATGTACTATAGTTGTGGTAAAGATGGAATGTAAACATGATAACTGCAGCAAATAAGGAGACCTTTATCATTTATATCTAATTCAGGGGTGGGAATTGTGTGGCTCAACAGATGTTGTTGAACTGCAGTCCCCCCACCATTTCTTACCATTGGCTATGTGGCGAGGACAGCTTGGAGTTGGAGTCCAACAATTTCTGGAGGCCCACACAATTCCCACTCCTGATTTAATATCACAAGAACATAAGAACTGTTATATTAGGTTTGGCTCATTCCTTTGCTGCTATTTCTCCATTAAAGATAAAAAGTAAATTTGAACAGTTTACATTTGTGTTTGATAAAAATCCATGTATAGACACCATTAACAGATTAGATTTCCAAATCTTGTTATAATGCCATCCATCAAATGTGAAATCAGAATGCTTCTCAGAGCAAATTTAACTCACATTGTATTCCCTTTACCTTTTAATCTTTCAGAAAGGTTTTATTGTTGTTATCCAACCTCGAGTTGATCTCGACCCATGATGACCCTGTAGAAGAGACATCTCGAAGACTCCCTATGGTCCACTGCTCTGCTCAGGTCCTTCAAATTCATACCCATGACCTCATTAATGGAGTCCATCCATCTAGCATGTGGCCTTCCTCTCTTTCTGTTTCCCTCTACCTTTCCTAGCATTATTGTTTTTTCCAGTGAGTCATGCCTCCTCATGATGTGGCCAAAGTATGACAGCTTCAGTCTACCCATTATGGCTTCCAGAGAAATTTCTGGTTTGATCTGTTATTTGACTTCTTGGCTGTCCATAGTAATCTCAGCACTCTTCTCCAGCACCACATCTCAAATGCATTTATTCTCTTCCTATCCACTTTCTTAACTGTCCAGCTCTCACATCTTTACATGGTAATAGGGAATACAATGGCTTGTATGATTCTAACTTTCATGCTCAGTTGTACGTCTTTACATTTTAGAATATTTTCTAGTTCTCTCATAGCTCCCTTCCCTATTCTTAGTCTTCTTATGATTTATTGACTGCAGTCCCAACTCTGATCAATATTTGATCCCAGGTATGAAAATTCTTTTTCAGCTCGTTAGTATTGTGTTGCCTGTGTATCTTAGATTGTTAGTATTCTTTCTTCCTATTTTCACAAAGCCCTACATGGCTCGGGCCCATCTTATCTCAGGGACCGCCTCTCCCCGTACGATCCTCCCCGCACACTTCGATCCTCTGGGAGGAACCTACTACAGCCTATCAAGACCAGGCTGGCACAGACCTCCCAGAGGGCCTTTTCTGCAACCGCTCCCAAGCTCTGGAATGGTCTGCCGGATGAGATGCGTCTCATGACATCTTTAGATTGCTTCAAAAAAGCCCTAAAGACGCATCTCTTCCGGCAGGCCTTCCCCTGAAATTCCCTATCCCCGGCTTCGGTCCCAGACTTTGATTTCCTGCCTACTCCCATGTTTCTGATCCCCACTTATGACGTGGCCGCATAAGGAAGGGTTAGGATGTTGTTATATGTTTTTAAATAATTACTGTTTTAATCACTGCCGGTTTAATCTATTTTTAAGGGGTGGGAGGTTTGGAAACGGGTCATGGGATTGTTTTAATCTATGGTTTTTTTTTACTTGTACCCCGCTCCGAGTGTATGTACAGAGGAGCGGGCTATAAATAAACTATTATTATTATTATTATTATTATTATTATTATTATCACTCCTCCTTCTTCTGTGTCCAATCCTGCTTTTCGTATAATATGTTCTTCATACAAGTTGAACAGATAGGATGAGAGGATGCAGCCTTGTCTGGTCCCTTTACCAATTGGGAGACATTTTGTTTCTCCATGTTCTGTCCTGACAGTGGCCTCCTGTCTTGAGTAAAAATTCCTCATTAGGACTATCAGTGTTGGAACTCCCAAGTGTTTAAGAGCATTCCATAGTCTTTCGTGATCTATGCAGGCAAAGGCCTTGCTATAGTCTATAAAGCACATGCCGATTTTCTTTTGGAATTCCTTGGTGCGCTCCATTAGCCACCGCATGTTTGCTATGTGGTCCCTAGTGCCTCTTCCTTTCCTGAATCCTGCTTGCACCTCTGGGAGTTCTCTCTCCATATATGGCTGGAGTCTATGTTGCAGAATTTTGAGCATAATTTTGCTTGCATGAGAGATTAGACCTATGGTCCTATAGTTGCTGCAGTGTTTTGTATCTCCTTTTTTGTGGATAGGGATGTATATTAATTGTTTTCAAGTTATTGGCCATCACTTTGTTTTCTATATCTGTTGATATATGCTGGTTAGCACTGGTGTAGATTATGTTAGTGTGGATTGAAGCAATTCGATTGGAATATCATCTTGTTTCAATTCTTAGCATGTACCAATTCAAAATTTATAATCAAATAAATAATATTAATGGCATGATGTGTTAGTGGCATTTATATGTTTATGATTGGAGTTTGCTGCATAAGATGCTCAAAAGAACATGCATTCATTATAAGGATATTTGTTATCTGGATTTATGCTTGTTAGGCCAATTTCGTAAGCAGGTATTCCTCAGTTAACAAATTAGATGTGTTCCTGGATATTACTTCTTTAACAGTATATTTGGTACTAGAGGGAGAAATAACACAAAAAGAATAGGAATATGTTCCTACAACACAAAAAGGAAGAGCAGTTCAACAATTATCAGCAGTAAATTTCAATTATCAATTATTAAATTACCAGTTATTCAATTATAAACAGAAAATTTAGCATTAGAAACAGATATAACATGGACAAAATAGGAATAGGTTCCTACAAAACAAAAAATAAAAGCAGTACAACAATTATCAGCAAACATTTTACCCAAAACTAACAATTTGCACATGTGAAATGAAGGAACCAAGTCAATTAAGCCTTGCATGAGGGGGAAAAAAAAGAAAGAAAATTTTGATCTTTCTAGAGATCCTGTCTGATCTTTGAAACTAAGTAGTGTCAGCTCTGGTTAGCACTTGGATGAGAAGCCACCACCAAATACCAGGTGCTTCAGGCTATATTTCAGAGGAATGAGATGACAAAACCACCAATGAAGATTTCTTCCCTAAGAAAACCCCATGAAAAACTTGAGAGGTTTTTCAAAAGCCATCTAGGGATGATTATTTTCTTTCACCAGCCTCCACTTTTCTTACAATTTCAATTTTGGTAGTCAAATATTAATACATGCTGGGAGTAAATGGGGAGGCAAGTGTACAGTTGGCCCCCCATATCCCTGGATTCTTTAACCATGGATTCAACCATTCACAGCTTAAAAATATTTTAAAAAACATATAAATTCCAAAAAGCAAACCTTGACTTGCAGTTTTATATAATGTACACTATATCATGATATTATTTAGTGGGACACCCGTGGATTTTGGTGTCTGCGTGGGTCCTGGAATGAACCCCCAAGTGGCTACCAAGGACCTACTGAATCTGTTTAGTACAGAAAGGCTGCAGCAACCCAGCACTGAAAGTATGTATTTCTGCAGACTTGCTTCACTCTATTCTCTCTATGCTGATGCTGTTAAAAAACTTCCAGTTGTAATGAAAATGAGGAGGAAGGGAAGGGTTGGGTGGACATCGAAAGACTTTGTAAAAAGGAGTTTCTTTATCAGACACTTTGTAAACAGAGATATATTTGTATATTTGTTTGATGCAACTTTTTTCTTTTCTTTGACTGATTACATGGTTGACTCTACCATTCGGGAGAAAGTGTTGTTACTTCAGGTGGGAGATGTTGGAGAACAGGGCCTTACAGTAACATGTTGCAAGACAAAGCTGTATGTTTCTGATAGCCACTTCTCCATCCTCAACCCACTGATGAACCCACTGATGGTTGGGCTTCTGTGTGTGAAATGGGGTGAGACACGATTGCCTTATCTCAGGCAACAAAATATCTTGAGTTGCTCATGAGGAAATAGATTATATTAATCAAAACCTTTCTGGGGGGGGGGGAGTCACCATGGAGCAGGTGGGTGTTTACATCTATTTAACTCCTTTTTTCCTTCCCTCTCCTCTCCCTGCCTAATAATAGAAATGACAAAACCTTTAGCTTCCCTGCTATACAGGTTGGATTTTTCTGTTCCAAAGCTGAAGATTTACATTTAAGGCACTATGGCTAACAAAAGGTAAAAGTGGTAAATTGTGCTGCCCATAAATGTGTCTAATAGGATACGCTGGCAGGGTTAATTGGAAGTGCAAATTGTAGTGGGAAGTAAATCCCACTACAGTTACTTGCACTTATCCCCAAGCATGTTTGCACTTTCTTGGGAATAACTGCCACTGATTTGATCATAGAATTGGAAGAGACCACAAGGTCCATCCAGTTCAACCCCATTCACTTTCAAAAAGGATCTTTCCCCCAAGTAAACATTGGTCTAGTAAGATTGGTTTGACTAGTGACATATGTAGGGTTATCATAATTTGAAAAGTAAAAAAGAAGACGCATTTACCTATTGCTGATTGCAATCCACTGATTGCTAGGATAACCCTCACTTTAAATACCCCCAAAAACTTCAAGCAGTTGCAAGTAGAACATATATTGTGCATATCTCCTGATTGTTAAAACTGCAAAACAAAAACAAAACAAAACAAAAACTGTTTGGGGGATGAAACTGTGAAAGAAGGACAGGGATGTTAAAATGAATTAAAAATTAGGAGACAGGAAGGAGGGATGGATAGGAAACTACCAGGAGAAAGAAAGAAAAAGGAGATTATTCCACAGGGGAAAGGGGGGAAGAAAAAGGCAAAATGCCAGGAAAATCGCATGATTGCGTGGAAGATTTTCAGACAACGTTGCTCTCAATAGAGACTTCTCCAGGGAATATTCAGCAATTTTCAAGAACGAACCATTCACAGAGAATGGCTTCTCAATAGCGTAACCGAAGCGCAATTGGCAATGTGCAGAAGCTAAATGCTTTTCATTCACACTATTTGGGAAGCAATGTAGGATCTTTAAAATTTAAATAGGCTGCAGGAAGCAACCCAGGATCTTTAAAATTTAAAGGGACCACAGGAAGCAACCAGGGATCTTTAAACTTTAAAGGACTGTGGGAAGTCTTTAGACTTTAAAGGTACTGTTCACTTTCACTTTTAAACACCTTTTGTTGTTGCAATGTTACAATTTTTTACAATGTCCCTTTTAGTTACAGTCCTTTTATATATTTTCTGTCACCACCTTGATTCCCCCCTTCCCTTCCATTTGGCTGTGGAAGGGAAATAAGGGGGGGGGGGGGATGGAGTTGGATGTTTGTTAAAGCAAAAAAAAAAGAGAATTTTTGTGAAGCTGATTTTTGAGATGCAGCTCATTGACAACACGTTTAGCACATTTGAAAATGAACTGTAATAAACAAGCAACCTGGGATCTTTAAAATTCAAAGTGACGCCAGGAATCAACCCGGGTTTAAAGGGACTGAGGAAGGCAAGGATGCATGCGCAAAAAGATCAATGGCAATGTACTAATGGTTCATTCACAGGTATGTGCAAAAATCAATTGTGGTATTCTTTGGCTTTGACTTTTAAGTTTCCAAATCACACTAAAGCAAGAGTGAGTGAAACTACTGAGTGCTATAGTGCTACTATTGCTTTTTGTTTTCATTACTCTGATTATTGCTGAATTGGCCTTGGTGTGATAAATTCCAAAGATTGTCTTCCTTCAGGAAAGATCTTGTAGCACCTTTGAGACTAACTGAAAGAAAGAAATTGGCAGCTTGAGCTTTTGTAGATTCCAGTCTACTTCCTCAGATCCAAATGCATCTGAGAAAGTAGACTGAAGTCTACAAAAGTTCATGTTGCCAATTTCATTCTTTCAGTTAGTCTCAAAGGTGCTACAAGATCTCTCTGCGTACTGATCCCATAGACTAACTCAGCTATATCTTTGAATTCCTTCAGGATAGTTCAGAACACAGATTCCCTATATAAGTGAGGAGCTGTAAACTCATTCTTATTCTTATTATAACTCTAGGTTTTGTAGGATATACTAAAGACAATAAGGGAAATATAAGGTTATAAAGAGTGAGGAGTAACAGCACTCATTTAATTTTGTGTTTCTTTCTCTTTTTCCTCAGATCACCTTGATCCTGATTAAAACCATACTGCCAATTGCACAAAAACATGATTCTTACTCCACTTTTTCTTTTCCTAGTGCACAAAATGCATCCAACAGCACATGAGAATAATGTCTGGCCTTCCTGTGCCCCACAGGTTTAAAATTACATGACTGTACCACTGCTTTTGATTAAACAAACTTGGGGCTGTGCTGCAGAGATACTGAGGCCTGGCTAGGTATTCTGTTTCAGGGGTTTTAAAGGGTGCTTCCAGACAGCTCCAAGAGCTATGAGTCCAAAGGCACAGTGCAGTTATTTTGACTTTTTCTCATTATTGGACTATGTGTGGGGGAAGAAGGGGAAGAAAAAAAGAAGAAAGGGTAGTGAGCTATAAATGAAAGATTATGATGTCTGGTTCTCATATGAAATTCTTTGTTTAGGGCAGACCACTTGTACCAAAAATGTTCCATCTATAAGTAATAAGTTTTGCAAAATAATTAAACACTGTAGGGAAAGTAATGTGTATATGTTATGCATTTTCCATTTAACATGTAATGTCAGAAATTTGAAAAATAATAATATCTTAGCTAAGTATTTATTACTTAAAATAAGATATTGCATGCACCTTATTTGAAATATCACATATAGATTTCACTGATTTCTCCAACTTGAAGCAGACAGAAACCTAGAAAGTTTAATTGCAATTGTAGAACTATAAACTAGTTCAAGCTCACTGAAGCAGAATGGTATGTGAACCTTAGCAGGCCTTTTGGAATTTTCTTCTGAATCTTTTGTAGTATTCTACATTTATTTATTTATTTATTTATTTTTGCCAGGCAGACAACTACTGCTGAGCCCTCAAAAAAGCTGATGGAATAAAACCAGTAACAAGGCTACTATTGAGAGAACTAATGGAATAGGTTGAGATGCAGATGTGCCTCCATTCAGTAATGGCAATTTAAGTATATTACATAAAGGACAGCTGAGGTGTGTCACAAAACTTGATATTTGAGGGAACGAGCAGGCACATTTATTTAGTGCTTGTATTAGATAATTTCAACTGGAATTGAAAAAACAAAAACAAAACCTAATCCTGCTACTCTCCTGAAAAAAACAAAAACAAAACCTAATCCTGATGCCCTCCTGAAAGGGATATAGTGTAAGGAAAGGTTAGATTAGTTGTATGCCTCCCCAAAACCATGATTTCCATAGTTCCCTCTTGGTCTCCCCTCTTGATCTCCTGGCATCATTATACCTCACCAAATCCAACTGGCAGGCTCTATAACCCACTTTTTTTTTTTAAAAAAGTGTACCTCCCATACCTCCCATAGCTCCACTTCCTGACAAATTGTCAATCCAGGGAATTATTCGCCTGCTCAAGGTAAGATTTCATTTTCCATTCACCGATTAGTACAACCTTACGTAGCCCATAATGCTAAATGATATCTTTTTCAAGCTCTTAGTTAGAGTATAGGTCACATGTAGTCATGGACTCACAAGACTGTAGACAAAATGGTGGCTCTTCATTATATACATCCCAGTAAAAAAACAACAACTGAACAATAATGAACGAGGAATCTTGAAAAAAATGTATTAGGAGGATTTATGTGCTTAAACTGATAGCCAAAGTACTTATCACATGGACTGAAAAATATATTTTAAACCATGACCAAATTGGATAACTTTCAGTGAGGAGGATAATAATTAGCTGCTTGATGCTGAGTTTGGCTTATAACAGAACAGGGACATAGAGTATGCAGATTCAGTTTGGGAGTTCAGTTTTTCAGTTGGTCCATACCTACCTAGAGACAACTTTCCAGAAGGACTACTTCTTTGTCCTGTACATTTACTCTTCTGTGTCTGGGGGTGGCCCTGCTGCCTCTGGTCACTGAACTACCCTCTGAGGCAATATAGCAGCTTCTTTAGGCACTATAAACACTCTCTACCACCTCTAGTGTTGCCCTGCTGGTCGCTCTGTTATCCCAAATGTCTTACTCAGCAAGGAATTGTGGGCAGGGTGATCATAAAAACTAACAGTGGAGAGCCAGCTATAACCTTCTCTTAGATGACTGGTCAGTTATTTGTGTTATGCTACCTTTAAAATAATTAACTAAGAAAGCAACTTATAGGCGTCTGCAGCCAGGTGACATTGTTAGTATATATTATTATACTTTCTATCCTGCCTTTTCCTTGGTTCAGGACTCAATGTGGCTTACAACAAACTGAAAAAGCACATTGGTAAAAATTCACAAGATACAAAAGTAAAAATGAGATTTAACAAATCATTGAAACGAGATTAAAACATTCATCATTTCACACACACAGCACAACAGTGAGCAATATTCAGCTTAGGTGAGATGGGTCTTATGCAGTCACTCATCTAATGTCTGTCAGAACAGTCTTTACTTGTAGTTGTAATTGTAGTAATTTAATTCTATTTTAATGTACTATTTTTGTATATTTTTAACTGTATGGTGTTTTTTAATGTTGTAAGCTGCCCTGAATCCCAGTCTTAGGAGAGGGTCAGGATATAAATAAATAAATATGATGATGATGGTGATGATGATACTGATACTTGTTTGCAGAAAGAAAGTAGGAAGAATGCCTGTCTAACTCTCTGGGAAGGGAGTTCCAGAGCCTGGGGGGAAGCCACTGAAAATGGCCTCTCCCATATTGCCACCAGATGAACCTATGAGGGTGGAGAGACAGAGAGAAGGGCCTCTCCAAAATATCTCAAAGCACAGGCTGGTTTGTAAGATAAAATCTGGGGAGACATCGGGCAAGAATACCTCTTATTAGTTGGAAAAGAGTTGGAAAGTGGACATAGACCATGAGTGAGAAGCAAGGTCTGGTGAGACAATGTGGCTTTCTAGATTGGCAAAAAGAAGTGTGTTCATGGCTGCATGAAACTCTAGCCTTTAGATGAGAAAAAGGGAAAGTGTGCCATGAAAACGCTTTTTTTGCGTTTTAGGGGAGAAGCACCTTTAAAAAGGTGCTGGTTTTCCCGGCTTCTTTTTTAAAAACTGCGGAACAGCGCAGCTCCATCTAAAGGCTGTGGTGCAGCTGCTAAGCATTAAGGAAAAGGCAACTTCATGTCACACTTTCCTGCCAGTCTAGAAAGCCCTAATATTACCCAGAGGGGATTGTGTGTTCCGTTGCATCCACCTTTAGAGTTCCTGTGTAAGAGGCAGCAATTGGTGGCAAGAACTAGGGTTTGCTTGGGTGAGAGTTTAATTCTGTTATTAGTTTCTGACCTGGTGCACTAGCACTTCACTAATATTTTTGTCTGTACAGTACATGTGAATTGTAGGAGAGACAGAGGAATGGGGTGCCCCTTTGGTGTAATTCCTGGTAGAAGAAGGTATACCACTTGGAAATGGACATGCTAGGTAAAAGTAAGTTGGGGCAGATGTTTAAAATCTAGCCTTTGTTTTCATCCTTCCCCTGTGCTTCAAGATCCAGGTTGATGTGTTAGCTCAATCTCTGGTCTGCTGCTGCTGCTGCTTCTGTGCTGCTTCTATATCAGTCTGTAATGAAACAACCCTCACCCATGCTTTAGTTGTGGACAAAGGACCTGAAATAAAATGCATTACAGAAATCTGGATGAGTTTAATGGAGTGGAACTCTCAACTTTGTCCACTTGGATGCTGGGGGGAAGCAGCAGGGAGGGAAATTGCTATCATCCATAAAGATTCTATTAATCTCATGAGGAAACCCATCTGCCTTAGCACTAGTTTTAAGTTTTATATCCTATACTGGGGCAATGACACAACAAGCATGCCCCACTACCCTGCTGCTGCCCAATCACCTCTGTGACTGAACTGGCTGTCGTGGTCTCAGAAATGGAGGTTGAGAACCTCAGGGTTTTGGTTTTAGAGGACTTCAGCATCCATGCTGAGGCTGTACTGATGGGGCCTTCTTGAGACCTAGCTATCATGGCAACCATGAAGCTGTCTCATATAACTTACTGGGCCAGTTCATGTTGGGCAGCCCCATGGGTTTTGATATTGGGTGGTGGGAAGATGATGGTTATTTTTTTGTTTTGTTTTTTCAACAAACTCATTCTTGTGGTCTGATCACATTCTTATGACATTTGGTTTGGTTATAAGGGGCTTTTTCTGCAAAAGTAGGGACTTCCACCCCTGGAAGCTTATGGAACTCCCAAATACTTGGCGGGGGTTCTAGCTTATAAAACTGGCTATTTAAGTCAAGGTCTTGATCTTGAGGATGCTGAGGAATGGTGAGATAGAAAGTGCCACTGATACAATCATTTCTACAGGGTCGATCCAGTGCCATATTCATGTGGTTTACAGAAGATCTACAGGAAAATGAAACAGAATGGAGTATGGCTAGAGTATGGATGTGTAGGTGAAAAAAATTAGTATATCCAGTAATTAGCAAGGACTCTTCATTCTGCCTATTATGTAGCAGTGAAGTTGTTTTGTTTTGTCTGTACATGTGCAGACAAAACTATTATGCTATTATACAAACCTAGTATGTTTGTACTAGTCTCTACAACAAACCTGTTATTCCTTTACTATTCTATCTTTGATATCTCAACCAGCAGAGCTATTCTGAATGGTACAGAGTGAATTGGGGTCAGGGTTATTGGCATCAGGCTGAGAGAAGCCAGGATTAAAACCCTTGGTTGTCTGTTGTGAAACAGTCCCTAAGCATACAGAATAAAGTTGCTCATATTAATTCAGAACCTGATTCCACAGTTATCACAGAGTGTGAAGAAGTGTATAGTCCACCACCTGGTCAGTTTTCTTAGGATCAGTTTCATTTGCTGCAAATGACAAGATGCTTGAATAAGTCCTTCCCATTACATGTAACCTTGATCCTTGTTCATTTGATAAGACCTAGCAGAGATTGGTTGATCGAGGATGATAAATTCCTGATTATGTTGTGAGGTGATGCTTGCTGACTTGCTGTTGTGTTCATTCACTTGCAGAAGATGTCTCTAGATCCAGAAATATGTGGGTACTACTGCTGTACTCCTACGGGGGTGGAAATGTATTCCAGTATTTGCAGCAATCCAAGCAGTAACTGTTTATACTTCTGTGAATGTTCTTAGCCATCTTTCTTTTAAGACCACAAAACCCCCCAACTTCTTTAGCCTTCTCCTGTAGGAAAGATATTGCAACCCACTGATCATTTGAGTTTTTCTCTTCTGTACTCTTTGCAGTTCTATGATATCCTTCTAGAGACTGGGTGACCCACATTGTACCTAGCAATCTAACTGTGGCAACAGCATACATTTATCTAATGACCTGCTAATACTTGCTTTATTTTTGGATCCTTTTCTAATGTAATTCCTAATACTGAATTTGTACATTGTAGCCCCACTGAATTAATATTTCTGTCATAAGCCAGTAGTTTTTCCCATCCCCAAATAGTCATAATAAATTTAGCCCTCTTTGTCCCAATTTACATTACTTTGTATACTGTTTGTACTTCCAAACATTAAGTCTCATCTGAATGTCTCATCTCAGCCAGACTGAAGGCACACTTTGAAGCTCATTAACATTCTATTTAGGATTCCGTCATCCTGAATAATTTGGTATTGTCTGCAGTGTGGCTCGTTCACTGTTTCCCCATCTTCCTATCATTTGGGAGTGTTAAAATAGCACTAGTGGTAATACATACATATCCTTAATGGACCCCATTGCTTACTTCCCTCTATTGTGTACACTATTTATTAATTCCTTCCCTATACTTCCTGTTTTTCTAAACCACTTACCAGACCAAAAGAGGACCATTCTCTTATTTCATCACTCCTAAGTGTTTCTCGAAATTTTCCATTGACTTTGCCAATTTTTTTTTTGAAAAACACAGGTATATAAAAATCTGAAAATCATTCCTATTTATTTGTTGAGTTTTGCAAAGAATTTTAAAATGTTGGAGGGACAATCCCTGTTAGACGACATCACATTGAGTCTTCCTCCGCAGCATTTGTTTTACTTTTACTTTTATTACTCAGACTTTCCTACAACTTTACCTAAGGCAGAACTTAGGCTGGCAGGACTGTAATTTCCTGTTCTCCAGTCCTGTGTACATGCAGACTCTACACATTTACTCTCTGTACACACTTCATGACCAACCTTGCTTTGTGCATTGTAAAAATTTCAGTTCTATTGTTTCTGCAAATTTTCAATATATCTCAGAAATGAATGCCAGTTAGTGGATCCCCCTGATTTACAATCTGACATCAGATATTCTCCATATGTCCTTGGTATTTACAATATCAAATATATTTCACAATCAGGCATAAACCTGGATATTAATTTCACAACTTGATTTCACACCAAACAGTGAGCTGATTTTAATGTTGTTAGGATTACTGTTTTGTACTAGATTCCCAAGGACCATAGTTACATTTTAAATGTACAAAGCAAGAGTACATAGACAGCATTTCTGAAAAGCCATAGCATAAAGAATTATAAGATACATGTTATTATTGGATAAGACAAGGTTCCTCTAGTTTAGTATATTGTTAGCATCCCTGTTGGGTGGTCCACTAGACACTGGACTTGAAATTTTGTCCTAATATATCATAAAAAATATTTTGGATCTTTTTGGTATATGGAATGTGAAATGATGAACTTATGGTCTTTCTAAGTTAACATAGCCTGATTCTAGGATGATCTGTGATCCAAAGACATGTTGACTTATGAGTCAATAGGAACTTATGAACTACTTGTTCAACATGTACACAGAAAATATCAGATGAAGAGCAGGATTAGACTTAGAAGAAAGAGGAGTGAAGAAAGGAGGAAGGAACATCAACAATCTAAGATATGCAGATAACACCATACTGGACAGTTAAGAAAGGAGATAGGAAGAAAATCCATTCATTTTCAATGTGGTGCTGGAGAAGAGTGCTGAGGATCCCATGGGCAGCCAAAAGGACAAAATGAATGGGTCTTGAAGCTGGAAACCTCCTTGGAAGCCAAGGTGACCAAACTGTCATGAGAAGGAAGGACTGGTGGCGCAGTGGTTAAATGCCTGTACTGCAGCCACTCACTCAAAACCATAAGGTTGCGAGTTGAAGACCAGCAAAAGGGCTCAAGCTTGACTCAGGCTTGCATCCTTCCGAGGTCGCTAAAATGATTGTTGGGGGCAAGTAGCTTACAGTTGTAAACTGCTTAGACACTCCTTAGGTGGTATGAAGCGGTATATAAATGAAGCTGTTTTTGTTTTGTTTGACTCATTGGAAAAGACAATAATGCTGGAAAAGGTGGAGGGAAGTAGGAAGAGAGGAAGGCCACATGCCAAATGGATGGACTCTATTAAGGAGGTTACAGGTTTTATAGGTTTGCAGGAATTAAAAAGAGCAGTGGAGGATAGAGGGTCTTGGAGATGTCTCATCCATAGGGTTGCCATGAGGTGAGATTGACTTGAAGGCTGTTAATAATAACAAAGCAGCACAGGGCAGGGACTGGGGGGTACCAGGCCCTCTTCCTCCTGTCCTGCATGGCTTTACTCTGACATAAAGCCATGTGGGGCAGAGACTAGGGGGGGGGCACTGGACCCTCTCCCTCCCTGCCATGCACCACAGCACATGGCAGGGAAGTGGGGGGCACTCACCAGGTGTCCCCCCTTTTGTGGTGTTAACCCTCTTCATTGGTGTCACCTGGTGTGATCATCACCCCTTTGCACCCCGCTTGTGACACTACTGCCTATCAGTACTGATTGAAAGGAAAAAAAGTAATGGACAGGTTACAAATAAAAGACAACATTGTCTGGACTTTCTGTAAAATTAAGTGAAGTGGGAAACTGCCCACTTCAATCTTCCTCAAGAAGCCCTTTGAGGACATTTCTGGAATGCACTAAAAGTTTTGGCCTCAGAAATGTTCCAGTCAGTGAAGCTTTCAGTGAATTAGTCTCCTCGTGTAGTCCTCCTGTATTTTTCCCTTTGTTTCTCCCATCTTTGTTTTTTCCTTCCCTTTCCTTAAGAAGAAAGGCAGTTAAGGAGGGGAAAAATAAGACTGAATAGGTGGACAGATAGTTAGGGGACCTCATTTTGTACTATCAGGGCAACTCTGGCCCAAAACACACTGCAGAAATAATCCAGTCTGCTTTAACTGCCCTGGCTCAATGCTGGGGAATTTTGGGAACTGTAGTTTTGTGAGACACATTTAGCCTCCTCTGTCAGAGAGCTCTGGTCCCACAATAAACTATAATCCCCAGGATTCCCTAGCACTGGGCCAGGGCATTTAAAGCAGTCTTCAAAAAACTAGGCCTGGAAATGTTTTGAGATGGTGGTTCTCAAAAGCCAGGAGCTGTTCCACTGGGTTGACAAAGGCTGCATCTACACTGCTGAAATAGTCCAGTTTGAGACCGCTTTAACTGCCATGGCTCCATGCTGTGGAATTCTGGGAATGGTAGTTTGAGACTAATGGTAGTTTAGTCTCAAACTAATGGTAGTTTAGTCTGGTCTGAGACCGCTTTAACTGCCATGGCTCCATGCTGTGGAATTCTGGGAATGGTAGTTTGAGACTAATGGTAGTTTAGTGTGGTAGTTTAGTCTCAAACTAGTGGTAGTTTGGTTTGGGACCTCTTTAACTGCCATGGCTCCATGCTGTGGAATTCTGGGAATGGTAGTTTGAGACTAATGGTAGTTTAGTGTGGTAGTTTAGTCTCAAACTAGTGGTAGTTTGGTTTGGGACCTCTTTAACTGCCATGGCTCCATGCTGTGGAATTCTGGGAATGGTAGTTTGAGACTAATGGTAGTTTAGTGTGGTAGTTTAGTCTCAAACTAGTGGTAGTTTGGTTTGGGACCTCTTTAACTGCCATGGCTCCATGCTGTGGAATTCTGGGAATGGTAGTTTGAGACTAATGGTAGTTTAGTGTGGTAGTTTAGTCTCAAACTAGTGGTAGTTTGGTTTGGGACCTCTTTAACTGCCATGGCTCCATGCTGTGGAATTCTGGGAATGGTAGTTTGTTGTGGCACCAACAAACTACCATTCCCAGAATTCCACAGCATGGAGCCATGGCAGTTAAGAGTGGTATGAAATAATAATAATACCCTTAAAGTGTTTTCCCACCGACTGTTGTGGTGGTTAAATACTCTGTGCATTGGGTTAAGAAGAGAGGGCGAGGGAGCCTCCCCTGAGGTAACTTTTGTCGTGTTTGGTTGAGGTTTATTATTCTTATTCTTATGCCCTCAGGTGAGACGAGGAAGAAGGACTTAGGGAGCCTTATAGCCTTGGCTCTTGTGTGTTGTGTTTGTGTAACTGTTTCTTCAAAGTGGTGGGGGGGGGGGGACGAGAGATTGAGGCCACTTCAGCCGTTAAGGCGGGTAACATAATTGTTGTGGTGGGGCTCCGTCGAAAAAACGACCGTTGGTGGGCTCTAACGGCCACAGCTGAGGCGCCTGAGTGAGGAGGAATCCAGTCCGCGTTTTCTGTCTCTCCTCAGCCGTCTCCGTCTCTGTGGCAGCGGCGGAGGGAGGCGCGGCGAGAGCAGGGAACAGCCAGTTGTTTAAAATCCTTCTAGAACCGTTTCTAATTCCCCCTCGCGCCGAGGAGGGAGGGGGGAGGGAGAGGGAGAGAAGAAGGAGGGGGAGGGGGAGGAGCCGGAGGCTGAGGGGAGGGAGGGAGCCAGCGTCCTGGACCCGGGCCTGTCAATCAAGCAGGAGGGGGGGCGGAGCGAAGGGGGCGGGGCCGGACCTCGCGGCGGGCCAATGGGGCGCGTGTGTGGCGCCGTCTCCATGGCGACTGGGCTGTTCCGAGGGAGGGCTGTGATGGGTTGACAGGTGCGTGACAGTCGGAGGAGCTCCTCTGCAGGCATGTACGGCAAAGGCAAGAGCAACAGCAGCGTCCCGTCCGACAGCCAGGCCAGGGAGAAGTGAGTACAGTCGGACCTGCACAACACAGAGCCTGACGAGGAGGAGGAGGAGGATGAGGAGTCTGGCTGGGGAGGGAGGAGGAAGAGGAGGAAGGGGATATCGCGAGCGCGCGCCTCGAACTAACTTTGTGTGCGGCGGCAGGCAGCGGGGTTTGGAACGTTGGGGGGGTGTGCGCGCGTCTGCCTGTCTTCCTGCCTGCCTTGGCGGTTGTTGTTGTAGCAGCAAGAGACACCCTTCTCTCTTCTTCAGCCCTTTCGAGGGGGTGGGGCCCCCTTCTATTTCTTCTTCTGGGGGGGGTGGAAGGAGGAGGAAGGTTGTTGTAGCTCAGACACACTGAGTCAGTCACAGTGACAGTGGTTCAGGCAGACTGTTTTGGTGTGTATCTGTGTCTGCCTGACGCTGAGGGTTTGAGGAGGAGGATTAATGTTTAGGCTTGCTTGCTTCCTTCCTTCCATGCCTGCCTTCCCCCTTTTTCCTTCCTTCCTTCTGGCTTGTTTTGGTGGTTCTTGCTCCTAACCTCCTCCTCCTCCTCCATGGCTCAGCTCAGGCCAGGACTAGTGTTGCTTGTCTAATTGTCTCTCCCTTTTCCTGTTCCTTTTACTGAACTCTCTCCCTCCCTCACACACACACACACACACACACACCCCTCACACTCACTTCACCAGGAGTGCTCTCTAGACTGTCTCTCTTTTCCTGTTCCCCTTATTTTATGCACACACACCCCTCACACTCACTGACTTAACTCCCTCGCTCACAAACACACACCCCTCACACTCACTCCGCCTGTTCTCTGTCTCCTTTTCCCTGTCCCCCCCCCTTACTTAGCTCCCTCATTCGCACACCTCTGTCTCCCTTTTCCTGTCCCCCTCCACTCTTCCCTCGCACAGTCGTATGAACATCTTGCTAACAGCCTCTGAGCGAAAGGGGTAGCTACATAATGCAATGGTTTGTTCTGTCGTTGTGTGTTGGAAAGGGTGTCGTTGGAGGAGGTGTCCTGGGAAAGGTGAACTTGGGCTGCTCCCAGCAAAAGAGGGGATTATCTGTGTGTGTGTGTGTCATGGTGTCTTTTTGAGAAGAAGGTGGTGTTGGACTAATTTTGGTAACAAAAGAGTCCCAGGCTGTGTTGTTGTTGTTGTTGGTGTGTAGCTTCCGCCTGAGAGAGAGAGGAGCAAGAGCAGAAGCCACCATGGCCTGTGAACTCCACAACTCTCTCAACTTACTCCCTTATCTCTCAACACACACACACAAACACACACTTACAGGGATTCACACCCCTTTGCAAGAAGCACTCTCTACTCTACCTCCCTTTTCCTGTTGTTGTTTATTATGTGCCTTCCAGGTCATTTCTCCTGGGGTTTTTCATGGCAAGTTTCTGCAGGGAGCGGGTTCACCATTCCCATCCCCTGAGGCTGAGAGAGTGTGACTTGCCCAAGGTCACCCATGGCCACACCGGGATTTGAATCAGAGTCATCTGTGCTCACACTGGAGAAATAAACCGGTTTAAGTGCCATGGCTCAATGCTGTGAAATTCTGGGAATTGTAGTTTGTTGTGGGCCCAGAGCGGAGCGGAGCTCCGCTTTGGGCCCCACAACAAACTACAATTCCCAGAATTTCACAGCATTGAGCCATGGCACTTAAACTGGTTTATTCCTCCAGTGTGAATGCAGCCTTCGTTGACGGCTGGAGCAAAAAAAAAAAAGGGGGTGCTACTCTTGTAATGTTGAGGAAAGAAAGATGCACACTCCCCCTATTGCTGAATACATTATTTCTCTTGTAATACCTTGGTTCACCTGTTACGGGGACACCAGAAACTTTTAAGTAAAAACAAGTACAGAAAAATGCGTTCACGTAAAACGTCTGCACAACATAGCAAACACTACCCGGGTTTTAAGTTATTGTAAAACGTGATGATCTTGTTGAAATGATTGTTTTAACCAAATAATTGGCCCAAGTCGTTAATAGTGAAAAACAGTGTTAATAAATTCAAAGCAAACCAAAATATAAAGATAGAGTTCACAGATGTAGCCGTGTTTGTCTGGAAAAATCAGCATGCAAAGGGATCTTGTGGCACCTTTGAGACTCACTGAAATAAAGAAGTTGGCAGCATGAACTTTCCTAGACTTCAGTCTACTTCCTCAGGTGGTTTTGGAAAGAAGTAGGCTTAAGTTTAGGAAAGCTCATGCTGCCAACTTTTTCATTTAAGTTAATCTCAGAGGTGCTACAAGATGTCTCTACATAAAAATATAAAGGGTAATTTTTTTTGAAGTTGTGATTATGTAATCTTAGTTTACTTGTGAAGGGCCCTCCTAATATTGCCACCTCCCCCCCTCCCAAGTTGCTACTAATGAAAACTTGTTACATCTTTCCTTCATCTTGTTGAGGTCGGAGGACACAGAGGATGGTTTGTTATGAAGAAGGAAGGTTCTGTTTTTGGTAAAGGTGAATATTCTTGAGAGAGAAGCAGTCTGTTTTCCACTTTCTTTTTCTATGTGTAGATTTCCTCAGCCCCCCTTGTCACCTTCATAGGCTTGAGATGCTTGAGGTCAGTGGCATTTGGCCAGATATGGCTTTGGTATACATGGTCTTTTAAAATGCCACTGTATATTGTGTTCTTGTAGCACCTTTGAGGCTAAATGAAATAAAAAAGTTGGCAGCATGAACTTTTCTAGACTTCAGTCTACTTCTTCAAATGCATATAGGAAGCAGACTGAAGTCTACAAGAGCTCATGTAACCTGTTTCTTTCAATAAAGTCTCAAAAGGTGGTACGAGATCTTTCTACATACTGATTCTACAGACTAACACGGCTATATATCTTTGAATTCTACCACTGTATATTGTGTAACTTAGAGCTTTACTCACCATGAGAATGAATGTGCCAAACATGATTGAGAAGTTTCCCTTCAGGCAGTTTGCTCTGAACCTTCACCTAAAAGGTTTTCCTTGCTGCAGCATTTTAAAGAGGAGAGTTACTTCCTGATACCAAAGACAAAGAAACAGACTCAAGACTTAAATACTGTGTCAGATATTTTGCTTTTGCATCTTTCACTTGGTTTTGAGAGTTAATTGTTTTAGTGCACAATGAACCATGTAAAATAAAGCAATTATAAAGTTATTGTCCTCTCAGTTCATCATGAACTTTTAAAATTATTGGACATTCTGCAGCTGGACTTGTTACTTGTAATTGTTGTGTTGCAGCTTTTGGCAGTTCAAACTTCAGTTTTTGTTGTCAAGAAAGGTGTAGGGGAGCTATTAAAATGGGGGCCTTGGATGTATCTCTTTGCTGTCCTTGTGTGTGTGTGTGTGTTTGAAATGTGTTAGTCCTCCATATTTTCTTCTAAAAGATATTGTAGAAATTATCAAAGGGCTATCATAAGATGAGATATATACAGATACCTGTGTTGTTACAGAAGAAAAAGCAGCTGCACTGAACTGTCTCTGAGTAATGAGTACCCTTTAAGTGAAGTTAGGGGAACTGCTAGATGGTGCTATTTGATCTAAATACATTCATCTCCTCATTCATTACAGTTTGCGGTGAAGAGTCTGTGTTGCTTCTATAGAGTTCCCCCAATCCAGTGCAACATTTTAAAAATAATAATAATAAAAAAGTGGCACAGTCACAATTTTCTATTTATGTTGGAAAAGAAGTATTGTTTAGAGCATTGGGGGAAAATTATTAGATGCTTAACACTTTTAGATATCATTGTATATGCAATGATGCATACTTCTGTTGAATAAATTCTGAATATGTTGTTTGTACATTAGTCTTCTATTTTCGCCCCATTCTTTAATAAATCTTTTACTTCTATAAAGAAAAACTTTTAAATGCAAGAGTTCTGAGCATTATTTTCTTACCCTGTAGTATTTTTCCACTACAGTGCAGTTCTTACCCTGGGGAAATGGTTCTGCTGGGAGCAGTTGTCGTCATAGCAAAATGAGTACAGCCGAGGAGGGGAGGGGAGAAACATCTTTCTGAGCTTTTTATAAAGTGGTGATGGCCCAAGCCACCAGAAACATGATCAGGGTTTGAAAAAAAATGTCTAAGCTGGGAACATTTAATAACAATAAGAAACAATTGCTTCTAAATTATTTTGTTTTGTTTGCTAGAAGGATTTGTTGTGTCCACATATATTTTATTTAAAAAAAAATTATGTGTATGTGTAGGCTATGTATTCTGATTTTGTACGTTTAAAGGCCATTGACCTGAATGAGATCTGTACAGTTATATGGATCCAGTATTACAGAGATTGATACAGCACTAACCTTATTTGTATTACTTTATTTACTGATAGTCCCAAGTGCTATGCTTAGAGTTACAGACTGGATGTTTGGACAATAGAAATTGTATTTCTACATGCTCCTTTATCACATCAGGATTGAGAATCACTCTGCTTTCATCTTCAAAATGTTAATACAGCAATTGTGTTAATGTAACAATTACATGAAGATTGTATTACTGTATAAGTCTGTGGCACAAGACTGAATTTTGATATTATAATCCTGTTGATAGTGAAGGTTTATATCTGCCCATTAAGTGTAGATTGGAAACAAAATACAATTGATATATGCCCAGATAATCATTCTGGATATTTTTTTTTACTTACATTTATTTATGCTGACACTACTCTTGAAAGTATATATATTAAAAATACTTAATGTCGATTTCTGTGTTGTGATGATATTATTGGTATAATTGCCCATTTTTTAAAAACCTTCACTGAACCTAGAAAGAAATGGTTGTAGGGGTATCATAATTTTTTTCCTGATTTCTGGCAAAGAATAGATAGATAAGTAACTTTGTATACTGTGTGTAGCTTTAGTGTGACTACCTGAAAGGTATTCATTACATGGAAGCAAATCTATGTGTATATTTTGAAGGATAAAAAACAACCCTAGGCTCAATGACATATTTACAAACATTTCATTATCTTTATGCTTTTTCGGTAGTAACTTATTTCTCTACTAGATATCTCAGATGTTCATTACTTTGCATGGAGGTTACACATGTGGGCTTAAACCCAGTTGTTTCAGCTACATTAAATAAAAAGAAGGTACATAAGTATTGATTTACCAAGTTCCCATTGATTCAGGGGCTCTGCTGTAGTTGGGATTAACAATTGCTGTCATTTGCCTATAAAAATATTTTAGAAGACTATATTACATAAAATTGTAAGATTATGTTCCGTGTTGAAGGCCTTTGGAAGGTGCTGTGACTTCTGCTTAGCAAATGATAGTATTGTCAGAGGTTACACTGGAGAGCTTCATTGACACAGATCTTGGCTTAAGCTAAAATAAGCAAGAAGTTGTCATATGTATCTCACGGTAGCTCTTCTCTCTTTCTTTCTTGTTTTACTGTGAGTAATCCAGGATGGCTTCATTTAATCATAATTTTGTGGTTTGGATGCAACAGGGAGCTCTATAGCCAAATGTGGAAACAGTGGCCACTAGGATAGGAACAATATGGAATTCACGTAAATTCACTAAACTAGCGAATTCACATAAATTTGAATTGGCTCCAATTGGCTCCATTTGAAATAAAGAGAAATTCCTCCTGTCTGATAAACTCCTATGGGATCTTAAAATATATTTTAACTTTGTTTGAAGAGTATGGCTTGTAATGATCTTGGTAATCAATGATTTCCTGTTTTGGGCACATTGGCTCACCTGAAAATTTTCTTGGCTAATTCTGGCCTTCCTAGGGTGAAAAAAGTACAACAAGGACAAAATTGATGAGAACCAGTCTATTTTGTCTGTGGAGTATTAGTCCATTTTAACTCTCTAAAATTCTGAGTAGACTCATTATCATGTTGTAGTTTAAATGTTGGACTAGGACTCCAAGAGACCAGGGGGTTGTCCATACTGGCAAGAAAACCAGTTTCACCCCATTTTGAACCTCAGCTGTGTATATAACACACAAGATGGCAATGGGGTAAAGTGAGCATGTAATGAGTATTGGGCTATGTGGTGATTTTTGTTTAAATAATTTTTAGTTATCTGTAGAACTGTCTTGAACTCTAAGAATGGTTCCTTTTCATCCTGCAGAGAAGTGACCAGTGGGGTGTCATAGGGTTCTGTCCTGGGCCCAGTGTTATTCAATATCTTTATTAATGACTTGCATAACAGTATTGGGGGCCTGGTTATCACATTTGCAGATGACACCAAATTAGGAGGAGTAGCTAATGCCCCAGAGGATAGGATCAAAATTCAAAATGACCTGAATAGACTAGAAAGATGGGCCAAAGCAAACAAAATGAAATTCAACACGGAGAAATGTAAGGTTCTGCATTTAGGACAGAAACATGAAATGCACAGATATAGGATGGGGGACACCTGGCTGAATGAGACCACATGTGAAAGGGATCTAGGAGTCCAAGTAGACCACAAGTTGAACATGAGTCAACAGTGCGATGCAGCAGCTAAAAAGGCCAATGCAATTTTAGGCTGCATCAATAGAAGTATAGTGTCTACATCAAGGGAAGTTATAGTGCCACTCTATTCTGCTTTGGTCAGGCCCCACCTGGAATACTGTGTCCAGTTCTGGGCACCACAATTCAAAAAGGATGCAGAGAAACTGGAGCATGTCCAAAGGAGGGCAACTAAGATGGTGAAGGGTCTGGAAACCATGCCCTATGAGGAAAGACTGAGGGAGCTGAGGATGTTTAGCCTGGAGAAGAGAAAGTCAAGAGGTGATTTGATAGCCCTGTTTAAATACTTGAAGGGATGCCATATTGAGGAAGGAGCAAGCTTGCTTTCTGCTGCTCCAGAGAACAGGACCCGGAACAATGGATGCAAGCTCCAGGAAAAGAGATTCCACCTCAACATTAGGAGGAACTTCCTGACAGTAAGAGCTGTTCGACAATGGAATATACTCTCTTGGAGAGTGGTGGAGTCTCCTTCTTTGGAGGTTTCTAAGCAGAGGCTGGATGGCCATCTGTTGGGAATGCTTTGATTTGGAGTTCCTGCATGGCAGAAGGGGGTTGAACTGGATGGCCCTTGTGCTCTCTTCCAACTCTGTGATTCTAATATAAAGGTAATATTTGAAATATTTATATCTAAGATTTGAAGGTAGCATTTGAAATATTTCAAATAAAGCTAAACATAGAGTCCGGTTGACCAATCTTTCATGAATTTGTGACTTTGTCTTGACATTCTGGCAATATGACATAAAATCAAATAATGATACATAATAAGATAATGGACCATCTTGCCATTTAAATATGGTTTCTCAAAGTCATGCTGTTCTTCCAGTGCAGTGAAAAGGAAAGGATTTTCTTACTGTTATAAATATAGTTTCTAGGAAAGGAATTTAGCAGGAAGGGTGAAAATGTTAACCAACTATATTTCTGGTTTCTGGCACTATAGTTACATGAATCATTGGAAAAGACAAAGATGCTAGGGGAGAGAACGAACACATACTAGATGGTTAGACTCAATAGAAGAGGCTCAGGCCTGAGCCTGCAGGATCTGAGGAAAGCCATGGAGGACTTGAGGGTCTTGGAGACGTCTCATCCATAGGGTTGCCTTTAATTGAGGTCAACTTGTGGGCAGTTAAAACATATCATTCTGTGTTCTGTACTGTTGTTGTTATCAGAAGATATAGAATTTGTACTGTTTCTAGGAGTACGAGGCTGTGTGTTTCTTGATTTTGGACTTTTCTCTCTCTCAATTGCTGTGGTTTTGAAAGGTTATGAAGTTTGAAGGTTATATATGAAAACAGAGGCTTCACATAAGTCCACGTTTTCAGTTCAGTTAATTCCTCACACACACACACAAATGGTTCCATTTAAAAGAAGTTGCTAAAGTGAGCTCACAAACTATGGACATGATCTGTTGAAGAGCCTTGCTGCATTGATCAGTGGTTTCCCCCATTACCTCTACTCTTGTCATACATGAGCTGGTTACTGCATAGTCTATTGATTAGTCATAACACTTACACAATCTTTTGGCAAAGAGCAAGCATGTGTTGCATAGTTTGTAGACCATGTGATATGCCTTGGGTTTACTAAAACTCAGCTGTCAATACAGTTGTGACATGAGAAAACGTATGATATATGTCAACTGGGTGCAGTGATTTAATTTTAGAAATGAGAAATGAAGGCAATTAATGCACAGGAAAAGACTCACTAAAACACTAGTTGATTTTTATAACATCTGCTAGTCCAGAATATTTGGAACATACCCAATACATCTAATGTCAATTTTATTTATATATTTATTTAGAACCCCTCCCCCCATCCCCTTTGAGATAGAGGCTTTCAGTGGCTTATATAAGATCGAATAAGACAGTTCTTGCCCCCAAGCTTAGATATGACAAGAAACAAAGGGGAAAAAAATGAGAAATGAAGAGGGGGGGGAAAGTAAATTTGAGCATGAATTCTGAAAAGTTAAAATGTTTGCATAACAACCAGCTAAAATAAAAGCAAGTAAAAGAACAGGATAAGCTGAATAGAGCAGTCTTCCTCTTGTTATAGTCTGATGACCTCTGACTCTTCTATGATGTTTTTAAAATAAAGTTTAAAAAAGAGATCGCTAAAAAGAAAATATGATAACAGCACTGCCATGTTTATTGATAATACTATCAGGAGGGGTATGCTAAATCTTATGAAAGCCTTGCCTCTTCCAAAATCCTGTTCACGGAGTGACCAGTTAAGTGCCTATAGGAAATAATCAGCAGGAGATGATAATGCTTGGTAAAGTGGAGGGCAATAGGAAAAGAGAAAGACTACATACCAGATAGACAGATTCAACCAGGGAAGTCATGGCCATGAGTCTGCAAGACCTGAGCAGGTACGGTAACTGGGGGTCTCTCATTCATAGGGTTGCTATAGGTTGAAGATAACTTGAAGGCAGGTAACAACAAACAGTTTGTTGTTTAATCATTGATCATATGAACTGCTTGAGACTATTTACCTGACCAAGCACTGTTTTTGTAATGTTGGTATTTCCTTTTTTTTAAATAAAACTTACTATTTTTTCCCTTTATGGCACTCCAAAGCATCTTTGCTCATCTTGGTGAATGACATACTTTAAGAGCTAAACAGGGGGAGTGTGTCCCTGTTTGTTTTGCTGGACCTTCCAGCAGCTTTCAGTGCCATCAACCATGGCATCCTTCTGGGTCACCTTGTTGCGATGGGACTTCAGGACATTGTTTTACAGCAACATCATTTCTTTCTGGAGGGAAAAACCCATGAGGTGGTGTGCAGGACTTCTGCTCAACCCCTTGGCCTGTGTTCCATGTTGTTTGACATACATGAAACCACTGGGAGAGGTTGTCTGGACTTTTGGGGGTTGGTGCCATCAATATATTAATGACGCTCAACATTATTACTTCTTTCCATCACAAACTAAGGAAGTTGTTTTGGTCTTAAACCTGTCATCAGTAATGGACAGAATGAGAGCAAAAAAATAAAAAATAAAACTTAATCTAGAAAAGACAGAGGTGCTTGTGGTCAGCAGAAAGGCAGAGCAGGGAATGAGGTTTCAGCCACTGCTGAACGCTGCTGCTGAAAGATGCATGTCCGCAACTTGGGTATATTCTTGGACTCAGCTGTAGGCCTGAAAGTTCAGGTTTCAGGGGTGGTTAAGAGTGCATCTACACAGTTAATTCATTCAGCTCCTTGAGATATCACATCTGGCCAGGGTGAAATGTGCCATGGTTACATCCTGGTAGGATTACTATAATGGGCTATATGAGGGCGACTAAAATGGTGAAGGGTCTGGAAACCTTGCCCTATGAAGAACGCCTTAGGGAGCTGGGGATGTTTAGCCTGGAGAAGAGAAGGTTAAGAGGTGATATGATCACCCTGTTTAAATACTTGAAGGGCTGTCACATTGAAGAGGGAGCAAGCTTGTTTTCTGCTGCTCCAGAGAACAGGACTCGGAACAATGGATGCAAACTGCAGGAAAAAAGATTCCACCTCAACATTAGGAAGAACTTCCTGACAGTAAGGGCTGTTCGACAGTGGAACACACTCCCTCGGAGGGTGGTGGAGTCTCCTTCCTTGGAGGTTTTTAAACAGAGGCTGGATGGCCATCTGTCGGAGATGCTT
The DNA here is from genome assembly GCA_034509955.1 of Urosaurus nigricauda. Lineage (NCBI taxonomy): Eukaryota > Metazoa > Chordata > Lepidosauria > Squamata > Phrynosomatidae > Urosaurus > Urosaurus nigricauda. Next base: position 45,903,728 of record JAOEGL010000002.1, on the reverse strand, counting down.
TGATTGGGAGTTCCTGCACGGCAGGGGGTTGGACTGGATGGCCCTTGTGGTCTCTTCCAACTCTAAATTTCTATCATTCTATGATTCTATGGGTCTACCTTTGAAGTATGTTTGGAAAATTCAGCTGGTCCAAAGAGCTTCAGATAGATTACTAATTTGGAGTGTGAATACAAAATTCCCTTGTTGGAACAGCTTCACTGTTGTACACCACCTTAACCTTGGGGAGAAGTGGATAAGAAATGAAATTTTATTGTGGTTATTGCTATTTATTTACTGGTTGCTGGTCTATTTCTAGGCACAGTTGAAAGTGCTGGTTTTGACCCATAAAGCCCTGTATGGTTCAGGTCCAGGTTATTTGACGGACCATATTCTTCTTTACAAACCAGCCTGTGCTTTGAGATCTGCCATGGAGGCCCTTCTCTCTGTCCCACCACCCTCACAGGTACTTCTGGTTGGCAATACTGGAGAGGCCCTTCTCAGTGGCTGCCCCCAGGCTCTGGAACTCCCTTTCCAGAGAAGTTAGACAAACACTCTCCCTACTTTCTTTGTGCAGCCAAGTAACGATTTTTCTGTTCTGTCAGGAATTTGATAGGCATAAGGTCCATCTCACCTAAGGTGGATATTACTAGCTGTTGTGGTGGTGTGTGTATTTAATTATGAATGTTTTAATCTTGTTTCAGTGTTTTGATGGTTAAATCTCATTTTAACTTTAATATCTTGAAATTTTTTACAAATGTGTTCTTCTAATTTGTTGTAAGCCACTTTGAGTGTCAAACTGAGGAAAAGGCAAGGACATGGTGGCTCAGTGGTTAAGATGCTGACTCTGACGGTTGTAAGATTGGCAGGTCAGCAGGTCAAGGTCCAAGTGCCATGTGACGGAGTGATTCCCTGTCACAAGTCCCAGCTTCTGCCAACCAAGCAGTTCAAAAGCATGTAAAACTGCAAGTAGATAAATAGGTACCACTTTGGTGGGAAGGTACCTCTTGAGACCAGCTCTTCTGATCTATCTGGAGCAGCTCGGGAGTTCATGGAATCCATGACAGGCATGAACCTATCCCAGTTGGTCAATGGGCCTACCCATTGCGCGGGTCACACACTCGATGGAATCTTTAGTACGGAACAGGAATATCCGTGGGCGGAGGTAACCAAAACCTCCGCACTGTCATGGACGGATCATTTCCTGATCAAGTTGGAACTAAAAGCCACTTCTGTCCCCCCCGGGGGTGGTGGACCCATTAGAATGGTCCGCCCTCGAAGACTAATGGAACCAATTGGTTTCCAGAAGGCCTTAGAGGGTTTAATGGTTGGCAACGCCGGTGACTCCGTCGAAGCTTTGGTGAATACCTGGAACACCGATCTTCCCAAGGCTCTCGACGCAATCGCCCCCAAGCGTCCTCTCCAACCCGCTCCAAATCGCAAACCCTGGTTCTCGGAGGAACTCAGGGAGATGAGGCGGGTTGGACGACGACTAGAGCGCAAATGGCGGAAGACTCGACTCTTCTCCGACAGAACTCGCCATAGGCAGCATCTTCGCGCCTATCGGGAGGCTTTGCGTGCAGCGCGGAGATCCTTCTGCTCTGCACGCATCGCGTCTGCAGAGTCCCGCTCAGCAGAGCTGTTTAGGGTTGTGGGGGAGCTGACGCGGGTGCCCCCTGCGCCAAATCCCCTACTGGACCCAACAACAGCCTGCTGTGATGAGTTTAACACCTTCTTTGCAGACAAAATCTCTCGGATAAGGGCCGACTTGAATGTCAATGTTTTGTCAGAGCCCATAGGTGAGGTGTCCGATAACTCCGTTGCTGTTTCTTTACTGGATGAATTTCAACCTGCAAGTACCGAGGACGTGGACAAGCTCCTTGGAAGTTTGAGAAAGACGACTTGCCCTCTCGATCCTTGTCCATCTTGGCTGGTCGCCCAGGGAGGGGACGCAGTGAAAACATTCCTTCGGGATGTGATCAATGCGTCCCTCAGGGAGGGTTCTTTACCATCTTGTCTAAAGGAGGCGGCCGTTAGACCCCTCCTGAAGAAACCCTCCCTTGATCCCTTGGATAAAAACAATTACAGGCCAGTCTCCTTGCTCCCATTTTTGAGCAAGGTCATCGAGAGAGCAGTCGCCTCCCAACTCCAAGCTGTCTTGGATGAAACTGATTATCTGAATCCATTTCAAACGGGCTTCAGGACAGGACATGGAGTTGAGACTGCCATGGTCGCTCTGGCCGACGACCTTCGCTTGAGCATTGACAGGGGTAGTGTGACCCTGCTCGTGCTCTTGGATCTCTCAGCGGCCTTTGACACGGTAGATCATTCCATCCTTTTGGGTCGACTGAGAGAGTTGGGGATCGGAGGCACTGCACTTCGGTGGTTCCGGTCCTTTCTCTCCGGGAGATCCCAAAGGGTGAGGCTCGGGGACAGTTGCTCTTCTAAGATAGAGCTTAATTGTGGCGTCCCTCAAGGCGCCATCCTGTCCCCGATGCTGTTTAACATCTACATGAAGCCGCTGGGTGAGATCATTCGGAGGCATGGAGCTCAGTGTCTTCAGTACGCTGACGACACTCAGATTTACCTCTCCATGACAAGATCGTCGGCTCAGACTTCAGATGGCGTCTCTCCTCTCAATGACTGTCTTACAGCAGTAATGGATTGGATGAGGGAAAACAGGTTGAAGCTCAATCCGGACAAAACGGAGGTGCTAACTGTCACAGGACCGAAGCCAGGATTGGGAATACACCTCCCGGTCCTAGATGGGGTCACACTCTCCTCGAAGGACCCTGTTCGCAGTCTGGGGGTACTCCTTGATTCGTCGCTTCACATGACTAGTCAGGTGAATGCGGTGGTCAGGAGTGCCTGTTATCAGCTTCGGCTGATCCGCCAGCTGCGCCCTTTCCTGGAGCCAAAGGACCTGGAGTCAGTGGTACATGCTTTGGTAACCTCACGATTGGACTTCTGTAATGCGCTCTACATGGGGCTACCCTTGTGCCTAACTCGGAAACTTCAATTAGTTCAGAATATGGCAGCCAGGCTTGTCACGGGAACATCAAGGAGAGAGCACATAACACCAGTGCTCAAATCTCTCCACTGGCTGCCGATTAGTTTCCGAGCGCAGTACAAGGTGTTGGTTTTAACCTTTAAAGCCCTACATGGCTTGGGTCCATCTTATCTGAGGGACCGCCTCCTCCCATACGAACCCCTCCGCACACTCCGGTCTTCTGGGAGGAACTTATTGCAGCCTATGAAGACTAGACTGACGCAGACCTCCCAGAGGGCCTTCTCGGCTGTCGCTCCCAGGCTATGGAATGGCCTGCCAGACGAGATGCGTCTTATTACATCTTCTGATTGCTTTAAAAAAGCCTTGAAGACGCATCTCTTCCGGCAGGCCTTCCCAGAAAGTTCTTAACCTCCCGGCTCTGTTTGGGTTAAGCTCTCCCATTAGCATTTTAACATCTTGACCCTGATCTCTATGCAATGGGTTGCCGTTTTAAATTGAAATTTTTATTATGTCATTTTAATTGATGTTAGTTTAATTTAATTTTAAGGGGCGGGTGGTTGGGTATGGGTCATGTATATTTTATCTTGCATTTTTTAATTGATGTAACCCGCTCCGATTGGATACAGAGGAGCGGGCTATAAATAAAACATTATTATTATTATTATTATTATTATTATTATTATAAGGTAACAGTGTTCTGCGTAGTTATGCTGGCCACATGACCCACAGAATAGTCTTTGACAACTCTGGCTCTTTGGCTTAGTAACAGAGATGAGCACAACCCCCTACAGTTGGACACAACAATCTTCTCAAGGGAGAACCTTTACCTTTACTCTTACATTTTGAGTCTTGAACTGAAGAATAGGCAGGATAGAAATAAAGAAGAAGAAGGAGGAGGAGGAGGAGGAGGTGATATAGAGCTGGAGTAAAATGTGTTTATGTGTGAAAAATACTTCCTATATTACTTTTGTTAAGTTTGCACATTAGATGTATAAGGTTAAAAGAATAAATTAAAATCCTCTATCTATATATATTGCATATTTTTACTTGTGCACATTGTGTGTGTGTGTCTTCAAGTCACCTATCAACTTATGGTGACCACATTAATTTTATAGGTTTTTCTGAGGCTCCATCTTCACTGTAGAAGTAATGTAATTTGATCTCCATGGCTCAGTGCCATGGAATCCTGGGATTTGTAGCCTGTTGTGGCACTGGAGCTCTCTGACAGGGAAGTCTAAATATCTCACAAAACTACAAATCCCAGAATTCCATACCATTGAGCCATGGCAGTTAAAGTGGTATCAAACTGCATTATTTCTGCAGTGCAGATGCAGACAAGGAATATTCAGAGGTGGTTTTGCCCATTCCTTCCTCTAAAATATAGCCCACAGCACCTGGTATTCATTGGTGGTCTTCCATTCAAGTACTATTCAGGACCAAGTATGCTCAGCTTCCAAGACTAGATGAGATCTCGGGATTTCAGGGCATACCTGGATTATGAAACTTTAATTTCCCTCAAGACTACTTGAATTTGGGGATTAAGATGCTGTTTCAAATTGCTAATATGCCAAAAAAAAGTAGCCAAAATAAGATATACTGCCCATGGAAATGACTAATATGAATGATAGCCAGGAAATGATTGCCATTAAGCAAATTATCTGTGTCCACATTTGTTTAAAGAATAAGGCTGCATTCCTAACTATGTCCACTTAAAAGTAAACTCTATTGAAATCAAAGAGAGGTGCCTATGAGTGAATATGGTTAGAACTGAGCTTTAAAGGCAAAATATTGGTTTTTATTACATTTTAAAATAGTCTATAATGTTTAAACTGAATTTATGGTGTCCATAGCAAATAAGTGAAAATGCCAAGTAACAGACTACCAACAAATAAACCTATGCACAATTAAAAACTAAATTGAAACTAGTAGCAAAGTGTAAAAATAACACTACTGATAAATTTTTCTGCTTTAAGGGCAGTATCTGTTAAGTTTATCAAGTTTTTGTCCTCTTGAGATTCTAGGGAATATTGAAGGATTTCCACAAGTGGAGTATTTGTTCTATTTCCCATGTCCATAATTCAGCTATGAAGTTTACATTGGCTGGAATGTACATTCAATTTAAAACTAGCTCTCCAACGGTCTGTCCCACATTAACAATGTTCACATGTGCAATAGCAGTAGTGAGGCTCAAAGGTGCTCTTAAGTGTTGCATGAGTACATTTTTGCATTAAGACTGCATGAAGAGCCATTTTCCTGAATTGTGATATCACAATGAAAAAAATGAGATTTAAGTCACTAAAACAGCACTGCTGTGATTACCTCTGCACTGCAGGTATCAACAACAAACACCTGAATCTAGCCTGTAACCAACTGAAAATTTACTAACTGTTCTTGGGTTTGATAATAGGGGCAAATCTGAGTGTATTGTTATTACGTAAAAAAAAATAAAAACACTCTATCTCTCATTTGTGCCTGGATGAAAATTTTGTTTGCTTAAAATGGCAACAATACCTATCTTCTGTGTAATGGTGAAAGAACAGATTTCCCCCCCATTTGCAGCTCTACTTTAAAGTCCCTTCCCCCTTGTTTTCGCAGCTGCTTTTACCCATAAAACCAACTCTGCATAAAAACCTCTCTTAAATGGCGATTTGGCCCAGTATAATGAAATTAGTGTGTCTTGCAGTATGAACCACAGGCTGTACATTTGTTCCTGCTAGTATGCTTATTCTTCAGATTTAAAGTGTCATCCATGAATCACTTAAGCCACTGAGTGCACAAGCACCAGCTTGAGTTGTTTGTCTCCATTCTTTCCTTCATAGTGTTTATGGTATTTCCCAAACTACTAACAGCAAGTTTTCTTTCCAGACTTCAGTACTTCAGTCTTCTTAGTTACTGTGACAAAACAAGCAAGTCCATTAAAATTCTGAATTTGATTACAGTCCACCTGAAACCAAGATTGTTCTAATGCGGTTTTGGCTCGGGTTAATAAAGTTCATGTAAAGTTTGTGATACCACAACCAGTTTGGTTTTGAGTGAATATGGGAAAAGGTAGACATAAGGGATCGTATTAATCGATCTTAGCACATAAGCAAATCAGTGTAATATAAGGAATACTACATTGATTTGCTTATGTGCTAAGATAGATTAATATGATCATGATGTTACTCTGATATTGCTGCCCCCCACAACACACGTAGGAATTATGTACAGGGAGAAGAAAATAAGAAAACAAAATGGAAAATCAGTAGATATAACAAGATAATAAGAGAGTGTGGGTTTCAACCTTTCAAAAGCATCCATTCTACTATATTACCCTACAGTACACCAACCACCTTCATGCTGCTAGATTTTCCCCTTTTGAATACATTCAGCTCCATGTTTCAGAGCTTGTACTGGGATGCTGGGACTTTGCAGGCATAGTTGCCCTGCTACCAAAGAAGCATTTTCTAAGGGTGGGAAACAGTAACACATCAGTTAGATCCAGCCCATAAGGCTAATTTCTGTGGTTTGGGCTCTGTGATGTGGAAGAGGGAATGGAAAGGACGGGGGGAGGGGAGAGAAAACTAAAAATGGAAAAAGTGGACTGAACATGTCAGGGAATATGTGCACAACATGAAGGAAGGTATTGAAGAATGTTTGATTGCATGAGATCATGAAGTGGGTAGGTGACTCTAAGTTGTGCACATGCATGAGAGTGTGTAAATAGGTGTGTGTCTGGAAGAAAGGGAGAGTGTGTATTGACATACAACCTCTGTCAAGTTTTCATGCAGTGGCCAGGGTTGTGATGGGTAGGATTATAGATAGCCCTTGGGCAATTTGCCAACTTTAAGGATGTGTATTCCCTTGAAAGAATATGTGGCCCTCAAGGGTGAACTTTCCTCCTTTGTTTGAAAAGAGCTTCTTTTTAAATAAGCTACTGCATTAATATTGATTCTTGTTTCAAAGGTTAGAAAGAAAAAGATTAAGCAACTGTATTAAGATTTATAAGGATGGACCAAGCAGCATCTCACGGGGAAGATGTTTAGCATTGCAACAAATTATAGCAACATTTTTCCTCATTGGACTGTTGAATTGGCCTTGAGTTTGTTAAAGTGTCTAGAAGTTGCTGAAGTGCTAAACATCTTCCCTATGATAGTCCCTGTAGAAATTACTTGCATTTCTTTGTTCTTTAGTCAGATTCTGTACAGAAGGATCTCCAATTATTTTAAATTTGATTCTGCCCCAGATTCCTTTCAACTTCTTCCAATTTTTATATCAAGAGCCTCCATAGTTTTCAAAAAGTACAGCATACATGTTTGCTCTTGCTGAAACATTCCTTTTTCTCAGTAAATTACTTTTCTGTTTATATTAAAAATGTTGTGAGTTGTATTGTGTGTTAATACTGTAGGAAATTTGTTCATACCGTTGCATTCTTGGGGACCATTTATCAGAGCGTTTAATTGGCTTGACTTGTTTGTTTCCATGTTGATTCAGATCCTGATGAACATTATTCCTATTTAAAAACATAAATAACTCTGATCCTTTGGGTTATTCAGGGGACAAAAGGGAGTAGATGCAAGCGGGCAGAGCATTAATTTATGATTCTGGAGAGCAGGGTTTGTCTTCCTGCTTGGCCATGGAAACCCCTTGATTGACCTTGGGCAAGTCACAGTCTCTCACAGAAGATGGCAATGGCAAATCCCCGCTTTGCCTTCTTTGGCAAAGAAACCTGCCAAAGAAACCTTGTGATAGGTTTGTCTTGAGGTTGTCATAAGTCTGGAATGACTGAAGGCACATAACAACAACAAAGAGGTTTAAGTGTGAATCAAGTTCCATTTAACTTATAGCCAAGGTTCTAATTCTGATAAAGTTATCCATACTAATCCCAATTTGATTTGCTAATACTTGTTTAAGAAGAAACATTCAGGGGTAATGATGCTGGCCACGCAGCAAAATAAAACAAGATCCACAAAAGAGTGATACCTTTATTGGCCAGCCAGAATGCCCAAAACACATCATGCAAACTTTATAAGGTCCCTTGGATTTATCAGGCAAAATATGCTTTAAAAATCATAGAAGAAGAAGAAGAAGAAGAAGAAGAAGAAGAAGAAGAAGAAGAAGTGACAGTGTTGGAATTACAGGCCTACATTTTGCGTAGATGATGTCTCTGCTGTAGTTTGGTTGGTTTGGAGGGATCTCACTGTAGGCAGAGGCCACGCTTTTCTTGGTCAGGCGGGGACAGAGACCAGTAAAATTTAAGCCCTATTAGCAGTAGTAAAGTAACTCTTCTTGGGCTCTGGTATGTCTCTGCGTTGTGAAACCACAAGCTTCTTACTTGGGCGGAGAACACTGAATTTCTCAAGAAGTTTCTGTACTGCTATACCTGGAAAAAATTTTCAGGTGTTGTAAAGGTAGTATTCAGCCATTTAGTCAGACAAAAAGTTTTACCTTTGTTGGAGGTAGAAATCTCAAAGAAGTAAGTCCTAAGAGGATATAGTCACTGTTCTTTATCTCTTTTAAAACAGGCGTAGGCAAAGTGTAGCCTTCCAGATGTTGGGCTACAACTCTTACTTGGTCATAGTAATCAAAGCCCATGGCAAGGAATGTTGTGAGTTTCAGTCCAACATTTGGAGGGCTGTACCTTGCATATCCTTGTGCTTCATAACCCTTAAACAAGGGCAAAACAACTTTTTAAGTGGCATGTGTATATAGTTTGTTTATATCTGCTAAATCTTCCTCCTGAGCAAGAAAACAGTTGTCTTAAGGAAGTCATAAAATACATCGTATGAGTTTAATTTTCAGTAGCCTTGAAAGCAGGTTCATTTGGCATGGCAGATGCCTTCCTAAATATCATTTTGCATAGATATGCTTGATAGTGGGGCTACATATACTCTTGTATTACATTAATTTGTGAAATTAAGATGTAGAGAGGAAGGGTCATGGATAAACTTGTCCCCAGTTGCGTCTCACTGGAGAATTCTGTCTTTTAGTTGAGAACCATTGCTCTTGATATAAATAGTTTAAAGTGTGTATTACACAACCAAGCTGATTGTGGCTTTGGCGTATTACATATAATATGGTGGTAGAGTCTCCGTCTTTGGAGGTTTTTTAACAGAGAGGCTGGATGGCCATCTGTTAGGAGTACTTGTGTATTCCTGCATACCAGGGGGTTGGACTTGATGGCCCTTGTGGCCTTTTCCAACTCTATGATTCTATAAATACAGTTAACGTGGGAGATTCAGAAGGCACATCCCCATTCACTTGAACAGGTGAATGTGTTCAAAAATGTTAGTTAAGGATGTGCATTCTGTTGGGGCCCCCTGAACAGGTTCTGTTTGTTGATGTTTGTGGTTCCAGTAAATGCTCTACTCTTAACCCTGGTCCTCCACAATGGTTTTCCCCCTTCTCCCAACCCTGAAAATCTGATTTAAATAAAAATTTATTTCAGTGAAGTAGAATAAATTAATGAGAATAGGAAAAGAGTTCTGAATATGCAATACTCCAGGGTTTATTTTCACTTCACTATTCCTATCCCTTGGAGGGAAAATCTTTGCTGGTTACTAAGCTGTCCATTAATTTTCTAGCAAGTAGTTGATATTTTAAACCACAATGTCTACCACAGTTCCAAGAACATGTATACATCTTGTGTTGGACTTTCTGAATTTCCATTTTCCATGTTGATTTTTGTAAGCAGATAAAATGTAACATTTTTGTTAGAAAAAATTGTTAGAAAAATTTGCACAGTTAATTTATTGTAAGCTTAGAGCCAGAACAGACCTGAAAAAAAAGCTGGCTTCCCTGCAGTTTGGGGTGTGATACATGCCTCCAAGCCGCAAGAAGCTGCCTTGAAGCCACCCAGCCATTTACACGCTGGCAGCTTTTAAATGCTCCAGCAGCACAGCGCTTAGACACCGCATGGTGCAAAAGCATTGAAAAGCTGCAGTGGAAAGGGTGCTCTTTTTCTTGCACAAAAAGAATCGGCATTTTGCTGCTTCTTTTTGTGCTGGAAAAAAGCTGAATTGGGTTAGTGGCAGTTGCTGTGGCCCCGATCCAGCCCTCAAAGTGGTAGTGTCAGGCCACCCCTTATATGGCTGTCTGTTTTGGCCCTTAGATACAAGGCAGCATGAGCTAAAATCTAAAGATGTAGTGTCTATGTTAAGTTAGTTTTGCATAGATTTGTATTAGAAGCTAATGCATGTATAGTTAAACCTCTAATAGAGACATAACATAAGTCACAGTTCTTAACTCACAACCCATATATTCCTAAAATGAACCCCATTGCTAATATATAAAGCTTTCCTGGCTATCATAAATCATATTCATGTATAACATATAATTGTACATGCATATACAGGCAATTAAAAATACAAATGATATATAAGACAGAAGACAAGGAAAAAGGTTAATTTGTGTAGCTTATTCCATTTAGGGAACTTAGCATATGCAGGTATGCAAGTCTTCCCAAAACTGATGTTCAGTTTTGTGTGATGCAGTTGGTAAAAAGATATGCTTTGTATTTTAGGGTACTGTAGGTTCGTTTTTTGAAAACCTTATAGAGTACTATGAGATGTATTTTAAAATACCTCAATTTAACTAATCATTCTTCTGTTTTTTGGGGTGGGGGTTATCAACCACTTACACCTTGAGGTTGATGATTTTATTCCATATTATAGAATCATCACTTTATATTATGATAGCTTGCCAGTTGCCAGTAGCTTTTTGCCACTGTTTCCTCTTCCTTTCATAGCACTTTTTCAGACGGGGAAAATTGGGGATTTAAATAGCAAAAAATTGCGTGAAAATTACTCAATTGCGATTAATATTTTCACATGAAGTCGTGATTAAAGTACCATTATCTTGGGAATAAACAGGCAATAAACAGCAAGAAATCATTCACGGGGAAATCCCGCAAATGATTTGTTGCTGTATATTGCCTCTTTATTCCCGGGATAATGGTTCTTTAATTGTGATGCGTGTGAAAATTTGAATTGTGATTGCGTGATTTTCAGTGTTTAAACCCCCCAATTTTCCCTGTGTGATAAAATCCATAAAATCAAAGAGTTGAAAGAAACCTCAAGGGCAATCAAGTTCAATCCACTGCCATGCAGGAATACAGAATCAAAGCATCCCCGACAGATGGCCATCCAGCCCCTGTTTAAAGACTTCCAAGGAAGGAGACTCCATCACTTTCTGAGGGAGTGTGTTCCACTGTCAAACAGCTCTTACTCTGAGGAAGTTCCCCCTAATGTTGAGGTGGAATCTCTTTTCCTGTAGTTTCCATCCATTGCTCTGTGTCCTAGTCTCTGGAGCAGGAGAAAACAAGTTGGCTCTATCCTCAATATGACACCACTTCAAGTATTTAACAGGGCTATTATGTCACTCTGTAACCTTCTCTTCTCCAAGCTAAACATACTCATCTCTCTAAGTTTCTCCTCATAAGGCATGGTTTCCAGACCCTTCACCGTTTTAGTTGCCTTCCTCTATGTATATTCTCTAGCTTCTCAACATCCTTTCTGAATTGTGGTGCCCAGAACTGGACACGAAATTCCAGGTGAGGCTTGACCAAAGCAGAATTGAGTGGCACTATTACTTCCCTTGATCTAGACACTATATTTCTATTGATGCAAGCTAGAATCACCTTGATTTTTGTACCTGCAGCATCACACTGTTGACGTATGTTCAACTTCTGGTCTACTAGGACTCCTAGATCCTTTCATGTGTTGTCTTGCTGAACAGTGTCCCCCATCCTATATCTATGCATTTCATCTTTTCTCCCTAAATGTACAGTAGCAACTTAAGTTTCTCCATGTTGAAATTCATTTTGTTAGTTTTAACCAAGATTTTTAATCTGTTCAGGTCACTTTGAATTTTGATCCTCTCCTCTGGGATATTAGCTACTCCTCCTAATTTGATGTCATCTGCAAATTTGATTAGCATGCCTGCTATTTTTTCATTCAAGTCATTAATAAAGATGTTAAATAGCACTGGGCTCAGGAAAGAACCCTGTGATACCCCACTAGTCATTTCTCTCCAGGATGAAGAGGAGCCTTTGGTGAGCACTCTTTGGTGCTCAATCCAATCAATTACAAACCCACTTAATACAGTAGTTGCATTTTTAGCCCACATTTTACTAGCTTGTTTGCTAGAATATTGTGGGGGACTTTGTTGAAGGCCTAACTGAGCGCAAGGTATGCTACATTCACAGCATTCCCTTCATCTACCAAACTGGTAATTTTATCAAAAAAAGGAGATAAGAGTAGACTGGCATGACCATGTTGACTTTTTGCGATTATGGGAATCCTTTCTAAATGCTTACAGGCTCTCTGTTTAATGAGCTGTTCTAGAATCTTTCTTGGCATTGATGTCAGACTAACCGGGTGGTAATTGTTTGGGTCCTCTTTTTTTCTCTGTTTGAAGACAGGGATAATGTTTGCCCTCCAGTCCACTTTATTGAGGTGGTTTCTTTTGAGAAGTAAGCTGCTGTAATTTCCCCTTGCTTTCTGCCTAGACTGAGTAATTGTTACCCCATAGGCCACTGCAATAAATATGGAAAAATAAAGAGCCCCCCCCCCCCCAGTCAACTATTTCAAGAAAGGCAAAGCTTTCAACATCTGGTGCAAGGCAGGACCCAAGGGAAACTAGTGCAGTGAGATCAACCATGATGAAAGAAGACACCTCACATTCCACATGTTAAACATTTTATGAAATTAATGCAGTTTGTAAATACAGTGGGGGAGGTCTGTTTATGTTAGTGCAGAATACTTCTGTGAGCCTAAGTAACCCTTTGGATCCTGTCCACTGTCTTTCAAGTTTGTTCGGGAAACAGTAAAGTAAGCCATGGCCTTTCAACAGCAGTTTAATGGCAACTTAGTGTTCTTCAAGTATACAGTATACAGCTGGAAGAGTATATCCGGCTGTGAAGCAGCATTAAATTGCTGGTTTAAATGCACCTGTAGTTAGATGTGCAAAACTCTCACATGAATTTAATGAAAGATGGACAGAAAAATGTAGTACCAATTGTTTGCTTCTGTCATTGCTTATGTAAACAAACTGCAGACATGCTGCATATTGAGTACGCTTTGAGATAAAACATGTGAATAGTGTGAGTGTCTGTCAACTTTTCCGCATCTTCTATGATGGCTCTAGATGAGCTGAATTGCTGTTTAATGACAAGAAAATCGTTGCAGTTGTGATTCATTGATTAAGTTCATTGCAGTGGTGTAAGAAATGGGAAAATGAGGGAGAGCACAACCCTTGCATTCCTTTTCAGAACTGAAATGATTACATTGTATGTTGGAGCTTCAGGATAATTTATAGACTTGCTCTTCTAGTAAACAAGGTGATAAGGCTTTTTATGTTACCTCTTTGTGAAAAATTAGTGTAGAGGTTGCTTTCCTTTTCTTTAGTGGGATTCCTGCTTCATGTTAGCCATTCAAATAGCAATACTTTTCTGCATGATTATTTGTTTTTCTGATAAAAAGCTAAGTGTTGCAAACCTATGCCTAATGGCATGTTGCTGTCTGCATATAATGAGTTCAGACCTCTGGCAAGAGTGTTTAATATTTGTGTCTCCCTCCCCCAAATACAGTTTGTTGGATTAGCAAGGGGAGAAAATAGAGTGACACAAAGAGAGACAGAGAGAAAGGTAGGCTGCTAATTTTTTTTTGCTTTGGCACAGCATGTTACTGGCTTCTGCCAACTGCTGGCATGTGATCCGGAGCAGATCGCTTCCTAAGAGATAAGGTGTTTGACAGAACTAAGGGATTTGCTTCTTCTGTTTTTAAGGTCAGTGTTTCCTACGTATGGATTCTATGCAGTCAGAAGAAATTATTCCTGAGTTATAATTACCTCCAAGTAACTAGGTACAGAACTGTGCAGAGTATAATGACATGCTAATGCCCTCCATAGCTGAATAATATTGGGATTCTGTACTGGATTCAAGATGAGAGCGGAGCAACTTTGGAAGGCTAGGGAGTCAACATTAGCAACCTAGGAGACTTTGGAGGGCAGTTCCTGCTTCAGCAAAATAATAATAATAATAATAATAATAGCTCTACAAATGCCTGTAGAGTATATGGGGGCATTTCCATCATGTTCTGGGTTTCAAAAAAGGGATTTCCTAGGCTTAAATTGGCTCCCCCCTTGCAAAATGTGATGGAAAAGTACCTTCCCCCCTCCATTGAAAAGAAAGAAAGAAAGAAAGAAAGAGACTTCTGTGGGCCCCAAAATAGCCCTGGGAGGGATGCATGAAGCCTGTGGGCCATACTTTTGCCCACCTCTATTCTAGATTACCATCCTATTGCTACTCAGACATGGGTGTCTTCAGTATACCATTATATGCATTCTTCATAAAAGTGACTTAACAAGCTGAGATTGCAGTCATGCTCTGTAAACTTGCAGCGTGGAATATCTGTTTTATAATGCTTGGTATTTTTTTGGTAGATAGCCAGGATTCCCCAACCATCTCAGGTAGTTTGCTACAGGGCTGGTGATGGGGAGCTGTTACACTTCAAAGTTCATTGTTATACTGCTGTTTCATATCTGCTTAAGTTTGCTAGTGATTCACACTAGAAACAGCAATAGTATGTTAGAAGAAATGACATGACCAACATTTTTTCCCTTTATCTTATCATATTACTAATAAAACTTTAAACAGTTTGAATATGATGATTTGTAAAACTAGTGCCAGATATTCTTTTTGGAGGTTTTGGAATAGTCCAATGAGATATAAAAAGGAAAGAAGGATAAATATATCTGCTTAGTTTCCTTGAAATATTTTCTAGAGTTTCTGTTATTGTCCCATAAATTGCATGTCATAGTGATCATGATATTATAGCCTCCTCTCATGTCATAGATACAGAAGAGTGTGTATTTTCTTATCTATCAATCTGGAAGACAGCATCACAGTGGGGTGACTCAAGGCTGTGAATTTGTAAGACCTGAGCAGGGGGGTTAATAGCAGGATATCTTGAAGGTCTCTCATTTGTGGGTGTGATGCTGGATGATCAGGGTGCACCCTGTTAACCTGGACATTGCCATGAACCCCTCATGCAGGGACATGGCAGCAACCCCACTCCTGTCCTCAAGCTTGGTTTCAGCCCTTACCAGAAGAGCCAGGGGAGGATGGCATGAAAGGTGGAAGGGCTGAAAATGCCCAGCAACTGCTACTCACTCTGGACACTTATGCCCAAGCAGCTGGCAATGGAAGGGGGAGCAGGGGCCAGTTGGAAGTGCTGGAAGGACGATGCTACTGGGAGGCAGGGCCAAGGGGAGATGGGGCAGCAAGTTAAGGGGGAGTATAAAAGGAGAGTTGGAGGAAACAGAAGTGGGAATGGAGAGGAGAGTGAATGAATATGGGGAAGGACGGGATGGAACAGAAGAACTCTGGAACTAGAGTGAGGAAAAGGTACTACCAGGAGACAGGCCAACAGAGGTACAGTGGAACAAGCTGGACAGGTGATGCAGCTCCAGGTGGCTGGGTGAAAGGGGGAGTGGAACCAAGTGAACTTGGCGTCTGGCTTGGCAGAAAGTAGTGCCAGAGATAAATGAATGGGAAGCTTATTAAGCTGGAAGGAATCTGGTGATTTGGTCTACTGGGATAAGGCCTTGTTCCTCTTTTCCAGAGAGCTAGGGGCTGGGGATGTGGTTTGAAGGAAAAGAGTGAGTGGAAGGCTATGAAAAAGCCCCAAAGCATCTCTAGCTGCCCTTTGAGAAACTAAGTCCACATCCAGGGTGCAGACAAGCCAGAAGCCCTGGGGAATAAAGGGGAAGGCAAGGGGGGGGGGCAACAGAGAGGTCCTTCCGAGTCTTGACGATTCAAGAGGTGTCATTAACCCGTGTCTGTTTTTTTTCCTTAGTTTGGTAATATCAATCTTCTTCTTTGGCAAACTTAAGCACCTGTGAGATACCCTGTTTGAGTTGGGATGGATCCACATGTGAGAGGGGGCCTGAACCCTCCCCCTGGAAGATGAGGAGTTATAGTGAAATTTCCATAAACTGAAGCTGATAACAAGAAGAAATGGCTTCATAAGAATTTGGGCACTTAGGGCCGATACAAACTTTTTAAAAAAAACTGAATGTCAGGACAGAGGCACAATGAGGTTATCCATACCATCGGCCCTTAAGGGAAGATGTTCAGGCACTACACAACTGAGAAATACAGCATTTTACTGACATGGAATACAATGCATTTAAAAAAATTGGAATGCATGATATGGCAGCAACTGTCATTATTATGATAGTACAGTAGAAGGTGAATAGTACTTGAAATGCAAAAGTCTTATTGAAGTAATGTTAGGCTATAAATCTGTGTTATCAAAATTCAGGTACGACAGCTAAAATTCCTAAAATTAATTTTAAGTGGTGTTATTACTTTAAACAAAACTTTCCTTTTCCATGATAGCTAAATATATTTAAAGTTATAGAAAGTTACAACACAGTAAAATTAAAAATCAGAATGCAATACAGTGGTCCCCTGGGTTACGAATCCCCCGGGATACGTAATCCCTGGGATCCGAAAGAGCCGGGACCGGAAAAACGGCCCCGGTTTCCGAAAAAATCCCCAGGTTGCGAAAAAAAGCAACCCGGCCCCTTTAAATCAGTGCGCTCCGCTGCGCTGTGCATCAAATAAAGCGGTCCTCCGGGTTACGAAAGGTAATCCGGAATGGATTACTTTCGTAACCCGGGGGACCACTGTATTAGTATTTTAGCAGCATATTGGCATGATTGGAAAATGAATAAAAACGTAAATGGACTGCTAAACTGGTTTAAAATACAGAATAAAATGCAATATGTGTCACTTGTATTGGTTATAATGATGGAGTATATTTTTCAACATTCACAAAATATTCCCAAATGAGTTCATAGTCTGTACTTAATTATTTAAAAGTTTTTAAAAATACATCTGGCTGAATGAAACTACATGTGAAAGGGATCTAGGAGTCCAAGTAGACCACAAGTTGAACATGAGTGAACAGTGTGATGCGGCAGCTAAAAAGGCCAATGCTATTTTGGGCTGCATTAATAGAAGTATAGTGTCTAGATCAAGAGAAATAATAGTGCCACTCTATTCTGCTTTGGTCAGGCCCCACCTAGAATATTGTGTCCAGTTCTGGGCACCACAATTCAGAAAGGACATTGAGAAACTGGAGCGTGTCCAAAGGAGGGCGACAAAAATGGTGAAGGGTCTGGAAACCATGCCCTATGAGGAACGACTTAGGGAGCTGGGGATGTTTAGCCTGGAGAAAAGAAGGTTAAGAGGTGACATGATAGCCCTGTTTAAATATTTGAAAGGATGTCATATTGAGGAGGGAGCAAGCTTGTTTTCTGCTGCTGCAGAGAACAGGACCCGGAACAATGGATGCAAGATACAGGAAAAGAGATTCCACCTGAACATTAGGAAGAACTTCCTGACAGTAAGGGCTGTTCGACAGTGGAACGCACTTCCTCGGAAGGTGATAGAGTCTCCTTCCTTGGAGGTCTTTAAGCAGAGGCTGGATGGCCATCTGTCAGGGATGCTTTGATTTGGATTTCCTGCATGGCAGGGGGTTGGACTGGATGGCCCTAGTGGTCTCTTCCAACTCTACGATTCTATGATTCTATGATTCTATCTAGTGCTTTCAAGCTTTAGCCTTCAGTTCTGTGGAGATCATAAAGCTCTGCTTGCTTAATCAAGGTCCAAAACAATCTGGGCCCAATCCACAACCTTGCTGTAGCAAGTAGCACAGCATAATGTTGTGCTGGTGCCTGATGACTTGCTTAGATGTGCAAATGCCAGGAATATCTATGGTCCTAAAACTACACGGCCTAATGCATGACTGGTTGTGAGCCACATAATTAAGGTTACTTACCGTACATACTTGACTATAAGCCGAGAAATTTATGCCCCCAAATTGCCCCTAAAATTTTGGGGTAGACTTATATAAGGGTCAGCTGATCAGCGGTCCCAAAGCAAGCAAGCCTGAGTCACCCCAATCTCCTCTGAAAACCAATTCTTTCCCCTCTCCTCCAAGCCTTGGCTTCCTAGTAGAAAAACTCCCCATTTAAAAGCACTTGCGTCTCTCTGCTCCGTTTAGCAAGCCTTTCCTTCATAGCAGAAAAATTCCCCATTTAAAAACACTTACTTCTCTCTTGGCCCATTTTGTAAGCTTTGGCTTCCTAAGGAAAAACCTCTCCATTTAAATCCACTTGCTTCTCTTTTGCAAATCCTGGCTTCTCCAGAGAAAAAACCTCTCCATTTAAATCCATTTGCTTCTCTTTTGCTCCCTTTTGCAAGACCTGGCTTCCCAAGGAAAAAACCTCTCCATTTAAATCCACTTGCTTCTCTTTTGCAAGACCTGGCTTCCCCAGGAAAAACCTCTCCATTTAAATCCACTTGCTTCTCTTTTGCTCTCTTTTACAAGACCTGGCTTCCCCATGAAAAACCTCTCCATTTAAATCCACTTGCTTCCTTTCTCAATCTGATGTTAAAACCTCTCCTCTAGCAGCTGGGAATCACTTGGGACTGGTCCAAAGAAGGAGGGACGTAAGTGGTATTTCCCCCTTTCCATCCTTCCTTATAGAAGTTTTATCCTCGACTTATCCACCATGGGTCATATCAAAATCCAGGATTTCTATCCTGAAACCTTCCCTTGATTTATACATGAGGTCGGCTTATACATGAGTATATACAGTATTTCCTGAATAAGAGCTATTGTGATTGCCCTCCTCATTCTGATAAAAGTGAGAACAAGTCTCCTTCTGTTTTTCTAGTGGAATTGGGGAGACTATAATGTTCTTCAGTGAAATGCTTTTTAAAACAGTACTTTCAAAATGCATTGTTACACAACTAATTGAAACAGCTGCAAATGACTTAGATCCATCATCTATTGGTAGTAATATCAATGATCTGTTACTTGCATTCAGTCAGTTTAGGTCTCTCTCTATTGTTTCCTTTTGTGGAAGAAGCAGCAATGTGTTGACAAGTCCTTTGGATAATACTGATTTGGTTCTTCTTGCATCACAGTTCTTAATATGCTGTCTTCTACAAGCGTACCTCCGTTAACAAAGGAGATTATCGCACTACAAGAGTGTAGTGCTGCTATCCCACTTTTACTACTCTGGCTGTCTCCTGTTGCATTTTGGAATTTGCAGTTTAAGGAGGGACATTTAGAATTCTCAGCCAAAGAGCTCTTAGGCCTTACTGAACTACAAACTCCCAGAATGCAAAAGGAGACTGCTAGAGCAGTAAATGTAGCACAGTAATCTCAAAAGCCTCTGATAGTGAATCTCCTATTTACATATGCATTTTACAGGAACCCAGCTCACCTTTCCTCCTCGTCTTCCTCAGTTTATCTTTGCTTGTTTTTTTAAAAAAGCAGGAGAAGGGTGTTGCTGTTGTTGTTTTTAAGCACCATCAGCATTGGAAGGACAGTTGTCAGGTTGCAGTAGAGTATCTGTATTAAGCAGTGTAATAAACCTTAAGTAGGGAAGGAGAATGGGATTCTATTCTGACCAGTCTTACTGTAGCTGTGCTTGCCTTCCTATAACAGGCAGAGTATACAGGAATGGCCTCCAGAAAGTGTGAGGTACTGATAATGTGTGAGAGAAAGTGGAAAGAAGTTACTGTCTTGCCAACTTTGCTCAGTAAAAAATGTATATGAAAATCATCAGAAAAGTGAAGGCTGATGAAAGAAACAGCTATCCCTGCATGCTTTTTGGAAGAAGCCTTCAAGTAGTCCCTAAGGTTCAAAATAAACTATATCTGTTTTTTCCCTCTTATTTCTGCATTTAGTATTTCTGCATTTGTTTGTTTATTTATTTCCAGGTTTTGTATCCCACCTTTCTCCCAAAATGAGATTCGAGGCAGGTTACAACATATTAAAAAAAGACAGAGCTAAAACACTGACTACAAATTTTAAAAAATAATTAAATATTACCAACATTAAAACAGAGGTTTAAAAAGCATAGTTAAAAACAGTATTAAAGCAGTAATGCTAGAAATGCATCTATGTTAACTGATGTATACCTATAGACAGCTAAATGACTATATATGTAGAATCTTAGGTTGTTTCTAAGACTGAAAAGAACCAGTAGACTTATTACAATTCTTAGAAACCTTCAGCTTTTATAAATGCAGTATTTATAAATTAAATATTGCTAATTATATCTTGAGTTTTTATAGTTAATTGTTTCTATGAGAGTAAATATGCAGAAGAGTTTGCAAATCCCATGGAGCTCAGGGAATTGTACTCCAAAACATGAGCACTAGGATTGTGGTGATAGTGTCATATTGTTGAGAAGCTGAGTGTCACATTTACAAAGTGTAACCTGATAACAAAGTGGTACTCCTAAATTAGATTATAAAAATTCTTATGACCTCATATAAGAATGTTTCAGTTGTTTCCTTGGTATTAATAAGGTTTATATATGATTTCCAAGTAAAGGTAAAAGCTGTTTGCTACTATATTGATAGTCATTACTCTCAACTTCTGCCTCCCATTTTTTTCTAGCCAGAAAAAATGAAGATATAGTCAGGTTCCAAAGAATACAACATTTAGTAATTCTAAGTCCAGTATAATACTGGGAACAGCTCATTTGAATAAAATTAATAGCACAGTTTATTCATTCTCAGAAATAAGATTCATTTGATTCACTGATACTTAGTCCTAGAAAAGTTTGTGTATAAGATTGAAGCACACTTCTAATTTTCATACAAATGTGTGCTTAACTGAGAACATAAAATGTATCATAACTGAATGTGCTAAAATAACTTTAGGTTTTATGATGAGGGTGTTATATCTTCAACTCCTTCATTTAAAAATAGCCCCTTCACCATTACATGATACATTATATACATTAGAAAACGTCCTTTAAAATAATCATCATATATAGTGTGGTTCAAAAAGAATGGTACAAACTAAACAATAGCAGTTTTACTTTTACACCATTCTTTTAAAATCACTAAATATTTATTTGCTTATGTAGTAATTATAAGCCACTTTGGGAAATGTGTAGAAGCATGAAAAGAGAGTGGGGAGTAATGAATGTGATATTGTAGGCCTATCAAGCGGAGCCTACATCCGCTGCCAGTTAAAAGAATTAAGTCTTCAAAGTAAAATAAGGTTCATGTTAGTTTTATCTTGTTTTAGTTTTCCTGTAAGCCACTGTCTCATGTTGGGAGAGAGGTGAGATATTCAGTTGGTAGCATAGAGGTCTGTGAAGATGCAGATACTCTTAGACAGCTTGTTAGCTTTTAAGGAAGCTTTTAAGGAAGGTTGTGAAAGCTGGACAATGAAGAAAGCCGATAGAAAGAAAATCAACACATTTGAAATGTGGTGCTATATACCATGAACTGAGTTCTGGAGCAAATCAGGCCTGATTTAATAATAGTATGGTGGTGATAGAGCGCACATGTGTGTGTATGAGGAATACAGAAAGATGAAAAAATAAAGAACATAAGAACCATTTATATTTTTGCACATCAGGCTGGTCTTACCTGATTTATTCATTAATAATGATAATAATATCTTTTTAGCCTGCCTTTCCCTGCGGAGCAGGGCGGGTTACAATAAAAAAATAATAAAATACATAATACAGTAAACCATAAAAATTCACAATCCCCAACTCACCACCAACATAAAACAAATTCAAAAGAAAGATGATCACATTACAAATTCAAGTTGAAATTAGTTAAAACAGTTTAAAAATAGGCAGAGGGTAAAAATAGCTATGGGCAGACGGGGTTGTATTTTATTATGGGAAGCCAGTCAGTCAGGGAAGGCTTGCCAGAAGAGATCCATTTTGACTGCCTTCTTGAAGGTGTCAAG
Organism: Urosaurus nigricauda; assembly: GCA_034509955.1. NCBI lineage: Eukaryota > Metazoa > Chordata > Lepidosauria > Squamata > Phrynosomatidae > Urosaurus > Urosaurus nigricauda. The sequence continues at coordinate 45,881,957 of JAOEGL010000002.1, read as the reverse complement.
AGTAGTAATCTGACGGATCTCCTCCAGCAAGTCATTCCACAGTTTTGGAGCAGCTGATGAAAAGGTCCTCTGGGAAACAGCAGTCAACCTGGTCTTCTTTGGCTGTAGCAGGTTCTTCCCAGATGACCTGAGAGTGTGGGGTGGATTGTATGGAAAGAGGCACTCCTGCAAGTAAGCTGGATCCAAACCATGTAGGGCTTTAAAGGTAACAACCCTACATATTGTTGTTATATTGCTTTATGTATGGAAAAGGGAGCATCTTAGTGCTGTGTGTACTGAATGCAATGCCAGCTGAAGATCTTGTGGCTGATAGTAATGACTAAGCTATAAATAACTGATTTGTGAACCTATGCAATTTGTACTTGGTTTTTATTTGTTATATTCAGACATTTGATCTTAACTGTAGGGATCAATGAGAAATGGAGTACGTATTTGAATACTTGTTTATTAAAGTTCATTATTGTGTTTTATGATTTACTTTGTAAATTACATTAAGTAAGCTTAGTGTTACTCTGTTTACAAACTCTGATCAGATTATTGCTCTATCCATGCAGTCAGGACACTCCTTGGACTCAATTTAAAATCATTTTGCCCAGTTGCCAAAATACGCTTTGGTAGGCTTGGCAGCACAACATAGCAATCAGATTAACATGTCCCCCATAATTGGGTAGAATTGGGAGTACTAGCATGTACTGAGCCTTAGATTCCCCCCCCCCCCCCGTTATTCATGTTTACCATTTTTATTTTCATTTTTAAAGAAAACTTTATTATGAGCCTCTTTATTATCTTTGGGTGAGATTTCTTATCCAAGCATTTTTGTCCTATTTTATTTACAAAATAGGCTTGATGATTTAATACAAGGCCATTTGTACACGCAAGGACATTGTTTCCACAAGCAATCATAAGGGCGGGTTTCTGGGATCGCTGCACTCAGAGGCTCGTGTTTTGCTGGGATGGTTCTTCATTTTACTGTATTTATTTATTTCTTTATTTATCTGTTTTATTTCTATGCTTCCTTTCTCCCAAAAAAGTACCCAAGTCTGCTTACAATGTAAAAACATATTAAAACAAAAAGTTAAAAGTCAATAAAAATAATCTAATTTTAACTACAAAGTTAAAATTTAAAACATACAAAAGTTAAAAACAATCCAAAACACCCCCCTCCCAATGAAACCAGGCTTGCATGATTTTAAAAAGTCTGCCTGCATAGGGTTTTGTTTTTTTTTTACCTCTTGGTGAAAGGAGAGCAGGGAGGGGGCCAGTCTAGCCTTCTATGGAAGAGAGTTCCACGGAGAGGAACTTCTTTCTCCTGTTCCCTCTCCTTTTCTGATCTCTCCCTTGTGATAATCCTTCAGTGCAGAAATGTGTGTATGAATACTTTGTAAATACCAACATACCACTTCAGGAGGCATGTACACTACATAAGGTTGGTAAGTTTGACCCCACACGTGAGGGTGGTGTGGTGATGAAGACAGTCTGTATCTTTTCCCTCTCCTTTCACTGTGGAGGAGGGAATTACAAAATTTAGGAACTTGAGTTTGGAGGTGTTGGAGCACTTGAGATGATGGTGGTGGAGGAGGAGGAGTGAGGAAGGTGTAATTGCCTCAGCCTAAGGCTGGACGGCTGGCTGGCTGGCTGCCACCTGCACTGTCACTCAGCTGCTCAGCCCGCCCCAAACTCATGTGACAGGAGCCAAGGCAAAGGCTGACTTCAGTCTGCTCCAGTGTTACATTGCTGGGAAGAATCAGGCCCAAAGTCTTCCCCCCCCTGCTACAGCAACTCTGTGAGAAGGTTTAACAGATAGTTTAATTGTTAGTGGTTCAGTTTTCAGGCGTTGTTGTTGTTGTTGTTGTTGTTATTATTATTATTATGCATTTAAATCTTAAGTCTGGGGGGGTGTCCATGGCAACAAAATATATTTAAGGGGATCCCTGGTAAAGAAAATGTTAAGAACCATTGGTTTACACCCCACATTTCTCCTTGCACAGGACTTAAGGGTGTGTGTGTGTGTGTGTGTATGCACATGTACATGTGAATAATCTCATAAACATGAACCAGATAAATTTATTTAAACAAACTCTATTAAAGTGAACTTCTCCCCTCTTATTTTTTTTTTGTTTTTTAAAATTTATTTTTATTGGTTCTCTATTAATTTAAAAGCTACCTACCTCCCCCTTAATTGAGGCCTTTTCTACTTGTTCAGTAAAAATACTATTGTCATATTCTCAAGGGAAGCAAAACTTCTTTTGCAGAGATATGCCATTTTTTCAGCACTAAGTATCAGTATATTTTTGGTGTTGTGGAAAATGATGATTAATCCAACTGTTGTGAGAAACTTGGTAAATGCAGATGTCGCCAAAACATAAAATATAGGGTATGTTAGATTAAAGACTTAATGTTTCCTTGTGATCTCTGGAAGAAGAACTGTGCTGTCCAAAGCAGTTGCTGTCTCACATACAAGTGATTATCCAGTTGAAAAGTTACTCATGTTCATATGATTATATGAGGATGGGGCCAGATAGTGTTGAAATGTGTAGTGTGCTAGAAAGCTATTATCTTTGTACAATCCATTGGTGAGGGTCTGTAGTCTGTAGATGAGCTCCAATTCTGCTGTTTTTGTTTCTAATCTGCCTTTGTAGTTCTTTAGTTCTTTTGTTCAAGGACCGCTGTTCTGAGGTCTGAGATGGAATGCCCAGGGAGATTGAAATGTTCTGCCACTGTTTTTTGTGAATTCCCATTCCTAAAGTCTGATTTATGTCCATTTATCCCCAGCGCAGGGACTGGCCTCTTTGCCCAGTGTAGAATATTGATGGGCATTGATATGACACAGTATGGTATAAATCATATTGGAGGATGAGCATGTGAAACCCTAATATTGCGGGTGATGTCATTAGGTCTTCTGATGACATTTCCTTGATAAAGGTGCCGGCAGAGTTGGCATCTTGGTTTGTGGGAAGGCTTAGTGCCTGTGTACTGAGACAGATTAATCTGGATAGATTAATCTGGGATAGATGAATAGAGTTGTCATGTTTGTCTATATTCCGATGAACCTGATACAAAGGAACTTTGGAAATGATGTTATAAAAGTCTTTATTACCCTTTCTGAACTGGGAACTCCTCCAGATGTTTAGATTACAATTCCTATCATCCCACGTAGCATGACTCAGGACTCTTTCAAACGGGAGGAATTTCTCCCAAATCCGAATGGAGCCCATTCGGATTCATGTAAATTCGCTAGTTTAGCGAATTTACATGAATCCCCATTGCATTCGGAAGGCGTTCGGAATGTCTTCCTAGTACCCGAAAATAACCCCCCCCTTGCCCGAAATTGCGTGAGAACCTTTAATGCGCAGTAACGCAAAACCCATGATTGCATTTGGAGTGACTTCCCTTTTGCCCGAAATTGCATGAGAAGCTCTAATTCGCAATAACGTGAAACCCTAGGATTGCGTTTGGATTGCCCTTGCATTATACTTCCAATTTCCCACGTCTGAAAGAGTCCTGAGTGTAGATGACAGAAGCTGCAGTCCAACACATTTGATGGAGTGAAGTAGAAATAATAAAACTAGGCCAGAATTAGATATATTATTTACCCATTGAGTCTGCAAAACATGAGAAGGGCTGTTAATGACAGGGTGACTTGGAGGTCTCATTTGTAGAGCTACCATGATGGCAGCTAACAACAACAAACAAACAACAACAACCTTTAGAATAAAGGTGACAATCAAATTGGAATAAGCAGATATGAGCTGTTCTTTTTGAGGCAAAATAGTCTTTGTGTGAGTTAAATAACCCATTGTTGTGATTTTAAAAAAAATATCTTTATACAGGTACTGACCAGGGCAACTTGTGCTTTGCTTTGCTTATGAGATCTGACAAGATCACCCCTTGTGATTTTATTTGTTGCATTCCTGGAAGCCCCAGGGATAGAAATAACTGGAGCAGCAATGAAATCTAACCTTCCTGCTGTACAGCATAACCAAAGACTATCAGTAGGCCACTAGAAAAACAACTATATTTGGCAATATGTAGCTTATGATTAAAATTATGGTTAGTCTTAGGATGGACTTTGAATGAAGAAGTAGTGACTTGGAAAAGGAAATGCTTAATAAGAAAAGGGTTAAAAGCATGTAAGGTGATTGTTTTCTAGAATGCTGTTTTATTTATTGTTGTAGTATGGACTCACAAATAAGGCAACAAAAATTACTAGTTTCTAATTTTAAAAAAAGTAGCTAGTCTCTGCTTCTGTTCTAGTTATAGAGGAGGAGGAGTTCCTCCTCTGCAGTCAACATAGAAACACAGATAATTTAGTCTGTGAACAAGATAGCTAAGGAAAAAAGCTTGCATTTTACCAAGTAGGCTAGGAAGAATAGGGACAGATGGTTCACACCTCCTGTGCCATTCCGCTTACATGTATGGAAGTCTTTCTTGACTGTGTTCAAGGACTGCTGTTCTGAGGTCTGAGATGGAATACCCATGCCATTAGGAATGGGAATATACAAAAACCAGTGGCAGAACATTTTAATCTCCCTGGGCATCGCAGACTCAGAACAGAGATATAAAGGAAGACTGGAAAGAGACACAACAGAGTTGGAATTCATCCATAAACAACAGTCCCTCAGGAATGGATTGAACAGGGACAGTGGCTTCCTGACTCACTACACACATTTCAATACTATCTGACTGCATCCTCAGGGGGGCGTCCCACACTTATCTATTCTCTTCACCTCTACAGGCTAGTTTCCATTGCCAGACTGGTCAACTTCTTTGTTTCAGTTAGTCTCAAAGAAAGAAGAGCCCTCCCCTCAGCCACCATCTTGAGGGGGAGAGAAAGGCAGGCCTGCTCCTTCTAGAAGCAAGAAGGATTGTTGTTTAGATCATTATGCTATGCTATGTTGTTCAATTATTATTGTGTTATGCTATGTATTTTTTGTACCGTATTTTTATTATGTTGTTTTGATTTTTGTATTATTACTTTATTTTGTAAACCGCTTTGATCTATTTGGGAAAGCGGTATATAAATAAAATGTATTATTATTATTATTAAAGGGGCTACGAGATCTCTCTACATGCTAATTCTACAGACTAACATGGCTATATCTTTTAATTTTAAACAGTACTCATGAGAGAACCTAAGCAGGATATTGATGGTGGCCTATGTGAGGTAGACATACTCCTTGTACTATAATCCTAACAAAACTCTCTCCCAGAAATCTCTGTTTAGGCTGGGAGGGAAACTAACAAGAGTGTAAATGCTGATCAGCAACAGCTTTCAGGACTGGTTTTAGAGTGTGAGATATGGCTCCAAGTAAATAACATGCACTTATTTTGTCCCGTTACTGTTTGTGGTACAACAAAATAATTCCCTGTCCTATGGCTTACAATTTAATTAAGATGTGATACAGAAGGAAAACGAGATTAAGGGCAGCAGATATTTTCTGTTCCTCTGAAGCCACAGTAGTGGCAGTTGGGATGCATGGAGGACCTTTCAACTGCTTTTCGGCCAAAGCATGATGTAGCTGTGCCTACTCTGAGGCCAGGGCAGTAGCAGTTAGGATGAAAGGGATGACCTTTCATCATAGTTCAGGTTGTTCAGGTTGAAGATTTAAGGGTTACATCAAAAACTTAAAGATTTTTAACTTTGAAAATTTTAACTTCCAAAATAAGAAATGAGCATTTCGTATTTGCCTGAATGGCAATTTTGGTTAAGTATGTCATTTAGTTCCTCTGATTAATAGGCTGATGAGCAGCTTTTTAGATACACAGATAGGTCTGTTTCATTCTGATGTCTGTGCAAGACCCTAATACACAATTGCATGTTTATCAATAATGGCAGATAAAAATCAATTTTGGGTAGGTTCTTGCACAGATAATTCTCATATTTTTTTTAAAGTAATCATACATATCCCTTCAGAAGTTTGAAGCATTTCAAATAAGTTGATTCACAATACTGAGGCATCAGGTGATGTGCCTGAGGACACTACCACACAAGCTGTCTTCTCACCGCAGTCATGTCAGTTAAAAATGGAAACATATTGGTTCAGAGCAGTCATTATCTCACCTTTCTGTAATAGTGTAATTGGTGCTGTTTCTGCCACTTTCTTTCCAGTCTCCCTTTGCCCCACCTCTCTGCCCTGTGCCCTACCTGATGTATCAGGGAGGCAGAGTTAAAATTTTATTTTAATTTTTAACACAATTCTGGAGTTACGGTAATGCAATTGAAGTTGGAAACATTAAAATAGATAATAAATAGGAGGGAAGAAAATAAGACTTTTTGGGAATAGCGAGGGGGAGGGTGGATAATGGGAGAGGAAAAGACAGTGACACTACACGACTGTCAATATTGGGGACCCTCCCCCCACATATACCAAAATCCACAGATGGATGTGCATGTGGCCGCACCGCCATTTGGGACAGCCCCCATTGTCCCCAGTGGTGTTGCAGCTGCATTAGGGGCAATGGGACTTAATGGTAGTGTGGCCATGTGCACACACTGCCACAAGATGATGGGGGCTGCCTCTAATGGTGGTGCAGCTGTGTGCATGAGCCATCATTGGGGACAATGTGGACTTGCCATTTGCGGGTGGCAAGTCCATGGATACCAAGGGCCGACTGTACCACACTGACAAGACAAAATGAATGTGGAATTAGCCCACCAGAAAATACTGTTTTGATCTATTTTGCAAAAATCTGAAGGTTCAGTCCCTTTGATACATCTCCCTTAATAAGCTTCTATCTACTTTCCTCAGAATAGCATCATGAGGTGGCACTTTTGGGGAGCAGAGCATAAAATGGAATAATTGCACTGCTTCCCTCCTTTTTGAGGGCCTCTGCTGCTGCCTTGCCCCTATCACTATACTCCTAACTGTCCCCACCCCCATTCTTCTGAACTCACCTCATGCCTCTTCCATGATAGAGAGCAAGATAGAGAGCATTGTGGGCTTGCCATCCGCGGGTGGCAAGTCCATGGATACCAAGGGCCGACTGTACCATACTTACAAGACAAAATGAATGTGGAATTAGCCCTCTCTTGTTCTATGCACTCTCATTCTGCATCTGTCATCCCCTTCCTCATGACCCTCTTTTGCCCCTCATTGTACCCATTTATCTTGCTTCTTATACATGGCCAGTGTACTTCTCACCTGTCCTTCCTGTTTTTTCTTCTTCCTTGCTTGCTTTACTGTTTTTCACTTCATACCCTCATGGTGTGTGCCTTGCACTCTGCTTCATACATTTCTTGCTCTCTATCTCTTTCATTTACTCACCTAACATTGTACCCTCATGGTATGTGTCTCTCTTGCTTCTTGCACACCGCACCATAAGCTGTCCCCTCTCTCCTACTTCCTCCCTTCCACACCTTCCAAGTGCACCTTTCCCTTGTTTCTTATGCTCTGCAGCTCACACTGCTTGCTCTCCCATCTTTCCTACTCCCTCGCACACTTCACATTTTCATAGTGTGCCTCTCCCTTTCTTCTTGTGATCTGCCACCCACATCACTTGTCTCCCATTTTTTCTATTCCCTTGCCTTGCCTTGTGTTCTTGTGGTATATTCCTCACTTGCCTCTTGCATGCTACTGCTTGCACTGCTCACTCTCCTTTTTCTCTTTCTCCCTCCTTGCCTCACTTATAATGTGCCTTTTGCTTTCTTCTTGTCCATCACTGCTTGGACTGCTTGCTTTCCTGACTCTTGTACTCTGTACCTCACCTTACCTCATCCCCTTGTGGTGTGCCCTCACTTCTTGTGCTCTGCTCTTCACTTTCCTCCTGTCTATCTTACTCTCTCCCTCACCTTACCTAATGCCTTCACAGTTCTCCTTTCTTGAGTGTTGTTGCTTGTTGGCCAGCACTACTTCCATTCACTCTGCTTGCTTGTGTGTCTCTTCTGCCCCCTCCTTTGGCTCACCTCACCCATCACAGTTTGCCCTTTACTTACCTCTTACACTTTGCAGTGTGTACTACTGACTCTCCTGTTTTCCCTGCAACCTCTGTCACCTCACCTTGCACCCTCCCAGCATGCCTCTAGTGCGTACTTGCCTATTTTCCTACTGGCTCACTTAACCTTACATCCTTGCGATGTGCCCTTTCCTTAATTTTTGCATTCTGCTGCTCACCTTACTTCCTACTCCCTTCCTTTCCCCACACCCTCACAGTGTGCCCCTCCCTTGCTTCTTGCACTTTGCTGCTTGCACTGCTAGCTCTCCCTCACACTTGAAATTTCTGGGTGGACTTATTCTTTTACAAGAATTTCTCAGAAGAGTGCGTACACATGAGATTTAGTCTTGGGGGGAAAAAACGAATACTTGGAATCCAGTCCAAATGATGTTCCCAATGGGCAGCACATGCCATGCCTGGCATGTTAAAACCTGTTTATCAGGGTGATATCACAATCGTATAGAAGGGGTCAATCTCCCCTCATCATACTTCCTGTGCACCCCAAGAACTTGCTGTGGAGATCTGGGAAACCCCTGGACAGCAGTGAATAGCAGAAGGAAAAGAACTTCTGTCACACTGGTGCTGTTGGACCAGCATCATGTTGGCTTTAAGCTATTGTGTGGCATATGCTTTTGCGTTCTTGTACACATTTTATTTGATGCATGAAAACATCATTTAAGTGTTTAGCAGGGTATATCTTCAGTATAGAGAGAGGAAAGGCAAGAAAGATTACCTGAAGGCCCTAAACCACGAGATAATTTTACGCCAAATTATATCGGTTAACCTTTTGGGATGTCACAAGAGACCATTGCTCTTACTACAAAATAATCACATAGCTACCATCTTGGAAAGTGGCAGGCCACATTTTGTATTTGGAGAGGTTTTTAAAAAATGGTTTGGTTCAGCAGTTAATAAATTGAACATAACAATGGTAGTAGATGTGCATACGAAGGTAGCTTAGTCATTTATTTACAGTATTTACAAATATTGTAGTCTAGCAATATATATACAAGGCCAAATCATTCCCATTCCTGGTTTGTTAGTATAAGATTATGGTGTATAATAGCTTTCTTAATTTTTTCCCAGGTTATCAGCTTTGTTGGTTGTCTCTCTTTTGTACTACATTACAGAAATTAGTCATTCATGAGACAGCCAGTCTTCAATCCCAACATCATCTTAAGAAATCAAACAAGAAAAACTGGTATCGCATAAAGACATGTCTCAGTAACAAGACACTACATGCTTTTAATCAAAAAGGATTTTTCCAAAGTCTTACGAGAGAGGGTAGAGAGGCCTCTCTGTTGACATATACAATAAAATTATACAATATTTGTGTAAAATTGTCTACTCTCTCTAGTCCATTAGCTCATTTTAGGTTGTGAGTATGCTTCTCATTCTGCAGTTTTCCAAGCTCTATCCAGTCAACCACATGTTGATAAGTGTTCAGCATCTTCCAGTGTTGTGAAAGTTGCAACCAAGAACAAAACCAGAAATTAACTTCTTTTGAAGCAAGTGTTCATTTCTGCCTGAAAAATGGACAACAGTATTAATGCATTACACCACTCTGTAATGATGAATTGTTGGACCTCATTCTAAAATTTGTTAGCTTTGGGGCATTCAAGTCAAGAATGTTTATAGTGCCTCTTTCACTACTTCACCACCATCTTCACTTTAATGCTCAAACTATTGATCTAAGACTTAGTAGATCCAGGTTCAAGTACCCACAGAGACATGAAAATCAGAGAGTGACTTTAAACCAATTATATTCTCTTTCTCTTTAGATTGGAGAAAGAGTAGTGTGGGTTGTAAGGGTAATATTGGAAGGAGGAGAACTTTATTTTTATTTTTTTTTAAGAAAGGTAAGCCTGTAGCCCATCTGGAAGTGAAGTTAGACTGAAAAAAGGAAAGCCCTAAAGTCTTGGGAGAAACAAGCTTAAAATTGTGTTAGTATCACAATATTATGACTGGGTAAAATTTTGAATTTTGAGAGTAGGGAAATCTTAGCTGTTTGCAAAAGGCAGAGCTGTTTTGCTACAGACCTGTTCACATACCACTGTAAAGTGCAAAGACATGGTAATTGTTCCAGAAAAATTTACATTCTGTTTCCCCATGCTTCTTGAGAGCTGAATTGGGTGCTCCAAGGTGGAAAAGAGATAAGAAAAAGTCAGATAGAGGATGGATGGATAGATAGATGCTCATTATGTCTTTACTGAAGAGACATAGCCCCCTATGCTAAATGGGTCTTTAAAGTAAAATAAATCTAAAAAGATTATCAAATGGGACGGAGCCTGTACAGAAGCTGGATTTAAACTGGGGGGGGGGCACAAAAGCGGTTAGTTTTTCAGACGTTCGAGGCTAATCCAACCAGAAAGTAGAAAAAACTCGCAAAAGCAGATTGTTTTTCAGACAACATTAGCATTAATGAGAATTAATGCGACTTTAACCCAGACAGAAACTAGACAAAACCCACACCTTTTTACTTTTGGAATTTTTTTCTTAAATATTCTTTATTAAACTTTGTGTGAAAATTACATCAGTCAAAAATATTTCCATTATGACCAAATATAAATGCATTGATTGAATTATCCAGCATACCACCAGAACAAAATCTTCCAATATTCTCGTTTTTTCTAATTCTAATTGTATCCCTGACATATCAGCAAGGTACCTAGCCTATTTTAAACTTCATTTTGGTTATCCAAAGATGTAATACCATAATATAAATACAGACTAACAATTATGTATTATTAGGTACCTCTATCTTGTTATAACCCTACTAGTTTATAGTATAAGGACTTATGTTACTATACATCCAGTTACTCCCTATTTTTAGTTTCCCTTTCCAACTTAGAACCCTGTACTCAAATTACATTTCTTAAACCAGTATTTCTCTACAAGTTCCCAATCTTTATTAACCTTTGCTTTAGATTTATTATTAATCAACACTGTAAATTTATCCAGTTCTTTCACCTTCATGATTTTTCGAAACCAGTCGTTTATAGTAGGAACTGTTTTCGCTTTCCAGTTTTTAGCCAGCAGAATCCTGGCTGTCGTGATCAAATATAAGATGATTCTCCAATGTTTATTTTTTATCGAGGTTCCCAAAAGAGATGTCATATTTAGAAAATACAATTCTGAAGCACAGGGGAATCTGATTTTGAATATATCCTGAATTTTCCCATGGATTTTGCACCAGAACTTTTTAATTTTTGGACACGCTCACCACATATGAAGATACGTTCCCTTATCTTTGTGACATTTCCAACATTTACATTTGTTTATTCTATTAGTTACTTTAAGATAATTCTCTTTAAAGTCCTGTGAAGCTGTGTATCTGTTAGATTTATTCCAGGCATTTTCCCAATCATCAATTGTGATGGCATGTCCAGTCTCCTGAGCCCATTTTACCATATAGGGAGTGATCGTTTCTTGTTCTAATTCTCTGCTTAATAATATTTTATATATTTTTAGATCTTACCTTTATCCTTTTCCCAGAACAATTTGTCTAATTCATTAGTGTCTTTTTCTATCTTCACGTTTTTTCTGTCTTCTTTAAATCTTTGAGTCAGTTGAATATACCTAAACCAGTTAATTTCTATACCGTTTTCTGTTAGCTCCTCTATTGACCTCATTTCAAATTCTCCCTTTATATTAGTCTTTAATACGTCCCGATATCTCATCCATCTTTCGCCTTCTTCCCACCTTCCGAAAAAGGCCTCTTGTACTGAAACCCATAAAGGTAAACCATGGTAGAATTTACTTTTCACAGTTTGCCAAGTTTTTAGTAATGCCTTTCTGACAACATGATTATTAAAATCTCTATTTACTACTCCCTTGCTATACCATAAGTATGCGTGCCATCCAAATCTTAAATTTGAAGCTTCTATATCCAACATATATTTATCTGATAAGGTTATCCAGTCTTGTATCCATAATACATTGCAGGCTCTATAATAGGTTTTCAAGTCTGGCAAGGCAGCTCCACCCAAAGACCTATCCCTTTTTAAGATTTTCCATTGAGGTCTGGCTTTCTTACCTCTCCAAACAAATTACATTTCTTAAACCAGTATTTCTCTACAAGTTACCAATCTTTATTAACCTTTGCTTTAGATTTATTGTTAATCAACACCGTTAATTTATCCAGTTCTTTCACCTCTTTTGGAATTTTTGCAGTTTGCCCTCCGTGTGCTAAACTTCTTAGTTACACATTTGTATTTATTAGGAATTTCATTCCATTCCCTACAGCTATATAATCCATAGCAGGGAAACAAACCTGGGGTATAGAATTGGTGGGATTTATTTTATAAAGTGGAAATGAAAGTCAGGGAGATGGTGTTAACATGGAAATAGAAGACTGGCGTACTGCATTGTTCCTTCCTTTGACCTGCTTTCAAACTTTACAGGGAATTTTTAGTCTACTGTGTCTACTGTGAGAAAAATGGCAAACAAGTCTTGCTTAAAGACTGGTCAAATTTTATTTCACTTTATCTTTCATTGATGGCACTGTCCCAAATGTTCCTATTAATATGGGAATAGAGGTGCTGTGGCCACCAGATACATCAGGCACACAAGATGGGTTGGGAGAGTTGAAGCAAAAAATTCCACAGAAACCTTCATCCCCCCCCCCCCCCCCCCCATCCCAGGCAAAACATTCTGGAAAATGACCCACAACATCAACATTCCACATAGTCACACTTACCAAATCTACCAGTTACAGAAGAATAAATGAGAGTGGTGGAGTCTCCTTCCTTGGAGGTCTGTAAGCAGAGGCTGGACGGCCATCTGTCGGGTATGCTTTGATCAAGAGTTCCTGCATGGCAGGGGGTTGAAGTGGATGGCCCTTGGGTCTCTTCCAACTCTATGATTCTATGATGCAACAAGTCTTTGTGACTTTGTGACTTCAAGTCATCTGTTGACTTAAGGTGACCCCAATGAACTGCATAGGGTTTTCTTAAGCAAGGACTATTCAGAGGTGGTTTTGCCAGTTCCTTCCTCTGAAATATAGCCTACTGCACCAGGTATTCATTATCTCCCACTCAAGTACTAACACTGCTCTAGCGTCCAAGCTGACTCTGCATTAGCTTCCAAGTTGAGGGACCTGGTGCTTTTATGGTTTTTAGGCTCCTTGACATTTTAAAAAAAATTTTTTTATTCATTTTCCAAAGGAGAAAAAAGAAAAAGAAAAAAAGTACATAACAGTATACAAATCAAAATCAAGGACATGATATACAAAATGTATCATTATTATATACATAATGGAAATATCAGTAAGAAGTAAGAACATTGACATTTTATAATGATCTTCTGACATGTCATTTTGATATCTTTTTCTCATACAAGTATCTGATCGGTTTTAATATTATTAAATTAAATAACAGAAAAATTTCAAGTGTTGTATTTCTTGAGCAAATAGCCTCTGTGGCAAGCCTCTTAATAAATGGAAATCTTAACTAGAAGTTGGAAAGCACTTCCAAAACACTACAAGCTAATCCAAAAAGAACGGCAGAGAATACCTTGGCTTGGGCACATAAACTGAAGCTCTTCAGTTTCAGATTTCCCTGTTTTGCATTCCTTTCTGTGTTCCTTTAAGTCAGGTTATTGCACATGTCCCTTCAGTTTGTTCACCTCAGTCCCCTCCTGCCAAGATTATTGGCTGTTTTATGGCTCTTGAGTAAGTGACACCCTTCCTAAATTTTCAGTGCAGTGGGCCCTCCACATTGGCTGGGGTTAGGGGCAAAGGACCCCTGTGAATGTGGAAAAACAGCAAATAAACCAGTATTTTTTAAACCTGACAGCAACTCTCTAGGAATCTCTAGGTCCTCCAGCACAACTCTCTGGTCAACATCTACCAGAAAGCGACCATAAAATCACACTGGAGGACTTACAAATGGCTAGAGAAGTGTTTTCTCTAGTAATCTCAAGGTCCTCCAGAGGACCTCTATGGTCAACTTCCAGCAGGTTTGCACCAGAGGACCTGGAGATTCCTAGAGAGGACATATTAATGAAATTAGCTAAAGTCAAAGCTGCAAATATGGAGGGCTGAATGTACCAGGTTTCTGTCTGTTCTTACCTTGTATGGCAAGTGGTTTGACCTTGAGGTCCTTTCCATCTATGGGTCTATGAAAGATCTGAGTGGGCTTGCTATTCCTTACCTCTCCATCCTTGTATCTCTCGGTACATCCCTGGCTGCTCTAGTCTTACAACGCTACCTGTTGAAAAGTCTCCTACTTCCACAATGACTCTGCTTCTTGCTTCATTGCTCTATCTTATGTGTCAAGAGAATGGAACATCTCAGAATATCTATCTAACTTATTTAAAATCCACGTTTTGCATGATTTCTTTGACATAACCTGTTGGTTCTCATTCCCCACCATATCTAAACATGTAGCCAGGCTTAAGAACATGTAACTAAAGTCACCAGACATTTTGCCCTCTTTTAAAATCCCTGCCTCCATTTCCCCACCCCTTCCTCAGTTGTTTCCTCATGTTGAAATATGGATTGTAAGGTCCTCGGGTTCTGGGACTTGTCCTTTTGTAATCTGTAAAGCTGCTATGCACACTGAGGCTGCTGTATTAATAGTATAAAACCTCTCATTTATCTGGGTGTTATTTTTTTGTACTGAATGCCTGAGCTTCCTAGCACACATGTTGAAATACATGTCCAACATAAAAGAGTAGTTGTACCACTCCCACAATTTAAAAAAATATCTTGACTTTAGCCTTGACTTTATAGATCATCACCCTTTAAAGAAAAAAGTGGATCAGCATGGGGCAATTATCCTGATTATTCAGGAGAAAAAACTATATGCATCATTAATTTTCTATTCCCTAATTAATGTAGTTTGTTAGTATAAGGGCCAAAGTTACCTAAAGAAGTGATGAAACTGCTACAGTACTCAAAGCATTGGGTAGATTTTTTTTAAGGTACCCATGGCAGTTGTTTAGATGGGGCACTGACACAAGCTCAGTCCTTAACTCCACCTTAGTTCTTTCCTTTCTTTTCTTTTTTAAAAGGATGCATGGGAATCAGAGAACTGTGTGACTTTTTTTCCAAATTATGGCAAATCTAAGACTCATCACGGGGCTGAGAGTGTGTCACTTGTCTAAGATCACCCAGTGGATTTCTATGACCAAGCAGCCAATCCAACCCTGATTCCCAACATTGCAGTCTGATGCTCAAATCACCACACCATGCTGGCTCTCAGAATTACAGCCAGCCCTCTCTATCCATGGATTCTGCATGCATGGATTCAACCATCCATGGCTTGAAAATATTCAGCAACAGAAATCCAAAAGCAAAGCGTGATTTTGAGATTTTATATTTATACATTTTGCTACACCATTGTAAATAATGCGACTTGAGCATTCACAGATTTAGGTATCCACAGGGAGGCCTGGAACCAAACGCCAACAGATAATACCAAGTTGCCACTGTATTATCTTGTATTAATAATCATCCCTTAATTTGTGAGTCAGAAAGTACAATTATGTGGGCTATATACTCCTCCATTATTGGTGCTGATGGTACAAAATTAGAGTTAATGGAAATTAGAATCATCTTTCCTACTTTTTGTGTGTGTTTTCTTACTCAGAGATAAGTACCGGTATGTTGCAGACTGCTTTTATCCTTTACATTCCCTCTTTTTGACACTGTTTCTCAGAATTTACTTGCATTAGAAATAGCAATAATGTATTTACTTCCTGAGTCTCAAGAGCTTTATATTCTTCTTAGGAAGGCTTTCCGGTGCAGTATTTGAAAGTCCTTGCATTTCATTCTCCGTAAGATGCCTTCATTAATGGTAGAGTGAGGGATCTTTTAATGTTAGCCTGCATACATCGGGACTTCAAAAAATCTTGTGTTGTTTGAGCTACAGGATATTTTCAGATCCCAGTGAGGATTCCAGTAGCTTGTAGGATATGCCCCAAATCCAAAGAAATGTTTGTATGTACAAAATAAAATGTGCTCTATCTAAATGTCCAGAGCAAGAAACCCAAGGTAAAATGATAATGAAAGAAAATCATATAAAAGAAAATAAAGTTACCCTTCCTTTAACATGGGATATTTCTCAACAAAAATGAGTAGGATGTTTTATCAAAGTATACTAACACTTGGCATAATATACTAAATATACTGTATGAAGTATAGCACATACTATTTGCTGGGCCAAAAAAAGTATCGTCATAAAAATGAGTAGATTAGTTGGGACACTTTTTTTTTTTTTGTCTTCGCTCCTTTCTGTTTCTGTATGGCAAATTACTGAAATTTAGAGAGAAAGTTTATAGCTAATTGGCAGTGCCACAGAATCCCAACTTGTATGTCTAGTTCTGTTTGCATTCTGCAATGAAGTGTAACTCAGGAGGATTACAATGTCTGATCCTGGTGCATAGAGTTGAAAGGATCTAAGTGACAAACTGCCTCAAATTCTTCTGTCAGTGTTATTTTCTACATTTTTCTTGTGATAAATTTTGGTTATAGTTTGAAAAGCTTAAGAAATTGTTACTATTGATAGCAGTAGGCTGAAAGCTGCTTAATCTACTCAGAGGTGAGCCACACTGAATTTAGTAGTCATACTTCTAGGTAAATACATTCAGAATTATATCCTCAATTGTGTTTATATGAGAGAATTGAGACAGAATGAGGAACTGTTTTAAAATACTCCCACATAAATATGTCCAGTGTAAAGAAGTAACCAGAAAGAAGTAGACCATGTAATATGTGACTTATGTTGTATCTGACATTGCTTCAAACAAATTGGAAAAGGGGAGAACCATATACTGTATGCCCAGTGCAACTTTCAGGGAAGATGGGACAAAATTGTAAGAAGAAAATAGGTCCCAGAAATTTTCTCTGTCTTCATTCCAAAAGACTTTCAAGAAAATACCTGGCTCATATGGAGAGTCCTATAATATTTATTTTGTCTTTTCTGTCTCACCTTGCAATATTCACTATTTTTGAGACAGCTTATAATAAGAAGCATAATACAAAATCAATACACAAAGCAGTAAAATTAGATTTGTACCGGGAGTTTCCTTTAGGAATTGGAGAAAATAATTGTAGTTGTTACAACAAACACTGAAAGCTTTAAAGAGTAATGCTTGCTGTTAACTGCTCTTGAGTCAACCTCGACTTGTGGAGACCCTGTGTATGAGATATCTCCAAGCCCCCTGTCCTCCACTGCTCTGCTTGGGTCCTGTAAATTCAGGCCTATGACATCCCAAATTGGGTCTAGCCATCTGGTGTGAGATCCTCCTCTCTTTCTACAGCCTTTTTCCTTTCCTAGCATTATTATCTTTTCTAATGAGACATGCTTTCTCATGTTCCTCCCTGGGACAACATTAATAACTTCTGGTTGATCAGGCTGATCTCTTCAGCTTAACTGAGAAATAAAGATATCTTGTTCTATTATATCTATAGCCAGTGGTGTCCCTGCCTTTGTTGTCATCCAGTGTGGGGGGTGGTGCTTCTGCAAGGACGGGTAGGAGATGGGCTCAGTCTTGCTGAGATTGTGTGCCCTCCACCCCTCCTTGCTGCAGCTTGGTTCTCCTCAGAGGGGAATTGGGCCATGACAAGGAGCCTTTCCAAGTGTGCACACACCCCACCCCTCCTTGCTGCCGGGGGGAGGGGGGCGGCTTGTGCGCACTCGGCCTGGCTCTTTGCCTAGACAAGGAAGGGCAAGGGATGGGCAACTAGGTGTCACCCCCTCTGGGGTGTCACCTGATGCGGGCTGTGAGTGATGCTACTGTATATAGCTTCCATTTTAGTTGATAGCTAAAGAGCAACCTGACTAGTTCCTTTACTGGGAAGCTCAGGCACATCTTGGGAGTTCTTCCGTGTTAGAGTCTCTGTGTTGAGTTCCCCTATTGCCATATGATTGGCCATTCTTTTCCCTTGAGTGGCTCTTCCCCCTATAATATCCTCCATGGTTGTTTTAATGCTTCTTCTTATAAATTATGTGGGTGGTTTACAGTTAGGTCTCTTGCTATTCTCAAGGTTGCTGCTGTTTTAGATATAGAAAGAAGGGCTGGGGGTGGGAATCAGACTTTCCCTGAACTAATGTTGCTATTCTTCTTCTTCTCAACCTTCTTTCTGTCCAGGAATCAGCTTGTTCATACAGGAAGAAGCAAGTATTTTGAGTGAAATTTTTGATTGCTTTGACATATTGGGTGATACTACTACATTTTAGCATTTTTGTTTTGCATCTCAATCCCTTAATCTCAGTTTCTGTTCCAGAATCTCTTAAAATATTCTACAGTTTCTTTTTTTCTTGTCACTTCTAGGTTTTGGCATATGTCTAACTGCCAAATTTATTATTTCCCCGTGCCACTTTCTGGTTGCTCAGTACATCAGTGCTTTCTCATGCATTTCGGTTGCTGAGCTCAGGTGTGAACTCACTCAGCTGTGGGAACAGTTCTGTAATGTTGGGATGTCAGTTTATGGAAGAAGAAGCTCCATGCCAAGTTCTCAGAGTTTAAATTGTGATGTTGCCAGAGACCATTCTGTTTGTTTTGTTTTTCCCCCTTTCTCTTGGATAGATTACCTAGCTTTGCCTCTTGAGCTCATAACCTGCTGAAGACTTGAAGATTGCTCAGAGAAGTCATTCTGTTTTAAAAGTCTTGCCTTTTACCATATATAGTTTGTATAAGTTAATCTCGTGTATAAATTGAGGGCAGGTTTGGCAGCCAAAATTAAGGATTTTGATACAACTTGAGAGTAAGTTGAGGGTAAAGCTTAGGGGCATGTAACAAAGGATGTAAAGGACAACTTCAAAGAACTTACAAAATTCTGGCAGGCATAATGGTGCACTCAGACTAAAGGCTAGGTGAGTGTGGGAGGTAAATGGCTCTGTGATGGGGGGGGGGGGGGAGGAGGAGAGCAGGCATGGACAGTGCTAAGAAAATGCACAGATATCAAAAAGGATGTAAATACAAGAGTTAAGGTAACGTAATAACTTTATCAAAAAAGGAACTGCCCCATTCTCTAAATAGAATGGCAAAAAGCAAGAGCTTTGTCTGTCCTGGGAGAACCTAAAATAAGGGTCCATTTGGGGAGAAAGGCAACATATAAATGAAATAAGCAAATAAACACCAGTCCCCTCTATTTTCCTGGCTCTCCTTTGAAGGGAAGTGCGAAAGAGCTGCTGCAGGTGCCATTTTCCCACCCAGGCACTCAAAAAAGCCGTGGTGGAGAGGATAGAGGAGGTTGGTACATCTTTTAGATTCTCCCAGGACAGGCCTTTTGCCACTCTGCTCAGGAAAGGGATGGTTCCTTTTTTGGTGAGGGTTAAGGTACAGTGCTGATTCTGTCCCCCGGATTTTGGCTAAATTTTCTAAACTTCTATAGCAGCATATACAGTATGTCTTCTAATAAGAGTTTGATATGTCTTCTCATAAAAAAAAATGCAGCTTTCAGATTAATGCCACAAATGTTACGGTTACTATTACTATTTGTTTTTCCTCCTCCAGTGATGATCGTGATGACTGTAATGATTCCACGGGAGTCCGTTTTTTGTGTCAAGGGTATTAAAGACTTTTAATGTCAGTGATGATTTTCTCAATGTGTGTAGGTGAGAGGCAGGTAGATTTCAGCCTTTTGTGGTCTGCTGTTAATAATTAGAGATTCAACAGCTAGAATCAGTTTTAAAATGGGACGGCGGGGTCAGGAACTGGAGCTCCATAGGATGAGACAGTGAAAAAAGCCTATAAAACCTCTTTCATCAGCGTACAGCTATTGTTTCTTAGTTCTTGCTACCAAGTATACATAACTGGAAAATAACACAAATTCACTACAACTGTTAGAAGTGTAATGCAAGATTTAAAAACATGTAAAACAGGCAGTTTGAGCAGTTAAGCCCAGCTACAGACTCCACATGTATAGCACAAACAAATGCCGCTTATTTCAAAGGAATTAAACATGCAATTTACAGTGTCTTATATTAATTTTTGCTCCCAAAGATGCTCTAGGTCTTATTGTCTTATTTTTGCATGAAGAAGAATTCACATTTATTGTTGAACAAAAAAAAAAAAAAAAAAACCAACCAAAACATTTATTATATATTGTTTCTCTCTCTATATATATATACATATTTATATACTGTACAAAATTTTTGCTAGGTCTTACTTTCAGGGGAGGCCTTATATTTAGCAATTAAGCAAAACCTGTACTAGGTCTTATTTTATGGGGATGTCTTATTTTCGGGCAAACAGGGTAGTAAACAACCATTTTGTAAATAAAATTGTTATTTGTCTCACACTAAAAATGAGACTAATCATAAAAGCCAGTAAATGAATCCATTTTACAGAGAATTCAAATACATACAGGGATACATGAAGAGAATGAAGAAGCAAACTTTAAGCCACTGACTACAGATAGTATATTTTGATAACAAAATTATTATATCTATAGCCAGTTATTGTTATCCTGTCCTTCCTCCAAGCAACTGTGGGCATAACGTAAGGTTCTCCCTTTGTCCATCTTTTTTCCTAACAAGCTTGAAAGGTAGGATGGGATATTGAGTATCAATCGGTGAGCTTCATGAATGAGAACATGGGGTTTTCCAGTTCTAGTCCAGCACTCTAGTAAAGACACAAATTTTCTATAATTTTTTTAGTGTTTATACTCTTAGCTCCCCCCTCAAGTGCCAATAGTGAAACAGAAAACCCCCCAAAGCAAACTAGTGTTTGTGCAATACTACAGTGCAGTCAGCAAATTCTTCTAATAAACATAGGGAAATTGGAACTGTCCCTGGCTTTAAATATTATAGTAATAGAGGTTTGAAATATTATAATAATAGTAAATGTAATGCTAGGGAATTCTGGGAACTTTAGTTTTGTAATAGAGGTTTGCCAGTCATTCTTAAATCTTATTCTCTAGTCACCTTAACCTCACAGCTACAAGAGTGTACTCCTCCTGTATGCCAAGCGTCAAGCTACCATTGCTTCACCCACTAAAGGAAATTATTAAATAATTTAATCAATTGTTTTGCAGGGCTACATGTTATTTGGGCTGGGAGAGATGGACAGCATGGCATAATGTATAGCAGAAAGCTCATTGAAGAAACATAATTCATCTCAGAGCCACTGGAGACGCAGTGTGGTATAGAATGTTGGACTGGGATTTGTGAGTTTCAGATACTAGTGCCAGTGAACAATGAAATTAATTGTGTGATTTTAGGCCCGTCTTTCTCTTTTGCTCATCTTGATCAACCTCACAGATTGTTGTGCGTTAAAGTGATGAGGAATAAAGCTAAGTATACTGGCTTGAACTCTATAGAAGATATAAATGTAGTAAATAAATACAGTGTTCATTTGGTATCAACTGTGGTTTGGTTCTAGGACACCCCCCCCCCCAGTGGATAACAAAATCAGTGGATCCTCAAATCTGTTAAATACAATGGAAGTATAATGGTGTCCCTTACATAAAACAGCAAAATCGAGGTCCACTTTTTGGAATGTATATATTTTAATAATAATAATAATAATAATAATAATAATAATAAATATTTATTTATATCCCACCCCTCTGGGTAAGCAGTTACTGCGTAAGCAATTTTTGATAATTTTCAAGCCATGGATGGTTGATTACTTGGTTAAAGAATCCGTGAATATGAAGGGCTGACTGTATGCCCACAGATTCCTCCACTACAAACACATTGCAGCAACCATACTCTATTCCTCCATGACAGGGAAGAATAAGGAATAAGGATTCTGCCTGTTCTGGATGGGGTTACACTCCCCCTGAAATCTCTGGCTCACAGCTTGGGTGTTCTCCTGGACTCAACTCTGAGCTGGGTGCCCAGGTTTCTGCAGTGGTCAGGAGTGCATTTACATAGCTAAAGCTAGTGCACTAGCTGTGTCCATTCCTTGAGATATCATATCTGGCTATGGTGAAACATGGATAGAGTTCTGTTTTGCAGCCAATGGTGAGTACTTTCTCTGAATAAATGTAGGTCATTTTCTTTCAGTCCTTAGAGACCTATGTTGGAAGGAGCAGCCTTTCTTGCTCTGACATGATATGTTTTCTGACCTTTTGTTTTTACTCCTCCTAATGTTGTACACACATAACAATATATAATTGCTCAGGCTGAATTTCAGAATTATTATTATTATTATTATTTTCTTATCTCCCGCCTTTCTCCCAATATAGGGACGCAAGGCAATGAAGATTACATATGATGGGTACTTTTTTCTTATGTACAGTCCTCTAATTCCCTGGCTGCTTATATAAAGTATTGAGAAGAGAATAGGCAATGGACACTCCTAATTTTGCCACTTTTACTCTACAAGATAACCTGAAAATCAGTCTGGGAGATGACAGTTAGGCCTGTTCAAAAGAATTTTTGAGTATAGGGGGCTGTTCACACTATGTTATAAACCAGTTTGCAAACCAGTTTAAAAGGAGGCCATTCACACTTGCACTGCTATTTTTCTGACCCAGATTCAAGGGGGGCTGGTGCAAATCCCCCTTAACCTCATTTTTCCAAGGTCAGATTTTTCCGTTTCTTTTCCAAAACACCAGGTTTGATCAAGGTGCCACCAATGAGAACTTGCTCCCGATCCTATTTGGAGCATCCAGGACACGATTAGACAAACTTGTCAAAGGGGAAACCTTTACCTTTTAATACATTATATTCCATTATAAATGAATAAGAATATAAAAAAACTTTGGACACTACATCTAGATTCAAGAGGAAAATGAAATAAAATATGTTGATATCAGAATTCTAATGGATTGCTGGGAGGCAGTCTGGAGCCTCAGTTACGATAGTGGAGGAGACTAAAAATTCTTTAGTGGCCAAGTAGTGAGTCTCTAGGTGTTGCCTTGCCATTTGGCAATTTAATATTTACATGCAGTTATGTTTCCAAGACAGGTCAGTGGTGGGGCACTGCTGTATGTGTATATAAAAGGTAAAAAAGAAACTCTGTTTTGAGTCAGAATGAGAGATTTGAAAGATGTGAGATGCTGGAGCCAGTATATGAGGATCTCAGGTAGGCCAGTGGACTTGTTTCTAGGAATTTGTAAGGCATTTGGTTCTAGCTATAAACACCATTTGAGAGCCAGTGTGGTGTAGTGGCATGAACATTGGACTTAGGACTCTGGAGGTCAGGGTCTGATTCCCCATTCAGCCATGGAAACCCACTGAGTAAAATAATAATAGTAAATAATAATAATAATAATAATATAAAATTATTTCTAGCCCGCCCCTCTGAATGAGCAATTGGGGCAGGGTACAGGAAAAAGTTAAAACAACAGTTAAAATGTCCAGTCCCATCCCCACCTCCCCCCTAAAAAAGGATTAAATCAAACAACGAGTTAAAACATGGTATAAAATAGACAAACAATCATCAATATCAAACTAGAATTCCTTGAACTGTGTAGGTGGATAAAGGCTGGAAAACTCTACAACCAAAGTTTGGAGCCAGGAGATGTTAAGCGTTTTCCGGGAAGGCCTGCAGGAAGAGATGTGTCTTTAGAGCTTTTTAAAAGCCATCACTGCATGAAATAAGACGCATCTCATCCAGCAGGTCATTCCACAGCTTGGGGCAACCACTGAAAAGGCCCTCTGGGAGGTCTGCAACAGCCTGGTCTTCATGGGCTGTAGCAGATTCCTCCCAGAGGACCGGAGTGTGCCTGGGGTTCATACGGGAAGAGGCGGTCTTGGACAAGTAACACACTCTAAGCCCCAGAAAACTCTGTAATAGGTTTGCCTTACGATTGCCATAAGTCAAAATGACTAGAAGGCACACAACAACAACAACATAACACTTTTTATAGAAATAAATAAGCCTAAATATTACAAAAGGGATTATGCCTCCAGTGATCTCTCCTTCCAGAAGAAACAAAATCCTAAAATGTATTTCTGCCATAGAATTTCTTATTGCTGAGGAGAGTGGGGAATACATTGTTCCAGGGATAACCTGGGACAGGTACATGCGTGTGCTCTTAGTAGTGGTTATTCTTACATTTTAAAATAATAGTCTCCAAGTGTGTTATACATTTCTAGAAGCTTTTGAAAATGAGAATACATGTTAATCTGACAACCAATAATTGCTTAACTTAATGTTGTGTGCCAACTGTCATAGGGCTTTCCTGGGATGATCTTGACAGAGGAAGATCTTCTAAGACTGTGACTTGCCCAAGGTCACCCCATAGGTTTTCATAGCTAAGCAGCGTATTCAAACCTAGTTCAACACTGAAAGCACTACACCATGTTCGCTCTCAACTTCTTTATAATCTTTCTCTAACAAGTCATGCCAGACAAATCTGATCTCTTTTTTTTGATAAAATTACCAGCTTGGTAGATGAAGGGAATGCTGTGGATATAGTATATTTTGATTTCAGTAAGACCTTTGACAAGGTTCCCCATGATATTCTTGCAAGCAAGCTTGTAAAATGTGGGCTAGACAAGGTAACTATTACATGGATTTGTAACTGGTTGACCGGCCGAACTCAAAGGGTGCTCAACAATGGTTCCTTTTCATCCTGGAGAGAAGTGACAAGTGGGGTGCCACAAGGTTTCGTCCTGGGCCCAGTGCTGTTCAATATTTTTTATTAATTACTTGGATTGGGGGCATAGTTATCAAATTTGCAGATGACACCAAATTAGGAGGAGTAGCTAATAAACCAGAGGACAGGATCAAAATTCAAAATTATCTGAATAGACTAGAAACCTGGGCCAAAGCTAACAAAATGAAATTAAGCACAGAGAAATGTAAGGTACTGCACTTAGGACGGAAAAAGGAAATTCACAGTTACCTGGCTGAATGAGACCACATGTGAAAAGGATTTAGGAGTCCAAGTAGGCCATAAGTTGAACATGAGTCAACAGTGCGATATGGCAGCTAAAAAGGCCAATGCAATCTTAGGCTGCATCAATAGAAGTATAGTGTCTAGATCCCGGGAAGTAATATTGCCACTCTATTCTGCTTTGATCAGGCCCCATCTGGAATACTGTGTCCAGTTCTGGGCACCACAATTCAAAAAGGATGTGGAGAAACTGGAGCGGGTCCAAAGGAGGGCAACTAAGATGGTGAAGGGTTTGGAAACCATGCCCTATGAGGAATGCCTTAGGGAACTGGGGATGTTTAGCCTGGAGAAGAGAAGATTAAGAGGTGATTTGATAGCCCTGTTTAAATATTTGAAGGGATGTCATATTGAGGAGGGAGCAAGCTTGTTTTCTGCTGCTCCAGAGAACAGGACGCGGAACAATGGATGCAAGCTGCAGGAAAAGAGATTCCACCTCAACATTAGGAGGAACTTCCTGACAGTAAGGGCTGTTTGACAGTGGAACACACTCCCTTGGAGAGTGGTGGGGTCTCCTTCCTTGGAGGTCTTTAAGCAGAGTCTGGATGGCCATCTGTCAGGGATGCTTTGGGAGTTCCTGCATGGCAGGGGGTTGGACTGGATGGCCCTCGTGGTCTCTTCCAACTCTTATGATTCTATGTATGAAACAGAGTCACATTATCTGAATCTCCAGTGAGCTTTAATGATAATGTAAATTGGTTGGTTTGAGTTTCTCACTGCCCTTCCACACCATATATTCTTCCCTACCGGTATGTTTTTCTTTCTCTGAGTCTTGGCAGGACTGTTCCCATCATCAGTACTGCTGGCTATATAAGAGGTTCTGTGAGCAGGAGAAGAACACTACTTTTGAATTTAACAGAGTCACACTGAGTGAGCTGTGGATTTGATCATTTTATACATACTATATATTTTGCACACTTATAGGTCACTGAGGAAGACTGTTGTCAACTGTTGGCCTTGAATTCTATTATTTAAAAGTTGGATTTTGCCTATTTTAGCATTTGTTTAATATCAGTGGGGTATTGCTACCCTTTTAGAAATTTAATTGGTTCTTTCTGCTCTTGAATTGATTTTATTTCTAATAAGCTTTTCACATTATTGTCCTTTCATATTGGGAAGTGTGATATTGATATTGTGTTTTGGGGGGGGGGGGGGGTAAAACCCTCTGGTGCAGTTTTTTAGCTAAACTAAGAGAACAGTTCCCGCAAAAGTGGAACTTGCTTACAGATTACTTACAGCTATGAGAGGGAGGTGGCATCAGCAGGCTTTGAAGAGTGATTGATTTTATTTAGGTTAAGAAAGAGATGACATTATAAGGAAAGGATGGCTTCCCCCTTCCTTCCTTCCTTCCTTCCCTCCTTTTTTTCCTGTTTTAGTATAAGGAGTTAAAATTAAGAATAAACAGAATACAGGAAGTTTATGTGAAAGGAATAGGCAAAGGGATTAAAGGATACATTGTGTCTTGGCAAATGGGAAGTCGATATTTGGTTATTTTATTTATTTATTTATTTATTTATTTATTTATGTAGAGGGGGATGTATATAGGAGAATGTTGTGGGTTGCAATGTTGCTATTATATGATCTCTGTTTACAATTTTGTGTGTGTTATATATCATTAAAATATACTTTGAAAAAAAATCATGTTACTGTGCTGCTGGCTGATGTGCTTTATTCTCTGTCAGTGTTTGAAATGTCTTGGTACCTTTTATGATGTTGACTAGAGCACATTAGTGCAAGCTACACCAGAATTCATTTTTAGGCTTGATCCTACGTCCTTTTCTTGCATTCAGAGGTGTAGATGGCTTTCTTTAATAGTATTTATGGAATATTGTCTATTGACTATTTCTTTTCATTCCATAAACCTTTCAAAATATTTTGTATTGTTTTATATTTGGTTGTGAGTGACACCCGAGTACTTATTTTATTGATTTTTTTTTAAAATTTGGTGTTCTCTGAAAAGAAAAAAAGCTAAAGTGAATTAGGCAATAAGAAGGGAAAGCATAGCAGGATTCCTGTGGTTAATACAGCCAGAAAAACTGGTTATGTGTATGGTGTGTGTGTGTGTGTGTGTGTGTGTGTGTGTGTTTGAACAGTTGCATCATCCAACTACTCTTTAGTATTAGTCTGTCATTTCCATAAAAGAAATTGACTGGAAATCTTTGACAAATAGAATGGCTTAAAGACCATAGCTGGTAATGCTTGATTTCTGAAAACACTAGTTTGTACAACACACCAATTATAGAAAAAAAATTGAGATGGTTATGCCTTGATAGTTACTTTGGAATACTTCACTGCCATCTGGTGAATTTGCTCAAGTTCATACATAGATGTTATTCTGGAGCTCTACGCTTATATTTGGTAAATTTACATTTTAAAAAGATTGTGCATGTATAGTTCTAGTAAGCAGAAAAATACTTCTGTATATATTCAAGAGCATCTTCTTAGGTTTTTAAACTTAACACCTCTAGTTCTTTTTGTGCATGTTAAGCCTTGTATGTGTAATTGTTCAGGTCAAAGGATAGAAGCTTTTAAAATTTTTGAAAGAGGAGATTCTCCTTAACTTTTTCTTAGCCAAAAGTCTTTCCTCATCTCTTTCTTACAGTCGCTTTTCATCATGTTTTTTTCACTGTTCTACATGTGAGCAGGAAGAAATCTTGTAGTTTTTCTCCACTTGGTACCTCTTTGTCATTATTATCATATGTGTTTTGGTATGTGTCTGAACATTCATAAGAAATCTGGCCCTAAATTGCTCCTGAGTGTGATCTTTAATTCTTTGTCTTGGTCTCTGTGACTCATGCAAATGGATTTTCCTGCATCTGCTCAGAGTTCATTTGTGTGAATTCATAGATGACCACTCGAAGAACTGCAGTTACAGTAAGCAACCTGTCCCTCTTTGTCATGGTCTCTGTGAATCACACAAATGGGCTCTGCACAGGCGCAGGAAAACCTATTTGTGTGAATTCACAGAGGACCACTCAGAGAATGACAATTGCAGGTAAGCATTCTGTCCTTCCTCTTCAACCCCACAATATATATTTAGTTATCTTCACTCAGCACTCAGAATATAGTTCAGAATTATATACTTGTGTGACAAGTTTGTCACAATGTCACTACTATGTTTCCCCGAAAATAAGACAGTGCCTTATATTAATTTTTGCTCCCAAAGATGCGGTAGGTCTTATTTTCAGGGAATACCTTATTTTTTTCCATGAAGAAGAATTCACATTTATTGTTGAACCAAAAAAATGAACATTTATTATATACTGTATATATATTTACGGTATATACAAAAACTTTGCTAGGTCTTAGTTTCGGGGGAGGCCTTATATTTAGCAAATCAGCAAAACCTCTGCTAGTTCTTATTTTTTGCGGATGTCTTATTTTCGGGGAAACAGGGTATTTAAGGAGAGAGCAAATTTCTTTGAAGCCTTCCACAATGTTGTGAATAAAGATAAATATCATCTAGGAAAGATGTTCTGATGAAAAATAGTATACAGTTTCTGAGAAAAATTCTTCAACTTCATCAACCACTGAGTTGATTTTCTTCCTATCAGTCAGAAATGACTTGAAGAGACACAATGACAACAACCACCAAGCTTTCTTCACTGTCTAGCTTTCATGCCATACATAGAAATGGGAATTAAGATGGCACGGACAATCCTAACTTTAGTAATCAATGATACATCTTTACACTTTAAGTTCTTGTCCAGTTCCTTCATAGCTGCCCTTCTAAATTCTAGTCTTCTGATTTCTTGACTCCAGTCTCCATTTTGATTAATGACCAAGCCAAGATTTGGAAAATCTGGAACTATTTCAGTGTCTTTGTCATCTCCTTTAAAGTTATATACATCATCTGTAGTCATCATTTTTGTTTCCTTAAAATTCAACTGTAAACCTGTATTTACACATTCTTCCTTGACTTTTCTTCAGTAGTGGTTCCATGTCTTTGCTATTTTCTGCTTGTAGTATGGTACCTTCTGCATATCTTCGATTTTTGATGTTACTTCCTTCAATTTTACTATCTCCAAATCTATTCTTACAAACTTGAGTCAGCATTAATTTATGCATTCCCCAGTCATTTACATATTTGAGGAAATAATTTAAAACTGCCATTTCTAGTTTTTGTTAAACTATAGTTTCCCATTTTTGTTGGAAAATGGAAGAGGGTAGCATCCATAAGCCATAGAAAGTTGAACCATGTTGTCAAGATAAGAACTTGATTTGGTATCTTGGCTTATTAATTAAACGTGACTTGTAAAAGCTATAGTGTCCCAGGTTCTGATGAAACAATAAACTGCTATTAAGAACTGACAAGGAATTAGCTCCCTTCACAAGTGAGTATGACACAGCAGCTTTGCTTATAAAAACTGTTTTTGGTATGTTGGGATGACACCACTAAATCATGTCATTGGTCTGACAGGACTAGGAGAACCCTGGAATTGAAATAGAAATAAGCTTCTCTTTGGAGGTGATGCTTCTGTGTGAGAGAATTCTGTTGTCTGTATATTTTGCCCTTTTGTTTTGCTCTTCCTTGTTTCTTGTTCCACCGTAGTTCAACAACAACTTAGTCACAACTAGAATTAGTCTCAAAACAACCTTGTAAGAGATGGTTAATTTTGGATAACTCTGGATTGTTCTTACAACAAGTAGAAACATGGAGTGAAAAGTGCTAGGAATTCAAATGATTTAATGTTTAGGGGCTTTGTTTAGTAATGTTCAGTACTGTTATAATTATAGATGTATTGTTTACTGTAAGCATAGCTTGTGTGGATAATTATAGAATAATACTAGCTGAACTGTTATCCAACTGGGCATATGTCCAAGATAATAAAATATTGACAGACTGGGGTTTGTGTATAATAGCATTTTTAGCTTTCCTGTGATTTTTGCCCACATACACAGTTGGGAATGTGCATAAGCGTAACTTACTATTAGTACATTTCTTTCTCTGATTTCATATAGCCTTCAATCTGTGCATTATGTAATGATTAGGTGAAGAGAATTTTGTTTCAATAGTAATTTTTCTCTGTTTTCAGGTTAGCACTATATGTATATGAATATCTGCTCCATGTAGGAGCACAGAAATCTGCGCAGACATTTTTATCAGAGGTATGTTTCCTATCATTCTTATGTCTTCTTCTATTCTAGATAGCTAGTTTCACACATGATTTTGGCCATTGTAGCAAATTATAACTCAGAGCATTATCAGCCAACACTTTCCCTACTTATGTAACATATGTAACTTATGTAACTTATGTATCCTTATACCACTGTTCCTGGTCTATGTTTCATTCCTTGGCACTGGCTTCCTTTACTGACTAGGAAAAGCCTTGCTGGATCATACCAAAGATCTGTCTAAGTCCCATCCAGCCAACCACGTGTCTATGGGAAACCAAGCAATAATTTATCTACACAGTCCATCCCCACAACATGTGGAGATAGCCACATTTAGAGTTCTGAAAAGCCGATCTGTCACAGACTGTTACCCATCATAGATAAGTACAGTCTACCAATATATTTCTAAATATCTGATACTGGAAATAAATAAGATATAATACTAAAACCTGGGCAACAGCAGCACAGAACTCCTGGAAATAGGCTATTTGGATAGATGTACTTTTTGATTCAATTCAGTGATTTATGGTATGAATTCATTAAAGTTTATAGCCCAGCAGCAGCAGCAAGAAACTATATGTTGAGTTTTTGGATTTTTTTAAAAAAAAAAACAACAGTTGATCTAGAATGCACAAATAGAAAAACAACCCTAACCTCTGTTTATGTTGGCTCTAGATAAGATGGGAAAAAAACATCACATTGGGCGAACCCCCAGGATTCTTACACTCTTGGTGGTGGTAAGTGTTTCAAGATTACAAATACCATACAGCGTTTCTTGTATTTTTATTGTAATGTTAACCCTGTCCAAAAAGTAATTTATATCTGACATAACTGGATTATCTTTTGTTGGTCACTTAGAAAAAATAGATATGGACAACATTTAAATTTGAATTGACAGCTGGTAAAGCCCAAGTTGAATAGTTGTTGTTGTTTTTCAGGTACTTTACCTTAGTTTCTTTTTAGGCAAGTTTTATCAATTAAGTATTCTTCTGTCTGGGTCCTTCTTCCACTTGAGTTACAAAATGTTTACTAGGAACCTTTGCACAGTACAGTGAGTGAAGCACTCTGGCTGTGAACTAGCCGCTAAGAGCAGCCTGCTGGTGCATGCAGCTTTCTGCTCATTTGTTTCCACTTGCAGCAGGAGCACCTCAACATACCACAAAGCTTTGCTCAGCAGTTTGTTCATTGTGTTGTCTGGCAGCCAACAGTTTCCCTTCCCTGGTTTGTTCCCTCCTAACAAACAAAAGAAAGGAGCCAAGAACAAACTGTAGGTTCTTTCTCTAGTTTGTTGAGAGGGAGCAGTCAAGGAAAAGAAGTTGCTGACTGCCAAACAACATAATAAACAAACAGTAAAACGACACCCTTTACTTCAGGAGCAGTTGTGCAACATGTACCAACGGGCTGCTCATTCCTGTGGATCATTTGCTTGCCATGCTGTGTGAACTGAGCTACTGAAAAAGCGGGTTCATTGGGCAACTCCTTTCTTGTAGGTTTTCCTGGAAGGCCTATCAACAATATCCACTTTAACACTAATTTTATTTTACAATTTAAAACATCAACATTAACTTCAGGAGGAAGAGGTGGGAAAGACAATATATAGATATGTCTCATAGGGCAACTGCCGTTGATATAAACGGAGAAACCTGATTGAAATGCACATAAGTATGCATTGGAGTTAAAGGGATCACATCTGTAGAATCTTTCTCTTATAATTTAAGGGCATGTCCATTTCCTAATAAAACTACCTACTTATAAGGGAGTGGATCTCACAACTGACCTGCCAGTCTCTGGATTATATGTGTTCTGTTTTACCCTATTAATTCTAGTAGATCACAATTTCCCATAGTTCCTTGCATAAGAGAAGCTTTAAAATTATTTGTATTAATTTGAATTTAAATAGATGAGAGAAAACTTACAATAAAATGAAAAAATAGAATACAGATAAATAATGTGTTTTCTTCACCTTATTTTGCCAACATATTTGTCTATTAATACTGTTGTGCAGCCAGGTTGGGATATTTTCTTATTCAGAAAGAAACAGATGGCAGGGACAGAGGCAATCAGGTCCAGTACTGGCATCTCTGTTTGCATAGGTGCAGCATTGTTACAAAAGCATTTTATAACTAGAGGTGAATAGATGGCCTTGTACAATTGTTACAGATTCTCATTTCATTAGTTATGAATTTACAATATATCATATTTCTCCACATCATGATAACAATTACTGTTATTAATCTGATGATTTATGTTAATCATCAGGACTACAGAGGTAATCTTTATTCTTGTAGACATACTAGTATGATTTAAGTGATTTAAGTGAGTTTAAATGCTAAATTGCACATGGTCATTGTATTTTGAAAGCAATCAGAGCACTAACAGGTGTCCCACCCAAGTGAAAATTCTTGTTACATATACAAAGAATTTAAAAACAGGTGTTTAGCACGATATGCTTGTTTAGTGCAGAAAAAAATTACTTATTTACATCATGACTGAAGATAATTCATCTGATGATTGAAAGTATCCTCAGTATGTCCAGGATCTGCCAATTTATATCTTAGGTCATACTTGTGTAAGGGGCTGTACATTGAGCCTCTAGGGGGCGGTGGGACGCTGCCCCTTTCCTTGCCGGATGAGGGCTATGGCAACCTCATGCCACAGGCCTGATTCAGCCTTTCGAGGGCACAAAAAGGAGCCGTAAAATACGGCACTGTGTCATATGGATGCAGCACTGGAGGAGCACCATGATGCAGCACACCATGTGGAGTAGCGCATGGCATCAGGGTGCTCTGGGGTGCGCACACAGGGCATGCATCATCAGGATGCGACACCCCAACCGTGCACACAGGCTGGCCTTTCGGGTTGGTCTGAAAAGGGCCTAAGAGAACAAATGCTGCATCCTACAGTTTCAGGGTGTTATAAGTGAGCTATATATATATTAAAGACATTTAGAAAAGATGGCTAGTAATAATCTCTGTGATTACAATAATAAATTATATTTTGGGCATATTTTTAAATCATACAAATAATTTAAAGTACAAAGTTATAATAGCTTTTTCCCCCATTTTAGTGTCTTTTGGGATCTCTATTGTGCAGCTCCAGAAAGACGTGAAACATGTGAACACTCAAGTGAAGCTAAAGCCTTTCATGACTATGTAAGTTTCATGTTTATTGACTATATTTTGCATGTTGGCTTTGTTCACAGGCTGGACCTGCTATTTTGCTAGTTATTCAGTATTGCAGAAACATGATTGCAGCCAAGTTTGTACATTCTTGTAATAAACACGGGATAAGGGACTAAGATTAACTTTGTAGGCCATGAAAGCATTTGCTTGATGAAAGTTAACAAGGTTCATCCTTAAGAAATTTCAAGATAACATTCTTGCGGATAAAGTCAAGGAGATAATATTTTTTATAATGAAATATTTGAAGCATTGGTAGAGAACAGTGGGATGGAAATGTGTATAGTTAACAGAGGCTATACAAGGAGAAGGAGAGTTATTTTGCACTATTGTTGACTATGTGAATTAATGGGGAAATAGTTTGGAAAAATTTAGGCCAAAGTTAGTGACTTGATAAATGTAGATAGCATATGTCTTTAGAAATGGATTGGACATAGTCAGTGACGTCACTACTGGGGGTGGGGTGGGGGGCTGCTGACCACACCAGGTGACATCCTAAGGGTGGTGCTACAAATGGGCTATGGCATTCACCTGCTTCCCTTTAAAATACTTTCAGAGATGACGGGAGTGCGGTGAAGCATAGTAGGAGGAGAAAGGAGGGACCCAGAATTTTTTAAAAATAAAATGTTAAATTTCAAAAATTTAAATTATTTTTTTAAATTTTGTTAAATATATATATATATATATATATATTAACCAAATCTTTACTATGTGCATATAAATACATTTAGGTTGGGTGTATGATATTGTAATTTGAAGATATAATTTTAACTTTGCTAGTTGTTTATGTCACAACTATTAGCGTTACAGTTAGAGGTATATGTGAATTACAATTTATGAGTAACATTAGTGCCAACAAGCATTACTAAGGATTCTGTATGGTGTGAAATGTGAGGAGGTCAGTGGGGGGAAGGTGACACCATGAGTTACCGCAACAAGTGACACCAACCCTAGCGACACCACTGGACAGAGCTAGTCAGGAACCTGGACACAAACTGTTTTGAAAAAATGGAAGTGGGGTAGACCTCTCCCTCCAACCTTAACACTATGCAGTATAAGAAACTCCTAGAAAATAGCTTTGCTTTGTGGTGTTGTTGAGGGTGGCTTTTTGTTATATATTGTGGTGGTTTAATCATAGTTTAAGCATAGTTTAAAGAAAAAGTATCATTGTGTCTATTTTTTCATGCAAACTTTTTTACAGTAATATTTCTGAAAAATGCATTGTGATATTATTAAGTGATTTTAACAGTGATAATTAATAGAAAATCTAAATTCTCATCTGTCGTAATTCCATGCATTTGTTTATGCATTTACAATTGGATGATTTATTCAGCAAAAAGACTGATAAACAGGATAAATTAAGGGTGGGTTCACAAAACTAATTTTCCTACACTTTGTATTCCTTTGTTTTCTCCACCAGTCCATGCTGGATACATAGCATTGTGTTCTGCAGAAGTCTGTTATGTAGTTGTCTCTTGGGGAGGGTGAAATATATGTTAGAGAAGATATGTATGTTTGCAGAAGCAACCATGTTTTTCTAGGACCTGGCTCTCCCTAGGATTGACACGTAAGCTTTTGTATGTTATATGGGTTGAGGTTTACTTGGATCCTTGTGTAACAATAGATAGGTTTGGTTTTGGTTTTATTTCAAAATGCAAATCAAAAAATTTAAGGCAACTAAAGCTGATCATTACACTTGATATATGTCATCTTATATTATGCTCTACTCTGTTCCATAATCTGTTCAGATTTCTTATTTTTGATCTATTGATAGTTTGCAAGAATATAAAGGGCATGATGTATCCAAAGTAAAATACATTAAAAGGGCATGCTTTTTATTACATGTACTGTAAATATCAAGCATGCTTTCAGAACTTTGTAAATAAATGCAATACAATTTAAAACTGTTTAACTCTAACCAGGTGATGCCCTGCCTGTGAACAGTATGGGATCCTCTATATTTAACAGCATGTTGGTTGTTGGGATAAGTAGATGGCTTTGCATTTTGATTATTATTTAAATAGTTAAACTGTGCAAAAGATATGTTTAACAAAATAAATAAATAAATAATAGCTGCCAATTAATTTGTTCAGTGTCCTAATCTTGCTGCTCTTTTAGCTACACAGTTTGACTGTTCCAGCCAAAGAAGTACTATCTAACAGATACAATTATTAAAAGATTACTTTGTGCATGTTAATGAGAAATCTGTAAATATGTGTTCCACCTTTCTCAGGCAGTGGACAGTATAAAGACAGCCCTTGCAGAGCAAGTTTGCTTAGAAGAAAGTATTTGAGTGTTCCATAGAACTGTAGCTGACACTCTTGTTACATTATAGTCTGATATATTACAGAAGCAATATATTGCTTTAGAAATTACTGCAGTTAATAAATGTATAACACATCTAATCACATTTGATAGGGATCTGTTAGTGCATCTGAAGGTAATTTGTTATTGTTCAGCAAGGGCTCTTTGACTTCCAAATATGTAATAATAATAATAGCAGCAAAACTATACTGCTGGAATAAAGACATATTGGGACAACCAGGAATAGTGTTTTGCATGAAGGATTGTGAGCTCCATTCAGTTCTGATGTTTACAATTAAATTCTGCACTCACAATTCTTTTCTCATAAGTATTTTTCTTTCACTAACCATATCTTGTTGGGTTGATCTTTGGATTCTGGTAAAAAATTAAATTCTACAATTTCCTCTGGTTTCGCTAACAATGAGGGGGTTTTCTAAAATAATATCTGTACAGAAATTCCACTTCCTTGTAAAGAAAAACAACTTCTGATTTGGTTACATATTACTAAAATATGGTACCATGCATATGAGGGACATTGATGTTCAGTCCTGCTTCTACTTCAGGCACTGCTAGAACTCTAATTTTTAATCCCTACCTGCCAGGCATTCAAATTCATTGCCTGTAACTGTACTAGAATTAGCATATTAATGCAAAGATTTAAGGAACTATGCCATTGGTTCAGCATTCATGTCCAGTTACTTGGTTTCTAAATTTACTCTTTGGGGATCTAACCAGTGTTGTCAATATTTTTTGTTCTAATTGCTCAGCAGTTTTCTGTTTATTATTGTTCAGGGTTTTTTTTAAAAATAAAAAAATGCACCAGCTGCCTTAGTTGTATGTGTGTGTGTGTGTGTGTGTATACATATATATATATATATATAACTTATAATATATATATATATATATATATATATATTATATCTCCATATATATATATATATATATCTCCTCTGAAGCAACAGAAAGAGTTCGTTGGTATCAAACAGTGAAATATATATTTTTTTCTTTTGTTTGCCAACATAGCATTTGAAGTTCAGATATATAAACATTTTTTCCTGGATAGTTTGGATCAGTTAAATAACATGGGTCAAAATAATTCCAACTTGTTTGGCATTAAGGAAGACATTGCCACCTAGTGGAATCTTGCAACCCCCCCTTTAAAAATGATGTCTTAGAAGTGCCATCATTGCATCTTGTAGAGGGGCGGGATATAAATAAATTTAATGATGATGATGATGCTAAGAATTTCTTCAGTTTAGTTCAGCTATCATACCAACCATGACCAAGCAAGGTTTTTTCAATGATAATAATTAACCAGCATTTGTGTTTACAGTCACCCCTCCTAATTTGAGAATCTGAGATCCGCGTCCTTGAATATACACGGAGAGGTGACCTCCACTATTTGCAATGGTGCATGGGCCCGTGCCACAGTCACGGGGGCACACTCCATTCAAGCCTAGGGCTTGAATTAAGTGCGAGCCTCTGTTTTCGGGTGTGTGTCCGGAATGGATCCCCAGTGAAAACAGAGGGCCAACTGTATATTTAATTTCAAAGTGGCTTACAACAATGTGTTAAAAATCCACAAAATACAAATGTATTTTGCTGTGCTGTTTTGGGTGACATCCATACTTTAGTTTACACCTCTTGCTGCACCATTGCTATACAGAAAGGATTACTGAACAGACATATAATTAAAACAAAATGTACCTCGTGGTGGTTCCTGAAAACATACCCAAAATGTAACTCAGTTACCCAACATAGACTCAAAACATACCCAACATGCAGCTCAATTACGGTTGGAATTGAGTTACCTTCTGCAATGCCTATCCTATACAAGGGCTGCTACAGTAACTGCAGAAGGAAAAAGACATATTTGGGGTTGGGGAAGAGTTGCGTCAGCATTTACGTGGGGAAAATGTACTGTTTGCTAGATTGCTACCTATGCATAAGTAAATAATGAGTTGTCTTAAATCCAACTTTATGCTTGTGGGTGTTTACTGGTGTGATGGGATTTTCTTGCCCTTCCCTCCGTTCCTTCCTCCTCCAACTTTTGTGACAACCAATACCTGCTGTGTAGGATCTGGTTATGAGGGCAACGAGAAGGGTACAGGGGTATGGGGAATTTCCTCCTCCACATTCTGCTGACAGAGGCAGTTCTGTCAGTAGAACGACAAGTCTACATCCTGCCCTAACTTGTTGTTTTGACACTAGTCAGACAAGGCAGAACAGTATATGAGACTGTATGTGAGCTTCTGTCTAAAGCAGGAGAACTAAGAACTAGTGCAAGGCTTTGCTTTGCAGGTTAAACAATGTTATTCTTGTACATTTGGAACTTTAAATTATGGGTAGCACAAGCTGTAATTTAGTATGATGTTTGAATTGAACCATTGCAATCTATTGATGTGAACCCTTAGCAGTGATTTTAACAATCTGGTGGATTTTTAGTTTTATATGTTGTATTACTAAATGTACTTAGCAGGCATACCTTTATATTGGTTATTACTCTGTACTTAATTTTCTGTTGATGCTAATCACTATTACTATTTTTATTTGTCCCAGAGGTTGGGATAAACTCTGGGCAATAACTCAGACAAAAGAAATACTTAACTTTCAATGAGTTTTGGGTTAAGTAAGGATTAGATATTTTTATTGGCATTCCAGTTACTTCTACTTCATTTTGCAGTTATTGGGACTAAAGGGTGTTCTGTAGTGTTCTAAAAATGATTGAGATAAACCAGTAATTTAGTATTCTTCCCAATGTAATACCCTAAGGTACCAGTTCCCATGTGATCTTGAAAGTTAAGCAGGGTCACCCTGGTTGGTACTTGGATAGGAGATCGCCAATGAATATTAGGTGCTGTAGGCTATATTTCAGAGGAAGGAACTGACAAACTTCTCTGAGTATTCCTTTCCTAAGAAAACCTTGTGAAATTAATGGGGTTGCCATAGGTTGACAGGCAACTTGAAGCACAAACAGAATTGCACAACCAAAGGAAGTCAGCATATTACATTTGAAGCCAAGAGCCATCCCCGAAGGGCATAATTGTTATATTATGGTTGTTGTTGTTGTTGTTGTTGTTATTATTATTATTATTATGTGCCTCCAAGTCATTTTTGACTTATGATGTCTCTAAGACAAACACATCAGGGGTTTCTTGGCAAGTTTATTCAGAGAGGGGTTATCATTGTCATTCTTAGAGACTGAGAAAGTGTGACTTGCCCGAGGTCACCCAGTGGGTTTTTATGGTTGGGCAGGGAATCAAACCCTGTTCTCCAGAGCTGTAGTTCAGTGCTGAAACCACTACACCATGCTGTCTCTTGTCATCCTGGCTGTCTGTAATGTCTACAGCAGTTATTAGTGGAGGTAGTACTTCACAATTTATTTCCCCAATTCATTTTCCCAACAATTCACTGAGATGTTTGAAACTCACTCAAAAGGCCTCATTCAGGAGGTGAGCTTGTAAACTGGCACAGCTATTTTACTGAGCAGGTTTGGGTTTTTCAAGCAACATCATTAACATAATCAATTACTGATAAAAGAAAAGAAAGTACACCTTTTATTGTACTATAATAAAATGAATAGATTCTATGCTGGATCACAGTCTGAGAAGAGGTTTCCAAAATACTTCCACAGGATGAATTTGGGAGTTTCCTACATGACAGAAAGAAGGTTAGTTAAAAGTCTGACATTTTTTTTCCACATGCAGGCATTAATTTTTATGTGGAGAAAACTTAGGTCACATGAGCAGCACTCTGAAGTGGTTCCATCTGGGTATAGGTTT
This sequence comes from Urosaurus nigricauda, assembly GCA_034509955.1. Classification (NCBI taxonomy): domain Eukaryota; kingdom Metazoa; phylum Chordata; class Lepidosauria; order Squamata; family Phrynosomatidae; genus Urosaurus; species Urosaurus nigricauda. The sequence goes on along the minus strand of JAOEGL010000002.1, from coordinate 45,842,844 downwards.
ACTGTTTCTGGGGCACAGTAACTGGTCCAAGACTACTCATTTTGCAGTGATGGAACATAATTTTGACCCAATTTTGACCTAAAATTCAAAAGATTTTGGAGGATAAAAGTAGCTGAGCATGCTTGCCCGACTGGCTTTAGGACAGGAGGGTAAAGGGGGCATGGGCCAGTCCTTTCACATCACTCAGTGTCAAAGCTGTGCTGATTACCTCTCTGTAGATGCATGTACATGCCTAATCCTCTTGCAGATATGTCTAGGGATGCACAAAATGAGGATTTTCTTCTTTGTTCCTGTATTTTGTTCAGTATTTTGCATGCTGTTTTGAAAGTGTGCCTTTTTTAAAAAGTTGTTATTACTATGTTCAACTTCTGCTTTGTTCTTCTTAGTATGTCTGAGTCTAGCAAAGTGAAGACACTTCTTCCTCTTACTTTCACTATGTAAAATGTTCAACCAGCTGAGAAGCCCAATAATTGCCTTTCTAATAAATAACAGCATCTATCATAGCACTGCCATCAGGCTTTTACAACTGTCTGCAGATATGGAGAGTCCACCAAATAACCCACTGACAGAGATTGAAGCTTTGCAGATCACTATTGCATCAGAAATAAAGGTGCAGTAGTGGCTGGCCAATCAGAGCAGCAGGACTATGGATTACCATTTTAAATTTACCATACGATACTAAATTTTAGTTGCAGTTAGTTTGAACATGTCTGATACTACTGGAGGAATGAGAACATGTCTGATACTACTTCTTCGCCCCTCTGCTTCTCCCTATTGGTGGAATCATTTTATAATCAGGCTGCTGCACTTTGTTGCATTTTATGTCCATTATAACTTTTTATTTGACTTTATGCAAGTTGATCTGTTTGCCTTAATCCTCAGGTTATGAATCTATAAGTAAAAAAGTTTCTGCTGGTTAGGGAACATGAAAACACTTCCAAAATGTATGACACCTTTATACTATCCATCAACAAAATGGTTTACAAAAATTATGAATTAATAGACTACAGATAGAATACAAAATATTAAAGAAAAGTAATATGAAAGTATATATTAAAATAATAATAATAATAATAATACAACTGACAGAAACCTAATTTTAGAAACACAAAACCAGCACACAACCGACATAAAACCGGTCTAAACTAGTATTAGCCTAAACCAGCACTGGAGAAAAATGCATATAGTCCCTACTGATATAATATAATATAAATTGCTGCAACACATTAACCAATGGTCTACAAAGATATTTTCTGTGTGCTTAAAATAAGTTGAAGCCCATCAAATTGTGTCAGCCAGCAAATAAAGGAGGGGCTGAAAGATCCTGTAGATAAGTTCCTAATGTTGGGAATTCTAGATGCCTCTGGTCATTATACGTGTATTTGCAACTTCCCACTTCTCCTCCTCCTACTTTAATTATACCTAGTGAACTGTGGTGCAGTGTGTAAAGTCTTTATGCCTAGGGTTCTGAAACCTCATGTCACAGCAAGAGCCTCCTCAAGTCACAAAGCAACTAATTTAAACCTTCATAAGTATAATTAAGAAAATAAGCAAAACAGTCTTGTAGTCTAGGCACAGGGCCAGAAAGACAATGGGAAAGTGGATGAGCATGTGGGAAGGTGTTATTTAATAGATGGGTCCCAAGATAGCAGAAGCTCTCCACAAAGAGAAATGGAGCTCCTCAGAATCACTTAAGAGGGAATTTACCAGGATCATGGCTCTGTAGTGGATCTACTTGATAGTTTCAACACTATTCCCATATGTGAATTCTCTACTCTTACTGTTTGGCTTTCACTCTGATTTAATATTTTTTTCAAGCCAGAGGAATTTGAATTACAGTCAGCCATCCATTGATATCCATGGATTCAACCATCGATAGCTTGAAAATACTTTCCCCAAAGTATAAATTCCAATAAGCAAACCTTGATTTTACCATTTTATATGCCATTGTATGTAATGGGACTTGAACATTTACAGATTTTGTTATCCATGGGAGGTTGGGGTCCTAGAATCAGACCCCAGTGGATGCCAAGGGCTCACTGTATACAACTTGCTAAATTGAACTCATTTTTATTCATGTGAGATTTTGTTGTCATCTCTACTGTTCCATTTGTTTGAAAAGGGAACCATTTCCTCTGTTCTCTTATCATAGAAAATATGGTGAAAATCATAATGGGTTGAAGAATGTAAAGCATATAAAGATAGGCTTATTTGTATGACAACATTTTTGCTATAATTTTTGTGTGGAATAAGCAAGGAATTTTGTTCAGCAGTGGTCATTTGGTCAATCATCTGCTTATTCAGTTCAGTGGTTCTTAACCTTTTCTTTATCAGGGATCCCTTTAAATATCTTTTTTTGCTGTGAACCCACCAAAACCTGAATCAGTAATTAAAACCTTAAAGTGCATTGAATATTTATTTAAAGTTGCTAATCAAGGGTCTTTTAGATTTGGAGAGAAAGGAGAAATAATATACATACATTCCTATTATAATATTTTTATTGGAATGATTCCATACAAAATAACAACCAACAACAACAACAACAACAATACCTGAATGCTGAACCATGGCCTAATATTACTTGTTAAATCTAGTTAATTAATGAGAAGGCTGGTGCTGCATTTCATTTACAAGCCTTGTTATATCAGGCCTAATTGCTGAAACTTGTAATCTGAGTTCTGACTCTTATGTTTTTCATATGACTATTATTTTTTTTTAATAAACAAGAACAGAGAATGATTTTTCACACAAGCATGTTGTTATGCAAGGTATCAATACTTCCATAGTCGTCTTTGATAGTTCAGGAAAATCTGCTTGTAAGTGAGCCCAGAAATTTGGAAGGACTGTTTTTTAAACTGCAGTTTCAGAACACCATCCGCAGATGGGGTTCTCTTCCTCTGATGTTGTTTGCTGATTAACTGAAAATGGGTTTCTAATCAAGTATTTACTTGTATTAGGAACAGGAAAATATTCACAGAAACTATGCAGCAAATTTTTGAAACGCTATGCAATAAGTGATGTGTCCTCCCTAGACAATTCTTTGTCAGTGGAATCAAGAAAATTTGTGAGGTTTGGAAATGTCTTATTGTTTTGGTTTTTATGTCACAATTCCAACTTTTTCGTCATTGCTTTGATCTTGTCTCCAACTTGAAGAACTGTTAATTTTTTTCTCCTTGAAGATTAAAGTTGAGCCTATTTAAATGGGTGAAGATGCCCAACTACTAATTTTGCTAACCAGGAAACTCTGTCAAACAATTACTGAGGTGAAACTGCTGCTCCATGAGAAATAAACCTATCTTGTCTCTAAGTTACCCAAAATGAGATAAAACTTTAATGATAGGCAACAAACATCATAGTGTAGCAAAAGGTAATGGTGTTCACTGTCGATACCTTTACAAAGTTGCTTTTAAAAAGTTGTGAATTCAATGATTTGCTTTTTATAAAATTGACAATTTTGACTGATTCATTTAAGGTCTGTTTTAGTGCTTTTGGTTTATTATTATTATTATTATTATTATTATTTATATAGTGCTGTAAATTTACACAGTCCTGTACATACAATGAATGGATGGATGCCTGCACCTCAGGCTTACAGTCTAAAAGAGACAACATAAAAGGAAGAGGGGAAGGTGGTGGGAAGGGGATGAGGTCCAGTGGTTCTTCTCTCCCTCTAGGGCCAGGACCAAGGCAGATGGACTGCAGGGAGGGTACGGCTTCTTAATACATAGTTATAATACATACCTTCTAGCTTCCCTGTGTATGCAGCAATGCTACCAAGTCACAGATGGTATGATTTCCTTAATCAGTGCTACAAGTTCATCGTGTAAGCTTTCCAGACATTGCTTGTTCCCTGTCTAAGCTAATTCCAATGCATTTTAACCAATCCATGTTGTGAAATATTATAAATTTTTTAAAGCTGTTAAATACTTCTTCAGCTGTAGTGTATACCAACAAGGAGTAACAAGTCTTCAAAAAATTTATCTTGTGCATATATCAAACGAAGCACAATAAGTTTGCTTTGTTTGTTACATCTGTGTTTTTGTCCAGTTGCAGAGCAAACTAGGGAAACATAAGAATACTCTCTAATAACTGTTCCTTGGTATTGGCTGACAAACAGTTTATTTGCTTCTTAAGTTAAGATATTAAGGTAAGGTCCTTGGCAGCTTTACTTTGAATAATACAGAAACCATGATTTGTGCAGCAGACAATCTAAGTTTTTCAACAATTATGTGTGTTTTCTCTGTTCCTAGTTGAAGCTGGGAAACTTCCATTGAGTTCTCACTGCATTTTTATTGGTACAACCACCTGCAGTCCTTTTTCTTTTCTTTTCTTACTTTCCCAAAGCTCCTGCTCCTTACTTTAAAAAAATCAAGGTAAACATAACTGTAACTATATCTGACTCATGTAAAGGGTAAATGTTTATGTTAATATTAGGTGGGAAAATTTATTTTACTCCAAGCATTTATAATGCTTGAATCTGTTCACTGCTAGCTGGTAATAATTTAAAATCTGTTGGATTAGGAGTAGATTCTCAGAATGTTATCTGCTTTTTGTAGGAAAGATGAAGACTGGTTCAGTTAGACAGTCTCCTTCAGTAGAGTTGGCAGTGGAATGTACTGAAACCTCTAGCATATCTTTCTGAGATGAACTATTGCAAAGTAACACAGGCAGTGTTCAAGTTTCGCCACCAAAAACTTTACTACTTAATTTGAAATGGATTTCAGAACATTTTTATAGTACATCCATTTCCTAAATTAGGGGTGGCCAACTGTGAAAGGCTGGAGGGGCTGCATTGTGGATCATTGCCCAGGAGAAGCCATTTAGGCCCAAGAGAAGCTTTGTTTTTAAAGGAAGTGAGAAGAAGTCATTCCTAGTTCACTTCTTGTTTCAAAAACATCTTCTCTGAGGACTGAATTGGTCTAGCCTTCCTCCCAAAATGTGGTGAAAATGCCTGTCCAGGCCCCCAGAAAGGCAAAAAGCTTTTTGAAATATTTTGTAAAATGCTTTTTTTACCCATGGAGAACAGGGCGACTCCAAACATGGTAGAAATGCCCTCCATATCTCTAGAGGTCACTTTGTGGCAATTTGGAGCTATATAATCCCATTTTGGAAGAAAGGTAGGATATAAATCTCTTAAATAAATAATTAAGCAAACATTTCCAGAAACTTTTTTGACTTTCAGGGAGCTTTTGAAATCTCCACAAAAAATGGCCTTGAGAGGACCATTATGCACAGACCACATTTTGTCCACCCCAACCTAAATCTTGACTATTTGAAAAACATTTCAAGTTACAAAAGCAGCTCAAGAGGCTGGGACTCATCATTTTGAGTCAGGAAAGAGAAAGAGGCAGAGGAAGAGAGGGAGGAGTCTCTGTGTAATCACAGGCACCTGGGAATTCCTAAGGTCGTATGGTGTGGTTATTTAGATACATAATTTGTTGATTGCCACGCATTACAATTAATGGTTGATCAAATGAAATATACGCTTGAGCAACAGGCTGAATAGGATAGAACACGTAGGAAAGACCTATATTGGCTAAAGCCGTCATTGCTCTGGCAGGAAATGAGAAAAGAGGCATATTAGAGAATGCTTGATTGAGCAGTATTTTCCAGCAAGATCATTTGTGGCAGTGATTATATTCCCAAAAATCATGTTATAAGACTAAGATTGTACTGTTGTACATGGTCTTCACTGTAGCTTGTTTCACAACTCTTCTCATTCCCTGCATCCAAGCATATCTTGCTTTCATTAACATGGTGCCTATCCCTGCCCTTCTGTGATTGCTATCCAGATGTGGAAAGTGACAGGAATTCTATATTCCTGTGGAGGCTCTCCTCACTAGCAAGAAAATCTCCATACGTATGAGAACCTCTTGCATAAAAAAGCATCCATGTGAATAAGAACCTCTTCTCACGTTACTTTCCACATAAGTAATCCTGTTTTATGTCACATACTGTAATCACTGTGTAGAGAAAACAATGAGCTCTCACATTTAGACTTGGTTTAAATATTAATGATTTAAGCAATATATTTACCACAGAGTGCTTTCCACCATGCTTTGTTCGATGCAGCCTTTCAGCCATTAGATGCCTTTTTTTTAATGGGTGGGAGGGGCAGCCAGTTATTTTAATGAAGTATCATTCTGCCTTTTTAACGAGGCATGTATGTGTGTGTGTATGTATGTATGTATTTAAATGCTATGTTTTTTCCATTCAGGACCCAAGGTAGATAGGCCTGAGGCATGATGAGAGGCGACACAACTTACTTAGTTACTGATTGTCTGAATTATGAGTCTGTTAATGGCATTACTAATTAATGTAGGAAGCTTGTCAGGGAATATGTACTGTGAATTCTATTTCTTATACATAAGCATTTTTATTTTTAAAAAATACATTTATATCTTCCTCATATTACAGTACATATATTTGTTGAAAAACAATTTTGCCAGTCTTTGCCAGCTTCTCAGGTAAGAAAACTCTCATAAAAAGCAGAATTTTAGGTATAAATGTGCTGGCTATTGTGTATAATCTGTCATTCTGTATTGGTTTGGGTTCAGAAATCAGCAGCTGAATGTTGACTATGATCCAAAACACACTGCAGAAATAATCCAATTTGGGACAGCTTTAGCTGCCCTGGCTCAGTGCTACGGAATCCTGGGAATTGTAGTTTGTTGTGGCACCAGAGCTCTCTGACAGAGAAGCTAAATGTCTCACAGAACTACAGTTCCCAGGATTCCCTAGCATTGATGTAGCGCCAAAGGAGTGTGGAAAAACCATGCGCCGACAACTATGGCACCCCTTCCAGAGCACAAAAAGGAGCCACTTTTTGCAACTCCTTTTTGTGCCACAGAAACGAGAGATCGGGGCTTTGGCATGTACTTGCTGCAGCTCTGATCCGGTGCTACAAGGAGTGGCTGCAGGCCATCCCTTAGGGGTGGTCTGTTGAGCCCCTGTGTTGCTAGCAATGTTCAGCGGAGCTCATTGGCTATACAAAAGAAAAGGGAAAAAAAGATCTAAAGGAACCTACTACCCTGTTTCCCCTAAAATAAGACATTCTCTGAAAATAAGACCTAGTAGATGTTTTGCTGAATTGCTAAATATAAGCCCCCCCCCCTCGAAAGATAGTTTTTGTTTGGAATCATGCCCATTTTTTTTGTTCAACAATAAATGTGAATTCTTCTTCATGAAAAAATAAGACATCCTCTGAAAATAAGACCTAGTGCATCAAGACACACTCTTATTTTCAGAGAAACATGGTATTTATTGGCAGCTCTGAAACTACTTGTGGCAGATTCAGTAACCCAGCTCTTACATGGTGCTCAGCTAGGTCCTTTCCCTAAATTTGCAACAATGGAGTGTATACAGTCTAAAACCATGGTGGCAAACCTATGGCACACGTACTGACATAAAGCAACAAATGGATCTGGATAGGACCCCTTCTTGTCTTGTCAGTGAACACAGTAGGTATCTTACAGCTCATATGACTTAAGTAATTTAGAAATGTCTAAACATCATAATGTCTGCACACTGGTTCGATGCTTTATTTTTTCTTCATCTGTTCTCAAAGAATGCTATAGGAAGATATCATATACAGAGAGATGCTGCCCATGTGACCCTAGCCAAATTCAATCTGTGGAACACGTGCTACTTCAGTACCTGTTCTATAGAGATTTAAGTTCTGATCTTATTTTGCCAATACTCCATAAATATACTGGATACGTTGAGTAGTTTCAGGTCTTACTTTCTGATACCAGTCCTACCATAACATAGAAGATGGCCAAATTTTGCTGTGCCGAAATCAAAATGAGGCAAGCAATGATTAGCACCAAGGATTAGTCAAATAATGATGTGCTGATCCCTTCGAGGCTTCATCTCTGTCAGCTGAATGCTTATCTGGAATTGCTTTCTTTTTATGTATGTAATAGGTAATTTTACCTTGTTTTACTTGCTAGGATCTTTTAAATGTTTAAAGGTTTGTAGTGGCATTTGTAATTGGCTTTTATATACTAGTCTATGACTGAAATAAAATATTTACCTACTTTCTAAATGCTTATGGAGAGACAACAAAGAACAGGTTAAATGAATGATTCTGGAAGAGCATCGAAGCTGTTACTGAGAATAAAAATATATTTGCACCTGTTGCAAGTCAATCTATTCTCTGTGTAAGCAACTCTGAGCAAAATCTTGTCACATTGTATTGGCTGAATCTACATGAGGGCTATATTCCAGCTGCACTGCATAGTAACCCTGCCCTGGTTTGACCCCTTTACTGCCATATACAAATGTTTCCATTTAAACTGAAATCAGTTTGGAAAGCCATACAGGACCCCCATTATATAGCTACATCAGTAGAAGAAGGTGCATCTGCTGTGTGTACATGTTCACCATTTCAGTTTATGTCTTGTCCTGCAGTTTTGTAATGCTTTTGTTTTTGTTTTGTTGTTGTTGTTGTTTTGGTTTTCCATTATGGATACACTTGTGGAGTGTGTAACAGTACGGATGTGAAGGTTTTCATACAAATACCAAATAAAAAGAAAAAGACAACACCACTTTTTCTGGATGCTGATATGAACAAGGGGCTACTTTTCTATGGCGGGAATGATCAGATGACCTATGTGACCACCAGACTGAGGTGACTAATCACCCACCTAGTCCCATCCTCTGCCCACCACCACCTTTGATTCAACCATTATTGTAGTCCAGGGATCAATCCACACATTTTGAAAATGGACTTTAAATTTCCTGGACTTTGAAAATCTCCCTATTGCCGCATGGCCAGAAGGAGGAGGAGCCTGCCTGCAAAAGATATCCTCCCAGCATACCATCATCTCCATTTGTCCTTTTTTCCCCTCTTGTTTGATTTATGACATCTTGCCTGATGAAGAAGCCCATGATGCTTCTAAAGCTTGCCACATGTATATTGTGCATTTCGGTTGGCCAACCACCACTGATAGATATTTGTTTTCTTTTGTTAAATGGCCAACACAGTTACCCCTGTATGTTTTTTACATTTTGAAAAACAGTGCAGTAAAACTGAGATTTTTAAATATTGCCTTAAAACTCTCAGATGTCAAAAAGAAGTGTTTTCACATAGGAATGAGAGAAACCTTATGTGTTCCAAGAGCACTGGGATCCAGGTAAAGATAGATTATTTAGCTTGTTCTGGTTCAGCCTTATTCAGGGAGACTATATAGGATGAGCTATTCCGTAAGATACTAATTTGGATGGAACTTACTGTGAAGAGGATCTAGACAAGCCTGAGCAGAGCCAGTCACTCACATCTCATGGAATACTGGGGGGGGGGGGGTATGGAGGAAAGAATATACAACTAGATGTATGGCTTTTAGATAAGGCAACTTAGAAATAGTGATGGGACTAACTAGGAATAAAGGAACTGATGAGTTCTGAGGGTTTTGGTTTGATGGCAGGATTCAGTCACATATATCCACACTGAACTTGCTGATCAGTTCATCTGTCCAGTATAGTGGTCACCTTGTAGCCTGAGTATGAGATCCCAGGAGGGAAAGGGAAAGGAATCCCAAAAGGGAAAGGTGATTGATAGCAGCCCAAAGGTTGGAACTGCACAGCCAGCCTGGATAAGGCATCTGTCACACTTGTATTTTGTTCCAGTAATGTTTCTAATGACTCAATAAAAGAATTGAGTTGCATTTTGAAAGCTTTTACTTGTATAAATAATTGTGTTTTAAAATTGCTGCCGTGATCTTTTGTTTTATAATGCTACAAAAAGCCAGACTAGATGCAAAGGAATTACTAACCCCAGTTAGTTCCAAAACAGTAGAAAGGGTATTTCTAATAGAAAATGATTTGTTTAAATACTCTCTTGATGGAACAAAATTCTAGAAATCCAAAATCTGGGTACTCTTCACTCTGCCTCCATCCTCAATAAATTGTACCTTGTAAGCATTTATTTCTGTACGGTGCTGGTTTTTCATACATATCAACAAAGTAACATTCTGCTGCTTGTTGAAAATTAATAAGATCTCATCTTTAATGAAGCTCTCTTTTGAAACACTACTCTTTTTTTGTTAAACTAATATATATGGCCCTTAAAATCATCATTTTATCTCCTAATTAGTATGGTGCTTCAGAGATGGAACTAATTATCTCAGTTTCTTTCCCAACACGAACATAAATACGCTGAGGCGGTGTTTCTACTGCAGGCCAGTTTACAGCTCCACACACATTTGCTGTTTATTCTTTTCTTTGTTTCCCAGAAGCAATCAAAATTTTCTAGGGGGTAAAAGCACCCAAGATCCCCAGAATGTCTTGACCTCTGATAACTGGAAGCTTACCAACTACTTAAGATCTGAGCAACAGAAAATAGCATTATAGTATTTTCTTAAAATTCAGAGGATGGAGTGCAAACTGTTGTGAGATTTTTATCGTCTCAGTGAGTCCCAAGACTCCTATTATAGGTAGTCCCATCTTGGGAGAAAGGCAGAATGTAAATTTAGTGATAAAATAATTACTGGACAAAAGGGCCTTCTATAGAACTCAAGATTATTCATTTATTTATAGAAATTTAAATTTTTTGTCATACATGATACAAAAACAGCTGCATGGATTTTTACCAAATTTTGAAAATATTTTTTGAATGATTTGACTTAAAGGAGGCAGTTGTGAGGCCTTTGTTGAAAACGTCATCTCTGAATCTCTCTGAAATGGATAATTATTAGCCAGTGTCCAACCTACCATTTTGGAACAAGGTATTAGAGCAAGTAGTGGCCTCCTAGCTCCAGGGGTTTCTGGATGAAATGTATTATCTTCTAGACCCATTTCGATCTGGTTTTAGTCTGCTATGGGACAGAGATAGCATTGGTTGCCTTGAGGTGACCTATGCAGGAAACTGGATAGGGGAGTGTGTCCCTCTTGGCTCTCTTTGGCCTCTCAGTGGCTTTCAAAACCATTGACCATGATAGCCTTCTGGGCCACCCCACTAGAAAGGGATTTTGAGACATTGTTTTACTGTGGCTCTGTTCCTTCCTGTAGGGGCAAATGCAGAAGGTGGTGCTGGGGGACTCCTGTTTGACCCCCTGGCCATTGGCCTGTGGGGTCCCTTGGGGTTCTGATTTGTTCCTCATGCTATTTAATATATACATGAAACCACTGAGAGAAGTTGTCCTGATTTTTGGGATGTGGTTCCATCAATATACAGATTATACATAACACTTCTTTCCATCCCAATCCAAGGAAGCTGTCCTGATCCTAAACCAGTGTCTTTCACCAGTAATAGACTGGATGAAGGGAAACAAATTGAAACTTAATCCAGACAATACAGAAGTACTCCTGGTCAGAAGGCAGACCAGGGAACAGTCAACCTGTATTAGATGGAGTTGCACTCAACCTAAGGAGAATGAATAATTTAAAACATTGATATTAATATTGTTTTGCGATTGGAAAAAATGCAGGAAAAAATCTGTTTGGAAAAATTCAGTGTTTAGTGGAAGGATTTGTTTTTGATGTTATTTTTGCTGTTTAGGATACATTGAACTGTTTAGGATACATTGGAAAACATAAGGAGAAAGGGGGGGCAGAAAAGCCTTTATTTTTAAGCAGACGTCTGTTAATCAATCTCTGGATCTAATTCACTTGTTTAAAAGAAATCAACTGAATTAAATATTTGTAGTAAGTTTTCCATTCTTAGCAAAATCAAACTTTATTTGTAATTTATATTTATAAAACCTATGACTTCATTGACTCTTTAACCTGAAACACATATAGATACATAGGCTAAATTTTGAAGACTTCCAGTGCCCCATAGTGTCTTGGGTTTTCATTTATTTTTTCACTGCTTCATTAGAACATGAAGCAATGATTTAGTGCTGCATAAATGTCTCTCTTTATGAAGCATTTGAAATGTAGTAAAGGCGGTGTCCTTGAAAACAGTAATATCATTTGATCCCCATGCTATCTGAAAATCCTGTTAAAATTGTCAGTCCTATATATGTACAAGAAAGAAAACGAATGAAGGACATGATTCTTACCTGTGAATGTTTCTGTTAAACTAAATTACGTTTACATCTGAGTAGAATATATAGAATCATTCTGTATATCACATAAGAAGACTGACATGAATGCAAAAGCAGATAAGAGGATACCTCAGTTAACAAAGTTTCTGACAAAGCAGCTTTTTTATAAAGTATTTTTACACCTGCCCAATCTGTTCTCTGTTGTTTTTAGCAGCATCAGCATTGGGAAGATGGTGAAGAAGAGTTGGGAAAGTTGTCCTTCAGTGTTGGGTTGTATCATTCTGTCTGCAGTAAACAGTGCAATGAAACTTGAGTAGAATGAGATTTTGCTTTAGTCATGCTGCAGCTATTTGTGTCTTCCTACAGCAGGCAAGATAAATAGCAACTGCCTCCAGAATCTCTAATTGACCATGTGTGAACAGCAGAACAGAAGAAAATGGAAAGCTGTTAAGCCAACTAGCCCAAGGAGGTTAAAAAAAAACACCTACAAATCTATACATTTGGTCACCAAAATGAAAATCATAAGAAAAGTGCAGGATGGTAAAAGAAAGAAAAGGTCATCCTTGGATGCATTTTAGAATGTTTTTTGTTTGCTTATATATAAGGCTTATCTGTCTTGGTTGTTTCATTTCACATAACTGCATGGGGGGGGGGAGTTTGCTTAAACTTGTTGGGCTCCTCTTCTTTTGTGATGTAGGAGTTTTTTCTTTCCATGTTATTTCTGCCTCTGATATCCAAGATGCATCTGGGGAGGTAGACTTTAGTCTGCGAAAGCTCATGCTGTATATTTCTTACTTTCAGTTAGACTCAAAGGTGCTACAAAATCTCTCTGCGTTCTGATAACCACCAGTTGGATTATCCTGTGGCTACACAGTGCATTTTTGGAACTTTGTAGAATAATTATATAAGCTTTTTGGTGATATCTCCACCACCCTCAGATGTGTTCCTCACTGCTCCTGCTCATTTACCTCAGTTCCATTTCATTTGCTGTGTGAGCAGCATCAAAAGAATCTCTCTAACATACTTCTATCATTTCGGAATTATTTTAATTGTTTAACAGATTTGGCTACCTTGATTTTTCAAATATTCTTCCTTGAAGGAATCTGTCATCCTTTCATCTCTTTTCTAGAGTTCTTCAGTGTATTGTTCCCACTATCTTTTTATTTTTCTTTGTTCATACAGTGCATTCCACTTTTATCATTTGGCATTCCCACTTTTGGTTTCAATTTCCTTTAGATTTCTCATATTTTGTGGAAGAAGTAACTTGGTTATACTTTTTTTGTCTTCTATTTCTTTACATTAATTGTAATAATTTTCTTTGATCTCTAAGCAGAATTGAACAGTTGCATTCTGCACTTTGACCTTATTTCTGACACTTTTTATTTTTGCTTCTTACTTGCCCTTAATTGTTTGAAGAGTTTCAGCTGTCATCCAGTGAGGCTTTTCTTTCTTTTTGGCAGCAGATAGTGTCTTTTTTGCATTCTTTTCTGATACTGGAGATTATCACACTGTATTTAAAGCCACTTATCCCTGACAGGATACAATCATGTTTAATTTTAAAACAGGATATTATCACATGCAGCTGGGGCCAGGCAAGTGGAACCTGTATGCAGCCTGGATCCCAGCTTCACTTATCCTGCGGCTTTTCAAAAACGCCAAACTCCCATTTTTCAAAAGCCACTGGATAAGCACAGTTGGTATCCAGGCTGCATACAGGTTGCACATGCTCAGCTGTGACAATGGGCAATAATACCAGGTTTTAAAATTAAATGTGACTGTATCCCATTGGGGATAAGTGACTTTAAATATAATATGATAATTTACAGTGTTCATCATTTTGGTCCAAAGTTCTTCTGGCTCCATGTTTACTAGGCTTAATAGTGCAAATCTTTTCTTTACATGATTTTAAAATACTACTGGGATGTTCTTCAGGTTGTATTTTAGAACTATTAGTGTTCTTCTTAGGTTTACTCTAATTTTGGTCCTGATCTTGTTTTTGTCTAGCAACAATGATTCAACATTGTAAATAACTTGGATGCTGGAATAGAAGCCATGCATGTGAAATTTGTAGATGACGCCAAATTAAGAGGGGTAGCTAATACCCCAGAGGACAGGATCAGAATTCAGAATGATTGTAACAGATGAGAGAGCTGGGCCAGAACTAACAAAATGAATTTCAACAAGGGGATATCTAGGATACTACACTTGGGCAGTAAAATTGAAATTCACAAATACAGAATGGGTGACATTTAGCTTAACAACAGTAGGTGAAAGGGATCTAGGCGTCTTAGTAGACCACAGTTGAACAAGCTGACTCATGACTGATTCAATGATTGATTGACCTCTTAATTAAGAAACAGGTGAGCCTTTATTATTCAAGTATCTGAGTTCTTGTACAATTAAGTCACCTTGCATTGGGTTGCTTATTCTTACATTTTCTAATTCCTTCCAAAATGTAAAAAATTTCTGAATTTTGGTTGTCAATATTAAAATCTCTGCTTGTAGTAGAAAAACTTTTAATGTGGTTTGTATCTACCTACAAGACACTAAATTGTGCTGAATGTTACATGCCTCGTTTCTTGTCCTTTAAAAAATCAAAACCCATAAATTCTAGCTTAAAAACAGCCGTGTTTAATTGTAAAACGGGATATTATCACATGCAGCTGGGGCTGGGCGAGTGGGACCCGTATGCAGCCTGGATCTCAGCTGATTAGTCTCATTAAAATAAATCCTCCTCCCCTCTTGCTTTTTGCATCACACTGTCACTGCTGTGCAAATCCTGACCAATTTCAGGTATTTCATAAAGTATAATAGCAATTGCTTTCATGCATAATGTTTATAAATGTGCATTTTGCAAAGGAATGCCACTATATTAAAGTGATGAGAATACTACCTGAGACCTGAGACAAGTCCCACAATGTTTATTGGAACTTTTTTTTTTAAGTATGTGATTCCTTAGTATGAACATGTCATGATTCTATCCAGGAAGCAATTGTGTCTGAAAATCATAGTGGGTTAAGGAATGGGATGTGAGCACAGTCACATACACACACAACCCTATCTCTATAAATGAGGCGGCTCGCTAATTGGTTTCTATATTTATAGTAAAAATGGTTAATGGTAATTAAAGAAAACTCTACAATTGTGCACTATTTGAATGTCCAGATTAAAATTAAAAAAAGTTATGGTTCTTAAAAGTACTCTCAATTTAAACTATATCAATTTAAAAATATTTTAGAAATATTAATGAGTCATTGAGTTTTGCAGTGCTATCCCATAGGACATACTACTTGAGATAAGTAAAGCATTAGCAGCTGAACACTTGAGAAGAGTATATGGAATCATGTAATGATAGGTTAGCTGTCATTGCTAACACAAGTTTTCATAATTTTAATCAAGTGTCATAATCTGTTGATTCCTTATGCCCCATCATCACTATACTAATGTGCTTCCCTTTTCTTAGGAAGTGTCTAATGGCATTTCAGGGAGGGAAAACTCATTAGCTTCCTTCCTGAGTAATGTAATTTTTATTTCCTGTTGTAACTCTAGTTTCAGCCAAAACCAACAATTAAAAACAGAAAATACTAGCATGTGCAAAACATTTGCTACTTCAGTCACAAATACTGTAGTGTATAAAACATTCTGGATAGTTAACTAAAATAAATAAATAACAAACCTGTGCCTTTCAGTCTTCAGTTGTTTTATTCAGTTTTATATCTTTTTAATTTTCACAATGTAGGTGATTTGATGTTCTGTTGTTATTGTTGTTTTGTTGTTGTTTTTTAAAAAAATCACATTTTCCCATCAATAAAGGAGATAACAGTTCAAGGCTGGCATTTTACATTTTCCTTGGTTGACTTCAGAACCTAGTTTGTTTTGTTAGGCTGACAGCCAAGATTAAAAGAGCAGTGGAATGGAAATTTTTCCAGTCATCAGGCCAAGGTGCTTTAACATCCATGACTGACATAATAATGATTTTCATCTATAGTTTGACAGTTCTGTGGTGTCTCTGAAGTTAATGTTAACTTTTAAAGGTAAGAAAGGTGGACTACAGATTCAGAAAATTGAATGGTTCTATCATACTGTTGATAGTTGTTGCTTTTTGTTGTTGTTTTTGGTAGATTGGGTTAAACGGACTCTTTCACTCCAGCATAGATTCTTTCAGTTTCTTCCTTTCTGCCTCTGTAGTTAGAGCATAAACCTAGATTATATTTATGTTGATGGGTTTTCCCTAAAGGCTTACTGATACTATTTGGTTAGACTTTGCATTGTATCCCATAACTGATTTTACTATAGCTTTTCTCACTATTAATGCCACCCAATTTCTTCTTAGATTTTCACTTCCTGAGTAAAACACTATCTGACTGAAAATGTCACATTCTGCCTACTTTAGCTCATTCCTCCCAAGTACTGCAATATTCATATATTCCATTTCTTATGTTCCTGTAATATGAGTTGTGGTAGCTTTGGACGTTTTTTACACCCATGACCATATTGGCAATTGAACAGCCTTTCAGCTTGAATTCAGTTGCATCATTAAATGTAGCACTGCTCATAATTGTCCTCTGCTGTTCCTCAGTAGCTGGTTGAGTACTATCTGACCTGGGAACCTCATCGTCTTGACACTTATTGCTTGTTTCATTTGGGATTGTCTCATCATAGGATTTTCAAGGTAAAAGTCTTCAGGAGTGGTTTACCATTGCTGTCTTATGCACAGTACTAACAGATGATAGAGAGCCACTTTTGTTGCCAAGTAACTGTTTGGCACATTTAGTCTGTCTCCTCAAAAAAAGCCTGTCTGATGTGGGAGAGCCTACCAGTACCAAAGTTACTATCAGCCTTGACTCTTGCCTCAAAGGAGCATTTCTCTCAAAGGAATGATAATGCCATGATGGTTGTGGAAAATGTTCAGCATGCCCACATCCATGGATTTGAGCTTCCATGGATGTCAAGCCCTGGCTTTTTTAATAGGTGCATGTGCATCCGGCTGTGCATGCCCATTGAAAACAATGTCTATAGCAGATGGAAATGGATATCTAACAACATCTGGAAGGCTACCCCAGTATAATTTTCATTCCTAATATAATTGTCATATAGCCAATCTTTGACAACATTGTTATGTGTTTAGCAGTGGCTTATGAGATGTAGTCCCAGAATGCTAGGAAAAGGGATGCTTCTAAGGAAGAGGACCGTTCCCAAACACACACTTGGGAAAATGTAACACAGAGGATTCTGTGGATGGAAAGCTGCTATCAGTTCCTAAAGGAAGAAGAGATGTGTAATAGTGGTAGCTGACTTCCCCTGGAACAGACGCAGTGATGTGCAAGCTGGAGAGGATATCTTGAGAGATGCGCTAAAGGTGAAGATTGAGGTCAACAGAGACCCTGATAGGACTCATCAAGACCAATGAATTTTTATGATACTGCAAGATATAGTAACAAATAGTAGTTCAAGAAACTACAAGGGGCTGTGAAGTTCTGTTTAAGAAGCTGAAGGTCCTTGGGGAACAGGTTGTTATTTCATTATTTCTTGCTGAGGTACGTTGCCCAGGAGAAGAGAAGAGAGGATAGTGGAACATCTGGCTCTACAGATGATACTGTCAGAAAAATATGTCTTCTTGGACCATGGTTTGTGATCCCATTAAGGATGTTTGACAAGATAATTACAGTGATTGGAAAGAACATATGTGCTAGCAGTCTCACAAACCTGATCAGGATGGCTCTAAACTGACAGTACTTCAGAGGGCAAGGGGGACAACATGCAGTACGTACAGTTGGCTCAATTATAAAGCGGGTATCAGGCTGATATTAGTGAAGTAAGTATATATATTTATTGCAGTCGACCAAAGGATATTACAAATCAACAAGAACAACAATAAATGAACATGAATAGGTCCATGGGCATGAACTCGTGCGTGTGTGTGTGTGCGTATGTGTCTGTGTTTACATATATATTACACACACACATGATATAAATATTCCACAGCTGTAAAGCATCAGTCATCCAGGGGACTTCAAATTTTGCTTTCCTTCTACACTGAAGCTAACTAAATACAGTCCAACCCCCTTATTCATGAGATCCGTAAGTGTGGCTTCATTTACCCACATCCAGGGGGAAAAAAGGCTCTAAGCATCTAGAGCTCCTTCAGGGTGACTCTAGAGCTCCTTCAGGGTGACTCTGTGGTCAACATGATGGAGAAAATTCAGATGGTTAGAGAGAACACCTCTCAAAGCATCTGCAGATTCTCAAGGGCTACTCTGTTGTCAACTTCCAGCAGAAATGTAGCATTTGCCATTATCCACAGTTCTCGCTATCTGTGGTAAGTTTGGGAGCATATCCCCTGTGGATGTGGGGATCGGACTGTAGTTTAAAATACAGACATACCTTGGTTAACAAAGCCTCTGACAAAGAAAATTCTTTTAATAAAGTATTTTTATGGGAGCTCAGCCCAGCTCCTCCCCCTTTTCTTGTCTTCTGTCTGAGTGGATTTATTATTTTTTATTTTTGTTTTGTTTTGTTTTTGCAACCTGGATGGCAGTGAAGGATGGCTGGAGATAGACTTTAAGAAGTAAACAGTGCAATAAAGTTTGATCAGTGAGAGAATGGGATTCTGCTCTAGGTGATCCCACTGCATATTTATTTATTTATTTATTTATTTGCTGTATTTATACCCAGCTCTTTAGCCAAAAAGGTTCTCAGAGCAGCTTACAGTTAGTTAATTAGACATTTTCCTTCCCTCAGGCTTGCAATCTTAAAAATAAAGACATGACACAAAAGGAGAAGGGAATGGCAGTGGGGAAGGTGAATAAGAAGTCCTTTAGTTCTTCTCTCCCTCCAAGGCCTGGACCATGACAGATGGATTGGAGGGAGGGCTCTTCTTCTTGCTTTAGGCCAGGCCTGATGAAGCTGGCCAGCCTTTCTCTCCCTCTGAGGTCGGATTATGTCAGATGTAGCTGTGTGTCACTGTGTACAACAGTCAGGGTAAACAGGTGTCTCCAGAATCATTTACTGTGCATGTATGAAGAATGAAACAAAGAAATGGAATGCAAATTAACTTATCTCACCAGCTACCTTGGCATTCTTGAAAAAAGCATAGAATGGTAAGTTTTGCCACCAAAATAGAAACCATCAGAAAAAATATTGAGGTTATTGAAAGAAAAGAAATAATCCTGGGATGCATTTTGGAAGAAGCTTCCGTGTTCTTTCTAGGTTTAAAATCCCTGTGATTACTTGTGCAAAGCTTACCTGACTTTTCAGTTCATGTGTTGTTTCATTTCACGTGTGCATACAAATGGGTTATCTGCACCTATGCAGTGCATCATTGAGTGATTTTATAAGTGTTTTGGTAGTATCCATGCCCATTCGCAGGATGGCAGGTGGAGAAATCCACCATGCTTGAGTTTATCCCATGCACCAACCCAATCTGGCAGGAGTCTGCATTCTTTTTTCAGTTTTGACCGTTGAGACTCTCCCCTTCTCTTGCAGTTTTTATTTTCCTGACCAGCTAACCTGACGTACATAGCCTTTCTCTGGCATAGTAAACTATAGAAGGTGAAGATAAGATAGCATAGGATGGAGAAGAAATGAATGGAGATGAAGGAAAGTGATTCAGAAAAAAATTTAAATGTTTCTGAGAAAAGAGTCATAGGAAATGTTGTACCGCTTAACATGGACAATAGCAGAGAGAAAGAGAAAATAAAGCAAAAATTCACCCGGAAGTGTGCTGCCTACTTATCTATGAGGAGGAAAGAAAGGATGTGTTGATAAAAATTTCCCAAACCTCCAGCGAAAGTAAGGTGGAATAGTGTAAAATACAGGTACAACAAATAAACAGAGATGAGGCAGAAGCATGGCTCCAATTATGATCAGAAAGAAAAAAACTGACTCAAAGGCTAAAAAAGCCGAAAAATAAGTTAAAAAAGTAAAAACAACAAGGGTACCTGTCTAAGTTGTGTTTTTCCCCCTGTTTCAAGCTGCCTGCCAAGACAATTAAATAATACAACAAAAACTTCTCTTTGTGGGATTGTACAGTGAGCAATGAAAAGATAGTTGAGGAGATTGTCAATATTGCCAGCTCCACACACACACTATCTCTGGGCCATGGGGTTTTCAGATATCTTTCTGAAATTACAATTCAGAAAATGCTTTCCTTATCTGTGGGATGGGTATGGTCCCCAATTAACTTGGTTTAGAGTGATTTTTCATAAGCAAGCTATATCACCCAGAGAAGTGGTAGGCTGGATTAGGACTAGTGGATTTGTTATGACTGAATACCTGATCACTTACTTTTTCCTCTGACATAAACTGGTCAGTTTATCAGGTGTGAGCCCATATGAAGACATTTGTGAGATGCAATCATGAGTCCATCCCCTCCTTGCTAAATTATACAAGCCATCTCATTTTGGGAAACAATCATTCTCCAATTGATTCATTTTCACCCAGAAGTGTAATGTGAACAATGCAACCCTGGCTAAGATGGGGGACAAACCTGTTTTAGCTCTTATTATAGTTGTTGATATTTCAGATGGTAAGGCTTATAACTTCCTCAGAAATTTATTTTGCATGATCTGCATATCTTTCAGGCTGTTCATGCCCCGTATAATTGTGTCAGGATTTTAGACATACATGCCTTCAAGATGGGCATTTACCAGTTGTCCTCACTTAATGTAACCGAATTTCCAGCCTTCCTGTAGCCTCTTAAGTAGCTATAATATTGCTGATCTATATGTTGAGTTGGTGCAGAAATAGAGCCCTAGTTATTTAAATATGTTTACTTTATTTATTATCTGGCCATCCAGTCTCCATATGTGCCTCATGCACTTTCTATCAAAGACCACCAGTTTTGATTTGAATACTTAATCTTAAAATATTGTTTACAGAATTGGCCAAACTTTAATAACATCAAGCCTTTAGCTAATCTGAGAGAGTGACATAAAAACTGTATCATCAGCATACAGTAATACTCAGGGGTGGTTATGTTGATCATCCAGCAAAATACAACAAAATACAAAATCCCCAAGCACTGATACTGTTTTTGACCAACTCAAAAGCATGAAATACTTTATGCAAGTTTCACAGGCTTCTTCAATGGGCAGAAGCACAGAGGACACTCCCCTTACTAGCCATGCGAGGACTAGAGCCAAAGAGCAATAAAAGACAGTTAGTAAAATGTTAATTCCCATTGGCAACAGTAAAATAATAAAAATACTGAAATGTTCTATCTCCAATTATTGATGCTAGAAAGTTGTACAGATAAAATCTGGAAAATATCAGTGATGTAAAAGGTAAACAGAAAAGGGGCCAAGATCCAGCCTTCTTTGACTTTATAAAAAATGCTGACATCTTTAGTTAAGGCTCCATTGCACCTAACTCTACTCTGAATAATTTTGGTCATGTAGATTCTGCATTAACCAAACAGGTTGTTTGTCAATATTGGCATTACAGGGTTTGTCACAAAGTCATTACTGATTAATTAAATCAGAAGCTGCTGAAAAATCCACAAAAGCTGTAAAAATACTCTTTGTGAGACCTAAAATAGATATTGTAATTATATGATGAAGAATAACGCATCATTCCAATGTTGAACACCCTTTATGAAAGCCTGTCTGCTCTTGATTTATGTTTTTTGAAGATTTCCCCCCCTCTTCCAGTTTATAGAGAAGATATATACCGGTAGCTCAGATGCCACATCTAAGAGGCTTATTGGTTTATTATCATGAGATGACAACCTGTGCATCCATATCTTTCAGCTTCCTACCCAGAGCCTCTATCCCCTGTTAGCATTTCTTCTTGAAAATATTCCCAAAAAGTATAAATTCCAAATAGCAAACCTTGATTTTCAAACACCATTTTGTTGTGCCATTATATCTATGGGGAGTTGAGCATACCTGGATTTTGTTATCCATGGAGAGTCCTGAAACCAAACCCCAGCAGATAAAAGGGCCCCTTGAAAGGTTTGAACTTCACCCTCTCAAGGTTACTGAAAGGTAAGTCCTGCTGAGTTGGGACCATAAAGTGGACTGTAGGCTTATTCCATTTTATCATTTTGATTACTGTAGGGTAGTCACTTTGACTACTTTTCAGTCATTAGCTAGACATCATATATCAGAGTGAGGTTTCAAGAAAAAAGCATTTCTTCATCTTCTCCATGCAGTGGCCCTACCATTTTTTTCTTCTTTTGCTATAGATATACCCCCCAAAAAGCTCTTTTTATTGTTCTTAACCTCTCTAGCAAGCCTGAGCTCATTCTGCGCTTTAGCTTTTCTGACTTTACCCCTACACGTGCTAGCTATTTGTTTCAATTTCTCTTTGGTGATTTCTTGTTTTTTCCATTTCTTATACATCTCCTGTTTAAAACTTAGCTCAGTTGAAAGTTCTTTAGTCATCCATCCTGGTTTCTTGAGACACCTCCCATTTTTCCTCCTTGTTGGAACAGTTTAAAATTGTGCCTTCAGTGTCTCCCTTTTGAGAAACTCCCATCCATCCTGAACTCCATTCTCTCTTAGTTTTCATGACTACAGGATCATCCCCAGTATTTCCCTAAGTTTACTGAAATCAGCTTTCCTAAAGTCTAGAATGTGTGTGTGACTATGCCTGGCTTCTCCTTTCCACTGTACAACAAATTCCAGGAGAACTCCCACCTAAGGATTCCACACCCCATTTATCAAGTCATCCCTGTTGATTAGGATCAGATCTAAAATAGCTGATCCTCTTGTCGCCTCTTCCACCTTTTAGACAATGAAACTGTCTTCGAGGCAAGTCAGGAATTTGCTAGACCTTAAAGTTTTGGCTGAGTTTGATTTCCAGCAAATATCCGGATAGTCGAAGTCACCCATCACTACTGTATCTCTCCTTCCTGAGTGTGTGGTCATCTGTTCTTAGAAAGACATCATCCAGTTCCTCAGTCTTACTTGGGGGTCTGTAGTAGACTCCCACAATAACATCCCTGCTGTTTTCCTCCCCTTTAATTTTTACCCAGATGCTGTCCACCTGGCTTCATAGGTGTAAGCACCCCTGACATGCAATGCTATTCCTCCTCCTTTCCTGTTTGACCTATTTCTGTTAAAAGGGTTAAATCTTTCTGCTACTACATTCTACTCATGAGATTCTGATACTAATACTAAGTTTGCTTATCCCTATTTTTACTCGGGGATGAATTTAGTTATGTGAATTAGACCATATGATATCTCAGCACAAGTGGAATACTTTATCTCTGGTAATAATAGCATCTTAATATAAAAAGACTGCCACCCTGTTTCTATATAGTTTTACTGGCATAAAAGAAACTGTAACTAACATTCTGATAGCTGAACCCATACCATACATGCTGTGACTGTGTTATTAGAATCAGTTGTTTACAGGGAGTACTCAGGAACTTTCTCTCTTCTGCCATTATAGTAGTGGGGAAGATTGTGATACTGCATTCTGGATGGCTGCTGGTGCACCAACACCAGTTGTTTGGGTGAGTAAATACTCCTGTGCCAGGGGGTGAACCACACCAGCATAGAGTCTCATAGTGCCAGAGCTTCTTATTGCTCTTTAGACACTAGCCAAACTTTGTATACTATGGGGCTTTTTAGATTGGCTAAAAGGGGCGGTCCAAACTCGCCCCTTCTAGCGGCGAGATGAGGCCTAGGCTGCCGCACGGGCAGCCCCAGAGGCCTCATCCCGCCGCAACGACCCGCCGCAAAAAAGAGCTCCGGGATCGAGCTCTTTTTTTGCGGCGCGGGAAGGGCGCGATTGGCGCCCTCCCGCGCCGCCAGAGCGTCAAAACGTGCGCAGCGCGTCAAAACGCTGCGCACGTGATGACGCTTATATGGCGCCTCCGTGTAGACACCGCCATCTTTAAATGGCGGCGTCCATGCGTTTTAGGCTTAGGGAGGGTGTAAAGGCTACGCCCTCCCTAACCCTAAATGCGGGCTTTTTAGCCCTAAAAGCGCCTTTTTTTGCCGGTGTAAAACGGGCCAAAGATGACAAGACCATTGTTTTAATATGGTGACTCTGCACCCATCTTGAGTGGCAGAATGATTTATACACTAGTCAAGTTAATGTTCTATACAGAATCACAAGCATTGCTGCATTTAAATAATTGCTTCTCTTATTTATCCTGTTTTGTATTTGTTGGCATGAAAGGTATATACTGTATAAAGATCTTGTATTGACTGACATATTTCGTATTTGTACCAATTGTAACAGAACAAGACTGGCTGCCATCATCAATTTACGCTTAGTTAATTAGATAAGGCAGTTAGCTTAAGTTGTATTAAATTAATATTGTCATGTTGCTGTGTGTCAGTATTGAATTCTCCCAAAACATAGATCTAAGAAGTTGTATATCCATTGCAGTTGGTAGTAAACAAATTGCATCTTTATGATCTTTGTACCATATGGGAAACCTTTTATTTACATAGTTGAGAAAACTGGAAATGCTTTTCTTCTCTTTAGAAAATGGGTAGGCAACTGTGGATGAGGCAAGGACTTGTTTTAACTACTGAGCTTCCCTGATGTGCCACATCGGTGGATCAAAGCCTCCAGATGCCCTTTTAAAAATCCAGGGTTTGTTTTGTTTTAAAAAGGTTCAAACTGCAATGAAATGCAGTGATTTTGCTCCTCTAAATGTCCTCCCCACCCATACCCTGAAACAATTCCACCACAGAACCAACAAATTAAATCAAAATATAATTCTGGTTTTGAGTTTGGCCAGTTTTCAGCCAACTTTTGGTTGTTCTGTTGCTGATGTTTTTTATTTGAGGGGATTTCAAGATATACAGTTGGTGTGTGGATGTATGGGCAAAGATGCTGCCTTTTGTAATGTTTTGAACCAATGGGGGTAGGGTTGAATAATCACCGAGAAAATTTGGAAGGTTGGGGGGCTTCAGGAGCCAAACTTAGTGTTCCAAGGACCACATATGGTCAGTGGGCTGCACATTGCCCACCCTTGCTTTAGAAAAAGGGACTAAAAAGAGTCCTTTGTATTTGCATTTACAAATTAGTACTCTTGTCTGGTTTAAAATTGATAGTGTATAAACTCTAGTACAGTCAACACTCAAGTTTTTACCTTTTGATCATAATCTGCCTAGATTGTTCTTTGGTTTAAACGTGCTGCAAAATTACTCAGAAATTAACAGGAATGCCCATTTGTACCTTAGCTATTTAGCTTTGTCTATTGAGTTAAACTTTGGGAAATTTCTTCTGTGCTAAAACTGGGGTGGCCACCTTGGCAGAAAATGGAATTCCCTTAGGTTACAAGGCTTTGAAGCATATCTTGTATGTACTCAACTATAAGTTGACCTCATGTATAAATTGAGGGCAAGGTTTTTTTTTATAGTTTTATTAATATACATAAAAACATACAAAAACATACATAACATACTATTTCCACAGTTTCCTACATGTTATATGATACAAAGTTACATAAAATCAAACACCTATCCTTCCACTTCCATACCATACTTGGTCAGTTGGCAGTGACAGCCCTCGATATTGAATCTTCTACATTCCCTAAGGTTCTAGCTACTCCTAACACTTCCTCTCTACAACCTTCCTTATCAACCCTCTTAACTTCCTCTTTCTCATCCTTCCTTCTTCTTTCCTCTTCCATCTATATTCCTATCCCCATCTAATCTTCTTAACTATCTCTTCACATCATCCTTCCAGTTATTGCTCTGACCCTCAATCACTTGCTCTGACCTTCTGTATCAAACATCCTGACTCGATCATCCTCCTACATTCTAACTTTACTTTCTTTCCATCATATGCCAATTGATCATTCCCATTATTAATTACTTCTCACTGTTATCAAGTTAGTGCCGATCTCATCTGATTTATTTATCATTATTTTCAGTCATCTTTATTTTAAGACTGTCTTTCCATATAGTTTATTACTTTACATCTATTATTTGTCCACTCTTCCTATACTTACTTTCCCATTTTGCTTACCTGAAGATTATATAGTCCCACCACAACTTCAGTAAAAACTTAAAAATATATTAATTACTCTCTCTCAAATAAATTAATCAAAGGAGCTCCATTTATTTACTTTCTCAAGATGTTTCCATTGTCAAATAATGGAGATAGAATATACTCTTGATTAATATTGTCTTCTTAATATATAGTTTTCAAAGTCTTTAATTCCTTTATTAAAGGTGATCATCTATCTGATATCTACCTTCACTGCACCTTTATTAAATATCAAAGGGAAGAACTATTTTATTACTGTCTTTAATGTTTTTTTCCCCACTCAAGGGCAAGTTTTGAGGCCAAATTATTATGGATTTTGATATGACTTGTGGACAAGTCAAGGTTAAAACTCGGGGGCATGTAACAAGGAATGTAAAGGAAGAAATTTACTGTCTTCATACAGAAATGTCTTACTCAGATCTTTCTAAGCCCGATTTCTGTTGGCATTCCCCTCCCTTGTACATTGACCTGTGGATAAATCAACCCAGCATTTTGACGTCAATTTTTTTACTAAAATGTCTAGATGTGTACATGAGTATATACAGTAGGTCTTTTAAACACTATTAAAATAAACACTATTTGATCCATAATCAAATAATGAATTATAGTAACTTTAACAATATTAATTAGTTTAATTACATTTGTTATTTATAGTAATTAAGCTAAATAGCATGAAAGAAATAATTGATTCTAAAAGGCCAAGTTCTGGAAGCTACTAAATCTGATACTGAATATGGTTTGGCTTATTTCCCCCTCCCCCTTAATTTTTGCATACATTTTTATTTACAGTTGGCCCTCCATATGCATGGGTTCTTTATCCACAGCATCCATGGCTTGAAAATAACCAAAATTTACATATATTCCAAAAAGCAAACTTTGATTTGACATTTTATATAAAGGATGCCATTTTATTACATCATTGTGTATAATGGGACTTGAGCATCCACAGATTTTGGTGTAGGGGGTGGGGGTTGGAACTAACCCCCAATGGATACCATGGGGCCCACTGTATGTATTTTCTTGGTATCATCTGTACATCTCTTTTTTGGTGCTTTCAAATTAGGTGGTGGAAGAAGTGAATTCTGTTTCTCTCTGCTATGTTGCTGTCCTAAGCAGTGTTTCTGATTTCTTTTGTTCACTTACAGTGAAACATATTATAAGCGTTTTAATACTCCTGCTTCTTATCTGTACAAATACATGTACTATATTTAATGACTATTGTGTTTTCCTTTAGTAAGTTTTTCTACCTTAGCAATATGATAATTATTGCACCATGTGGACACAGAATGATCATTGTGTTATAACCTTGAAGGATTCTATTATAAGGAGCAGAATAGTCCATATTGTGAACCCAGAGCTAGAAATCGGTTTGAAAATTAATTTGATAATGCTAAACATTAGAAACTATAAAATTATTTTGCACTATACTACTAAACACTACTAATAAAAACCTTTTAATTTGGAAGGTTATCATTAATAAGTCATTCATTAAAGCTTTAGTGTTAGGCCTGGCCTTGTGATTTACAGAGAATGACAGAGAAATAGTTATTTATGAACTTATGCTGGAAAATAGTTATTTATGAACTTAGCAGTGCATATTCTGTTTTTGGCTGCTTTGAAAGGGCTCTTCCTCCAGCCTCATGTTTTTCCCCATGTTTACTACAAAGCCCCTGATAGGATTGTTGCTTGGACATGGTAGGAGATCAGCTTGTCTGCACATTGTTATGTTGGAGAACATTGTCCAAAAGTATGGTATCTCACCTTACAAGCTCTTCAATTCAGTTTGTCACTCATGCACATCTGTGTTTTCTTTCTATCCCCACTAACATGTAGGCTTCACTTATTTTCAAATGCCTTTTGTGTTAAAGTTTGATAAGAAGAGATAATTTCAGTTAGAGTGGACTGATCTACTGCAAGAACAGCAAGAAGTGGAAGCCACAGAGATCCATCCATGCAAACCCTCTAGGGGACCTTGGACAAGTTGCACTCTTGCAGCCTCAGAAGAAGGGAGTTGCAAAAAAATTATTGGCAAGAAAAAACAGTGATAGGTTCACCTTAGGGTCACTGTAAGCTGGAAATGACTCAAAAGCACCTAACAACAACAGTATTTTTGTTTTG
Organism: Urosaurus nigricauda; assembly: GCA_034509955.1. Classification (NCBI taxonomy): domain Eukaryota; kingdom Metazoa; phylum Chordata; class Lepidosauria; order Squamata; family Phrynosomatidae; genus Urosaurus; species Urosaurus nigricauda. The sequence goes on along the minus strand of JAOEGL010000002.1, from coordinate 45,814,777 downwards.
TGTTACAAAAATAAAAGTATCTCTTTGAAGCAGTCTAATCAAATTATGTTTTCTTATGTTCTCAAAGTTACATTGTGCACCTTCTTAATTTACATGAACATGGACATTTATTTCACACTGTAATTCTATATACTGAGTGCAAAAGTGACATCCAGTGGCCAGTTACATTAATTAGCATAAGTTGTATTTCATAGGGAAGATATTAGCAATTCATTAATAAAATGAAAGTAAATCTCCCAAATGCTGTATGCTCATAGGACTGTGGTGTCAGAAGTCTTTGCATTGCTTTAGACCTACACAATTACCAAATGTTCTTTTGGGAGGAAGACTTTTAGGGATGGAAATGTAACAAGTGTTCTAATACATAGAAGGAGCAGCTTCTGGTTTTAATTTTCACAGTGGCTTTATACTTGTGGTTTATCAGTTTGAATAGTGTCCAAAGGTAATGAATTTCATTCTGTTTCACTTTGGAAACCTAATTTCCTTTTTAAGAAAAAAATTACCACTACCACCCCAAAAGACATGAAAGAAGCATGAGCCAGCAACTTTAATGTGTTTGTAGGAAAGCTTGTGTTAATGGGGATGGGTAGGAATTGTGTGGTACTCTAATTTTAGTGGACTGCAAGTCTCAAAGGTCTAACATTGGCTAGTGCAAGTTGGCTATCACAGGATTCTGGGAATTTTAGTTAAAAAGAAATATATATATATATATATATATATATATATGTAACTCACATACAAAACTTTATTTTTTTTTTAAAAAAAGGTGGTAATATCAAATTTATTTATTTATTTAGAGTATTTATACCCCGCTCTTCAGCCAAAAGGCTCACAGAGTGGCTTACAAATTGTTAACTAGACATTTCCCTGCCCTCAGGCTTACAAACTAAAGAACTGATTTGAGAATGTATAGTAATCCATTTGTTTGTCTACAGACAAATTTTAGAAAACTTTAAAAAAAAGATGTTAAAATGTTCAGTTAGAAGGAATACAAAAAGATAATAGCATATTGCATATCCTGTTAAAGCCAGATAACAAACAATTAATAACAAAATTCTATACAATACTACTGACATTTGAAACAGAAGAAGAAATAGTGAAAAACAACATTATATAATGGATGCAAAACATTGGCCATGCAACACTATTGGACCAGTGGTCCAAAGTATGGAATAAAAATATTGAATTCACTAGAAGTAATGAATTAAAAGAGAACTGTTAGAAAAAAATTAAATTAGGCCCTAGTGGTCTCACAATTAGATAATAATAATAATAATAATAATAATAATAATAATAATATGATTTATTTCTATACCGCCCTTCCATAGATCAGGGCGGTGTACAGCATATAAAAAACAGTAGAACATAAAAACCATTAAAACAAGCCGGTAACAATAAAACAATAAAAGCAGTAAAACCAGTAAGACAATAAAATCACAATAAAATCACAATTCTCCATATAAGTGCTAGTGCATATGCCGCAGCAGAACAGTGGGTGGCATTACAACAGGCAGGTAAATAAAAGTCCATTCAGCGGTAAGCCTGGTTAAATAAATAGGTCTTTAAGTCCTTTTTAAATTGAGCAAGGGAGGGGGACAAGCGGAGATCGATAGGTAGAGAGTTCCAGAGACAGGGGGCAGAGATGGAATATGCCCTCTTCGTCGTACTCGCCAATCTAGTCTCCGGAACTCTCAGTAACCGCTGACCAGATGACCTAAGTGTGCGGGGCGGATTGTATGGGGAGAGACGGTCCTTCAGGTACCCTGGACCCAACCCTGGACCCTTCTCTTGGCAGGGTTTCCTCTCTCTCATCTCCACCCATTAATCTGTTCAGCATTCATCTGCTCACATTATCTCACTCGCTCACTGCTACGACCATGTCTCCCCCCCATTGTCATCCCTTCACTGGCTCCCCTTTCCCTTCCACATTCAGTATAAGCTTTTCCTGCTCACTTTCAAAGCCCTGCGTTGGCTGGCTTCTCCCTATCTCTCTGAACTTCTTTTTCCCTACATTCCCACTCATTCCCTCCGTGCTGGTAGCCAAGGTCTTCTGTCCCAGCCCAGGATTTCCACTGCCCCGTCTCAGATTTGTCCCTTCTTGCTTGATGCCCCTTACTCCTGGAACCTCCTCCCCTTAGAAGCACAGCTCAACACGTCTCTAACCAGTTTCAAAACCGAGTTAAAGACCACATTGTTTAGGGAAGCTTTCTCAGGGAGTTTGTGATTGTGATCTGGTTGTTTTGATGCTTGATTGAATATTTGATACCTGATGTTTTAACTTGTTTTCTTATGATGTTTCTAACTTGTTGTTTTAACTTCTAGACTGTATGCCATAGGCGGGCTTTTTACATATCCTTGATTTTATTTGGGTTTTGTACAGCGCTGTATACATTTACGGCTCTTTATAAATAAAGCTAATAATACTAATAATAATAGCAAAACTTTATAGCAACCTAAAAAATAGTTGTTGGAAATCTGAGGGAGAAAACGCCAAATTCTATCACATGTGGTGACAGTGTGCAAAAGCAAAAGAATACTGGAGAAAGAGACATGATAAGATAAAAGAAATATTACAAATAAACTTCCCACATATGCCAGAAGTATATTTATTAAATATATCAAACACATTAGATAGACACTTGGAGGAAATAAATTGGGGAAGTTACAGCGGCAGTGATCAGCTACGCAAGAAAATGGAAGAACCAAGAGACACCAATGATAGAAGATTGGATTTTAAAACTGATGAATAATATGTTCAAAATGGACAAATTAACAACTTATTTAGGTAGTGAAACAACTAAGCACTTTGAAGAGAATTGGGAGTGTATCAGCTTTCTTTGGGATGGCAAGAAAATTGGAGAGTGAAGAAAACATGTTATAAAATGTGGAAAGGAAAACAAAGGTAAATGGAATAGACTACAAACCCCACTTTGGAAAGTAAACAAGGAAGGACCAAGGAAATAGGAATAAAGGGAGATGAACCAGGAAAAATATAGTATCAACTCAGAAAGATGGAATAAGGAAGTAACTACTTTTGTGTGCTGATGTCAGTAGAGATGGTTAGTTAGGTTTATTAGGTGTCATTACATTTTATGTTGTGTTTAGGAGTCTATTTGTTTATTTCATGTTGTGGTGTATTCAATTTTGTGTAAAAGAAAACTCTTCTGGACCTCCTCGCCTTCATAGCTAATTATGAAGAATGCCGAAAGCTACAGCTCAGCATGTGCAATACCTACTCCTGTTTTTAAAACATTTAATGACTTTTGGCATGATCATATTTAGAAAAATCTCACCAAACGAAAAAAAAGTAGTTCACCATATTTATTTTAAAATTTAAAGCATTTATTTATTTACAAATTTAAAGCATAATAAAAACCTGTTTACAGTGGCTGTGAAGAAAACTGGGAGGGGTATCCTCTTTTCATTTGCCCATCCCCAGCAACAGATTGAATTAACCCCTTTTCAATTCCTGCTTTAAATGAATTCAGTATGACAAAGGTTCTCTTTTGTATGTCAAGAGCTTCCCACCTAAAAGCTGTCATGGTAGTTTCTGAAATGGATCACACCCATATACTGAGAAAGACCCAGTTGACCTTCTCCTCACTAGCTAGTTGACCACCCCTCACCTGCAAAGTTAGGGGGTGAGAGGATAGTGTAGATACCAGTCCTTTGTTGTAACTGGTTTAAAGTTTAGAAGAGTGTGTAGGAGATCTAGGGGTGGATCTTGCATGGCTTGTGTAGCTTAATGTTTAAGTGTGCTTATTTCTATTTGGCTTTTCCATAATGTCCCACTTTGACTATTGGTTCCTTTGGCTTACACATGGTCTTTTCCTGAGTCTATCCTATTTAGGTTTGGTTATAATAGAACCATATGGACTGAAGTGGTCTTCAGTAAAGTCAAATAAGTGTTAAGATTCTTAATCCCTAGGTTTGCCTCCCATGTTCCATTCTAAGGCAGTGGTTTATTTTTAAAAAATAAACTTAAGTTCAAACTTAATTTGTTTTACCTGTATTTTTAAAATGAGCACTGATTGTTTAAAATAGAGGAAACTATGAAAAATGTCAAGCAGAGAGTGTTACTTTCTGCCTTGACACATTGTGGTCAAAGTAGTGTTTGGTTGTATGCCTATTGTGCAATGACAAAGGTTTATTTTTCCTTTGTTCTTTTCAGAGCGCTGCAGCAGCTCCCAGTCCAGTGCTAGGAAACATTCCCCCAGGAGATGGCATGCCAGTAGGTCCTGTACCACCGGGTTTTTTTCAGGTATTCAGAAAAATTATGATTGAAGGAACTTTAGGACTTAGAAATGGGTCAGTATTATTTGGCACTGCCAGAAAAGGATACCACTTCAAATCTTGCCATGTATACAATGCATATTATTTAAACATAATTAGGCAAAGGCAATCTAATGTTTTGTGTCAGAAGTTGGAAACTGAAGCAGAGCATGTTTAAAATCTATTATAGAATTTGGATGTACAATAGTTACATAGTCTAATTGTGCAACTGTTGAAGTTACATTTTTTACCCTAACAGAAGGATATGATTGGTTGCTTGATCCTCTCTGTGGAGTCTTCCTATGTGACATTGCATTGTTCTGATACTTTAACAATTAGCAATACTGTGGAAAATGAATAAAATAATTGTGTTATGCAAGTTCAAACCTATTATTATTAGTCTCCTTTTAATGTATCCTCATATCAGTTTTCATATTAAAGCATATGCATAGGAGCAGTTGGAGAAACAGTATTCCTTTCCACAATGATTTACTACCTTCATCTACTTGAAAGGAACATGAAATCAGGTATAATTTTACTAAGATAACTGATCAAAACCATGAATTAGAAATCAAATTATAGTGAGATGTTTCTCTCACTGAAAAATACAACAGAAAAAAAATTGTATTATGTTATATAATATACAGGAGTGTGTATATTACTGTATAATTTTCTAGATGTATGAAAAATATGAAGATTGTTTTTATCCTCATGGATAAAAGAGAGCAGTATTGGTATGATGTGCAAGCTTCTCTTTTTTGTGCATAAGTATTTAAATGGTGAACAACAAGGGGTTAAAAGCACATTAAAGTGGGCCCAATGCAAATTTGGCTTTCAAAAAGACACAAACAAATCCTCATTGCTAGCTTAGAAATACCTTCTCTATGCATGCTCCAAAGTGTCATTTCCACAATTACACGCACACAAATGCTCCAGGGAGGGGGGAATCCTCAACAGAAGCCTCAAAAGGTGTTTTGGAGAAAGGCAGAATGAGACTGCCCTTTGCAAACTCCAAAACCACATACAAAGACACAAGAGAGAGAAAGGAGGGGGCTGGGTCCATAAGCTTGCCTGATTCCACGTCTTCCTTTTCCAGAGCATGTCCTCCACTTCTCCCTCCTGTCCAGGAGGACCTATAAAACATCCTCTCTCTGCCTTCTCCCATGAGCTCTGCCCTTAATTAGAGGAAGAAAGTAGTGGGCAAGCCTAAAGAGGGGAGTGCGTGTGTGTGTATCCCTTTAAGGGAAGAGAGCATTCTCCCTCTTTTCACAGCAAGGCACCCTGGAAAACAAACTCATCTGAGGCTTGCTTTCCACACGGCTGGCATGACGCAAAGGGAGTGAATTCGCAAGCAAAATGGACACGTAAATCCAGTAGTTTTGCGAATTTGCTCATTTCTTGATTGACCTCCCCTTCTCCCTAGATTCTCTCCGGATTGGGTACAGTGTCATACGATAAGCAACTGCGAAATTGTCTCTAAAGCCCTTAATGCGTTGCCCCCCCCCCCTTTAACCTTCCAATTTCCCTCTATCATAAGCCCCTATGATGTATTGTTTTCTGGATGGCTCTGTTTCTGTCTGTTTACACTTTCCCCTCCAAGTCTCTAAAGTGTGCTGAAAATATATGATTGATTGGGCTTTAAATGCTTTGTGTGACAACTGGCAGCCTGTCAGGGGCATTATTAAGTTTTTAAAAAAAACAAAAGAAAAGAATTTTGATACATTCATTCAAATTACATTCAGTTACAAATATTTGTATGAAACACACAAACACACAAAAATCTCAAATCTCCCTACCCTGTAAAATGGGAGCTGCTATTGTTTAATAAGATTTATAATTAAACTTAGAATATTTTTACCCATATTATGTACATGTCATCTCATAATTTCTCTCTGATATATACACACCTATACCCATGTTTCTCCTTTTTTGAATTTTACTTCCCAACAAAATTTTAGATTCGTGGCAGTGCCATCCAGTTCATTTAAGCGTAGGCCTATAACCCTGGAAGTTTTTCTGCATCCTTGTATTAAGTGGTTGTGCTTTGTGTTTTTTTTTATTTTTTATTAACAAATTCAGTATTACAACAAAGTTAAGCAGTACATCAATACTTGTAGTATATAATAATAAATCTATAAGCCTGTAAGAGCATTGAATTAAACAAGATCAGCTATAGACACATTAATTCTAAGTTTTAAACAAAACTATTTAACCTTTAACTTGCTCAATAAAGAAAAATACAAACAAGTGATTATTTCTATATAAATCTTAGCCGGGATTTCTCATAAAGATTATTTTGGATATTTTGTCGGCTTTATGAGAATCTGTCACTGCTGACCATTCTTTGTCACTGCTGACCATTCTTTGTCCCATTTATCCATATCTTTTCTATTTAAGATTGCTGTTAATCTGTCAAGTTCTTTCATATCAAGTATTTTGTATTTCCAATCATCCTTGAGTTTTATAGGATCCATTTAAGAGCAACTCCTGTGTTTCTTCGTTTTTTCTTATTTGATACCATAGGACAATGAACTTCTTGGTCATTTACCAAAGAGGTAAAAAGCTATTTTGGGCTTATTCACAAGAATAACTTTGGTACTAAGAACATAATAATAGGCTGCTTTGCTCTATTAGCTACCACACATTTTCCATGTAACACCAGGCAGCTACTTTTCTATCAGTTTAGCTTGCATAGGCATTTAGATAAGAATTGTCATAAAATTTCACCTGCAGTGAATTGTTGAGTTTCTCAGTTATGAAATATGAAAGTATACTCATCCAACTATGTTGTGTCCTGGTGAAACTTTAGTAGGTGATCTTTCTAGGATAACAGAATTAAGTTATATTCTATAATTAATGAAATTATTTTTAGTTAAGGCTGTTAGATTTTATAGATTTTATCATTGTTTGTATATATTTTGTTAAAAGTATCTAATTGAAATTATGAAACAGTTGTGTATGATTTAATTTCTTGTTTTCTACTTGGTGAAAAGTGTCCATCTTTTTAAAAATATGATGTCCTCCCTCTGATTCTCCTTTTTTTAAAAAAAAATCTAATTTAAAAGAAAATAAGAACGTACTGCTAATTCAAATACTTAACGTTACCCACTTGCAATTAAATATTCATAAGGTTGTATAATGCCTTGCAGAAGTATTGAACCCCTTCCCCTTTACTGTGATTTGCCTAAATGAGCTTTGGTGCAACCCACTGCCTCCAGAAATCACACAAGAAATATGTTGGAAAGCATATCTCAACAAACAGCATGACACAGATCAAGGAGCTATCAAAACAAGTTTGGGATAAAGTTGTGCAGAAGCACCAGTCAAGGTGAGGTTTAAAAATCTCCCAAACTATGAACCATTCAATCCATTACTGCAAAATAGAAAGAATAAGGCTCGGCATTGTGCATGCTTGAGAAGTCCATTTATAGAACGCAGTGACCACATAAGGAAAGAGGCAACCGAGGGGCCAGTGGTTAGCTCTGAAGGAGCTAGATATATCTCCAGTGGGAGAAATTGTCTATCGTCAACTATTATCCAGATGCTCTACAAAGCTGGGATCTGTGAAGGAATTGGGAGAGGAAAGCCATTGCTCAAACAAACCCCAGTCAGAGCTCATTTGGAGTTTGCAAAAAGCACAGCAAGCTGGAAAAAGACTCTCTGTATTGATGAGACAAAAACTGAAAATTTTGGCCTTGGCACAAAACAGCAATTTGTAGGGTAAAACCAGGAGAGCTTGGTACCTAAGAAGGCCATATCCATAGTGAACCATGGTGGGGGCATGTGGCAACAGCATTTGAGGATGCTTTTGCTCAGCAGGGACTAGGAAACAGGTCAGAGTTGAAGAGAAGATGGATGGAGCTAGTATTTTAGTGGAAACCCTGTTCAGTTTGCAAGGTACCTGGGACTGGGGCAGAGGTTCACCTTCCAGCATGACAAGGACCTGAAATGTACAGACAATAAGATTAGAGTGGTTTAAAAACAAGAATCTGAATGTTTTGAATGGGTCAGTCAAAGCTCAGACATGAATCCAGTTGAAGATCTGCGGCAATACTCGATAGTTGCTGTTCATTAGTGGTCCCCATCCAGCTTCATGGAGTTGGAGCAATTTTGCCAAGAAGAATGGGCAGATATAGCAGAATCCAGATGTGCAAAGTTCATAGAAAGTTACCCAAGAAAATTTGTAGCTGCAGTTGTTGCCATCAGTGCTTCTAATGAAGTAATGACTCAAGTTATGGTGACTGCAACTACTGTATATACTCATGTATAAGTCTAGAAATTTTAGTCAAAAAATTGACCCCAAAAAGCTAGGTCGACTTATCCACAGGTCAATGTAAATAGTATACTTTAACTCTTTTTTAAAAAGGGAACCATCCCCTGGTGAAAAGCAAGAGTGTAATCTGTCCTGGAAGCACTGATCTCCCCCTGCTCTCTCTTCCATCGAGACTTAAGAGTGAGCACAAAGAGTTATGTCTGCTATAATTTTGTAGGTTCTTTGGCATTGTTTTCCTTTGTTTCATTGTTTAGATCCTTTGATGCAAGTCCCTAAGTTTTACCCTTGACTTATCCAAGGGTCATATCAAAATCCAAAATTTTGCCTCCAAAACTTGCCGTCGACTTATATATGGGGTCGACTTATAGTCATGTATATATGGTACATAGTGCCAATTTGTTTTTGTTTATTTAACCTTTGTGACACAATAAAAACTATTTTACACTTTCACAGTGTTGAATATTGTGTTTACATCAAAGTGATAACAATGACAGTTAAATTCTTTTCCATTTCTGGTTGTAATACAACAAAATAGGGACATGTTAAAGATGTGTCTGTGTGAATAGTTCTGAAAGGCACAGTGGGCTTAGTCTTCAAATAGGAATCTTGCTGAATTTATTTATGTGGTTAGTGAGAGTGTAAAACAGAAACCTGGGTTTCTGTAAGTAGGCCTTTTTTATGTGGTCTCTCTGAAAGTACACACCGTGGTTGCATATTATTTGGAACTTCCTTAGAAATGAAGTCCACAGACTTCTAACACAAGAAGCTATCTCCTGATTGGAGTGCATATTCACAAAGTTACACATTTTTCCTCCGTTATTCTCTTTCAACTGCTGTAACATTATGGAGAACATTCACTATTTCAGCAAGCTATGTCTACTTTCATCTTAGTTGCATATTCTTTGTTTGTTTTTGTATTCCTGGCTATTCATTTGTTTCTGTGGCTTTTCTCCCATGCAGAAGGCATGTTGGTTCCAAGGTCAGACTTTATGGATTATACTACTAGGTTTTATTATTTTTATATTAAGTTACAAATAGTTATAACTACTGTATCAGCCAGTTAGTTTACATCAGACTTGCACAACTTAGTAGTAGGAAGATGCCAAAATTAAAATAGGTTAACTTTTTCAAGCTGTAGATAGGTTTTTATTATATTATTAATATCAATTCCATCCTCGTCTGCCTAGCCCTTTCCTCAAGTGAAAGCCAAGCAGTGGAGGAGCCTTGTAGGACAAGGATTTGCCCATCCTCCTCATCCATTGTCCATCCTCCTCCTCAGGAGAATGCTGGATGGTGGAGGAGCCTTGATTGGCAATCATTTGCCCATCCTCCTCCTCAGGAGAAGGCCAAGCAGTGGAGGAGCCTTGAAATCATTCCACAGCCTTGTGGGCCACCCAAAATCCTTTGGTGGGTCGCATGTGGCCCCTGGGCTGTATATTGTGCAGGCCTGGTTTATATGTTGACTTAAGAATTATATACATTTCAAAGTATGAAATTTCATTTAAATGAACCATTTAAATTAATAATTTTCCTATTGTTGGTTTAAACAAACAGAACCTGATTGTTCCATCTCCAAATTCCAGTGTAAATTGTGTTGATCAAAGGAATTTGTTCATGAAGCAATATCCATCTACAGCCGTTCTCCAGCAACTAATAATTGACAATTTTTCTTAGCCAGCAATTAAATGATATATAGAGAAAACGCCATTTCCTCTGCACCATTTCCTGTCTTATGCTTTAATTGCTGTGATAGTAAATTGTGCCGCTCAAATCTATACTGAAATGTGAAAACAGGTTTTCATCATTAATGCTACAAAACAGAGTGGAAATACAGAGCAGATTCAATATGATCACAGAAATTATTTTGTGAAAGATAATCATGGTGGTCAACATAGAGGCTGTGTATGTCCCCTCCCCTCCACAGTTTCTGCAACCTCCTCAGGTTCCTTCCACAGCTAACATTTCAGTGACTCTTCTGGGAAATATTGCACTGTGGAAGGATGGACTTTGTTTTCCAGATGCTGTCCTTTCATGCTTTCAAGAGTATGAAATTATTGGGAAGCAAGGCATTTACTCTGTGCACTATGTTTTGTAGAAGAGTTGCTGGAATATGGATAATGGAGGCAGAATGGGATCAGACTGAAAGTCCACCTATCTCTGTATTGCCAGCACTGACTGGCATCAGCTCTCCAGGGAGAAGTCATTTGTTAATTAGTTAACAATTTTTTTTAAAAAAATTGTATAATAGAACTTCCCCTCAGAGCCAAAACAGACCACCCAAACAATGAGTGACAGAGAAATAACATTACAGACTTGGTTTCAGTCCTTGGTCCATGCTGTAGCACACCAAAAATATATATCAGAGACTAGAAGGAGGCAGGCATTTACAGATACCATGTCATTTGTACTTTAAAAACACACTTTTCTACAATAAAATGCTACTTAGTCCATGTCATTTGTACTTTAAAAACAAAGTAGAATGGTACTTACCTCTAGGCAGCATAGTTCATTGGAACTTTCTTTTTAGTAGACACACATAGGATTGGCATAATGAGGAAATCATAGTAAAGGCAGTGGGAGTTACTTCTGAATTAAGATGCATAGAATCAAACTGAAAAGTAGTCAAAGTGACTAGTTATCCAAAATCTGCAGGCCCAAACAGTTCCTTGCATATGTGTGTGGGTGTGTGTGTGGACTTCCGTGTCAAGGACCTTTCTCAAGGGTTACTTTTGGCTCGGGATTGAATGTGCCTGCTCTACTACTGCTTAGTAGTGCCTACTCTATCACTACTTAATACTTGCCACATACCTAAAGAGTGTTGTTATTGAGTAGTATTTTCATCACTAGTTCTGACTTCAAAATGTCTTGTAGAATCTTGTGCCACACCATATCTCTACAAAATTGAAATTGTTTTTATATTATATTATATTTTATATTATGCCCAAGCATACCATTAGTTCTATAAACTACTGTCAACTGACCAATTTAAATTGCTTATTGCAATTCTTTATTGACTGAAAACTACTAAATCTAGAGGGGCCTTGTCATTCCATAATATATAAAAATCTATTATTTAAATATGTTGTCTTACGGTTTTTTCAGTGTATTGATCTGTATGCCATCTAGGCCATAAAGATATGCACTCGTGTTTTAAGAAAATGTGTCTTGCAGTAAAGTGGAAACTGTGTCAGGCAAAAAAAGGGAAAAAAAGTTTTTAACAGATGATGCCAGCACTGACCCTTAACAAAAAACAAAACAAAACAGGTAAATGCCATGCCATTAAATTGAAAGGATCATCAATAAATATGATCATTATGAAGAAGATATTAGTCACTATAAAGGCACAAAGTTTCCTTGCATTATAAAGGCATAATTTTTTATGTTACTGTATTTTTCTTTTTAAAAATCCAATAACTGTTAGCAGAGAAATTCAGAAATTCTAACCCAATTAATGGCTCTTTAAAGGGAAGATGTCACCATGTACGTAAATTAAAGTTTGTGCAATCTCCATAACTGGCATAGAACTGTACTTTCTAAACAACTTATTAGGGTAGTAGTTTTCAAAATGTGTTCCAGGGAACTACCGTGTACTTTGAGTTGGGTGTTTTTAAAGTTGCCCTCATATTTTACGTAGGTCAGCAAGAGATCTAATCACTGCTGCACATACTTAGCATATGCCCTGAATTGGAAATGAGATAAGCCTGTATAGTATTCTAAGATTCTGTGGCAGATAGAGGTTTCTGAAACACCACCACCACCAATCTTCCTCCTCCTTCTCCTCTTCATCATCATCATCCCATCCTTCTCCCAGGACTGGGATTCCAGTCAGCATACAACATTAAAATACAATACAATTTTAAAAAATATAAAAATAATACATTGAAACAATATAGCACCCCTGGCTGTTCTTTAAAAGCTGTCTGATTTGAATGCCTGTCTGAAAAGGAAGGTTTTCACCTGTCGACAGAAGGCCATCAGAAAAGAGGCCATTCTGGTCTCTCTAGGCAGGGGGTTCCAGAGTCTAGGGGCAGCCACAGAAAAGGCCCTCTCTTGTGTCCCCACCAACCGTGCTTGTGATGGTGGTGGGATGAAGAGAAGGGCCTCCACCGAGGATCTTAGAGCCCTGGCCAGGAGATACAGTCTGCCAAATAGCCTGCATACACTTCTGCATACAGGGTAGATTCTGTGAGTATCCTTTGATTTTCCTCACACAGAATTTGCGTACAAAAGAAACAGCTGACCTTCATTCATTTTTTTCTTTTTTTAAATTTTTTTCTTTATTTATTTATATGCTCTGTTTACATAGTGTGTTCCATTATAGATATATCCTACATATTTTATTAAGCCTTCTAATTTCAATATTGATTAATTTCTATACAGTCCATCATTTTCCCTTCCCCGCATACTATGAAACAAAAACAAAAAACAATACTTTGTACTTTTCCTTTGTCAAATTATTTTTCTGATTATTTGCCAGGTCAGCATAAAGGTTTTAATACAAATCAATGTATTTTCACTTCCATAATTTATCTACTTTCCCCCATTTCCTCCAGAATTTCTGTTCCGATTTCCCATTTAGTACCATAGTTAGCTGACCTTCATTCATAATCCTCTTCCACACAGACAGTTATGCACATTACTTGTGCAGTAGTTTATTCGGATGTAGGCCTGTAACCTGATAGATTAGGGTTTCTCAACCCTAATGTTCCGCAATATATTGTGACTGAAAAAATAAATAACATTTTTTCAGCTGTAGATAGCATTTTATGCTGGGACTCTTGAGACCTGAAAATTATTTCAAGGGTTTCTCCAAGTTAATGTAGAAAAAGACTCCTCTAGATCATGGCACCTAGCCAAATTATATCTTAGTCAGACTCTGCCCACTAGATATCCTTAACTGCCTTTTAAAATGTATTGCCGTCAAGTGGGAGAAACAGCAAACAAAGGCAGACATTTTCTTAGGGCCACCTACTACTTTTTTGGTTCTTTTTTATTCTCCTTACTGTTCTATGCAGCAGAAAATTCCATATCGCATGTGGGTCTAACACTGTGTGGTGCAAGTCAACAGAAGGAACTTCTTCACTGCATGCAGGATCCCTGTCAGTTTAATATATAAGGCCAAAAAAGTTATGTCTAGGAGGGAAATGTGATTGCTTCATGTTAGCATTTATGTTGTACTTACTAGAGGGTAGTAAAGCTTGACAGCCAGTGTGATGTAATAGGTTGAGTATTGGACTGTGACTGGGGACCAGAATTCAAATCCCCCACTGGCTGTGGAAACCCACTGAGTGACTTTGAGCAAGTTTTATTCTCTCAGTCTCTGAGGAAGGCAAAGGCAAACCCCCTATTAACAAATATTGCCAAGAAACTCCTATGATAAATGCAACTTACGTTCCTTGCAAATCAGAAACATCTTGAAGGCACGCAACAAGTATAAAACTCATGTTAGTCTAATCCCACCTCACATTCTGTTTTAGTGAGTGAGCAATCCACTAGTGAAACCTGTTTAGAATGATAGGAAGAGGCAGGAGGCAAGATGAAGAAGAACAGAGGAAGAAAAAAACTGGGGTAGTAGATTAACATGAGTGAACTGAGATATTTGGAGACATTAGTTTCAGGACCTTGTCACTCTTCTAATGTTCTGTATGTGAAGCAATACAGACTCTCAAAAGAAATTTTCAGTTATTAAGGCATTGCAGGTCTTGATACTTGTTCTCTCAGCTTTGAGTGAATGATGCTGTGAATTTGTACATGTAATATTTTGGGGATTTTATGTCAGAAAACAGGGTTAGAAGTGTTTTCCATTTTTTTCTTAATTCATGTGGGTGCCACCATAAAGCAATTCCCGTTGATGTCAGCAGTGGATGAATATCACAAAACTGCCTCTTTCACATGTATGCTTAACCATGGGGAGAGCTGGTGGTGATAGGGAAATACTAAATATTTTTTAAAAAAATCATTTCTACCAACAGATCAAGCAAAGACAACTAAATATTACTCTTATACACAGGGGTCACCCAAACATAGGCATGATTTATAGCAAAATTCAGTAAGATGTGACTAACTCTTAAGTGGAACCCATGCGTGATGTTGTCCCATGAAAGTTCTTCCCACCTTACATACCATGGGTTTACATTTGCCACTTTCCTGGTATGTGGAACACAGTGTTGACAAGTGTGGATCATACAACTGGCAGGGAATATTGGTCAGGAATCAATAACATCTCATTTCCTAAACGGTTTGATGTTTTCACCACTTGCACAGGGGGGAGCTGTTGCCGAATAATACATCATGATATTAACAGAAATTATTACTGGTCATGGAAACTTGAGAGACAGCAGTTCCTCACTAATGAGTGGAATTGTCAACTCCTTGGCATTCAGAAAATAGTGAAAGAGGGACTTTGAACAGATGACTTTTTAAAAATAAAATGTGGTAGTGCTCTATTAGTGAACAGATAAAGTTTATAATTAATGATACTGAAACATGGCAAGATCAAAACTGATTAGAAAATACTTTTGAATAACATCTAGTTGGCTCGTATTGCTTATTCCTTCCAGATAAATTTCAGCTGTTTAAAACATTGATCATTGCTAACAATACAAAAAGCAGCAAGAGTAACTTTTAAAAAATGAAATATTACCCATTAAAGACTAATGTTGGAATTAAATAAATTTCATTTACTTTCCAATCTGCTTACTGCCTTCTGGTGTTTCGTCACAATCAATTGCTAACCAATGTATATATAAATATATGAATTCTCTATTTTATACTCCTGGTTAGCAGTTTACTTTTATCTTTTGTTAACATCTGCGTCTCAGAATTCTTGACCCATTTTCATTTGGCCAGAATACTCTCTACCTCCCCCCCCCCCCCACACACACACACATGAGTAGAAAGCAAATGGGAAAAGAGAGACAGTATTTGTTTCTGCTGATAGCTCTTATGTCTTTTGTAGTGCCGGTGTGTGTGTGTAGGGGTGGTAGTCAACATGAAATGAAACAGTGGAGATGTAACTGGAGGGGGATTCTGAGAAGCTCCTGTGCCTGAGCTCAGCTTTGCTTAGGCTGCTTTGGATCCAACTTATAGATTTTTTCCCTTGTACAAAGCAAGTCATGCAGAGAATAGGACAGAGTTCATATTTAACTCACCCAGGAACTGCTACAAAATAGTTAACTCTTAATACCGTGGAAGGAAAAAGATTGATCTCAAACAGAAGTTCACTTATAAGCATAACGTGCAGCTAAACAACTTCTGCTAGTGACTAGGAATATACAGATTTGAAGCAAGTATGTGTATGTTTGAAAACACAAAATAGGAAATGTATTCATGTCTCTTCAGTCATTTTTCCTTGATGTTTTTTGTGAGGCATACTGCAAAATTATAAATTGTCAAATTATCAGTGATAATTGCTAAAATAAAATTAATCATTGTAATTGTGGATATACTAATGTAGTGGTGACATAAGGGGTGTTGACATTGGCTTCCAAAATTATAATTTATATTCTCTTCTTATGTAAAGGCTTGTGTGTGTGTATGATGTGTATGAGATTATCATGCCATCTAGTGGCTACTTTATTTTCTGTATTTCCTCTTCTTGTAGCAATGCTGTATTGAAACGGAATTGATCTTACAGATCAACACTATTATTATGCATTTAACACACACCATAAAGTCATTTTTTTCACCCTGAAGTATATTGAGTACAGTAACACCATTGCCTTATTAGTCTTTCTGATGTAGGTGGATATGATTACGTGTGAAAATACCAGCTTTCCTACGGTGAAAAGACAGATTACACTGTATACAGTATATTAATAAAATAACCATAAATTTTAATAAAACAATATAAAATGAATTATTTGTCTTTGTCTCCAATGCCCTTCTAATATGAGCATCTTAATTTGAAAGTGGTTCACACGTCTTACAACCTGTAGTCATTTTAGAAAATATGCATTCGTCTAACTACATCGCTGTCCTCCTAGGATAAGCAAGGTCATGTTCTTGTGTTTTTTCCCAGACTCACCTACCAAGCATCTTATCATTCATCTTTGCTGATGAGACATCTTTCTTTCCCTCCCCACAACATACACACATACATATGAGTAGTTCAGAGGGAAAATGTTGAGATGTAAGGAGCATAATCAGCAAGCAGTGTGATTCTCCGCTTATTTTCCAAAAATATGAAATTAAGAATATGAAATATGAAATTAGGATACGCAACAACTGTAGAAAATGAATAAACATGAATCAGATTCTAAAGTTTGTTCCTGTTTGCTGTGGTTTATTGAATAATTGTCTTGCAAACAGATGTTCAGGTTGCATGGAGACAGGATATCATTGTCTGATTGGATTGTGGCTAGCAAGATCTTTTCTTCTTTTTGTAATCTTCTGGAAAGGCACTGTGTAGTTTTCATTGTATTTAAGAGCATCACTCTCTGATAACCCAATTCTGGCTCTCCAGTAAGGAAGGGGGGAAGAGAATGCTAATCAGTGATGCAAAACCCAGATTTTCTATTCTGCCCTTTTAGAGGAAGGGCAAGGAAAGAGGAGTGTAATATTTGAACCAACAAGAGGAAAACAACATGGAAATTTTGAAGATATTGCTTTACTTTTAAATAGGAAGAAAACACCACATGAGTAGCAAGCTCACAGAATATTTTTATGGTAAAGGCTAAAGCATGACAAACATAGATTTTCTGTCAAGACTCATGCAACCTAGGCAGTTATATAGATGCTTGATTCACAAGCTGTTCTTAGAAGGCTAATGGATTTCCTTTTGTTTGTTGTGTAATTTGATAGCAAGTACAGTCTGAGACTATCCGAAGGAAATAAAAACAATGTTCAGAAGTATTTTGAGAGGGAAGTATTTTGGACTACTGAGCAGTCTTGTATGAAAATTCAACTTTTAGCTGAGGACACATTTTGACAGGGCTAGATTACTATTAAGCAAGCTATTTAGAGATGCAATATAGTCGCATTCTTTAACCTCCTGATTAGCAAGTGAAGCTGGATGAAAAAATGGTATAGTAGTGATAGAAAAGCTCTGTTCATACTGAACCCATTTATATTTAAACTAATGTCTTCCTGAAGCTACTGCCTCTATGTTCATTGCTCTGCAAACAGTTTGTTTTAATCAACTATCAGAATGAATGATGCATGTAGAATTATCCCACTTTACCTTGGCAATGTGGGATAATTGCCCAAATATCAGTGAACATTTCCCAATTTGCTCATGTAGCTTGAATCTATCATTCATATTAATAATAAAAGTATTTCTGATATCAATGTTTCTTTTAATCATAAATATAGTGCATTATTTGTTTCCCATGTACATCATAGAAAATATTTAGTTGAAAACAATGCTGACACTTCTCTCTGACCAAGTCACATAGTCAGTGAAAGAGATTTTAACCCATTGTGAATATACTTCAGAATGACTGAATTAATTAGCAGGTTAATTTACTGGGGTAATATGAGAAAAAGCATCAACTGGAAGTCTTCCAGCTTATGTATTTAAGGCTGGAATTTTCCCATTTAAGTGGGGGACAACACCATTGAATTCATTGGAACTTTCTTTTTAGTAGACACACAAAGGATTGGCAGTCCTAGACATAGTTATTTCAGACTTAAGATGCATAGAATCAAACTGAAAAGTAGTCAAAGTGACTACCCTACAGTAATCAAAATGATAAAATGGAATAAGCCTACAGTCCACTTTATGGTCGCAACTCAGCAGGGCTTACCTTTCAGTAACCATGAGAGGGTGAAGTTCAAACCTTTCAAGGGGCCCTTGTTATCCGCTGGGGGGTTCCAGGACTCTCCATGGATAACAAAATCCATGTAAATATAATGGCACAACAAAATGGTGTTTGAAAATCAAGGTTTGCTATTTGGAATTTATACTTTTTGGGAATATTTTCAAGCTGTGAATACTCAAATCCATGGATAAAAAATATGTGGATAAGGAGGGCCAACTATATTTTGTTTAAATCCTTTCAAATTCCTACATATTCAGAAACTGTTAGTTGAAATAGACTTCTGGGGGTATTTTTGGCTGATTTATTTTTCAAAAATCAAGTGGTTCAGGCTCAAGGCCCCCTAGAAACTAGTCCCTGCATCCACTATAGTTGTCCACCCCATCTTGAAGTTTCTCCCTTCTGAAAAGAATCCTTGTATATAGAAAAATGCCATGCTGCTAGGTAAAAGAATAGTATATAGTATTTTGCCTGGTAATGATATTTTTATATACAGAGAAATTGATCAGTTTCCTTTGTATTTAGTTTTGGTACAGGGCTGGGATACTAGACCAATGGTTCTCAACCTTCCTAATGCCGCAACCCTTTAATACAGTTCCTCATGTTGTGGTGACCCCCAACCATAAAATTATGGTTCCTAAGACCATCGGAAATATGTGCTTTCTGATAGTCTTAGGCGACCCCTGTGAAAGGGTCACTGACCCTCCCCCAAAGGGGTTGCAACCCACAAGTTGAGAACCGTTGTACTAGACTGTGCACATAGGCCCCAGTGACATTATCATACTACAGCCAGATGGTGTTCTCAGCTGCAAACTTTATAACGAGTTTTGATTTAAACAAGAAAAAAAGTGCTTTTCAAAATTTATAATATGCACATGTGAAGTAATACATGTCGGTTAGGTATGCCTTGCATAAGTAAACAAAAATGTTTTGAACCTTGTAGAGACCATTTTCTTCCAAAATGCTGCCTGGGATGAATTCTCACCAGTTCCCATTTTTCATAGGATATGCATTTTTGCAGCCAAACCTGTAGATCTAAGCCTTGTACTAACATGCTGGGATAGCTGCTGGGGCAGGCTTATCTACTTTCTCATTTTCTCTGTTTTTGTTTGTTTGTTTGTTTGTTTTTTGTACACACATGCTCAGCAATGAGCTCCTGTTACCTTGCCTATTATAGGCAAGCACACATATCTACAGTAAAATGAGGTAGAGTATATTTAGGTATATTTAAGTTAACAATGAAATTGATTCTGTCTGTGTGAATTGTATCATTTCAGTACTCTTTATCCCTGCACATCAGTTGTATGAGTTTTGGTCCTATTTCTGTTACCTTTTGATTCTCATCTATCCTTGACTGCTCTGATATCCATTCAGGCTCTCCTTTTGGCTGCAGATAGTGTCTTTCTGCATTCCTCCCTGACAGTGTCCCTGGCTTCAGATCAGAGTTCATCTGTTTCCTGGACAATTATTCATAATAGTGCAAATCAATTTTTCACATTGTTTATAAATTCTGTAGGCATGTTCTTCGAGTTGTATTTGGACATAATGGCTGATTTAGTGTTTTTCTTTAGCTTTACTCTGACTTTTGCTATTAGTAGTTCATGATCTGTTCCATAATATTCTCCTAATCATAATCCCCCCTCCAATATTGTAGGAGTTGTACTCAGCCTATATAAACTGTTATGGGGCTTGTCCCAAAACACAAGATGTACTTTTTAAAAAAAAAGTGCATAGAACCTGACTCTTTCCCTTTTTCCCTACCACATGGCCTACTGACATTTTAATATACTGTATTTAACATTCCAGTTGTTATGTTTTCTTATTAACATATATGAGCACTGGTGTTTTCGGCCACTTTGCACAAGTTCCTGGGATTGTTTGTAAAATTGTTTGTAAAAGATTCAGAGGCAGATTAAAAGAAGAGTCAGGAGTAGCAAAGGGGAAGAGGAGATGGAGACTGGAGCCTTTGGAGAGGATCAGAGGGAGGGAAAGACTAGATTCTTTAGAGCCAAGGGGAGAGCAAGACATGGAAACTGGTTGTTAATTTATTTTGAATGACAGAACAGCATAGAAGAAATTTGAGAAGTAGACTGATTCTCTCAGGCTGCTTTTGCAGTGGTATTCAGCATTTCTGTTATGCTTCTGCTGTGTCACTTTTTCATTACACTTTGTGTCTCTTGTTATATTTATCCCAGTCACTGACATAAGTTTTGCTAGTGCATGACAGCTTGTACAGTGAAACTGTTTAAAGGCATCTGGGCTATGTGGTTTACTGGATCTTTTTAGTAGACTAATAATTTTCATTACAATTTTGACTGTTAGGTACAAAAACTGATACTAGTTGGCTGCTCTCAAATGAATGAGTGACTATATCAGAGTTGTCTCACCTAAACAATGGGCTGGAACCTGCTAATTGTTGTGCTGGTATATGTGTGTCTAATGACATATGTTTTAATCTGGTTTTACATTGTTTTGATTGCTTAATCTTGTTTTATTATTTTTTTTGTATCTTGTGATTTTTAACCATATTTTTTAACTTGTTGTAAGACACTTTGAGTCCCAAACTGGTAAAAAGATGGGATAGAGATGATGATGATGATGATGATGATGATGATGATGATGGAACTATCAGCCAAATTTCAGTTTGTTTCCATTCCAGAACAGCGTTGGAACATTAGGATAAAATGGGGGGGGGGGAATAACCCAGGAAAATGTTTCTAATCTTTCCCCCAAATTTATTAATTCATAGGGACCTACAGGTTCATAGCCTTCATCCCATGCACAGCCCCACTCACAACCCCAGCAATCCAATGGTCAGGTATACATTAGCACCTTGATTACAACTGCCATTACAATATAGTTTGTTCATTTCAAATTAATTATTTTCACTTTCCTTCTGTACATAAAATGGACAGTATTTCGAGCCAGATGCTCTGTACTATTCATTTTCCTCAATTTAAAATAACAAGAACACAATGAATCTCACTTCCCACTTCACCATATTTTTGCTGTCGTCTTAATAAATTAGATAGTATTGTCTGTTTGTTTGCTTGCTTGTCTAATTGATTATTTTCTCAAGTGAGTAAGTAGCAGCAATGTTGGGATATGATGTGAGCCAGCTAACTTGCCATTAGTGTTTCTCCAAATATACATATTTCTCGCACATCATTTCACCTTGTCTGGTTTTATCAAATTTCTGACTATGGCATTCTTATTTAGACGAATTGTTATTTTAATCATTGATTTTGCTGCAAGCATAATCATAGTTTGAAAATAGATGCTGTTCAGCAATCGTTTGCTAGTCTTGTAAAGCATTTGATGCTTTCATGTTGGTAAAAAAAAATAATCTGAAATGTTTTCATAAATTTACTTATTCTCATGGCACCATTTGCTCCCATTCTGCTATACCCAAGACATAGTTGTTATTTTTGTTTCCTGAATATTTCAAAATAGTGCCTTGGCTTCTTTCTTTCTTTCTTTCTTTCTTTCTTTTTTTCAGCACTTGGAAAAGGTTGTGTGTGTGTGCATGCACACACGCACTTGCACCTTCATGTTTCCTGTTGACCTATGGTGACCCCCATTAATTTCACAAGGTTTTGTTTTTTTTAGGCAAAGGATACTCAGAGGAATTTTTGCCAGCTCCTTTCTCTGTAATATAGCCTATAGCACCTTCATTAGTGGTCTCCCAGCCAAGAACTAACCAGGGTTGACTCTGTTTAGCTTCCAAGATCAGATGGGATCTGGTGCTTTTAGGGTAATTAAGCCTTGTTTGGGAATGGTAGGACAAGGAAGTTGTAGGCTATCAGATCTGTGCTCATCTAATATATTAAGCTTGGAGCTTTGACACAATTTGTACAATTCAGATTTATGTTTTCTCCCTCTACATTCTACTTACAGATATCATACTATAGCAGTAATCCTTAAATCAAACATAAAGGAAGAATAAAATAGAATAAAATAACAATATTGAAATACAAAATAACAAGCACTAGTATTTCAAAACACAGGCAAGAAAATGCAACACATTTTTCCATTCCAGCAGAAGAAAAATTAAATAAATCAGCAGCTGAGATAATAGAGTAAAATGCACCTCAAATATTCAAATCCCAATGTTGTTTTCTGTTGAAATGTGTTTAAAGGGCCTGTGTGAATAAACTTGACTGCAATGCTATTTCAGAGGAAAGATGCCACCACAAGGAGGCCTTCTTCCTAGTGGTCACCTACCTCACTGAACTTGGCAGGGCCACATAGAGAAGGACTTCTGAAATAAATCTTAAGGTTTAAATAAGCATATGAGAGGAAAATACATATTTCATGTTATGTGAAAAATGAGTTACAAGGAACATTAGCCCTCCTCACAAATAGAGTTCATTCTCTACAGCTACACTTGAAAGTAATTTAAACGACTGAATTTTTCATATAGAAAAACCTCTTTGTCAAACTATATTAAAATGTCAGCTAAAGTTTGTCATATGACGATGAAAATTTGGGGAAAGGGAGAATCTATCTGGGTCTTAGATGCTGGTTGAATTAGTAATTCAGTTACAAAACTCAGTTGTAGATTTTTAATTGTATGATATGTATATTATATTATGCATTTTTGTTTGCATAGTCAATATAATATATATGTACACTGGCTTGATTTTAATGCAGGTTGTACTTTTCTAGTCAATGTTTGTAGTGATATAAACACTTCTACATTGATTTTGTAAAGCTCTGGAGAATATTGTAGCAAGTGTAGCATTATCTTTATTAATGACTTAGATGACAGTATTGGGGGCCTAGTTATCAAATTTGCAGATGACACCAAATTAGGAGGATGGTAGTGTTCCATCCTTTTCTTTTTCCATTGTGAATTGGATGTTAGGATGGATGTTGTTCAAATCCTAACACCCAATTCACAATGAAAAAAAGAAAAGGATGGAACACTACCAATCTTGGATGTCCTAGTCATTCGCAAACCAAACCAACATTTGGGCCACACAGTATACAGAAGACCTACACATACAGACAGATACCTG
Source organism: Urosaurus nigricauda (assembly GCA_034509955.1). Lineage (NCBI taxonomy): Eukaryota > Metazoa > Chordata > Lepidosauria > Squamata > Phrynosomatidae > Urosaurus > Urosaurus nigricauda. The sequence continues at coordinate 45,791,453 of JAOEGL010000002.1, read as the reverse complement.
CACAAGAACTCCAACCATCACCCAGGACAGAAAAGAAGCACTATAAAAATACTAGTAGACCGGACAAAATGTATCTGTGAACCCCACTTCTTGGAAGATGAACTGAAACACCTGGACCGGGCTCTACAGGCAAATGGTTACTCCAGCACAGACATCAGAAGGGTTGCCAGGCCCAGAAAAGCCCAGAAGACTCAAGACAAGCAACCACCCAAAGGGAAGATATTTTTACCATACATCAAAGGAGTCACAGACAGAATAGGGAAAGTGGTGAAGAACCTTCAAATGGTTTACAAACCGACAAAGAAGATCCAGCAAATGTTTCGCTCAGCCAAGGACAAGAGAGACCCTCTCACCGCCGCAGGAGTCTATCGCATTCCATGCAGCTGCGGACAGGTCTACATAGGGACCACCAAACGCAGTGTGCAGACAAGAATCAAGGGACATGAGAGACACTGCAGACTGGGTCAACCGGAAAAATCAGCAGTAGCAGAACATGCTATAAACCATCCTGGGCATAAAATGCTGTTTGAAAGCACTGAAATTCTGGACCATGCCAACAACTACCATGTCAGAATGCACAGGGAGGCCATTGAAATCCATAAACACCTGGACAATTTCAACAGGAAAGAGGAAACCCTGAGAGTAAACAAGGCTTGGCTCCCAGTCTTGAAGGACAGCAAACTCAACCTATGCAAATGAGAAACAGCCTAAGGCCAGGGGATTCCCAGCAGACAATGAGCACCAGTTAGCAGACATTAATCCTTGTTTTCATATCCTCCCACCCTGAGGACTTCCATTAGCAACAGAACAATACATTTGCAAATTACTCCTTCCTTCCCAGGGTCACACAGGATATATATCTCCATCCTTTTCCAGGCTCTCATTCTCTGACGATGACAGCCACAGATGCTGGTGAAACGTCAGAAAGGAACTCTTCCAGAACATGGCCACATAGCCCAAAAGCTCCACAAAAAACTGTGCATGCCGGCCATGAAAGCCTTCGACTCCATACCACAAGACTTTTTTTCCTGTCCCTGACTAACATGATCCACCATCTGTCTTCAAATGGAATTATAAACAGAACTGAGCCAATTTTTTGTGAAATGAGTTTTTATGTCAAAATGTATGTTTAGTGGAGGAGGGAGGGCTTTGTTGAACAGCTAACCAAAACTCATGAAAATCAAAAGCCTTCCCCTGTTTTATTGTGCCTTGGAAGGAGCTGTGCAGAAGCTTCTGTGAGATACTTTTAAGGCATTGCAGAACAATGCAGTCTCTAAAGCCCTGAAGGTTAGTACAGTACCAAACAGCCTGCAGAAACCTGAGCTTACCTGACTGTCCTGTGGAAGATTTTTGACCTGGTTTAACAAGCTTAGAAATAGACTTTTTGTGAATTCTTGGCAAGCTCTTCCTTAGCTCCATTCCCAGACCTGCTTGTGTTCACATGGGCTTAGAGGACTGCTATCAGAGAGTATATAAAGCAAGAATGGGGAAAAAATAGCACTCTAGATTGTTGGCCTATATCTCCCACCAGCCCTGGCCAGTGTAATCAATTGTTGCATTCCAAGATTTGGAAAACAACATGTTCCCCATACCTGTTATTAAGCAAGTGTTTCAAGATCGTTCCTTCTTGCTGGAAGTATAGGCACAAAGTTATCATTCATGTAGTGATCTAGCATACAACTTGTTTACATTATGGTTTTTAAAGCCAACATGCCTGGCTTAACATGATATCTGTAACGTGACCATTCGTTTGGTTCTGATCTTAACCCAGAGCTAGTTTCACTTGACCCTGCAAGGGCTGAGCTGGTGGTGTTGAATTTTTTTTTATTTTTATTTTTTTAAGAAATAACATTCTGGTGCTTAGTGACCAAAATGCCTTTAGCTGCAGATCAGAAGAGTTGAGGTACAAGGAAAGGAACTGTAATAACATCTTACTCAAAACAGTTGCTATTATTACTTTAAATGGGGGCTAGTGCCAAAATTGTATTTAGAATTCAGTGTTCAGTGTATCAACCAATGTTCTTAATCCAAAAATCATCTTCTTCTTTTTTTAGCCTTTCATGTCCCCTCGATACCCAGGAGGCCCACGGCCACCTTTAAGGATACCAAACCAGGTAACAGTCCTTTTATTAAAGAGTTGTAAGTGGCAAAAGAATGCTTCAGTTAAAAAGCCAAATTCAGCAAACTTTCAATTTGTGTGCAATAATGTATAAAAACTACAAAAATAAGAGTGATACTTGTCTGAGACACAGTGCCATATGTTGATCAAAATGCTAGCTGTCTCAAACTATTCAAATTTTAGTATTTATCAGGTTTTTTTAGTAGCAAAAAATAATGGAAGTTGAAAAACCAGGTGATATAACATGAGCCTTCCTAGGTATTGTTGAGGTCAACTGTGCCTTTAAAATGCATTCCCTGTCCCACCCACCCCTTTTTTTAAAACAGAAGACAAGTCATAAAATGTTCCCTGCTTGTTTTTAAAGCTCTTGCTTGTCAGGTAGAGCTGCATAATTTAAATGCTGAAGAAGAAATATGCTATCTATCCTTAATTTCACATAGGAATTTAGCTTTGCATTGGAATTTAAATCAGTAAAACTTGTGCAATGCTACTATCCAAGAATACTGCATTTTCCCTAATAACAGCAACAACCAAATAAACTAGTAGTGCAGTTTCTAAACATTGAGGAAAATCTGGTCTAATCTACTTTAAAATGTAAATAGTCAATTTAGAGGATCATCTAGTTTTAGGTTGAATATGCTTATATGATTCTAACCTTGATCTTTTATTTTTATTCTTTTAGTGAAATTACAGCTTTTCATTTAAAATTAGATTTCATTTTTAAAAAGAAGTCATACCTATTAAAAGATAATTAACTTTTTCTGTTGATACACTTTATTTATAGGCACTTGGAGGAGTACCAGGAAGTCAGCCATTACTGCCTAGTGGAATGGATCCAACACGGCAACAAGGTAAACAGTATTATCAATAAATTAAAACATATAAATTCAGATATATTTTGTCATAATGAGCTCAGCTGTTGGTATGACAGGCAAAAATGGCCACTATTGTGGTATAGTGTGTTACAAGTTCCTGTCATTCTTTCCATGTATATTTCAGGGGCATAGTATGAAAGAGATAAACTGTTTTACATAATTATCTCTCAGTATAAAATGGACAGCTGCTAGGTTTTCATTTAGAGTTCTGATAATTTTGTTTTGCTGTGTTAAATGAATCATGACAGATGACAGAACTGATATCTTGATAGGAATTAACAAGAATTTTTGTCTGTACAGTAAGCACTTGGTGATTCAGATTTATTACCCACCTTACAGTACTTTCCTTTTTCTAACTGTTGCTTCATGGGCATTTGGTAACTAATGTCATTGTTTTGATATCCAGTATAATGATTAAATAATTAAATAATTATCATTTATAATCTGTTTTCATAGCAATGTTCTGAATCATTTCAAATTTGAAATATGTCTTATGTAGCTAAGTTACAGTAGTTGTAATAAATTGTGTAAGTTATAGATTCTTTAATATCATTTACTTAAAAAGTACGTAATGAACCTGATTTTTCTTTACATGTGGGGTGGGGAGCAGGGAACAATTCTGATTTGTGAGCATTCAGTAGGTAGCTTGGTGTTGATTTATTCATTTATTGAATATGCAAGTTCATTAAATTAAAAGTTCTAAAAGAAAGCTTTTTTATTTTTAGGTAATGAATGCAAATGTTGTGTCAACCATGAAAAGTTGTTTCTTAACAATAGATAATGTATTCTGCATATGAGAAAAGAGATAACTAGTATTTTAAATGTCTGGATTAAAAAATAAATTGGGGGAATATACTATCTGGTTTTAAATGTGATTTAAGTTATAGCCCTAAAGTACTATTTCATGTGTTTTTCAGGTCATCCAAATATGGGTGGGCCAATGCAAAGAATGACTCCTCCTAGAGGAATGGTTCCACTAGGACCTCAGGTATATTGCTGATGTTACAGCTCATATGATCACATTTAACATAATTTCTGTTTTCCTTGTGTAGATAATAATACTATAATGATACTAAAGTTGTGCCAGTACTTGTAGTTGTTATGTGTTAAGGTGTCACTTAGCTCAATTTATTTTTGCTGTATCCTAACTTGGCTAGAACAAGATGCAGCTGGTTCAGCATTCTTTTTTCAATAGTTAACAACAAGAGTTCTTAAGTGCTTATGGATAGTGTGTGAAGACATAATTGTTGCAATTTGTTCCCAGTATCTTATAATTAGAAATAATACTGCTTCTGTCCCTTCACTTATTAATGACAGATCCATAAGTACAATTATTGGGTTAAACTGTAGTGCATTGGTAAGGAAGGTTGGTCCTTTGATTCTTCACCTGTCCACAGTCATGTATTGTTTTCCCTTTATAGAGTGTAATTTAAGGAACAACAACAAATGTAATTCAAATGTAGCATTTAATTTCTAAAATAGTTCATAGAATCACGACTCCAGTATTTCTGTTTTGCTTTAACATTAAATCAAGCCACGTTAGTTATTTCTGGGAGAAATGCAAAATACATTTGAAAAGAAAAGCAGGCAAACAAAACAAACAAAACAAAATTGTTGATCTCTTCCTTATGGTCCTGAAGCATTTGAGTAAGGAACTATATGTGATTTGCCTTTTTAACATTCTTAGCCATTTTGAAATAATTAATAATAATAATAATAATAATAATAATAAGGTTTATTTATAATCCACTCCTCTGTAAGAACACTCAGAGCGGAATACAGCATATTAAAAGACATGAATTAAAACAAAGTTAAAATTAAAACCATCCCATAACCCACATTCCAACCTCCCACCCATTAAAAATAAATTAAATCAGCAATAAATTAAAAACTGTAGGATCTAAAAACAGTATAGGTGTATCCAGGCCCCTTCTTATGCAGCCACATCATAAGTTGAGGGTCGGAGACGTGGGAGTAGGCGAAAAGCATAGTCTAAGTCCGGAGCCAGGGTCAAGGTTTCAAGGGAAAGCCTGCCGAAAGAGATGCGTCTTTAAGGCTGTTTTAAAGCAGTCTAAAGATGTCATAAGACGCATCTCATCTGGCAGACCGTTCCAGAGCTTGGGAGCGGTGGCAGAAAAAACCCTCTGGGAGGTCTGCGTCAGCCTGGTCTTGATAGGCTTTAGCAGATTTCTTGATAGGCTTTAGCAGATTTTAACATAACTGTTAAATATCCATTAAAGGGATCAATAATCTTAGAATTCTGTCATATTCTGGCAAAGAAACAACATTCTACCTGATTAATAGAAGGAAATAGAAAAGTATGAATCAGTTTTCTAACTGGAAGAAATTATATGGAATTGCATGAAATTATGCTTCTCTGTGTATCGCACACAAAGCTTGGAGGAACAAAATTTTGTGGTCTTGATAAACTAATATCAAACGAGAACTCTTCAATGACTTTAGAGAATGGGAATGCTAAAGGATCTTGTAGCACCAAGGACCAAAATAGACTAGCGGAAGGGGCACCTGGAAGCCACCCCTTCCAGAGGTGGATTGGGGCTGCAGCAACTGCACACCATGGCCCCAATCCACCTTGAAGCTGCCCAAAAAAGAAGTGGTAAAGAACCTCTCCCTTTTCAGCCAGCAAAAGAAGCCAGCTTCATAACACTCCAGCAGCATGCGACATGTAAATGCTGCACGGCTGGAGCGTCATGAAGCTGTCCCCTTGTAAATGGCTGGGTGGCTTCCGGGCGGCTTCCGGGCAGCTTGGGAGCATGCGGCATGTAAATGCTGCACTCTCAAGCCACCTGGAAAGCAGCTTAACTTGCCGGTCTGTTCTGGCTTTTAACTGGAAGAAAGAAGCTGGTAGCATGAGGACCTCTGGAAGTAGGCTCAAGTCTATGAAAGCTCTTGCTGCCAGCATCTATCTTTCACTTAGTCTCAAAAGTACTACAAGATCCCTTTGCATTCTGATTTTCCAACCAACACAGCTATGTCATTGGATTTTAAGAGAGTTACAAGTCGTAACATTTTATGATCAAAGTGTTATAATGATTAAGCTTACAGAGTAGGCCACGCAAACCATTTTCAAACACTAATGATTTGTCTGTGTTTCCTTCTTAAGACAGAGTTAACTCACCCTCTCTTCACAATGAACAGATGATAGTATAGTGCTTATAGTAAGAATACAGAAGGACTAAGCTGATCGTGGTTGTTATATAAAGAAAGATGAGAGATGAAAGCATATTTCAGTTTTTCAGATAAATAGCAGTTTCCAGCTTCTGTTGCTATAAATGGTGTGTTGCTGTGGAACATACATTTTGGTAATGTATGGAACATGGCATGTTTCAACCATGGCTATTCATAGACATATTAATACATTTTTTTCTGAATTCTGGATAATTTTCCTGCTCATTATGATAAATTACTTATTAAGTAAACATAGCAGTGATCCTAGCTGATATAAACTCAAGTAGGAAGTGTGTATTCCTAGATAATGATGAGGAATGATGGTAATTTCATTCCCAACCATGGCATAAGCACATGATGCTGACATTGAAACCATTGAAACTCTTAATATGAATTAACCTTCCTCCAATAGTCTTGCTCTGAGCATGTTTTGTGGCATTTTCTGACCTCAGGAGTATTTGCAGGTACAATATCTGAAATACCTAAACACTGCAATGTCTAAGCACATTGACACAAAATACAAGTTTACATGAGGTGGAGCATTTGTTCTGAGTAGCAGCCATATTTCTGTCTTTCTCTTTGGCAAAATATGTAACCAGTGCCATTTCTGTGTTTCAAAAAAGTTACTACTGTTATTTCTAATTTAAAACATCAAAACCATGTTTTGATACCCTCTCAAAAGGAAACAAACATAAAAATAAGTAGTTTTTATTTATTTGCTGGGAGACCTGACATTAAAGGTGTCCTGAGACAATTTCTTCTCCCAATAACAGACTAGTCTCCGCTGAGGCAAATATCTCCCAATGGAAGGTCATCCTTTGTGCCAGCCACCTTACAGACACCCAGAGTTTGTCATTTCAGTACTGTTGTAGTCCTTGCCAAACAAGTTTGCCACACATGGTGCACAATCTGCTGGATTTTGTATCCGCTGCAGCCCTGCAGCAGAAGTAACAGCTTCATCTTGATGTAGATCCTTGCTTGGGCAAGTCTAAGGTGCATAGCCCAGATCTGTCACAGTCTTCTGAATGGTCTGACTCAGATTTGTCACATTGGGGCAATCTAGACTGCCCAAAAGGGGCGGTCCGTGACCGCCCCTTTAAACGGCGAGATGGGGCCAAGGCTGCCGCACCGGCAGCCTCCACGGCCCCATCCCGCCGCTTCTGGACACCGCGGGGAAGCAGCAAACTGTTGGTTCCCCGCGGCCTCCAAGCGGGATTCAGCAGGCACCCTGGGCACCCGCTGCAACCCACTTGCAGAGGCAGGACTGAAGGGAAGAAGGGTCCTCTGCGGCCCCTTTCTCCCCGGGTCTTTGCTGCAGCCATCTAAAAGCCGTGGCAAAGAACCGCCTCCAAAAAGGAGGTCCATTCGGAGCTCCTTTTTTGTGCCACGGAAAGAGCGCAATTTGCGCCCTCCCGCACACAAAAGCATCATTATGTGCACAGCGTATCTAAACGCAGCACACATGATGACACTATCATAACGCATCCGTATGTACGCCACCATTTTAAAATGGTGGCGTCCATACGCTTTAGGCCTAGGGAGGATGTAAAGGCTATGCCCTCCCTAACCCTAAAGGCGGCTTTTGAAGCCCTTATTGTGCCGCAAAGTGCCAATCTAGATTGGCCCATTGTGTTCCCTTCACTGTATTTCATAACACATCCATTTATGTCCAAGATGGAGGAGCCTCTTCCCTCCAACACACAAGAATGATAATGAAATATGTTTAGTGTTCATCTTTTTTTTCCTTTCCTTTTTCTCTAACACTTCTTATAGTGTGGGGAACCTCTTGACCCCAATTAATTCCTGTGTTCTTCCATAGAAGAAATGTTGGCTTCTCCTGACTGGGGCTAGCCAAAATAAAATGTGACTCTCGGGGACTAAAATGGCCTATCTGAATGGATGAAGGTTAAGGAGTGTTTTTTTTAAAAAAAACCCAAATAACTCTGAAGTTCTTAAAATATTTTTAGACGAATGAGTCAGCATTTATAAAATGGCTATTAAGTCTGGCCCTCACTGACACTCGTTTTAGCTAACATAAATATGATAATCATCTTGAATTAATTAACATTTGTAAATTGTGATTACTACACTTGCTTTGATAAAATAATAAGACCATTAGGAAATGCTAAATAGTTTTTCTTTTAAAAATAGAGATAGTGTAGCAATAATAATAATTCTTAAAGTTAAGCCACTAAAATCCTGAAAATGAATGGTGCTGGCCTTATCCAATCAACGGGTGTGTAGGGAAGTCATTAACCTGCTGTCCTTTCTTTCCCCCCTCCTCTTTGGTTTTGTTTTTTTGTTTTGTGGTAGTCTGACCCTTGGTTATCATTGCAGAACTATGGAGGTGCAATGAGACCCCCTCTGAATGCTTTAGGTGGCCCTGGAATGCCTGGAATGAACATGTGAGTATCATAATGTGTAATTAAAACATTTACAATAAAGATAATTGTAAATTGTAAAGGCTTTCTCACATGCTGAGATACAGATATTTTGTTTATTAGTCTACATTTCCTACTATATATATGGCATCCTGATTGAAGTGATGTTTGTGCTCACTTGTGGTGTGTATACGTTCTCAACACAGTGGCTGATTAGTTGGTTAATATCAGAATGTGAAAAAGTTGTTTATTTATCTGACATCAAATAAAGCCTTACATAAAGGCTTTCTCACATGCTGAGATACAGATATTTTGTTTATTAGTCTACATTTCCTACTATATATATGGCATCAGAAATCAGCAGTTTAAGCAAAGCTAAGCTTTTTGAAAATTTAGTCCCACATAAAGCATGTTACAGTAATCTAAATGGGATGTAATTAAAAATATGTCACCGTGGCCAGATCAACATTGTCTAAGAACAGGTGCAGCTGGCTGAATAGCTTAAATGGTTGCAGTGCACTCCTAGCCATCTTGAAACCTGCTTGTTGAATCTCAGATTGGAATCCAGGAGTCTACTCATCCAACCTATTTAACACTCTCCAGCATTGTTTGAGTCCCTGTTCCCTGATGTGGCTTTTGACTGACCAGGAGCACCCCCGTTTTGTCTGAGTCAAGCTTCAGTTTGTCATCCAGTCCATTAGTAACACTAGGAATTTGTTTGAACAGAAGTTGGATGTCATTCGCACCTCTAGGCAACCTCTCCCATTTGTTTCTTTCATACATACCTATCCATATAGCATGGAGGGGGATGCACAACCAGTGGCCAGGTATTAAACAGGAATCCCCTAGTAACACCTTCTGAGTTTGCCTTCTAATAAAGATTGCAGCCAACACAAAGTAGTGCTTTAGGTTCTATCCCATAGAGCTGTATTTCTCAGGCTGTTTAATTTGGGGGACCAGCAGTACCCCCTCCCCATCTACTATATTTGTGCCCATTGGTTACATCTGTTTCTTTCCTGGAAACTCAGCAGGGACTGGTAGCAGATGGCTTGTGGACCACTACTTTGAGTAGTGTACTGCCATAGAGGAAATGTAGATGCAGCCAATGGTATGAAAACTGAATTAAAGGTATAACAGATGAAGTGGGGTATACTCCCACACCCAGTTTCCAGGATAGATCGTCCACCATGCTGTTCCAATTCCATAGCCAGGCCTTAGAACAAAACACACAGGCTCACCTTATTTTGTCTCTTTTATTTTTCCCACATAAAACACATGTTGTCCCTGGCATATTATAAGAAATATAATCTCAAGAAATATGATCAAAAATACTAGAAACTAAAAACAAAACTTGGGCTGAAGAGCTACTGAGTATATGGTGTAGCTATATATGAAACTAAATGGAGTAAAATATATCCTACTCCAGCTGTGCTTGTTTCCAAGATTCTCCTTCCAAGATTTGAAAGAGAAACAGGGTATATTCACAAACTCCAATCTGTTAACAGTGGGTTGGGCGATGACAATGGCTTCCTGGCACACTACACATATTATAACACTGAATGCTTTTGCCAGTTTTACATATCTCCATTCAGGTTCCCAGTCTCCACACACCACATTCAGAACTCTCCACATCATTCATATGGTCATCCACCCAACTTGGCCTTAGACAACATCTTTAATGCTAACTTGTCCCTCTATGACCATAGTTAAAACTGAATTTTTCACCTCATCACTATGCCCACAAGTTTTGCATTTCCATGGGTATTCTGTGTATATAAGTCCTTCTTGAGCATCAGTTCACTCCATGCATCTGAGGAAGTAGACAAAGTCTATGAAAGTTCATGCTACAACTTCTTTCACACAGTTAGCGTCTAAGTTGCTACAAGATCCCTTTGCATAGTGATAATCTGGACTAACACAGCTTTGTTTCTGAATTTCTTAAATTAGTTTCTCACTTGTTTCATTTCTGCCAATTTTCTAATAAACCAGTAGGGAATTCCCTAATAAATAATTTCTGCCAATTCCCTAATAAACCTTTGCATTTCCTGATTCCAGAAGTCTTCCAGAGTTTTAACAGAATTGCTTGTAGGAGCAACAGGAAATTTTTTCTAAAGCCATCAGGAAACCAGCTATTGAAGAGACCATTTTTATCCCCCCTCTCCCACCAACACAGTGTTTCTAGTTCTAGTGAGTTTAAAGCCCAAGTTAGTGATCTGCCAATGCAGTGAGTTCTTATACACCAAGATCTGCATTATTGTATCTAGCAGCGGGGGGGGGGGGGGAGGGGGAGGAGGAACAGGTCCAGAATATGGCCTACAGAACAAATCCAGATACAGTTTTGGACAGACTCATGTTTTCCAATGGAGACATGAAATCTTGTACTATTCCTAATAAGCAGGCTTGGCAGGATAACAAGCTGAGATGACTCAAGCACCATTCTTAAGACCAGTTCAGGTAGCATAGGTATGATGGTACACCAGTAGAATCTGTTCTGTTCCAGATACCCAACTCCAGTTACCTGCACTGCAACACAAGGCACAGAATGAAGGAGATGGAATCATGGAAGGCCTCTGTAATTCCATCTTGCCAGTCCAAGCGTATTTCATCCAATCAGGTTTCTGTAATACTGCCCAAGTTGATATGTGTATCTAGGAGGATAATTTGGATGACTATTGTTTTCTGATTCACTGGCTTGGCATTTACCAATAGCATTTTCAATCCAATTCACCAGTTTCAAACAGCATCCAGGCAATATGAATTGGGGAACATTATGGAAACACCCAAATTCTCTTACATCTCCTATAATTGTCCAGTTGTTCCATCTCTGCCTGTGCCCTCTGTGGTTACAATTACTATTCCCCTTTGTAACCTCCCTCTTTCTGAAATATAGTCCACTACCACCACACAAGAAGATCAGCTATAATGACTCTGATAATAAACCAAATCAGGAAGGGAAACAAGCAACACCACAGATGTGCATGTTCACCCTCCTTTCTCAGCCAGCCAAGGACCTCAACCTTACGTTTGCACTTAAATGTTCCTTGTAAAGGGGCAGCCCTGGTTGCTGTCACTCCCTTGAGCAGTAACCCTGCTAAAAGCTTACCCAGTTAGCTTTATGAATTTGACCCCACAAAGCCAATGCAATTTTTGGATGGGGAAAGGTGGGGAGTGCTGGTTGTAAAACTGGTCCATTGAGAACATAGAGCTTCTGTAGGCTGCAGTCATCCTGGACGACAGCAGATAACAGCAAACCACCAGCTAGATACACATACTCTGTTCTCCTGACCATTTTTCTTGGGTAGCCCTTCTTATCTCATTTCAAGGGAACTAAGAAGTAGACACTTCATGCTTCAGGAAGGTTGCATGATTGAGAGGTAGAACTGCAGCATGAGTAATAGCAGTAAATAAGAATAGCCAGAAAGACAAAAAGAAACAACATCCCCCCATTATTATTTGTGTTGGGGAGATCATGTATCAGTCCATTATAACCATAGTTATTATAGAGGCTAGAATCATGGTATAAATACTTCCTGAGTTTAGGAGAGATAACTTGGCATTCCCAAGCAGAACCTTTCCCTGGCACCAGCAAGCAGGTAGTACACATTTTATATAAATTCAGTTAATTTGTTAAATCATGCTTGTACTGTTTAAAATAAATTGCTTATTATTTATTTTAATTGATAGTTTTAGAATAGAATATATTTAACAATACCACTATTCTCATTTTCAACCATAGAGTAATTATATCATGCTTTTAAAAGCATATTCAGTCATAACCCACTTGCACAATCATTTATGTTTTAGGGGTCCAGGAGGTGGCAGACCTTGGCCAAACCCTACAAACGCCAATTCTGTGAGTATACTTTACCAAGTATTGGGCATTATATGTTGCTGTTATGTGCATTTCAAAAAAGAATAAATAAAATCATATCATGTATTGCTTACTTCATGACAACATGGACACCGCCTGGTTCAGGAATCTTATCTTGTGCCCCTGCCCTCTGAAGTGAATGAGGCAGTTACAAATTAAAGGACCTTTTCAGTGGTTCTTTCAGATCTGTATTTCTTTTCCCTTTGCACCAACTAGGAGATTCATTTTTGTTTTTTTTACACTTTTGCCAGAGGTTAAGAGTCTTCCTATTTTAGAGGGTTTTTGCCAATAAGATAGTTTAATTGCCTTTTGGTTACTGTTTTTTTAAAAATTACTGTTCTGCCATGTCACATTTCATTAATTTAACTTTCTTTCTTATTTTATATATGAAGATGGGGTAAAATAACCTGAAATGAAAATACTTTTTTTTAAAGTATTAAATAGAGGCTTAATTTTTTTTTCATTCTTAATTGTGGTGATTTATCATATAAAGCATTCATAATTACAAAAGGTTATTGCCTCAAAACAGTTGCTGACATGGAAAAACAACAGTAGAATATTCTCCAGATTTCATAGTGTGATATGGATACAGTTCATTGGCATTTATAGACCCTGCTAGTTCCTTCTTGCAGGAAAAGTTCAATAAACATTAAATTTTGATAGAAACCCTTGTTTTCTTCTTTCTGAAAGAAAAATAATCACTTAGTTTTGTTTTCCTTTGTCTTTTAGATACCATACTCTTCTGCGTCGCCTGGGAATTATGTAGTGAGTATGCATGTGTGTTTGCATATGTGTGTGTACTCATTAGCATAAATGTTGAATTTTATTTAGGTTAAGAAATGGTTGTCCAGATGCTGAGGAAAACCCATGTGTATTAGTTGAGAAGTGAACATCTGATCTGTTTTGTATTTACCATATATCTATAGTACATATGTTAGTGTTCATTAGTAGAACAGTTAACCGTCTGGTCAAAATTGCCCTGAATCCCGGTTTTTATTTCAGCATATGTTCTTTAACTGGTACAATGCATAGTCTTCAATAAAGAAGAAGTAAAATCAGCTGTTTCAGGGGACACAGTAATACTCTTGAATTTTGGATACTGCATTGAACGGCCCAAAAAATATCTAACATCTTCAGAAATAAAATGGTGTGGAACATTTTACTTTGTTGTTAATTACCTGAGAATTAAGTTTCTCCTTTTTAATTGTTTTGCCTTAACAAATTGTATTCTACTGCTTAGAATAAATGGGACTGAAAAGTCTGATTTTAAAGCTCTCTAGTGATGGGATCCCTTCCTAGTTGACATAACAGTTGTTTCAGAGAGTGAAGACTGAATTTTGAACTAATAGTTGGAGTGTTTACAACCATAATTTAATAGACTTGTTAATCAAATCAAATAAATAATAATAAATGGGTGACATAACACACATTTGAGCTGGGATAGAACCAGTGGCCTCTTGAGAGAAAAAGATTTGCTAGATTGGAGTATCTAGCATGGCAGACTTCTCCTTGCTCTTTTTTAATGATCTAAAATGGAGCATTTGTGTCTCAGCTCTGACATAGTATTGGGATTGAGGTGGTTAAAAAGGTATGAGCCAACTCTGAAATAGGCTTATAAATTTTCCTTGCTTCAGGCTTAAGCAGGAACACAGAAATTAACATGCAGCTGAAAACTTCAACATCATATTGATTGATGGGACCTGTATGGCTTGTGCTTTATGGGAGGAGCTGTAGTTTGCAAGTGTTATCCAGAGACTGATATGGGATATTCAAGATTAGTTTACCAAAAGAGTGGTGACCTTGTGTCAAATAGGCAGTTCTGCTTGTCTTTTAATAATGGTGGGGCCTCTCTTATGCCTTTCAAAGTCCAGAATGGCACACACTATCTGAGCATAAGCTATGGCTTCTCAGACAGCAGAATTTTTGGAATACTCTAGGAAGATTAAATTTGCTATTGTGTGGACAATCTTGCAAATACCAGCTGCCCACCATCACTTTCATCTACACCTATCAGTCTCACAAGCACACACTAGTGCTTTTGTACAGGAACAATTCAGCTTCCATTAGCAGCCAATCATAATTTCATACAAAACTGCCAAGTGTTTATGACTGGCTGGGGTAGGGGAATACTCATAGAAACCTCTCTCACCCTCCTCTTCTTTGTCTAGCTATCGTCCGATCTCCCTTCTTCCTTTTCTCTAAGGTTCTGGAACGGGTCATTTATTCTCACTGTCTTGAGTTTCTCGAAGCCAACTCCATCCTGGACCCTTTTCAGTCTGGTTTCTGTCCACAGCACTCCACAGAGATGGCCCTCACCAAGATCTCAAATGATCTCTTGCAGGCCAAGGCAAATGGCCTCTACTCTGTTCTCATTCTCCTTGACTTGTCTGCGGCCTTCGACACCGTGGACCACTGTCTCTTGCTTGACTTACTCTCTGACCCTGGGTTCTCCGACTCTGTTCTCAACTGGTTTAAATCCTACTTGTCAGACAGATCCTTTGCTGTGGTCACGGGTGGTCAGACTTCCTCATCTGTTCCATTATCTGTTGGAGTTCCTCAGGGCTCTGTCCTGGGCCCCCTTTTGTTCTCTCTATACACGTTGTCCTTTGGTAAACTCATCAGTTCTTTTGGTTTCTCCTATCATCTGTATGCCGATGACACTCAGCTGTATCTGTCCACCCCTGACCTTTCACCATGGCTTGAACAGCAAGTTTCATCTTGTCTCACTGCCATCTTTCAGTGGATGCGGCATCGGCACTTGAAGCTCAACATGTCTAAGGCAGAGCTTCTTGTCTTCCCACCTAAGCCCACCCTTCAATACTCCTTTTCTGTTTCTGTTGACAGCACTTCTATTCAACCGGTTCAGCAAGCCTGCAGTCTTGGTTTCATCTTTGATTCCTTTCTCTCGTTTATTCCCCAGATTCAGGCCACCTCCAAGACCTGTAGATTCTCTCTCTACAACATTACTAAAATCTGTCCATTCCTCTCAGCCTCCACTGCCAAGACTCTGGTCCATGCCCTGGTGGTCCCGCGACTAGATTATTGTAACCTTCTTCGGACAGGGCTTCCTCGCTCTCACCTCCATCCTTTAATCTCTGTCCAGAACTCAGCTGCCCGTATCATCACATCCGCTTGCCGCTTTGACCATGTTTCTCCTGGCTCCCCTTCCCCTTCCGCATCCAGTACAAGCTTTTGCTGTTGACTTTCAAAGCCCTTCACGGACTGGCCACTCCTTACTTGTCTGAATTTCTTTCTCCTCACATTCCTTCTCGTACCCTCCGCTCTGGTAGTCAGGGTCTCCTGTCCCAGCCGAGGATTTCCACTGCCCTGTCCCGGATTCATCCCTTCTCACTTGCTGCCCCTCACTGCTGGAACCTTCTTTCCCCACATGCATGCCTCATGACTTCTCTAACCAGGTTCAAAACTGAGTTAAAGACTATATTGTTTAGGGAAGCATTCCCAGGACTGTGCCATCTGCCCCAGGATGCCTCCTTTGAACTATGTATTAAGAACCCAAGCCCTCCCTCCAGTCCACCTGCCTTGCTCCAGGCCCCAGAGAGAGAGAAGAACCACTGGACCTCATCCTCTTCCCACCACCTTTCCCTTCTCCTTTTGTGTTGTCTCTTATAGATTGTAAGCCAGAGGGCAGTGATCCATCTAACTACAAGATTGTATGTACAGCACTGTGCAAATTTACAGCGCTATATATATAAATAATAATAATAACAACAACAACAACAATCTATATATGTCGCTAAACCTATGGACAGTGGGTTGGGGAACTACATGATAGTCCCATGAGTATGTGAGCTCACCAGTCGAATTAATTATGAAATAAACTTTAACTGATCAATAGGAGAAACCGTGTTCTTGTGTGCTTTAATTTCTTCCATCCCTTTAAAAATACGTTTAAAAATATATGTGAATCATTGCTTCTGTTTTGTTTTTAGGGCCCACCAGGAGGTGGAGGACCACCAGGAACGCCCATCATGCCTAGTCCAGCAGGTATTTAACTAAAGAATGAAAAAGCAATGTAAAATATGAATGCTACAAATGCCAAATTCCTTGCAATAAATAATAATTTACAAGAATATGATTTATTTAGTATTCTTAAAACAGCTTTAGCATTCTGAAGCATTCTTATCCTTATGTAAGTGGGTATCTTTGGGGCATTCTTCCTTTACATTAATATAACATTTTGTTGATTATGATAAGATACTACAGTTTTGTGAAGGATTTTCTGAATTTGGACACATTCTTAGTTTTTTTTAAAAAAATAATTCATAATTGGCTGCCACTTTACTCCCTTGGAATTTCTTTTTTTAGTATATATCAGAAAGAATACCTTTAGATATAAATTCAAAGTAACTTTCAGTAAATTATATTTAATTAAAATGTTTAGCTTTAATTCACGTTAATCACTGTGCAAGTTTAATTTTTTCTCAGCAGTTACCAGATATCCCATTACTGTACTTCCATAATGATGAAATTGTCTGCAGACCCTCACAAATAATAGTATAAAACAAGCTGAGTGTAGGAATATGTCACATATTTGTCTGAATTCATCTTCTTCATGGGGGGGGGGGAACCAAATAAATATAGGAATAGGCAAATATCGAAGTGTACACATTAGGGAAATTTGCATACAAATGTGCCAAATATATCTATGTTCAGGAAATTTGCAAAGATGCATACAAATTTTGGGACACATTTTTAAAATTATTTTTATTAACACATTACTATTAATACTTTAATATAAAACAAAATATATATGGAAAACTACACCTACACACTATATAACTAACTACACAAACTAACACACAACAAAAAATAACAATATAACAATATAACAAAGGAAGAGGGGAATACATGTGACTTTCAACTTATTACATATGTTATATGTAGCACCTTTGAGACTAATTGATAAAAGAAGTTGGCAGCATGAGCTTTCATAGACTTAAGTCTACTTCCTCAGATGCATTTGGTGGGGTGGTAAGCCAGGGACAGACTTATATATGCCCTAGGTGTGTGAGAATGTCAATTTGAATTCAAAGTCCTTTGTGTAAGAAAATGAAGTGGCAAGCCCAGTTTTAATGATGACCATTTGTGAACAAAGGCATTGTAAACTAGCCTTTGTGCATGGAAATGAAGTGGTAAATCCAGTTTGATAATGGAACTAGCCTGTAGTGAAGAAAATAGATGAACGTAGGATGTTCCCATGAGGATGGGGTCAGATGGTGTTGAAATGTGTATAGTGTGCTAGGAAACCATTATTTTTTTTCAATTCATTGCTGAGGGACTGTAGTTTGTGGATGTTCCAATCTACCTTTATAGTTGTTTTGTTGAAGGACAGCTGTTCTGAGGTCTGAGATGGAATGCCCAGGGAGATTGAAATGTTCTGCCACTGGTTTTTGTTTATTCCCATTCCTAATGTCTGATTTATGTCCATTTATTCTCTGGTGCAGGGACAGGTTCTTTGCCAAATGTAGAGTTCTGACAGACATGGATCACACATTGGAGGATGAGCATGTGAAGTTCCCCCTAATAATGTGGGTGGTCCCATTGGGTCTTGTGATGACATTTCTGGGATAAATGGTGGGGAAAGTTGGCATCTTGGTTTGTGGCAAGGCTTAGTACCTGTGTCCCCTTCTGTGTATTATGTGAATTATGCCAATTTCTTTTTTAATTAGCCTCAGAGGTGCTACAGGATCTCTCTATATACTAACTTTCTATAGACTAACATGGCTATATCTTTGAATTCTGCATACGTTATAGTTATCAAATTATTCTACTTCCTCTAAACATATAGATAGAATATGCTTCTACACATTATTCCATTCTACTAGTCTTCAAATTCCAAAATTGCTATTTATTGGAACAGATTTTTTTTAATGTTCAGAAACTTTTAGGAAATGAAACATAGGAGCAAAACGGAGACGGATTGATTGGGTTGAACACAGGCTATGGCTCCAGTCCACCATGAAGTCCACCATTCAGCTGGGGAAAGGTGGCTTTTCCTGCCCTATCGTAGCCCCATGGTGACTTGAAGCCGATCCAGCAGTGTGCTTTGTACAAACAGTGTGCCACTGGAACACCTTGAAACTGCCCCCGTCTGAACGGTCACCCAACTTCTGGACAGCTTCAGAGCGGTGTGGGAGTGTGCAGTATATATATACCAGAGGGTGGCTTTAAAGGGACATCTGTTCCAGCCCCATACATGTGCTTGGAAAACCTGATGAACAGAAAATGAAACATTCATTCATCATGTGTTGACGTTCTATCAAATAGGATTATAAAGTATTATTTTCTTACCCTTACATTTTCAGATTATTTGAAAAATGACTATTCAGTTTTGATTTAATTATAAAGGGTTTTATCATGATTGGAGATCTAGGATATCATTGTAATCAGCTAAGTCATAGGCCAAAATTCTTTGCCTTTTGTCCAGTTTTATTTAACTAAGAACAGGCTGCTCACAGGCACAGAGAGACTACAAAGAACTACCAGTTTCTCTTCATAATTTTTTTCAATTTTCAAACCCCAGTCTTTCTTTATCGTGTCATTGCACCTTGTCGTTGATTCTTACTGAAAGAATTGACTTAATCATGAAACATTAACAGAGCCAGGATGGTCCAGCACACATGAATGACCTTTTAGTACTGAGTAATCTGGATTCCAGTCTGTATTTCCATAGTTCAGAAATGAATACTGTTGCTGGTACCTATGCAGTATTTTCTCTTGTTTCCAGTTACTTCCTGTATACCCAACAAATTCTCACCCATTCACAGTCTAGACAGGTTGTTGATGATTAAAATATTATACTTTCTTTATTGGATGTTAACAGTAGTTTCAAAGACCACTCTGAAAGTAGTTATGGAATGAGTTCTTCCTGGTGGCGCAGTGGTTAAATGCCTGTACTGCAGCCACTCACTCAAAACCAGAAGGTGGCGAGTTCAAGACCAGCAAAGGGCTGAAGCTTGACTCAGGCTTGCATCCTTCCGAGGTCGCTAAAATGAGTACCCAGACTGTTGGGGGCAAATAGCTTACAATTGTAAATGAAGCTGTTTGTTTAACAAATTGTAAGCCGCTCTGATAGTCTTGGCTGAAGAGCGGGGTATAAATAAAACATTATTATTATTATTATTATTATTATTATTATTATTGTGCTATTCCCACTGCTGGAGTATGTTGCTCCGTAAAAGTTAATCGTACCTATTGAGCTGTCCTTGATAAAAGTACTTCATCTTAATAACTTTTTTTGTTTCAGATTCAACCAATTCGGGAGACAATATGTACACTTTAATGAATGCAGTACCTCCTGGACCGAACAGACCTAATGTAAGTATCAGAAATAAACACATATGTTTCATTTGTATAGCTTGTGCATTTGTATTTTGTACTAAAGATATTTAATAAATTGGGTACCATCCTGGCTATATTTAAAAAAACAATCCACTAGTAGCAAGCAAGGTAACAAGTCAGTCCTTCAGTAGCAAGTGACATTAACAAGCTATTCACTAAAAGCAGTGCTCAAGGAATAATAAATTACTTTTTAAAAATAACATTATCTATCTTCATGAGGAAGAACATGAATTATATATAAGCTACAGCATATAGCATTGCTCTCCAGAATTTTTACTAGTAGAAAAGTATTTGCAGAGGCTACACCATGGGACTACTTTGATGCAGTCCTGTTATCACAAAATTTTCTCACATGAAAATTAGTAGGTATTGTTTAGGCTAAATCCTAGGCCTAGTTATTTTCTGTTAATGTGTAACAGTGCAATACTGATGGCAGCAAGATTATGAAAAAATAGGGTAAGTTCATTTGCTTGCCCCACCTACATAGAATCATAGAGTTGGAAGAGACCACAAGGGCCATCTAGTCCAACCCCCTTCTGCCATGCAGGACCTCCAAATCAAAGCATCCCTGACAGATGGCCATCCAGCCTCTGCTTAAAGACCTCCAAGGAAGGAGACTCTACTACGCTCCGAGGGAGTGTGTTCCACTGTCGAACAGCCCTTACTGTCAGGAAGATCCTTCTAATGTTGAGGTGGAATCTCTTTTCCTGCAATTTATATCCATTGTTCCGCGTCCTACCTACTGTAGACCAACTGAAGCATGGGAACTTAAAATGTTGATTACAAAGGCTTTATTGATTCAGTGGGTTTACTCCATTCTTCCTTCCCCAAAGCTTTTGGATTTGAGCCATGATTTTTGTTTCTATTCTACTTTCCATCTAAAGAGTTCTACAGTACAGTGTCTATTATCTGGAGTTCAGAAATCCAAATTACTCCAAAATCCAAAACTTTTTTCATGGTTTCTGAGATAGTGACACCTTTGCTTTCTGATGGTTCAGGGTACACAAACCTTATGTCATGTGCAAAACTATTGAAAAGTTACATAAAATTTTGTTGTTGTGTGTCTTCGGATCGTTTCTGACTCACGATTACCCTAAGGAGTTTATCACACTGGGGTTGATTTTGACATTAAAGAGAGATTAAAGCGCATTTAAAGCGTCCCACTAATGAAGCAGAAATGGCGAGTAACTGTTCAAATGATTATCACACGCAATTGCACAAATAAA
Organism: Urosaurus nigricauda; assembly: GCA_034509955.1. Classification (NCBI taxonomy): domain Eukaryota; kingdom Metazoa; phylum Chordata; class Lepidosauria; order Squamata; family Phrynosomatidae; genus Urosaurus; species Urosaurus nigricauda. The sequence goes on along the minus strand of JAOEGL010000002.1, from coordinate 45,770,430 downwards.
GTGATATCACAAATGCATTGTTGCTGAAATCCTGAAAGTAAAAAGATTTGCTTTATTGCTTCTTTGCGACCAGTTTAATGGGGGGGTGTGCAACATTGTGTGAAATTGTTACGTAATTACTCAATTTTTCCAGGATATTCATGAGATCTCCTTTGTGTGACAAACTCCTAAGATAGGTTCTATCACAGCTGTTCTTGGCAAGATTTGTTCATAGAGCATGTGACTTGCCCAAGGTCACCCAGTGGGTTTCATGGCTGAGTGGGGAATTACCTTTAGGCTGTATGTATAATGTGTATATGAAACATAAATGAATTTTGTGTTTAGGCCTGCTTCATCTCCAAGATATCTCATAATATATCTATAATTAAATACAGGGTTTTTTTAAAAAAAATCTGAAACTCAACCTGTACTGCTTATTATTTAGCACATTTGGGTAGGATGTTTGTAGTATGATGTATTTTCATTTTTCGCAGTTTCCAATGGGACCAGGGTCTGAGGGACCTATGGGTGGATTGGGTGGAATGGATTCACATCATATGAACGGATCATTAGGTAAGGATGTTATATATATTTGATAATAATTATGTAATCTTGGCTCAGGGGATTTATCCAAATCTAGAAAGCAAAATTCTGTTTTTCCATCATATTTTCAATTTTTCTTCTGCCAAAAAAAGTTTAAAATTCTCAGGTTACCAACAAAATCCCAAGTCACATAGAAATAATACATGTTGCTTATTTGAATTACTGTGTTTTTTCCCTTCTGCTTTATATGTGAACATGTAGTTAGTTCCTTTAGAACTACACTGCATGAGGAGAAAACTGTAATATGCAGGGTTCTAGGGAGTGAAGTCCTTTGACAAGAAAAACAACATATAACTTGGTTGGAAGCTTTTAGAAGCATCATTTTGCTTGAACTTAGAAGTGTTGACTTCATCTTACATGATTGTGCATAATTTTAGAAGAATTAAACTTAATTTATGCTTCTACTTAGAATGATTGTTATTGGAAGGTAGGACAGGACAGGATTGAGATGTAATTCCAAAATACAGAAAAAGCCACAAGTCATGAAAGGCTGTTTAAACTGAAAATAAGGATTTTTGACCATTTAGCAACTAGAGCAAGAAGTGCATATGCATATTTCATTGATAACTTGTTCCTCATGTTCATCTAAAATAATATGATAAAATTGCCACAGAGAGAAGCAGGAAAACACAAATAGAAGGAAATGAAATTCTGAACATATGTCTGCTTGTGGCAGATTAATTTGGATGCTTTTTACTTTGAGTGCCATTCAAAAATGAGCCACCACCTCAGAATAATTGTTGTATGTGTTGGCTCTCAGTTTGGCGAGTCAACCACGTAGTTAAAAAGTAGTAGTACTGTATTTTTTGTCTCAATGAAAAAGTACATGCTGTTGACAAAAGCAGAACACTGGAAGGAAAAGTAAAACAAAAAACCCAATCCCAACAAAAGAAGATGGAATTGCAAGAAATATGAAGTGCATTTCCATTTGGGTGGGTGAATGGGGGGACCAAACGGGATGATTGGTACTTAATCTGTTTCAGGGGTTTTTAAGCAAAACTTCAACCAGGGAAGCTGTATGAAACAGGACTCCTAAAAGCAATGGCGAACTCTTACATGAACTCTATATCACAAATCACAGTAATACCACTGTAGTAAAATACTAATAGCAGTGTTAAAGGCAGAAACAGGGCTGCAGATTTTTGAGAGTTTTGTATTAGTAATGAGCTTGATTGTAATATACGAGACTAAAGAAATGGAAGTATCTGAGGAAATTCGGATGTTTTCTCTAGAAATTTTAGTTCATACCATGCCATGGAAAGAGACATTTTAATTTTTGATTATTTACTGCATGCAGCTGTCAGAGCTTAGAAAGCTCTTGGAGTAATCATAACAATAAAACCCAATTTTAAAAAGGAGGAAAGAAAGAAACTCAAAATTCCTTTGTCTGTTTTATACAGTGGCCCTTTGTCTACATGGGGGATCTGTTCGGGGCCACCATCACCCCCACGTATGCAAAAAAACACAGGACCTCAAGTCCTGTTCATTTCATTGGTGACATGCTCCTGTGCATGGTGCAGGAGTGTGCACCATTTTGTCCCCCTGGGCTTGTTGTCTGCATGAGCTCAAGTCTGTGGATGGCAAGCCCACATATGGCATGGGCCAACTGTATTGAAATCACTCTTTTCTTTCCTGTTTTTTTAAATGTGAAATTGAATCATGCTATTTGAAACCCCCTTTGAGCAGTTTCATTTAAAAAGTAAAAGGAGTGATAATCCTCAAATTCTCCCCGTTATTTTATGTTATCTCCTCTTAGCATTTTCTTTTAATAAATAGATTAGAATTTTGTTTTATTCAATGGTCTGTCCTTGTATCTGTTGAGAATCTTCTATGTGGAAATTTAATGTTACAGTATACTAACTGCAGAACTGTTGCTGTCTTTTTTAAAAAATTATATTTACATTATTATCTGATTCACCAAAATAACAGTGTGGTCTTGCTGTGGCTCACATAAAACATTTGTTTTTAAAAAATACTTATTTAAAACCCCACTGTTCAGGTAGCAGTTAGAACAAGAAAGTGAAGGTTCACAGTTAAGAAGGTGTGAGATTCCTAGAACTAAGCTAATCTGCAATATGACACATTTTATATTTTTGGAAAATCCTAGTCTCATATTGATTAAATTGAAAACTAAAATGAATGTTTATTTCAATTTAAGGCTCAGGAGACATGGACAGTATCTCTAAAGTAAGTATTTCTAAGGTTCCAAAGCAAGTCTATTTTAATTATTAAAGTTCTTACAATTTTTTAAAATAATAAAGTAGTTTTTATTAGATTATTGATGCTTCAAAAACACAAGTAAATGATTGTTATTAGGAAATCAAATCAAATCTTGTTCTGTTCAAAAGAATTGTTAATTTATTATTTGAATATAATGATGAACTCTAACCCTCTGTTTTGTGACTGATTTATCATAACCAAGTTGCTTGTGTTCAGTGCATAAGTTAAGTATTGGTAATACCAACAAAGTCCATTACATTTCAAACAATTTGTTTAAATATATCTGAGGGCTTACTATGTCCAAAGTATTTTTGCATTGTCACCTTGCAAGGTGTGAAAAGGCAAAATACCTGAACAATTGCCATCAATATGACACCTCAGAAATGATTTCTGAAGTTATCCAGATTTCCAAACATTTATTCAGTGTGACACTAGAGAGTGCAGTACCATCAGTAAATGGAAGAATAATGTTGTCTCCACTAATTGTTCCTTTAGCAAAGAGTAGGATCCTCTTTTCTCATAGGAGCATCAATCTAGGGGTATAAATTCAACAACAAAATAGACAGGAAGTAAACTGGGAGATACTGATAACAGCTATATAATTTGTGTTGATGATTGACAACAGTTTCTGACTCAATTTTTTTCTCAATTATTTTTTTTAAAGATAGCAAAATCAGAAAGGCTCTCACCTCAAGCCCAGCAGATATTGTGGTTACTTTGTAGTAACTCAAATGTTATTTATTCGTTAATGTGTCCCCATTTCTTAATTAACATATTAAACTTTGTTCTGAAACATTTGCAAATTAATTTACACATATAGTATTGACGTTCTTGTTTACTTCAATAGAATTCTCCCAGTAATATGAGCATGAGTAATCAACCAGGAACCCCTCGAGATGATGGTGAAATGGGGGGCAACTTTCTAAACCCCTTTCAGAGTGAAAGTGTAAGTAATGTGAATATTTTTGATGCTTCATGACTTTGACTTATATGAAAAAAATTCAGTTTAAGGTTACATTTTCAGGTTTTACACTGAATAAATTAAAATAAATTAATACTGTTCATTTTCTACTTACTACCCTAGCACAGTGATTCCCAAGGTGAGCAGTAGTGCCCCCCTGGGAGCATTAGAAAACTCCATGGGGGCGCTGAGAGGAAAAAAGAATAGCAGGGAGCAGTGAGGAAAAAGGGGGCGGCAGGGAATTGTAGGGCTGAGGATTGCATGAAACTTCCTTTGTACATCATCATTTATTATTACATCACAAGACAGAGGGAGGCCAAATGGAGAGCTGCTCAGGGAACAAGCTGTCTGTCTGCCCATCCATCTGTCCAGCTTTTGAGACAAGAGACCCTTGAGCAGGGCAAATGGACCCTATCCTTCCCCTTTCCTCATTCTCTGCCCCCTAAAATACTTGCCACGCCTACCTTTCGGCAGAAACTGCTTAGCTTCCCCCTGCAAGAAGTCCAAGGAAGAAAGCTCATCCAGTATGAAAGACATAGGTTGGCTCTGAGGCAAAAGGGAAGGGAAGGGGCAGACACACACAGGTTCTCCCCCTTCCCCCTTCCCTTAGCTAGCTGGTTTGAGCTAGCTAGCCAAGGCAAGGGGGAAAGGAGGAGAGCACATATGCCTGCCCCTCCCTTCCCTTTTTCCTTAGCTAGTTGGTTTGAGCTAGGCAAAAGAGAAGGTGGGCAGGAGCACACAAGCTCTCCTCCTTTCCTCCTTGCCTTGGCTCACTAGCATGGGGGGGGGGGTGATATGGTTGTCACCCAAGAGGTAAGGGGGCAGTAGCTTGAAAAAATTTGGGGACCAGTGCCCTAACAGATTGGAGGCTGGATGTTCTATGTAGAAAAGAGTGGCTATTTTCTCAGCTTTTCAGCCTTTTCCCAAATACTGGTTATAATAGTTTTAAGAACCCCCATTTCTTCAGCACTTCCATGTACTTCATACTATTATGCATATCTGTGATTACCTCAAATGTGTTGGTAAAGCTGCAATACAAAATACATTTAGTGACATGTAAGCCCCATTAAATACAGTAGGGAGTTATTTCTGCATAAATATGCATAGGATTATACTGTAAAAATATTTTTCAGTTCACATAAAAGGATGATAAGTATTTGTTTAAGACTCTTCAGTTTATATAAGCTTATGGGTCAAATTCACAATTTCTCGCAAACACATAACCATTACTTAGATAGCCTTTGGGGAAAAATAATGCTACTTCTAAAATGCTGTTTGGGATTCGAGAAGAAACAGAAGGAAGAGTTATTAATCCTTTCCTCATCCATAATAACCCAGTTATAAATCTCCACTCCTTCCATATTTTCACCTTGCAAATGTATATTTGTATCTCTTAGTGTTAAAACAAATGCATCCATTGTGTTCAAATAAAATGTCTGTCTTTATTCAGTATGGGAATGTCTTCTATATATTCATACTGTTTTCAAACTTAAAAAAACAAAACACTTTACATAGTAGACCACATTCAGTGGAGGTTTGTTCCAGGGGCTCCCATGGATGGAAAGAATGTGGAGGGTCGCACTCCATATTATTCAGTGTATAATTAGAAGCCATAGATGGATCAAAACTTGGTAAATGGTATATAATTTTATCTGGAGGCTACCTCTTTAGAGAAAAACATTTTATATACTCATGTATGGTTCATATTATTTGTGTGATGCTTTTCCTGATTAATCCATTGATGCTTTAGCTACACATTCTGTAACATCTCTGTAGCTATGGAGTTTATCAGACGGGAGGAATTTCTCTTTATTGCAAATGAAGCCAATTGCAGCCAATTCGAATTCACGTGAATTTGCTAGTTTAGAATGCGTTCAGAATGCGTTCAGAATGCGTTCAGAATGACTTGCCATTGCCCGAAATTGTGTGAGATGCTTTAATTCACAATAAAACCCATGATTGCGTTCGGATTGCCATTAGATTATACTTCCAATTTCCGACGTCTGATAAGGTCCTACGTTTCCTGATGCAGCTGTCCAACCCACCTTTTATTTGGTGCAGACACACATACTGATGGCCATTTCCATGGTGGTGGAGAGCAGGGAGGGCAGCAAAGATGCATCCAACTATTTTTCCATTAGTTGGATGCTCTACAACAGGCATCCTTAGGAATGTCCAAGGGTCCTCAGGAGATCTCTGGTGATAACAGTTTTGGTGTGTGTCCAGCTAGAGGAAAATAGCTGGATGTGTTTTTGCTGTTCAGTCTACTCTCTGATGACATGAAAGTGGCCATCCTTGGGGGCTACAGCAAAGAAAAATGTGTTGCTCAGTGGAAACAGGATTCTGACTTCCAAGTGATAAAGTGAGTTATGATGGAGTGTTGTGCCTCACTATTATTATTATTTAGGCTTTATTTATTTAGCGCTGTAAATTTACACAGCCCTGTACATACAGTCAATTGAAATAGATGGTTCCCTGCCCTCAGGCTTACAATCTAAAAAAGACAAGAGACAGAAGGAGAAGGGAATGGTGGTGGGGAAAGGGCCAAAGTCCAGTGGATCTTCTCTCCTTCTGTGGCCTGGACCAAGGCAGATGGACTGGAGGGAGGGCCCTGCTGCTTGCACTGGAGAGGCCTGATTGCGTTGGGCCTGCCTTTACACTCACTCCAAGGCCAGACAATGGCAGATGGCATTGAGGGAGGGCCTTCTTCTTTAGACCAGGTATTTTAATGTTGTGAAGCCACTCTGAGTGCCAGTTCTGGGAACACTTCCCTGAAAAAAGTGGTCTTTAACTCAGTTTTTAAACTGGCTAGAGAAGTAATGAGCCTTGCTTGTAGGGGAAGGAGGTTCCAGGAGTGAGGGGCAGCAAGTGAGAAGGGACAAATCCGGGACGGAGCAGTGGAAGTCCTAGGCTGGGACAGAAGACCTTGACTACCAGAGCGGAGGGAACAAGGAGGAGTTAGGGGAGAAAGAAGTTCAGATAAATAAGGAGGGGCTAGTCCATAGGGGGCTTTGAATACAGTTAGCAAAGTTATATTTTCTTGTTCCTTAAATATATGCTTATAAAAGATTAGTCCCATGTGATAAAAAGGGCCTTTTAATTAAACATGTTTGATTTAAAGACTGAACAGAACAACATCAGTTTTTAAACATGAAGGTCCAATTGACACTACAGGTATAATGCAGTTTGTCACTGCTTTAACTTCCATGGCACAATGCTGTGGAATTAATGGGATTTGTAGTTTTGGAGATATTAAGCCTTCTCTGTCAGAGAGCTCTGGTGCCACAACAAACCACAAATCCCATAGGATTGAGCCATGGCAGTTAAAACAGTGTCAAACTGCATTATTTCTGCAGTGGAGATGAGACCAAAGAGTAATGAATAAATTATATATGTAGTAACTTAATTGGACTGCTGATTTCACATATATTTATGCGTTGTCTTGATTGCTTCTCTACTAGACTGAGTTTAAGGAACAAGAGTCAGCATCACAAGCAAGCAAGGGATCTTCTTTGTTTTACTCTCCTTTTACTATCATACTATTTTTCTTTACTTTTCCATAGTAGGGTCGCATGCTTCACTTTTTAATCACTGTTCATTTCACTGATTCCTTTAGATGGTGCAGGATATCAGTCCAATTAGATAAACCTTTAAAAAATGTTCCCTGAATCTTTTTTGAAAGCTTATTCAACAATTGATATTTTATCACACAATCATATGATTTGTTATTAAGCCATTATGTTGTTGCTAAAATGTGGATTCCTATTTTTCAGTACTCTCCCAGCATGACAATGAGTGTGTGATCCATTACCAAGTCTCTTCATGACGGCTGCACTGAGTTGGCCCTCTCCAGAGAGCTACTAAAGAAGAAATATTCACCCCCATGTACAGTTTAACAGAAAAGATCTCTGCCACAATTGGACCCACCATTTTTTTCAACCATCTGTCCAGTTTTGTGAAGAAAACGGGCCCTGATCCGATTTCAGCATCCATATGTGGCATATCCAAGCTGCCCAAGTCTGAACTGCAAAATTATCTGTGTATGTATATGTAGGACAGGTGTATGTATGTGTGTGTTACAGAGACATATATATGCGCACATACATACATAGACCTGCAGGACATTGTAAAATATTATCACATGACATCTTAAGTAGAAATAAGAAATAGGGACTTTTATTCCATCTTTTTCACGTTTACATTTTAACTATTAAAAGAACTGCTTCCCTCTCCCCATCTGAACTGTTTTGTGCTGTGTATATCACTGCTTTGTAAGTTATTTTTTTTAAAGAAGATCTCAAATAAGTTCTGTTTTTGTCATTGTCTGACATCATTGATAGGAATAAAACTGCTTATAAGAGGGCTCTCATACACTTGTGTTTGATACCAACAACCATGTGAATGGAAAAATACAGTCTCAAGAAACAGAAGACATGCAGTGCATTAAGTTTGTTCAGCAAATGAAACTAGTCCTTTGCAATTCTAAAAAGGGAGAGAAAAGAACTTGGAGGGGTTATTTGTCCCTGTTTCTTCATAGATGCCTAACTGCAATCCTGAACAAACTTGCATGGTGGTGAGTTCCTGTAATCTAATTCAGATTTACTTCCATGTAAATCCATGTTGAAGAATAGAGTGAAAATCCTTCAATATTTGTTTTCAAGGGAAGTATGAGTTTCTCTCAGCTTCTTTATCTATGCAGGGAAAAAATGCATCATTACTGTGTTGGGCTCTGATTGATTGCTGTAGCATCCAGCAATAAAAGTGGCAGATTTTGTCTTTCTGCCCGTGGAAAAAAAATAAAATTTTATTTAGTATGATCTTCCATAGGTGTAATAATGAATAAAAAGCTATAGATTGTGTTGCTGAGGCATGCTTTATCTAACAGTCCAATATTATCTCCCAGGGCTATTAACACCCTAACCTCCAATTATCTGTAACCAGTTAAAAGCAGGTCAGCTTTTTCCAGCCGTACTGTTTTTTTCCCCAAACACATTCTCACTGGTCCTCTTAACCATTTTATGTATGTAATTTCATGTTATGTATAATTCTGTAAGACCTCTTTGGATGTTTCTAAGGCTATATAAATAATTAGGTTTGTTTAATTTAAATGAAGGCACAGATTCCTGTAGCATCATAAAGACTAGCAGATTTTACTGGACAGAAAGTTTTTGTGAACTACATAAAACTTATGCCATAATAATGTGTTAGTCTTTAAGGTATTACAGGACTTTTAATTTGCTGCAGCAAAAACAACAGATATGGCTACCCCTCTGTAAATTCATTCAAATCTGAGTCCAATTTCTTCCAGGATCACATCTCTTGTGGTCCAAAATGACTGTGGAATTAAAGGTGCTACCCATGGGGAAAGAGTATGGCAGCAAGTCCTTTTTATTCACACATGCTGATGCGTGAAGAGAAGCATTTCCAATTTTGTAATATTTTCTTAAAGCAAAATGTTACTTTATGGTATTTTAAAAATAACAACAACCTCCCATTATTTGCACATCTCTTAACCCATTTCTTTTGGCAAGTGTGTATTGAACTTTCTGTTGCCTTAGATAATTGATTTGTGTTTACTTGAGGTCATTGGGAAATTTTGTTACATTCTTTATAGTGCACCTCTCACTGAAATAGCAGTGAAAGTACTCAGCTTAAATGAGAAGCTGTGCATGGTGGTTGTCACCCCTTGTCACTGACTTTAAAGGCAAAGGAAGAGCTTTATTTAAACTGTGTTGATGTTTTACAAACATTGCCTATGTGTGTTTAACTGTAAGCATTACATGGGTTAGTCTTGCAGAATGAGTAAAAAAGTGGGAATGAGCAAAGTCATATATGTCATCAAATCCATGACTCTTAGAAATGTGTAATTTAACTTTTCCTTTCACTGAATGCATAAAACACAAGAAATAATAATAGCTGATATCCAATATTGCTCCTTCATTAACAGAAGCTCTTGGATTCAGTGGAAGATTCCATAAATGGAATTAGAGATAAGTGATTCCTGCTGTTTCCTCCTCCTCTTTTCAGCTTCACAAATCTATCCTAAACTGTTGATGAACAGTGTCAGAGACAGAACCAGTGGCTAGAGAAACTGAAATTTGTAAACATTGTTTTCCTTTCCTAGATTTACGGAGGCCTCCACTGGGTCAAACAGCATACTATAAACAGATATGACTGCTTAATCCCAATTTTTTTTTTGTCCAGTCATTCCTTTTATGCATGTGAAAAAGTTGTCTCTGTGCCTAATTTTTTTCATTTGTAACATTAAGTATATATTTTGCCAGTTAGCCACATAAACTAATGGAATATTATACACATAGCACCTAAAGACACTGCTAAGTAAATAGTATTTTTGTGTGTGATGTTTTGTACTTTCTAATCAGATGTTTATAGAGATGTGCAAAATAGACGACAAAATCAAAATAGGAGATTGATTTCCATGCATTGATTTCTTTATAGCATATTTGAAACATCTATGCATGTCTTTATAAGTTGTAATCCAAGCCTTAATGTAAAGTCCCCTTGAAAGAAGTGTACATTTTTAGGGCCAGTTGAGATGAAACGTTGTCTTCTCTGGATTTGTTGATGAAATTATCCCAACAGAAGCAAATACATGCAAAGTGTTCACATAGTAACTCATCACTCATGGATTATTATTTTTTAAAAAGAAATAACTTGTGGTCAGCATAGCAGCTTTCTCTCCAGTCCAACTCATAAATCTTTGAAATTATGTCTATGCCTGTATAGGAATCTTCCAAAAACAGCTTTAGAGATTTATTAACAGTTTAGATGAAATATGATAGAGCTTTTAAAAACAGTGATAGACATTTCCAGTGGAACTAATTTTCTAATCAAAAGCATGGTTTCTATGATGATTTTTTAAAAAAATGCCTGAGGTAGATAGGAGTATTGCGCATTGAAGACAAATTAGCAGGGGTGAATAACTTTTTGGAGGGCTCTGTACACACTGATGGGAGTTTAAAACATTTACTTTGTAAGCAGAATGAGAAATTGCCTGAAGCTTATTTCTTGCTGAATTTTTGTGTGTTCCCCAAGGTGGTAGGAGCTTTCCTTCAGTCAGCACTTGCTTACTAATAGGCGTTAGTCATAATCTAAAGAAAGAGGTACATAAGAGCAAACATTTAGCACAATTCCTTCAAGCATTTGCTTCTCTGTGTTGCAAATGCTAACTTTACGTTTGGAATTCTCGTTAGGTTTTGCCTCTCATTCCAGACTATCAACCAAAATTTTAGTTGCCACTGCCCCAGTCTAATTTGGTACATATTCCAAATTCCTTCAAACCTTTTCACAGGTCCTACTAAAAGTAGTGAAGCCAGAACTGATATCAATGAGGCACTATCTTTAGTTCCCTTGAATACTAATAAGGGTCCAAAATACAAGGCAGAAGTAATCCAGTTTGAAGCTGCTTTAACTGCCCTGGCTCATGCTAAGGAATTCTGAGAATAGTAGTTTATTGTGGCACCAGAGCTCTCTGACAGAGAAGGCTAAATGTCTCACAAAACTACAGTTCCCAGAATCCCCTAGCATTGAGCCAGGGCAGTTAAAGCAGTCTCAAACTGGATTATTTCTGCAGTGTGTTTTGGACCAATGAGCATAGCGTAAGTATTCATTGTACTTTTCCTAAGTGAGCTTTTTATTATAACGAAATTTATTTAATACTAATTTCAATACACAGATTTTCATCCACCTATGTATAATTAAGGGATCATGTGTATCATCACATCATGGCAATGGTCCCCAAATTGTGCCCTTTAAGAGATTTTGGACTTCAGCTCCCAGAAGCCTCAGCCATGTTGGCCAGTAGTCTGGTATTCTGGGAACTGAAGTTCAAAATCGCTTAGAAAGCACAGTTTGAGGACCACTGAATCATGACTTGGCACTACAGACTTAAGCCTTAGCTCACACATTCTCTCCCCTTCCAATGCTTGGTGTATTATCCTGATTTACAGAGCAAGTGCAAACCATAGTCTGGTAGTTTGAAGATAATGAGCATCTATCGGTTTCCTGCACCAAGAAAATAACTTTTTAGACAGAACATGCAAGGAGGATAGGAGGAAATGAGTCAGCACATAACCACAGAGATTGATAATATGGCATTAAACCATGTTTGAAAGGTGTGTGGGGAACAACCACAATGAAAGCATTGAGTCTTAGCTGAGTGATGACTACAGCTGTTTAAAAGCTATTGTCTAGCATGTTTTGTTTCATTATAGACAACAACATAAAAATCTTTACATCAAAAAGATCACATGACTAAAAATCATGTGTGTGACACCACTGTGCTTATATGCCAATATGTTGGATGCGGTGAGGTTATGGAAATAGATGATGAAACTGAAGAGGGACCAGTTATTAAGCTGTATGTTTCATTTTTTCCCCTTTTGCCTTGGTATCACAAATTGTAGCCAATAAATATTGCACTGACTTTTCCTGAGTTGTTTAGATCTCATGTATTGTCCATTTGTTCCCTGATTTTTATTTTTAAAAGATGCATAAGCATTGTTAAGTGTTGAATACTCTCAATACTGTTAACATTGCAAGTCATAATAATACTTCAGTAACTATTCAAATCTAGTCTGATTGGAATTTTAACAGTGATTTTAGTAGACACTAAATTGTATGTTTAATTTTATTTTATGAAGTTTGAGATAAAAAAATTAAATTGATCCAGATTCTAAAATGTCTGTTTAGTATTTAGAAGGAAATAGCTAGAGTTCTGAGCATAAATAAATTTCAGTTGCTAGTTTGCAACACTAATAATTTTACAGTTTATTCACTGAAGGAAACCTATGTTGCTATAAAGGGCATATGAACTGTGCAAAAGGAAAGTGTCCCATTCTGTCAGTTACTGGGACTTCCTTCATGTAGTCGCAAATAAAACACTTCAAATCTTTTTTAAAAAATTGGTTTGGCACTATTGGGGATAATTAAGTTTCATTTTGAAAATCTGCTCAGGTTCTGGGATGCACTTGCACATGAGCTCTGCTGATATCAAGTAGAGAATTCAGGCAGCTATGAAGGTGCACAAGTGCTTGAAGCATTGACATTTTTTAATCTTCCCAGAGCTATGCCATCCCTGCTTTTAAGGAAAAAAAATCATAGAAAAGAAATGTATGAATGCTTGTATATAATTATTTATGGGAATTAATTTGTTTTTCTTCTTTTGTTGTCTCATTTGAGCAGTACTAGACTGCATCCATACTGTGTAATTATTAGCAGTTTGATGCCACTTGAATTGTCATTGCATTGTCGCATAGAATCCTGAGATTTGTAGTTTGGTGAGGCAGTTCGAATTCTCTGGTATACTTATCTGAGCACTAGAGGGCCAGCTAGACAATACCGCACCAAAGTACAAATCCCAGGATTTCATAGAACCAAGGCAGTTAAATTGGTATCAAAGCATGTAATTGTGTAGTGTGGATAACCTACTCAACTTATTGATTTGGCTGTTTTGTGTATTCATATTTTAACACCAAAATAAGTATTAGCTTAGCCATTTCTATTTACATTTTTTTTATTATTTACATAAACAAGATATGCAAGGAAGCTTCTCATGTGATGAGAGAATTTGCCATAAATCTATGTAAAGATGTTTGTCCATTTTGATATATCTGTTGATATTACCATTTTATGACCAGATTTCTGATTTTTTCTTTTTTAAAGAAAAATATTTAGAAAGTTAATGACTTCACAATTGTAAGATTGTAGAAAAACATGTTCATATGCTAATTCAAAAAAATCAAATTCAAAAATTATGACTTTCAAATCAAACATACAAGTTCGTATTCACAATCATTAAAGTTCCTTCTTTCAAGAATAGGATCTAGGATCCAAAGAGATGACCCTTCCATTGTTGGGTATGTGCTTCATTCACCTCAAAAACATATCCCTAAGGATCTGAAACGGTGCATGGCCAAAAAGACACTAGAAACTAATCCAGAGAAAGCACGGAAGCATTGCCCTCCTCATCTCACACCCTTTTCATACAATCATTTCTTTCTAGGTCAAGCTCAAGCTATCTATGGTCTTCTAAACATTACTGGTCTTCAGCTCACAACATCTTTACTGTTGGCCATGCTGCCTTAGGCTTGTAAGGGAGATCCAACATTTTCAAGGCAAAGTATCCCTCCACCACCACTGTGTGTGAGTTTTTTATAACATTCTCAAGATTATGAACATAAGACCCCTTTAGAGTCAGCACAAGGGGTCATCTAGTCTAGCATTTCCTTCCCCAAAGTGGATGGTAAGTGCTTTCAGAAATTCCACTACCATAAATTCCCTGCACACCAGTCATTCTTGCCCATCCTAGTTCATATTTCATCCTTGACTACTTCTATAGCTCTCTGTTTCTTCTTGCATCTTTCTCAGGTTCTTGGGACCTTTCACTACCCAATTACAGCACTAAATTCCACTTTACCTGTCATGGCTGCATCCTGTGGAATCCTGGGGTTTGAGGTTTGGTGAGACACTAAAGCGCTCTGCATGAAAATTCTAAATATATCTCCTTAAACTGCAAATCCCAGGTTTCCAGAAAGAGGAATCATAGTGCTCTCGTTGTGCAGTGTGAAAGTGCCCCTTGTCTTCACTTTTCTTGCCTTCAGTCTCACACTTCGATTCTTTCCCCTTGCCAGTTCTATCTTTCATCTTCCAGTCCCCTGTCCATACTCATTAAAATTATAACAGTGAAAGCTCACAAATGGATGTAATAGCCACTTGTCACAGGTTTTTTTTAGCCTTTTCAATTTTCTGTTGAGAGTTGGAAGAAGACTGGCAAATGTGATATCCTTGCAACAAATTTTCATTTCTGATAGTTTGATATCTTATTAATCCATATATTGGTTCATTATATAAGTTTGTTTCTCATTTATAAGACATATTCCATTCTATACATATTACCTCAGAATTACAATGTCCAGCATTCTCAGCACAATATTTTGTACTTGGGGAGGAAAAAACGGGGGGGGGGGGGGGAATGTGATTCAAATTCTGGTTACCACATTATTAATCTTGTGGAGGATTATGCTGGTATGAATGCCCAACAGTTACCGTGCAGTTTTGCAAGATGATTTAGTAAAGAGACACAGTTCTCTTTTCTCCTTTCTTAATATTTGCACCATTTTTAGGTACCTGGTTTAACTTTTTGGTGGTAATATTTTGTTTAAAGTTCTTTGATGGCAACACACTTCCCCCCAGCATATATCTTTGTTGTGTGTGCCTTCAAGTTGTTCCCAACTTACGGTGATCCTAAGGCAACCCTATTGTGGGGTTTTCTTGGCAAGATTCATTCAGAGGTTTGCCTTTGCCTTCCTCAGAGCTGAGAGTGTGGCCTTGCCCCAAGGTCACCCAGTGGGTTTCCATGGCAGAGTCTCACAGAATCCATCCAACAGTCAAATCACTATGCCTGGCTTAATATATACCTAGTCAGTCTTTTTTTTTTAATGGAGGTAAAATCAACTATACAGTAAACTTTGTTTGGTCCATTACCATTAATGTATTGGCCCTCCATTATTCTTGAATTGCCATGAGTTCTTGTCCCTGTTTTAGAGAAACCCCTGAATCCACTGGGGTGATCCACACAGAGAAATTAATTTCCATACATGAATTGCCAGACCCAGTGACAATAAGCTGCTGCACATAGTTTCTGTATTCAGGAGATACCGGTTGGCAGAGAGGGCCCTACCCAGGATTTGCTGTTTACTTGTGAAACATCTCCCTCCCAGCTCCCTGCGTCTATTAGCATGAGAAAAGTGGAGCTACAGAGTGAAGGGTGAGCATGGACAGGGGAAAAATGCATTGATTTTAAAATGTTTGCAGAAATCCAAGCGCTGCTATAACCATAGTTGTATTTTTAAACACTTAAAAGAGATAACTTTTCCCCAAAAGCTATTCATAAAAATTATCTTCCAATTTTATTGTTAATATATTCATTAGGAGATTAGGACAGAAAACCAGAATATAGCCTTAAACACTGGTATATACATCACAAGGCACAAAGCTCTGTTCTCTGCAGTATCTTTATTTCAGAAAATAAAAGATATTTACCAAAAGTTATTTCTTATTAGGTCAGTTATTTCTTTCTTTCTTTCTTTCTTTCTTTCTTTCTTTCTTTCTTTTAGTTCTTGTGTAAATTGTTCCCTTGAAAATAATTTATTGTGGCATATTTTTTACAGTGCCTAATGTTAAGAAAAAAAGCTTTTGTTATACGCTGGGTTTTTTCCCCCTACCTGGAAAGCATTTCAAGGAAAAGGGCGTGATATTTGATGAAGTTATCTCTGTTTCAGTTGTCTACTGCATCAGTAAATTATTGACTGCATCAGTAAATTATTGTCAATTTAACATTTGCACAAGATATTCTATATAGAAAATGTATTTTTCTTTTTTGACTGGCATTCTAAACATCCATAACTATAGATGTGCGGTAAAATTATTGTAAATTCTGTGTAAGAAACCTTTTCATTACATATTACTACTGTCAATTCTTGTTTTAAAACAAGAGTGGTTTTGATTGTATAGCCATATGTCTTATATACAAACATCAAACTGCTCATCAAAATGTATTTTTATTATATGGTTAAACACTTAAGTACATGTAGTGGTTTCAGATTTTATTCTTTATAACCCATGAAACAAATGACTGGCAACACAGATATTGATGTAGTGTAGTATATACCAGTCTCATCAATGTAATTTTATTGGAATTTTATTACATGGTACAATCCTGTAGTTATTTATGTAAATCCCATCAAACCAATGGGATTTACTTCTAAGTAAATCTTTATAGGATTGTAGCCTACAATAGATTTTGTTGGTATGTGTGAATCTAGTGGAAGGTTAACTGCTGAAATTTAAGAATACAGAAGACCAGCACACCTAGACTTAGATAACTTGTGAAATAAAATCTGTACAAACATTTTGGGAAAACATTACTTTTAGCACTTCCACAGCAATGCCAAATGAACCAAACCTGATATTGTTCAAAGTTGCTTCCAGATCACTTTAATTAAAAAAAAAAAAAAAAGCAAACACACAAAAACAGTCCTAGCCATTTTCTCCTTGGAGGTAACATGCAGTCTCATATACAAGCCCTAAATATAAGATTCAAAATTATACAGCTCTGCACACCAGTGTGAGAATCATGTGGCCATCCAGATGTCCCAGAGGACCAGTGTCTAGAAGCTGACATCATTCTCACCACTGTGCTGTCCACACTTACCTAGAACTGAATGAGGTGTACTTCTGTCTAGTTACCTCCAGGTGTGAACACATGTTATGCACCAAAAAGCAACACTGAAACAGGAAAAAAAAGTAAAGCAAGCTTTAACCAACAACTGTGAATTAAACACTGAAAAAGGGATAAATTTCATGCCATGTCCAAAAATGTCCCATAGCATTTGTTCCCAAATAGTCATGCTGTGTTTTTTCCCCAATCCTTAACCTGTTCAAAATACAGTACCAAATTTCCAAAAATTAGATTCCTGAATTCCATTTATATTGAGAAGCCTTCTAGGAAGCATAGGTTCAGCATCAAGATCCTGAAGATGAGTTTCATAATGAGAATCTCTAAAAGGAACCTCTTGAGTAACTTGAGAAGCAAAACAATCTGATGCGATCAGAAATTCAGCAGCTATGCCTATGCTTATCAGGATGCTTCTCCACACTTGCAGTGGGAATCAGCCTTTAATTACAAAGTCAAATTTTCATGACTTACAGAAGATGTCAGGTTCTCAGGCCCATGAACAGCAGCATCTTTCGTGTTAACAGTCTGACACATTTGAGGAATGAAGTCACAATACAGTACCCCAATAGTGTATCTGATAGCTCTGGTGCACTGGTATACACTTATCCCTCCATGTTTGCGGATTTGATATTTGCGGATTTGATTATTGATGCAATTTGATTAATATGTTCTCTTTAGGAATATCTAGGCCCTCCAGTGCAATGCTATGGCCAACTTTAACCAAAAGTTGCACTGAAAGACCTAGAGAGAACACTCCACTGGGCATTTGTAGCTTCTCCAGTGCAGTTCTATGGTCAGTGTCTGTCAGACGTTGACCACAGAGTTGCACTGGAAGACCTAGAGATTCCTAGAGAGGTGTCCTCTCAGGGAAAACATGGTGTTTTTGTTATTTGCAATTTTTCCATATTCACTGGGGTCTTGTGCCCCTAACCCTAGCGAATATGGAGGGACAAGTGTATAATCGATCAGCCAGAGGCCCTCTGACATATAGTGGCTGAGTACTATGTTTTCAACAATACATTAGTAAAATGGTTTAATAATTGAAAATATTGCTCTTAATGTATTAATCTGTGTTTTAGTAGAGTTCTACAGATCATTTTATGCCCCTGAAAGTATACTGTGGAACACTATCTGACTAAGTGATTATTAGCCTCTGATCTTTGGAGAACAGGGATAAAATATTACCGCAAATCTGGTATCTTTGCAAGGGTGGTGATGGAGTTGCATTTATAATTTTGCCACATTTATTTTAATTGTATCATAAAAAATTATTGTCTCCTCCAATTTTTGCTGTAACTTTCCCAAACAGTTGACAGTCACCTATCCGTAGTTTTTTTAAAATTTCTTTGCATGAGACTTGTACATTTGGAACTGGTTCTTAGATAGCAATGATGGACCTTCCCACACCCAAAACTGAAGCGAGAAGACCCAAACCATGGAGATATTAGTACTGTACATAATTTTCATTTCTACCAACAACATGGTAAGGAGTATTTCCATTTTAACTCCAACTCCAGGATAACAGTCGGAGTACTGGGCCCAAGAAACAGCAGATGTAGTGAAAATATTATGCTTGCTTCTAAGCAACAATTTGCAGATTTTTGTTTATCTCTTTACTAGAAAAATATAAATAGCATGCTTTTACTCATTTGATATTAACAGATAACAGCATATTCTTGGGAGAGGGACAACTTCATACATTTTCCTTTACAAATACCAACAGTCTCTTTAGAAACATCAAGGCCCTATCATATTTTTGCTTATGTCTGGACAAGGGTACTAGCCATTCTAAAAATACGTATGAGGTTTTAGTGGTATACTGTCCAATAGTACAGACACACACACAGGGACACATACAGAGGATGGCAACTAGTATGCTAACTAATATGTGAATAAGTTATTTCACAGCCATTTTTTTATTAATCATTTTCTGTCCACCCATACAAGTAGTAGTATAAATGTAGCCAACTTTATTTTATTTTTTACAGTTTAGACTGTGTTGATCTATAATTATTATTTTCCTGTGCCTCTTAATGTACGTTTAATAGCCCAAAATCCATCCCACACCTTTCTGTTTTCTTCAGTTGTTCAAAACTACTTCCTTGAAAATGGGGTAAGCTGGAATCTCATTCTGCGCCTCATCATGGATGTCAGGTCCCTCTTAGAAGTGCCATAAGATTATAAAGTGCATACAAAAATTGGCCTGTTTTGTTCCAGAAATCTTTGTCCAAGTGACCTCATGTACAGAACAATGTGAAGCGTTTTCCAGAATGCAAATGTTTCATTATGTGTTATATATAATCATATACGCATATACTCACCTTTCTGTTTCCCCTGGTTCGCTCATTAATATAAACAGTTAAAAGGTTTTCTTCCTTACTTTATCAATACATTATATTTATCTATCTATGTAGTGCTTCACTGTCAGACACATTGAAGTTCCAGTCCTGTGCACATTTACCTGAGAGTAAGTTTTAGTATACTAAACAAGATCTACTTTTGAATAGACCTATTTTGGATTGCACTGAGAGTATGCTTGGCATTAAACATAATTGAGAGAGAGAAGTCTCAGATTACGTAGATGACCCTTATCAATGTCTGATCTACTTACTACCTGGTGAAAACCTAAATCCCAGTGAAATTTACACACTTGGATTGTAGCACACCAAACAGCAACAAACACAAAAGATTACAGCTAGGCAGCAAAAACAGTAACACAATACTACTTGTTCAATGAGAGATTATTAGACTGTTTCACCACTTTAGAGCATATTAAATATTTTACTGCACAGTTCTTTCAACTTTAACTTCCTATATTGTGACCTGCACTTTGTGCAAAACCACCAAACTGGCGAATAGACTACTTTGCACCCGCCCACCTAATTGTCTGAAATGTCATTCAAGCCATAAATTCCTTTGAGATAACTTGTGTTTGTGCAATCAGGGCAATTGGGTTTGAGGCCTTAGGTGTAAAGATGGTTCTTCATATGTAGTCTGTGTGTATGGATGCTTGGGTGCATACATGGACATAACCATATGTCTGGTGTCTTTTTTTGAAACGAGGTATCTTTGGATCCACCTATTGTACTCTAGACTCTTTTTTAAATCAAATATAGCATAAACATTTTCTTTAAAAACAAGTGATACAAATAATCTGGCTAGTAGTAATGATCCGGCAGAATTGTTCTGGCATCAAATCTTTTTAAATTGTTCAAAATTTTTATTTAGTGGAAGTGTAATTTAAAATTAAGTGGAATGTCTGAGCGAAGTGGGGAATTTTAGAAATAAATCACTCAGCAATCATTTTATAAAGTTTAACTTCTAAATGCACTATGATTTATTACAAAAATATATTTTCTTCTGCTTGCAGATATGGTTGTTCCATTTTGTGATAGGTTTAAACTAAAGCAGTTAATTTTGTTGCACTGTGTAACTGCATGAATTCATCAAGTGTACATATGTACCTGTGCAACATTATTTGGGGTTTTGTATTTGAATTTCAGTATTGGTTATTTTTGTATTTTACTTTACCTGTATTGGAGTTGTAGTGGACATAATTTATACATATGATTTTAAAACTGTTTTGCAACTGAAAAGTCTTCTTTAAATTGTAACATTTTGTTGATGGAAACTCATTAAAATGGTATAAAATTATATTAACAATTGTTTTGTGTTTTGATGCTCTCTGTACATAAATATGTATTTATCTGTTTTAATGGTGTTGTGTCTTGCAATTTTGGATACATTTTAGAATAAAGTTTCATTTTACAAAAACTAGTTGTACTTCAAAAGCTATGTTCTTACCATGATCCAGAAGCTGCCCTTTAGAGTAACTAATGAGAAGAGTTACCAGAACTATGTAGACAAGTAGTTTCAGCATTCTGGCCTGAATCCAAGAGCTACTCTAGGTGCACCAGAGTGCTTTAATAAGTTCATGGACTCTTTTCTTTTTTTCTGTAGAAACTATCTCATACTGTACCACAAACTCTTCTGGATTTCCTCCAACTTCAAAAGCAGTGAATTTTTTAAAGTATATGTTTTATACGTGTGCATGTACAAACACTGACCTATTCAATGCAAACACCTTTTCAAACAATCAGAGAGGAGACTAAACACATGAACATCACCACAGGGCCAATACAAAAATCAGATAGACAACTGGAAGCAGAAAATGGAGAGGTTCTATCATGGCAATCAAAATTAGGCCAGGTACTGATTGTGGTATAGATCACAAACTACATATATTGAAAATTAGAGAAAAGCTGAAGGGAAAATGTCATTATATCAAAATATGATCTGAACAGTATCTCAACAGAATTTACTGACAATGTAAGAAATACATTTGCACTATTAAGCATAATCAATTGAGAAGCAGAATAACTACGGGAAGAAGCTAAGGACACCATTAAGGAAGAATGCAAGAAGACACGATTGGTGACCAAAAAGAAAGGGAAGACCAATGGATAACAGTGAAGCAAAGAAGGAAAGAAGGGAAACAACAGAAAAGAGAGAGTGAATCAAAACCAGAACCATGAATGCAACTGTACAATGACTAGTATGCAAGGACAACGAGAACTACTATAATGAACAATGCAGAGAAACAGAAGACAACAACAACAAAAGAAGAATGAGAGACCACTTCCACAAGATCCTAGAACTCAAAGTTCAAACCAAAGGGTGGGATGGTCTATGATAAAAAGAGGAACATAGTACAAGACCAAGAAGAAATACAAAAGATATTGGATGCAATACACAGAAAAGTTCTATAAAAGAAATGAAAAGAAGAAAATAATGGTACATGGAACAAAGACCCATATGAAGATGAACTCCTGATTCTAAAAAGTGAGGTGGTAGCTGCAATAAGAGAAACTGGAAAAAAATAAATCGCAGGGACAGGTGATATTCCAATTGAAATGATACAATCTACAAAGACAGAATAAATTCTTGTGTTAACAAATGTGGAAATGTGGCCAACAGAATGGAAACAAGCAATATACATCCTCAATCACAAAAAAGAAGACACAAAAGCTGCAACAACTATAGAACCACAGCATTAATTTCCCACACAAGAAAAATCATGCTCAAAATTCTGCAGCATAGACTTCAATGATGGAGAGAGAAATCCCAAAGATGCAAGCAGGATTCAGGAAAAGAAGATGCACTAGGGATCACATCACAAACATACTGTGGCTTATGGAGCATACCAAAGAATTCCAGGGAAAAATCAGAATGTGTTTCATAGACTATAGCAAAGCATTTGACTGCATAGATAATGAAAAGTTACTGATGACTCTTAAAGACATGGGAGTCCCGATACATTTGACAGTGCTGTTGAGAAATTTCTACGTAGAACAAGAGGCTACTGTCAGAACAGAACATGGAGAAACAGAATGGTTCCCAATTGGCAAAGGAGTCAATACCCTATTTGTTCAACTGATATACAGAAAATATACAAAGAGCATGTTTAGACTCAGAAGAAGGAGTGAAGACAGGAAGAAGTAACTTCAACAATCTAAGATATGCCGTTATTGTTAATTTCTCTTGAGTCAACTTCAACTCATGACAACCTGTGGATGAGACATCTTCAAGACCACTTGTCCTCAACCTCTCTGCTCAGGTCCCGCAGGCCCAGGGCTATGTCCTCCTGACTGAGTCTAGCCATCTGGCATGTAGTCTCTTTCTACTGCCTTCCACCTTTCTGGCATCATTGTCCTTTCTAATAATCCATTTTTCCTCATAATGTAGCCAAAGTACGACGGCCTCTATTCAGTCATCTTAGCTTCCAGAGAGAGTTCAGGCTTGATCTGTTCTAGAACCCATTTGTTTGCCTTCTTGGCCATCAATGATATTGTCAATACTTTTCTCCAGCACCACATCTCAAATGAGTTGATTTCTTCCTATTGATTTTTTTTTACTGTCCAGGTCTCACATCTGTACATGGTGATGACGAATACAATGGCTTGGATAATCCTCACTTTAGTATTCAGAGTTATGTCCTTACACTTTATTATGGCCTTCCCAATCCTAGTCTTCTGGTTTCTTGACTGCAGTCTTTATTCTAATCAATATTTCAACTAAGAAATCTTTGACTATTTCAATTTTCTCACTGTCTAACACACATGGACCAAATGAGGCAGTGCCTGACCTCTTTGGGGGCATGGCATTTACATGGCATATTACAGTACATTTTTTGCATATAGGTTGAATAAATAGGGCAACAGCCTAGCCTGTCTCCTTTGCCTATTGGGAACCATTCTTTTTCTCCATATTCTGTTCTGATGGCAGCCTCTACTCCCGAGTACAACTTATGCATTAGGACAATCAGATATTGTGGTATTCCCATTCTGCTGAGTGAACACCATAGCTTTTAATGATCTATTGCAGTCAAAAGCTTTGCTGCAGTCAATAAAGCACATGCTGATTTTCTTCTGAAATTCCCTGGTGTGCTCCATTAAATGTATGTTTGCAATGTGATCCCTAGTGCCTCTTCTTTTCCTGAATCTACCTAGCACCTCAAGGATTTCTCTGTATATGGTTGGAGTTTTTGCTACAGAATTTTGAGCATGACTTTACTTGCATGGGATATTAGTGTAATAGTTCTGTAATCATTGCAATCTTTTGTGCCTCCTTTTTGCAGATGGGAATATATATCTCTTCCATTCTGTAGGCCACTGCTTTGTTTTCCATATTTGTTGACAGATTTTAGTTAAAACTAAGCTTGACTCTCTCTCTGTAGACTGTAGCAGTTCTATTGGTATGTTATCTGTTCCTGGTGATTTGTTCTTTTCAATTACTTTAAGTGCAGATTTCACTTCACTTACCAAAATTTGGGGTTCATCTTCATAGGTTTCTTCTTCCCATGAGTTATCCTTTCACATTTTTTATGTAGCTCTTCTATGTATTGTTTCCATCTTTTTAAAATTCATCATGGTCTGTACTGTGTTCCTCTTCTGATTGTAGAGTACCCCACCCTTGTTTAAATTTCTCTTTAAATTTTCAGATCTTGTGGAAGAAGTCTCTTGTTCTTCCATTTTTATTGTCAACTTCTAATTCTCTGCACTGAGTGTTGGAGTAGTTCTCTTTATCCTTACGCACTAATCGTAGAACAATAGCATTCAAATTTCTGATTATGTTTCTGTTTCCCTTTCCTTTTGCTTCTCTTCCTTCTTGAATTATTTGAAATGTTTAATAGCAGAAAATATCACAGATTTGGAACAATTATTAAGAAAAGTCAAACAAGAAAGTGCAAAGGTAGAAAACAAAAATAATTACCATGGAAGATCTACACAAAAATGATTTTGATGGTGAATAGTCTTTATGGAAAACACAAGCAGGAGTTTTAGAGAACCCATATGTTGCCATACAGCCAGCATGGTGTAGTGGTTTAACTACTGGAATACAATTCTGGAGACCATGGAAACCCACTGAGTGACTTTGGGCAAGTCGCCAGTGTCTGCCCCAGAAAAAACCATAACAGGTTCACCTTAGGGTTGCCATAGGTCAAAAACAAATTGAAGGCATACAACAATATGTTCCCATTAGCAGGTCCCAAAAGAGAAACTCCCATTTCTGCTATCCTGAAGCTGAATTTCGGGAGGTGGACGGACTCAGCTGAGCTGGCAGCTGCCTTTTTTTGTTTCCTCATAATACTTTGATCCATAGGATATTTTGGGAAAACAAAAATGGCACCCACCACAGAAAAACAGTGTCCCTACTTCCAGCAAATATTTGCAGGAGATGAGCAACTTCAGGAGCAAATACTATACTATCAGCAGTTTTTTTTAGTGGGAAGGAAGCATATGGGAGTTAAAGTCCTTTTCTTATCCTCCTGTACCTCTGTCTCAGTCCAGAAGGAGGCAGCAGGAGACTGGATGTTTGAAAACATGATTTACATGACTTTGATGAGATCTCCATTACATTCAACCAGTTTTACCTAAGTAAGCATGCATTGGTTGAGCTGCAAATCTCAGTTTCCATACATAGTGATAGAACCATAGACTTGGAAGAGATTCCAAAGCCATTCGTTCTAATCCCTTTCCACTGTAAAATCATCATAGTGATCCATCAACCTCTGCTTAAACCTTTCTAAAAAGAGCAAATCAACCATCTTCTACAATAATCTATTCCACTGTCAAACAGCTCTTACCATTAAGACATCATCATCATCATCATCATCATCATCATCATCATCATCATCTAGAATTTTTATACCCCGCTCTAATGTTTAGTTGGAATCCCATTTCTTGTAATTTAAATCCATTCATTTGGGTCCTAGACTCTGAAGCAGCAGAAAATAAATTCATTCCATTTCCTTATAACAGATATTTTCTTCAGATACTTGAAAGACAGCTATCATCACATCACCTTCCAGTCTTTTCTTCTCAAGGCTAGACATCCCCTGAAGACCTGGTTTCCAGATCTTTTGTCCATCCTGCTCTAGCCTCATTCCAGCTTATCAATATATTTCTTGAACTGTTGGTGAAGTACGACTCAAAAAGCAAGACAGAGTGGTACTGAGAGCCAGAGTGGTGTAATGGATTATGACTAGTGAACAGAGTTGGAATCCCTCCTCAGCCATGAAACTCACTGGGTGACCCTGGGCAATTCACGCACTCTCAGCCTTAGAGGATGGCAATGGCAAAACTCCTTCGAAGAAATTTGCCAAGAAAACTCTGCAATAGTGTCCCGTTGTGCTTCTTTTTGCTCCCAAGAAAGAGTGGGTGCTTGCCGTGGTGTGTGGTTGCCACGGCAACAATCCGGGGCTAAAAGGTGTGGAGTTTAACCACCCGTCTGTCAAGCCCCTTAGTTTAGATTAACCAGGCATTCCTGTACCTCTCTTTACATATTCTGTGCTGCATTTCTCCTATTGTGTCCTCTGCTCCATCAGGCTGAGCACCCTTTTCCTTTTGTGAGAAGACTGAGGCAAAGAAAGTGTTGAGCAATTCTACCTTTTCTCTGCCCCCTGTTGGCATTTCTCCATCTTCTCCATGCAGTGACCCTACCATTTCCTTCTTCTTCCTTTTGCTACGGACATATCCCCAAAAGCTCTTTTTGTTGTTCTTAAGCTCTCTAGCAAGCCTGAACTTATTCTTTGCTTTTGTTTTTTCTGATTTCACCCTACACGTGCTAGCTATTTGTTTGAATTCCTCTTTCACAATTTCCCCCTTTTTTCCATTTCTTATACATGCTCCATTTAAAAGTAAGCTCAGTTGAAAGTTGTTTAGTCATCCCTCCTGGTTTCTTGAGACACCTCCCATTTTTCTTCCTCGTTGGAACAGTTTGATACTGTACCTTCAGTATCTCCCTTTTCAGAAACCCCTATCCATCCTGAACTCCCTTTTCTTTTAGTATTCCTGACCCCAGTATTTCCTGAGTTTATTGAAATCAGCTTTCCTAAAGTCTAGAATGTGTGTCTGACTATGCTTGGCTTCTCCTTTCCACTGTATAACAAACTCCACGAGAACATGATCACTTCCACCTAAGGATCCCACCACTTGCACCTCATTAACAAGTCATCCCTGTTGGGTAGGATCAGATCTAAAATAGCTGGCCCCCTGGTTGCCTCTTCCACCTTTTGGACAATGAAATTGTCTTTGAGGCAAGTGAGAAATCTGCTAGAGTTTGACTTCCAGCAAATATCAGGATAGTTGAAATCACCCATCACTACTCCATCTCTCCTATATGAGTGATTATCTGTTTCAGAAAAGCATCATCCAATTCCTCTGTCTGACTTGGGGGTCTGTAGTAGACTCCCACAATAACATCCCTGCTGTTTCCCTCCTCTTTAATTTTATCTAGATGCTCTCTACCTGGCTTCTAGGATTTAAGTCCTGGATTTCTTCACAGGTATAGGCATCACTGGCATACAGTGGTTCCTATTATCCACTGGGGTTTCGATCCAGGACCTCCTGTGGATTACAAAATCAGTGGATGCTCAAGTCCCATTATATACAATTGCCAAACTAGCTGGAATTAATTGGAAATTAGTTGATATGACTGGTATGGATGTGTTATTTACTAGATTAAAAAGACAAAATGTACATAAAGTAGAACAGGACTGAGCTCCAACACTACTGTACTGTGAGAAGGTAAACTTAAATTTGTTGAGATGCTAACTGTATGAATTGAGATAGCGTGGCCAAAATAAATTAAGCTAGATTCCTTTTGAATTGAAGAAAATAAGATTTAAATGACAAAGGTTTATGCAAACTGGATGAACATGAGAAGTCACTTGTAAATATGTAGATTTGGAAAACAAATTTGATGACTATTTTGTATGTTATTATTTTGTATATTACTTGTTGCAAAAAATAAAATTAAAAATACTATTGGCTAGTAAAATGGAGTCCCTTATATAAAATGAAAAATCAAAGTTTGCAGTTTACACTTTATATATTTTAAAAAATATTTTTAAGCCATGGATGCTTGAATCCGTGGATAAAAAATTGTAGACAAGGAAGGCTGTCTATATAATGCTACTCCCCCTTCTTTCCTGTTTGGCCTATTTCTCTTTAAAAGGTTATACCCTTTTATTACTACATTCCAATCATGAGACTCATCCCCCCAGGTTCCAGTGATGCCTATTGTATTTGATTTGTTGTTCAAGGAGTTCAAGTTCATGCTTATTTCCCATGCTCTGTGCATTAGTGTAGAGACATCTAAGACCATGGGTCCTCCTCCCTAGCTGCCTGTGTAGTTTTTTCCCCTCCCATTGTTATTCCCTCTATAACACTTTGACTATTATCTCCAAATAAACTACCATACTATATCCAGCCTAAACAGACTATTATCTCCAGAAAATTGTTTCCTTCAGACCAGTGCACTCTATAAGTGTCCAGAAGCCTGTAAAGGTTTGCACTCAAATGTTACAACTTTGTTCAGTCCCAGTCGTTATAGTATGTGGCTAGGGACTATGTGTGTGCAGTCCAAACTTTCTAGGGAACAAAGGTTTTCCAATCCTCTAGAGATTAGTTTAAACATACAAAACTTTAATACAATACACATTCACTTTGTGGTTGCATGGGTTTGTAGAATGGCCCCTGTAACATATGCTGGTCTGTGACCATAATACATATTTATCAATGACCCCTGTAACAATAATGCTTCAATAGTTGGGGGAGAACTTACAGCAGTCCTTCCATATTTCTGTGAATGTGGAAAAACCACAAATTAAAAAAAACACAACACTATTCTTTTTACCTGAGAGAACAGCTTTCTAGGAAT
Organism: Urosaurus nigricauda; assembly: GCA_034509955.1. NCBI lineage: Eukaryota > Metazoa > Chordata > Lepidosauria > Squamata > Phrynosomatidae > Urosaurus > Urosaurus nigricauda. The sequence goes on along the minus strand of JAOEGL010000002.1, from coordinate 45,742,186 downwards.
CTTCAGGTCCTCCGGCACAACTCTATGATCAACATCTGCCCAACGTTGACCATAGAATTACACTGGAGGACCTACAAATGCCTAGTGTTTTCTCTAGTAACCTCTAAGTGCTCCAGTGTAACTCTATGGTCAATTTCCATCAGAATTGTGCTTAAGGGATTCCTAGGGAGAACATATCAATCAAAACTGCAAATGATCAAATCCACAAAAGTCAAAGCCTCAAATGTGGAGGGACAACTGTATTTCTAACTTTTTCAAAGTATATTTGATTCTAAATGCCTTTTTTTTACCCTTACATTACATGTTTGTTATTCTTTATTAATGGACTCAGATAAGTATACTAAAGCAGAGATCTCAAGACCTATCCCCATCCCCTTGAAAGAGACCCTTGTTTTTTTCTACACAATGTTCTCCCTAAAAACTAGTTATTGCAGACGGTTTTAAAATAGCAGCCTTCCCTCTCTGCTGTAGAAGGGTTTTGTGCGTTCCTCTCTTTCTCTCTCTCTCTCTAATTCCAGAATCCCTCTCTGCTGCCTGAAAGAGATCTCATTATCCAGGCTGAGCACATTCTGCTCCAGGGAATTCAAGAAGGCTTATACGTGAGCAGATTTAGACTTTGTGTTGTTCTGGGATACCAGCAGCTTTGCAGTTATATCTTATAGAAAAGAACAGATACACTATGGACAGAGGCTCTGGCCAGCTGGGTCAAACACAGCTTAGATGAAAGTTCACAATAATAATAATAATAATAACAACAACAGAAGTAAAAGATTTATAATGAATGTCTATAGATAAAAGCCTAAGCACTTCAGCCATTTGGGTGCTCATTTAGTAGCTGAGGCTGAATAATAAAATGTTTAATTCCTAAAATATCACATATTTACTTTAGTATGGATTTTAAAAAAAATTATTAAGATTCATAAGAATAAAAGTGTAACATTTGGAAAGAGAAAGGGGAAAATAATGTCCACTGCCACTGCATATCATTATACGGCAATTGTTAACCCTGTTCCAGCCAGCTTTACTGAGCATATATTTTCAAAAGCCACTTTAGATGCTGTAAAAAGAGAATGGCAGGATATTAATTAAATAGACAAAAATTCCACAGCAAAGAGTCAACTGAAACTGATAATTGAATCAGTATTCAAAGGGATCTTGTAGCATCTTTGAGGCTAACTGTGCAAAAGAAGTTGCAGCATACACTTTTGTAGATTTGGTTGACTTTCTCAGATGTAGACCAAGTCTACAAAAGTCTATACTACAACATATTTGCATAGTTGGTCTCAAAAGTTGTTGCAGGATCCCTTTGTATACTGATATTCCGGACTAATACCACATACCACTATGTCTCTGGATTCAGAGTAAATGTACTATTAAAGCAACAAATTGAGCGCAGCCTAATAACTTAGTCAATATGCACTTATTTAATGTATGTGCATCTCAGAGGATGGCAATGGCAAACCCACTCTGAAGAAACTTGCCAAGAAAACCATGATAGGTTCACCTTAGGGCCGCCATAAACCAGAAATGACTTGAAGGCACACAACAACAAGGTTGCACCCTCAGTCAGCAACCCAAACCCATGATATTCAAGAATCTAGGAAAAAGCACTCATGAAAGAAAACAGCTATCAAATTATGTTCTCTCATGAGCAAACCTTTCCAGATAAAAGCCATTTGTAGAAGGTTCTGTTGAAAAGGATGGCTCTTACTCAATAACAACAACAACAACAACAACAACAACAACAGAAGTAAAAGATTTATAATGAATGTCTATAGACAGTATTGGGGAAAAGATGGGATATAAGTAAATAGAAGAATAGTAGTAGTACTGGGAGAAAGGAAAATATAAGTAAACAAAAGAAGAAAGAAAGAAGACGTGGTAGTGGTATTGAGGAAAAGGTGGGATATAAGTAAATAAAGTAGTAGAAATAGTGTTGGGAGAAAGGTGGAATATAAGTATATAGAAGAGGAAAAATAGTATTAGTACTGGGAGAGGCACGATATAAGTAAGAAGAAATGAAGAAGTAGTAGTATGAGGGGAAAGGTGGGAATATAAGTAAATAAAGTAATAGTAGTAGTATTGGGAGAAAGGTGGGATATAAATAAATATAAGAAGGAGGAGGAGCAGAAGTAGTATTGAGGAAAAGGTTTTATATAAGTAAATAGAAGAAGCAACAGTAATAGTATTGGGAGAAGGGCAGGATATAAATAGAATAATGTGCTAGTAGTAGTAGTAGTAGTATTGGGTGAAAGGTGGGATATAAATAAATATAATAATAATAATGAGGAGGAGGAGGAGAAAAGTAGTAGAAGTATTGGGGAAAAGGTGGGATATAAGTAAATAGAAGAAGAAGCAGTAGTAGTATTGAGGGAAAAGATGGGATGTAAGTAAGTAGTAGTAGTAGAAGGAAGTAGTAGTAGTAGTATTGGGGAAAAGGTGGGATTTAAGTAAACAGTAGTAGTAGTATTGGGAGAAGGTGGGATATAAGTAAATAGAAATAGTAGTAATAGTAGCAGTAGTAGTATTGGGAGAAAGGTGGGATGTAAGTAAATAGAAGAAGAGAGGAAATAGTAATAGTAGTAGTGGGGAAAAGGAGGAGGAGGAGGAGGAGGAGGAGTTGTGGTAGTAGTAGTAACTAGTTTGTAAAACCAAAAAGGGGTGGGGGGGGCGTCGTTTTTGAAAAGGACAACAAAGATGAAGACGAGATGAATCCAGCCCTCAAGGGTCAGGAATGGGAGGATGCCCTTCTTCTTGGCAGCCCAAATCAGGCCTCAAGATCAAGTGCCTCAGAGGAGGAGGGCCTAAGATGGCGCCAAGACAGCGACGACGACGACGGACCCTGGACCTAACGATGACACATGAGTAGTACAAGGCTACTACTTGTACTGCTACTACTACTACCACCAGCAGCAGAGAAGGGGCGGGAATACAAAGGCGAGTCTCTCTCTCTCTCCCTGGATGAAATAAAACGGTGCACTTGGGAGAAGAAGAAGAAGACTAGACCAGGAGGACTGGAGAGGGAGAGGTGTGAGTATGGCTGCTGCTGCTGCTGCTGCTGCTGGTGCTGCCCTCATGGCGGAGCAGGTGCAAATGAGCCAGGCCATCTTCCCCTCCCACGCCAACCACCTGGGGCACCTCAGCGCCGGGCAGCTCCTCAAATGGATCGACACCGCCGCCTGCCTGGCTGGTAAGTAAGTAAGTAAGTAAGGGCTGCCTGCTCCCCCCTTCCTCCTCTCCTTCTTCCCAATACTGTCAAAGCCTCCCTTTTGAGCATCAGGAGGAGGAGGAGGACTCTAGAAGAGAAGAACAACAACACAACAACAACAAAGAGCCTTTATCCACCAAACACTGATGCCTTTATTGGGCCAAACAAAATGCACAGATTACATGGAATCCTAGAGTTGGAAGAGACCACAAGGGCCATCCAGTCCAGCCCCCTTCTGCCATGCAGGAATTCACAATCAAAGCATCCCCCTGACAGATGGCCATCCAGCTTCTGTTTAAAGACCTCTAAGGAAGGAGACTCCACCACACTCCGAGGCAGTGTGTTCCACTGTCAAATGTTCCTCCTAATGTTGAGGTGGAATCTCTTTTCTTGTAGCTTGCATCCATTGTTCCAGGTCCTAATCTCTGCAGCAGCAGAAAACAAGCTTGCTCCCTCCTCAATGTGACATCCCTTCAAATATTTAAACAGGGCTATCATATCACCTCTTAACTTTCTCTTCTCCAGGCTAAACATCCCCAGCTCCCTAAGTCATTCCTCATAGGGCATGGTTTCCAGACCCTTTACCATCTTATTTGCCCTCCTTTGGACACGCTCCAGTTTCTCCGCATCCTTTTTGAATTGTGGTGCCCAGAACTGGACACAGTATTCCAGGTGGGGCCTGACCAAAGCAGAGCGGCACTATTACTTCCCTTGATTCTATACGGCTATTGATGCAGCCTAGAATCACATTGGCCTTTTTAGCTGCTGCATCACGCTGTTGGCTCATGAATGTATATTCGTATGAGTGTTTATGGCTTTTGATTTGGTCATGCTCCTCCATTTTTTTCTTCTTATTGAATGTCCAGGTCATTTTATTTTATTTATTATGGCAGATAGCCAGTATAATAAAAATAATAATAATACCAAAAAAATATGTTTGTGCACCTCCATTTTTTTACTTGAATTTCATTTATTATGGCAAATACTCAGCATAAAAAATACAAATATTACAAAGTATTATACTGGGTATAATATATACATTTTAAAATCACTTCAGCCATCATAAAAGGAAGTCATGGGAGATTGAATAACCAGATATTTAACACTGCTGTTTCTTGAACGGCCTACATTTTGCAGTGCTTTGTCCTCCTTATTATTAGATTATTATTATTATATTTAATTATATCCTTCCCTTTTCCCAAAACTGGGACTCAGGACTGCTTACACTATTAAAAAATAACAGTATAATTAAAGACATACAAAAAAGTTACATTAAAGCAGTATTAAATTATTACAGTATTAAAACAAATTACATATTAAAAGAATAAAATACAGTTTAAAGGCTTGTTGTTGTTTTAAAATAATATGTCCTATGCAGTTAGGACATCTGGTCACCCTGCTTCAAGTTGATTCTGACTATAAGGACTCTTATCATATATGGCTTTCTCTGAAAGATTTACTCAGAGATTGTTTGCCCTTGGCCTTTCCCTGGGGTTGAGAGAGAGTGACTTTTGTCCCATTGGGTTTCCATGGCTGACCACAATTTGTATCCTGATCTCCTGGAGTCCTCATCCAACATTCATGAATATACCATTATTTCTTCATAAACTTATATTTTTGATTGACTTCATTATCATCATCATAGTAAATGTCAAACAATTAGATACGTTTCTCTTTGAATTACCGTGGAAAGCGCCATCTAGCATTGTTTGTTGATGTGTGCCTTCAAGTCGTTTCCAACTTATGTTGATCTGTCATGGGGTTTTCTTGGCAAGAATTGTTCATTTGTCATTGCCATCCTCTGAGGATGAGAAAGTGTCATTGCCATCCTCTCAGGCTGAGAAAGTGTGACCTGCTTGTGGTTACCCAGTGGGTTTTCATGGCTGAACTGGAATTTGAACCTTTCTGGCCAGAATCATAGTCTAATATTCAAACACTACACCACACTGACTTCTATATTTGTGACAAGGAACATCTTTTCCCTCCATCAGCTGGCGTTCAGGAAAGCCATCTTTTTGGACTACAGCTGCCAAACTCCCCTGGCCTGCTGGGCCACTGCATGTTAGGGCGAGGAAACTTATTAGGAAAGTAGAAAAACATACAGGGAGGAACAACTAAGGAGTCATTCTCACTGGCAGGATGAATCGCTTCCTGATTTGCCATGCCCCAGTTTGGAAAACAATTCTAAAGGGTCCCTATTCCCATCGTGAAAGGGGATTTTTTCCTTACTGGAGTGGAACCGCTTTTTTTGGCACGGTTGTCGTCCCCACTGGACTCAGAACTCCCTGTCAATCATCTGTGACATAAGCTGCAGCCTGATTTGGAAATTTGGGGAGGGAGGGTTGGAGTCTGAGAGAGTGTGACCTGAGGATAAGAGAGTGTTGGGCTCAGACAGAAGGCCGGCAGAGAGGAGGGGGACCTCCGCAGGTCCCATAGAGACCCCTGTCAATCCAGGCATGGCAGAGAAGAGGGGGACCCCCCACACGTTCCAAAAAAAGACCCCTGCCATGTCTGGATCAATCGATTCAGGCATGGCAGAGAGGAAGGGGACCCCCGCGAGGTCCAAAAAGGACCCCTGCCATGCCTGGCAAAGGAAGGTCGGGTGGCCCAGGAGGGGGAGGAGGTGGACGGAAGCCCCCCCCCGCCTTTTAATAAATAAATAAATAAATAAACCTTATCAAAAAAGTGATACATTGCTTTAGCAATTTATTGATTTTTTTTCAATTAAGTTTATTTTAACAACAAATAATCCTAGAAGACTATGAGCCAATCTGCACTACAGAAATAATCCAGTTTGACCCCACTGTCATGGCTCAATGCTATAGAATTCTGGGATTTGTAGTTCTGAAAAATGTTTAGCCCCTCTGTCAGAGAGCTCTGGTGCCACAACAAACTACATATCCCAAAATGTGGGATGTATTCCAGTTTATCATTATCTTCAAGCAAATAAAATGTAATTCTGTGTGATTTATGTATCCAAAGATAAATGCCTCTGGATGGCCCCATTGTGCCTTTAATTATTGTCAGAACATCAGTGCCTAGCAAGATGTGTTTTCTGGATTACAGTTGTCCCTCCCTTATGTGTGTGCATTTTAGTTACAGTCAGATACAGTTAGACACAGATTCTTTATCCATGGATTCAGTCATCCACTGCTTGAACACACACACACACACATATATACATATACTGTACATGCAGCCAAAAACCAACTTTTATTTTGCCATTTTATATAAGGGGCACCATTTTACTCTGCCATTGTATTTAATGGGACTTGTGTTAGCGCAACAGGCTGGAGAATCTTCTCTCCCCCTCGAGAAGCAGACAAATGAGACACCAGGCAGATCTCTCTAGGAGGCTCTTTAATCTTCATTGCTCTGTATACAAGCGTGCCCTGAATGCCACAGCAACACGCAGTACACCATATACCATTAGCAAATCACAACAACACATAATGACCCACAAACTCTCCACACTGTACACTGAGGCTCCTCCCTTATATACATGTGCATCACCTCCTGTGCACTTTAGCCCAGCCTCTTCTTGTGTGTACTCTCTATACAATTCCTCTATGCAGGGTGACTTTGCAGTTTTCTGGCTATGATAATGCCACCTCCTGTGATTCAGCACAGCCCAAATGCTGACTCATTATGACAGCTTGGTGACTCCAGGTAACCCTGGAGTTTATCACATGGGAGGAATTTCTCTCAATTTCGAAAGAAATGGAAGTGAGGCCAGTTCGGAATTGAATAAATTCGCTAGCTCAGCGAATTTACATGATTGCTTATTGATGCTGCATTGCATTCGGAATTGCCTCCCAGAGCCCAAAATTGCGTGTGATAGTTTCTCACGCAATAACGTGAAACCCAGTGATTGTGTTCGGAAGGACTTCCCTTTGCCCGAAAATGTGTGTGATCAGCTTTCACGCAATCACGCGAAACCCCATGATTGCATTCAGATTGCCATTGGATTATACCTCCAATTCCCGTCATGTGATAAACTCAACTGTCATCTTTCACCTTTCTGAGCATTTTCAGGATCCCATTCTCCAACTACTTGAACGTCCACAGATTTTGGTATTCATAGTTGGCCCTGGACCAAACTCCAGAGGATACCAAGGGCCCATACATAATGTACATACATAAAACTAGAATTGGGAGTCATTTGGACAGTGGTCAATAGAAGCCCAGCATCTGTCTTTATGTTTTGCATCGTGCATTTCCCTGTGCAGTTTTCTGTAAATGTGTACCAGAGAATTACTGAACATATACATTCTGCCTGCCGCTGAGTTAGATGCTCTGTGGAGATTACTCTAGTGTTGACAGCTGCTAGGTGACATTCCATTGTTAAGTTGCTTGCTTGCTAATATAGTCAGGAACAACAGGTTGATATTCCCTCATTGGTGCTTAAACAATAAATATTGTTTTCTTGAACAAATAGTTTGTATGCACGGATAGGTGCTAGGGAGTGAGTGTGTAGGAGCAAAGTTGGTGATTTCAATCTGAGGTGTGAATGGTGATAGCTGGGAGTTTTCAGGTGGAGACAGATGAAACCAAGGCATCATTATGGTGCAATTTGCTCTCTTTCATAATCCAATCTGTTTTCAGTAGTTGTAAGTAAATACATTTTTGTCTCCAGTGCTCTCTTTCCATCCCATTTACTTATTCATTTAACACATTTTACTACGCTTTTCACCTAGAGTGGCTTCTAAATATCAAACACAAGACAGTCTCTTTCTACAGATTTACAATCTAAAATATATGGCACAAAAGGAAAAGGGACTGGGGGGAGCAAACTCTCAGACCTTGCTTACAAAGTTTAGCAGTACATTTTAAATCCAGCTCTGGTTATAAAGTCCATCAGTGGTTACAGTGGGTAGTGGGTAGTAAATTTAGTTCATCACTGCTACATTCCTCAAGCCATATAGCTGGATTTAAGCACAGCAGAAAGGCTGATGCTTCTTTTCCCTCTACAGTGGCTAAAAGGGAGTTGGAGAGAGGGAGGCCAGCTCTCAGCTGCAGCTAAGGCATGATTCTTGATTTTTTATTCCTTCAATTCATTTCTGATTTATGGTGACTCTAAGGGGACCTTGACATGGTGTTTTCTTGGCAAAATTTGTTCACAGGAAGCTTGCCTTCACCTTTTCTGAGGCTGTGAGAGTGTGATTTCCCCAAGGTCACCCACTGGGTTTCCATTCGAACCCTGGTCTCCAGAAGTATAGTCCAACACTCAAGCCACTATACCATGCTGGCTCCTAAGGCATGATAAATAAGGCTTAAAAGCTCCTTCCTTTCCCTCCAATGATGTGGAAGATGGAGGGACATGAGCTCTCAATTGGAACTGGACCCGGCCACAGATGTCTGTTTGATTGACTGACCAATGACTGACGAACTGTGGCTTTCCCTCCTTCTTACAAAGGACAGTAAACTATCTGGATTTTTCACTAGGGATATGTGGAGCTTTGTGTAGCACAATCTAGGGTGTGTGTGTGTGTGTGTGCATGTTTTGCATCATTTAAAGTAAAACCAGGGAGGTCTAGAACAGGATTATGTAGGGGAGGTAGATTTCTGGATCATTTGGAACAGATCAGCAAGTAGCCTTAACTGTTAATAGCACCAACCAAATGTCTCCCATCCACTTCACTTTAAGCTACTGAAAGGTAATGTGTTTTGTTGTTGTTGTTGTTGTTGAAGGTTTGAGAATCCCACCTGCACACAATGCTTCTGATTTGGATTGAGGCCACAGACGCTTGTGTGTGTATGTTTCTTCAAGTCACTTGTTGACTTAAGGAAGCCACATGAATATAAAAATGAAAACTATCTTAAACTTTACACTATGTATTCCAATTTTGCCATAAAAAATGACAATTCTTGAAAACTGGTGGCACAGAGAAATCATCTACCTTAGGAAGAAGGGCATAATTTATTTGATTATTCAGTGAAATTCTGGTGTTGGAGGTGGATATGCACTTATTGGGAGGCTACAGCTATCACTAGTTTACCAGTTGTTAGCCACCATGATTACAACACAGCAAAATATTAAAACATGGCAAAATAGATACATGAAAACTGCGTGCCATTTTTGTAAGGAAACATTGTGTTGGCCTCAAAAAATAATGAAACATGTCAGACTTAAAGGCGAACACATACTGGGGCAGATTGCCTGATGCCAGTAACTATTCTCTCTTCCTCTTTCTTCTTTGAAGCTGAGAAACATGCTGGCCTTCCCTGTGTGACAGCATCAGTGGATGACATACAGTTTGAAGAAACTGCCAGGTACAACTTTCCACAGTTATTACTAAACTACCATGGATTTCTTTTTTCATATTTAAGAGCAATTAACAAGTACATATAACACTGGAAATAGTAGTTAGTGAGTCTAAGGGAACACAGTTCATCACTAAAATTTGTCTGCTAACATATAAATCCACAAAGAAAGTCATCAATATTTTTCACTGTGTCTACAATCAACTCCGGTTACTTTTAACCTGATAAACTAGGACATAGTCCAGAAGATTATGCAGGACTAGTGATCTTTGCTACTTCCAGAAGTGAATAAAGCAATTCCTGTAAGCATTTAATCATTGAAACAAGTTGTTCTATTTCTTACTGTTTTTCTAGAACTGACAAAAAAGTACACAATAAAACAGTAATAAAATTGGTACAGAATTTTCCTTCCTTTGAATTACAAGGAGATCAAGAAAGAAATCTTGTCTCAGTTCTCCTGAAATAAGGAGGTTTCTTTCTTTCCTTCTGAAAATGGATTATATGACAATTGTTTGTCTTTATTTTTAAAGTGAGAAAAATATCTGACAGCTTTAGGAAGTGAACCTTACATCTTTAAGCAGTCATAATTAATTTTAATATTCATCATTTGAAAACCAAGATACCATCTATCTATAAAGGTATATCACAAAGAATGGCAAATATTAGCGTGTGCAAGATATTAGACAGACAGTTTGTTTTTGCCAACCATCAAAGATATATGTGGGACATAACTGAGCACAAATACATGTGGATGTTTTACAGCTATGCAAGGCAAGGTTTCTCTTCTTGCATTTGCTTCTGATATGAAGCAGTGATATATCTACAGAGATAAGTACCACTTATAATCTGAGTGTTATGTTAACCAGACATTTCACCAAAGATTGCAGTCTTACATAATTTGAGGATAAACCTTGTTAAACACAGAGGGACTTACTTTTGAGTAAACAAGACTTACATTGTGCTGGTCTGCTGTACAAGAATTCTTAGTGTTACCATGGCACCAGCCCTGATGCAGTAGGGGCACCATGATAACTACACAGGCATACAAATGTAACATTCTGGGTTTTTGAAAAACTCTTCTGCTACTATCAGTAGGTAAACTATAGCTTGTGTTCCTTGCTTGTCCCTCACAGCCAAACTGCATGCAAATTACATCATGACCCCCATATCTGCAGAGGATACATTCCTGGACTTACTATGAAAACGTGAAACCGCAGATAATATTGAAATAAGCGACAACTGGGAGAAGTTGACCATAGAGTCATGCGGGACGAACTAGAGATTCTTATAATACCTCTGTAGGCATTTCTAGGTCCTTCACCATGACTCTGTGATCAACATCCATTGGATGCATACCATAGAATCATGCTAGACCTAGAAAATGCCTAGAGAAAACAAGTTTTTTGGACACAAGTAAGTGAAACCGCAGATACCAATCCGACAGATATGAGGGTTGTACTGTACATGCAGCTATGTCTTGTCTTTACTTCTTACTGAGAATTATGGGGACCCATTTCAGATCAGGGCCTTAGCAGGACAGATGACGATGTTTCAGTCCTTTGCTCCATGATATGGTCCTAGTCTGGATCACACACACACCTCTTACACCTTCCGTTTGTAAAGGAAGAAAAGCCTTTATTGAAGTGAATGCAGATTGACCTCCATCTGAACCAGAACCAAAGAGCTAAAGCTTGCCTCTCTGCCACCCCACTGCCACTGACCCAATCCAGAGCATATTCCCTGCAGGTACTTTTGAGTATGGAAAAAGTGCAGGCATAGCTGAATACTGCATACAAAAGTAAGATGTAGTTTTGTTGTAAGATAGTTAGAACTTGTGAACATCCATCTGGAATACTTTAAAAGCTCCTGTTTTTATATAATGTAATACTGTACTTATTTTTGGTTTCATTGGAGAATGAAATTTCCACCTAAGCAGTCTGAGAAAATATTTTAAAATGTTTGCTATTCTGTTCTTTCCTGTTGTAAATTAAGAATCACAGTCTGTTTTACGTATATTTGTATTTTAAATTATTTCCCCTCTTTTTGTATTTTCTTCTTGTCTCTAACTGAGAGCTTGAAGTCTGCTACCTTTCAAGAGGCCCTCATGAGTGGCAAATGGGAGTGCAGTGGTCTGTGACACAGCAGTGTTCCCTGAATTCCAATTCCCAGTGCTTGTGTTAAGACTAAATGGCTTTCATGGTACCTTTCAGTAGTAGCAATGGGATCAAGTAGTGTGCTTACTATATATAAATAGAATTATTAACTATGGATGAAGTATCACTGATGAGATAGGGACTGATGTAATAGGAGTGTTTATATACAGTTCTGATAATGTGCATAATCCAAAGCAAGGTCTCTCAGTTGTAGAGAATGGGAGTGAATTATCAAGCTGAGCAAGTGCTCATATCAGGGAAATGCTCTGAAAATAAAGACATTTCCCTCACAAGATTAGAAAAATCAGCACAAGATGAGGGAGAGAATGTAGCACAGTGGCAGACGATACATTGCTCACCAAAGGTTCCAGTTTCAATCACCAGTATTGTCAGCTAAAGATGGGCAAGACCCCTGTCTGAAACCTTGGAGAGTAGTTGTCAGTCAATGTAGGTGTTTTTTATCAGCTTGACCAAAGGTTTGATTCTTTATAAGGCAACTTTCTGTGCATAATGGCTTTGATGGGTACACTGGCATGCAAGGGTTTGAGGCTCAACATCTGACAGCTCTGACTTTGCCCAAGACCCTAAAAAATTGATGCCAGGTAAACTAGACAATACAGAGATAGACAAGTCTGGCCTAGCATGAATGCACATACAATACTAACAAAACTACCACCATATCAAAAGTCACACCTGTGTATACAACTCACCTATTATTTGGTGGTGATGTGAGGGGAATCCGTTGTGAAACCTATGGAGATCTATAAGGAAGGAGGTGCTGAAAATGCAGATCCATGATTTTCAAGAGTTCATTCCATGGAAGCAGATTTGATGATGATTTGGCTGGCAAATGAAATTCTGTGTCCAAATTATCCAAAAATATGCTTAACTGTGCACTCGGTAAGTGTGGACTGTGCTATCTCTTTCTGTTCCTCTGGGCTTCACAATCTACTGTTTGTTGATTACATCCAACTCCTGTGTCACTCCACTTCAATGGTGGCTGGCAGCTTTTGTGACAGTGGAGCAATGAATCTGTTATGGGGTCAGCCAGAGTTTCACATGCACTCTCCAGGACTGCATCCACACTGCAGAAATAATCCAGGTTGGCACCATTTTAACTGCCATGGCTTTATGTTAGGGAATTTAAAGTTGAGGCTAAATCCCAGAATAGATTTACTGCTCCACTGATATGGAAGCAGCTATCCTCTGCTGTTTCTACATCTTCTTCCCCCTTTGTTGCTTCATTTTTTCTCCCTCCTGTGTCCTCCCCTTCACTTTTTTCTGTGTTCCCCCATGACTCTGTCATCCATAATAGCTGTGTCCTTCCCCTCCCCTGGTTGCTTTTAATTCTGCCCCCTTGGCAACCTACTAGGCAGTAGCATGGATTAAAATGATCCATTTTCATGCTTTATATTTTTATCTGATGATCGGTCATCTTGCAGAGTAAAGCACCAGCCCTCACCATGTCCTTTTCCTAGGAAGGGACAAGAAGGGGCTTTGCAAACGCCGAGATGCCCATGGCACTGCTGCGCCAGTGATACCCCGCTACTTTCTTTTTTTCTGTGCAAGTCCAAAGCAGTCTAATAGTTCTTCAGCATCATGGCAGTAAACATAGCCTGATAAGCGTCATTGCTTTGAAAGTCCCCGTGCAGTCAGAATGTCCTTTCTTTCTACTGGATCTGCTGCTCTTCTCTATTGCATTTATGGTTGATCTGTAGTTCTAAAGATTGTTGTTATTATTAATTTTATTTAAGCCTTATCATTTTGCAGAACTGAGACTAAAGGCACCTTACAAAATTAAAACAGATACAATACTTTTAAAACAAAAGATCAGTAATAAAATATAATTAAACAATCAGTATCATTAAAATCAATGTAAATCAATTTAAAAATCTAACTGTTGATACTGTTAGATCATCACATGCAGTAAAACCCTGGAATACTTGTAAAGTGCTAACAGATGAAATTATGTTTTTGTTGCTGTTGTTAATAGAGTTGGACAAATTATTAGCCTTACTGCAAAGGTAAACCGGGCGTTCACTACCAGTATGGAGGTAAGAAACAACACTTCTAAAAATGTGATTTGTTTTCAGTGGATATAATATATAGCAGGTGTGGGCAACTACCTTGGGTTGTGGGGCATGTTTGCCTTTCATACACCAGCTCCAATGAGTAGTGAATTTTAAAAGTTTGTATTCTTTATGATCAAAATATTTTGTTGACATAATTTGTAAGAGAGGTGAGCATAGACATTGAAGTAAAATCCCATAAATATCTGCTGTCTTTTGTAGACAGTTGATTGAAAAAGTGACATTTTGTGGGATTTTGACCTATACATTCTGGTATAATTGTTTGGTATCCAGTCCATATGCTATAGACTAGGATAAACTTGCTATTGGGGTTAGGAAAAAACAACAGATTTTTAAAAAAGTTGTTTTGTTTGTTTTTTGTTTAAACTGTTTTTTGGGGCTGTTGTTTTGTTTAAATCAAGTTTTTTTTGCATTAATGTGTAGGACTGCACCAATATAGGAATAAATCAGAAAATTAAGTAGCAAAATGCAGTTCAGTTGTTATGACTACTAGCTTAAATACTAATTGTTCTTTAAAAACTTCTCTTTTAAAGCAAGTTGCTTTGGGTGAATTTATGTTAATTGAAAGAATTGTTTCTGAATGGCATTTCTCAAACTAAAATAAGTAATTAAAAGAAGCAACTGACACTGGATACTGGTCTAACAATGAACAAATGCCAGTAACCTGTTAATGTTAAAATGTTTAAATTCAAGCTGTAATTGTCGTTCCAGTAAGAAGGCTGGAAAATAGTAATAATACCTAAACTTCTTTAAAAATATGAATAATCATTTAAAAAAATGAGTGTGTGTGTTTTAAAAAAATTGATTTAAACCAACTGGTTTAAACCAGCTACTTTTCTTAAAAAAGAAAATTGTATTTCAAATATGCTTTTAAATTGCTTGTGTGCTCTAGCAATGAGAGAAAGAAAACCTATGAAGGAAGGAAATGTATAGTGCAGCCTGAAGCTGAAATCTCAAAGCTGGAAGATTTTACTTGACAAGTGTCAAGGCAAAGTTTGAATACTCTTTCCAGTGGTGAAACAGACAAGCTGTTTTTATGTTTTTTGGCTTGAGACTAGTCAGTTTCAACTTTGCTGAACACTAGTATAAAGAAGGAGCACAATATCATGTGCATATGATAAGAAATGTCATTCTTCTTCGTGGTCTCTGTGAGTCACACAATTGGGTATTCTTACTCCTGCGCAGAAATACCCAGTTGTGTGACTGCAGATGACCACTCAAAGAATCACAGATACAGGTAAGCAACCTGTCCTCCTAATTGTCAACAATGATATTGTAGACACTGGTAACTACCCGGAGTTCAAAAGTTCTGTTGTTATCTTTACATAGGTTGGTGTAAAGGTTATATTACAGGATCCACTTACTGATGTTCAGAAACGAATTAGTGTGGCATTCTCTACGTATGTGGCAAGACCAGGCTGTAATGAAAAGGTAATACATTTCTTCGTAAAAATCTAGATCATCTTAACAATTTAACAGACATGTTAAAAATTTTATTGACATCAAATTTGTGTGCAAGCAGTTATTAGTGTTGCATCTGTGTTAAAAGGCTTACATGTACACCTACTTTATAGTGAAAACAAAAATATAAAGCTATCAGTTCTGTGCTACAAATGAATTATACAGTACACACCTATGATCTCTTTGACTCAAATTACTGATGATGGCCAGTTAAATCTTCTGGCTGACAGAACCACCTTCCATTAGTAGAACAGGGAGGGGCAACATTTCCCCTTTGCTGTGCAGCCCCTGAGAATAGGCTTTGATCAGATGAAAAGATCTAGTCCAACATCCTGTTCACATTGTAGCCTACTGGTTGTACAAAAGGAAAGTCCGCCAAAGGGACACAAGTTCATCCCCCTCCCATCTTGCACTCCAAACCAATTGGTAAATAGAGGCATACTGCCTCTAATACTAGGGGTGATACATAGTTTCCCTGACAGATTGCCATTGGTGGCCCCATCCTCCATGAATTAATCCATGCTACTTTTAAAACCATTTAAGTTGATCATTCTAACTGATTTTGTGTTAGTTAATTCCACAACCTGCTCTGTCCCTTGTTAGCATCCTTCCCTTTTTCATGTTCTAAATCTCTCACCATTTTGCTTCAGTTGGGTTCTAGTTTTATGAGAGGAGGAAACTCTCTCATGGCCCTGGAGACTTGAGTTTATTTAGAATAGCCAGGCATTCCTGTACAGTACTACCTCTGGACCTATTCTGTACTTCATTTCCCCTGTTTCTTCATCTGCTCCATATCCACCAGGTTTATTTATTTTTATTTATTTATTTGGAGTACAGGTTGAACACTGTTTCCCTTTTGGAAGAAGACCGAGCAAAGAAGGTGTTAATTTTGCCTTTGCTCTGTCCCTTGTTAGCGTTTCTCCATATTCTCCATGCAGCAGCCCTATCATTTCTTTTTTCTTCCTTTTGCTATGGACGCATCAAAAAGTCTTTTTTATTATTTTTAACCTCTCTAGCAAGCTTGAGCTCATTCTGAACTTTACTTTTTCTAACTTTCTCCCTACACATGTTAGCCATTTG
Source organism: Urosaurus nigricauda (assembly GCA_034509955.1). Taxonomy (NCBI): domain Eukaryota; kingdom Metazoa; phylum Chordata; class Lepidosauria; order Squamata; family Phrynosomatidae; genus Urosaurus; species Urosaurus nigricauda. The sequence continues at coordinate 45,725,930 of JAOEGL010000002.1, read as the reverse complement.
AATTCTTCCTTGGTGGTTCCTCCCTTTTCCACTTCTTTTCCACTTCTTGTACATGCCTTTTTAAATCTTAGATTAGTTAAATTTCTTTAGGCATCCTTCCTGATTTCCTTATATGCCTCTCATCTTTCCTTTTCATTGAAACTGTTTGAAATTGTGCTTTCAGTATTACACTTTTAACAAACTCCCATCCATCATGAACTCCCTTCTTTTTTAGTGTTCCTGACCATGGGATCATACCCTGTATTTCCTTAAGTTTTCTGAAATCAGCTTTCTTAATGTCTGGAATGCACCTCTGTCTATAGCAATAGCAGCTTCATTTATATATCACTTCATACTGTACTAAGCAGTCCCTAAGCAGTTTACAACTAAGCTAATTGCCTCCAACAAGCTGGGTACTCATTTTAGCCACCTTGGAAGGATGCTAGGCTGAGTTGACCCTGAGCCCCTGGCTGGGATTGAATTCACAACCTTGTGGTTTGTGAGTGAGTGGCTGCAACACCACTTTGCTTGGCTTCTCTTTTCTGCTGTATAACAAACTGCAGGAGAAAATAATAATAATAATAATAATAATAATAATTATTATTATTATTATTATTATTATTATTATTATATCCCAGTCACTCCCACTTAAGGATCCTTCAATTTCCACCCCATTAACCAAGTCATCACTGTTATTTAGTTTCACATCTAAAATAGCTGCTCCCCTTGTTGCCTGTTTACCTTCTGAACATTGACATTGTCTCTCAAGGCAAGTGAGGAATTTGTTGGACCTTGAATTAATGGCAGAGTTTGACATCCAACAAATATCAGGATACTGTAGTTGAAATCCCCCATTTCTACTACATCTCTCCTTTCTGAATGTGTGGTCATCCTTGTTCCAGGAAGGCATCATTCAATTCCTCAGTCTGGCGTGGAGGGCTGTGCTTTCTTACCCCCTTAATTTTTGCGTTGGTCAATGTATGGGATTGTTGTAATGTTGCAGTCTTACTGCATTTAGCACATGACAATCTTATGTTTCCAGTTTTGTTTTCTAAAAAAGTTTTTGAAAACGCTAACCCAGCTTTCTCTTTTCTTTTTGTACATTCAGAAGACAGCAACAATAAAATAATCTGTAAAATTTAAGAATATATACATCAAGATATTACTTGGCAAGCACTTTTTTCTGTGTAGCATGAATTTAGCTTCATATAAAAGTAACAGAACACATTCTATACATTACTCTTGTTAAATAGGTTCAAAGTAGACTTTTACTCTCACTTAAAACCATTTTTAACATCATGTTCAGGTTGTCTTAAAACAAGTAAAACTTCTCACTGCACAAGATTTCATGGAGCACAACCTGGCTGCTGAAAGAAGGAAAATCCGGTTGGATCACGGAGAGGTCTTTAACAATCTTATGGAAGAATGTGGCATAGATGATGGTAAAGCAAACTCATTCCTGAATATTCCTCCCTCTCCCAAAAAATGAGGAATTTCAAAGGCAACACTAGGATTACTTTAGGAGTGTTAGGGCACTTAGGACCCAGGGTCAGTGATGTCACTAGGGGAAGGGTATGGGAGGTTCACACTAGGTGTGCGTGTGGGGGGGGGGGGGTGACACCACTGGTTCCCAAACATCAACCTTCTGGCAGAAATGGGATGTGGTGTTTGCTCAAGAGATGATGTGAACGGGGCGAGGCTCAGTAGGAGGCAAAAGGAGAAGCTCCAAATTTAAAAACTTTTCTAATTAAAAAAAAATATTTTTAATTTTAAAAAATTATTTGTTTATTCTTTTAAGTTTTTCTTTAAAAAATCACATCTTACCAAATTTTCATTTTAACTACATGAAACAATGTACATGTAAATAAATTTAGGCTGTGCATATGATATTGTAATTTAAATGTATAATTTTAATTTTGCTAGTTGTTTATGTCACTACTGTTGCCATTAAATTTAGTGGTATACAGGAAGTACAATTTATGAGAAACTTTAGTACAAAAACATTAGTAAGGATTCTGTAAGGATTGATTTGGGAGGAAAACCCACTGGGTGACACCAACCCTAATGACACCACCGCTTCTAGTCAGTGGTCAGCACCCAATGTTCTTATATCATGTGCATCTCTTTCTTGGCCTGTCTTTGGCTATCTGAAACCATGGTCATGCTGGCTGGGAATCTCTGGGAATTGTGCTCTGAAAAGTTACTTTTCCGAGCTTTGTTTCCCTCTCTCTCCTAATCGCACAAATGAATGTATTATGTTAATCTGTTATAGGATTTTGTCTAGTGGGCCAACAGAATTTCATACATTTTTGATTCCATAAATCTAAGTTAGCTACATTGAAAAATGTTTTGAATTCATAACCTTTAAAAAGTGCTTCTGAACAGACTCATAGGTTTAACAAAACATTGGCTTTTTCATCAGGCAAGGTGTTAGGGGAAAAAATGAAGATGGCAGTCATAGGCCTGTATTTTGCTGTTTCTAATGGACACAGGCTGAAAACAACCTTCTGCAGAACATTCACTGTCTTGGCCCCTAGATTCTGGAACAACTTACCAGAAGAGATCAGTTTTATCAACACTTTAGATTACTTTAAGAAGGCACTTAAGATGGATCTCTTCCAGAGGATCTATCCACCCGATCTCTTATAACCAACCACAAGGAATACCTCCACTTCCAAACTCAACAACATGGATTAGACAATGACTTCGTTATTCTAAAGGTTGGCAGCAGTAGCATTGTAGCATAGAGAAGTAGCACTTTAGTACTGTTATAGTTGTCTTAATGATTGATTGTATTTTTCTATTTTATTCTGTAATCTGTAATGTTGTTTTTACTTGCTGTAATCCTGCCTTGAAAATCTTCTAGTAACCACATGGTCAAAGGAGGAGGTGTCAGCCTGCAAATAGCTCTCCTTACCATTTAATTAAGGCCAAAATACAGGCCTGTGACTAACATCTTCATTTTTTTCCCTAACACCTTGCCTGATGAAAAAGTCAATATGACTTCAAAAGCTTGCAACATATAATTGTGCATTTTGGTTGGCTTAATGAAGGTATCATTGTCTGGATGTCATAGGTTTAACAGTTTGTTTGGAGTAGCTGAAATCAAGACTGATGGTATAACATCTCATTTCAGCTTAGGACTTTACCACACGTAGGGAAAATTGGGGGTTTAAACAGGCATTATCCAGCGATATTCATGCAATTGCAGTGAAGATTTTCACAAGTAATGCGATTAAAGGTGACTTATCCCAGGAGTAATCAGCAACAAAACATTCACAGGGAAAAGAAATTGGCAACTGTTCATTACCCACAGTATGATATGTTGTTGAAAAATAGCTCATGTGCTTTCTGTTTCTCTCTTTAAAAATATACAGCCACAGGTAGCACTGGGTGACTCTTAACAGGGACAAAAAGCCAGCAGGTTGAAATCAGTTCGTATTAACAGAACTTCTCACTAAATAACTATACAGTGCATGAAGAAGTCACAAGGTGGAATTTGTCTTCTAAATACGAATTCTACAACTAGATAAATAGGTTCAAAGTACAAAGGAGTCAGATGTAGCCAAACGGCAATACTGGGATTGTAAAACAGAGCTATCTGGGGCAAAAGCCAAACATCAGGTCATATTGTAATGACCAGCATGTAAAAAACCCAACATCTTAGCTTTTCTGTAGTTATCTCTTCTTCCTTGGTGGCAGCTCTCTCTTTCTACTACTGAATGGACTTGTAATCGAAGGTTTTACTCCAAAGTGTACATTAATAGCAGGGTACACTAATTAATTTCTGATTAAAACTGTCTTGTGCTCTTCTAAACATAGCCTTAACATTATAGGATTTTTCTTGTGGAATAAAGACCTTATAAACTCTAAACTATATTAGGCATATTGATTTCAAGATGAAGATGCTAAAATAAGAGAGTCAAGAACTGCAGCCTGGTTAGTGGTTTTTCTGATATGTTCAACTACTTCATTTATACATTTTAGGCCAAATGTGCAATCAAGAGGAAGATGCAGTTTCCACAGATCTTACTCATGTGCAGAGCATTGAACTTGTCTTGCCTCCTCATGCCAATCATCAAGGAAATACATTTGGTGGTCAAATTATGGCTTGGATGGAGACAGTGGCTGCTATTTCAGCAAGGTATCGTTATACTTTTTTGGTGGGGAAATTCAGTGTTCTTCTGTGACAGATACTGCTGGACAAATCTAGTGGGTAATCCAAGTCTTTTTTTTTTCTTTTTTCTTTTTTTGTCTACTACTTTAATGTTCATCTAATCATGCAGAGAATCCCATCATTCCCCTGTTGCTTGGTACATGTAGCTCTCTCTTTTTGTGTATGTGAGACATGAATTTCTATTAGAATTCCCTTCACACACCAGTGGGCCTGATTCATTGCTAGGATGCTGGATGTGTCATCCCCATTCATTATTCATGTAGCTTTGATTTGCAACCTGAACTTATAACAATAATATCTGGGTTTTCTTTGTTGCAAGACAAACATCTCATTTTATTAAAATTGCAAATCTGTCACAGGTTTTACACAGTCATGATCTGAGTGATAGTATTTATGTATAAGCATACCTTTCATATATTTGTATCTATAAATGTTTCCCCTCCCAAGATAAAAATGGTCCAGAAAAATGTGGTGTTGTTGCCATTACTTATTTGTAAACAAAACACACACATCAAACTGCAATATTTCCTTTTTATATTTAAAAGTGATGAGCCTAATCTATCAGGTTAAAATTATTGGAATGTTGTTGAAACAGTGCTAAATGGTGACAGAGACTTGTCCATTCTGCTTGACAAGTATCTGACCTTGCTGCAAAGATTTTGTAAAACAAGGCACAATTAGATTTGACCTTTGCAGGTGCCAGTTAAAGTTGCTATGGCCACAGACTTACAAGGAATAAAAATGAGGTTCACTTTTTTAAAAGCAGCTCTCAGAGAACAAACTGAATAAATGCTCAGAAAGGTTCTTACAAAATTTAAATCCTCTTCTTTTAAATCCTGTTTTTCTAAAGTTTATATTCCTGTACTAACCAAGAAGCATAATTGTTGGATCCAGCAGACACCCACTAGAATGAGACCTGGTCTTTTCTTTCAAGTATAATATACTACCATTTATAAAAGCATGAAAGGTTTAACCTTTCTAATAAAATGCTATCTGTTTTGAAACCAATCACAACAGTTAAAAAAGATTGCAAACTTCATCTAACTCTCTCCCTTCCATTCTTGACATTAATCTGCTTGTGTCTTTATTGTGAGTATTGCAAATGAGATATTTAGCAATTTAAATAGGAGGAGCAAATTATTCCTAATGAAAAACCAAAGTAATTTGAATGCATTATAAAGATGTACGATTCAATTAATTAGAAACAGATAATTGTGCACGCTTAACAATTCTGGTACATCATGAAGGGTAATTGAGTTAAGGCTGAGGATAAATAGTAATCCAAAACAGTATACTATCTTAGAGCTAAACAAAGGTTGGAGAGGAATTTTACACTGACACCACCACCTATACTACAATAAAAGATTGCCTATATCTTAGCAACATTTTTAGAAGCTATATACTATTAAAATAAAGTTACTAGAGGATTTAGCAGATTTCTCACATATAAAGGAATGCAGTCCGTGGGTGTATTTAAAAAAAGATCTTTCTCTGTTCACATATATGATTAGGTGGATGCTATTAAACAGAATCTTATTGGTGTACTACACTAGTGGCTGCACTTTTCCAAGGTCATACAGTAATGGTGGGAGAGGCCAGGCAAAGACACTGCACTATCTTTTATCCACTCCCTTGTCTCCCTCATGGTCTCTGCATGGTAGCCTTTTTCCTCCTATCACTACTGCCTGGATATGAGGGTGATCTGGCTGAGACATCTGTCACTCCATTGATCGCCACAGTTGATTCAGTTAATCTGGCTGCCTAGACAAGTGTCCCCTTCCTCCCTCACCACTCCATTTGTGTCCCTCTTCAAGCTGTGCACTTAGTGGAAGAGGATGACCATCCCAGATGGGAGTGTACCATTCTTCAGTCAATACAATAGCTGCGTCCCCTTGCTAGAACCTTCAAACAAGCTTACGGGCTTTCTAGATTGGCAAAAAGAAGTGTGTTCATGGCTGCATGAAACTCTAGCCTTTAGATGAGAAAAAGGGAAAATGTGCCATGAAAACACTTTTTTTGCGTTTTAGGGGAGAAGAAGCGCCTTTAAAAAGGTGCTGGTTTTCCCAGTTTCTTTTTTAAAAACTGTGGAAAAGTTTGTGGTGCAGCTGCTAAGCATTAAGGAAAAGGCAACTTCATGTCACACTTTCCTGTCAATCTAGAAAGCCCTATAGTTTCTAATTGCGCATAGTTACATTCTACTTTGGGTCTAGTAATGTAAATTTTTTTTAAAATGTAGAACAGAACCATGTCAGTGTCTTCTCCCAAGTGTACCGCACTGGGAAGTAGTAAGGTAGAATAACTAGTTCCCTGTACTTAATACTTCTCCTGTAACCATTGAATATTTACATTAAATTGCAAACTAACAATGAAGCGTAGCTTCTCCTTTTTGTTCTGCAACTGTAACTTTTTAATAGCTTGTATAGATAAAGAGATTTGCCTTCATAAAAAGTGTGCCTTCATGAAATAGTGGGGGAAGAATATTGTCTGTTGCAAGGGCGAGCTGGTGTTCTACTCCATGCTGGTGCCTCCTGCTTTTTTGTGGGTGTTTCATGACAAAGGGAGACAGGAGAAAAATGTGTTTTATACCATGGACCAGAAGCTTATATGATTCAGATGTCTGATTTTTAAACTAGATAAAAGCCAAAATGTTATTTTGAGAAAAAAGAAAGGAAAGATAATTTTTTTTAAAAAAAAAAAATAGCTATATGATCCATAAATAGAACCACCATCAGAGCTGAATTATAACTGCAAGGCAATACAGCAAGGGTTTTGGATAGACAGTACAAATATATTTATTGGAGTTAGAATGGCTACAACCTTGTTGGTGATAGTTGTTAGAGTCTTGGCACATCATAGGCCAGTGATTTATGTACTGGTTTTTTGAGTCCTGACTCCACTTGCAGAGGCCTGTTGGGAATCTGCAGGATGACAGTAAACAGGAACCTTATAGGCATCTGCTTATTGTTCGTTTCCCCATGTAGAGATAAGTCAGGGCAGCCAAGAAAATGGACCTTGCCCCTTGATACCTGCCTTCCCAAATTTCGTTCAGGATATCCTCAAAATGAGGACAACGAAATTTAGGCCTCATATCCCCACAAATGAATCTAGTCCAGTATCAAAATTACAAACCCCTTAGTTCCGACAAGAAGTTGTACAAAGGCAACATTAATCATCATGCCAGGGAAGGATGGTTACAAAAGGTGACTACTCAGCAGCATGTTTCCTGGCTGAAATCTTTCCTGGCTCCACCACCCACTGGGTAACGGGCCCCAGATTGTCTGGATGTTGGGAATGATAGGCAAAGAGTCCATGCTCTGTGGAGGAGCAACAAGGAAGGACATGCCAGCAAGGCAGAGAGGATGTCACCATCCCTGCATCTTCATTCTTCCTTCACAGCCAGGAAATAAGTCTGGATTTTTATTGGATCTCTAAAGGTTGCCGTTTTCACCTTAGAACTTTTAATAAAATCAGAATTAGATGTAAACATGGAATTTATGATTTGTATAGATCATGCTTTTTATTGAAACATTGACTAGTCACATTTATATGAACAAAAAAAGAGATTATATTCTTATTCTATTTTTCCTTATTCCTGTTTCAATTCAGTCGCCTGTGTCATAAGCATCCAACTTTGAAATCCGTAGATATGTTTAAATTTCATGGACCTTCAACTGTTGGCGACCGGCTAGTTTTCAATGCTATAGTTAACAATACTTTCAAAAAAAGGTAAAAAAAACTCCTTTTATATAACTAATAGTGTAGCATTGCCCTAAATGATTTTGATTTTAAAACTGTTTTTTTTCTTATCAGAGTGCAGTAAGAATATAAAAATTAAAAAATATTTTTAAAAATCATACTGTTCTGTGTTAAAACATATGATTCAGATTACTGTTATCCTTATATATAATACTATAGATCATAGTCTCTGATCTGCATGTACTATTATTATTATTGACCACTTCCTCACTAATATCAGTGTTCTGCTTCTGCATTTTCATTTTAAAACCACTAGCACCATCATTTTAACACAATTTAAGTTACTAAACTGAGGCTGTCCTACTTTGTCATACTCATACATATCATGAGGCAATATAATTCGTTGGATAAGAGGATAATGCTTGGTAAATAGAAGGCAATAGGAAAAGAGGGAGCCTGTATTGCAAGTGGCTTGATTCAATCAAGGAAGCTACAGCCCTGAGCAAGACCTGAGCAAGGTGATCGATGACTAGGGATCTTTGATGCCTCTCAGTCATAGGGTCAACATTCATCATAGTCAACTTGACAGCAAAAAAACAAAAAAAAACCAAGAACAAATAAAAATGATAGTGTTTAGGGAATTGAGAGAGGATCCACTGGTAAACTTCCATTGGTTAAACAGTGAATTCCAGTAGAATGGGAGGGGAAGTAATACCTCTTTCCTTTCAAACCTTTGTGCACCCCCAGAAAGCTGATCCTGGAGAATTGGTTTTCAGGCAATGCAGAAGGGTACAGGGAAAGAAGTTCTGGAAGTTCACAAGTGTACTGAATTTAACATTTTGCTTCAAGACTGTAGAGTTCATATGGAGTCTTACCACTCACCAACCACCACAACATATAGTGTTCCAATGACTTAAATTCTGATTGTTTTTTAAAACAAAAAAGGCAACCCATATGAAATGTGATTCTATATACTGATAGTACATAGTTCTGTATTAATATTGAATAATAATGGTGTTGATATCATAGACCTGTGATAAAACATTGTACAGATTTAAAATGAAATAAGTCCTTGAATTCAATAAGATATATTCCCAAGCAAGGGTACATAGAATTACTACCTAGAATTAATGTTTCCTGCTTTTTTCTAAAGTACCTATTATTACTATTAACATTTGTTAATTTTTTTGATACTCACATTCCCCCCAAACTTGAACTCTACATGGATTAAAAATTGAAAAGGAATGCAACATAATTATAACTTCTCTGTATGATTTTGTGATCAAAAAATCATAGATTACGGAGAAAAGCTTCCAGAACAATCACATGCAGGAACTCCAGATCTAAAACATCCCTGTCCACTGACCGTTCAGAATTTTCTTTTGAAGATACCAATAAAAGAAAGCTTATTATTCCTCTATATGGTTAGCTTCATTGTTGAAACTACCCATATCACTAAAAAGCTTCCCCTAATAGTTAAAGGAGGTCTTCCAGTAATTTCAAGGCAGCTGGTGCTTGTCCTGCCCTTTAGGCAAATGTTTAGCAACATTTGTATGGCAGCCCTTTATGTGTTTGAAAAGTGCTGTCAAGTTCTTTTCCCTTCAAATTATGTCAGCCTTTCCTTATAGTACTTGTTTTCCACAGAGCTTGGAGTATAGTGTTTTTGAACTACAGCTTCCTAAAAAAACCACACCTGCTATGCCCATGCTAGCTAGGAATTCAGGGACCTGCAGTCCAAAAAAGTAGTTTTCAAGTTTGCTTTTTCACTATTGACTTGTAATGCTCAATTAGAGGCTGCTAAACTTTGGCTGGTAAATTCATTAAATGCTATTCTTTCAGTATTGAGGTTGGCGTTCGTGTTGAAGCTTACAACTGTGAGGAATGGGGGAAAGGTCAACCACGGCATATTAACAGTGCGTTTCTAATTTTCAATATTTTAAATGAACATGGAGAAGCTCTTATTGTTCCTAGAGTGAAGCCCTCAACAAAGGTGAGCTCTTTTTATAACAGTATGAGTTGAAGGTCGAGACTGCCACATTATTGATTTATAAGTGTTAGATTAATTGTCTAGCAACAAACATGGTGCTTTAAACATTTTAAGGCAAATGCCTTCTCATTTAACCCACTTATTCTAAAATGCTTTGGGTTGATTTTTTTTTAATTTGGAAGGTGATTATTTAAGTCATATCTGTGAAGTACTGTGTCATTCCCAGGTGAAAGATCTTATAATAGCTATCTGATTCTGGCCAGAGCAGAGTTATGCTTTTTGGATTGCTTTGCAGTAAATTTACATGTTTTATTTAGTGGGCCATCTTCATCTAAGTTTAAAAAAAAAAAAAACAGCAACGTTGCATTATACACTGGAAAACTTCTCATGTATAATCTGTTAATCTGAGATTTAAATAAAATACAAATATATTTAATTTGAAAAGAGTTGTTAAAATACATGAATTATAACTAATCTTGTCTTTTTCTTGCTTGCTCACTATGAAGGATGGTTTAAGGAGATACCACGGAGCTATTGCACGTAAGAAAATTAGATTAACCAGGTATTAATAATCTCAAAAGATAAAAGATATTTAAAATACCATTAACTGTGCAAATTATGTTATTTCTCTGCTGATATAGTGCTGACCATGTTTAATTTATGAAAATGCTCACTTCATGATAAAATCCTCATGTGCTGTATAAGCACATGGTTTTAAAACCATTTCAGCTTCTTTTAACATGTGAAATGGGGTTTTAGTCTGTTTAAATTTTTCTTCACGTTGTTAATTTTTTATATTGTTTGAATTTATTTTAATTGTAGGCTGCCCTGCAATCCTATAATAGAGGATAAGACACCAATATTTTCATATAAATGGATACGAATGCAAGTCAAATCAATTTGGTATCTATCCACATAGTATTAATCCATCTTGAATGCATACAGTTCAGAAATTTACTCCTTCATATAGAATGGTAATTAAAGGGAATGAAGGGTGCTGTCATGGAGCAGGATGCACTGGTGGCTTTCCATCAATATAAACAGTGGAATTCAGGAAAGATGGGATGAGACATTGTCCACCTATCTGCTGCAGCCTCCTATGCACCCCAAAGACTTCCTTTAGAAAATTGGGATGTTTTTGAAGCTAAGACAAGCTGAGACACTGAGGGAATTAATTTCTTCTTTGCTGGTGAAAGAGCACCAGTGTGATATTGGACTTTGGTTGGACAGCATCCACTGCCTATCCCAAACATTCACAGCTTGTGATGACTTGCTGTTTATTAATTTTGTGAAAGAAGCCTAGAACAAGAATAATTTGATGTTTGGTTTAGAGTTGTCACACTCTTACCTTCAGATGAGCATTTAAATATTCCACAATCTGGTGATTTCCTCAGTTTTCTTTTGGCCTTCTTTCCACATGATATCAACTTCAGGAAATACCGTCTCTTGAAGAAGGAAGACAGTTGCACCCCTGAATTCTGGGATGGAAGCAACAAAGTAAGATTTATAGTGGGATGGGAATTGTATTGTTGGACTGCAGTTCCTAGCAGCTCATCATAGTCAATGGTCAGAAAAGTGGGAGTTGCAGTCCACAAATCATTTTTATTTTAGCTTTTCATGTGTATATCCACCATGCAAAACATTTAGGTTATGAGTAACAGTGACATAATCTATATTAGACAATGTTCTACCAGGTGAATTGACACTGCTAGTAGATTTAAATCCTTCTCCCATCTGCTGTATTCTGAGGGGAACACTGAGGAGTAGACTTACAGGGTGAAGGGAACTATAACATATTGGACAAGATCCCACATTGGAAGACATAGCTGTGATGACAGTGTCACAGCTACATCTCCTGATGCTGCCCCCCAAAACCTACCTTTTCAGCTGCACAGTTCCACCAATAGAAGGATTTCTAAGGTGCCAGAGAGCAGAGCAGTATTCAGGGCCTTTACTTTAGGCAGACATACTGCTGCCTGTCGCAAAGCACCTTGCTTCTGGAAGAGAGCAGGATTTGTTATCACTCAGCACCCCACTGTCCAGTGCCTTGGGAATCGTTTTAGTGGTGGTGGAGGGCATCCTGACTTTAAAGGTAGGTTGGGAGCACTTTCAGTCATTGCAATGGTGCCAAATTGACCAAATAGATACCAAATTGACCATAAACACATTACAATAATTTAGTCTCAAAAATCCAGTTTATAACATTATAAATACAGAGCATAATGCCAGTATATATCAAGAAAACACAGGTGCTCAAGCACATGCCACCATTTAATAATATGGGGTTTGGTGAGCCTCGGATACTCCAGTCAGGCAACACCTAGCCCACAGATGTGACAGGCCCACTGTAAATAGGTTACTGTGGGTTTTTTGGTTACCACTTCCACACTGCTTTACTCTCTTGTATTTCTATCATCATAGATTCTTGCTCTGAAACCTGTTTGTTTGCATGTTCAGAAGTTTGGTTAACTCATCAGTGAAATACAGATTGGTTGTTTTTAATTAGCATTCTCTTGAATAATGTGAGAAATACTGCCTGTAGAAAACCTATGTTTCTGCAGCATAACAACAGGAGAACACAGTCACTCCTACCTAAGGAGCCTGCTCCTTCCACCTCATTAACCAGATCATCACTGTTGGTTAGGATCAGATCTAAAACAGCTGATACCCTTGTTTCTACTTCCACTTTAAAGACACCTGCCAGGCAAGTGAGGAATGCAACCCATCCCTTGTCAGAAGTCCACCTCCATGAAACCACACACTATCTATTTTATTTATTTATTTATTTATTTATTTATTTATATCCTGCCTTTCTTCTGATGTAGGGATTCAAGGCGGTTAAATTGCAGATCATGGTCCCAAAAGCCAAATTATTCCCAGTGGCATCATCTATAGAGCCAGTTGTTCACCTCCGCTATTTTTCTTTCCCTTCCTGGTCTGTGCCCTTCCAGTGGAAGGACAGACAAAATAACTACCTGTACATCCAGACCCTTCAACTTCCTACCCAGAGCCTCATAATCCCTTACAATATTATAAAATATTATAAAAGTATCATTAATTCCAGTGTGGATCAAAAATAAGGGATAATTGTCAGTGGGCTTGAGGAGACTTGTCATTTTCTTTGTTACACTGCTGATTTTTCCTCAGGAAGACAGGACACCACTCAAAGCATCTTATCAGTCACACAAACTATTGACTTTGTACCCCTCATCATGTAATCCCCTGCAACCACAACATGCCTCCTCTGAGATTTGAAGATACCATTCCATGTGCAGAACTTTCCAAGTCTCATACACATTCTCCAAGGACTGACACTGATGCTCTTCTTTCTTCCTCTTACCATTATTGATAAGGGAGAGAGCTTCCAATCAAGTCTGTATCTTCAAACTCACAGAATTGTTGCTGGTCCTTTACTTCTACGTGTCACATTCTTGCATTTATCTCCTGTGTATGGGGACTGATCTCCTCCCCAGAGACATCCCCACCCAATCAAAACATCCCTGTTAATACCACCTGTTTGCAGAGCTCCATTTGTTCCTGTTTCACTCATTGCAATCCTAACACATTTACTACAGTAAGAAGAAAGTCCCACTGAACCCAGTGACCATTTTGAGCCACACAGAAAATATTGCATTTTTCATCAAATCACAACAATGGTACATACTGTTTGGTACCTTGAACTGTTGTGACTCCACTACAGAACTATATACCTTGATTTCCTTAATAAATTATTAACTTTTTAAAAAAATGCTAGTAGTTATGGATTTTAAAATAGAGCAAAGGAAGAAGCAAAAACGTTTTGAGACAGAGCTGCTTAGACACAGGTTAACAGAAGCAGGTTTAATACCTTTGATTTGTAATGAGCAATAACTCTTCACCTTTTGATCTTTTCTGCCATCCTGTTGGTTTGATTGTCTATTTAAAAATGAAAATATGTGTAGCAAAGGAGAACTGCTAAGAAGCAGTGAAAAGTAGCTTCACAGTTATTTAGCCTGAAATTCCCAAGCACAATTGAAGTTATAAAGAACATGTCTTTTAATTGGTACTTACTTGACACATTAGATACTAAATTCAATTTCTGTTTGCCTGATATACATGCAAAACTTGTACGGTCATAGAAAGTGTTACTGAAAAGGACAAAATCTACCAAATTACATCCTTAACAATTAATGGGAATAAGCCCAATGTTTTTTTAATTCTTATAGCTCAAAGAAAAACCTGCAGGACTGGGGAAGTGTGTAAAACTTTGTTGATTACTTTGCTAACCCACCTCATTACCTTAAATAGACACATAGGTTTGGAGCCAAAGTCGTGCAAATAAAAGACCTTTGCAGCAAATCTTCTTTCTCCTTTGTACACCTGCTACTGCAGCACTCCAGAGGATATTAGCTCAATAGTTTTTATTAATAACTGTATATTTTGATTTCTTTTCTCAAGAGAACAAAGGCCAGTTAGCCTAGGGAAATCCTAGCCAACCAGTCTCCTAGCATATGTTTCACTGACTACTGGTCTTTCCCCCCGTATGTACCATTCCCATGGAGATGGTTTTCACTGAAACTCACTACTGTCAATCTGGCATGATGCTCCATTCTGAGAGATCAAAGAATGAAAGTTTTTGCAAAAGCAGTAACTCCACTGAGATGGTTTGAAAGGCAACAGAATAAATGAGCAGAGGGAGCAAATTAGTCCCATATCCTTGCACTCTCTTCATGTGGATAGCAGTATCTGAAAAGGAGAGCCTCTGGTATCTGTGGTGATCCTCCTGTCAGAACTCTGAAAAATTGGGTGGAAAACCTCCATGTTACTGGATGGTTAATTTGTACATAAAAAGAGTGACAGTGAGGGTATACACCTACCCTATTCCTCTGCTAAACATGTTTATTTTGACCATATTTGAATACCTAAAAGGGGCTTAGGAACCAGTTCTCAAAATGCCCAACTGGGGAAAATATATAGGAATGGAAAGAGAAAATAACTATGCAAGAGCAGATGAAAGACTGAAGCAATCTCCTTCCTATCTCTGTCCCAGTTCCTGAAGTCATTTCATACCCCTCTTCCCCATTCATTACAATGTGCCATTCATAAACAAAGACACATACTAACAATGCAGATTTAAGGCATTAAATTTAATCTCTCATTGCACACACACACAGAAATGCGAGGTTTATAAATGTACTGCTTTATGACATGCACATTAGCCTTAAGTGTTATCACTTTAATCAGTGGAGAAGATTGCATTTTGACTGCATACATTTTTGTTATAAGACACTAATGCTACATTTACTAAATTTAGAGACCCTCACATAATAATGGTGAAGCCAGTTGCTTTGAGAGTTTTTCCGCCTTCTAATCAGAACTACAGAAATGAAATCCAATGTGCAAGATTCCTGATCTATACCAATGTGAACTCCTCTCTGGTAGGTAGCTTTGTAATTAAATAAAATTATTTACTGCTTGCATTTTTATTTGCTTTTGTTTCTCTTTCCATACTTCCCAAAGTGATATGTAATGATAATCTGATTTAGGATAATGGCTGAGATCCTGTGTTGGAGGCATAGCTACTCTTGAATTGTCCTTATCCAACCACTAAAGCCCACAATAAATACTAGCCAGCTGTCCTGAGTTATAGAGTTCTGTGCTGCTGAGAAACAGGGTGCTGCAGGACCAACCCCCTCTTGTCAGAGACCAATGGTGTAAAGAGCAAAAGCAAGAACCTCTGCGAGATTGTATCACAACACTGTTGCTAGCCGGCAGGAGGAAGATGGTTGTATCATGCAGCACCCACAGAATTCTGACACAATGGTTCCATGATCACAACTGAATACAAAGCAGTTACAAGATCATAACTAACTGTCGACCGGTCAGGGTGTGTATATGGGTGTATATATGTAAATAGATGTGTGTAAGTATAGCCCTTTAAACCACAACAAATTCCCATAGATCACTTCTTGCAGATTGGAATGCAGAGTAGGTAACTTTTTGATCCCTGCCTACTTCTCAGGGCTCTTTTTAAATAAAAAATTCCAACACATGTTTGACCCCACCAACAATACCACAACGAGTCACATTTTGTTCTAGTATTTAATCATACTCTAATCACAATCAAGATCAGTTCCTGTTCAAAATGTGAACATTTCCCATCACCACTGCAACTGAGGTCTTTTGTATCATTAAAAGCTTGAAAAGAAAAGGTCATTATTTATATAGCTTTGCCCCAGAAACAGATATGCAGTTTCAAATAGCTTATGTGCCTTGTTGTTGTTGTTGTTGTTGTTGTTGTTGTTGTATGCCTTCAAGTTGTTTCTGACTTTTGGCATCCCTAAGGGGTTTTCTTGACCATTTTTTCAGAGGGGTTTTTCCAATGAGGCTGAGAGTGAATCAGCCAAGATCACCCAGTGGCTTTCATGGCCGAGATGGGAATCAAACCCTGGTCTCCAGTCATAGTCAAACCACCACAGCATGCTAGCTCCCTTCTGTGCCTTTTGAATGCAAAAATAATTTAAATCTCCTTCTCACATGAATCCATAGGATTGCATTGTTATGCCAGTGCTCTTCCCCTAGTAGGCTGGGTCCCCTCCCCACAAAACCTGGCAAGCTGACTTTGAAAGTTATTAAGGTAATTATTGCGCCCTCGTGTGGCTCTGACCAGCCTGTGATACTCTAATATATGAATACACCAGTATGAAATGGACAAGTTGATTTCACTGCTTCTTATTGCAAGAAATGACACAACTCCTCTTTCCTATCTTTTAAAGGTCTCTTCATCCAAGGTGCCCATTCTTTTGCTGACAATCTGGCTGGCCTATTGAAATCAATTGAAGATGCATCTTTCCTATATATTCAGTTCTTAGAATCTGAGAGCAAAAAGATGAACAACATTTAAGGCCACCTTGAGCCCCACTTTTTCAGGGGAAAGGTGAAACATAGTGATTGGTTTAGTTAATAACTGTTGCAGGCACTTGAAAATGACCAATAGTCATTCTAATTTTCATGAATAAATAGGCAAGTAGAATAAAGTTTACAATCTTGCAAACGATCTGCCATCTAGTTTAGAATCAAGAACTTTATAATTTGTTACAGTACAGTGTGCCACAGCATCCAAATCTCCACTGAATTATTGCTCTTTAAACACTCTAAAATGCATCCCTCTTTTGGATTTCTCAAATGTTTGTCAATGCAATATA
This sequence comes from Urosaurus nigricauda, assembly GCA_034509955.1. Lineage (NCBI taxonomy): Eukaryota > Metazoa > Chordata > Lepidosauria > Squamata > Phrynosomatidae > Urosaurus > Urosaurus nigricauda. The sequence goes on along the minus strand of JAOEGL010000002.1, from coordinate 45,708,907 downwards.
TATTATATACCTGTCTAAAGTTTAAAAATAAATGCCCAAAAATTGGCCCCAAAATCCCAGGTGGATTTATTTACAAGTCAGTATGGTAATGTGATAGCAGCTCTCTCAGATTTTCCCATGTGGTGGGGAGAGAGTTTCATTCTCTTGAACCAAGCAGAGAGTCCTGGGTGATTTATTTCTGTTAAACAAAACAAACAGCTCCTCTCCTGCCCACGCTGGCCGCCACTGCCTGGGGAGTAAAGGGTGAAACCAGAGCTTAAACACTGAAGCAAAAATCCTCAGTTTAGAGTCTCTCTTGCTGTGCAACACACATAAACACACTGAAGGAGCCTCCAAATTTTACCCTGGACTTACCCCCGGGTCATGGCCAAATCCATAATCTTGGCCCCAAAACCTGCCCTCGATTTATACATGAGGTCAACTTTCAGTCAAGTATATACAGTAGTTTTTTGTATCATGACAGATACAAAAACGCACTTTAATTCAAGTGTTCCTTATTTTCTAAAAAGCACTTTAATGCAAGTGTACATTATTTTGTAAAGATTTTCTTTCTCTGCTGTTCAACTGGCAGTCAGATGTACATAAGAACAGAATATCATCAGGTCCCAGGAATGCATTTATTTCATGATTCTGAAATTACATTGATCATATTTGGGTCTCTGTTAGGTAAAACTTTTAGTAGCCAAAGATGGCCATCTTAAAAATAAATGTTTTTGGCCAGTATTACTTTGAAGATATCACACATAAGTAGAAGATAAGGGTAAGATACTCTGCATACAGAGGCTTGACAAGGACATCTGAAAAACCATCTGGCCCAACCTATTTGCCCACTGTAACATCTGTTAGGTGGTAAACACAAGCGACAAGGAATGCCCTTATGTGTGGGCATGGATCTATTCCTGACCACTTTTGAACAAGTCTTAAAGACCTAGTTATTCCAAGCCAAGGGTGTATGAAAGTGAAGGGACCCCTTGTCTCTCCCCTCATATTTATGTACAGTATTTTTATTAGAAGAGCTTGCCACATCCACTAGATATTATAGCAAGGTAGGCTGAGGTAGGATCTTCTTCCAAAACCAAGGACTTCTAGCTACTTCTCAGTTGGAAAAAAAACAAATCTCTTATGGGAGAGACTGGCCCCTTTCCACAAGATGGCAAAACTGTTCCTCACAGCCTATAGAGTCGGGGGGGGGGGGGGGGCTTTATTTGATCAAAAATATTTTTAAAATGTACTACTAAAAACCAGTATCGGCAATGTCTTCAGCCCCCAGACTAGGATAGCTGGCCATCCATTCTAGGCTGCCTGTAAAAAATAATACTGTTTTTGCTATGATGCTGCTTTGGCTATTTGAAATGTTGTTATAATTCATTGTTTATGTTTTGTTATTAAAACATCTTTGACAAAATGTGGAAACATATTTAAATAAATAGCCTTCAGTCCCCTGTATATTTATGGTTAGCAGAACTTCGTGGAATTATGCACAATGCACTTACAGAGCAACGCTACCTTGTACTACAGAGCACTCCAATGTCAGAGCATCTTTGGAATCCAAGGCCTTGCTGGCAAGACAATAACAAAATAAAAAAGAGGGAGGAGCAGTAATTCCCTGCCTCTTTGGACCAAAAACCAAACAAGTACCCTCCCTGTGGATTTGGCATAGTTTAGGAATTTTTTGACAGCAGGTCTGTAGGCTGGGCAGGCTCAGTGACCCAGGCCTGCTGTGTCATCTTTCCTTGCTTTGAGTGCTGAAGGTACATGCTGGAGAGTTTCTGCAGGAGCTAGAAGGGAGCATCCAAGGCCATTTCTCCACCCAGGACAACCTTCTATAGAACTGCAACCTTTGTATGTAAATCTGTATTTTTTTTACAAAAAATAGACAGCCCTATATTTCAATCTATTCTGCATCCTAATTTTCCTACCATATCAGACAGGCAAGGTCAGTGTACCTTCTATTTTTATTGCACTCTGAGAATGTAAAAAGAGTAGAATACCATGCTAGACAATATGATTCTGCTTAACTGCCATTCTAAACAAATATTCATATACTGTTAATTCCATTCTGTTCTTTAAAATATTTCTGTAGAAACTGTTATAGATGCTAAATTAAAGTGTATCTTAGAATAGAATAATGGTGTTATTTAATCCAAAATAAATTTTAAAATAATAGTTATCTTACACTGTGCTTACTATTGTTTTCATAATGAACTAGTATAGATAGATCATAACAAGGCACACTCTTTGTTTTAAAGACTGGAAAATGTAGGAAGAGGAACTGTGCTAAGTTAAGATCAATTTAAGATCTTACACAAGGTTCTTGTGCTTTACATCTAAGAACACAAAATGCATATTATATTGTTGGTTTAAAATTTTATTTATTTATTTATTTATTTATACCCCAACCTCCATTTTTTTGTATTTGTATTTTGTATTTGTCCAACCTCCAGGAAAATCAGTACATAACTATTTAAATCTAATAATGTTCCACTTGATAGCTCATGTCCCCGAGAGTGTGAATTTTTAAGAACCAAAGTTTTCCTTCCAGGGTTCTTCTATCACACAGTCTTGGGCCTTTTTTGGTATGTGTCACACTTATAGTTTTCTCATGGTCCACCAAATTGTTTTCCTTTTCTCCACACAAAGGTTCCATTTAGATTAGATTCAGTGCTCATCACCTCAAGTAAGATAAATACTTCAGATATAGCCTTTTCTGGTACTGTGGCTTTTTATTACAACATTAAGTCATACTTTGAGAATAATTATAAAGAATGATGTCAGAAACAAGCTATCAGAAGTTAACAACTTTAGCTGGTTTTGATTTAGGTTTTTGCTGTTTAGGACTCTCTGAAATTTCTTGATAATCTGCACTCATTCCTTTGAGCCACCGTCCAACAGTTACTACGCAATCTGTGGGAATAAAAGAAAAATACATTGAAAATAAGCTGCCTGTTATATTCAAGATACAAGTGATGAATGCTGAGAAACTGTGCTATGAAATCCAGCAGTTCAACCTAGTCTCATTATTTATTTGTCCAAGTAGACCACAAGTTGAACATGAGTCAACAGTGTGATGCAGCAGTTAAAAAGGCCAATGCAATTTTAGGTTGCATCAATAGAAGTATAGTGTCTAGATCAAGGGAAGTAATAGTGCCACTCTATTCTGCATTGGTCAGGCCCCACCTGGAATACTCTGTCCAGTTCTGGGCACCACAATTCAAAAAGGATGTGGAGAAACTGGAGCGGGTCCAAAGGAGGGCGACTAAAATGGTGAAGGGTCTGGAAACCTTGCCCTATGAAGAACGCCTTAGGGAGCTGGGGATGTTTAGCCTGGAGAAGAGAAGGTTAAGAGGTGATATGATCGCCCTGTTTAAATACTTGAAGGGATGTCACATTGAGGAGGGAGCAAACTTGTTTTCTGCTGCTCCAGAGAACAGGACTCGGAACAATGGATGCAAACTGCAGGAAAAAAGATTCCACCTCAACATTAGGAAGAACTTCCTGACAATAAGAGCTGTTCGACAGTGGAACACACTCCCTCGGAGGGTGGTGGAGTCTCCTTCCTTGGAGGTTTTTAAGCAGAGGCTGGATGGCCATCTGTCGGGTATGCTTTGATTGGGAGTTCCTGCACGGCAGGGGGTTGGACTGGATGGCCCTTGTGGTCTCTTCCAACTCTAAATTTCTATGATTCTATGATTTCATTATTATTCCTCTTCATATTATTCTTGGTGAAGCCAAATCAAATTATGAATTGGGCTCGCCTAAAACAGTGTTGATTTAAAACAATTTATATTACATATCAAACTGTCAGTCACTATTTACCAAGCAAGTTACCTGATAATGAAATGCAGGTTGAATTTCCCTATCCAAAATGTTTGGGAAAGGAAGTGTTTTGTTTTTTGGATTTTTATTTATTTATTTACTTTGGATTTTGAAATATTTGCATATAACTAAGGCCCCAGGGCTCCCAGTCCCCTTTCTTTACAGTCAGTGAGTATTTTTCGGGGGGGGGGGGGGAGGTGCAGGACTTAAACTGTTTTGGTTCGGGCTCTCGGGCATACCAACTGAGCTGTTTCAAGGTACAGATATGGAATCCAAAAGTACTAACAACATTCTGTCAACTAATATGGAAAACAATGGCCCACAGACTTGAAATGCTCCATATACAAGTACAATGGACAACCAAAAAAGACACAAATGGGCCCCAGAGCAAATCAAGCTTGAACTTTCACTAGAAGTTAAAACAAGTAAACGAAGGCCATCATACTTTGGACATATCATGACATGACACAATGGAAATAGTGAAAATAAAAAGTAAATTGGAATGCAGTAGTCCAGGGGAATGACCACATTAGAGATGGATTGATTAAATCAAGAACACCACAGCCCTCAGTTTGCAAGATCTGTATGGGGCAGTTGATGATTGGGGCACTTGGAGAGCTCTTATTCAAAGGGTCACCTTAACTCAGGAATGACTTCATGGTAAACAAAAAATTACTATACAAGTGACAATCTGCAAAAAAACAGCAATATAGAATTGTACTAGTTTTAGCCCCTATTTGCTATGTGCAACACTGCATATGTCTGGGCATAAACAACTTCACATTCACAATTAATTAAAGGTCTAGTGTTATTTAAAAAAACACATCAGCTTGTACACGAGCTGAAAAATTATCAAGGATTGTTGAGCTTATGGCTCATAGCAGCCAAAGTTCGTTAACTGTAGAATAGTTCAAGTGCAAATAACTATGCCCTTTGAAAAAATTAGGATTCCCACCTGAGGCTTGATTTTCTGGACAGTCTCTTTTAAAATGCTCCACAGATCCACAAATCCTGCAAGAACCTCCTATAGATCAAAATAAAAGTAGATATTTTACTGTAATTATTAATTACAGTCAAGCATACCTAATGTCATATTATAAACAATACGTCAATGAAGGAAAACCAAGTGCTCTTGACTTCTATGTTTTTGTTCTTGCCCACCTTCAAATCAATATTTCAACAAATTCCAGAACACACACTGTTTTTCTGTTAAACTGAACAGCTTTACTGAAGCATAAACTTTCATGGACTAGAGTCTACTTTATCTGCTACATGCCATGCCATGTAGACAACAAGGAAAAAATGGGTCCAAATGGCAATGAAATGAAAAACATTTAAATCTCCTTCACAGAGAAATTTATCGGATCTCAGAGTCTGCCAAAGGAACATGGTTTCAAATCCTCCCATAATATAGCAGGTAGTATGGAAGTGAGTGCTACTTGGGGAGGAGCAATAAAAAGCAATTCTAAATGTTCTCTCAATTATGTAAAACATTTTCTGAATCCAGTTGAATATGGTCAGCTTTAAAAAACAATAAATGAAGACCACAGCCCTGTATTGCCAAAAGCTGACATTCTGATATTTGTCCATGTAAATATTCTGAAAAGAGGTTACTATAGCCCCACTGTAATTTCATGAAGAATTGGTTTTATATTAAGATGCAATAGTGATAAAAGTGGGAAAATATCAGAAGGAACCATACAAGTTTACAGAAGTGGCAATGAGTGTACTTTTGGTCTTGCTGTTGTTGTGTCTTCAAGTAGCTTCCAACTTATGGCAACAGTGGGTTTGCATGGTCAAGCTGAAATTCAAATCCTTGTCTCCAGAGTCACAGTCCAATACTCAAATCTCTACAACACGCGTGTACTACATGCTCATTTATAAGTCTAACTCTTTTAGTATAAATTCTTCAAAAGAGAAATCAGTCAATTGAATTTATGGCATAGGGTCCTTACCTTCTGCATAGAGTCCTTTAGGATTATCAGGACATGACCTTGAGAGATGTCCCATCTCACCACAAATAAAGCATTTTGCATATGGAAATTCCCCTGAAAATATTTAGCAATGTTCATATTAGTATGGAAATAACCCTTTAAAACTTACATTAAACACTACATTAAACAAGGTTTACTGTCATCTTAGAATCACAAAGTTGGAAGAGACAACAAAAGCCATCTCGTCCAAACCCCTGCTGTGCAGGAATACACAAAGCACTCCCAACAGATGGCCATCCAGCCTGTGTTTAAAAACCTTCAAAGAAGAAGACTCCACCACAACCTAAGGCAGCATCTTCCTCTGTCAAACAGCTCTTACTATCAGGAAATTCTTACTAATGTTTAGGTATAATCTCTTTTCCTTCAGTTTAAATCCACAGTTCTGTATCCTAGTCTCTGAAGCAGCAGAAAACAAGCTTGCTCCATCCTCAATATGACATCCCTTCAAATATGTAAACATGGCTATCATGTCACCTCTCACCCTTTTTATCCCCAAATTAAACATACCAAGCTCTCTAAGCCATTTCTCATAGGACATGATTTCTAGACCTTTCACCATTTTGGTTGCCCTCCTCTAGACACACTCCAACTAATCACTATCCCTTGAACTGTGGTGCCCAGAACTGTACTGTACACAGTATTCTAGGTGAGGTCTGACCAAAGCAGAATAGAGTAGTACTATTACTTTTGTCCATCTAGACACTTCACTCCTATTGATGCAGAACAGGATCATATTGGCCTTTTTAGCTGCTGCATCACACTGCTGACTCACATTCAGTTGGTGCTTTACTCAGACTCCTAGATCCCTTTTGTATGTATTGTTGTCAAGCCAGACATTGCCCAATCTATGTCTGTGCATTTAATTTTTTTCTACTTAAGTGTAGTACCTTACATTTCTCCCTGCTGAAATCCATTTTGTTAGTTTTGCCCAACTTTCTAATCTGTTAAAGTCATTTTGAACTCTGATCCTGTCTCCCGAGGTATTAATTACCCGTCTTAATTTGGTGTCATCTGCCAAATTGATAAGCATGCCTTCTATTCCATCATCCAAATCATTGATAAAGATGCTAAACAGCACTGGGCCCAGGACAGAATCCTGCAGTATGCTGCTGGCAACTTTTCTCCAGGATGAAGAGGAACCATTGGTAAACACTCTACAGACCCACCTACTCCTAATCCCCACTTATTACTGAAAAATACAGAGAGGAAGAAACATCTAGCAAGCACTTCATATGTAGTGTTGTAACCCTCAGACATACCAAGGGCTGGATCTACTTTTACTTTGCATTTGCTGATTTCATGTTCTGTAGAGCCACAGCGGTAACAAATGCCAGTTCCCATATCCTGACTTTCAAGTACAGCTGGGCAATCTGCAACTCCATGTCCTGGCTTTCTGCAGTGGAAGCATACCTTGAAAAATACAAAGTGATATACAAAGTGAGCAAAAGAAGTTAATCTCACCATTCCCTTTTAGCAACAGCCACTTCTCAAAATAATCCTAACTATAAAATAAAGCTTCCAGGTGCAAACAAAACATGCTGAAATTCCCTCTTTTGCACAGCTAATAAAGGTACAGGAGCCCTAGCATGTTTTCACCTGGCAACCCAATCCACAATGGGGACTGAAAATAGGAACCACACCATCTGTGGAGTCGAAGCCTTTCATGGCCAGCATCCATACTTTTTTGTAGAACATGTGGCCATGTTCTAGAAGAGTTTAAGGATGAATGTGAAATACTTAACAACTCCAGAATCCCCAGACTGTTGCTCTTGGAAACCTGTAAGTGCTGTTACTTATCTTCTAAATTTTGCAAGGGGTCCTAATACTGTTTAACATTTTTTAAAAATACAAATTTTTGAGATCCAGAAGTAAACATCTGGTCACGTAAGGGGTTTGCTTTATTTTTCAGTAGTCCATGTGGTCCCTGGAGAGTCCCAGGATATAAATGGCCCCTGCATCTGTTGCAGTTGTCCACCCAATTTAGAGCATATTATCAGTGTTTCATTGCCAGCTTCTGTGGCCCAACACATCTGTGTGCCAGTCTGTGTGAGTTAAATTTTTTAAAATATATACATTTAAAACATTATTTTTTAAAAGAACATTCAAAAGTTTTATCCACAATTTCAGATGCATGTAGATGAAGTGCTCTATTTATTCTACAGAGCAAAGAAGAAAGAGAGAGAGGGAGGGAATAGTCACAGCCATGATCATCCACAAAACAGCATCTTACCATTGCATTTTTCTTTATTTCCTGTCGTTTCACTCTCCTCCCTTCTCTGCGCTTGTCTTTTTTTAAGGCAATTGTTATCTCTTCTTTTATTTCATGGCTGTTGATCACCTGTCCATTATGTAACACCTGGGAGTTCTGTTTTAAATATTCCATAAAGCCATTAACATCTTCATTCAGATAATCCTTTTTCTTCTTATTTTTCTTCTTCCCCTGGGTGCTCTTCAAAGAAAGCTTGTTGCAAAAGCTCTGCTTTTTATCTCTTGTTGTGTTTTGAGCCGCATCATTTTTCATATCTTCCCATGGTGTTGCATCCAGAGCCTTCTTATTGTGGGTGACATTTGATCGAGCCCATCTGGTCATGACTTCATGCAAAGTTTCCTACAAGACTTTAGTACAAATACAGGTTATTATCATTTATAGGTTCAATGTTCAATAATATTTTAAAAAATGAGTGAGTCGTGACACTGTTGAGACAGGCGACAGTAAATTTTGAGCTATTATCCAGGCTGAATCAGTTGGGGGGGGGGGGCGATAACCATCACTGGTGCATTTTTCTTAAGACAATTTTCTTACATTTTTCTTAGGACAATTTTATAATGGGAAATAATCCCTTCATTACGCTCCCTGCCCCTGCATGTCCCAGACATGTTTCACTTTTTCAAGCTAATCATCAATTGTCTAGTGACTCAACAGCCTAGGTGCCCTTAACTCTTCAACTATTAAGTGAGGTTACCTGGAAGATTCTGACAGTGCAGCCCTCAGTTGTAGCCTCAACTTTTAAAGCTATAAAGTTTCAGGACATCGTCTTGCATGTCTGTAGTTAAGCCATGACGTTTTACTGTTTGAATTATCCTGTTCCTACTTTTCTATCTCATGGGGCTTTCACTGTAGTTATTGATGCCAAACTCAAGAAGTAACTTTGGCTCAAACAAGATCCCTCAGAAAGCATATTGAAAAAATCCCAAATACGTTTTTTTTTTAAAAGAAATAAACAAACAAAAATAATTTTAAGGTGGCAGATTCCTGGTCCTTAAGACATCTTCTATAGATCTTTTGTATCTCCTGGGATGCAAATGAAGCACTCTGAATACTAGACTACATGCAGAAACTACAGAGAACAGGAGAAATTTCAGGTTAACAATTCTCTTTTTAATTAAATACTTCTTGGGCTCTGACAGGAAAAGCCAATTGTAAAGGTCTTTCAAGGCAGACCGTACTAACAGGAATCAAAGGAGAAAACCAAGATGTCAGTGTAGTTGTGAATGAACATGTCTCCAAAGAAACAAAACTAAAGAGAATTGTAAAGAGAGTGGGTTATGCTCCAGTCAGTCTCATCTTGAGTGAAACATTTTTAAAAAGCTGTCTGTCTTCTAACACTCTTGTGCCCTTCTCATCCTAGAATGTCTGCAGTCGCCACCCAAGAAACAGTGGCCTAAAATAGTCCCATAAATAAACATATAAAATAGAGGCCTCTCTAGTTTTTATATTCTAGTGTGACTAGAATATATTTTATTCACTGGTGGCGCAGTGGTTAACAGCAGCCACTCACTCAAAACCATAAGGTTGCGAGTTCAAGACCAGCAAAAGGGCTCAAGCTCGACTCAGGCTTGCATCCGTCCGAGGAGGTTGCTAAAATGAGTACCCAGATTGTTGGGGGGCAAATAGCTTACAGTTGTAAACCGCTTAGACACTCGTTAGGTGGTATGAAGTGGTATATAAATGAAGCTGGGTTTTTTTGTTTGTGAACAGAATATATTTAATAGTCTAGTGTGATCAGAATTAATAATAAGAATAAGAATAATAAAATTTATTTGAACCCCGCCTCCTCAGTGAGTACAAGGCGGCTTACAACAATATTAAAAACGTTAAAATACAATAAAATACAATGCCCCATAAACCCAGTCACCCACCATAACTAATAAATCACAGCAATATACATAAATAAATATAAAATGTATTATTATATTATATATAGTGATTTGAAGTAGTCTAAAGTTGGCTGTATATAAACCATGTTTAGATTTCAATAGCTATCAAAACCCTTCAATTCCCACCACCAAACCCACTGTTGGCCCCAAAACAGTGCTCAGTTATACGCAGAAGCCTCAGGGACACAGCCCTGACATTCTGTAAGTGGAGTAAGAATTGCCTCCGTTACCACTGCCACCACACCATTACTCTCCCATGTGGAATAAAATCTGAATAAGGCAAACAGGAATTCCTCTCTTGCAGGACTGTTGCTGTTGTTAACACCCTCGAGTTGATCTCGGCCCATGGCAACCCTGTATAAGATGAGACGTCTCCAAGACCCCCTTCCACCACTGCTCTGCTTAGGTCCTGCAAACCCATACATGGGACTTCAATAATGAGTCCATTCATCTAGCATACGGCCTTCCTCTCTTTCTACTTCCGTACACCTTTCCCAGCATTATTGTCTTTTCTAACGAGTCTTGCCTCCTCATGATGTGGCTAAAATACAACAACCTCAGTCTAGTCATCTTGGCTTCCAGGGAGGTATCTGGACTGATCTGCTCCAGGACCCATTTCATAGAATTGTAGAGTTGGAAGAGACCACAAGGGCCATCCAGTCCAACCCCCTTCTGCCATGCAGCAACTCCCAATCAAAGCATCCTTGACAGATGGCCATCCAGCCTCTGCTTAAAGACCTCTAAGGACGGAGACTCCACTACACTCCGAGGGAGAGTGTTCCACTGTCGAACAGCCCTTACTGTCAGGAAGTTCCTCCTAATGTTGAGGTGGAATCTCTTTTCCTGCAATTTGTATCCCTTGTTCCGGATCCTGTTCTCTGGAGCAGCAGAAAACAAGCTTGCTCCCTCCTCAATGCGACATCCCTTCAGATATTTAAGCAGGGCTATCATATCACCTCTTAACCTTCTCTTCTCCAGGCTAAACATCCCCAGCTCCCTAAGGCGTTCCTCATAGGGCATGGTTTCCAGACCCTTCACCATTTTAGTCGCCCTCCTTTGGACCTGCTCCAGTTTCTCCACATCTTTTTTGAATTGTGGTGCCCAGAACTGGACACAGTATTCCAGGTGGGGCCTGACCAAAGCAGAATAGAGTGGCACTATTACTTCCCTTGATCTAGACGCTATACTTCTATTGATGCAGCCTAGAATCGCATTGGCCTTTTTAGCTGCCGCATCACACTGATGACTCACGTTCAACTGGTGGTCTACTTGGACTCCTAGAAGTTTCCAACTTATGGCAACCCTATCATGGAGCTTTCTTGGCAAGATTTGTTCAGAGGAGGTTTGCTTGCATGTACTTGAGAGGCATTTCCATTGGAGACCCAGCGTAGGGGTCTGAGTGGCTTGACTATGACTCTGGAGACCAGGGTTCGAATTCTGGCTCAGCCATGAAACCCACTGAGTGGCCTTGGGCAAGTCACACTCTCTCAGCCTCAGAGGATATGGCCATGGCTCCTCTGAAAAAGCCTTGCCAAGAATACCCCTGTGGCAGGTTCACCTTAGGGTCTCTCTATGTTGGAAACAACACCCACCATCACAACAACAACAACCTTTTAGTCCTATGGTCCCCAACCTGTGGTCTTCTTTAAAGGAATTCTGGACTTCAGCTCCCAGAATCCCAGGCTATTGACTAACAGGGCTGAGGCTTCTGGGAGTTGTAGTCCAAAAGCTCTTAAATGGCCCAGTCTGGCGAAGAGGGGAAAGGAAAGGCTTCAATGCAGGCAGAAACCGCTCTTGTTCCTTCTACTGGAGGGAAAACGGCGCTTCCAATCCCCGCTCCCCTTTTCTTACCGCCTCAAAACCTATTTTCCCAAGTTGAGCTACTTCCGCTTCCGCTCTCCGAGTACAGAGGCCAGAGCGTCGGCTGGCGGACGCTCTGGCAAGAGAACTCTATGGTCAGGGCTTTCTCAGTCCTCCCAGTTCCATTGCTGCTTCTATACAAAACTAGTAGCAAGGGAAGGATGATTGATGAGAGAAGGGAAAGGCAGGGATGGCTGTGACCAGTCTATAAAGCATCTTTGCCACAGGCCTTCTTAAATCTGTACCTGTATAATGGTGTTGTTGTTGTGTGCCTTCAAGTCTCATTTGTGGCTTACAACAATCTAAGCTGGGGTTTGTTCATAGGAGGTTTGCCATTGCCTTCCTCTGAGGCTGAGAGAGTGTGACTTGACCAAGGGCACCCAGTGGGTTTCCATGGCCGAGCCGGGATTCGAACCCTGTTCTCCTATGAGTCCAACGCACAAAACGCTACGCCACGCTGGGTGTCAACATGGAGACCCTGATGTGAACCTGCCATTGGGTTTCCTTGGGAGGATTTGTTCAGAGGAGGTTTGCCATTGCCTTCCCCTGAGGCTGAGAGAGCGTGACGTGCCTAAGGTCACACAGTGGGTTTCATGGCGGAGCAGAGAACCGAACCCAGGTCTCCAGTCCAGCACTGAAACCACTACACCAGAATCCTGCTGAGGCCAAAAGGCACGTGGCCTGATTTGTTGCTGCAAATTTGTGTCTTCAAGTCATTTCCGACTTACGGAAACCCTGAGATGACCCTGTCATGGGGTTTTCTTGTCAAGATTTGTTCGTAGGAGGTTTGCCATTGCCTTCCCCTGAGGCTGAGAGGGTGTGACTTGCCTCAGGTCACCCAGTGGGTTTCCCTGGCCAAGTGGGGATCTGAGCCCTGGTTCTAGTCCAAAACTCAAACTATTACACCACACTTGCTCTTGCTCCCTCTGAATGTAGTTGGTTGTTGTTGTTGTTGTTGTGCCTTCACGTCATTTCCAGCGTATGGCAACCCTAAGGCAAACCTATCATGGAGTTTTCTTGGAAAGGTTTGTTCAGAGAAGGTTTGTCATTGCCTTCCCCTGAGGCTGAGAACATGTGTCTTGCCCAAGGTCATCTAGCAGGTTTCAAGGATGAGCTGGGAATTGAAGCCTGATCTCCAAAGTCATAGTCCAATGCTCAAACCACTATACCACGCTGGCTCTTGTATATGTGCATACTTAGAGGTGGTTTTACCAGTTCCTTCCTCTGAAATACAGTATAGCCTACAACACTTGCTATTCATTGGCGGTCTCCTATCCAAGTTCTAATCAGGACTGGTTTAATGTTTTGAGTGTTAGATCATGACTCTGGAGATCAGGGTTCAATTCCTTACTCAGCCATGGAAACTCATTGGATGACCTTAGGCAAATCGCACTTTCAGCCCCGCAAAAAACTGTGTGTGTGTATTGTTTGCCTTCCAGTCATTTCAGACTTATAGCGATATAAAGGCAAACCTATCACGGTTTTCTTGGCAGGATTTGTTCAGAAGAGGTTTGCCATTGCCTTCCCCTGAGAATGAGAACATGGAGTTTATCAGACGGGAGGAATTTCTCTTTATTTCGAATGGAGCCAATTGGAGCCAATTCGAATTCACGTGAATTCACTAGTTTAGCAAATTTATGTGAATTCCAACTGCGTTCAGAATGCATTCAGAATGACTTCCCATTACCCGAAAATGACCGTCCATTGCCCAAAATTGCGTGAGATGCTTTAATACGAAATAATGTGAAACCCCATGATTGCGTTCAGATTGCCATTAGATTATACTTCCAATTTCCGTTGTCTGATAAACTAGCATGTGATCTTGCCCAAGTGGGTTTCATGGCCAAACTGGAAATCAAACCCTGGTCTCCAGAGTTATAGTCCAACACTGGCTCTCAGGTTTGCCTTAGGGCTGCCATAAGTTAGAAATGACTTAAAGGCACAAAACAACAAAAACACCAGTCCTGATTAGAACTTGGATGGGAGACATCCAATGAATAGCAAGTGTTGTAGGCTGTATTTCAGAGGAAGGAACTGGCAAAAACACCTCTTGAGTATTCATTGCCTAAGAAAAGTGTATAGAATAAATAGGGTCTCCATAAGTTAGCAGGTGACTTGAAGACCCAAACACACAAACAAACATTGTGCCAAAATAGTGAGTTAGGGCAGGTTAGAGTAACTGATGTTACAATGGAGCAAAATACTGTATGCCATAATGTTATTAGTGCAGAATATGATGCTTAATGGACTAGGGAAATATCTAGGACTAGTCACACTCCCTTAGTCTCAGAGAAAGGCAAAAGCAAAGGCAAACTTGCTCTGAGAAAATCTTGCCAAAAAACTCCCTGGCATAGGTTCAAAAGCCAACATGATGTAGTGGTTTGTACATTGAACTACGACTCTGGAGACCAGGGGTTGAATCCTCACTTGGCCATGAGCAAAGGCAAACACCCTCTGAACAAATCTTGCCAAAAAAAACCCCATGACAGATTCATCTTAAGGTCTCCATTAATCAGAAATTGCTTGAAGGCACAAAGCAAAAATAACAAGGTTCGTTTTAGAGTCGCCATAAGTCAGAAACTACAGTACTGTATTTGAAGACACACAAGAACAATTGGTGCATTAATGAAATATATTGCTAAATAAAATTTGCCACTAGAGGGAGATTGCTCCTGTAGTAATGAGCATATTATTGTATTGTTCAATCACTAGACAGATTTTTGTGTGTGTGTGTTATTCTTTGAGCCTATGTACAATTGGGTGTATTTATGGAGTTTATCACATGGGAGGAATTTCTCTCAATTGCGAATGAAGCCAATTTGCAATTACGTGAATTCGCTAGTTTAGCAAATTTACGTGAAATCTGATTGCATTTGGAATTACTTTTCATTTCCTGAAAATGACCCCCCCCATTACCCGAAATTACGTGAGATACTCTAATACGCAATTACGTGAAACTGCATGATTGCGTTCGGAATGACTTCCCATTGCCCGAAATTGCATGAGATACACTCATTCGCAATAACGTGAAACCCCATGATTGTTTTCGGATTCCCATTGCATCATACCCCCAAATTCCGTCGTATGATAAACTCCTAAGTGTATTGATTTTTCCTCCTCTTTGTTTTGTTTTTGTTTTTGTTTTGTTTTTTGTTTGTTTTTTTGTTTTTTTGTTTTTTGCTATAGTATACAACAGTTACAAAGCATGCAACCACAAATGCAGGGAGAGTAAACACCAATCAAACAAGAACATGAGAGGAATATAAAAAAAATACATTTTGTGGAAAAGAGTTGTCACACACAGCCATGAGTAAATATGACAAGTCTTCAGTGGGCCATATTCTAAGGAATCCTTATTGGATCATGCAATAAAAGGATATTTACATTTCAATAAAAAATGCCTTGCTTTTTAGTACTTTGACCATTTTTAAATTATATGTTAACTTATCAGAAAGCACTACACCCTTGCAGGTTTTTAAAATGCAAGAGGGAGGGATGGGATCACCAACTGTGACAGATGCAGCAGGATCCAAGTTAGGATTCTGACCAAGATGCCCTCTATGAGGACCATATTATATCTATTCATGGTAGCCAAGCTACTGTAGTGGCAGGTCAGAGTTTGGAAATGCTACTTTTTTGGACTACAGTTTCCCAGAATCCCCCAGCCAACACAGCCAGCATTTCTGAGCTCTTTGACAAGTATTGGAAAATAGATTTTTAGTATGGAAATAAGATGGAGTGAAAGTCTGGCTTGGTGCTGGAAACAGACAAAAATGAGGCGAGGCTAAGCTAGAAGTGCAGTGTATTCCTATCCATGTCCACTAAGAAGTAAGCCTCACTAAGTTCACTGGGACTTAGTCTAGCATCTGAGTTGGTTCACCTTTCTTGAAAATACTCCAGTATGGTCAGTTTGAGTCCTCAGCTAAAAGCACTAGATCCTGTCTGATCTTGGAAGCTAAACAGGGTCAGCCCTGGATAGTACGGGGAGGGGAGATTGCCAGTTAATACCAGGTGCTGTAGCTATATTTCAGAGGAAAGAACTGGCAAAGCCACCTCTGAGTATTCCTTGCCTTTAAAAAGCCCTATGAAATCCACGGGATTGCTATAAGTCAACAAGAGACTCAAAGGCACGCACACACAAATATTTTTCCCTTCTATGCTGACTGAGAAATTCTGATCAGACTGGCTCTGATCAGCATTTCCATCCTTATTGGTATATTTGTGATCTGATTTCAAGTTTAGGAGAATTTTTGTTATCTTATTTAATGCTCATGTTTACCATAAATATATATATAGTCCTCCCTTCTCATTTACTTGCTGACAGCATCAGAAATGTTCTGCTGCTTTGTTTTGTCATTACACAGAGGGAGGAAACCCAAACTGTTCTTTAAAGTGATTTTTACTTACCATGAGGTGATTTTATTTTTCACTTTTATTATGGTATAATGGAAATACCAATAAAATAGTGACAGATATCTTTATAAGATTCATTATATCACTGGACTCTTTCAAACGGGGAGGAATTTCTCCCAACTCCGAATGGAGCCAATGCGGATTTATGTAAATTCGCTTGTTTAGCGAATTTACATGAACCCCTGCTCCGTTCGGAATTACTTCCCATTACCAGAAAATAACCCCCTCCTGCCCGAATTTGCATGCGAAGCTTTAATTCGCAATAAGGTAAAACCCATGATTGCATTCGAATTGGCTTCCCTCTTGCCCAAATTTGCGTGCGAAGAGTTAATTTGCAATAACATAAAACCCATGATTGCATTCGAATTGACCTTAAATTATACTTCCAATTTAGCCTTGTATGAAAGAGTCCACTGTCGGCATAGTCTGAATAGGCAGCATTTACCATCTTTGTGTCAAAACTGCAGTTTCCATGCTAATAAATCTAAGTGCAGTTATTCCTCTCCTTTGTCTGAAGTTCGATGTCAAATGTGGCTTTAAGGTGAAGTTTAATACACTGGAACATCAGTCACCTTCAGGATGATTTAGACTTACTCAGTTTGCTGTGCATACTAATATCCTTACCTCTTTGTTTAGTTCTGTATTACACAGAAGACACTCTGTCCTTGCTATTGATTATTTCAAATAATTCCAGTGAAACGTTACTTGGCATAGAAGAGATAAAAGATTTTGGGCAGGAGTTCAATGGAAATTGAGGAGGTTTGGAAAAATGTGACAGTATACATCTAGTCTGGTACAAGTTTCTAAAACAATCCATCACAATTGTCAAGAACAGCCTTGGAGGCTTTTCTAAGTCCTGCCACTCACAATGTTAAATGGGTGACTACTAGAAAAAGAACCTCAGTAGTGGTCCCTCATCTGTAGAACCTGGCATCCTCATTACTTGCTTTCAGTTTTCAGGTGAAGACATTCCTCTACTGTCAAGTATTTACTTCATAAAGTCATGTATAAGTCTAGAAATTTCAGTCAAAAAATTGACCCCAAAAATCTGGGTCGATTTAGCCACAGGTCAATGCAAGTTAAGTACTGTACTTTTAACTCTTACTAAAAAAAAAAAGGAACCATTCCCTTCTTTGAGTGGTCCCCTGCAGCAACACTTGTGATCTTTTTGAATGTCTTGGCAGTAAAATAGCTGTGGAGGCAGCTCTTAGGCACTTTCTCTCAAAGGAGCACTGAAAGGAATCAGGCTTGGAACGTTTGTGCATGTCTATCAGCTTTTCTGAATTAAAATCTGGCAAAGTTATCAGTTTAAAGTTAAAGGCTATACTCACAGCTAACATAGTCACCGTTTTCTTTCTTTGCCTTTTTGATGTGCGCATTTTCTTAGCCCTCCCACACACACCACACAGCTACTATTTTCTGTGGTTCCCTCCTCATCCACCCAGCTTTTAGGGTGAGTACAAACAGTTATGCCTGCCTGAATTCTGTAAGTACCTTGGCATCATTTTTCTTTGCTTCATTCTTTATTTCTAATATGCCCCTAAGTTGTACCCTTGACTTATCCATGGGCCATATCGAAATCCATAATTGTGATGACAAAACCTGTCTCAACATATATGAAGTTGACTTATATTTGCATATACATGGTAATATTTATTTTCCAGCTTCGGTGACTTTTTTTTTTTTTTTTGGCTGAATTTTAACATCTTAGGCCAGGTTCCTGTATGGGAAATATATATGCATAAGCACCATAGTTCTGATGCTATACAGTGAATCCCGACCCGATTCCCTCCATTCCCCACTTACATGAAAGCAGCCACTGCATTTGATGGGAGCCTTCACCCCTGTTCCACCCCCTCCCATGTGTATGACAGGCAGAAGCAGGACACCTATGCAAATCCTCCTTGTGCCAGAGATTGTGCTTGTGGGGTGGATGGTGGATGGACGTTAGTCAACTGCTTCCTGTACAACAAGCTAACAGACACCCATTGACTGCAGTGGCTGCTTCCTAGTAAGTGCACATTGGGGGACTTTAACAACTCCTACGTGTTTCCCTAAACTAGAGATCATGTAGGGATCCTGAATACCATGAAGTTACAAATGTGTGCCTCCAAGTTATGCATTTGTAACTTCCCAACAGGATCCGGCCACTGTTTCTGGAACTTAAGAAGTGGTGTGGCATAAATCCTAAAGATTCGTTGCCATCACCACATAACACTTTTTTTTGAGCACCCCTCAGTCCCATGTTTGGAGCAACAAACATGGATGTACTCATTAATAGCAATGACTGGTTTTTCAAAACCGTTTTAATATACATCCAAAGTGGAAACTTCAGTGCATATCTCCGGTCACTGGCATGATGTGATGCTGACATTGTAAATCTGTTTGCTAAATTGTTTTTTTAATGCTAAGATTGGATCTGCTTTTTTAGAAAATAACTTATAAATAAGCTTTACTTCTCTTACTGAACATGGTGTTTTCTGCATTACAGAACATTTACCAGTAGATGGAGGTATGCACAAAGAACCAGTTTATGTTGCTAGTGAACTCCCTTCCAGAAGAATAATTAGAATGCATTTACTAAAGTCAAGAAAAATCAATGAATGTCATTTAGAAATGGATTTTAATAAACTGTGAAAGAAATATTAGCATGCTTTAGTCACAATACTTGTGAGTTCAAGGAAATAATTTGTTTCCACTGTATATTTTATCTTATCTGTTACATGAAAACTGTGTACAAATACACAGTGCACAATCCAACAGGTATTGTCCATTCAGGCCTCATTGACATGAATATAATAAGTACAAGCTGTTATATCTGGCTGGAACTGTAGTGCCTACAGATAGCAGTCCTGCAACAGCTCTTTTGGTTTAAAAAATATAAGCATTTGGCAGTGGTTATTATGGATTACAGCGTGGTCTAATGGTTTGACTGTTAGACTATGGCTCTGGATGCCAGGGTTTAGATCCCCATTCAGCGAGGAATGCAAAGGCAAACCCTTTCTGAACATATATTGCCAAGGAAATGCTGTGATGGGTTCACCTTAGGATCAAAATAAGTCAGAAACAATTTGAAGGCACACAACAAAACAAATAGTAAATAAAGACGTGGGGTCTACAACAAAATGTTGCATTCTATCATTACTTCCTAAAGATCTTTAAGGGAATATTCCTGTTTCAGGATTCTATTCATGTCCTCCTCTATTTTGTTCCCTAGTTTCTGTTTCCAATTTCCTTACCAATGAAGTTTTTGTTTCCCAGTAAAGATTCATTATCCTGTGTATATTCAACATTTGCAGTCCTCATGGGACTATTTTTTATTCTTCTTTAGGTTTTATTCCCTAAAAGCTTTTTTTTTTTAAAAAAAAAAATCCCTTGAACATGCTGATATCTTCCCATAGGTTCTTACTGTCCTTATTTGTCTACAGTTCTATTGGCACTCACTGCCTCAATTCACTATTAGAAGAGGTGATTTTAAAAGTCAACCAAATAATAATTAAGCTAATAAGCAGACAATTATGCAAGATTTACTCAAGTATTAGTAGAATGGAGCCTACTTAAAATATAGATGTATAATGCATGCAACTACTTTTAATATCTAATATTAAGGCACAATGGGGAAATAAAGGAACATAGGAAATGGCTCTATACTGAGTCAGATCATTGACACTGACAGGCAATGGCAATTATGCAGGAGTCTTTGCTCTCCCTATCTGGAAATGGCAAGGATGAATGGGGGGGGGGGGTATTTTGCATGTCAAGCCTATAATCACATAGAACATTATCCGTTTAAATGCCATAACATATTCATCTATTCATCATCATCAGATTCATTAATATTTACTATAGTATCTACCAAGGCATTATACAGTACAGCCATTGCATAAAGAATTTTACATGTATGCCTCTTGAAGCTTATCCATAACCATTTATTATTTTAAGAATACTGTTTGGTCTTTTGAGGCATTCAAGGGTTAATCTCCTTGAGTATTGCTAAATCTTAGCAACTGTGGTATTACAAGCATATTAAAAGGCATCCAAGGCAAGCATAATCTGACCTTATCTATCTTAACATAGCCTTACCAGTACCAGGATATACCAGCATATTGAGGCAGTTTATCAGCCTATTAGTCTATCAGGAACAGCAGAGCCATCTGATACCACAGGCAGTCTGATATAAAGGCTTTTATTTTAGCTTTTTAAATCTCTCCTTAGCCTTGCTCAACTTATCAGTTATCCATCCAAAACAAAGGCAGTCTGATATAAAGGCTTTTATTTTAGCTTTTTAAATCTCTCCTTAGCCTTGTTCAACTTATCAGTTATCCATCCAAAACAAAGGTGTTCACTGCGTGTTGCTTATACTTATCCAATAAAAACAAAGATCTTTATTTATAATTCAAATCCCTGTACGCATTGCAGATGATTGCACTGTCATTTTCCGTCCTTCCCTCCTGACCAAGGTGCGAGATGAAAACTTTTAGGCACAAGTTTTACTGCACTCCTCTTTATCCAGGCCAGAGGCATTCCCTACCCGATCGTGGCATCCCATACACAATCCGGTGGCTAAATGCCTGTATTGCAGCCACTCACTCACAAGCCGCAAGGCTGAGAGTTCAATACCAGCCAAGGGCTCAAGCTTGACTCAGGCTTGCATCCTTCCAAGGTCGCTAAAATGAGTACCCAGCTTGATGGGGGTAATTAAGTAATTAGCTTACACATTGTAAACTGCTTAAGGAGTGCTTAAGTGCACTGATAAGTAGTATAGAAATGTACTTGCTATTGCTATTGTTTGCTATTCCCAGGTCACAAAATTGGCACCTGAATATTCTGGCCTGTAACATATATTCCCTGAAAGCTCATATAAATGTTTCAATGATACCTGGAAGAAAAGAAAAAAAAAAAAAGGGGGGGGGTTCAGTGGCTGATCTTAAATCCCTGGTAGCTGATCCTCTAAGTACCTGGGCCCTGAGCTAATTATGATTTTATGCCACTAGCCCCTTGCTTTAAGCCTGGTAGCTCACTGGCAGCCAGTGCAAAGATTTCAGACAAAAATATGCTCACTTCATGGACCTTGTTAATAATCAGCAGAAGAATTCTATACTAATAGTAGCCTTCAGATTGTCTTAAAAGAAAATCCTATGCAAGGTACATTAGAATTCAGTCAGGAAGTTATCAAAACACGGACCGTACCTGGTCCAGGAATGGCCAAAGTTGGTTGACCAAGCCTAGATGACCATAAGCACTGTTTACTACATGGACACCTAACACTGAAAGAAAGAAAATGGTAGCATAAGCTTAGGTAGACTTCCTCAAATGCATTTGGTGAGTGGAAGCCAGGCACAGAGATATAGATATGCCATTGGTATGTGAAGATGCCAATTTCTTTCTTTCAGTTAGTTTCAAAGGTGCTAGAACATCTCTGTATGTACTGATTCTACAGACTAACATGGCTAGATCTTTGAATTCTACCTAACACTGAAGTTACATATCTGAACCAAGAAGAATTTTCAAACTATATATCTGCTATGTAGAGAGGTGTGCTACACAATGCAAAATAATTTGTCTACCTACTTTCCAAACCTGGGAATCACTTAAACATAGAACCATTTTGTCAAGATTTAACTTCAATTTATTGGTCTTCATGGAGCTCCATGTGGTGGTCCAGATTCACTTGCTGCCTGTTTTCTGGAGACATCGTGGTCTAGGTCCCTGGAAGACATTTTCTACTGATCTTGCCTCCAGTATTGGAGACAAAAAGTAACCTTGCAGAATAATTGCCCTGTTTCAATATGGCAAGTGTCCACATAAATGCACCTACATTCCATGAAAAGAAACAGTGGAAAAACAAAGCCAATCCAGGATCATAATACACAGAGAATAAGTGAGAGCAGAAGTATGGTTGAGGCAAACCAGTTGTCTGAACTCAAAATACATAAAGTTGGTCAAATACTACTCCTGTAATTGTACATGGACAATCAGTGGGCTGGTTTTCTTATTTTAAAGAGACCATAGAATAGCTTTAATTACTTCTATAGAGACCATAGAAGAACAGGAAAAGCTTTCCAAAAAACATACAGTCCAGGAAATACTTTTCTCCAACACAGTTCTCTTCCTCTAATATGGGACTTAAATAGGAGTAACAATTGAATGACTGCATATTGTCTACATATTGTCAGTTCTTTAGGGGACTTTGGAATTCATGGAATACTTCCAGAGGTAGGACTGTGCCTATTATTTCGGATGAACTCTTTCTTTTGTGACTCAGTCTCACCATAGGTGTCAAATTATACCTGCTGACAATGGTTTATGTATTTAACTGTTTAAAAATCTGAAAATAACTCATTATTAGTGCACCCTTTATTATAGGATATCTGACACTGAAAAGGAAAGTGGGAATTTATACAATATCAACATATTAGATAGGGTTGCCTGTTCAGGACTGTCCTCCAGGCCCTGAGGTTTCCTAGCCAAAATCTGAGACCTAAGGACAGGCTCCAGTGATGTCATTATAGGTTAGGTATTAAGTACCAACCACAGTTGCTCACAGCTTGTCATTCAATCACATACACACACATTTTCTGATTGGAAATTAAGACAGAAATCTTAGGAACATCCAAAAAACAAACAAACAAACCAAAAACCACTATAGAACTAATCCAGTTTAAGATCACTTTAATAGCCCTGGTTTAGTGCTAGGGAATTCTGGGCACTATGGTTTTTGTGAGACATTTGGCCTTCTCTGTCAGAGAGCTCTGATGCCACAATAAATTACAATTCATGGGATTGCTTAGCACTGAGCCAGGGCTGTTAAAGTAGTTTCAAACTGAATTATTTCTGCAGTATGTTTTAGGCCTTAGTTTAAAAGGCTGTTTCCAGATCAAACTGAAACAAAGGGATTATTTCTTCTTATTTAGGGAGACAGGATTAGGAACATTTAGTCAACCTACTTGCTTCCAGCCAGAAAGTGGATGCAGAGTAGAGTGGAGGGTGAATCTTGACACCAAAATGATTGTGAGGGAAGAAGGAAAATAACCAAATAAATACATAGACTTCCTGGTGGAGATCTTTGCAAATTGCAGCAACAAATCAATCCTCACACACTGGATTTTTCTAGCAGCTGAGCTGGAGATCAGCACACAGCCCTGTCCTCATGCCCAGAGATGCTCAGACCAAACCTGGAGCATTTTCCCCCTTGTTTCCTGCCTAGAGATGACCCACAAAAACTGGAGATTCAGGACAGGCTCTGAGATCTGGCAGCACTAATTCTGGAGCATTTTACAGTGCTCCCACTCTTTGTGGATTCATAGTCAACACGATCCTGTTATCTCTGGCAAACCTTCTGCACTGTTTGTCTCCTGCTGTTTTCACCAGCCTTCTTTCCCTGCAAAATACTTGAGCTGTCACCCTTGTGGCACTCCACATCATGATTTACAGCAAGAGCCAAAAACAGGATGTACTTGGCTAAGCTCAAAACACTGTTAGCATCAGTGAAGACCAGCTGATGGGTCTGTGGAACCAGTGGGTGATATAAAAACAACAAAGCTTCATATTGCCAGGATATGCCAAGTGAGGAGCTACAGGGATCTCTCCTTGGTATCTAATTTGCTTATTATCAAGTCTGGGAAAGGCTCTGTCTGCACACCATGGAAAGCAGAATAAATTTGGGAAGGGTATTGTGTGGTAAGAAATAAAATAGAAGAAATATGAAGGTGATGCTGATTATATCTGCATAAATATCTGACTGTTCGTTGTATGCTGTTGTGGACACAGTGCTTACAGTCACATTCCCTTTTAATTTATGTACATAAAAATTACAATTTATGTAAAAGTTTTGGTCTCAGTATTTCCCATTTGTTACTTCAGGAGTCCATGGTGAAATAAGCACTGGAAAGGGACCCTTCACGGTACTGCACCTCCACTGCGAGTTCTGTTGTGTTCTACGCCTCTTGATTCTCCCTACCCTACACCTCAGATAGAACTAATGTGATAACTGGGTAGGTAAGTTGTATGAAGTGGAGGAGCAATTGATGGCATATCATGGTATAGTGTTCTAGCAGAAGAACCAGTAGCTACATACCAATTACCATGGACTATGTAGTTGGCTGCCATGGGCAACCAAATGAAAGCAGTGGGACCATGGAGGTGTGGGTATGTTTTATGGGCAGGGTGGCATACTCATCACACTCCTATTGTTGCTGCATGTTGATTTGTGCCTTTCTTAATGGACAAGCTATTAGAGATGTAACTGGTAGTTACTGCTGTGATTGGTGGGTGCTGTGCATGTTCCCAGGGATACCATGGAAAGCACTGTTGATGTTACTTACCCCATCTCTGCTCTTTTGCTATCTGCCTTGCTGCTGGAATCACATATACATCATGGTGGCCTAACCTACCAACTTCACCACCCCCATCGATTGGTCTGTTTGAACGTTAAGACCTGTCCTTCCGAAAGTTACTGAGACATACAACACGTGAGGCAGAAGGTAGCTAGAATGTTTTCTTATTAGGAAGGTTTTTCTTTTAAAGAATTGAATATACAGGCTTAAAAATCTGCCACAACAGACACATTCCAGGTCAGTTGATAATCACTGGAGGCAGTTTTACTTCTTTCCAAATTGGGGCAGTGGTGGTGGTATCTTGATATCTTGACCTTTCTCCAACTTCTTCTCACAGTCAACCAAATAATTTACACCATCAATGACTAACTGAACAAGTTCCACCTTTAAAAAGAAAAGATAAACCTGTTGAGATTATATAATAAAGCTGAGGAACTGAACCGATAATTATTTATCACTACTATTATTTTATTCATTTATTTCTCCCAGTAATAGGACTCAAAGGTTGTGTCCACACTGAAGAATTAAAGCAGCTTGACACCACTTTAGCTGCATTGATTCTGTCCAACAGAATTCAAAGAGTTGTAGTTTGGGGAGGCACTAGAGCTATCTAACAGACCAGACTGAATATACAATCTGCAATCTGATTGAGGCAATCCAGAAAGTTTCCATCATGTCATCTTTCTGAATTTTGGATCCCAGAAAAAGCTGTATTTCCGCAGTATAGTATGGCCCTCTTTCTCTAATAGCTGAAGGTGTAGAAGATGCTAGCTGGTGTAGCTAGTAGCCTCCACATATCCACTATCAATATCAATTGCCATTTGTGAAAACATGGAGTTGAATCCTGAGAACCATGAGCAGAAGGGGGATTATGGGAAAGAGAATTGTTTAGAGGCTTTGGGAATACAGTGATCTTACATAGAACTTACATGATGCAAGAACCGAGCCTGTGAAAAGAACCCAAACCGGGGTGTTAAAGCCAAGGACCACAGAGATACCCAAGCCAGGAAGACCTTAGCCATATCCCAGCATTAATCACTTTGCTCTCTTCAACATTCAAGCAGGGGAATGTCTTATCCCACCTGCTCCATCATTGTTTTGGTGTCATAGAAAGCCGTTGCAGCTGGCAACTTTGATGCCGGCGGTGCAGTAAATCTATTCTCAATTTTAGTTTAAAGGGACTATTAAAGCTACTGAATCCTATCTCTAAAACAGGTCCACTATATCCAATAGTTCCTTTAAAATATGGACTTAAACCCAGAGTTGATTACCACTGCACTGTCATGAGAACTGCCACTGATTGTCTGTGATAAGCCTGAAGAGGAGGGCTACCCTTACCCCCATACACCAGGAACCTCTCCCCTTTAGTAGTGTTGTCTACCAAGGAAAGCTAAGCAGGGCTAGGAGCTCCCTTGCTCACCTGTTGAGGAAATTATATGAGTAGGCTAACCATATTTCCCTGAGACAAAAACAGGGCATTAGGATGGCAAAAACAGCACAGGGCTATGTAATATTCCATATTCGTGAAAAAGTAAGATGATAACATAAGTTTTATTACATGAACATATTGAACTAACAATTATTCTTCAGTGGCCAAACTCATACAAAAATTTAGGTAAACCTAGAGAGGGGCTGTATTTCACCAGGATTGTACAATAGATATTTCTCTGATGAAGTAATCTTGTGCAGCAAATTTTGCTCTTTCAACACCTTATCACTATTTTTGTAATATAACAGGGCATCTTTCTTGAAAATGGTACAAAATTAACATTTATATTAAAACAATGGGATAGTCTGGAAATATGACAGTACTGTTGCATTTAAAATGCTACATATGGTCAGCCTAGGTATGAGTAATGCCTGAACATGGCAGTTGTTTCTGAAGAAAGGTCTCAGGTTAACCATGAGGTTTTTATAAGCCTTCATGTGAAGAAGGACCCAATGGCCAGTCTCAATGGGCAGGTCCAGTCCAGAACTGAGAATACTTCCCTGCTAGGATGATGTTCCAAGCAACGGTTCTTATAGTCCACCAGATGAAAGAGCGGCACTCAAGTTCTACCCTGTGACAGCATCTGACATTTATTGCTTTTTTAAAACTTGATGCCATGGTCTGATAATTCGGACGACACGACTGAGCTGGGCAGCCCAATCAAAGTGTGGCTGAAATAGCAGTGTGCTAAACCTTTTTGACATGTTTTATTTCAACTGCTAATATTAACGACATTGTACTACTGATGGTTCTAAGCCTCATAAAATGGCCCATTACCGGTTTTGAGTGGTGGTTTATTAAATCGTTTGCCTAAACCAATGTTTTTGATTGTGCCAATGGCTGATTCTAAATTGATTTTTCCCCTTACCGTATGAGATATTTGAGTGATTTAGTCATTTATTTCACTGTTGCTTTACAAGCAATCCATATGGGGAAACCAGAGTTCTTGTTTTCCAGATTGCTGAATGGTGGAAAAATCTATTAAGTTTGTATTGACCAGTGACTGAAGCAAACCAAAACTAAATAACTTTATTTTGTTCTAGTGGGAAAAGCAAAGGGAAAAACATTTATCTTATGATCACATTAATGTTATTATATAGTGAAAAATACATGTCTGATAATGAAACTTTCCTGTCCTCTTAGACTGCTCTGTCTTGTCTTATTTAGATTGAAAGTTCTTTGTGGGTAATGAATGTACCTACTTTATTGGTTTCATCCTTTAGATATTGGATCCATTGTCAAATGAGCACAGAACTGAGAATATAAATGTGGCCTGGGTACAATAAATCCTGCTTTGTTGTTGTTAACTGCCATCAAGTTGACTTTGACCTATAGAAACCTTATGAATGAGGGACCTCCAAGTCACCCCGTCTTTAACAGTTAAGGTCTTGCAGACTCAGAGCTGTCTGTGGTTTCCATGATTGAGTCTATCAATCTGTAATGTGGTCCTCCTCTTTTTCTACTGTCTTTTACCATACCAAGCATTTTCTACTGAGTCTTGTCTTCTCATTATATTTCCAAAGTTTGACAGTCTAAATTTAGTCATTCTGACTTCTAGGGAGGTCAGATTTGCTCTAGGATCTATTTATTTGTCTTTTTAGATAGTCATAGAACCATTCCCCAACACCACATTTAGTAAGAGCTGGTTTTATTCCCATCAGCTTTCTTTACTATCCAGCTTTCACAACTATACATTGGGCTGAAGAAGACAGGCAAGAAAAAGCAGCTTGATCCTGGGTTTTCTGAAAACAAGTCAAAATCCTGTGTGTCTAAACTCCATAGCCTGCTTCTAAGGTGGGCCAAACCTGCACTGTGCAGGTTTTTTGTCACCTCCCCACCATGTATGTGCACCATTGCACAACTACATTGCCCGCAATGTTCAGTTACCCCCTTTTTCCTGCCCAGATGCCATAGTTCTCTCACTACAAATATTGCAATATTTATACAATCCTATTTTTGTTTTACTATGTCTAGCTTCCACTGATTCATGCATCTCACATTCCATGTTCCTATAATATGTGTTGTGTAGCTTTGGACTTTCTTTGCACCTCTGAGCATGTCAACAGCTGAACATCTTTTTGGTTCTAGTCCAGTAGTGTCATCACTCACAACACTACACATGGTTTTCTTCTGCTATATCCCAGTAGCTTACTGAGTGCCATCTGACCTGGGAGTTACATACATACATACATACATACCTTTGAATGTACAGTCATTTGAACAGAACGTGGAAAAAATTCCTTTGAGATTCCAACTCCCAGAATCCCAAGCCATAGAAGAATAATGTAAACAGACTAAAACCATATTAAACAATGTAATATTAAAACAGTTTTAAAATCATGTGCAAGCACAAATATGATCATTAGGCCAAAAAACCTTAATGAAAAGCTGTGTTTTAACTTGACGCTAGAATGAAACCAGCATCCGCATCATTGAGGCCTCCAAGGGGAGGACATTGCACAATAAATAGCAGACACGTATAGAATGTCACTGCAAATATTGCTCTTCTATCTATTTAAAAATATCAGTTTATGTAAGTAGTTTTTCTTGAGCTTCTATCCTACCTCAAAATAGGGACAAGAAGCTTACCTCTGATCGGCCCATACGATCTAGGTTGGAGATATCATATATATCTGCTACAGCAGCTGTGTCTACTCCACCTGTGCCACGCTTCTGAAGTCTCAGGTTTTCCAGAATCTTTGAAAATCTAGGATCCTGTAACAAGGGAGACTTGATTATTTTTAAATTGTGTGATTTGTATTACAGATGTGCTTGAAACCAGTGGTTTATTCCATTCACATTTTACATTTTAAGTTTGAAGAGATGTAAAGACAATGCTAATTCTTGAAAACTGTTCTTACTGACAATGGAAAAGATTAATTTATGATAAAAAGTCATTTTAGGTGCTTACCAACCTTGCTAAGCTTGGGAAGTTTAACATGAACTCCTGCACGTAATCCTGTTCCCAGATTGGAAGGACAAGTCAAGACGTATCCTAAGCGTTCATTCCACATAAACTCCCACCCTCGTTCTTTAATTAACTTTTCAACCTGTAGGGGAAATAAAATGCAATGAGCCACACTGTAAAAATGTGCTATCTGTTGGTAAGCACCAGTGTCTTGTTAAAATACATTCTACCCCCAGCTGTTTATATTATAATTGCACAACACTGAAGGTTGCTATAACAGATGTACAGGCAAAACAGAGCTTGGAGAAGTCATCTCTCAGAACCCTCAGCCAGCATAGCCAGTGACTTTCGTAATTTTCTACTTGTGGAAGCAAGGACTTAATTTTATCTATATGTTGTATAAGACAAAAATTGGCACATTATGGGGCGATACAGACTGTCCAAAAGTCTACCGCATTCCATGCAGCTGCGGACAGGTCTACATTGGGACTACCAAACACAGTGTGCAGACAAGAATCAAAGAACATGAGAGACACTGCAGACTGGGTCAACCGGAAAAATCAGCAGTAGCAGAACATGCTATACAACAAACAAACAAACCAAACAGCTTCATTTATATACCGCTTCATACCCTTAAGGAATGTCTAAGCGGTTTACAATTGTAAGCTATTTGCCCCCCAACAATCTGGGTACTCATTTTAGCGACCTCGGAAGGATGCAAGCCTGAGTCGAGCTTTAGCCCTTTGCTGGTCTTGAACTCGCCACCTTATGGTTTTGAGTGAGTGACTGCACTACAGGCATTTAACCACTGCGCCACCATCCTGGGCATAAAATGCTGTTTGAAAGCACTGAAATTCTGGACCATGCCAACAACTACTATGTCAGAATGCACAGGGAGGCCATTGAAATCCATAAACACCTGGACAATTTCAACAGAAAAGAGGAAACAAGGCTTGGCTCCCAGTCTTGAAGGACAGCAAGGTCAAAACTCAACCTATGCAAATGAGAAACAGCCTAAGGCCAGGGGATTCCCAGCAGACAATGAGCACCAGTTAGCAGACATTAATCCTTGTTTGCATATCCTCCCACCCTGGGGACTGCCATTAGCAACAGAACAATACATTTGCAAATTATTCCTTCCTTCCCAGGGTCACACAGGATATATATCTCCAATCCTTTTTCCAGGCTCTCATTCTCTGAAGATGCCAGCCACAGATGCAGGCGAAACGTCAGAAATGAACTCTTCCAGAACACGGCCACATAGCCCGAATGCTCCACAAAAAACTAATCATAGGCATGTTTTCCTTAGGAGCTAACTGGAAAGCTGAAGGTCATAGTACCTGGGCCAGAAGAGACCTTGTCCAAAGAGTGAATACTTCTGAGAGATTCTTAGGAAACATCCCAATTTGTATCCACCAGAAATGTTGAGCCACAAGTCCTACATTCCCCAACCCACATCTGTATTTAACTCTTTCAGGGGCTCTAGAATCTTTATTCCCAAACATGCACATTATGTGACTCCTTAGCATTGGTAGAGAAGCACATCTTTAAACATATTTGGTGCAACAGCACTGTGGTTTGGTTATCTTAGGAAGGCTTTGTAAGTATAATTTGCAAATTCCAAAAGGTGTCAATATGTAGTTTGTATATATGGAAGTTCCAATTTTTAGAGGATGCAGGTCAAATCCATTGAAATAAAACAAACCCAAAGCTTTTGCTCATAGTTGTAGAAATTCCTAATGAGTCTTGCAAAAATCAGGACTCACGCTTTGTAGCTCCATTTTTTGGAACATTTAGAGAAGCACCATAGTACCCAAGGAATACAGAAAAATATGTAGTATACTGTAGCTATGGGTAACACAGATGGGTAGTACACAGTTCAGTTATTATTAGTTTAGACTCAGAGAACTTTTTCATCTTATACTTTCTTTGGATCTATTTCTTTGGATAAGAAACATTCACTGCATGTTTGCACTAAAATTATTCTCCATATTTTCAATGAAAATGAGGCAGAAAAGACGACATCTTTTGGATTTAAGCTAAGAAAACAACTTGAAATTAGATTACTACAGACTGCAAAGGGAAATGAAGTTTCTGGAAGAGTCTCCATCTACAACAAAAAGCAAAGTTTCCTGTAATTAACATCCCCTCCCTTGAAAACCTGCACTAGATTTTTAGAAACCTTCTCACTCTTTTCTATTTGGAATATTAAAAATAAAGTAGAGAATTGAAAATACATCCCATGCCCACAGACAAACAGGATATGATCCATTTCTTTGGCTAAGCCAAAGCTTAACCCTTCTGAAACCCTCCTCCCCATACAGCACTTTAAAGTGCAGGAGCTCTGTCCACTTTTGCAATGTGGTGACCCTATTCTGCACTTCTCTAAAAAGTGTCAGAACATGAAGACCTTAAGATAAGCAGAAAAGTTATCAGCAATAGCACAAATGCACAGACAGTTGCTATAACAATGATTTCCAAAGCCCAGGTTTTTCCGTGACAGAACTGAGTGCCTACCTGTAACAATCCACGGCAAAATCGTTCAAAGACTCTTTTCATATTGCCTCCTTTTTCCATCGAGATCACCCTTGTGTGGTCCTCTTCGTTGATCCAAATAAGAAATGTTTTGTCATTATTGTGCCTGGTTGGAAAAGAATAAATAGTTGGTATTGCAGCCACGTAAACCTTAAAACAGTTCTTAGGCATACCTCATCATTTCATCACATCTTCCTTTTTTAGAGTTCCCAGAAATATGGGTCTTTCCCATCTCTCCTCAGCCTACAGGCAGGGAGAGGAATTTCAGGATAAGAGCACTGCCTTGAAAAGAATTTCTTTTTCAATTTGTGATGCTGGACAATGCTTCTGCAGACTATATCAGAGCAGCTACTTTTTACTCTCTAAAGGATTTGCTGGCACCCTTCTCTTTCTTATGGTTTTGCACCCTGCTGGTGCAGCAATTAAATGCCAATACTTCAGCCACAAGATTATGAGTTTGATCCCAGGACTCCAAGGTTGACTCAGCCTTCCATCCTTTCATAGGTTAGTAAAATGAGTACCCAGCTTGTTGGGGGCAATTAGCTTACAGACTGTAAACCACTTAGAGAGTGCTGAGTTCATTAATAAGCAGTATAGAGATGTATGTGCTATTGCTATTTGTGTTTTTTCCTATTATCCTATTAACTTTCCCAGTTCTTTTCCCATGTTTGAAGCTGCAGCACAGTTTCATTTATTGCAGCATATGTGAATTTCATTATAGTTAGCCTGATATAAATGGCTTTCTTTTTCAGTTCTGCTTTGGCACTTGATTCCTTTCTTTTTTCATTGCTGATGTTACCTACTGCTCTCTTTCTCCTTCATGCCCTGAACTCCTGGCTAAACATCTTCTATTTTCCTTCCTCCCCTCCCTCTTTCTGTCTCTCTCTCACACACATTGACCAGAATCATGTTGGGCAGATAATAATAATAACTTTATTACAGCCATTTGGCCAGCACAATTACAAAATTTCAATTTAAAACATAATTTTATACCATACGTTTATGTACAGGCAGACTGGAGAGTATAGACAAATGATGGTTTAGGAAAAGTAAGGATGGAACTGCACAATTTGGTAAACACACAATAATGGGTAGGGCATTATTACTTCATAAATAACAATATTGCATTGTGTTAAAGAGTTTCATATTCAGGACAGATATTGTTTATTTATTTTTATTTATTTCATTTGTATGCTGCCTTTCTCCCAGTGGGGACCAAAGGCGGCTCACAGATGAAATGCATAACAGAGTTACACATTCATGACTGCTTTGAATTCACAATCCCTATATGCCTCCTCTTTTAGGGGCTGCATAGGTACCACAAAAGACCCCCAATCCCCACTTGCCAGTCACTAGCCACTATGATCAGCAGAGGTGTGTTTCCCTGTATCTCAGGAAGCAGTTGGCTGACATTATCATCCCCTCTCCCCATGTGTGATCTCTTCTGTGAGACAAAATTGTGATAGGGATTGTTTCTGCCTGTTACAATGGAAATTCTTCATGCAAGGAGGTGGGAATGTTAGTCACTTCCTGAGTGGAAGTGGAACAGGCCACCATTGATCACAGCATTTGTTGACCAGTAAATAGGAGTGGTGGGAGGCTTGGCCAGGATTCACTATAGAGGATTCCAGCCACTCTCCTTTTCATTCCCCTTTTGTCTGTCCATGTCTTCTTCTCTTCTCTCTACCTTTCTCTTCTTCGCAACTCTGCATTGTCCTTCCATCCCTGGTATCTTTCCTTCTCTTTTTCTATTTCCCCACCTCAAAAATTCTCCTGCTTACATTTGTACTCCTCTTTTTCCATCCCTTTTTTTTCTTGATTTCATTCTATTTTCTCCTTCTGTCTCTACTTTTCCTGGCTACACCAGGGCTTTCCCTCCCTTTCCTCCTCTCCCTTATCCATGCCACCAAGAAATCTTTCAAGCCATAACTGGAGTACATTAGATTATCAGATCTTAAAGGTTATATGTTCCATTCAGCTCAATAGGGCTTGCTTCTGACAAGATCACACGGATCAATCTGTCTTGGCCCTAATGTTGGTCAACATCTTCATAAATCAGTTGGATGATGAAACAGAGGATGCACTTACCAAATTTCCAGATGACACAAAATTAGTAGATATTTCACCTAAACATTAGGAAGAATGTAGGAGTAGTTCAAGACAAAAAAAAAGCTATTGAATAGACTGCCTTGGGTGGTGAACTTTCCCTCTTTGGAAGTTTTAAAGTGAGGTTGGATGGGCATCTTTCAGGAATGCTTTAGTTGTATATTCTTTTGTGGAAAGAGTTTGGACTTTTGTGGTCCATTCCAACTCTCCAGTTCTGAGATATTGGCCTCTTGCTCTGCCTGCTTCTTGCCCTGTAGGTTTATTATTTATATCATTATAATTATCATTGCTACCCCCCCTCCTCCTCCTTCTCTTCTCCTTCCCCTAATATTTGGTGATTATCCACAGCATTATTATGGTTGTGGTGATTGCTAAACAAGAAGCGAGAGAGGATTCCACACTTGATTTTAAAAGGAAAAAGAAAATGTGCTCACAGAATGGTCTAGTTAATAGTACTAGATGATTGCTTAGAAATGCAGTTTCCAAGGAAGGAAATGTGTTCTTATTTGTTAGACTTTGTGATTTTTTTTATTTTTTAAAAAGATATGATCTGAGCTATTTCAGTTAATAGTTAATTTATCATTAATGAATGACCAGGGACTTCCTCTTGTGACATCAGCAGCAGTGACCTGTCCCTTGTAAAATCACTGGGCACTGTCCTCAGGTCTCATGATTTGGTCCTGAAATCTCAGTACCTGTGATGCTCTTAATCTGATGACCCTAGTTCCAGCCCACCCTGCAATTCTTTCCTGCCCTGACTTGGTAACATCACGATGGCACTCCTTTTTAATATCCAGGTGTCAGCTTCTGAGCTGCAGAAAGGGATGCTGTTGACATGGCAAACCTTTACTGCCTTGTTTCTACTACAATGAAGGGGACAAATGTTGAACGATGATATTACTTTGGCAAAGTTAAAAATAAAGGCTACTGAAGACTTCTACAATTTTGTTCTATTGTAACAACATAATCGATCTGGTTTCTAAGGGTTATATGAAGAGCAACCGTGTTCGGTACCAGTACCACTGATAATGAAGTGCTGTTAGTCTAGAAAATACATGTTATTCTCTGAAACAAATGCAGCACGAGCCATGTGCTGCTATGGGAACAGAGAGATGGAAGAGTGTGGATATCCTTTTTAACAAGTGGTGGGAGGGGAAATTTGTCCCTCAAATGTAGAACATTTTGAAACAAGAACACCTGAGGTTACATCTTGCCTGAAGCCTAAACTGCAATTATTTTTTTCTTTAAAAGTAAATCATTTTCTAGGTGTTCCATAACAACATCAGAACAAAAATTAAATAGATGTGTAATTATATACTCTTCCACTTGCAGAGCCAGTGTAATGTAGTGATTTGATTGTTGGGTTGCAACTTTGGGAGACCAGGGTTCAAATCCACATTCAGCTACAGAAACCTTCTGGGTGACAAAACACCTTCTCTCAACCTCAGAGGACGGCAATGGCAAATCTCTCTGAACAAATCTTCCAAAGGGAAGCTCATCCATCCAGGCTTTAGGATGAGCCCAAACAGTTATGCCTGCCAAAATTTTGTAAGTTCTTTGGGATCATTATCCTTTGCTTCACCTTTTACATCTTTTGCTATATGTCCCTAAGTTTAACCCTCAACTTATTCATGAGTCATATCAAAATTCATAATTTTGGCCCCAAAATATGCCCCCAACTTATACATGAGGTCAACTTATAGTCGAGTATATAGAGCAACCTTTCAAAATATAAAACAATTAGTGATAGCCATGCTCAGAAATTTTGAAAGGTTCCTCAATGTAGCTTTGATACAGGAAGTAAGATTCTTCTGACAACAACAAAATAAAGTGCCAATATCTTCACACAGCATCCATGCAATGAGACACCAAAAGACTGACAAATAC
This sequence comes from Urosaurus nigricauda, assembly GCA_034509955.1. Taxonomy (NCBI): domain Eukaryota; kingdom Metazoa; phylum Chordata; class Lepidosauria; order Squamata; family Phrynosomatidae; genus Urosaurus; species Urosaurus nigricauda. The sequence continues at coordinate 45,673,405 of JAOEGL010000002.1, read as the reverse complement.
AGAATTAAAATCATGCTTGCCACAAACCAATTCAGTTTAATCAATGTCTTTCATTTAAATTAAAAATGGTGCAGGGGACAGGAAGGGACTGAAGGAAAAAAACATGTTCCTAAACATTTGATTTCATTGCCTTATTTTTGCTGTTGGTTTGTCAAACTTTTAAAAAATATAAAATGTGTCCTGTTATTGCTCCCTTAAAAATTAATTAATGGCACAAGATTAAAAGAAGAAGAAGAAGAAGAAGACAGCATCAGTTATAGAGCATGTGCAAAGCATTCAGTCAGAGTTAGGAATAGCAGTTCCTCTGTTAAAGAAGGCATTAATAAACTTTTTTTGTTCACAAATTTAGCACACGGTTCCCATGCCATACCAAATTCCTCTGGCGTCTGGCCAGTCACGGGCCATCCCGGCACACGTTAGCAAAGGGGACACTGGCTTATCAAACAAGAAGTGGTCCTGCAGACCAGCAGATATGCAAGGCATAGGGAAAGAAAAACAACAACAACAACAACTAAATTCTGGGTCTTCTACCTATCATTGTAAAGAAGGTTCCAAAGGCCAGCCAGTCAATATATAAAGATTCCACTGGGTTTTTCTGCACTTTCAGGCTGTTTCCCCAGATAATTTTATAAGTTTTTATTTACATGTAATGACAGAGATTCTAATAAGAGTGGTAACCATTCTGTTGCATACAGTTAAAAAAATTAAGGAGAAACAATATACAGAATCAAAAGATAGGAAATGAACGTTTATGTTGGTGAACCAATTTATATCCCAGCAGCTTGAAGAGAGGTGTCTGAATATTATGAACCTGCGTATATGAATTTTCAGTCATGAAGCTTATTAAAATCCCACGGTAGAAACAGAAAAGCAGCTTGGTCTGACCTTTTTGTTATTACTGATTAATCCTGTCCTTCATTCTCATTTCTATTTCTGCTCAATAAGTTAAGACCCAGATAAAACCGAGCTTCTAACTGGACATTTCTAACACATCTTATTCCTCCCATCAAATAAATAAGTAAAAATAAAAATACAGAAGGATATATTCTAGTTTGATTACAGATTTTCCCTATCTGAATTTTCCCCTAGATTTGGGGCTTTGAATTGACTGATCTTCTTGACAGATTACCACAAATTAGTATTTTAGTATGCTTTAAAATGTTTTTCTCTTTGTATTGTTTCTACTGGTTTTCTATTTGTTCATCGCCTTGGGAGCGCTTGTGGGCTGGAAGGCTATACAGAAATACAATCAATCAATCAATCAATCAATCAGAAAACTTACTCATCTTGTAATTTGACCTTTAATTAAATGATGCTCGTTTCTTTTTATGCCTGAGCCTTGTTAAGACCATGAGCAGTTTACTACATTTTAGATGAATATCTTTTTTCACTTTCCAGGTTATTATTCACAAAAGGACATAATGAACAGTGCCTTTATTTAACCAGCATGACAAGCTGGAATTTTAGAGACTTTCAGCTTTTCAAAACTGAGCATACTAGTGACTTACTAAAAACATACCACAGATTTTAGGTCTGCAGTTTTTTTAATCAGACATGAGGAGGCAAACCAAAGTAATAATCCAGGGTTTGTTGTATGGTGAATTCTCTGGGTCTCTTGGGTTTACATGTTTTATTGAAACAAATCAGAGACTAAAAGTCTGTTGGCCCGTTTTAGATGGGCAAAAAAAGGCGCTTGTAGGGCTAAAAAGCCTGCTTTTAGGGTTAGGGAGGGCGTAGCTTTTACACCCTCCCTAAGCCTAAACCGCATGGAAGCCGCCATTTAAAGATGGCGGCTTCTACACGGAGGCGCCGTACAAGCGTCATCACGTGCGCAGCGTTTTGACGCGCTGCGCACGTTATGATGCTTTTGCGCCGCGGGAGGGCGCCAATCGCTCCCTTCCCGCGGCGCAAAAAAAGAGCTCCTTCTTGGAGCTCTTTTCTTGCGGCGGGTCTTTGCCGCGGCCTTTAGATGGCCACGGCAAAGACCCAGGGAGAAAGGGGCCGCGGTGGCGGCCCCTTTCCCCCTTCAGCCCCGCCGAGGGAAGCGGGGTGCAGCGGGTTCCCCGCGGCCTACAAAAGTGGCGGGAGGAGGCCTAGAGGCTGCCCGTGTGGCAGCCTCGGCGTCATCCCGCCGCTGAAAGGGGCGAGTTTGGACCGCCCCTTTCGGCCAATGTAAAAAGCCCCGTTGTTTCTTTACTGAGGCTAGCTGAAAGTGGGAGTGTTTTATGGCATACCTAGCACTGTACTGGTCACACATGGTGAGGCAGGAGTCCTGCAAATATACATACATCATATGTAAACTGAATAATACATTAAATCACAATGGAAAAATAGGAAGTTGATACAATTACACATGTGTGAAAATGTCAGCAAATTACTGTATATATTCATGTATAGGTCTAGAAATTTAGTCAAAAAAATGACTGTAAAAACCTAGGTCAACTTACCCACAGGTAAATGTAAATAGTATACTTTAACTGTTTTTTAAAAGGGAACCATTCCTTGGTGAAAGTCAAGAGTGCAATCTGTTCTGGAAACACTGACCTCTCTCTGCTCTCTCTTTCATCCAGCCTTAAGAATGAGCACAAAGAGTTATACCTGCCATAATTTTGTAGGTTCTTTGGCATTGTTTTGTTTTGCCTCATGATTGAGATCCTTTGTTGCATGCCTCTAAGTTTTAGCCTTGACTTATCCAAGAGCCATATCAAAATCCCTGATTTTGCCACCAAAATCTGTCCTCGACTTATACATGAGGTCAACTTATAGTTGAATATATACGGTATACCATAATCCAATTCCAAAGTGAAATTGATTTAGAAATTATGCAAGTTAAGTTGTGGGGCGGGCATAGTGGGATATGGAAGAGAGCTAGTCCATGGAACAAACAATATATGACAGGAAGCCAGTCAGACAATTTGTCATTTAGTGCTCACTGACTGGTAGTGACTGTCCAGGACCTTAAGTGGAGGGCCTTCACATCATGGAAGGTGTCAAGAATTGTACCCTGCATCTTCTGTATATAAAGCCTGTACTTTTTTTCTGGGCTATCCACCAAGGTCATTTCCTAAATGGGTGGGAAGGGCCATCATAGGGCCAAAACTAGGGCTCAGGAGAGCTCAGCAACTGCACACTCCTGAGCCCTAGTACATGTCAGCGGTGCCATTTTCGTGCGCGAGCATTTACACAGTGCATGTACCAATGACGTGTCCTGTGCGATGTGTCCAAACAGCATGGCACACAAGACATGTCACCACAACGCTCCAGGGTGCTAATCACACCTTGGCAGCATCGCTGGATGGAGCTGCATTTTGCAACTGCAGTGGATCATTGTCGCAGCCATGTGGTTGCCACGGCAACAATCCAAAGGGACGGCCTCTGGCTGCCCCTGCACCAGCAATCCTTGGAAGCAAAGGCTAAAGTCCTTGTAAAACTACAGATCCCAGGATTCCATAGGGATCAAACAAACAAACAAACAGCTTCATTTATATACCGCTTCATACTGCCTAAGGAGTGTCATCACTCCTTAGACGGGGCTACATCATTTAAGGTGCTGTCAGACTGCATTATTTCTACAGTGCAATGCACACACAGTCTGCACATCTGCCAGATTACACCTCCAAGCTTGTACCAAAGGGCAGGGGGGCCTAATTCTGCGTGAACCATAATATTAAACCTCTGTGTTGGATATTGACATTAGTTACGCTTTCCTCTCACTCACAGAAATCAATGTTACATGTTAATCACAATTCAGTTCTATGGCTTTCAGTGGGTTTGTGCTAAGCACAACTAAGTCTGGATGCAATTCTTCTCGTAGACACTGAGCTTCTTCCTGTGTATGCAAATGTGGGCAAATATAGTAGTTCAAGTTTAAGAATGAGTCTGGGTGATGGATTATATTTTATCGGATTCTGGTGATGTTGGTTCAGGCTGCAGAAGTTGCTTTTTATTGAAACACATATCTCAGGAAAATTTAAATTCTACAAATTTAAATTTAAAATTTAATGTAAATTCTACAGACTCAAATTCTACAAGTTTGGAATGGTCCTGGATCAGTGATGGTGAATGTTTTAGGGGCAGAGTGCCCCAACTAAAAGGGCTTTGGACACAGTGCTGCCCAGTGCTGGGGGTGGGACAAATGGGGAGGATGGGCAGAAGGACTTCCAGGGTGAGACCTCCGCCCTCCAAGGATGGAACATCTGGAGCGGGACCTCTTTCCCCTACCCTCCTGGGCCTTCCGCTGCCTCTCTGAAGACAGCTGAAGGCCTGGGACAGCCGAGAAGGAGGAGGAACAGGGGTATGCCTGTTCCTCCTCTTCCTCGCCCTCTGCATGCCCTGAAATATGGCTTTGTGTGCCATCTCTGGCACGCGTATCATATGTTCACCACCATGGTCCTAGATAGAAGAAAACAAAGGAGCTTATCCTATTAACATATAAGCTGGTTTACCTCTTCCAGCTTGAATTCAGGATCCGGGATGCCCCCAGATGTTATCATACCAAAAATACCACTTATCTAGGTGGGATGCTGCTGCCTGGGTGCATCCTGAGTTGAAGCCTCACTCAGCTGGCCAATTTTTGAAGTCGGAAGCTCCCCAACTTCAGAAAATGCTAGCAATGCTTCGACTCGGGATGCATGCATCCGGGCAGTGGCATCCCACCTAGATAGGAGGTGATTTAGGTATGATAACATCCAGGGGCATCCCGGATCTGGAATTCAAACCAAATTGAAGCTTATTAGTTAATGGGATAAATTCCTAACATTGGACCTAGATGAAAAGGATCAAAGAAAACCATGCCTTCTCATTTAGTGTATAGACGTATATGAAAGAGAGCCAATGTGGTATAGTGAAACCGGTATACGTTTTGGACTGGGAACCAGGGTTCACTCTCCCACTGAGCCATGGAAATCCACTGGGTGACTTTGAGCTAATTACACTCTGTCATCCTCAGAGGAAGACAAAGGCAAACCCTCTATGAACAAATCTTGCCAAAAAAATGCCTTAGGGTCACCATAAATCAGAAACGACTGGAAAGCACACAACAACAAGAGTGGAAGTTTAAATCTTTTGGAGCATCTTGGTCTCAAGAACTGTTTCACACAATATCTAACTGTTTAGGATTCCAATGCAGTGCTATAAATAGTATGATGATCTGTGCACAGCTTCCAGACCCAGGCATTGTACTTACATCAATAAGCTGTTGTTGCTCCTTCTCAGACATATTGGTCAAACTGTAATACTTTCCAGCAAGGTCTCCTTTCAGTCCTGCCAGTGCAGTAACAACAACATTTTCAACTTCTCTCCTCTCTGCCCTGGAGCAGGCAGGAGGTAGGCTGAGACCTCGGATACTGCGACCAGTGCGTACGCGGGATGATAAGACATAACGCTCATCAAATTGTCCTTGGGTAATCTGAATACACAGAAAGGTTGTGACAAAATGTATTGAGAGAACTTTATATTATATTAAGGATTAGTCCTATGACAGAAGAAAAGTGGGATACAAAGTTCATTCATTCATTATTCCGGTCTGGCCCAAGACATTTTGTTGCCTGAGGCAGAATCATAAATGGCAACATGTAAGATCAGATTTTCTCTGCAAGCACCTCTCCTTGGAAGCAAAAGTACAATGATAATACATTTTTTGCCATTTCTTGATAATGAAAACCAGCTGCAACAGCACTCTGCTTAATGGTATGGCTGCTAGCAGTGAACAGTCCTGAGGGGTCTTTACAAACATTTTCTAAGAATTTGGGGGGAGGCTGCATGATTTGGGTCTGCCCCCATAATGCATGGGAAGGTCAGAAGGGAGATTTGTATGTTCCTTTGACTGGACACAGGTTATACTCCACAAAGTTGGGATCCCTCTACAGTCTGAGTTCCATATCAAAGTAAGGACTATAACTGTGTTCAGACAAATAGGATTACAGCTTCTCTTCCCATTAAAAATTGGTGTCTTCCACAGTTATTTCAATAATACACATGAATTAAAAACCAGGAGATTTTAATTATGTTGTTTTAGCTCTTGGTTCATTTAATATAGTCCTGTTCTTACCATATTGTAAGAAATATTTCATATAAAATACCAATGTATATATTCTCATTCTTTTCATGAAATAGCTTTAACATTATTCTCAGTACCATTTTCTCTACAGATGAGCATTTTTCTCCTTACTCCTAAATCAAGTCTTACCTTGGAAGAATCCAGATCAGTGTGATGCTTCATTACTTTTGGATCATAGCCATTGTGCCTCACTTTGATAACAGGGTCAAAAATCTCTGCGAATACCTATAGAGTCAATAGCATATATTGATTATTATTTCTACGGTTTGTATTTGAACAGAAAACGGAAGGAAATGGTTTCAAAGAAAAAGTAATTACAGTATTACAGTGACTGACTATTTGGGGCTTCAAACTATATTGGTAATGGATCACTTTTCAAAAGTAACTTTCTGAGATTCTACTTATTTAATCCCTCAATAGAGTTATTCAGCAGTCCAACTCAAGATTTGTTTTTAAGTTAAGACTGTTTTTCTGGCACATGTTTGAGAAGACACGAATTTTATTGCATACTAATTTTATTATTCTATTAGTAATTGTTATTTCATGGTCATAACTTATACTATTCATTTTTAACTAATATTCTTCTACTTATTAAATTTATTTTAATTGTTCGTTTTCCTGCCTTATTCTAAAAAAAAGGCAAACTATATATTTAACAAATGATACAAGTACTATTCAGAGACATCAGTGCTCTTCTCTCTTGCTGAAGGTGATAGCTGACAATCCTGCAAAAAGAAAGAAAGAAAGAAAGAAAGAAAGAAAGAAAAGACCCTTTTAACATTTCCCTCCAATCTACTATTTGAAGTATTGACTTAGCTCTCCTCCTGATGGCACTGGTTTGGAAGTGTAGTTTTGACAGTGTTATGATGAATACTTTTTGCTTTTGTGCTTTCCACTCTTATCATTTGCTCTGGACATCAGGGAAATTAAAACAAGTCCTTTATGACTGGGTCATGTTGCATTTAAATTAATGTATACAGTGCTAATATTGAATTCTAAATCCAAAGAAGAATTAACAAAGAGTTCCCAGAGAGTGTTAGCACTTCAGTAGGACAATCTGTCTTCTAGAAAATTATAGTTCCCATCACTAACCTATGTACAAATTACATTAATTAGCTAGTATATCTGGCAGTTTAAATGTTATGGAATACCTGACAAAATCTTTCTCCTCCTTTCCCTGTTTTTTCTCCATAATTTTTAGTGTTTCTCTTTGTGTGTTTTAAAATCTGATCTGTTTTAAAAATCCCCATTGTATCTCAAGATATGCTTTGTCTTTTTAAAAAACAAACAAAAGCAATACAACTATTCCCAACCAATACAAATATTCAACTTATCCTACTATTAGTCTGCTATATTTTGAGGCAATTAGTCCTTAGAAATGTCAGATTACTTATCTGAGGTAATTAGAATTGGAGTGCTGAATAGCACCAGAGCTTGTAGGATTTCAGGGAGGCTTTGCCCTTACTGGATGAGTCTGGACTAGCCACCTTTCTCAGTATGACCTACCCTACACAGTTGTTAAACACTTCATAGCCAAAGTGCAAATGTGAAGTCCCTAAAAATTAGCTGATTTTTTTTTCTTTACTTGAGCTTTTGAGACCAGAAATGGTGGGTAAATGGGAAATGGAGGAGTTTTGTTCACATAAAAGTGTCCTGCTTGATGGACCTGAGGGTGGCTTAGAATCTATCTTACATAGTCATATGAGATAGCACTTGAACTGGCTTGGCTCAATTTGAATTAATCCTGAAATTTGTAGTTTGGCAGGATAGGCTTCTCTAATGTAATTCAGGAGAGTGCTCTCAAGCTCTCTAACAGAATATTATAAGTCCTTCACCAGACTGCAAATCCTTGGATTTTGTAGGTGGACCATGACAGTTAAAGTGATATCAAAGTGTTGAAACTGTGAAGTGTTGATATAATCTTAGCTGAATATCACACTACACTGTTCTAGCTATTAATCTACTTTAACCGCTATGGCTGCCACCCATGGAATCATAGGATTTGCCGTTTAGGGAGTGGCATTTAGAATTCTCATCCAGAGAACTTTTGGCCCCACTAAACTACAACCCCCAGAATTTCACAGGAGGCAGCCATAGGACTTAAAGTGCAATAATAGTCTATAACAATGTAGTACTATACAATGTTATACATGTCGAATCAGCCTGGCATCATTCTGTAGGTCTCTAAAATGAATACCCAGCTTGTTGGGGGCAATTAGCTTACACTTTGTAATCTGCTTTGTACATTGGTAATCGGTATAGAAATGTACTTGTTATTGCTATTGCTATTGCTAGCGTGATATTAGTCAATTAACAGGGAGGACCACTCAAGAATTATAAGAACCAGGATAGCTCCAAGCCAACAAAAGTCTGGAGGTTAACTGAGGCCTTTGGATTTGCTTCCACTTGGGACAGTCTAAAGCTTCCGATTTGCATTCATTTGCTAAAGAGTGGAGGGGTGTTCTTGAACTTCCAAAAAGGCAGTGGAAAATATAAGGCCCCTCTCAGGGGATTTCCTCAAAAGAATCTGGTTCAAGGAATGCTCTCTCTGGGGGTCCTAATTATAAGGGGTATACTTGACATACTGGGCTTGCACATGATACCAGGGCCAGGGTTCAGCACCCTGAGGCTTGTACTGCCAGCTGAGAACATTTGGCTTCCTAAAATTAAGTTTAGGATGTTGCTCTCCTCCTAATTCCACATGAGGAATCCAGTCAGACTGGCACTTAAATTCTGGTGAAAAACCCAGCAATTGGAAAGCATGCAAATGCAAATAAATGAATAGGTACCACTTTGGTGGGGAAGATAACAGCATTTGGCGCAGTCATGTTAGCCACATGACCAGCGGAGTAGTCCTTGGACAACGCTGACTCTTTGATTTAGTAACAGAGATGACCACCCCCTAAAATTGGTTACGACTAGACATTCATCTCAAGGGACTACCTTTATCTTTACCTAAATACTGGTGACAGGGCAATGTTTTCTGCTACATGTGAGGGCAACAGGGTAGTTCATGTGGCACAGCAGAAACAGTTGCCACTGCTCTACCTCACCAGTATCTATCACCAGGTAGTTTACCCATGCTGCCCAATGGTAGGGACAGCCCTTTTTTCTCTTCCATGTCAAAGTTCCACTAAAAGTGAAGCATCTTAGCTGCTACAGTATGAGAAGTGGCGGACATCATAACTCATAGTGCTTTAGGTTACAAAAAGAAATGGGAATTGTGTGGCATATGGTCAGCATGCAGCTGTGGAAGGGGTCTAGAGCAACCTTTAGGACCCACAATCACCCCAACCTCTAGCAACTGCTCCCCAGTTTTTAGCTGAAAAAAACTCTTTGGATTGCATTGGGTTGCTTTAAAATAGTGGTTTGGGGATGCACTCCACTGCACTGAAACAGCAAAGTATTCTCCCAATAATCCAAAAGGTGACTGGGAATAATGTAATATTACATCTGGTGCCAAAATAGCGGAGGTGACAGCATAGCTGCAGAATGGAGAGGTGACAAAACTGGCAGATACAGCCCTCCAATGTTTGGAACATGCCCACCCCAGTTTAACATGCAAGTGTTAATATACATTAGAAGTAAAAAACAAAACTGCCATGTCCCTCCAAGACCTAGTGCCTTTAGTGAGTGGGGAGGGAGCAGTGATGTTGTAGCGAGGATCGAGAGGCTCAAAGCCCTGTACACCACTGTGGGGCAAGGGCCAGGGCCACAGCAGTGCAACCCAGTAAACGTGCAGCAGGGGGACTGGCTGGAAACACGAGACCATCAGGTGGTGGAGTGTGTGGAGAGGCTCGAGTGGTACTTGGCCTCAGCATATCCACCAGCAGCAGCAGCAAACGATGACCCAAAAGGAGATTGGGACAGCCAGATCAAGGATGTTACAGAAGGGCAAGGGCCACAGGCCGGGCCAGGTGAGTCAATTCCCTTTGCGTCATCTCAGCCATTGCTCCCCTCCTGCTTTGGAGGGAACAAGTGGGTGGCCCTGGGGAGTATGGGATGCCCCTTATAATAGGCCAGCGGGGGCTTTGGAGACCTGGCCTAGCTGGCCCAGCAAGGGCACCCCCAGCCCTCTGTTGACTGCCTCACCTCCCCTGGGTCCCCCTTTTCCATACCCATAGCTAGCCAGTTTATGGGCCCCTTAGGCCACCTCTGCAGGCTAACAGCGTTTACGGAGGTGTGCAGTATGGGGCTATTCCATTTGGGGACGTGGCCATGCCCCTTGGGGACCACCTCTCCCAGGCCATGTTGGATAAAATTCTAAGAGGGGTTGCCTAGGGTCTGATTTGGAACTCACTCCTTCCGCATAGGGGCAGCTTCCACTGCAGCGGCGATGGAAATTCCTGCTCAGGGGATCCAGCGAATCGGACGTTGGAGGTCCACGGCATTCAAGAGGTAGGTGCGGCCTCTAAACCCCTAACCAGTCTTATGTAGATTGCAGGCCCAGACAAGGAAGATGGAGAGTCCTCATCTGCGGACATAGCATGGTGTACTGGGCAGCCTGTCATGCCAAGAAAGGTCCTATGGGGACGCAGCTTGGCCTGAGTACAACACCTGTGGTAGAATGGCTGGGGAAAAGAGGACTCAAGTGGAATGGACTGTTGCCTTTACTATTCAAGGAGTGGGCGGGTCCACCTCCCGATATGCTGGTCATCTACTTGGGGGGCAAAGACCTGGGCCTGATGAAAGGCAGGGCCCTCTTGCTGCAGGCCTTCCAGGACTTTGGGGTCATACAAGCTGCCTGGCCTCATGGACAATTGGTGTGGTCTGCTATACTACCTCGGCAATGTTGGAGAGGTGAGGGCGACCCGAGGACAATCAATTTTGCTTGGGGGAAAGTCAACAGGATGATATGCAAGGCCCTGGACATGGGTCTGGGACACTTCATCACACACCCAGCGATTATTTTTCACTGCAAGGAGCTCTACAGGGCAGATGGCGTACACCTTTCAGAAGAGGGGAATTCTATTTTCCTGGAGGACTTGCAAAAAGGGGTGGATGCCGTATGGGCTGGTCTGGTGGGGAAAAGGGACTAGGCAGACTCCTGTCCCTTTTCGTGGCAGGTAGTGGGGAGAAAGAAGCAATACGGCATACACTGTGGCACCCCCGTGTGGTGTAGGTAGAGCTCTGGAACCACCTCTCTAGGGTTCCACGGCCTGGAGGTGGGGAAAGACTCGATCCTTGAAGTAGACCCGGGACTTCATATCCCACTTATAAAGTTTCACGGCTTGGGTGGGGTGCCTGAGTCTACCTTCCAACCAGCGGTCTGGCCCATGGGGCAGTCCAACCAAACTGGACTGCCCTGCGGGGGGCAGGTGTTTTTGCCCGAGGGAAGGCTGGGGAGGTAGTCAGGGAATGACACCTGCCCCACCTGATCCTCGACCAGGTCACTCCCCCCTTTATGGTCTTCCAGGATTTAATTTAATTAGGTCAATAAAGTGACCCCTTTTACCCCAGCTTGTTGTCTGGTCTCATTATCCTATGGTGGAACATCAATAATACTTTACATTGGAAATGTACCTGTATCAGAGGTGGGCGACCATGTGTAGAGCGAGGGCCAGTTTTTTCCTCTCAACTGCAGGCTGTATCCATGCTTTCTGGGTCACTTCTAATCAGCATTTTTGGATAATTATTGGGTTTTGGGAATGGGTTATAATTCTGGAGGTTTAGGACATGCCCATTTATAGAATCATAGAATCATAGAGCTGGAATAGACCACAAGGGTCATCCAGTCCAACCCCCTGCCATGCAGGAACTCACAATCAAAACACCCCCAAGAGATGGCCATCAAGCCTCTGTTTAAAACCTCCAAAGAAGGAGCCCTCACTATACTCCAAGGGACTGTGTTCCACTATTGAACAGCTCTTACTATCAGGAAGTTCCTCCTAATGTTTAAGTGTAATCTCTTTTCCTATAGCTTGCATCCATTGTTCTGGGTCCTGTTCTCTGGTGCAGCAGAAAACAAGCTTGCTCTATCCTCAATATGACACCCCTTCCAATACTTAAACAGGGTTATAATATCACCTCTTAACTGTCTTTTCTCAAGGCTAAACATACCTAGCTCCCTCAGTCTCTCCTCATAAGTCATGGTTTCCAGACCCTTCACCATTTTGGTTTCCCTCTCTGGACATGCTCCAGCTTCTCAACATCCTTTTTGAATTGTGGTGCCCAGAACTGGACACAGTATTCGAGGTGGTGGCTGACCAAAGCAGAATAGAGTGGTACTATTACTTCCCTTGATCTAGACACTATACCTCTATTGAGGCAGCCTAGAATAGTATTGGCCTTTTTAACTGTCACATCAAACTGTTTTCTTCCCTCAGGCCCAGTATCATCACTACTGCCAGTATTTGTACTACGAAAAAGCCCATACATTGCAGTACATTGTACTATCCATACATTGCTCTACTATTTGCCTTGCTCAAAATGGTATGATGGGCCCGAGTGCATGCATCTACCACTTTTGTCCCCATTCCTTTTCCTTTCCACCTGACCTTTTGTTTCATCAGTGTTTCAATTGTGTTTCCACATGCAAAACCTTCACGTAGAATTAAAGAATCGTGGAGCTGCATGGGAGTAGTTAGAGCTGCCTCACCCTTCCAAAATCAAACTTCCTCCCTTTCTACAGGCCTGAGATTTGTCTCCCTGCCTGGATATCTGAGTAAGTGCAGCATTTCCCTGGGACTTCAGCTGATGCTCTGAAATCTGGCACCCTAGTTAACAAAAGTTCCACTGCTGTAGGGTTTTTTTTTTAAAAAAAAACCTCAAACTGAATTTAGCAGCAGGAGAGCAGGCAGTGACAGGAGGCAAATGTATATTGTCTTCTGTGTCTGCATTGTATTATTCTGGATATCAGTATACAGACAGCTTCTTAAATGGTGTTTTCACTGAGTTTCCCACTGAAAAAGCAGTGGGGGGGATGACTCTAAAGGGTAAAATCATTATCCATAGTATCCATATGGTTTGTGTTTTGTGCACACTCTAGTGTCCTATTTTCCTTAATAACTACAGTTATGTTGCTCTAAGAATGGACGTTTATGTATTTCATTAATTAAATATACAAGCCAAAGATGAAGGCACAGCATATGAAAGTGGGAAAAAAAATTACCTCATAAGATTCTTCATCCCCAGCCACCATGCCTACAGTTTTAATGAAAGGGTGGCCAGGATTGTCAACACCAGTTTGGATGCACTGGTCCAAGGTATAGCCGTTGGGAGTCATCTTGTCCCTCAGTTTGGCATAGATAGCTGGAGTGAGGCACTCAGCCATGCAGTTGTTGTGTTTACGAAGATCAGGATAGTCTGCACTGGGTAAAAAGAAAATGACAACTCATATTGATAAGTAAAGCTAGCTCTGCTTTTAAGTTCACAAATCTATACTGTGGAAGGCAAAGGAAACCAGCATTGTTCTGTTCTTCATGCCTTTGAAAGAAGGAGAGGGGGGAAAGGAGAATGTATGTAAATATTTTACAGTGAACTGGGTGATTTTAAGAAAATAGCAGGGGACTAAAAATGTGATTGGTTGTTGACTCATGCATGCAGTTGAAATTTACATGGGAAGCAAACATACAGTGCTTGCAGGGGGTATGCTGGCTTCCAGCTGAAACCACAGAGGTAGTGTGAGTAAAGGACTGAAGCACTTAGGCAGATGGAAGGAAACAAATGTCTTTCAGAATTTATATTTTGCATGTTTCTGCCAAATCCAAACTGCAAGTAAAGTTAATGAGCTGAATACACAGCTGGTAGAAATCAACATAGTCAAAGCAGAAATTGTCAAAACTGTAATTGCACACAATTTGCAAATATGGATATTTTATATTAAAATATTGATAGATACTTTTGCAGTACTGTAGGCCCTCCATATTCACAAGACCCCCATGAAAGTGAAAACAATATAAATAAAACACTTTAAAAAATGATCTAGGTCCTCCAGCGCAACTCTATTACCAACATTCAGCAAAAGCTGACTACAGAATTGCACTGGAGAACCTATTTTCTTTAGGAATCCCTAGATCCTCCAGTGTGACTCTATGGTAAACTTTTGGCAGACTCATGCTGGAGGACCTAGAGATTCTTAGAAAGAGCATATTAATCAATTCCGCATATAATAAAATGCACAGAAGTCAAAGTCTTACATGTGAAAAGCCAATAGTATTATTAAAGAAAGCCAGTGCAGTGTGGTGCTGCTCAGGCCATTAGAATAAGTCTAAGGAGGCTTTTATTCAAGGTGCCAGGCAGCCATGAATTTTTTTGGGTGAATATTTACCAAGTCAATCACATTCAGCCTATCTTAAAGGTATTTTATCTTACAGATATTTTAAACACCTTGGAGCATATACATTTGATAAAGACAACCAATTAGAAATTTGGCATAATTATTTCCACCAAAGGTTCTGTGAATTTAAAAATGATAACTTGCCTATTATGAGGAACATCTGCATACATTTTTAAGTTTCCATTTTCTAAGGGTTGTAGCCACACTGCAGAATTAAAGCAGTTGATACCACTTAAACTTCTATGACTCTTGCCCGACAGAATCCTTGAATGTGTAGTTTGGTGAGGCACCAGGGCTCTCTGACATACCAGGCTTAATACATCACCAAACTACAAATCCCAGGATTCTGTAGGATAGAGTCAAGGCAGTTAAAGTGGTATCAAGCTACTTTAATTCTGTAGTGTGGCTACACCGTGTGACTCACTTTCTACCCCCTTCACTTCAATGCATCCTTCTGACTCACTGCCCTAGCGCCATTTCCATGCTTATACAGTTTTCAGGACAGGACAGTTTTTCACAGGCTTTCTCTGCTAAGGTTTTTCACCAACTTTGTCTGTGTCCATTGTGCACTTCTTTCTCATTTTCTGTTTCCCTCTGCTTCATTTTTGTTTGGCCCCAGATATTGGATAGGCCACATTTTTGGACTACAGCTCATGGAAACCCCAAGCCTATGGCCACATATTTTCTTCCCTTACTTGCTGACTGGCTATTCTGCTCTGCTCTGCTACCTTCAGCTTCTCAGCATACTATCCCTTTCCAAAAATTGTTGTGTAGAAGTGTTTCAAGCAACATACCCAGTATTTGTTCATTTGAATCAAAGTATTTACCTTGGGGGGAATAATCTTTGTCTTTCAAAGGACCCAGCTTTCACATTCTGTTGATTCAACAGGTATCCAGTTGTCAAGGCTCCGGTGCTAACTGTTGCTAAGAGAACAGCAGTTCTCCCACCCATCAGGAAACGTGAGAACGTACTGGCCATTTTTGTACAGCCCAGTAATTTCTGGAAAATGCAAAAGAGAAAAGAGCACACAAAGTTGTAATGAGAACTGAAATAGTGTAATTGGAAATGATTAATAATAAAAATAATAGTGGTGATAGGATCAAATAGATCATGAACTAATTCAATCTGGACACATATTCACATTAAACAGAAAGGTCTGATAATAGCACCTATTCATTTTAGTCATATTGGTCCGATCTAGACGCTCCTAACGCGGCGTGATAAGGGCTAGATGGGGTGTTTTTAGGGTTAGGGAGGGCGCAGCGTCCACACCCTCCCTAACCCTAAAGCGTATGGGCGCCTCCATTTTTAAATGTCAGAGTGTACATATGGACACGCCATGATGATGTCATGATGTGCGCAGCGTTTAGACACGCTGCACACGCCATGACACCTTTGCACCGTGGGAGGGCACCAAGCGCACCCTTCCTGCAGCGCAAAAAGGAGCTTGTAAACCAAGCTCTTTTTTTGGCACAGGTCTTTGCCACGGCCTTTAAACGGCCGCAGCAAAGACCTGGGGAGAAAGGGGCCGCAGCAGTAGCCCCTTTCTCCCCTCAGCCCCGCCAAGGTAAGCGGGGCACCTGCTGCACCCCACTTTGAGGCCTTGGGGAAGCAGCAGTTTTCCTCTTCCCCGCGGCCTCCAGAAGCAGCGGGATGGGGCCGCGGAGGCTGCTGGTGCGGCAGCCTTGGCCCCATCTCGCCACTTAAAGGGACGAGTATGGATTGCCCCTTTTGGGCGATCTGGAAAGCCCCAATGGGTCCTTGGTGGGGATGCCTCAGAAGACTGTTGGGAAATTTCAGACAGAATACATTTATTTGAAAATTGAGAACCTTAGTGATATTTTGTCTGTTTAAAGTGTTGTTGTTGTTGTTGTTGTTGTGTGCCTTCGAGTAATTTCTGAATGATGGCGACTCTGTCACAGGGTATTCTTTGCAAGCTTTGTTCAGAGCAAGTTTCCTTTTGCCAGCCTTTGAGACTATAAGAGTGTGACTGGCTGAAGGTCACCTAGTGGGTTTTTATGGCTGAATAGTGGTTCAAATACAGTGGCATCATTAGAGTGCTGTCTCCCCAGTGTGGTAATGCTGTCATCCCTAGGCTGCTTGGCACACACCCCAGTTGGCCCCCCTCCACCAGCCAGGGCACCTCTGCCATGGTGGGGATTGGGCACTGCCACTGTCCAACAGCTCCTTGTGGCTCTGGAAAGGCTGCTGGCTTAATGGAAAAAGGTGTTGTCTACCTTTCCTGAGCAGCCAGCAGCCCCTTCCAGAAAGCAGCCCCTTCTCACTAGCAGCTGCTGTGGAGGTGGGATGCTGCTTTTACCAATGGCACCTCCCTTTCCCAGCCTAGCCAGCAGATCTACCAAATCCAAAATGGGCTGTTGGGTTGCAGCAGCACCCCATCCCCCCCAGCAGCTGGCAGGGGTAACCTGGCGGGTGGAGAGGGGTGACTAGTGGGTCTTGGGATGGACAATAAGCAACCTCCCCATAAGGTGTCCACCTCTGAGGTATCACCATATGCAGTCCACACCCCCAGCACCCCTAGTACAAAACCCTGGTCTCCAGTGCTCTAGTCCAACACTCAGACCACTAAACTGCATAATTATAATGTAATTGTAATTGTAATTGGTCTCCAGATTGTTTTCACACCCACAATTCAAACTGTTTTGAGTATTCAATCTCTTAATGACAGGGGTAATGAAAGTGCAAGCATTTTCAGATTAAACAATGTTGGTCGCATGTGGTTCCTGAGCCTTACTTTTGGAGCCCTCAAATCCCATCTGAAGACCCCTCAAAAGCCTCCACAATTCCCAAATAAAAATAAATAAATCAGGGTTGTTTTAGATGGTGACTATAGTCTGAAATGCACCAAAATCGTACACCAATGTGTTTTTTATTGTTCTTATTCCCCTAAACCATTCTCTACTTACTGCTGGATTTTTTTTGGTTGCCCCAAATGGCCAAAACAAATGATTGGAAATGATGTTACATCACTCCCACAGCACCCAGATACATGACATTAGCCTGTGTGGAGGGGGCTGTGGATGAAAATTGTCCTCTCAAGAAGCTGGCCACTCTTGTTTAAAGAGCTGGGTTTTGGTTATCTGAGCTTCTCCTTTATGACCCCCACCCTTGAGATTTAAGATCAGGTAGTAAATTCCTAGGTTGAGTGCTAGATTGTCCTCAGCTAGGACAAGGTGAGACAAGTACAGCCCTCCAGGTGTTGCTGGACAAAAACTCCAATCAGCTCTAGCTAGTATAGCCAGTCGTAAAAGATAATAGAAGCTTATGTCCAAAACATATGGATAGCTGTTTTTTGTTTATCCCTAAACTAGGAGGTTAGTTTTCTCTGTAATGGCACCTGAGCTGATGACTTGGTAGATCCATTTGTAACTTCTCTTCATTCAGAGATGAGTAGAACTTCTCTATTCCTCCAAGTTTGGGGAATTAGAATCATAGAGTTGGAAAAGACCTCAACGGCCATCCATTCCAATCCCCTGCCATGCAGGAACACACAACCAAAGCACTCCTGTTTAAAAACCTCCAAAGAAAATGAAGTTAAATTTAGAAAACCAGTTTCCTAAATTTCTGACTTCCATTGCTGCTACTCTTTTGGGTGGGGTACATTTTAACAGTTTTTATTACAGTGGGCCCTCAGTATCCAGTGGGGTTTGGTTCCAGGATCACCTGGGGTTACCAAAATATGTGGATGCACAAATCTCATTAAATACAAAGGCATAGTGGAATGGTGTCCCTTATATACAATGGCAAAATCAAAGTTTGCTTTTTGGAATTCATATATTTAAAAAATGTTTTCAAACCGTAGGATGCTTGAATCGGTGGCTTTAAAAAAATCCATGGATATGGAGGGATGACTGCAATTTTACCAATTAACTTTATATCTTGACATATCCCCCAAAATTGGAACACAAAGTGGCTAATGGGGGTTTGTAAATAATCTGGGTTTTGGTTTGTTTTGTTTTTGGTAAATATTCCTGCTTCTAAGGAAACTTCAATCAGAAAGGTTTTTTTTTAAAAAAAAAAAAATAGTGCTGAGAAATGTGAAAGTCAATGTTGACAGAATACTGCCTAAAGCTGACTATAAATATTTTCTAGAAATCAATTGTGTTTTTTTTCAGCAGCTACAAATTTATTCCATAATATTATATCACAAGAAATAAAGCTTTCTAACTTGATTTGCATCCTGGTTCCCTGAAGAATTGTATGCTCCCACATTAGCCTGTCCATAGTTAGAGATCTTTTGATGAGGCCCTTCTCTCTGTCCCACCACCCTCACAGATATAGCAGAAGCATCTCCCAAACTCTGCTACTCCCTTCCTAGAGAGATTGACACCTTCCTTCCTATCCTTTCATAAGCAGGTGAATATTTGTCTCAGCAGGCCTTTGGGGACTAATTGATCAGGAAGAAGGGGCCTTCCACAATGTGCTATGCTTAATGCTCATACTTTTAACCAATGTTGATTCTATTGACAGTTTAAATATGTTGTCAAATAATATAAGATGTTCCAAGCTATGTCCCTTTTTGTAATTGTGCTATTGTGATCTTACCTAATGCAATTTGGGTTAGATGTTTTGTCAGTCGATTTGGTATTATCGCCAGAGCACCCATCGTTATTGAAGCCACAGTTGTTTTCTTTCCCCAAAGGCAGTGAATTCTAATTTGTAGGTTTCACTGTTTCATAAACCTTTTCCTTTCACTATCTTCAATTCTGCTGTCCTCCAGCTTTTGTTTTTCTCAAGCACGGTCATGTCTGGCATATTATGTTTTATTTGTTAATAAGTTTGCATCTTAAAGGTCCATAGTTTTTATTTATACCACCATTTTCAATACCTTTTTCAGGCTTTTGTTCCCACCAATTCTTTGTAGATGTCAAATCATATTTTTGCACAAAAAACAATGTATTATTGCAGCCACTTTAATCCTTTATCATATTATCTATGATTGATAATAATTCCATAGGTCATTGCTACAGTTTGTCTGTTAATCAAGGTATTGTAAAGAATAATGTTTATATATTCAGTACTGTCTGAGATCCTACATCACATCTTTAACTATGGAGATTATCAGATGGAGAAAAATGATGGGAGAGAAGTTCCATGTGACTGAACAAAAATTATCACATCATGTCCGGCAACATTGGTATCATCCCATCCTTTTCCCATCAGTGAAGTGGAATGGTCCCATAACTTTTTATTGATGGCAGTTTCCCATCAATAAAAAGTTACAGGACCATTCTGCTTCATCGTGGGATGTTGTGTGATAATCTTCACTCAATTGCTCAACAATGATGGGAGCATCCCACTTCTCTCCCATTGTTCTTCCATGTAAACATATGCAAGGGGATAATGAAGCATATTTGAGACTAATTGAAAGATAGAAATTGGTATCATGAGCTTTCATAGACTTGAACCTACTTCCTTAGATGTATTTGGTGGAGTGGAAAGCCCAGGAACAGATCTATGTATCAGTCTCCATGTGAGAATGTCCATTGGAATATAAACCTCTGTCACTCAGGTTAGCTCCCTTGAGCTTTAGGTGGGTTCTGAGAATTATTTACAATTGTAGCAAAACTGTCTTGTTTGTGAATACGGAGCATAACTGAATACAGAGCAGTTTCAGATCTATATAACTCTATGTTACAAATCCATAACTGCAATGCAGGATGCCAGCCATTATTATGTCTGTGCTGGTGGGGTGCTTTGGTATTTTCCCTACCTAATAGTAGGCAGGAATGTGTAGTGTACTTAGTGTGACTTTTATTACCCATCCCGATTCTGCTTCAGGTGGTTGTTTACGTACACTGGGGTCTGCAAATGCCCACATTGCACCTTCAGCACCAGCATTTCAAGGAAGGAAAGGATAAGCCAGTTGGAATCTGGCTTAGTAGTGTTTTTCTCTGCATGAGAAATGAGTAATCGCATCTGTTTCCCACAGTCAAAACCTGCCAAGTTTATATTATGCACTCCTGAAAGAAAGCTAGCATCATACAAAGAAACTGAGCTGGATTGAAAGTGGGGAGGGGACCAGAAGATGCTTGGAGCATAATGCTTGGGCTTACCTGCCCTGAGTCACTCACTCATTTTTCCTTCTCTGATTTTATTTGTGTGTTGCTTCTGCTACGTCATCTCTCTATTGCTTTGTATTTGAAAGCTTCAGCACAGTTTGCACTGTGTTCCCAAACATTATTCTGACAAAGACAAAGTCATTTTTGAACAACAATAATTATGGCCTCAAAATGAATCTGATCATTATCATAATAATCTTCTTAGTATTCATATTGTGGGGTGGTTGGTGTTCATATGATACTTTAGCTATTTTCTTTGTCATAAGATTCCCCCCCCCCCCCCCGGTCTTAGGGCTGCAAGTTATCATTTTGTTACTTATGTACTTATTACATATTATTGTACAGGTCTGCAGAGGGCCACGTTTGACGCTTTTTCTATGCCTGCTTTAAACTTTTGATGCCAGCTTTCCATTAGTCTTCAAGGCAAAGGACACTGGAAAACAAATCAAACTTTCTGCAACCAGCACGCACACATTTCACATATCATGGCTTAATCACAAAGAAGAAGCACTGACCTAGCAAAGAAAAGGAAAGGTTTTGGGTCAATAATTTGTGTAGTTCAGGAGTAAAGCTTGACTTAAACACAGGCAGGAGGTGCAGACTTGATGCACAAGGTTTCTTTTAATATCTTTCAGCTACTGGGATGTTAACCAGATCAGCAACTACTAAAATGCTAGCATAAGGTAGTGGACTGGAATGTGGCAGACCCAGGTTTAAATCCCCCTGACCTGTGAAATTCATTGACTGACCTTGAGCCAGGCTCTGTCTCTTTCCCTGACCTGACTTAAATGGTTGTTGTGAGGACAGAGGACTCTTTCAGACGTGGGAAATTGGAAGTATAATCCAAGGGCAATCCAAACGCAATCCTGGGGTTTCACGTTATTGAGAATTAATTCTTCTCACGCAAATTTGGGCAAATGGGAAGTCACTCCGAATGCAATCATGGGTTTAACGTTACTGCGAATTTAAGCTTCTCACGCGATTTTGGGCAAGGGGGGGTTATTTTCGGGTAATGGGAAGTGATTCCGAATGCCTTCTGAACGGAGCAAGGGTTCAGGTAAATTCACTAAACAAGCGAATTTACATGAATCCACATTGGCTCCATTCAGAATTGGGAGAAATTCCTCCTGTTTGAAAGAGTCCAGTGTCAGGAGGAGGACAAGAGCCATGTGCATCACCTTGACTTCACTGGAAGACAGGTGGGATATAAAAATCACAAATAGCTAATAATTACAAATAACAGAACAACAAACCCTGAAGTGTTGCTGAACCTATAAATATTGTTCTCTTGGAGCCCAGCTATACAGTGGGAGAAAGGAGAGGACACAATTATTTTGATAACAAGACCAGTTTCCAAGTAGCTAACCCACTTATCAAGATGGAATGAGAGCATCATTCAACTGCAACCATCAATTTACCCCAGTGTTTGCTTCTCCAGATCTTTGCCCCAGGAGTACAATATCAGCAGAATAGCTGTCTTATACTTTGGCCACAGACCCGTGCCTTGTGGGTTCATCACAGATACAGCTTTCACAAACCACTACAGCTCATGACTGCATTAACAGGACAATCATATGCCCTGGAGGTTGACACAGGCATGCCCCCATGAGTCTCATGAATAGAAGGCAGTGGATATAGAAGAGATTTTCAAAAGGATATAAAAATCAGTCTGCTTCTTTAGAAAGAGAGGGCTGCTTCTGATAATCAATTTCACTATGTACATGTTGAAAAGAAAATGAAAGAACAGCCAATGTTTGTAACTTTATAAAATGAAATGATACCTGTTATGATCCACCTTTAAAATACAGCTAGTGACACTGGAAGCAGCCTTCACGTTTCAAATTCGGATCACAAAAATCTCATGGAAATCAGTACCTTTAGGATTTTGGGTGGGAAAACATTCTAAATATTCATTGACATTGGGGCTTTACAGACTGCCCAAAAAGGGCGGTTTGTAGCCTCCTCTTCTTATTGCAGACCTTCACTGCAGCAGCTAGACGCTGTGGTGAAGATGCACAGTTAAAAAGGAATGGGGAAACCCCGCTCCTTTTTAGCATCACAGTTGCAATGCACTAAAGGCAAAAGGTGCTATAGGGCACCTTTAGCCTGTCGCAACTGCGCAGCTCCGTATAGAAGCTGCGCAGTTACAACAGCATCGTTACATATGCTGTATAAACGGTGCTATGTAACTACGCCAGCATCGTTACATGCTAGGGCTGGGGAGCGTGCAAATGCTGCGTGCTCCCCATTCCTAATCACGCCCCGGGGACTGCCCTTTTGGGCCATCTGTACCGGGCTATCAATAGGAATCTTTATTGTTACTTTAAAATGGCCATGAGGATCAAAAACTATTTTCTTTTGACTACCCAGGAGTATGAAATTGCTAGAATTACTTCTATCCTGAATGATATATGTGGCACTCTTAGTCTATCAAGGGACCGTCTCTTCCAGTGTATTTTCTTAGACTGATAATCTGTCAAAATTAAGAAAATAAAACTAGACAATGATCTTGGTTTTTCATAAAAATAGGCAACACGTTTCCTCTGTTGAATGCAAAGTATTCCATCAAATAACAGGTAACATTAATATCATTAGACAGTCTGTCATATTTAGCTAGTTCATATCATTTCTGCTAGCAAGGACGAGGCGGCCTTACATAGAAAGCTGTTTTCATATCCTGACTATTCTTTAAAATAATGGGATGTGACACAGTCATCATGTACATTATACTAGCAATGATTGATTGACTGGCTATTATTTTTACATTCTGATGCCCTTTGATAAAACAGAATGGAAAAAAACAGAAAATTATAGCACATAGAAATGGCAAATGTCACAGTACTGTTATACTAAAAGCTGTTTGGTTTGTGTGCCTCAAAATTATAATAACAACACAGTATTTATAACAGTCTCACCTATTGGCATTTGCATTATTTTGTCCCATGTGTGATCTGTATGGGAAGACTGTGTAAGAGAAATCATTTTTTAAAACCCATAGTCAATGGTAAACTGGTTTTTCAGCATGAAGACTATTTCATTGAACCACTGCACCTGGAAAACTGAGAAGGTTCAGTAGGTGAAGAATTTTGTGTACTTCAAATAATATGAGAGTAATCTCCTATTCAAGATATTGGGAATGGCGGCCTGTGTTTGAAATCCTTAATGTTCTGATCAGAACATTGTTCAAATAATGCTCTGTGTTTTTAAAAAATGGCTATTGGCTGGTAGCCCCTTGGCTCTTCTTTCAATGGCTTATTTAATGTGTGATGTATCCTTAACCTTTCTTGGCATTAACTGACATAACACCTGACCCTGGAGCAAACTGAGCTGCCTCAGGTCTCACCCCATGCCAGTTTCATCAACCTTCTCTCTTAACAAGTATCTAAAATTAGCCCATGTTCCCACATGAGAGACATGCATAACAGAAGGCAGAGAGATAGGAGTGGGAGTAGAGTACAAAGAGGTCTGATAGTAGGTACACTTTCATGGAATGGGGCATGTGGGAACAAAGTGAGTGTAAGACAAAACAAGAGGAAAGGTACAAAGCAGTTTCTAAAATGATTTTCAAATGTAGTAAAGTTAACACAAGAATAGTATTTTTTCAGCTATTTTGTATAATGATGATGATGATGATGATGATAATAATAATAATAATAATAATAATAAAGTTTATTTGTATACCGCCCTTCCTGCGATCAGGGCGGTGTACAGCATAAAAGTAAACAATAAAAACAATCAACTATATTACAACATTAAAACAATGTTAAAACAGTGTAGGAGTTATAGTAGCGGTCTGTCAGGGTATAGAACCAATATGGGAAGGGGGATCAGACACCAACATGCCCCAATTTTGCTGTTTCTCTTTCCAATGTTCTTTTGTAGTTTTTTTTTTAAAAGGATCACTGTTCTGAGGTTTGAGATGGAATGCCCAGGAAGACTGAAGTGTTCTGCAGCAATTTCTGTGTATTCCCAATCTTACTGTTTATGCCCATTTATCCGCTGGCACAGAGACTGCTGTTTGCTCAGTGCAGAGTGCTGAAGAACATTGTTGACAGCAGTGGTGGCATATATCATATAAGTGGCCACCAAAGAAGGTGGCATATATCATATAAGTGGTTGAGTCAAGTGAAAGTACCTTTAATATCATGGGAGGAAGACTGGAAAGAGAAACAGCAGAATTGGACTATATATACAGAAACTCTTGGATTGAACAGTGGATTGAACAGAGACAATGCTTTCCTGGCACACTGCACATATTATAATGCTAGTTAATACCCCAGCCTCATGAGGGCTGTCTTGGCCCATTCATCACATTTTCTTTCTGGTTCCCAGGCAGCAGCATATTACATTCCAATAACTCCCACTACCATTCATATTGTCATCTACTCACCTTGACTCTGGGCAACATCTTTTCTCCTGCCTTTCTCCCCCATTGACCATCATTAAAACTGAACTTGTCACCTCATCACCATACTCACAATTTTTGCATTTCTATTGTTATTCACACATACTGCCTGCTTATAAAGGTCTGTTCCTAGGCACTTCAATCACTCCATGCATCTGAGGAAGTAGATTTAAGTCTGCAACAGCTCATGTTACCAGTTCTGTCTTTCTCTCCGTTTCTAAGGTGCTACAAGATCCCTTTGAATATTTCATATGTAATTGCACATTCTCAGACAGTGCATAGCTGTCAGTGGTTTCAATGTATCCCTTGATTCACTGGGGTTGCAGAACCACTCACTGCACATATCCCATGACAAAATGGGACAATATGGATCAAAAGGCAGAGACACAATTGATCCGCAGGGAGAGGCGGGAAATATAAATAAAAACTATTATTATTATTATTATTGCAATGTTAATGTTTGAGAGAAGGGTAGCATAGTGCATGCTTGTAGATTTAAATACATGCTTGTTGATTTTTGTTACAGATGTACAACGTAAGATCTTTGTCAACAGATTTGTTTTAATGAATGTATAACATAATGTGCAGCAGGAGTTAAAACAAAAACAAAATATCTGTTTCCTAATTTTTAAATGGATTTTTATTTGGAAGTGATTAATAGAGAACACTACTAACTGAAAACAATGGACACCATTTTAATTCTGTATAGAGATTTCAAACACTGCCCTGGGAGCTAATTTGTTGTCATGGCCTTTCAAGCTGCCACAGACTGCCACAAAAGAAAATGAAAACTCAGAACAAATTTAATTGCTTTTACTAGAGCAACATTTCTTCACCCAGACCTGTGATACATGAACTTCAAGAAACTGATAGCAGCTAGCCAATATAGAAGGTCACACACTTGAAAGCTTTCACCTTTCTCCAGTATTTCTTTAAAGAGATTTGTACATCTACTGTAAGCCAAGCTTCTGAAACAGCTGTTTGCTTGCCCACTCAATAAAATAAAAATCAAATGTTCAGCAGACTAGGTTGGAGGTTTATCAGTGGAAACTTCAAAAGTTTGGAAGTAAAGTATTAAAACGAGCAAAAACTATTTCTAATCACTACCCTTTGGACTAGGGCCAATGCTCAAAGAAAAGCCTCCTTGCTGCTCCTGTTGAGAGATTCAAACTATATCATGAACTCTAAGGGTATTGTATCTTATAAAATATGTAAAGATTATGGCTGGTGTCCTGTTTGAATTATTTGCAACAGTAATGAGTCCAACTTATGTCACTGCAAGTCTTTTTTGGTCACTGTGGGGGTCAGAATTCTCTACTGATGTCTTGCAACAAGAGTGAAACAATCCACCAAATCTGGGGGCTCTTTGTAGGATTTTTTGAGTATTGGAGGAGGAAAATCACCCACCATTTTTTTAATAGTGTCTTTGGGGTCTCTGTGTGGTGTGTGGAGAAAGGCGTGTGTGTAAAAATTGTGCTGGAAGCGGCATGTGGTCCATGGTCTACCCTTTTCACATCCCTGGTAAAACAGCAGACCCAGCCCTTTGCCTCAAATGTATGTCAGAATAGGGTTTCAAGGAGCCATTTACATCATTTACTTTTTTTAAAATTTAAATTCACAACAAAACCATGCAAAATACATTCCATACATTCCAAAATAAATTTTTAACAAAAGCTCTTCTTCGTTATACATTTTCAACCATTCTTTCCCTTGTACTTTCTTCTTGTTTCATCATTTACAAGGCATTTACAAGGCCCTGAATGACTGAAGAAAAATTCTAACACTGCATTGATACAAAAATGGCAGAGATATATTATTACTTTTGCTGTTATTACTGCCATGGACTAGTCATTAAAATGAACTCCAGCCCACACTCAGCTGGATTTACTCTGAGAAATTCTTTGTCATCCCTGCTGCCTCCTGTACTGACTGGCAGAAGCTCTAACACTCCAAACTTCACCCACCACCCAATTCCACCCACTGACAATTTCCACAGGATTGGAGTAGGGTTCCAAGGAATTTGTAAGCACTAAAATATAGGGCAGAGGAAAAATAGGTTATGAGAATGGGAAAGTTACTTTTCTGAACTACAGATCCCTGAATCTCTGAACCAGGATTGCCACTGGTCATGTTGTCTGGAGGATTATGGTAATGCTTCCCATTTCTAACACAGATCATTGAACTTTACCAGAAAGATAAATGGGGCTAGATTTCTATTGTTTCATACCCTCCAACATTTGCACAGATGAAACCAGAACACGTATGGCCGAGTAACGTCAGACTATAGCCAAGTTCACAGAAACTTTCAATGAACATCAACACACAAACTACAATAAGATACAACAATGTGCTTTTCCCCAGCCTACTGGGAAGACAAGAATCTGTATCCTTCTGTCTCCCCTGCTGAGTTGAGTGCAAACTACTTTTACATTTTGTAGCTACTGAAGTACTGTATATACTCATGTATAAGTCTAGAAACTCTAGTAAAAAAACTGGCCTCAAAAACTTGAATCAACTTATCCACGGGTCAATGTAAATACTGTACTTTAACTCTTATCAAAAAAGGAACCATCACCTGGTGAAAGACAAGAGTGCAATCTGTCCTGGAAGCAGTGACCTCCCTCTCCTTTCTCATCCATCCAGTCTTTAGGATGGGCACAAAAAGTTATGCCTGATGGAATTCTGCAAGTTCTTTGGCATCATTTTCCTTTGCTTCATTCTTTAGCGATTTCGTTACATTCCCCTTAGTCCATAATTTTGACCCCAAAAATTGCCCTTGACTTATACATGAGGTCGCCTTATAGTCATGTATATACGGTAAGCTGAGGGCAAAGGAAAAAGTGGAAAGCAGCTGGAAAAGTAGGTCAACAGAGGATTAATCGGGACTGTCCCTTCCAAACAGGACAGTTGGAAAGTATGCTGTCTAGGAGGAAGTCAGTGAAACTAAGCTACAAATATCAGTTTCAGTACATTGGGTCAATAACAGCTTCAGATGGACACTTTTTGATCTTACTTGTAAGATATTTTTTAAAATTAATTGTTTTGATTAATGTTTATGTTCTTATCAGTTTAGAATACTTAGAATACAATTATTTTATTGTTTGTACTGGTTTTAAATTTTAAAATGTAGAATTTTGGATCCTTTGCTAGACAGAAATACACCTCCACCAAGAAACCAACCCATGGTGAGAGCTACTTTAGGGGCATATATGAATGAATATGGTTTAACTGATGTGGAGAGAACTGTATACCCAGGACAGGGAATACAGATTAGATTATTTCTTAATTACTTCATCTTTGATTAGTAATATAAACACATGCAAAATTCAATCCTAGATAATATCAGCCCATACTCTGGCTTGTCTAGAACTGCACTTTTCTAATGCTCCTAAATCCTTTGGTCTCTGGCATTTTAATGTTTCATTTTTTCAATGATAAACAGTTTAGCACTCAAATGTCAGCAGATCTGATGGAATATTTTAAAATGAATGCAGGCTCTCCAAGTTTGTGCACTATTTAATGGGAAGCATATAAAGCCTACATTCTGGGTAGAATCATTGCTTAGTCTTCTTCTTTTTTTTAAATTTAGTATTTTGAATTTTTTACAAAAAATAACATAATTTATTTTTAATAAAGGAATTATTGAACATATAAGAAGAAGTAAGGCCCCATCAAGATTCTGGCTATTTTATATGTCGCCAACAAGATTCTCACCAATATGTGCTAAGGACATGTCTGCATGGGTTATTTGCATCGGTTTCCTTCCACCTTAATGTCTTTATGTTTCTGTGTCACCTTTGTCCTTTTTAAGAAATAAAAGTTGTTGAACCATCATACAGAACATGGGACAATCCAGAGCACTTTGGAGCAACACTAAGTGGCTGTTTACACAACATCCTTTTGGGCTGCCTTACACTGCCACTACCAGAGCAAGACATCCCCTCTGAGGTCACAACAAGGTGCCCAGCCATGTGATCAATGCTAGGCCCCTTGTTTTTGACATCAGAGGGAGAAACTCATGCCCGTGGTGGTAGCACTGGGTGGCACAGTGATACACTTGGGTGGACAACCACCTAGCATTGCCTTGGAGTGCCCAGGAAACAGGGGATTTCATGGCAGCTTCAGTGCTACAGTACTTCAGAATCAGCCAAGAATATTCTGGCCAGTGTAGACCCACCCTAAAAATTAGAATGCAGTGGGATTAAACAGGGTTCCACCCCACTTTACGCATTGTTCCTATTTTCTATCCCTTCTGTTTCCAGTCCTCTTTTCCTGCTTTCATTTAAGTGTGCATAGGCAGGTAGGTATTCTATATAATTGTATATCCCATTTTACATTCCAAGAGAGAATGAAGAAGAGAGAATAAAATAAAATAAGTAAAAAAGTAGAGACACACAGAAAACATGGTAAACTAAAAGGCCACACATTCACAAAAACAGTATTAAAAATCAGAAAAACTGAAATTATTCTTGAAAAGTTTAGAATATTTTTCTTAAGGTCTTTACCAAAAACACATTAATGTAAGTGACAGGGAAAGGTGAATATTCCACTACTGGGATGCCATAACCCACAAGGCCCTTTCTTCATGTTGGCCATCAACTCAGACTGTAGAGAGAGTTCTCATGTTGCCACTCTTAATGTATGTGTAGGTACACGTGGAGAGAGTCATACTTTTAAACTGAAGTTATCCTGTTTATTCTTATGGACCTCTTTCATGCCAGTCTTAAGTTTCTGAAACTTTGAAAGTGCTGCTCTGCATGTGTACGAAGAAAGCAACAAAAATATTTGCATAAGATTGGCCTAAATCCAACTGAGTAGAGCCACTGAATCTATGGAAACTTCTTAAGTCAGTACAAATGTACATTGATTCAATACATCTCTTCTATTTGGGACTAATAACTGAATTTAGGGCCCTATCCCTCAACATGTAACTAGTTTTGAACTCAGGACTCACCTGCAGAACATGTTTGAAACATTGCACTAGTATCTCTTCCAAGTGAAAGCAAGTTCTCTGTAAATTGATATTATGTCACTATAAATTTTGATCAGCATGAATTATATTAATGCTTTCTTTTGCCTGACAAACTAGATGAGTGATCAAGTACTTAATATGAGAGAGCTGTTTCTTGATGACTCTAGCCTATGGAATGGTGCTTGTGACAATTTAGGTGACAGAAAGGATTGCATACACAGAAGGGAAAGCAGAACCATGCCAGCTCGCCATGCATTCTGATGCATATGCATCCAGGATGGCACATTTATCCTTACACATCAGTGCAGAAAGCACAGCCTCCGGAGTGTGTTTTCAGCAGGGTCAATGCTGCTGGTTGTGTGGCTAACAGGAATGGCTGCTCTTCAACCAAGCATTCAAGGCAATGTTTGTGTGAAAGGAAGATGTTTGTGCAGGATTAGACAGAAAACCAGGCACATTTTTTGCTGTCTGAATTTGGACAGAAGCATAGGAAGAAAGTTCTGAAAAAAGCACCCTGGGGTGCCATTACCCTTTCCAGAATGTGATGGTTTGTTAGCAGTCATGCTGTCTGCTTTGCAGTGTGTTTGCTTCCAATACATTCTGTTTGTATATGTATAAACATACAGATATTACAAATGTATACAGTTCACCTTTCCATGACTAACACACACTCTGACATACTGGCTCTTCTCAAACAAATTTAAAGGCTAGCACATTTTCCTTAACTGTTTCACTGCTTGAGGAAATGGAAAACATATAATTAAAATAGAAGTACACTATGGCTAGAATCCTGTATCAGCTTATATTCAACTAAACATTTAACTAAGTAACTTCTCTTGTGCCCCACCCCCACAACCTAATGGAAATATTATTCACCAGATCATCAGCAGAATGATGCTCCTTCTTCTCATGCATCTGATGCCTGGTAAAATAGTGGGGGGGGGGGGCGGGATGGTGTCAAAGTAGTGAATAAGTACTGATTGAGGATACAAAACAGTTACAGTTTGGTAACTAATTCATATCTACCATCACGAGTCATAATTTTGACACTATGGGGCTTTCTAGACCGCCCAAAAGGGGCGGTCCGTACTCGCCCCTTCAAGCGTCGAGATGAGGCCGCACGGGCAGCCCCAGAGGCCTCATCCCGCAGCCTCCAAGTGAGGTGCAGCGGGCACTCTGGGCGCCCGCTGCACACCACTTCCCTCGGCGGGGCTGAAGGGAGAAAGGGGCCACCGCCGCGGCCCCTTTCTCCCTGGATCTTTGCCATAGCCATTTAAAGGCCACGGCAAAGACCCGCCGCAAAAAAAGAGCTCCATTTTGGAGCTCTTTTTTGCACCGCGGGAAGGGCTCTAAATGCTGCGCCTGTGATGACGTTCTTCCGGTGCGTCTGTATGGACGCCGCCATCTTTAAATGGTGGCATCCATGCGCTTTAGGCCCAGGGAGGGTGTAGACGCGATGCCCTCCCTAACCCTAAAGGCGGGCTTTTTAGCCCTAATCGCGCCGCAAAGTGCCCATCTAGATCGGACCTATTGCAACGACAATAATTCACCCCCGCCCCCATCTACTTCACCAGGCATGAGATGCATGAAACAAAGATCAGAGCATAGTTGAATGATGTTTCCATCAGGTTTGGGGTGGAGGGTAGGGCCAGGAGAAATTACTTAATTAAATACTTAGTAAAATATAAACTAATACAGGACTGCAGCCTATAATTTTATATCTTCTCTAAAAGCTTTATCCTTGACAAGGAGGACACATCATATTTTTAACTAAGGGCAGTGCTGTTAAGCCACTTTAAAACTAAAACAAAAGGAAAGTCACTTTCAGCCTTCATTCCAGTCCAGAGGTCATTAGCATCAGGTCGCACTCTCTCTTTTAGGTACTAGTTGTGAGCCTTGTAACATGAACCTCTCATATTAGCTTAGCTGGACTGCACCATTTAACATTGAAGGGACATTTCCTCACTGTTTACTCAGCACAATTAAACAGCTCAATCCCACCATTCCAAAGAGGATCTGCTTTCCTCTTGATCTGAGCTGTGATATCTCTGATTGCAATTTAAGAACACCAGAGACTCACTGTTATTACTTCCACCAAGGCTTTCATAGCTGACCTAGAGTTTTCACCTCTCCTATTGGCAGCATTTTCCAGGGACAGTTGCTCTCTTGGCATGCATGTTCTAATGGTGTCAGATTAAGCCCAGTGAATTTATAAACTGCATGTCAGATGTTAAACCACTGAAGCTAGAGGTGCTTAAGAGCAATCCTTCTGAAAGAGAAATGGGTGAGGTAGGAAGATTAAATAAATTGTTCCCTTCTTCTTTGCAAATATATTTTCTTCTTGGCTTCATATGTAGGAACAGACAGGCATTAGACTGCTTTGCTTGTTTTGATACAGGAAGGAAGGTGGCCCTTTATAAATGGACGTAGATTTTACACGGGTCATGGCAAGAATAGAAACACATCATGTGAACCATGTGACTTGTGACTTTTGGAAGGCATTTTAAGCTGTAGCAAAATGCTATGCATCCACTTAGAAACTGCATAGATATAATTTAAACAGAAAGCATCAAAATCTGAATAAAAAGCTATTGTATGAACAGATCTGCATTTTCAGTTGTGGCTAGGAGGGAAAGTAAACATATACATATTCCACAAACAGTAATGATCTACCCAAAATTTACAAAACAAAGAACAAAATTTTGTTCGTAATACTTTTATACCTTTGATACAACTGAAATATTTATGCACTTAAAACAATTCATTTCAGGATTCAGGTAGGGATCCAATTATTTAATCTACTGTGCATTATTTAATCTACTAGTAGTTTAGGCAGCAATCCTGTTATCTTTGTACCTGGAAGTAAGCCCCACTGAAACGAGTAGAATTTATGTCTAAGAATATGATTGTATTATGTATATAAGCACACAGGATGACATTTGCATTGCACTGTTAATAGCAGATCACATTTAATTTAACATAACATAGCAAAAACAAATTCAAATCTTCACTTAGTTTATAAATTTTTGAACCAAGGTAAGTGATAAAATCATTTACACCAATTATTTGGATATGGTCTGATGTGCAATAAAAATTCATTTCAAATGAAATATGCATCCTGTCTCCGATTAGACTTAAAACATACTTGGAAAGGTTATCAGTGGCTGGTAGCTAATCTGGCTCCTCTGTTGGGATGAGAGCCCTGGCTTGCAAGATCACCATTTCCCAAAGGAGCACTACTGGGAAGTCTTTACCAGAACAGTCCTATGTGTGGTTACTCAGATGTTTTCCTGTATTTAAAGTAGCTTACTCATGTGTGTGTTTAGGAATGCAACTTTAAAATTGTGCCATGGTATTCTTGGTACAAAAATGTTCTATATGGACAAATTAAGTAAGGCAATACGCCTTTGAAGGGGAGAGAGGTAGGAATTAAGGAGATGAACTTGTGACTCCAGGACTGTACAATTTCTTATTAAACTATGCAACAATGGTTATTTAAATACATAAACAAGGCACATCAGTTAAGGCTCTTCACTATAATTTGAACTGGTTTCAAAGAGGCGTTGGGCAATTTAGGCAGAAACAATTCTGGGCGGCAATCAAATCTTGGGATAAATTACTATTGTCTAACAATAAAGCAGGTGTCGCAACCACATTTGATCCTCTCTCTTATTAATGCAAGACATTTATGGACAGCGCTGGCATTTTAAAGCTGTCTGCTCAGTAGGTTGCCGGTAGAAATGTTTACTTCTATTTGCATAAGACAGGTTTTATTTTCATATATTTAACATGCTTGTTTCAGTATCAGTAGCTGGAGCAGAAGCAGTGTGGCCTGACAAAATATCACTGTCACAGTTTTCTGACCACTTATGCAAATGAGGAAGCTCTATCTCCCAAAAGGCTATAATCTGTGGCATTTCTGAGTACATTTTTAATAACTTTCCCCTTTGAAATGTCAGTGCCCAAGGTAAATAAACAGACGCAAGCCCAACTGACCTTGATGCTGAAGCCAGACACGTCCTGCAAGCCTAGGAGCCAAGAAGTGTAAAGTGAACAAGTAGTTTGTGCTGTGACAAAATTACAGGTCATATGAGGAGCAAAGTGAGAGTGGGTGGGCAATGAAAGGGAAGAAGTGTTTCTTCCTTTAGCCAATCCCATTCCTCTCAGGTCTCTTTGAGACATTTTGGTCATACAGCCATGTCCTTGAGAGCACCACAAGGATGTCCTAGTGTGGCACCCTCAAGACTCTGCTCCTAAATAGATATTTAATGCTCGTCTCAAGCTTCTGGTACTTAAGGCAAAATTCCTCCTGCCTTTCATCCTTGAGCAATTTGGATGGCACTTTAATAAAACATATATACTGTCCACCTGCACTACAAAAATAATCCAGTTTGACACCACTTTAACTACCCTGGCTCAGTGCTCTAGGATTCTGGGAATGGTAGTTGCTTGTGGCACTAGCTCTGGTGCCACAAGCAAGTACCATTCCCAGAATTCCATAGCACTGAACCAGGGCAGTTAAAGTAGTGTCAAACCAGATTATTTTTGCAGTGTGGATGCAGGATAGACATCACAGCAGAGCAGAGTTTAATAAAAAGTTGCTTTTTTTACTGTATCTCCCAGAATCTGGGAACTGCATCCCAAAAAGTAACTTTTCCAAGATCTGAAGTGTCTTAGAATTACAGAATCATAGAGTTGGAAGGGACCACAAGGGCCATCTAATCCAACCCCCACCCTGGAGGAACAGACCATTAAAAGCATCCAACCTCTGTTTAAAAAACTGCAAAGAAGGAGATTTAACCACCCTCCAGTCCAGGGCAATCTATTCCATTATTAAACAGCTGTTACAGTAAAAACACAGAAAAATGATACCCATTTTAGAATTAGGTACCTCAACTAGTAAGATTACTTTGCTTCATAATGACTCTGATATCAATGGTTTTAGAAAGTATGGGTCTTCCAGCATGAGTTTACTCCATGGTTGTAATCCTCAGTATGCTGAAGCACTACATTCACAGGCTGCATATGCACTGCTGAAATAATCCAGTTTGACACCACTTTAACTGCCATGGCTCAATGCCATGGAATTCTCAGAGCTATACTTTTGTCAGACATTTAGCCTTCTCTGTCAAAGAACTCTGGTGCCACAACAAACTACAGTTGCCAGAATTCCACAGCATTGACCCATGGAAGTTAAAATGGCATGAAAACTAGATTATTTCTGCAGTGTGGACGCAGCTGATCTCTCTTTCTTAAAAGTGATATTGCCACTCTCTTTCCACACACATAATTAGTCCTAGTCTGCATCTTTCATGGACACTGCATGATTCTTTTCCCCCAAGGACTATTGAAGTCGGATGGCAAATGTATGGCAAGCAGGCTGATAATTACAATGTCATGTATGCTATTCTCAACTGCATATTATTCCCCCCTTTTTACGTAAATTGATGGATGCAAAGCACTCAATGACTGAGCAATGAATTTCTTTTTTAAAAAAGATTTACTCAGCATTTATGATGCCATATAGCTTGGAGTCAAGAAGGGAGCTCCCCTGCCCCTTCAGATATGCATACACGTATCTTTTGTGAAGCAGAAATGTGGTAACAAGAGTAATTTGCTGTACAGCTTTTGAATATTAATTGCTGCCTTTTTCAGCATGTTACTGAACTGATGTCCAGCCATTGAGATTCTACTTTCAGCTGGCTATCTTTGTACATAGTGCAAAAAAGAAAATAGCAATATTCAGATGGCTACTGAACATTGTGTAGGTGTACACTGTACAGTTTTCTAACTACATATTTTAAATCTACAGGCACACCCTAGTAAATATCCAAAGATCAATTTATGAAGGAAAAAATTCAAAATGAAGAAAAAAATATCTATTACTGAAATAGTAGTGGAAAGGTCACCAAAGTATGGGTGGCTGAGGTCATGGAAACCGAAGTAGAGGAGACGCTAGAAATGGATACAAAGAGAGCAGAAAGTCCCTAAGCCAGTTTTTCAGGCTAAGCCATTTCCACCACCCAGGAATAGTGTGTCACCTGTGCACTCTGGAAAAGCAGGTAGGAAAAATTGCAGGAACAATTCCACAAAATGGTGGGGAAGAAAAAAATAGATGAAAGAAGGGGGCACAATCAAAGGAATGTAACAGATTGCAACCCTCTTGAAGGGTACAGTCCAAGTCTATTTTGAAGCTCAAGTACTATAAAAATGGAGATGATTGTGGCCTTGAATTTGCCCTAGAGAATGGACCAAACACCCACTTGTGACATATTGCATTATGGTAGAACATACTGTATTTTTACTTAAATGTCATTGTTTCCACATTTTAAAGTATACATATGCAGTTATATGTTTCTTATGAGAAGCCACAATTCACCGAATATACAAAGACAGAAAGATCTTGGTCATTTTCATATATTTTGGATGTGTTTTTAGTAAGGCTTCATGGAATCTCATTTTAGGATGATGCAAGAGAACAGATGTCTGCTAGCTGGTAGATGAAAGATGCCCACCCATAACTTGCCCTTAGCAGGTATCTCTTGTTTCTGTCTTTTGTCTTTCTGACTGTTTCTACACATGAGTTGGACCAGCGTGGCATAAATTAGTTCAGGTTTAGTAAAGAATTTAAAAGGAGCAGGCCAATTACTGACAGAAAGGACTACACAGTAACATTGGAAATCTATATTTTAATGAAAGATGTAAAATAAATACAGATAAATGCACCTTCTGCAGCACTTCAATACCAGGAACAGCAAAGGGGACCCATCCCACAGTACAAAGCTGATACTGTAAACTGAAACACAAGAAATTCAAACAATAAATAATCAACCACAATACATCACAAATAATGCCCATGGAAGGATTCTTATGTTGTAGAGATTTTTGTGGTAGTGGGCCAGTTTCTGTGAAACACAAAGAAAAAGAAAACAGCAAAAATCCACTGCCTCTGACATTAGTGTCACTTTGTTCAATACCTGACATATGACTTTTTTAAAAAAGTATTTTGAACACAAAGAAAATATGCAGCAAATTAGCAATTTGGTCCAAATAACCCATGCTTCTGTTTATCATGCATCAGGATACAATCATCATTTCTTGCTGGATAGTAGTGAAAAGAACAAGCAGCTTGCACTAGAATGATAAATAAGCATCTATAAATAACATTATTTATGTTCACCTTTACCACATTCATTAATCCAAAGTATTTAAACCTGTCGGTTTTTTATTTTCTTACTTCTCCCCCCTCTAAACTTAGATTTTTTAAAAGAGCTCTTAGATATTTATTTGTGCATTTATTTATAAAAACACACCCTTAATAGGTACAAATGGCAAAATTTACTATGGACATATAGTTTATAAATCCTAGTATTTAAGGTTAGACAAAAATTGAGTTTATTGTTCAGCTCTTGTCTGGTCTGACAATATAATTAAAGTGCACAGAAACACACAAAAAGCAGGAGCTAGGCAGATTTTCCCCAAATTGTTAGGATTTAGCAGCTTAATCTGGTAAGAAATATCAGCTCAAATATGCCTTAATCATAATCTTTTAAAAAAACAAACAGCTGTCTACCTGAGAGGGATAAAGGAAGGTAACAATATTTTAGCCCTATTTTGTCAATAGGCTGATAGTGATTGGAAAAGGAAGGGCACTTTTCCAGCCTAGTTATTCAACAGTGCTAATATATGCTTTGTGTCTTCACGGTTATGTTTATATTCACTTTGGAGGCGATGTAGGAAATTTCACACATATATCTTAAAATATTAAAAGACTTAATCTGGAATCACATAGAAAAAAAGTCTATTACCAAAGACCACAAGCCAGATCAACACACATATTTTTCTGTTCCCCTCATTGCAATGACAAATATTTAAGTACATTCTTCTTATTGGATTTAATAGAACTTAAAGCGCCTCTCATGGGATTCTGCTCCGTATTTTGTCTTTTAAGGAGTCATTACAGGAGTTACAAAATTATTTATAACTCCTACAAGATCACAGATAGTCTGAGATTTGTTTCTGAGTTCCCATATTGGTTTGCCTAATGGCTGGGGAAACCCTAAGGATGTGCTCTATCTACCTGTAGAGTTCAGAAAGAGGGGGAGAACTGGGGAGGAGATGAGTTGCACTTGTCAGAGATAAGGACTAGGTCCTTTTCACCTTGAATAAGGTCACAGTGTTTTCAGTAAGGGATTTGGGAAGGAACAAAGGGTAAAATTCCTTATAGTAGAATTTCTATTATGCATTGCCACTTGTTTTGTATCTTTTACGTAGGGCTTTAAGATTTGCATGCAAATGTTGCAGAACAGCTGAGCAGCACAGGCAGTAAAGTCCTGGAATAAGGGCTGCACTGACACCTCAATGGATGCTTGGAACTTTTGGGATAGTGCATATATGTCAAGTTTAATATATAATTTGATATACTGTCATTAAAATATATATATATTGGGACTTTAATTGTGTTTAATTATAGTTTGTCTCATAGGACTCTTTCAAACGGGAGGAATTTCTCTCAACTCCGAATGGAGCCAATGCGGATTCATGTAAATTCGCTTGTTTAGCGAATTTACATGAACCCCTGCTCCGTTCGGAAGAACCCCTGCTCCGTTCGGAATTACTTCCCATTACCCGAAAATAACCCCCTCCTGCCCGAATTTGCATGTGAAGCTTTAATTCGCAATAACGTAAAACCCATGATTGCATTCG
This sequence comes from Urosaurus nigricauda, assembly GCA_034509955.1. Classification (NCBI taxonomy): domain Eukaryota; kingdom Metazoa; phylum Chordata; class Lepidosauria; order Squamata; family Phrynosomatidae; genus Urosaurus; species Urosaurus nigricauda. The sequence continues at coordinate 45,634,902 of JAOEGL010000002.1, read as the reverse complement.
GATTGGCTTCCCTCTTGCCCGAATTTGCGTGCAAAGAGTTAATTCGCAATAACGTAAAACCCATGATTGCATTCGAATTGACCTTAAATTATGCTTCCAATTTAGCCTCGTATGAAAGAGTCCATAGACCTCAAAAAGAGGTACATGTGCAAGCCCCTTTGTGCTAACAATTGCTGGAAAATGCACACTCATTCCAAGAAGTGGGGCAATCCCAGCTCATGTGCACACCAGAGCAAATGCTCACATGCAATCTCTTGGATTAGAGACCATAATGGATGCAAATACTACATTTAAACTGACTTTGGAATCATGCACATTTATGGAAGGGAGGGAGGGAGGGAGGGAGGGAGGGAGGGAGAGAGACTGGTCACAGTATAGTGTACTCAATGGTACTTGAAAGCACATCACAGTGCAATGGGTAGTGGTCATGTTATGTAGTAGTTAAGCACGAAGGATTAGTTTAACAAAATATAAACCCTGAAAACTAGCTGTAAGTACATAACAAGAAAACAAAGGCATATATAACTAATACTATTACCATTGCTGAACTATTTATTTCACTAGGTCACTAGGCTTTGATACTGATCCAGGGGTGGAGGTTACCCACTGGCTTCATTGGACATGGAAGCACAGTGTTCATGCTGGGATACTTGCCTGAATTTGCTTTCCTAGGTGAATGAAAGAGTCCCAGCCACCAGGTAAGGTGACCTATAGTTGCCCTGGAGCTCCTGAAATGCTCTTTATTCGAGCATGCAGTTTTTAACCAACAGGAATAATATTTATGGTGAAAAAACAAGGTATAAAATACCAAAGGAATTAATCTATTACAGTGCCATCTTTTCTATGAAATGCAAGTATCAAATTTAAAAATCCCGCCTAGGCTTCTATGTTTGACAACCAAGAAAGGCAGTTTATGCATTTCTATCCTAGATTATTACACCACAGACTTAGAAGATGAACAAACTATTTACAGTATTAAACTAGTTTTTAATATGTCACCTCAGTGTATCCATTTTGGAAATTGGCAATGTACAGAAATTAAGTTATGAAGGAGACAGTTTCACATAAAACAATTCATTTAGAAAGCAAATGTAGGTGCCTGTTGTTAAAGATCATATTATAGTCTCTACAGAATAAAACATTACTCTAAAATGCCTACTGTTTACAATGGACACCATCAAATGCAATTGCGTCAAAATACATACTGTAGATGCTTCCATGCTCATTATGGGTCATATGTTTTGTTGAAGTCAGGGTTGGCAAAGCTTCTCTCTTTAATGCTAGCTTACCTCACTTACTGGCACATAAGGGAAGGTGGTCCCTATGTTTCACTGTACACCTTTACTGCCAGGTTCAGTATATTTCTTATAAATGCTCCTTGTGTTCTTCTCAGCTCCCATTCTTTTTTCTCATGAAATGTTACCTTTACCAAGCAACAAGCATTCAACCCATGTCCCTGATATTTTGTCTTGCATCTCCAACAGCTCCTTCACTTCCTGAAAAGGAACCCCTGTGAGGCTCTGTGACCCTTAATGATAAAGGGAACTTGAATTCTTCTCAGTGTTCTCCCCTTGCATTGTTTAGAGGCATGCCATGCATAATTTTTCCATTACACTAAAGTTCTCTGTGCAATGAAGGACAAAACTGATTTCTCAGGCAGGCAGTCTGGGTTCAATCTTTAAGGACAGTTCATACAAAGTATCTTCATCTATGATGAGACTCTTGTCAAGTAAGTACTGAGTGACCTAGAAGAATAAAAATAGTAAACAATTGCTCTGTAATATTGTAAAGACCATGTATATCCTTGAATTCAATTGTGCTCTCTTTCTAAATAATTCAACCTTCCTTCTTGTCAATAACAGAGCAAACAGATGGGTGTTTTATTTTGAAAAGATACAGGTAAGCTTTAGGAAAGCAGACATGTGAAAATATGTCAGAAGGGAATAGGAGTGGTTCTCAAATTTTTTACCTATGTGACCCATTTTGCAACTACATGGGAGAGGACTCAGCCCCACACAGCCTAGTCCTGAAGGAGATTTCCAATGCCCTCGCTGCTCTGTCTGAGTTCTCAAATTATAAACTCCATCACAGAAGGCAGGACTAGATATTTGTATACAACATGTGTACATGCAGCCCTGGACCTAAGCCTGTGATTCTTTAGAAGTAAGGCCCATTAAATCAGACGTATAGAATAAGTCCTGCTGTCTCCTCAGAAATAAGTCCCATTGAACCCAGGGACCAACTTCTGAGGGGCAACATGTCTGCAAATAGGTAATTAAAGGAACACTTTTCCAGGCTCATGCTCTGCAACAGGCTCACTTGTTGGTGCATCAAGAGTCCTGTGGAAAGGGAAGCTTTCCCAGCACCCCACTAAACACAACTGCAGGTCCTCCACCTCATGAAAGAGCTCCAGGCCTTAGGTGTTGTCTTTACTGGCAATGAGAAGCACAACTGTCTGCAGGGGCTTTACATACTGGTACCACTGGGAGTTCCAAGCTGGTGTCAGCACATGCAAGTGGGTGCATGGGGAGCTGCCAGTGTAGTTGAGTCTGTCCACAAAATTGGGTCAGTAGTGCCATTACTATGACCAAGTGCAAGTACTTCACCTACCAGATCTAGTGCATTGCGTCACATGCCAGAAAGTGTTGGGCAACCACATCAGGTCCTCTTTCTACATTGGCCAACTGTGGGTCAGTGTGATGGCATAGAATCACCAGGAGTGACCAGTGATGATGCAGAAGTCTTACAACCCTATCAAGTCCCCCGCCCCCAAGAGTTGCACCCTACAGTCTGAAAACCACTGATCTATAGAATGCAAGCTTTGGAATAAAGTCCAAGATTCATGAACCTTTTCTAAATAATTTGTGTACATCTCAAAACCAAACGTCACAACATCCCTATCTTTCTTTATTATACTAAATTTGGATGATATAGAATGTTATAAAATAAAACAGAGATGAATATTCAAAATATTGGTACAAAAGCAGAGATAAAAATATTGTACCTTTGGTTGATGTTCTATGCGATAAGAAGTCTGTTGGAACTGGCGTATCTCCCTGATAATATGTGATATCTTTTAAAGAAACAAATAATAAATATTTATTTTATTTTATTTGATCAATTGATTTATAGACATGCAGGCAGACAGACAGACTTAAATCCTAACTTGTCTTCCTCCAAATTTGGCAACCTTTAGCATCCTTTGGTCTTGGGTTGAATGGGATTGGTATTGGTTATTGGGACTGGTTATGTTGTGGAGGCTTTAAAAGAGGGAACTTTTAGAAATACTTGCGCACCAATGCAAGGAGGAGAGCAACTCAGGATCCAAGCAACCAGAACTCAACAAGGAATGTATTTTTCCTGGAACAAATATTATTTCAGTGGCCTTCATGTTGATCATTTTTTCTGAAGAACAATTTAGATTCAGTCCACTCAGGCCATGTTGCCCAAATTATTCACTTCCTATGTTTTGTGATACATTACTAAAACAGTACAACAAAAAATAGTTTAATTCCTCCCCCCAAACTAGTCTACTCTTAAATAATGCTGCATGAACAACATTGAAAATTAATCCAATTCTATGCATGTCTACTCAATAGTCAGTGCTATTGAACTGAATAGGATAGTGTTATTGGATGTAACAGGACTTGCTCCCAGATGAGTGTGTATCGCCAGGGTAAGAATTGTGTGGCTCTCCAGATGTTGTTGCAGTGCAACTCTCAGCATTCCTCACCATTGACTGTGGCAGCTAAAACTGCTGGGAGTTGCAATCAATAATGTTTGGAAGGCTGCACAATTCTAAGCCCTAGCATATAGGAATGCAGCCAAAGAAATGTTCATTTTGTGCATTTTTGCTTTCTAGAAAATAAACATGCTCCGCATAGACTGGTAATATTGTCTAAGAGAATATATTATAGCATCACTGCATTATGTATATTTCATAATTTATATTTTTAAAAAGATCTTGGAAAAGTTACTTTTTGGAGTGCAAATCCCAGAAACCTCCAGTCAGCATGACTCAGGGATTCTGCAAGTTGTAGTCCAAAACATAACTTTTCCAAGGTATGTAAACATAGTTGATCTAGCTACTCTTCTTTGACCTTTTTTAAAAACAGAAAATGTATGTGCATAGTAATACAGACACTACAGAATTAACCAGCAGGTGGTGACAGAATACTGATCCTTGATGCAAGTACAAATAGTTGTTTTCTGATTTGTGCAATAATACACTTTTGAAATGTAACCACTTACACAACATATTATAAATCTTTGTAAATAAATAAATAACATAATTACCATTCTCATTTTGGAAAAATTAACAAGGCCTTCTTCAGTAAAATTTGGTGTTCCTTCTTCAATAAATGCCAGGTCTGTTAAGTACATCCCAAGATATGGCACTGAAGGGGGATTACAACTGCATGAAAAGAAACATTACAAGACTACCTTACTGGGATGGGACTTCGAGGCACTATTTAAAATGCATCCATTCCTTTCTGGAGGGAAGATTGTGCTGGGAGGTTCCTCCTTGTGAAATCTCTCAGGACTCCTGAAATTGCTGGGAGAAGTTGCCTGGTATTTTGGCATATGATGTTGCCAATATGTTGATGACATGCAGCTATATTTCTTCCTTCCATCTACTGTATATATTCATCTATAAGTTGAAAAAATTATGCCCAAAATTGGCCCTAAAATCCTGGGTTGACTTATATATGGATCAATATGGTAATGCAATGGCAGCTCTTTCAGATTTCTCTGGTCTTGTGGTGGGGAGAGCAGTTTCTTTCTCTTCTGATCCAAGCAGAAAGAGTTGTGAGTGATCGATTGCTGCTTCTTTAAGAGTCCTCTTGCTGCACACACACATACACACACTGAGGGACCCTCCACGTTTTACCTTTGACTTATACACAGGTCATACCAAAATCCATAATTTTGGCCCCAGAACCCGCCCTCAATTTATACGTGAGATTGATTTATAGTCGAGTATATCCAGTAAACACAAAGAGGAAATTTGGCATTAAACTTGTGTCTATTGTTAGTAATGTATTGGGTGGGGGTGGAAAAAATGAAGCTTAATCCAATTAATTAGAGGTGTTCCTAGTCAATCAAAAAAACCAAATCAGGGAATAGCAATTCAGTCTATGCTACATGGTGTTATAGACATTGAACATGCAGGCTCACAGTTCAGTTATACTCCTGGATTCATACCCGAGCTTGGATGCTCAGGTGTTGGTGGTGATCAGGAGTGCATCTACATAATTAACATTAGTACACAGATTGGGCCTATTCCTGGATCTGGTCACAATGACTTAATTATATCCTGTTTGGATTATTGTCACATTCTCTATGTGTAACTGCCTTTGAATAATTTTTCTAAACTTCAGCTCTTCAAAGATCTGTAGTCAGGTTATAAAACAGGGCCTGATAGGTTACAGGGAGCATTCTACTCACTTCTTACAAGAGCTTTGCTGGTTACCAGTCCATTTCCTGAGATAATTCAAAGTGTTGTGATGACCTATAAACCCCTATTTTGCTCAGATCCAGGCTATTTAGAGAATCATATTGTTCTATACAAATTTGCTTGAGTGTTGAGATTTTAGAAGGAAGACTTTCTCACTCTCCCACCACCTTCTTGGGGCCATATCTGGAAACACAAAAGAGTCTCTCTTGAGTGGCTAACTTTAAATAATTAAAGATATGTATTGTATGAGTGCCTTTGTATACTGCAGAAATACACTTTCTCTTGCTACGGAGTCTATCCAGAAAAAGTAGCAGCAACAACAGGAGATTGATACACTATATGCCTTGATGGCCAAGAAAAGAACAATAATTCAACTGATTTGCTTGATGTAGACCCACTGCAGTGCTATGAAATCATAGAGTAAATCAGTTGTGGACTCTATTCATTACGTAATTAAGCAATTAAGCCCTTGAGCAATGGGCAAAGAAACGTTATTGCACACTTTCCACTCATTTAAGAAAGGCTGCAGTACAAATTCCATTAAAAGGAATGAAGCTTGTATGACTACTGATTATTTCACAGAATCTCCACACAGAGATGCAGCCCGTATGCAACCCAGGCTTCTCAGCTTTTCAAGAACAGTATTTCCCCATTCTTCTAAAGATGCAGGACAAGCCTGGAGAAGCCCATATTGTATACAGGCTACATACTGCCTGGCGATGGGTGAATGCAATAAGATCTGCCTTAAGAAAGTTACATCCTTGGTTTCTTTCAGCAGAGAAACTAATGTGATAATCTCCATAATGAAGTGGATCTGAACTTCTCATGTGCATGCTATGTCTCAAATAACAATAAGAATATTGTAGAGTATCATAGATATGTAATAAATATTGAAGTTGGTCAAGGCAGAAAGTGCAAAGGCAGGTTTACAACTGAATATCGAGAAAACAGAAATTATGACCACAGGCAAACTACATAATTTTAAAACAGACAATGAAGAGATAAAAATAGATGGAGATTTCCCATACTTGGGCTCAGTCATCTATCAGAAGAGAGACTGCAGTCAGGAAATCAAAAGAAAACTAGGACCCAAAACAGATAGGCCAAAATGGCTGCTGTCAGGCATTTAGACGCCGGATGCCCTGAACTTGGTCAGAGGCTGCTCTGATGCCAGTCCTAGGCAAAAGAACAGGGCCAAAAAGGAGTGGACAAAACCCACTCCTTTTGCTGGGCTGGCTCAAAACCGTGGCAGCGGCCTGGATTTGGTCATCCTGGAGCAAACGGTGCCAGCACAGCTCCACCAGATTTTTGGCCCATCTGCTCGAGACTTAGAACTTGGAAGAGCAGCTATGAAGGAACTAGACAAGATCCTGAGGTGTAAGGATATATCACTAAATACCAAAATTAAGATTGTCCATGCCATTGCATTTCCCATTTCTATGTATGGTTGTAAAGCTGGGCAGTGAAGAAAGCGGATAGGAAAAGTAAACTCATTTGAGAAGAGTTTGGAACTGAGAATACTGTGAACTGCTAAAAAAAACCAATGGATGGGTCCTAGAGCAGATCAGACCCAAATCCTCCCTGGAAGCAAAGATGACTAAACCGAGCTTGTCCTATTTTGGCCATATAATGAAACCTGAACTACACTAATACCCCCACCGCCATTTTGGTCATATAATGAGAAGAAAGGACTAACTAGAAAAAATGCTTGGTAAATAATGCTTGGTAAAGTGGAGGGCAGTAGGAAAAGAGGAAGAGCGCCCTGAGTAACTTTCCTATCTTAAAATGGAGTTCCTATAATAAAGCCCTTACTTTGTTTCTCTAAGGCCCAAAACACATAGGGCAAATAAAGTAGCTCCTGGCTGCTGTGTTCAAATGATGCACACCCCAAAGCGGCCAGAAGCCACTCCAATGCTGCAATCCAGTCCTTTAGACAATATCAAAAAGGAGTGGAAATAATCCAGCTCCTGGAGGTGGCAGGTTTGGGACCACGGCGATGGGCTACTTTGGAAGCGTGCCTTGCAGTTGCCACAATACCAGTGTGATCATGGGCAGAGGCTGCTCTTTATCAGCTGTGTGCTTCACCCCTAAGCCACTGGTGTCTTTACTCCTTAATCAGGATCTCTAATCACTGCATGCATTCTCTATCAATACTAAGCCAGTGTCTACCCAGTATGCACAGAATGCTACTTGTACTTTTATCTGATGAGGTGGAAAGCTTATGCTTGAAATTTATTTCCCCCAGTTAACCTAAAGCAGAGTAATATAGCCATCCTTTTGTATACTACTGTGAAGAAACCATTGGTAAGTACTGTTTGTGTTTTGATCTGTCAACCAGCTATAAATCTACTAAGCAGTAGCATCATCCTAGGACATAGTTTACCAGCTTGTCTGGAAGAATATCATTGGTATCCTTGTTTAAAAGCCCCACTGAAAGTAGTATAAATAATATCCACAGCTTTCCCCTGAGCTACCTGCCAAGCTTGTATTCTATTTAAATGAAAGGGTGGGGAAGAGAGAGAGAAAGAGAGATTGGTCTGGCATGGCTTTTTTCTTTTCTTTTCTATCTTTTCTTTTGAGAAATCCAAGCTGGGTTTTATCACAGTATTTTTTTTAAGTGGTCACAAACCAGTTTGGAATTGAAAGCTTTCACAGCCAGCATTCATAGTTTTTGTGGGTTTTTTGGGCTATGTGGCCATGTTCTGGAAGAGTTTATTCCTGACGTGTTGCCAGCATCTGTGACTGGCATCTTGGAAATCCCACAAAAAACTATGGTCACGAACCAGCTTAAATGATCTATTCCAGGTCTGTTCCTGGTACTGACAATAAGCTGGCTGGTCTCTGTGTGCTCTCCAGCACCCCCCCCCCCCCCGCCTTGAAAGATGGACCTCACATATTCTTCAAGAATTTCCAAAGACTAAGAAATAAAGGAATAATAAATGGATTGGAAAATTTAACATCAACTTGGAAAACTTAACATCATAATTAACATTCAATATTTATAGCAAAATGTAATTAGGACATACTTCTTGAGCGTTTCTCTGAGATTTTTAAATCTTCCCTCAGATGATACAGTCTTCTGAAGTTTATCCATAAGAGCTTTAGCCTACAAAAAAGTAAGAAGAGTTGATTTTCCAAGGGAGTAGAATATGCCACTAACCAGATGCTAGATGTGTTGTTTTTTAAAAATTAGTTTGCTTTAAATAAACTTGTAGCTCTGAAAGCAATTGTGGAATTAATCAACCTTTGCTAAACCTAGATGAGCTAAAATAAGTTGCTAGCCATTGGCAAAACACTTGCATTTATTCCAGATGGCAATTGATTTGAATGTGCAAATCACATGCAACACTCCAAAAGCACATGCTAGATCTTTCTGGCCTGAAACAGTCTAAGAGATGTTGAATATCAAATAGAGGAATAGTTGTGCATTTAGCCTTGTACCTGTATCTTAGCTTGTAAAAGAGCCTTGCATTAAAAAAATAAAACTTGAAATCTGGGATGGAGAATGTTCAAATGGGCACTGAGTTGTATACCTAAAACCTGAGTGAAATCCCAAAAATGGTGGGGTTATATTGTGGCAGCTCTACCCTCGATACAATACATGTATTATTTCAATTACCAAGCAAACACTTGCTTGAGAAATATGTGGTTTTGCTCTTAATCATGATTTAAATATTTATCTCCCCAGAAAAAGTCCAATATAGGCCCATTACACCACACTGGCACCAGCTGAAAAGGAAACAGGGAAACCAACTGTGGTGGATGCAGGATTAAATAAACACTCATTTAGATGCTGTAATACCAGACTTTGATAGAAACCTTTGTATTTAGACACAACATCACATTGTACAGTAGGCCCTAGGCTTGGTTCCAGGACCCACCCACCTGCCATGGACACCTACTTGTGTGGATGTTGAAGTACCATTATATGCAATGACATAGTAAAATTGTGTCTTTTATTTTTAAAAAATGAAGTTTTGCTTTTGGGATTTTTTAAAATGGAATATTTCAAGTCATAGATGGTGCAATCCATACATGCAGAATCTGTGGATAATTGAGTTTACTTTCTTAAAGTAAAGTAAACTTTGGAGTATCTGTTACTAACTCCCCCCACCCCACCCCAGGAAGGAATCCTGAGGCATCCTACCAATCATTAATGAGGTTTATCACACTAGAGGGCAAACAGGATTTAAACAGGAATTAAACAGGAAATGCCTTATGTTTAAAATAGGGCATTTAACATGCCTTATGTTTAACATAGGGCATTTCCTGTTTAATTCCTGTTTAATTCCTGTTTAAATCCTGTTTGCCCTCTAGTGTGATAAACATATTGTAACACTCTATAGCCCACAGTCCACCAGCTTTTCTGCAAGAATGTCATGTGGACCTTACTAAAACATGATACACTTCCTTATCTATCAAATTTGCACCTTGATTAAAAAAGAGAGATAAAACAAAACAAACAAACAGCTTCATTTATATACCGCTTCATACCCTTAAGGAGTGTCTAAGCGGTTTACAATTGTAAGCTATTTGCCCCCCAACAATCTGGGTACTCATTTTAGCGACCTCGGAAGGATGCAAGCCTGAGTCGAGCTTCAGCCCTTTGCTGGTCTTGAACTCGCCACCTTATGGTTTTGAGTGAGTGGCTGCAGTACAGGCATTTAACCACTGCGCCACCACTGATAAGATTTAGTTTGGCATGAGTTATTTCTAAGAAACCCATACAAGCTCTTAGTAATCACTGCATTCCATTCTACGTGCACACAGACTGAGTGTTTAATAATCTGTTCCAGAATTTTCCCTGATATAGACATTAAGCTGACTGGTTAGTAGTTGCTTGAGTACTCTTTTTTGTCATTTTTGAAGATGGGGCAACATTTCTCCTCCTCTAGTCTTGGTGAACCTTTCCTGTCCTCCAAGAATTCTCTGAGATTACGTCCACAGATTCCTTCAGTACTCTCGGATGCAGTACCAGAGACTTTAAGTCATTTACAGTCACCAGATATTCCTTTACTATTTCTTTACCTATTCTGGGCTGTAGTCCTCTTTCAGCATAATTTATTTTCATCAGTTAGAACATTGTTTTCCTTTTGGGAGAAGGCCATGGCAAAGAAGGTACTCAGCAATTCAGCCTTCTCTTTGTCCCCCGTTAGCATTTCACCATCTTCTCTACACAATGGCCCTGTCTTTTCCTTGTTTTTCTTCTTGCTCTGAGCATGGCCAAAAAACCTTTTCAAAAATTATTTTTAACCTCAGTGGTGAGCCTGAGCTCATTCTGAGCTTTACCTATTCTGACTTCCCTTTTACAAGTACTGGCTATTTGTTTGTATTCCAATTTTGTTTCCCTCTTTTTCCATTTCTTATACGTCTTCCTTTCAAATTTCCAGCATATCTGAAAGTTCTGTATATATCCACCCTGGTTCCTTTAGTAACCCTCACACACTTTTCTTCCTCCCTGGAATTGCTTCCAACTATGCCTTCAATATGTCACTTTAAAAAAAAAAACTCCTATGCACCATTAACTCCCTTCCCTTTCAGCATTTTTGACCATGGGATTTCACTCAGCACTTCCCTAAGCTTACTAAAATCAGTCTTCTTAAAGTCCAGAGTGAGTGTGAAGTCGAAGGCTTTCATGGCCAGCATCCATAGTTTATTGTGGGTTTTTCAGGCTATGTGGCCATGTTCTAGAAGAGTTTATTCTTTGGCATCTTCAGAGAGTGAGTGTCTGATTACATCTGCTTCTGTTTTTCTCTCTATAACAAATCTCAAAAGAACATGGTCACTCCCTACCAAAGATTCCACCCTATTAACCAGTTCATCTTTGTTAGTTAGGATCTCCAGTCCTGTCTCCTGCTCCTGAGTAGTAGAGGGGGCCTCCAAATTCTATCTGTTGCCACCACCACTAATTCAACTAGCATGACTCAGTAACCTAGTTGGAGTTACTGAGGGCTTTAACTTGCACTTTCTTCACCTTTGACTCTGCAAAGGCTCTCCCCATCCCATGCAAGATGAGAAATCTATATGTATTGTATAGGAATCCCATACACACATGCATACATGTGCACACACAACCCCTTCTGAGAGTTGAGGCCAGAGTTCATGCATATATTGAGCTGAAGGGACACCATAACACACACAGGCTCTCTGGAAGCTCACAATAAAAGCTACAAAGTTATTACCAGCCTCATAGGTGGGGTACCTTTTAGGACAGTTGACCTATTTGTGCAGACTGAGAAGGATTAGTACCAGAAGAGGCTTTCCTCCCTCCAGGAGGTTCGCTCCATTGTCTTTGGTGGGAGCCTAAAGTAGCTCATTTCTTGATCTCCCTAGGCTGAGCTCTAGACAATGTAGTTCCCTCTCTTGCTTCTGCAGTTCAAGCTGGGCTAATGCACTAAGTTGCTCTAGTGTAAAACAATTTCTTTCTATCTGCAGTCATTCCCAGAAAAGAGTGGGCTGCACTCTGGTACCATGAGCAGCAGGTGGCACCAGTTCTCTAGATGCCCTTTCATCACCATATAGCTTAGCCAGGGTAGCCATACTGGCAATGTAGCAAAGTATAATAACATCCAAGATCCACAAAACAGTGATATTTGGGGGTGGGGGCAACCAAAATGCACCAAATTCATGTTGCAAGCTTGAAGCTCCACTGGCTTTTTCATTAAGCAAAGGTATTAAAAATCATACAGGAGGAAAAAAATGACAATTTTAGTCACAAGCCTGCATTTTGTTGTTTGTCAAGATGTGATACTGGAGGGAAATTCATGCAGGCAGGTCCCTCCTCCTTCTGACCATGTGGGTACACCAGGAAAAAGAGCATTGTCTTTAAAAAAAAAATCATTTCCTGCTGAAGAACCCAGTGAAGCTTCGAACGCTTGCAACAAGTATTTTGTGCATTCTGGGTGGCCCAAAAATGGTAATAACTGTTTTGTGGGTTTTGGATGTTATTCTCATCACCATAGTAATCAGACCCAGGTTGATCAGCCCCATTGTCATGATCAGAAGCCATTTCACCAGGAAGAGACTTGCCACTGCTTAGTATCATACACTATCCTTGTCGCTGTAGGCCAGCTTTGAAAAACAGAAGAAAAAATGCATCTTGGCTTAATTGACTCAAGGCAGAATTTTAAATGTTCCTTTCCAAAAAGGAAAAGAGAGAAAGAGTTGAATGGAAGGTAAAGGACAGGAAAACGTAGACAGAGAGACTGAGATATCTCTTTCCATTGCTTCTAATCTTTCCACTTCCCTAACACAAGATAAACAACTGCTCTCAGATGGCAAAGCAAGCAAGCCTCAAGCCTGTACCTCTCCCTCCTTTCTTATGCTGAGAACTATCCCGCAGCTGGAAGAGGGCCCTACCAAGGACGGAGAGGGAGAGGGAGAGGGAGGGAGGGAGGAAGGAAAAGAAAATATCAATCTGCTGCTGGCTGTCAAAGCAAGTCTTGCCACTTCAAAGGGGATCACAGACTGTGGATCTGAATCTCTACCTTTCCCTCTCATTCAGTTCACCTCTAAACTCCAGAAGGAGGATGCTTGCCACTTTCTGCTTCAGGTGAAGGCCTATCTTCCCTTCTAGAAGAGGGCAGCCCCCTCAAGTAAAGCACCACAAAAGAACAAGAAATTGGGGGGGGGGGGGGGAACACTTCCTTTCCCTAACAGCAAGCCAGGCATTTCGGCTTACACCTAACACTTTAGGATGAAAGAGACAGAACCAACAGGAAGGGAGGGAAAATCCTTTGGCATCCAGAGCTAGTGGTGATGCTTAGGAAGAACTGACAAGATACACTTACATGCTTCATCTGCTCCTTTTAGAGAACAGACTGAGAGAAACCAAGCAGGAAGAAACTCTCACTAGCAGCTAAGCTCTCCTGCCACTCTTGAGTGAGGAAAACCAATCTCAAATGCATTGAGTTGCTGAGGTCAGCCACATCTGCCCACCCCAACCTTATCTGAGGATGAGAAAAATTCCAAACAAAAGGAGGACAAGCAGCACATCTGCCTGCACACTCTTGCAAACCAAAGAACCTCCCCATGTCTGAAATCATACAAGAAAGCAACACAGCAACACCTCTGCATGACTGCAGCATTCCTCATTCCCTCCAAAGTACCAAGCACTGACAAAAGAGATGCTCTCCCACCGTCCCCAAACCTCTCCTCCACCCCTTCTCTGAGCAGACCAAGTCACTTCTCAAAGAAGGAACACAACCCACTACAGCTTCCCTTTTGCATGCACACACAGAGATAAATCCTGACTTAGAAATAAAGAAAGTCTCCCCCTCAATTTGCCTTCTCCTAACCTCTTCCAATTCTTCACAGAATTAGGAACAGGGAGACAGATGATGCTACAAAGAAGTACTGTTCTTTCCTTTTCATTTGACTTCACAATCTCAAGGTTCTCCACCATGCCACCATGTAACAGACTCTGGCCCATCTTCTGCTCTTGAGTAGGAGAGAAGACCCCTCCCCCCAATTCTATCCTCTGCCAACACCACTAATTCCCCCCACATGGTTCATTAATCTAGTAGGAGTAAATAAGGTGTTTAACATGTACTTTTTCTGCCTTTGAGTCTGCAGAGGCTTTCCGCCCCCTCCCGTGGGAGATGAGAGTCCTATATGCATGCACATGCTCACACTGAACAAAGACACGTGAAGAGAGGGTGGAAAAGAGGAGAACCCCAAAGGAAAGCTTTTATTTTAAGTGAGCAGTCTTAAATTATAAAGCAGTAGCATGTACATGAAGACATCTTCCTTCAGGCATTACTTACGAGTAGTTACAAAAAGTTACAAAAACAGCCTAAGAATTATTCAGCTGAGTTTAGAAGAAACATAAGCCCTAACACAACTTTTTTTTGGTAGGTTTTTTGGATTATGTGGCCATACTGCAGAAGAGTTTATTCCTGATGTTTCGCCAGCATCTGTGGCTGGCATCTTCAGAGAATGCCACAGATGCTGGTGAAACATCAGGAATAAACTCTTCTAGAAATGGCAACATAGCCCGAAAAACCCACAGAAAATTATGGATACCAGCCATGAAAGCCTTCGACCTAACTATCTAGAAATTCCTGTTCTACTCATGATAAAGATGGTATTCTGGGTCTTTGAATAGTCATGGGAAGTTGGAAGTCTGGACCTCTTAGTCCAGTCTATGGACCCTATTGCACAGGGTTAAAACCCCAGCTTACCTTTCCTGAATCCAGTGCTCATTCAGGAGACAGCTCAGTCCTATCACACACAAATCGCAGCTGAATCGCTGCCCAGGTCTGTCCCAGATGCAGCCCAGGTCCTGTAAGCCACTTCTGTGGCCATTTTTAGAAGTCGGAAGCTTCCATTTTTGAAAAGGGGCCGACCAAGTGGCTTAAAAAACCCAGACTGCATCTGGAATGGACCTGGGCTGCGATTTGTTGGTGATTTCTGTGTGATAGGACATGGCCGCCTCCTGAATTACCACTGAATTTGGGAAAGGTAAGCCAGGGTTTTAACCCCATGCAATAGGGTTCTAAGACAAAGCTTCCCTAGGAACCTGTTACATGCTGTAAGTCAAGGATCTCATTACAAGTTGTGTGTGCTTTTGTACCTCTAAAGGAATCAATGAATGACTTCTAAATTAACACCCTCTTCCCTTGCAACCCAAACCTTCTTATGAACATGACCATTCTTTTTCAATATGTGAGGATCCTGCTTTGCTGGAAGAGCAGATTAAAGCAGATGGAGTAGTAAGAGTGCTATTGTTCTTTTCCACCTTCCTGAGGCCTTCTCCTTTCCTGTCCAAAAGGATCGGGTTTAGTCAAGCTCTGTCCTCACTAAAATGTGCAGAACAGTTCCTGGTGCTTTCTGAAGAAGGAGAGTCTGTAAACTATTGAATCAGAAGGAAAATTGTGTCCTTAGCCTGTTGTGCTCCATTGTGCCTCATGATCCAGCCCATCTAGTCCTTGATTGTTGAAATTCTGATTTTCTAGTTATGCAGTGACATCATCCTGAACTGTAATAACCCATCAGATTATTTCTTCACATAAAAGTATAGTAATGATGCATACAAGTAAGAATATCCCATTTTGTGAAACATGTTGATCAATGCAAATTCTTTACCTGTTTAGAAACCTTAGCCCAGGTTTTCTTCAGTCTGTAGATTGCACTTCTGTTCAAGGCTGATGTGATTTCCAACACACCATTATAGTTGTGCATACATCGGCAGATGTCTGCCACTGCTACCCATTTCTCAATCGCATTAGCACGTGAGCCAACATCAGCATAATTCATAATCTGGGATGCAACAAGGTTGCTCATCTAGACCAAAAAAGCAATTCTTGAGACACTTGCATTTACAACACAGAGTTAAACAGTATAAAAGAAGTGAAAGATTATGGCTTTTTAGCAAGTAAGACTAAAAATATATTTCATGAATGTCTGAAGGAACAGGACATGAGCAAGTGAATTAAGGAGTAGATGAGAATGGAAGAATAATATTAATCAGATAACGTGGCTGCTGACATTAAGCAGGGTTGCTAATGGCAATGGCTCTCAGCTGTATGCTAAAAGCAAGAACTAGGAGGATTAGTTCTAAATAAGAATCATTAAACTAAATGATGTGTAACAGACATAATGTTATTTTAGTTTGTCTTTATTAAATACAGATACTTACTTTTTATGCCAATACTTATAGGTTTCAGCAAATTACTACTACCAAATTGCTTGCAGATATTCAGAAAAAAATGAATTCATTGGAGAGCTCTATTGTGAACCCAGAGCACTTGAATTCCTAGAAAGTATTCTGATTTTATGGTAACTTACATCATTAAAGTGTTGGCTGGTTTTCATAATATAAGGTGTTCTTTCATTTTTGTCCAATTTCATCCAACCCTGCCCAAGAAACTCTCTGGAAAATATGAAAGAAAAGAGGAAAAGAAGGAAGACAGGAAAAGGCAGAACAAAATATCGATTGATTGATTGATTGATTGATTGATGACAGACTCCTGGCTTACAAACCAAAAACTGAACCAAAAACTGAATCAGCCCATTTATAGGGATTCAGTAAGCAATGAGGTTTTGACTGTAGGAAAGGAATGCTGATGCATCCCAAAGCCTATTCTTACAACTTAGAACTGTGGCCAACTTTAACATATAAATTCCCAGATCCTATTTGGTAGGCTTTCTATAAACAATTGTTTAAAACAAGGAAGCAAATCACAAGACTTCTGTACTGGCACTAAAATCAATTACGGTATCACAATTGATATTAAGAGATCTTAGAGAGCCAGGGTAATGTAGTGGTTTCAGTGTTGGACAACAACTCTGGATCAGGTTCAGTTCTCTGTTCAACGATGGAAACCCACTGGGTGACTTTGGGTTAATCACACATTCTCAGCCCCAGAAAGCCCCATGATAGGTTTGTCTTAGGGTCAGAAATGACTTGAAGACAAACAACAACAACAACTGATGAGTAATAGAATTTCTCACATCCCCATGAGAGAATTATGGAGTAATTGTGTGCACAATTTGATCAAGAGCTTGTTCACCAGTTGCATAGCATACGATTACACAAGTGTAGCAATGCTGGAACACTACATCACACTGCTGTTCAACCATATATCCTTCTGTTGCATGACAGCCTAATCGACTCCCACTCCTTATTAAAGGATGTGTTTACAGAGCCTCATCGACAATGCAACCACATGCATTGTTCATGCAACCCTGAATAGGGTAATAAATTTGTGCAATCTCTGATCAAATGCAACCACTTGTGTAATAGAATTTATATCTTCATAAAGACAGGCAAGATTCTGGCTTTACAGAGCACTCTGGTACAAGAACCTCCAATTTTTCCTAAGACCTACCAGGATCTTGCTAATAGGGCAAAATGGAGAAGGAAGCTGGTTCCCTTTCATGCATGCAGACTTTCTTCTCATGCTTTTTAGTAAAGGAAAAAAATATCTTCCATTGCAAGCAGGGAGAGGGAGAGACACCTAGTCAAGTCCAGGACTGATACATATCGTGTGTTTTGTCTGTGGTGGGTTTGCATCAGGGGTGACTCCAGAAACTTTCCCTTTCTTCCTGCAGATCCATAGCCTCTCCTTGCCTATTGGCACATCACTCACACACCTCCTGCCCACTTTTTGTGGCTCAGGTTCCTCACCCTGAGTTCTGATACCATCATAGAAAGAAGCAGCCATCATGAAAGTTTCTATGGTGGCCACCCTCAGAAAGGGAAATCCACTATCTCATAAGACCTTTGGGACTTCCTCCCAGAGACCATATGAGATTACCCCTTATTGGATTCTGTGAAGCCCCTACTAAGGACATGACTAATTTAGGAAGCAATAAGAACAAATGGACTACATCAGGTGTGGGCAAAATGTTGTTCTTGGTCCTAAGAAGCCAACAGTCCTATCTGGTATAGCCAACAATGAGAAATGCTGGTACTGGCCATCCAACAACATTTGCTTTATATGCTCAACCTTTCCTGGCCTTGCTCCCACAGATTTCCTGAATTTGCAGCAGGCAGGGGAATATTAATGCCAGATGTTCTTTGCAGTTTTACTATACACAAATAGGTTATCCTCTTCAGGAAATGAACTGCATCCTGTTCACAAACAACTGGAATAGAGATACAGTGGTACTACTCAACATGTTAACATTAATCTTTCATAGACCATTCATGATTTCATAGATCTTAGGCAACACCAAACACATCTCTATTATGCATTCCAATTCTTTTTTGAAGGCTTGCCACAAAGTTCAAAACTTCACCTATAAAGTATTTTCACTTTGATTATAATTATTGGAAAACCACTTACTCATATGGTATGCTTCTGAAAACAATGTGATCTAAGAGAGTTATTTGTTCTGCAAGCTCCATTGCTGATAACGTTTCAAAGCACTCTGGTTTAGGACAATCTAACTGTAAGTAAGGAAGCACACAATTGATTAAAAATAAGTTCTAGTTAATTTCACACCATGCTAGGATAATGACACAGTATTGTATTAATTTTACTGTTTAGTTGCTGTTATACGTAGAAGGTAAAATAATAAGCGGGAACAAACTAACACAACCAAGAATTCTGCTATGGATGAGGAATAGTCAATTTGGGCACAATCCAGCCTAAGTTAAGTACCTATTGAACAGATTTTGACAGAAATAAAAAGGAAATCCACTTGAAAATACATCTTTTTAAACATAGTGCCACATTACCCTAACCCAGAGTTTAGAAGTAGAGTTTAGAAGCAATAGGGTGGAGCTTGGCACCTATGTCATCCCGATGCTTGCAGCCGCAAGCAACCGTACATCAACCAACCGGGGTGTTGCTGATGTCCAGATCCAGACCTTATGCTTTGGGCCAACCCTATGGATTTTTGTCCATTTATTCAATAAAGTTGTGGCCTGTTCTCCTCCAGCCAGTTGTATGTGGCAACCACATAGATTTCACCCAATTGCACCCTGCTGTTGTTTGTTTGGTAATCTGGAGCACTGTGTTTTGTGACTTTTGCAAGTAAAACCAGTTGTACAGGATTCTAGACATTCCTCTTCTTCTTTCCATACCTTAGTTTCCTCTCTGTAAATTGGGATTAATATATTTTCTAATACAGATGTAGACTATACAAATGATACACTGTGCTGGAAATGTGACATTTGTATTCTTTACGGAATTTAGTGTACTGTTGCTATTTAAAGGTGGTTAATAATAAATAAGAGCCAGCATAGTGTGGCTTGAGCACTGGACTATGATTCAATAGACCAGTTTAAATTTCCACTCTGTCATGGAAACTCACTGGATTACTTTGGACAAGTCACATTCTCTCAGCCTCAAAGGCAAACCCCTTCTCCACAAATCTTGCCAAGAAAGTCCTGTTACATGTTCACTTTAGGGTTGCCATAAGTTGAAAATGACTTGAAGGCACACAACAACACAAACAGTAAATAACAAGCTGGATCTACAACAAAATTTTGCGGTATATCATTGCTTCCTAAAAGGAGTATTCCTATTTAGGATTCTAGCCATGGCTTCCTTCATTTTGTTCTCTAGTTTCTTTTTTTCCTTAACAATCTAGTTTTCTGTTTTTCTTTCCCAGTAGACATGCATTATTCTGTGTAAATTCAGCATTCTCAGTCCCTATATGGCTATTTCTTTTTCCTCTTATTATTTATTCTCTCACAGATTTTTTAAAACAATTTCCCCCTGAACATGCTGATATCTTCTCATAGCTTCCTAGTACGTAGTCGTATTTGCCTACAATTCTATTGGCACTCTCTGCCTCCATTCAGTATCACAGGGGGTGATAAAATAGTCAACCAAATAATGAATCAGCTAAAAAATAACCCAGACAATTATGCAGGAATTACTAAAGTATTAGTACAATGGTACTTAAAATATAGATGCATAATGAACATGGCTGTTTTAATATCTGCTAAGGCACAATGAGAAAACAAAGGAACATAAGAAACTGTTTTATACTGAGTCAGGTAATTGGTCTGTCTAAACCACTACTACTACAGACACCGGCAGAAAATGGTTCTTATGCAGGAGTCTTTCCTCTTTCTACCTGGAAATGCCAATGATGAATTGGGGACTTTTGCATGTCAGGCCTCTGTTCTGTCTTTGAGATACAATCCTTCCTCAGAAGAATTAAGAAGAGCTTAATCCAGTAACTGATCTAGCTTCTGAATATCAAATAGAGTTGAGAGCTTGCTGTCACTTTTACACCAAGCACTTTAACACACCAATGGGTAAGGACTATAATTACAAAACTATCTGCTTTTCCAGGATGAAAATTTCTCTACTTCAAATGTCCTTTCATTTGATGCTTTTCCCATGTAAATGGCTTCTTTGTGGTTTGAGACAGCACACTGAGTCTTCCCCCCACCAACATTCAAGTATTTGTACTTTCACTTGCAAATTGACACTACAGTTTTCAATAATTTTTATAATGACATAGCTGGAGTGCCCATATATAAGATACTCATTCACAGAAATGTGTCCCATTTAAAATAACCTCCACTGTATATTCAAAAGAGTGGACCATATTCTGCCTAAATTCCCACTGAACCAGCAATCATGTGTAGAGTTATCCTTTTTTCGACAACTGCTGTTGAAAAATGTGAACAGAGACAATGATCAAATGCAAATATGAAAGGGACAATAATTTCCTATCAAGGCTGCATTGAGTAAGGAACCTTATACCGTTGCTAGTGGTTTTGCATAAATACAAAAAAAAAATTAAGATAACATTTATGTAAACTCACCATCTGCATTATGTCCTCTATTTTTAAGTGATTGTCATCTTGATCTTCCTGGGAAAGTGCCCTAAAAATAATTGACAGAACATATCATAGAAAAAAGAACCTTTCTGTTGACAGTGACAATATTTCAGTTAAAATTATATGACAAAGCTGTGGTAAATCTTATGATACTGCTTTGGATACTTTCTAATAATAACACACTCCTATATATTTCTATCCAAAGATGAGTCTCATGGCTGGGATCCAGTCATTCCTTTTGTTTGTGAAATGGGTGAGGTCCAACTCCTAACACAAACCATCCCACACTCACCCTCAGAACTTGTTCTGAATGACTTGAAAACATAAAAACCTGTCTTTTGGCAACATAGAGGCTGAAAGAGGAGATAAGAAAGTCTTGTGCTATAGGGTGTCTGCTTCTGAAACACTTGATTTAAATTTGGCTAAGGGCTGAAACAAATGGCCCTGAATGGGTAGCTTCAAGCTGCCTCCAAAAATGCTGGATCGGGGCCACAGCAACCGCATGCTGTGGCCCCGATCTAGCTTTTTGACAGTCCAAAAAGAAGAGGCAAAATGCTGGTCCTTTTTGAGCCAGCAAAAAGCTGGCCTTTCCGTCACCGACATGGCTTTGTGGTGCTCCTGCAGCATGTGGCATATAAACACTGTGCTGCCAGAGTGCTGCATAGCTGGCCGCCATGTGGTTGGACAGGTGGCTTCACAGTGGCTTCCTGTTGGCTTGGGGGCATGCGTTGTTTAAACAACACACCCCAAAGCTGCTGGGAAGTGGCTGCAAAGGGGCTGTCTGTTTCTTCCCTAAGTGGGAAGAGGACTGCATTTTATGAGTGTGGTGGAATCTCCTTTGAAGATTTTGGAACTGGATGTCAGGAGTGCTTTGATTGTGTATTCTTGCACCGCAGAGGGTTGGATAGGATGGCCCTTGTGGATATTATGATTCTGACAGGTGTTTCTGGATTGTCTTTAAGACTCTATCAAATGTGCAGTAAAGCACTTTTGACTCCTGCATACATCCAACTTTTCAGGAGCAACACTAGATCAAAGAATAACCCCAAGCTATGAACTTTTCAGAAAGACTGCAGCTCTAACCATAAAATCATAGAATTGGAATGGACTATAAAGTTCATCTAATCGAATCTCCTGTCATGCAGAATAACACAAATAAAGAACTCTTGAACGATGGCCACCTAGCCTCTGCTTTAAATTATTTGAAGAAGGAAAGTTCATCACTTTCTGATGTGCTCTATTCCACTTTTGAACAGCTACAGGAGTCAGGACACTCTTCCTAAATGAGAACAGGCTGTAATCCTAACCCCAGGTTAGCTTTCCTACTGCAACAACACTTCAGTCTTATCTGGATTGAGCCTCAGTTTATTCATCTCTTCATCAATTCCTTTGATGCATCCAGACAATGATTCAAAACTTTAACAGTCTCCTGGGATACTATCAGCATACTGGTAAAACCCAACCCCCAAACTCCAGATGGCCTTCTTCAGCAGCTTCATGTAGATGCTAAAAACCATAGGAGACAGTATTGAGCCCTGTAGGATCCCATGTAGTCTAATGGCCAAGAGGCTGAACAGGCATCCAACACCATCTTCTGGAAACATTCAGCCAAAAAAGACTGGGAACACTGCCAAGCAACATCCCCAAGTATCATATCAGTTAAACGGCCCACAAGTATACCATGGTCAATAGTGATGAAAGCCAGTAGAAAGTTCAAGAGGACCGATAAGAATGCACTCTTTTTTATTCAGATCTGGGTGCAAGTCATCCACCAAGGTGACCAAAGCAATGTCTGTCCCATAACCAGGCCAGGATTCAGATTAGAATAGATCCAGGTAATCCATTTCATTCAAGATAGCCTGGAGTTGTGCTGCCGCCACTCACCCTAAGATCTTATTTAGGAAGGTTTGATTAGAATCGGTTTGATAATTATCTAGAGTGGTGGGGTCCAGCAAAAATGTCTTTAACATGGACGTTACAATTGCTTTTTAAAGAGGGTTTGGAACATAAATTTTTCTTTCAAGGAAGCATTTACAACCTCTACCACCAAAGATGAACATGGGTCTAACAGAAACATTCCAAGCAACTTTCCCTATTTGTCCATCAAAACCAGACAAATATAGGCCTCAGCTACTTGCCCAGGCTCTTTTTTTCCATGTGGAGTCTAAGGGGCTATCCAGACTGGCCCGAAAAGCAGGCCTGGGGAGCAGGGTTGGGGTGCAGCATCTTGATGAAGCATGCCCGACTCCACCCCTCCAGGGTGCCCTGACACCATGCACCACTCCAGACAGTGCACAGTATCATGGCACACCCTGGCACTGCGTCCATATTATGCAGTCCCAAAGGGGCGCCATATAGTCCTTTTGAGGGCACAAAAAGGAGCTGCTCTTTTTAGCTCCTTTTTGCATCCTCAGAAGGCTGGATCAAGGCTGCGGCATGAGGTTGCAGCTGCATGCTGCCCTTTCAGGGTGGTATGTACACCCTTTAGTCAGAATAGATCTGAGTTATTTTCTTTGTAAAATATTTAACAAATTTATCTGTGTGTACTCCTGACTCCTCCTTGGCAGTGAGGCCTTGAATGTAATAGCCCCTTGTAGATCCAAAACAACTCTATTGAACCAGACTATACTGATTTGCTTGGGAAAACAACTAGGACAACAGCAGAGGAAGACTTGGGATAAATCCAAACATAGGCTAAGGCCCATTTTAGACCCTGCTCCACAGCAGTGATTCTTTGCTGACTCTATGGCAACAGTACAATCTCTTAATTTAATTTCCTTACCTCAAGATGTTAGCTGTAGCTTTTCTTTCTTGTGGCAACAAGTCAGGATCTCTCAATACTTCTTCCAGTAGATTTAGAACATTCATTTTCAGTTCATTGTTTAGCTCAAAATCCTATAAAAGAAAACTATTTTAAAATAATTGTAAATGTAAAACTATTGTAAATTATAACTGTTGCTTAGTTTTGCTGTTAGTAAAGATGGCTTCATTATAAAATACATCAGAATTTTTTTAGGATGCACTAGAGATTTGACTCTATGTATATTTATTGTTTGGTTACAGAAAATCTGTCAAGTGCTTATTATTCATTTGATTTTGGATTATTGTGCTGGCAAACGTTCTCTCTCTGCACTTTTAATTAAAGAAGTCACACTATCATCCCACCCCTAAATTTAAAAGTGTGTTTTATACATTATATGCCAGCAAAATTTGATTTATTATTAAGTATATACCTTTAACAGGAGGAAGCAACTAATCCAGATATTTGACACATTTTGTTACATTTATTAAGTAAAATATTAATAAATGATTTAAAAAATACTCATGTACATTGTAAGTGATCAAAATAGTAGTATCAGTAAGCCGATGTATAATTTAAAAGGCAGCATAACTAGATCAGTAAGCAGATCTTTAAATTAAAAGGCAGCATAACTAGTCACAAAGTCCTTGGTTACATTGACCTATATTGTAAGGAAAGGACAGCAATGTTACACTTTTACAATACAGTTATATGACAGCTAAGGACTGCAGGTGTGTGAGCATGTGTCCAGAGTCCATTTTCCTTTTAATGAGGTCATTGTAGACTGATGGCATATTATTTGATTTAATTTAAAAATGTACAGATTCAGCATAGGGTGGAGATTCAAAGGATTAGAACTCCAGCAGATACTGCTTCTCCATTGAGTTTATGAAGGGTCCTCTAAAGACATCTCCATCATTCCAACTACACAACTTCAACTTGAATCCAGCCTTCTCTTACTATCTCTCCACATTACAATTCAATCAAACTGCTTTGTTTTTACTGCAGACTCAATTAGCATATTTATTAGTGGAGCAGATAGAAGGAAATCCAGTGTTGTTCCTGCTCTTTTAGTACATTCACAACAATAAAACAGCTCATAAACATTTAGTGAATGCAAAGACATCTCTAGGCAAGAAGGGCTTTATCTTTCCCAACCAGAGTGACTAGGTAAAAAGGGCCCAAGCCATTTAAACCAGTTTCAATCATATGATAATAGGAGGGTATTCCACAAGATCAGGATTGTGATGGGAAATGTATCTTTCTTGTGAAGGCCAACTTAGATTTTCCATATCTGAATCCGAAGCAGGGCCCCAACTGTAGTTCTTAATTACCAGGAGGTTCTTACAGTACAGTCAACGCTCCTTATCCATGGATTCCTTATCTATGGATCTATGGAATTTGAGCATCCACAGATTTTGGTATGAGGAGGGGGGACAGTCCGGGAACGAAACCAGAGGATACCAAGGGTCCACTGTATTAGCCATTTCCCCAACGTAATTAAGGCACAGCTCATTTATGGATGTTAAAGGTGACAAAAACAGCACTTTGGCTTGGAAATGAGTGTTCAGGAAGTGTATTTTTTAAAAAAAATAAGCTATACCAGCTCAAACCTGTCAATATCTGGTCTCCTAAGGCAATACAAGGAATCTGAAGAGCACAGAAGGTTGTCTATGGGGTGAAACAGACAGGCAGGAAAAAGTGGCTGGAAGCTGCCTTTTCTGAAGCCACATTGAAACCCCATCAACCGCATCACCGGTTCCCAAGGCAGCTGGAGTGCTCATGCCATGACCACATGACATGGCTTCAAGCCAGGAAGAAGAACAAAAAAATCTGCTTCTTTTTGAAACGGCTTTTCTCTGCATAAAGACACTTTTCTACTGGCTTCAAAGCATGTGTCATCTAAATGCCACACCTTCAAGCCAGCCTGAAAACACCTCTTTTTGCCTGTTTAGCCCCTATATTAAGTCTGATGGATTCAGCTTTATTCCAGAGAATAAGACCCAGAACAATGGATGCAGGCTACAGAAAAAGAGATTCCACCTCAACATTAGGAGGAACCTCCTGACAGTAAAAGATGTTCAATGGTGGAACATGCTCCCTCAGAGTGTGATGGAGTCTCCTTCTTTGGAGGTCTTTAAAGAGAAGCTGGATGGCCATCTTTCAGGGGTGCTTTGTTTGTGAGTTCCTGCATGGCAGGGGAGTTGGACTGGATGGCCCTTGTGGTCTCTTCCAACACTATGATTTTATGATTCTATTAACTAAACCAGTAGTGTCTAAACTGATTGGCAGCAGATGTCTGGGATTTCAGGTAGAAGGTTTTTCATTCTGGGAATAGCAGCTGACTTTCTGTATAAAAAGCAAATACACTATCACTGAACTACAGCTGTTCTCCAGCTACTGAGCTAGTTAGTTTTATAGTTCATATGGCCAAACAAGGCAACCTTTTGCTGCAGGGTTATCAGTGGCAGCCTCAATGCTATTTCTCTGTAACCTCTCTCCCCAGCCCTTCCCTTCTTTTATAAGATTTTGGTTCTATCTACACAAGCCACATAAAATGTCCTCCCCTCATTCCCATGTTAAATAATCCTGACATTACAAGGGCCAGTTCCTAGTTGAGATGTGAAGTGTTCAGACAGCATCCGGCCAGTTACAAAATCCAGATAGTTCAGCACCAAACTTGCCATACAACTCCCTTTATAATGGTGTAACAGCCGACGCTATTCTGGATCTTCCCAGAAGATCTGGAACCCTCTGTTGCAATGGTGGACAGCTGTTTACAGTGTCTCATAGAATCATAGAATCATAGAATCATAGAGTTGGAAGAGACCACAAGGGCCATCCAGTCCAACCCCCTGCCATGCAGGAACTCCAAGTCAAAGCATCCCTGACAGATGGCCATCCAGCCTCTGCTTAAAGACCCCTAAGGAAGGAGACTCCACCACACTCCGAGGGAGTGTGTTCCACTGTCGAACAGCCCTTACTGTCAGGAAGTTCCTCCTAATGTTGAGGTGGAATCTCTTTTCCTGCAGTTTGCATCCATTGTTCCGCGTTCTAGTCTCTGCAGCAGCAGAAAACAAGCTTGCTCCCTCCTCAATATGACATCCCTTCAAATATTTAAACAGGGCTATCATATCACCTCTTAACCTTCTCTTCTCCAGGCTAAACATCCCCAGCTCCCTAAGGCGTTCTTCATAGGGCAAGGTTTCCAGACCCTTCACCATCTTAGTTGCCCTCCTTTGGACATGCTCCAGTTTCTCCACATCCTTTTTGAATTGTGGTGCCCAGAACTGGACACAGTATTCCAGGTGGGGCCTGACCAAAGCAGAATAGAGTGGCACTATAACTTCCCTTGATCTAGAAACTATACTTCTATTGATGCAGCCTAAAATTGCATTGGCTTTTTTAGCTGCCGCATCACACTGTTGACTCATGTTCAGATTATGGTCTACTTGGACTCCTAGATCCCTTTCACATGTGGTCTCGTTCAGCCAGGTGTCCCCCATCCTATATCTGTGCATTTCATTTTTCCGCCCTAAGTGCAGAACCTTACATTTCTCCGTATTGAATTTCATTTTGTTAGCACTGGCCCAGCTTTCTAGTCTATTCAGGTCATTTTGAATTTTGATCCTGTCCTCTGGGGTATTAGCTACTCCTCCCAGTTTAGTGTCATCTGCAAATTTGATAAGTATGCCACCAATTCTGTCATCCAAATCATTAATAAAGATGTTGAATAGCACTGGGCCCAGGACAGAACCCTGTGGGACCCCACTGGTCACTTCTCTCCAGGATGAAAAGGAGCCATTGTTGAGCACCCTTTCAGTTCGGCCAGTCAACCAATTACAAATCCATGTAACAGTTAACTTGTCTAGCCCACATTCTTCAAGCTTGTTTGCAAGAATGTCATGGGGAACCTTGTCAAAGGCCTTACTGAAATCGAGGTATACTATATCCACAGCATTCCCTTCATCTACCAAGCTGGTAATTTTATCAAAAAAAGAGATCAGGTTCGTTTGGCATGACTTCTTTTTCTGAAACCCATGTTGGCTTTTTGTGATTATGGCATTGGCTTCTAAATGTTCGCAGACTCTCTGCTTAATGATCTGCTCTAGCACCTTTCCTGGAATTGATGTCAGACTAACTGGACGATAATTGTTGGGATCCTCTTTTTTTCCCTTTTTGAAGATGGGGACAACGTTTGCTTTCCTCCAGTCTGCTGGGACTTCTCCTGTTCTCCAGGAGTTCTCAAAGATTATTGCCAATGGCTCTGATATTACATTTGCTAGTTCTTTTAATACTCTAGGATGTAGTTCATCTGGTCCTGGAGATTTATATTCATTTAGGTTAACCAGGTATTCCTGTACTAACTCTTTACTTATTCTGTGCTGAATTTCCTCTATTCTGTCTCCTGTTCCATTATCCTCAGGTTGAGCACCCTTTGCCTTTTCTGAGAAGACTGAAGCAAAGAAGGTGTTGAGTAATTCTGCCTTTTCTCTGTCTCCTGTGAGCATTTTGCCATCTTCTGCACGCAGTGGCCCTACTGTTTCCTTCTTCTTCCTTTTGCTGCGGACATATCCAAAAAAGCCCTTTTTATTGTTCTTAACCTCTCTAGCAAGCCTGAGTTCATTCTGCGCTTTAGCTTTTCTGACTTTACCCCTACATGTGCTGGCTATTTGTTTAAATTCCTCTTTCGTGATTTCTCCATTTTTCCATTTCTTATACATGTTCCGTTTAAAACTTAGCTCATTTGAAAGTTCCTTAGTCATCCATCCTGGCTTCTTGAGACATCTTCCATTTTTCTTCCTCATTGGAACTGTTTGAAATTGTGCCTTCAATATCTCCCTTTTGAGAAACTCCCATCCGTCTTGAACTCCCTTTTCTTTTAGTATTCCTGACCATGGGATCACTCCCAGTATTTCTCTAAGTTTATTGAAATCAGCTCTCCTAAAGTCTAGAGTGCGTGTCTGACTATGCCTAGCTTCTCCCTTCCACTGCATAACAAACTCCAGGAGAACATGGTCACTTCCACCTAAGGATCCCACCACTTGCACCCCATCAACTAGGTCTTCCCTGTTGGTTAAGATCAGATCTAAAATGGCTGATCCCCTTGTTGCCTCTTCCACCTTTTGGACAATGAAATTGTCTTCCAGGCAAGTGAGAAATTTGCTAGACTTTGAGGATTTGGCTGAGTTTGACTTCCAGCAAATATCCGGATAGTTGAAGTCCCCCATCACTACTACATCTCTCCTTCCTGATTGTGTGGTCATCTGTTCTAGAAAGGCATCATCCAATTCCTCTGCCTGAGTTGGGGGTCTGTAGTAGACTCCCACAGTAACATCCCTGTTATTTCCCTCTCCTTTAATTTTTATCCAGATGCTCTCCAACTGGCTTCCAGTATTGACTTCCTGGATCTCTTCACTGGTGTATATATCCCTGACATATAATGCTATTCCTCCTCCTTTCCTGCTTGGCCTGTTTCTCTTAAAAAGGTTATACCCCTCTATTTCTACATTCCAATCATGAGACTCATCCCACCAGGTTTCAGTGATGCCTATTATATCATATTTCCCTTGTTGTGCTAGGAGTTCAAGTTCATCCTGCTTATTTCCCATACTCTGTGCATACTCTGTCTCCTGCTGTGCTGCTCGGCACTGGTGCTATTGCAGCAGGTCACTCACTTTAAGGCCAGAATGAGGGCCACATGGTCAATGCTGGGCACTTCATTCTGACCTCACAGTGAGCGACTCCCACCAGTGGCACTGGTGCCAGGTAGCACAGCTAGATATACATGTGAACAGCCATCTGGCATTGCAGCAGGAGGATACTGGGACAGCTCTGGGGCCAGAATAGTCCAGACTGCTCCTGGAATATCCTGTCCCATGCAGATCTTTCCTAAGCCAAAGGTTCCACACAGCCAATCCTGCACCAGAGATATGATTCCCCTGGGTATGGTGAGATACTCTTATCTTGTTCCCAATCTGGAATTAAAATTCAACTATCAGTTTGGTTTGGTGTTCTTAGATATATTAGCAGAGGGCCCTGGCTCAATCCCAGTAGTGAATTAAAATTCAAATATCCATCCAGTGAGCTTACTTGAAATGGAGAGGCAGCAAAATATCTTGGGCCAGCTTGGGTATCCAAGGAATGCTATTTATGCTTTTTTAAAAATTTTTTAGCCATTTGCATTTGAGCTTAGTGCAGATGTTTGTACAAAGGATTTAAACTAAAAGCCTCATCTATCCAGTATATTTGCAGCAGTTACTTTTACAGTGATTGTTCACTGCCATGTGCATAGCAATGCAACATCTGTTTCCATAGAAACAGAAACAATAGTCTCTAGCAAAGTTTTTAAGAGTACAGCACATTTTACTTTGAATGTATGATTAGGAGAGACACATACTATAATTCCATACATATATCTAAACATTTTAATTCTGGTTTCTGCTGACTTTGTCTGGGGCTTGCTTTATGTTATCTTTTAGACAAAGCCTTTGGTTAGGTAAATAATTATCTTGCTAGATAAAAAAAAACACTATTGCCCATTTAGGAACCATGTTTTCTGATTACTGATATCTGAAATCATTATGTGAAGTAGGCCAAACATTTTGAATTAAGCTTCTTTATCATCAGCATCAGCTCCAGTCTTGACCAATCAAAAGATCTATAAGACTAGGTATGGGTAAGAATTTCATGCCAATTTTTAAAACCAGTTTTTACAAAAATTTCCAAAATTCCTAAATGTGGGCATAAATAAAATGAACAAATTTGCTTAATCCTTATGAAGGCTAAGAACAACACTTAGCATTTATACTGTACATTAGAGAATTCAGTGGCTTTCTATACACGTGAAAGTTGTATTTCTTAATTACTGGAGTTGAGTGCCACTGAACCATCCTCTCACATGCTGAAGCCCACTCAATAGCTGGTTTGTGTCTCAATTTAAGGAAAATAAATGTACAACAGCAAAAACAACAACAGCAACATCAGCTAACCCTGGCCTCCTTAAAACACAACATGCTTGTCCAGGTGTCCTTGTGAATAGGATTTGGTTGGCTCCTTCCATATGTTTCTTTCTGTACAGTCTGTCAGCTTTTGAAGATTTGTTTGATGGGTGAGTATAGGTGTTAGAGCTTTTTCAGAAAGGCACACCTGGTCCTACCCTTCTTTTCATCAGTGCATTAAAATTTGGATCTTTGTAGGAGATCTCTGTAGGAGTCTCATAAGAGGAGCATTTCATACTGCCAACTTTTGATTTCGCTCTCTATTTTGTTGTTTTATGTCACCTACTCTCTTCTTATTGCAATTACTATGTCTGGTTTGGTCAGTAGCTTGGCTAAATGCTGTGTTATTTTTTATATTTTAATATTTCATATAAGCGGCTTTAAAAAAATTAATAGAGAAAAAGAAGCAACATTTCCTCAAAAAATAAATGTATACATGTTATTCACAAAGTACTTTGTCAGGGATTTTCATATATATAATATCCTTTTGTAATCCCATTTTATCATCTGTCTGATGAACAGAGCTTAGTAGAGCTAGAAGTATTCAACTGTCCTTCTGTCCAAATGTTTATCAGTTCAATTTCAGTTTTTTGGGGCTCTGCAGATTGCAGAATCTGTATTTGTAACTATAGGCAAGAACAAAAGATATATGGTACCTGTCCTAATATGGAATACTCCACTTGAAATCTCTGGATTTTTAACCAAGCACTCTTAGCCTCTATCCCACAATGCCTTTAGATTCAAAGAAAACTCCCTCTGTGCTTTTTTCCATTTTTACACTCCATTGAACGTTATTGGCACATATATTTCAAGTAAAATAAAGCCAGCAGTAGTGCTCTGGCCACTGCTTTTCTTCAGTTTGCCAGGATCAATCAAGCTAGGAAATATGAAGTCATTAGATAATGGCTGGGGAGTTACATCATCCAGAATTCTCAATAATAACCAGACAAGGCATGTCAGAAACTGCTATGGAAGCAATCTGCATGAGTGAGCATAGATGGCACCAGTGGTTAGAAGTGACACACATATGTGAAGAAGGTTCATGCCATCAAGAAAGACAACTGCTGTCTGATCAGCACCTTAGACTTTCCATTGTTTTCCCACCTTATTCAGTCATACACACAAGCCTGCACCATCTTCCTCTCCTTCTATTCAAGCATTGCTGCAAAGAGGCAAGAAGCATTTGCTTCTGTTTTCAGCAAACTGCATTCCACCACCACCCCACAATTTTAAACTGCAAGCCCAGAGTGTAAACTATGGTTTAAAGCTGGTTTGTTCAAACAAACCATTGATGGGGCAGCAGTAGTTGTGGTTGTGATAAAGAAGAGGAGTCGGAGTAGGATGAGTATATAATCTATTTCTATACTACTTCCCCTATGTAACAAGATTTTAAATACAACAACATAAAAACTGTTAAAAACACAATTTTTTAAAAAAAAACCAAATCACAATTCTTCTTTATTTAGATATACAGTCACCTCTCCAAGTCTGTGGACGTGAAATCGGTGGACTTGATGATCTGCGGAGGGGCAACCTGCCATTGAGGTGAATGGGGCGCGCTCCACCAATGTGTGCCCCATTTATTTCAATGGGGCTTGATTATCTGTGAGTCTCATAACTTACAGGGGGATACAGAATGGTCCCCCTGCAACTTAGGAGGGGCAACTGTAGTGATGAACCAAAATTAGTTGCAAATGGAGGGAAATATTTTCAGTCTTGGTATTAGCTGAAAAGAAGGAGCAGGAAGTACATAAGCCCAATGTTAGTTCGCACAGCACTAAACCAAGGAGAGAAAACCTTTGGCGTACCAAATGTTGCTAACTGCAAGTTACATCAACTCTGCCTATCCTTGTCAGTTGCGAATAATATTGACAATTGCCCACACATGAACTAAAACATAGCTTAGTGTTATATTGTGCCACAGATAACACATACAGTAGTGTTATAGTTTACTTACAGTTCAGTGTAATGTAGTGCAACTGTATAGAATTATATCCCATAGACTACCCACTGAAACAGAAATCTTTTATTTTGACTGTACAAAGCATGCATATCAAAATAATTCAGCTCACAGTGGGAAGTCACTGAGACAAAATTCAACAAAGGTTCCCCCTTCATTTACTTGTCTCCTCAGACACATTGCTCATGATAAATTAATAAATGAAAAGATTTTGCAAGCTCTACTTTCTTCATGTGAACACAAAGATATCTGATATTCAGGCAGCATTTATTGATCTATATCTGGCATGCAGAGCAAGTGAAGGTTAAGAGGGTTGATCAGACCTAACAAGTAAATAGAGTGTTGCCATGCAGCCAAAAAGCCTTCCGCTTTACCTGCAGCACAGTCATATCAGTGTGCAACTTCTAGACAGGAACCTTGTCTTCTACATTTACTGTATTGGCAAGACTCTTTTTTTGGCTCTATTTTTAACCTGACTTTGTTTGGTATGTCTTCCATACTTTACGGTTAACATTTAAAGCCTACTTGTTTATATCTTGCCAATAATAAAATAACTGTAAAATGGGCTGAATCTTATTCATGGAAGTGAATTAGCTAAATATAAAATAGCATAGGGAAAGCATGTAATACTCAACATTTAATATTTATACAGTGTGCTCAAACATTCAAAGCACTCCACATGGATTATCTTGTGGTAGTCCTGACGCTAAAATTAGTCCTTACATTAAGGCAGGGATTTGGAATGGTTGTTGGCCCAAAGGCTTCAATACTCCCATATTCTCTCTCTCTCTCACACACACACACACACACACCCTCTTCAGGTACTCTTCACACACCTACCTCTTGTGCTGATCAATACAGATTAGGTCTCTTTCAAATGTTGGGATGTGCTGCAGATTGGAGAGGGGCATCAGGCCCTCAGAAGTGATGACCAAATCTAGTTGTTGTGTTATTATTTTTATCATTAGATAAGGTTCAGCAAATGACCGTTTCTTGCCTACAGCCATTAGCAACTTAATGGCAGGAACCTGGTTATCTCTTATCATTCTTGGAGACCATAAGTAAATACAAAATCTAGTGTCAGTTACCATTATTTTAACAACACAAACAAGCATGTAAAATATGTTATATTTTGTGACCAGGATCGTGGGGCAAGAGATAGATGACATGGAGTGTTCCTACCAAGATGCTAGACAGACAGCAGTTAAACAATTAAAACTGCTGAACGAAGACCAAGAGTAACATAATAAATATCTAGACTCATTCCCATAACTTGCCAAGTGTCCTTGAGCCTCTCAATGTTTCTCAGCCTAACCTACTTCATAGAGTTGTAAAATGAGAATGGGAGGGAAGCATATACGTTGTCCTGGGAGGGATGGCAGAATACAAAAGGGGGGGATCAAAGTAAGTCAAATTCTGTGTTACATTTCTGAACTTATCAGATGTTGTGGTACAGAATACACATTTCCATGCCAGTAACTGAAGAAGAGCAAAAGCCACATGTTAGCCTTCTCAGATTCCAGTATATAGGGCAAAAAATGGGCAGCTGGCAATTTTTGAAAGAAAAGCAATACAAAGCGTAGAAGAACTCCTTTTTTTTAATTTTTTAATTATATTTCAAAGTTAAAACACATTCAACATTCATCTACCCCTTGCCTTCCAATACATAGACATATAGTACAAACATACATACAAATGTAACAAAAAACAAAAAAACAAAAAAAATTCCACATAGGTTGTGTTTCCCTATATCTAAATAATATTCCAGACTTTCTCTTTTTCTTATATTATTCTTGAGATTCCTGCATATTTCTTATTTAATTTTCACCATTATTATCTATTATTTCTTTATTAATCTACATTTTTCTCATTCTTGCTACTCTTAATTCCATCTTTTTTAATAACCAAGAATTATGTTTTGTAATTGTTTGATATTTTGTTTTATCTTTTTATCTTTGTTTTATCTTTCTATATTTGGTAAGCATATCCATTTCTTGACCCAATACTCCCTTATAAGCCACCACTCTTTTTCTACTATATCTATTGGTTTATCCTGTATTGATGCCATAAGCATATCCATATTCATAATTTTCTTTTATTCAGAGGCTCAATAGATGGCTCCTAAGGGGCAGCTTTGTGCCGTCTCTTTCCTCAACAGATCAGGGCTGCGGCAACTGCATGCCGTGGCCCCATTTTGGCCTTCCCGTGGTGCAAAAAGGAACCGTTTGCTTCTTGACATTTCCAACAGTTTACTGAGCCCGTTTGTACATGGCATTTAATCTAGATGGTGACAAGTACCACCTATGCATTATTTTCAGAAAATATTCTTTTAGGTTTTGACATTGTAAATTTGCTTGTATTTTTCCATGCCTTTTCCCAGTGTTCTATTTTTATATTTCTACATATATCCTGGGCCCATTTAATAATAACTTATTTGACTGTTTCTTTTCCCAGTTCCCGTTCATTCACATTTTTTTAAAAATTGCTATATGGTTTCTTCTCCCCTAATAAAATACTGCCTGTTTCTATTTTTTAGTCTTGAAAACCTTCATATTTTTTTGTCCACATTAAATCTCTCCTTTATCTGCTTATACAAAAACCAATTATTCATTCTGCCTTCTTTCTCTAATAGTTCTCTTGACATAGTTACCGTTTTGTTGTTGTTGTTGTTAGAATGTTCCCATATCTAAGCCATGGTTTCCTATTGCTTCTACTCCTGTAAAAAAAAGCCTCCTGTGAGGAAACCCATAAAGGTATTTTTCTATAAAAGTATTTCCTTATTATGGTCCGCACTTTCAATAATGCCTTTCTTACATAATGGTTTTCAAAATCTTTATTCTCTTTTACGTTGTTCTGCCACATGTAACCATGCCACCCATATCTTATGTTGTTACTCTTGATGGCTAATGTTTTCCCATTAGAGTCACGCCTCCTCTCTCGCAGACTTGAGATCTGCGGTCTTGAATATTCATGGAGAGGCAACCTCAATGGGGTGCACCCCCGTGGCATGCGTGTCTCCGTTATAGCAGGGGGCAGAACAGATCCCCCTAGAAAACAGAGGGCCGATTGTAGTTAATTTAACTCATTCTTTCAGCCATGTTGCACAACAGGCACAATATTATATTTTAATATTATGGAGCACACATCCCCCTCTTTCCTTTGGCGCTGTTAAGGTGCTCCACTTAATTTGGGCCTTCTTCCCTTCCCATAAAAACTTAGCAAGCGCTTTTTGCCAAATATCCAAATATTTCTCGTTGTTAATTATTGGGATGTTCTGGAAGTGAAGATTCTGCTTCCATCCATAGTGCCTGTGCTGGTCTCCTGCCTTAATTTGTTAAAGCTGCATTTTGTAAAATAAAGGATTGGAGACAACATACATATAGTTGAGCTTCTATAGTTTAGCCCTCAACTAAATTACTTGAATATAGCCAAGCCCATCTTGGCAGGGGACGGTGGGGCTTCTTGTCCAATACAACTGGAGAGCACAAAGACAGGGAGTGCTACTGAAACTTCCAAATGCAGTTTTCTTAAGAAGCAATGATGATGACTATAGAAAAGTTTAAAACACCCACATGCCAGATCTGTCACATTATACATATAATATGTCAGACTTAATACCTGTAATTGTCCCACATTGCTTTAGCTCTCTTAAAAGCAGGGTCAACTTTCTATCTTTGTTCTTAAAGAATTTTGCCAAGAAAAGTTTTCCAGTGTTATTGGGGGCAGGGTCTCTCAACTTCCATGTGGAAAGGGGGAGGAAGAGGGGGAGGAGTACTGCTTGTCAGCATAATTCTTAGAACTCTTTCTCTTACATATAAAGAAAGTGCATTTGTTACAGCTTGTTACATAACACTGAGCTTTGAAGAGGCGAGAAATGAAAAATACCTTTGGGATGCTCTGCTAGAAAAATTGTAGGAGCGTTGCACTGTGGGTGCTAAACACTCATATTCAGCCCACAACAGGGGCCACTTTGCACATTATGGGACAACCAGTGCATCACCATGGAAACTAACTGCATTTTGAGACCATGGTAACACACACATGCTTCTACCTTACTAGAAAAACAAGAGGAAAATCTACAAGTAATTAATAATAGAAATTAGCAGGAAGAAAAATCCTCCCTTGAAAGCCTGATAAAGAATGGGATATAGGTAAGTAATGTGTCATTTGGGCATAATCCAGAGAAAAGTTACAGATCTTACAAAAATCAGCAGAATTTATACACCCAAGACATAGCTAGATTTTACAAATGACACATAGTGCTGTCATTGCAGATGTCACCCAATATCCATTTCTCCTTCCTTGTGTCCTGTAATATCCAGTAAAACTCATCATGTAGTCTGATATCACTAAACTCTAAATAAATAAATAAAACTAAATTTAATATACTTTTTGGCAGGAATGCATGTCAAAAATACCTCCAAATCCTCAACAAGTTAATAATGAGTAAGATATACCTGTTAGTAATAAACCCCAATGTAGACTATACCAATTTTTAAATCAGGGGTTGGGCAACTTTCCAAGGTCCAGAAATAACAAGAATATCTCATGGTCATTAAATATATACCCATAATACTCAGGTAATAAAACAGCCTTTAGCAAAGAGGAAAATAAAGAATATATTGTCACACTAGCTTTTCAAAAGATGTCAAATGCTCAAATTGGTACATACATGTGAGTAGTGATGTGTCTTCTTAGTGGCAGCCTGAATTACCAAAGAACCAATGTAATCATAACCCATAATTTCCACAGCAGTGCTAAATGGGATCAAAATGCCAAGAGGGTTCCTTTGGCATGGGGAGTAGGAAGGTTCAAGGGATCGTTTGTTAGTAATGCAAATTGCAACCCTGGGCTTCCTAACCTGGAATGCACCATCAGAAAAAGATTCTGTTCAAATTACTGGTCTGTTGAATTGTTTGAAATTGCTTCAAAACTGATTGAACGTTGCTTTTATTATTTATATCGTTAAAGTAGATTGTGCACTAGACTCAAGTGTACCAAACAAAAAGATACAGTGGGCCCTTGATATCCGTG
Source organism: Urosaurus nigricauda (assembly GCA_034509955.1). Classification (NCBI taxonomy): domain Eukaryota; kingdom Metazoa; phylum Chordata; class Lepidosauria; order Squamata; family Phrynosomatidae; genus Urosaurus; species Urosaurus nigricauda. The sequence continues at coordinate 45,597,399 of JAOEGL010000002.1, read as the reverse complement.
GGGGATCCGTTCTGGGGCCTCAGATGGATACCAAAATCTGTGGATGCTCAAGTACCATTACCCTCAGTGATGGCTACTCCTTGCTCCTCTTCATCTTTCCTGCCTCCTCTTCCTCATTTGCCTCCCCCCCCCCCCATGTGGGTTTGCCATCTGCAGATGCTCAAATCCATAGATGGCAAGTTCACAGATATGGAGGGCAGACTGTAATATGTAAACCTCTGATTGGATGACCAATACACTTAGGGGCGGAACAGACTGTGGCAAAAGGGCGGATTGGGGCCACACCAGCACCGCTTGGCCCAGAACCATGGCAACCACATGCCATGGCCCCAATCCACTTTGGAGCCAGCCCAAGTAGGAACAGAAAGTATCCAGTCCTATTTGGGCTGGTAAAAAGCTGCCCTAAGTGGCCCAACCACAAACCCAGGGTAGCTTCAAGCTGCTCCAGCAGTGTGCAGCATGTAAACATTGTGTCCCCAATGTGTCTTGAAGTTATCTATGTCTGGTCAGCCAGGGGGCTTCCAGACATCTTGGGGATGTGCACCATCTAAACACCATACCCCCAAGCCATGTGGAAGCCAGCTTTACCGGCTAGTCTGTACCAGCCCTTTGTGGGCATCAGAAGAGAATAAAAGAGCTAAGTTAGACACATATAATTAGGTTGCTTTTTTCATTATTGAGGGTGTAAGATAAAAATGTTTTGATCAGCACAGTATCAGATTTTGCTCTCCACAAAGTGGTCCGCATCTAGGCTGCTGCTGCTAAGCAATTGCTCATAACTTAAATCACTACATATGGCAAGATACTCTTTTCTTTATGCAGTTTGTTATTTAACACTCAAACAAATGCCAGTGTATAGATAAGGTTGAACAGATATGCTAGGACAGGGGATGTAAAGCCTTGCTGTATAATTCTAATTGAGGTGTAAGATTGTGTCTAGATTGATTCAATGTCTATGTAAGCTGTACAGCTGAAGACTGCGTATTTATCTGTACTGTTTATGCTACTAGAATAAATCTTAAAATAAAAGCTGCAACTCCTGTTAATTTCCCAATAGATCAAATCTTAAGCATCCTTGAGTATTGGACATAGCTGAGTTTTGTAACCTTGGGAGCTTAGGTGAACAATATGGCAACTCCTAAAACATCCAAACACATTCATACAAAGATATGTAAGACAAAGAGCCCTTGATCATCTACAAGATATAGGAGTGGAACCACTACGTCCATGTCACCAGTCTGGACTGGAGAGCCCATACTTAGTTTTATCTGAGTAAAAGAAAGTCATGGCTTCATTGTACACACATACAGGTATACCTCAGTTAGTGAAGTAAATATGTTCCTGGGCATTAGCTATTTAACAAAACATTTAATACCAGATATAGATATAAGAAGAAAAGAATGGAGATTGGTTTCTACACCACAAAAAAGGAACAGCAGCTCAACAAGTTTCAACAATTTTTTATTCAAAAAATATTATGCACTTCTGAAATTAAATAACCAGGTCAGATATGCTTTGCATAGGTAGACCATTTTTAACCTTTTAAGAAACCACTTGAAAACTTCTTAAAAAAAAAAGCATCCAGCTGCGACCTTTTCTTTCAGCAGCCTTTCCATTTGGGTAACTAAAATTATATATCTATGTTTAACATGCTGGAGGGAAGCTGTGAGGCAGGCTTATCTACTTTCCTATTTTTTTCACTGTTTTGCTGTTCATACAAAATCAATAAAAGCTTCTGAAAGTAGCTGCTGTTTACCTTGACTGAGGTGGTCAGACTTTCTCCTCTGTTCCCTTATCTGTAGGAGTTCCTCAGGGCTCTGTCCTGGGTCCCCTTTTGTTCTCTCTATACACACTGTCCCTTGGTAAACTCATCAGTTCTTTTGGTTTCTCCTATCATGTATATGCCAACAACACTCAGCTGTATCTTTCCACCCCTGACCTTTCGCCAGGGCTTGAACAGCAAGTCTCCTCTTGTCTGGCTGCCATCTCTCAGTGGAAACGGCATCGGTGCTTGAAGCTCAACATGTCTAAGACAGAGCTTCTCATCTTTCCACCTAAGCCCACCCTTCAATACTCCTTTTCTGTTTCTGTTGATGGCACTTCTATTCAACTGGTTCAGCAAGCCCGCAGTCTTGGCTTCATCTTGTTGTCAGACAACCATTTTGATTCCCCTCTGTCATTTATTCCCCAGATTCAGGCCACCTTCTACAGCCTAAGAAAACTAGGATGGCCCAGACCTTCCAGAGGGCTTTTTCCGCTGTTGCTCCCACACTGGCCTGCCGTATGAGATGCGCCTTATTACAACTTTGGATGGTTTCAAGAGATCTGTCAAGACGCATCTCTTCTGGCAGGCCTTCCCAGACAATGATTAAATTTATGACCGCTATTGTCCATCCAGTCTTACCCATAGAGACATTAGTAATTCGAGGTCACCTATTCATTTTTAATGAGTGTCACATTAATGTTTTATGGTTTTATTTTACTGTTCTTAAATCTTATCTCAGTTTAATTCAATCTTAAGGGGTGGGAGGAGGGATTGGGTTGCTATATTTTAATTGTATTTGTATTTTATATGTTGTACCCCACCCTGATTGCCCACCCAGAGGGGAGGGATATAAAATAAATAATAATAATAATAATAATAATAATAATAATGTAGACAGATACACACAATCAGAATAAAATCCATTATTTCAGAACTCAAGCTTTTATTGCAATGTTTACTGCAGACACTGTGGGCTTCTTAAATTATGATATAATTTTCAAGTCTAGTTGTGGTAACCAGTTTAGAAATGAATTTAAGTGAATCTTGATAATTTTGTGTCAATAAATTATATTCCATGAAACTCAAGTATTATTTACAAATGGAAATAGCTCTAATTTGTCCTTGGCTTTGGCTACAAAAGTTCCCTCTTTTAATTTCAGCAGAAAACTAGGTATCAGCATTTGGGGAAAGTGCCAGCTCTGTGGCTATAACAGCAGCCTGTCAAATCTGATTTGATATAATTTGTTTAAGTTTACAAGCTATGCTAGTAAAATGACTTCATAGTTCTGAAAGGCCTTTGGCTGTTTTGCCACTCTATAACCTGACACTGTACAGTAACCTTGAAAGAACAACCCAGTCACAACAGGAGTTGTCAGACAACCATTTTCAGTAGTGATTAAAAATAAAAAACCACCATCTGACACTTCTTTGTGCAAATCTTCTGATTTAGAATGTCTGATGGCATCACCAAAAAGCCCACTTGCTAATGAAGAACTTGTCAAACTGAGCAGAAGCAAGTACGGTGTACTTATAATTAGTTTGACTGATTGTATGCTTGGTTAGTAGTCTAAGGGAACTCACATTTCCTGAAGGGATGTAGAAGATCAAAACCTTAAATTTCAACTTGTTTGCTGGAGCAATATTATAACGACCTATATTAATTATTTTATATATGGCTATATAGTTAATATATGACCAAATGTGGCATGTATTTTTACAAATACTCTGGAGATTCCCCCAGGAGAAGATGAAACAATTAATCAGAATGTTCTTTTGTGGTTCTTAGATATGAATTAAAAGCCCTCTTGGGTCAATGTGGAATTCAGAAAAAAAAAATCTTGCAAGTGTCTATGTGTCTCCTCCTCGTGAGAGCCTTAGAAACTGTTCTGAGAAAACTTATAAATTGTCTAGTTAATAAGAAATTCAACAACTAATTATGGTAATATATTCTAACTTATTGGTCCCAATTTTGGACATTCTGATATCAGAACTGATACTGCTAGATCCTTCATGTTGTAGTTCTATAGACACATATTAGGAAATATAACACCAGACAAAGTGGGATTTATTTCTCAGAAAATATGCATACAATTGTACTGCATGTCTATAGTTTATGATATATATCTTAATAAGTGTAAAAGATCAATTTCTCTGAAAGATTCTCTACTACATTTGGCACACAGAAGAAAGAGAAAACAGAACATCTGCTGGTTTATTAGTATATTATAGCCAAGATCCTGCAGCAGACATATTGCTACCATATGCTAATCCAACCCCTGAAATCCTCCTTAAAACCAATCAGCCATCCTGAAAGGTGGGTGGAGTTCAAAGCAAACCAAAGTGGCCTCTTATTTGAACCATCAAACAAAGCTTTTATTTTGTCTCTTTACATGTGTCTACTATATATGACTTCTAAGATTAGGAGCAGGATGCCCCTAAATACTAGCTTCTAAGAAACAGTAGTAGGAAGCAGCTATCACCTTCATCTCCTTTGTTTGGACTTTCCAAATTTATGTAGTTGGCCACTGTGAGAATGTTTTCTAAACTAAGAGTTTGAGAAATTACTCTTTAAAATCTGTTTAGGAATATTATTAACTCCCATTAATACTCTCCAAAATTTCTCAGATGAAAACTATGATACATATGGCCAAGCAATATCAGAGAGTGGTCAAGATGGCAAAGTTATAAATGAGGAAGAACAAACAAGCTAGGAAAAGCTGCCCAAGTTTGCTTTTGCCTCAATCAATTGGGAAAGACAATATTCTGCCCCCTCCTCCTTTCTTTTCTTCTCTCCTTTCTGATGGGTTAAGTGCATGCACACTACTTTTGGATTTTGAACTCAGTTTTCAGCAACAGAAATAAGCTCAGGAAAAAGGAGGAAAGTGGGAAGAAGAAAAAGAAACTGGGATATTGTAAAAGCACCTGCAAAAATTGTGCCGATATGATGAAGAATTAATTTGGATCGTCCCTGCCAAATAAGGACAATTGGAGGGTATGCTATTACATGTGAAAGTGTTTTAAAGGTAGCCCATTGTTGTAATTTATTACAATGTTTAGGGAAGTAAATTGCTATATTATTGGCTGGGATGCTGTTGCTATATTATTGGCTGGAATCCAAGCAAGAGTAAACCAATTTAATCAATTATTGAATGTAAGTCAACATATAGATAAATCTAACTGACTCAGAGCTTCATTTCATTTGGGGCTAGTAGTCAGAACAAGAGACCTCTTTCACAAGATCCAAGAAATCAAAGGTAAATTTATACCAAGAGTGAGTATGATTTTACGACTGATGGGGGAACACATTGAATTAACAAACTGAAATAATATGGTGATTGAAACAATGCACAGAACAACTATATAAAAGAGATAAAAGAATAATAGAGACAATTAAAGAAGCATCATATGAAGATGAAACTCCAGTTTGAAAAAGTGGAGCAGACTTGCATTCAGTGCACTTGTGAGAAATAAATCACCATGAACAGATGGCATACCAATAAAGCTGCTTCAAGCTACAGAGACAGAATCTATTCTAGCTCTGACTAAAGTATGTCAGCAAATAGAGTAAATAAAACACCAGCCCACAGATTAGAAATGCTCAATATCAAGAAAGAGGACACTAGGAACTGCAATAGCCAATTAAATTCGGGAGGAAAGATGCATGAGAATAGGAGGAAGGAAAATAGCAAAGACCAGGAACAATTATTGAAGAAAGGCAAAGAAGAAAGTGCAAAAATGGTTTACAGCAGAACGTTAAGAAAACAAAAATAATGACCACAGATGAATGACATAGGTTTAAATTAGATGATGAAGACTTTGAAATACTTCAAGACTTTCCATACCTTGATTCAAGTCATTTATCAGAACAGATGCTGCAGCCAAGAAATCAGAAGAAAACCAAGACTTGGAAAGGCAACTTTGAAGGAATTAGACAAGCTCATGAATTCTAAAGATGTATAATTTAATACTAAATGCAGGATTGTCCAAGCCATTGTATTTCTCCTGCCTATATATGGCTGAAAAAAACTAGACAATGAAGAAAGCAGATAGGAAGAAAATCAACTCATTTGAAATGTGGTGCTGGGAAAGAGTTCTACGGATACTATGGACTACTTAACAGGCAAACAAATGGAGCAAACAAGGCCGGAGCTTTGCCTAGAAGCCAAGATAATAGAATCATAGAATCATAGAGTTGGAAGAGACCACAAGGGCCATCCAGTCCAACCCCCTGCCCTGCAGGAACTCCAAATTAAAGCATGCCCGACAGATGGCCATCCAGCCTCTGCTTAAAGACCTCTAAGGAAGGAGACTCCACCATATTCCGAGGGAGTGTGTTCCACTGTTGAACAGCTCTTACTGTTGAGATTGTCATACTTGCCCACATCATGAGAAGACAGAACTCACTAGAAAATACATTAATGCTTGGAAAGGTGGAGGGCAGCAGGAAAAGAGGAAGACCACATTCCAGAGAGATAGACTTAATCAAGGAATCCACAGCCCTGAGTCTGCAGACTTGAGCAGGGTGGTTGATGACAGGGTGACTTGGAGGTCTCTCAGTCATAGTTACCATGGGTTGAAGTTGAATTGATGGCAGTTAACAACATCAACAACTGGATACAAGCCATTGTGTTGCTGGCTCTTTTATTACTTTTAAAAAAATACATCTTAGGACTGATAAGAGAATGGTCCTTAAAATGCATTTTAAAGGTAAAGATTTAAAGTAATTGGAAATACTCATTGCATCAACAAAACAATTTCACCCCATTCATTATAACAATTTTTAAATGTAACTATAATACACTCTCATTACAAAAACAACAACTGAGGAGTTCATTACTTTCAACTTTTGTGATTAGGCAAGATTTTGTCTGATCCAGAAGGACGTTCTTATGTCAACACACAAGCAACCTGAAACCAATGCCAAATGACAACATTGCACATGATGGCAAATAATGTTTGTAAGGGGACAACTACAACAGTCAGCATAGCCAGGAGGAGCATGTCATTACCAGCTTTAAGCATTGTCAAGAAAATGCAGTACTGATGGGAAGCATTCCACAACTGACTGATTCATTCACTACATTTTACTAAAATTTTCTCTGTTTGGTGGAGAGCTACAACATGACATCATTAGATTCCTTGTGGAGAAATGTAATGGCTGAATCACACAGGGATGCATTTGTTATGCTGATGTTCCTCAGAGGATTACAGGTCAAATCCCAAATTGTAAGAGTACACCACAGACCGGGGATTATTAAAATACACTTAATGAGTAACAGAGGAAACATATTTTTGCTGTTCCAGTGCTGGATTCTCAAATATCCTGAGTCTGCCACATGAACTGATGGGTATAACCTTTTCTTATTCATGACAGTGACATGCAGAGGCATTCCTTTTGACTAAAACCAAGGTTGTCTTGCTGAGAATCACTGAATAGCATAGAACAGAAGAAGTCTTTTATAGAAGAGCTATTTTTAATAAGGTAGGAGGGCATGTTATTATAGATCTTTTAACCACCAAACCTGACAATTCTGTAGCAGTAAGGGAGGAAATGCATACCATATCCCAGCAATGCAAAGGAAGTACAAATCTTTCACATGATTTAGATTTTGCTAGAAATGTTTGACATAAAAAGTACCTGAGAATGTTTTGAGACCCAGTGACGAAGGACATTCAGGACCCGATTAGTGGCTGCTCGACGTATTATGAACTCCTTATCACATGTTCTTTCAGAGTTGTTAAATCCTACAAAATTTAAAAGACAGATCATGTTGAAATAAATGCAATGAGAGGAATGTAGGGTGGGAATCTAAGGAAATCACCAACAGAAAATTCTTCATTGTATAACCTACGGGACAAAATCATGTTTCCTCAAATTCTAACATTAAAAAGATTTGGAAGATTTTGCTATAGTATTTATATTAAAAGTGTAAGGTAGAGAAAAGATTCAATTGCCTGTTTTTCTCCACTTTGCTTTCTCCACACTTGCAAACACACACAGTCTCCATTTGCTTACATGGTTTCCATACATGTATGGAAAGGGGTTTCTCCCAAGCCCCCTCAATGTGTTTGGTCCTATAAAAAGCACATTGTGCAGTTACTTGGGATCAGAGCCATATTTATGGCTACATCTGTGAAATCAGGTATCCTGCTGGCCCAGTTTCTGGACTGGAAATAGCTGGTGTACTTCAGAATAGGTCATTCCTTTCTTCAACATTACCAAGGGTCTGAGAGAGTTTGTTCATAATGCAATACTAGAAAAGCTTATATGTTTGGCTGCTTTAAGTTTTGCTTTGGTTTTGTCATTTTAAGTTTCAGCTGGTGAAGAATCTTAACTACATGAGGTATTTATAGACATCTCTTGTCATTTTGTTCCCCTCTTTCTACATTTTAACTGATGGAACATTCTCTTCAGTACACAATGCTGCTATACAAGAGAGACCTTAGGTCTGATCTGCTGTAAGCTTTGCAAGAAGCTTACAATAAATATTATAGCAATGGGAAGAGCAATGTAAGGGAAGCAAACAAAATAACATAAGAGTAAAAAATGAGAGATAAAACTGCCTTTTTTGGATTCCAACTTCCAGATTCCCCAGCTGCCTAGGGATTCTGGGAGGGATAGTCCCCAAAAAGTAACTTTTCCATGCTCTGGATTTATGATACTGTGAATATTAGCAGAAAATATAATGCTACTTAGTCTTCAAAAAAGATATGCAGAAGTAGCATTTATTGGCCTAAAGAAAGAAAAGTATTATGACTTTAAGAAAAGTATTGTGCACTATGATTTACTAAGGGGCTTTACAGACCATTCAAAAAGGGTAGTCTGACGCCTCCTTTTTTTGCTGCAGACCTTCGTCGCAGCAGCTAGATGCTGTGATGAAGGTGCACAGCAAAAAAGGAGCAGGGAAACCCCACTCCTTTTTTTAGTGTCGCAGTTGCCATGCACTAAACAGAAAAGGCGCCATTGGGTGCCTTTACACCATAACAACTGCACAGCTCAGTCTAGAAGCTGTGCAGTTGCAAAAGCGATATTACGCACGGCATCTAAATGGCACTATGTAACAATGCCTGCATCATTACATGCTAGGGCTCAGGAGTGTGCAAATGCTGTACGCTTCCTAGCCCTAAACACAGCGCGGGGACGGCCCTTTTGGGCCGTCTGTACCGTGCCTAAGGCACCTTTCATTCTTTTGCAACTTAACTATTATTTTATTTCCAGGATTTATATCAATCACATATTTCTATAATCTATGGAGTGAAGCAGAAGGGGCAAAAGGAGCAGCCAGAGACCGCTCTGACCCTGGTTGTTCCAGGACCATGGCAACTGGACCTATGGTCCCAAAGCCAGCCATTGCTGCAATCCCGAACAGCAATCAGCAGGAGTGGCTTTTTGCTGCTCCTTTTTGGCCCAGTTTCAAACCACCTTAGGCGGCCTCAGAGTGAGCAATCTGGGAGTGTGGGTCTTTTGAACACCATGCCCCCAAAGAAACTGGAAGGCACTTTATTTGGCTGTGTGTTTCAGGCCTATGAGGAAAGTTCTGGTCAAAATAAATGATTATTTCTATCATTTGTCCATAGACATGATCCGTCGTTTTAAGTATTAAGTATCTAAGATAATCTTCTCTAAATTCACCTTTTTTGTTAACATGATATAATTTAAACCATATCTTTATGTACTGCTCTATTACTGATGTTTCCCTGGATACCAGCACTTGCACATGTACTTTAATAGACGGCAGGATCTAAAAAACATTAGTTCTCCTGCATAACATGCAGTATAATTTGAGTGGCGTTCTGTTTGACTACACAGAGAAAAAAATACCTTGGGATTTTCTGCATATTTATCTATGGGGTTGACAGACCACACGAAAAGGGTGGTCTGGGGCCACCCCTTTCTGCTGCGGAGGGATACCACAGCTGCCAAACTACGCGTCGTCCCTCCAGACCAAAAAGAACCCAGAAAAAATGGTTTCTTTTTGGTGCACGTGGACTACATCATCAGTGTGCCATTGGTGCACTGTCACAAATCCAAGACACAAGTGTGGCATCTGGTGGTGCAGATGTGGTGCCGTGTTTACATCATACATGCGCGCCATGTATGGACACTGCCACATAAAGATGACACCACCCATACATGTTACGGTTCCAGACGTGCAGTTGCTGTACGCTCCAGAACACGAATATTGGCAGTGGCACGCTGCTTTTAGGCCGTCTGTCTCGGCCCAAAATGTCAGAAATATCAGACAGATGCACCAAAAAAGATGCACCAAATAAAACAGCTTCCAGCCACTTTGAGGACATGGCATTTAGATGACACATCCCCCAAAGCAGACAGAAGCCATGCCAGACCAAAAGGAAGCAGATTAAATCTACTCCTGACAGCTGCCCGTTTGGGACAGTGGCAGACTGTGGTCATTGTGATCGCAGCACAACTGGCACTGGAAAGGCCAGAGGCTGCTCCGTCCAGACCATCTTCATTGGTCCTATATCTTCTGAATCTTTCAATTAGTTTATTAGTTGTTCTTAGGTAAACACTGTCAATGCCACATAGTTTATTACATAAGTCACCAGTAATATTTAGCATGCTTACTAGCTTCCATTGTTTTTCTATTTGTAACTATCTATTCAACAGAATTTCTTCCTTTTTTTCCTTTTTGTGGCATTCCTTTTTTATTATTTGAAAGAATTACTAAAACAAGATTTCCAGGGTCTAACTATTCTTTATTATTTGGGGTGAGAAAGGAATTATTCTGCACACCTTGCTGAAGTATTACTTCCCTTACTATAGCCAATCCCCTGGAATTGCATTGTATGTGGAGTTCTGCAGTGTTTGTTAGCTGCTGTGATTGCAATACATTACATATGTCAAGAGAGTTCAGCCATTTGGGCAGGACATTGGACTGGGTGGCCTTTCGGTATTGCCCAGATATATATGTGCTTGATGTCCATCTAGAGAACTTTTTACAAATGAACTTTTTCAAGAAGCATCAGACTTTTATAAATACAGAATATAGCAAACATTCAAGGTGATAACTTCACCACTACAGTAATTACAGTTGGTCCTATATATACATGGATTCTTTATCCACAGATTCAAATCATTACAAAAAGATATATTCCAAAAGGCACACCTTGTTTTTACTATTTTATATAAGGGACACCACTTCACTATGCCATTGTATTTAATGGTACATGAGCATCCACAAATATCCATGGGAGTGCTGGAATCGAACCCCAGCAGATACGAAGGGCTCACTGTAATAAGTGCAATTTTGTTAAGTACAACAACATGTATTTGGGGAGAAAATATTCTAAATTCATAGAAAGGCAGTTATGTATTGTCTAGCCTAGTAACTACCTGCAAAAAAAGATCTTGGAATCACAGTAGAATAACGTGGAACAAAGCAGCTCAATATGTTATAGCTGTAGGGAATTTTTTTAAAAAGAAAAGGAAAAGAAAAGAAAAGAGCAAACACAATGTTGTTACATAAATCTATAGCTGAGCCTGTATTTAGAATACTGCTAATACTTTTCATTGTCCTATCTCAAAAAGAGATATTGTAGAGCTGGAAAAGACAAATATAACAATAACTACAATGGTAAAAGGGAAATGGGGGAAAGACTAAGAAAGTAGAAACATTCAGTTAAGAAACAGGGGATTACAAAAAAGTTTATGAATATATTAAAACTGTTGAAAAAAACACTAAACAAAAAACACCCCTTTTAAAACAGTTAAACTCAGAGTGAAAGTGACTGAATCAAGCCAAAGAGGATGAAGTATTCCTTCACTCACACATGCTCTGCCATGGAATTCCTTGTTACAAAAGGTGGCCTAAATTTGTTAGTTTGAAGGCTTTATAAAATACAAGACACATCTATGGATTACTGTTAGCCTAACAATGGACCTTCTACATTTAGGACCTATGGTTAGCTAGTGCTAGGATACCACTGCATGCTCTCTTTGCCTCTCTGCAGTGTCACTCATAGTCAGGCACCCCATTTCCAATTCAGATGCAGTGAAAAGGAGCTTCTGAGTACGAATGATGTTGTGTAGGTAAGAAAGTATGGGGGGCTGTAAACAGCTGGGGTTTGCCACGAAGTTTCCAGGAAACTGCAGCAAGCCAGAGGTCAAATTACCCTGGAGTAATTGCACTGGAGGTCAGGTTTTGAATCCTGGATCAGCCTTGTAAACCCACTGGGTGACCTTGGGCAAATCACAGTCTTTCAGTAATAGGTTAGTCTCGCTATAAGTCAGAAATGACTTGGAGACATACAACAATGAACAACAAAATGGCTGTTTATCCTGAGATTGGTCCAGATCCACTGGATCAACATCCAGTCTTGCAAGATTGCACCCGATGCTACCCCCAAGATTTCCACCTACATCGTCTGAACTACATGACATGAAGCTGGAGGGAACATGGGCCTTTTATCCCATGTGGACAAACCCCACCCCACCCCCGAAGGCTGAATCTGCACTGCAGAAATAATCCAGTTTGACAACACTTTAATTACTATGGCTCAATGCAATGGAATTCAAGGAACTATAGTTTTGCGAGACATCTAACCTTCTCTGTCAGAGAGCTCTGGTGCTACAACTAACTACACTTCCCAGGATTCCACAGCATGGAGCAATGACAGTTAAAGCACTGTCAAACTGCATTATTTCTGCCACCAAAACTTCTCAAGAACTGGCAATTGTCTGATTCACACATCAGCCTTTGAAACTGTCACGTGGTCAGAGAAACTGCAGAAGCAGCGAGTGGTTTATCGAACAACAAAAGAGATCCCCCCCCCCAGCTATTTTAGAATGAATTCCTCCTGTCACTTATTCACTTTGCACCAGCACCTGGCTGATAACAGAAGGGGAAGGGGAAGGAGACTAAGATGTCGGCGTGATTGCCTCATGTTTGTTATTAAAACTGAAATTTCACTGAATTACTCAACCAATATCTTTTTTTTTTTCACTTGACTAGAAATGGTTCTGAAAGTCTAAAATGCACACTGAAGAAAAAATGCATAATAGTCAAAACAACAACGGAGTTTTCTGGTTTCAGTGGAAAAGAACATTACAAAATTAGTAGATTATTTTACAAAATGGCTTTAATAGGGCTTATTTTTTACACTTTAATAGGGCTTATTTTTTAATTCTCACTATTTTCTCTGGCTTTCTAATACAGGAAAGTATCCATTGATTGACGAAAATAAGTACAGTAATCTCCAAACACTGTGGCAGAGATCCTCCATTGTCAGAAGCACCTACAATGATGGAGCTCCACCACCTGATAATGCTCTCCAACCAAAATGAAGCTGGAAAGACCCCTCAGGGTCCTGCTACAGCTGCTTCTCTCAATGTGCCTCATGACTGGGAGAGCACATAGTTGTCACTTCCCAACACCCTAATCCATAGTCCCTCAGAAATGTGTTAGTTGGAATAACAATCAGTCATTAACAACTGTAATCATGAATCCCAGATATTACCAGATTGTAAATCCAGTTTATGATCTTGTAACTACTGAACAGAATGTCAGCCTATATTTATACTCACAACAACAACAACAAAAAGCTTAAAATGTAGTGTGAAACAACTCACTGAGCTAAACAGAAGTTGTGCAGTAGCAGTGTGTTGTGCCCATTTAAAAAAAAGAGAAGAGACATGGAATAATCATATCAGAAAGAGACTATCTAATGGAATCTGCAGTGTTGTTAGCAAGGAAAGATTATGTCTAGTTGTTGAAAAAAACTAGCATAATCTTTGAAAGATGCAGTTGCCTTCTCAGGAATGGTAAACAGATGTTTCTGAATGATAAAAACAGATTATTTAGAAAGATAAGAGCAGGTGGATTGTAGTGTTACAGCACCAGGAAAATCAAGAAATACTTGTACTATGAAACAAAAAAGAGTTGGCTATGAATTTTAGGGTTCAGTGCAGCTTACTTTCATGTAAGTGTGAATGGCATTATAACATTGCAGTCCAAAACAAATCTCATTAGAAAGTAAATGTGGTTTGTACTCTTTAAGTGCTGTGATTAAAAAATATGAAGTGCCCTGAAAAAAAATGGCTAGTAATACCAAAATCATATTTCCTCACAAATATAGACATCTAGAGTGAACTTCTCCTAGTTCATTTAGTAATTATTAAAATAATCTTTGAGTTAAAATATTGAAAAAGTTTTAAAACCACAAAAGGTACTTAATAACGTCTGACAAAACAATAATAAATTAATGTTTTAAGTGCAATAATGCATACATTATGAAAGCTTATTCTACAAACACAGCCTGCATATAGAGAAAACATTTCTGCCCATTTTTCATTTTTATGTCTTAAATATAATATGGTATCACAAACCATTACATGCAGCCTACAATGTAACTAAGCTAAAGTATATCCACTTAGACTATGACACTTTTTTTTGGCGTGGGAAATTAGTTTCAGGAAAGGGTAATTTTCAACAGTGAAGCATTGTAGGAGGAAAGGGGGGTGATTAACTTTTTCTCCACCCACTTCTTTTGTACAGCAAATTCCCCAGAGTATCTCTAGTTTCATGTTTACCCTTACAAACACATCTGAAACATGAAGTAGAGACGTGGATTGGTGACTTTTCATCTCTGTGCTGAAAAATAACGAATGACAGCCACCGTTCTTCCCTTGTTTTATCTATATGGCAGCATGAGTATACCCTACTCCACCTTGCTCTGGAAAAATTACTGATACTGTACACTTTTTGTGAGATGGGAAAATTTCCATCTCACAAATCTGGCTGATAGAGGATTGATGAAGGAAGGAAGTGAAGCCACCCCTGGGAGTATCAGTATGTAACAGTAGGAACAGAACAGATAAAACAAGAGAAGGAACACAGTCTCCCTCAGCTATCTGACTCTACCATTACTTCCTCCATTAGTGTTCTTGGATTTTTATGTAAAATATTGTTGCACCATCCTCTACTTCTTCTAAATTTCAAATGTTTTAATATATAGCATTTTCTTTTAAAATTATTTTTAAAAGTGGGGGGGGGGGGGGGGTTGAATGAAATTCTCAGTATCTGCACTACCTGATTTCCAATGACACAGTTTGGACATCATCATGTGGAACAAGCCTACCATGTGGTAGTTACAAATGAGAAGCATCAGGAAAAAAAGAGGTGACCACTGCATCACAAATTTGTATACACAGGAATTCAGAGCCAGACTTCTTATATTCAAAGCCTTTTGTCTAGATAAGACAAATCTGCCAATTTGGATTTCTCTTGAATTTGAATTTTTAAAAAAATTAAAGTTTTTTCTACTGCATTTATGAAGAAATATATATACACACATTTTGGAAATTTCTTATAAAATTTCTTATAAAAAACATTTTAAAATACTAGTTTTTGTTCACTCATTTCCCGAGCAGAAGAGCTAGGATAACACAGGCTGAACCTGTGCCATCCTGGGCCTAGTGCTCACCCAGGTTAGTCTCTGGGTTGGCACAGGTATAGATGAGTGTTCACAAACCCGTCCCTGCACCAACTCAGAACCTGGGACTGGCATGCCAATCCTTACCTTTTCGGTTAGCGATCCATTTGAGAAGTCCCTCAGTCACCCCATCTGATGTGGAAACAGGTTCCTGGCTGCACCTACATGACCAGACATCCTGTTTCCATGTCAGATGGGGCAACTAGGGGGGATTCTCAGATGGACTGCCTGCTAGAAGGGTAAGGAACATGAGGCGTGGTGTCTGAACAGCCTGATTTTGTCACAGAATTTCTCAGATACTGTGCAGAAAAGAAGAGCTGTTTTACCCTGTGGGAAAGGCTCTTAACTCCAGGGTTAGAGCAGACTGTCTGTCCTTTCACTCTCCTTTTCTTTCAATCACTCTTCCAGTAATCATTAAGTAGCAAAACAGGACTCTTTCAAAAAGGAATTTATGTAACAACTTTAAGTAATGTGCCAAGTTTATACATAATGGCAAAATTATCATTTTTTCTATAAAACATTATTAGCCATGTTTTGATATGGATTATTTGCATTTCTTTAATGCAAGGAGTTTACAAAAATAATACACATATGAAATCACAGCCGAAGATGGAGAATCCTTTTAAAGTTATGTATCCTCATACCGCTAAGTGATGCTACTCAATTTGTCTTTCTTTCTTTCTTTCTTTCTCTCTCTCTCTCTCTCTCACCTAGTACACGACGTAAAACCAATATCCATCTATACTATACTAAAATAAATAATGCCTTCTTGTCATTAACTTCATAGAGACATAACCATGTAACTCCTGGATTTTAAGGTTTCAAAACAGCACCTTGTTTTGCTGCTGTTGTTGTTGTTCCTAGGTGCAATCTGAAATCTGTATAGCACCTTGTGGAGCAAGTAATCCAGTTAGGTTTCTTACATCATCTTACATTGTGACTGTGTGGCATCAGCACCAAGGCATTTCCTTTTTTGTTTAACATATAGCCAATGTAGGCAATGAAAATTTCTACTGGAGAACTCACTTGCCCTCTATTTGGTCACATTTGGTTGGCTCTAATAAAAAACATTGCTGATTATGGGTTTTGATTCCCCCCCCCCCATACCTTACATGTGGCCTCAGCCAACATGGTCAATGGACCTATGTACTTATTTACCCTCCTCCACTTTATGGACTAGCATGTCTCCCTTTCTTTTCTCTATGCCATTGCAGCCATTTTATATTTATATTTTATATATTTATATTCATATTTTATACACTGACTGGTAGCAGATCTCAGAAGTTTTAAACATTAGGAGATGCTAGGGCTTGAACCTATGACCTTTTACAAGTGTGATGTGTTCTGCCACTAAGCTATTAAGCCACAGCCTTTTCTTGTTAGGAAAACCTATCAGAATGTAAACTCTGTGTTTCATTTGCCGTGATTCCTCCTCCCTCCCAATTTCCATATGACCCACTCAATAACTTGTTCTATCTTTGTTTTAAAACAATGTTATCACAAATTGGTTTTATTTTTCTTAATATTGATTTATTATAATATGTGGGGGATTTATGGAAATAACTACATGTTCACTGTTGCTAATTAATACAAATAAAATTTATATAATTAGTCAGACTAAGACTAACTCCATGAGGCTTCTTTTGCATCTAATTGGTTTTCCATTTTTTATTGCTCTCAATATAGCACTTACACAATTAGTTCTTGTTATTGAAGGAACTGTTCCTGCTATTCCAAAGGAATCTGCTATAACCTATCTACATTTGATGTTCTCAGTCGTCTATATACTTGTCACACCAACTTCCCTCCCATATTTTCCCTGGCCTTGGCCCAGAATTCACTTGTTGTGAAGTGAGCATACACGATGGTGTTTCATACAGCTGTGTGCAACTCTTTAAATATATCTATCAAACAGTGATACCTTTATTAGCCAACCAAAATGCACAATATACATGTTTCAAGCTTTCGAAGCTTCACTGGCTTCTTTTTCAGGCAAGGTGTTATAAACCAAACAGGAGGGGGGGGGAATTGAAGATGTTAGTCATAGGCCTGCATTTTGCTGTTTCTTTTCTTAGTTTAAGATGGTATGGAGGGACATATCTTGCAGGCTGGCACTTCCTCCTTCTGACCATGTGGAAACTGGGAGATTTACCATTCATTTGCATCACAACAAAGACACCTCCTTTGCAATCCAATATGTCTCCATCCTTGTGAGGCGAGAGGACACTTGATTTCTCAAGTAGCTTCCATACTTTTGCAACACGAAAACTTTAGGTGGTGTTGAGGTAAAACATGCCAATCCAGTCCAAATTTAAGCAGAAAAAAAGTTTTACTTTTGTTGGAGGTTAAAACCTCAAATAGGAAGTTCCTGGTCTACTGGCTAACTCTTTGGGATTCCCCTGTTGCAGCTATATCTTAAAATCCAGAAAACATCCAGGGTAGATGTGTTGGCCATTTAGCAAATCCAATCAAAAATCCACCAAACAGCGATGCCTTTATTGGCCAACCAAATGCACAATATACATGTCGGAAGCTTTCAAAGCTTCACTGGCTTCTTCATCAGGCAAGGTGTTACAAACTATCTATCTGTTCCAGAATTTCTATTCTTTTCCAGAATTTCAGTTTAAGTATCTGCTCTTCCATATGCAGCAGATCCACGGCGTTCCAGCGGTGCACTGTTTACACATGCTGAGCTGAAGAAATGCTGGAAAAAATGTTGCTGCCATGGGAAAAGCACCCTTTCTCTGCCACAAAAAGGAGCGGCTTTCTGCCACTCCTTTTTGCATCAGAAAAAGGCCAGTTTGGGGGCATGGCATGTGATTGCCGTGGCCCCAACTCAGAAAGCATAGGGATGGCCACAAGTTGCTCCTTCGATGCAGTCTGTTTTGCCCCTAAGAGTCATATTGCTGATACATTTTGGACTTTTCCATTTCTTCTGGCTGTTCCATCTCTCGGTGTTTATATTCTGAAGCACGACTCAACACAGCACAGAAAATCAGGTGGCTTTGGTCTTAACTAGAGGCTTGATCCCCTCAAGTCACCTACAGATTAGATTGAAGTGTGCTTAGGAAGAAACTAGGCCACTGTGTGAAATATGTCATAGCATTTATTCAGTCCAGTTAAGGCTTATGGATACAAAATATTAACAAAAAGAACAAGCAAGGGACCTTTGCAATAGCATTCCTAGTTACTGGAGGTCCCACTTACTGATAGATGGACAGATGGGACACATGGCTAAAGATGCTTGCACATTTCTTGCTATGGAAGAAGAACCCAAGGTAGTCTGTCTACTTGTAGCTTTTTAATAAGTTTACCTAACTCTTCTAGAAATTGCTGGCAAAAAAAAGGAGAGAAACAGGTAAAGTGACTGAATCACAGTTACACTCTTCTGAATGGGGTGAAGGAAACAGAAACTAATTAGTTTCCCAGCAAGAGCGCGTGAACTATCTTATCTCTGGAATGAAGTCAGTAGGGTGAAGCATTCAGTGTGGTCTTAACTGTGTTCACAGCTGTGCTCTGATAACCAAATCTATGTTCTGCTAAATGCAGGAATAAGCTTCTCTTATTTCCCCAATAGCTTGTGACATGACATCAGAAAATAATCCCTGGAATTCTCACTGTTAGAAAATCTTCCATATAAATAAACTGTACACCTCTGAAGCTGCCTTCTCATTTTCAGGCAGGAAACATTAAACTGTCTAACCACAATATATGAGGAACAAGACTCAAACCTCCATCAATCTATAATCAATTATATCTAGCTTCCAGAATTTCATTTTTTTTTTAAAGATAGATTGCCCACGTTCATAACCTGGAGATG
Source organism: Urosaurus nigricauda (assembly GCA_034509955.1). Classification (NCBI taxonomy): domain Eukaryota; kingdom Metazoa; phylum Chordata; class Lepidosauria; order Squamata; family Phrynosomatidae; genus Urosaurus; species Urosaurus nigricauda. Next base: position 45,578,359 of record JAOEGL010000002.1, on the reverse strand, counting down.
CAAACTGAAGGAGCAAAGTAGCGCTACTCTCCTCCTTTGTTGCTCCTTTCATGTGGAGAATAATAGTCTGGAAGGGAAAACTTGCACTATTGAGAACCATGACATTTGAAAAGTCATGGTATTTTGATGGTGTGGAGACACTCCAAATGTAGAAGACACTGTTCTCTTCCTTTCCATACAAAGGAATAATGGAGGAAGGGCTTTCCCTCCACTCATGCGTGCAGATAAACACTATCTTGACTACCTGTAACCTCTCCTACTTACAACAACCAATGTGTTTAGAAGAGTGAAAGGAGGAAGGGATCAGCAGGGCAATGAGTGTCACTGCTGGCGTCAAAGCTCCTACAAGGGAAAAGCATTATGGAACGTGCACATCTCTGAAGACTCACCCAGTCTTATTGTCCTTACTAAAAGAGAAAAAAGTAGACAAAAAGAGGGGGGAGATGTTGGTTGATTAACAGTATTAACACCATCTAGAAATAGCATGAAATTTATTTTAATGAACCCTGCTCAATGCTTAAAAGGTCCTTCTGGAAGATTCCCAAAGAAGAGCCTTCATGCAAGAAAGAGGTGTTCATATGATTATCCACTCAACTGGGCTGTGGACATATTATAAGCAGATACAATTTCATTTGTCTCTGAGCTGTTTTGGCATTACTTTTTTATATACGCAGAAGAAGAAAGCACAGATACATTATAGAGGAAGAATGCATGGGCAGCTTTTTTAAAAACCCTTGGTACTGGTTAGGGGGAAATACTGTAAATATTACAGTTTGTGCTGAAGATCCCCAATCATTTCCAAGTTAATCTAATGCCTTCTTTGCATCATCTGCACATCTTTAGTATAGATTAGGATTCAAGTGGCTATTTAAATCTATATAACTGTATATATTGGGGTGAAGGAAGTGTGGCACATAGGTTGTATCACAGCCCCAGGCACCCAGGATGCCCCAGGTGCTCCTCCCATTGTTTAAACCTATTCCTCAAAATTGAGAATATCAAGCTAATGTCCAGTTTACTTCTTGATTAGAAAAAGGACTCTTCTGCATGTAAAGCAGCCCAAGGATGCAAACAAAAAAGTTCCCCATTTTTTTTTTAAATACAGGTGGAAGCACTATGGGTGAAGGCAGCCCCCCTCAATGTCCCTGGAAAGCAATATGGCCTCACAAACCTTCACCTCAATACAAAGGAACACATAAGGTGCCTGACACTAAGTCAGATCACTGGATCATGTAACCCAGAGTTACCTACTGTTGTTGACTATTGAAGGTCTCTGGCACAGCTTGTTCCCATTATCTGGCATCTGGGCTTTAACTAGATATGATAGTAATAGATCCTGGGATTTTGCCATTTAAGCCCTGTGATCTGCCATTGAGCTACAATTTTTCCCTAGTGATAGCTGACTTTTGTGTCAGATGAAAACCAGATTATTTTTGTCTGGAAAGGTTGAATATATTTGGTGAGTAGTTCTCAGCACCTTGGACAGCACCTTTAAAATCTGATTCATTGCCCCACTGAAATAGGAAACATCAGTTACTATCACCTCTCCAGAGATATGCATTATCAAGCTAACATAATATTTCTTTCTGTGATTATTAGAATTTTTAGTGCACGCTTATTGCTTAATAAAAGCTGCACAGTCTGATTTGCCTCAGTCTGAAGGAGAACATTTGCCCACCCAGTTGACAGAATTGCTAAGCAACACTTATCTAGATTCAAAACAGCTCTTGCTTCTTGAACAAAAATAGAAGGCTATTCAAATTTACCACAGTTTGTGCATGTTACAAGGAAAAAAACGTAATATTCATTGGTATAACATTCCAGGATAGTTTGAAATAAATTCACTATTTATTAATGGCACCTCAGACAGTCAATAAAAGTATTTGGAGTAAACATGATAAGCATGTAGATTTAAGATGGAAAGAGGAAAGGCGTTAAGAGGCAAGGCTCTGGCTAAGAGAGCTGACCAACAGTGGCATAATTTGAGTGCTACTCATAGCTTTGCTTCATTATCTTTAAGCGTATAAAGATATGGAAGGATTCCAAAAGGGCAGAAACAGAGTCTCCCAAATAAACCAAATAAACAGCTCAGGACTCTGATAAAGATGCACACTCTTGAAACAACATTCCCCATCGTAAAAGTGAGGAGTCACAAGGATTCATTAAGGTTAGGTAGACAGAAGCCTCTCCAAACAAAGATTTACAAAATTATTGAAGGACCTTGGATGGCCCATGCTCAATAGGGATGGAGAAATCATAGAAACACAGAGTTGGAAGAGACCTCAGATGATTAGTGGGCATGCTTATCAAATTTGCAGATGACAACAAATTAGTAGTAAATTAGGAGTAGCTAATATCCCAGAGGAGAGGATCAAGATTCAAAGTGACCTTAATAGATTAGAAAGCTGGGCCAAAACTAACAAAATGAACTTCAACAGGGAGAAATGTATGGTAGTGCACCTAGGCAGAAAAAATGAAATGCATCAATATAGGATGGGAGATATTTGGCTTTAAAAGATGACATGTGAAAGGGATCTAGGAGTCCTAGCAGACCACAAGTTGAACATGAGTCAACAGTGGGATGCAGCAGCTAAAAAGGCCAATGCAATTCTAGGCTGCATCAATAGAAGTACAGTGTCTGGATAAAGGGAAGAAATATAAGAAATAGTGCCACTCTGTTCTGCTTTGGTCAGGCCTCGCATGGAATACTGTATCCAGTTCTGGGTACCACAGTTCAAAAAGGATGTTAAGATGCTAGAGCATGTCCAGAGAAAGGTGACCAAAATGGTGAAGGGTCTGGAAACCATGCCTTATGCTGAAAGACTGAGGGAGCTGGGTATGTTTAGCCTGGAGAAGAGACGGTTAAGAGGCGCCCTGCATAAGTGTTTGATTTATTAATATTTTTTTAAAGATTTGAAACAGTTTATGGATTTTTTGAGCAATAAGGAGTCTAATGAAATAATAATCTGTGACTATGATAAATTGTAATTTTAGTAGGATTATTTAACTGGATATGTAGTAATAGAATAATAATTTGTTTCTCTTTTTTATTTTTATTTTTATTTTCATTACAGTCTGGATTGTGGTGTCAGCGCCTCACTGTGCATTAACTGTATGTCTATTTTTTCTTTTTCTTTTCTTCTTCTCTTTTTCTTCCTTCTGTTTCTGTGTCATTGATTGTACATTATTTTGATTGTATATTAAGACTGTACATACTAAAAACTAATAAAAATAAAATCAAATGGGAATGCAGTCCTAATTGTGGAAATCAAGAAACACTTCATTCTTGGAAACAAATGGTACAGGAATACATCAGTTAATCAAGTAGATGTAATTCCTGGCCAATACTTCTTTAACAAACAAACAAACAAAAATCACTAGAGGCAAAAAGAACAGGTATAGGTTCCTGCACTACAAAAAAGAAGAGCCAAACCAGATTTATTCTGGTAAAAAATTTCATGGGCAATAATTCAGTCCATCAAAAGAAGAAACCTAGTTTTGCAGATATGTATCCTACAGCTATTAAAAACAAAATGAAAGCCTATATTAATGCCTGTCACATAATTGCATGGAGGAGGCTTCATGTTGTTTAGAAGGAGCCATTCTGCAGAGCATACACCCCCACCCCCCACCCCCAATGCTGCATGGCTTCTTCAGCATTTATGTATTCTGCATGAATAAGCCAACATATAGAGGCTTTCATGTATAGGCTTCCCATTCATTTATATTTATATCTTCATTCCCAGCCCCCCAATTCCATGCTTATAAATATGCATTTTTATGCATAGTCTTTCCCTTGTTAAACTTATTAAATGCAAAGAAGCCATTGTTTTACTACTTTTAATATATTGTGACTTGCACATCAGACTGCTCCAAGAGTTCACTTTCAGGGGTAGCAATTGCCAAGGGGTGGAGAAAGGTTGCGTTGCATCCTCTAGCCATGAACATCAAAACCAAAATATCCCACAGTGGCCTCTAAATTGTAAGGGGACAATTTTATATTTTAAGTTCAGGAGAGACCTTTTTTTGATCCAGGAAGTAAGGCCCAGTACAAACGGGCACTTTGTGGTGCCCTGGGCCCAATTCTAGGGTTTGGCGGCACCATAACGGCGGTCTCCTGTCCACATGGGGTCCGCTATGATGACGCAAGTGAGGCACCATGTCTACACATCACAGTGCCACGTTCACCTCATTGACATGCGGCAGTGCACCAATGGTGCACTGATGGTGTCCATGCTGCGTCCCAAAAAGAACCCAGCTTTTCTGAGTTATTTTTGGCGTGGAGGGATTCTGTTCGGTTTGAGTGCTGTGGCATCCCTTCAGAGGGAAAACAGGCACCTCCAGCCCATCCTTTCGGGGGAAATCTGTCAAGCCCCTAAGTCAACTCTGGATTTAAAAGGCCTCTTTTCTTTCTAAAAACAGGCTGGGGGTGAGAGAGAGCCCAAAACATAGCAGTTTGCCATCACATCCCCTGTAGGGCATGGGGGCATTTTTAGGTTTCTTTGTTTTTAAATGAACTCTTAGAAGACCAAAATGGCTTTAGGAGCTGCATGGAACCTATGAATAACATTCTTCACCTCCCAGATTTATTCATTTGTTAATTTATAAATCCCTTACTTAGTGTAAAACAGGTGTGCCTCATTACCTTTGTCAAAAGGAAGGTGTAAAATATAATAAGATCATCATCAAAATTATCAGTCATCAAACAAAATGCACAAAACAAATGACTCTTTAGACAAGGAATTTAGCGAACATATTGCAACACATTAATTTGAGTTCTGTAATTCAGTCACTTTTGCTCTTGTTAACTTTCTCAATATACTTGCCAACAATACTCCATATTAGAGTGCTGGACTAGTACATCTGCACTGTAGCCATTTGACTCCATTCAAAACATGCTTTGATCGATGTAATTTTGTTCAAATTCAAAACATACTTTGGTGCATGTAATTTTGTTCAAATTCTGTCCTGCCATGTTACTACAATTACAAAGCTTTGCCAAATCCACAACAAAAAGCAAGCAAACAAAAATACGGCAATAGCAGTGAACTGACTAATATTTTTAATTAGTACTAATTAGTAATTGCCATGGACAGCCAAAAAATTCAAACAAATGGGTCCTAAATCAAGCCTAAACTCTCCCTGGAAACCGAGATGACTAAATTGAGGCTGTTGCACTTTGACCACATCATAAAAAAGCACAGCACATTAAAAAAAGATAATAATACTAGGAAAGGTAGAAGGCAGTAGAAAGAGAGGAAGATTGCATGCCAGATGGCTAGACTTAGACAGGGAGCTCACAGGTCTGAACCTGCCTGAATACAGGGAATAGGGGGTCATGGAGATGTCTCATTCACAGGTTTGCCATGGCATTTAACAACAACAAGCAATGGCTTGTCTCAATTAAAGAGGCCAAAACCTCAATCCCACGCAAGAGAAATAAACCTATTTAAGTTCCATGGCACTTATTTCCAGGCAATTATGTCCAGGATTAATGCCTAAGTGAAGTTGAGATCAAATGTGTAAAATTGAACTATGCAAACATTAACACTTTAATTTAGCCTCACTTGCATAGGTCTCTCTCTATATATATGAGTGGAAATGATTAATCTTGTGGAACAGCATGCACACTGTTATTTCTTACAATCTGATCAATTGATGTTTGTAGACTCAGCATAATTAATTGACAAAAATGTCAGTATCCTTCTTGGTATGGCTCCTAACAACTCTTTCACAAATCCAATTCTCCAGTCCGCTGGAACAGACTTTGGGGTGAGGTCACAAGGGACTGGAGGGGAGAATGGAAATAAGAAAATCACTTTCCACCTTTTATTAATGTGACTATCCAAGCAGGACTAATTCTGCTCAACAGATGCTCTCTCAAGAAAGGGCAAAGCCTTATTTATTGATTTATTTGGAATCCAAATGCAATGTTTAATGTACATCTCTGCATTTACACTTTTAACAACCATGTTTTTGTTTTTCTCTCCAAACTGTTTCTAGGTCTGGAAATGTAGTGTCTCCAAAGTAACAGCCCTCCTTTTTTCCTGTACAGGATTCAAGGTGGCTTGCAAACATTCATCCACTTATAGATCTGCAGACAAGCCACTGTAGGCATATAATAAAAATTGTGTACTATTAGTAAACCTGCCACTTTTAAAGTTACAGACCTTAATGCCTGCTTAGCTTAGGCACAAACTCCACTGAACTCAGTCAGGCTTATTTCTGAGTACCATGGGTAGACTGACTGTAAATTCTTTGAGAAGCAAACTGAGGAAATCATAAACTTGTCACCTATTCCACACTAGCATTCGGACAGCAGGAAGCCTTAGTTAGGTAATTACTGAGATCATAAGTGAGCAACTGCTGGTCCAAATTTCACCAATGGACCCTCACAGCGCAAAGTGTGTTTTTTTAAAATATCATTTTGTGGTCCAACATAGAAACCCACTGGGTGACCTTGGGCAAGTCACACTCTCTCAGCTGTTAAGAATGGCAATGGCAACCCCTTCCCCCAAAAAACTTGTCAAGAAAACCCCATGATAGATTTGCCTTAGGGTCACTATAAGTTGGAAACACTTTGAAGGCAAACACCACCATCAATTTAACTACACGCATATATATGTATTGCTCAGAAATGTTGTCTTCCCTCTACCAATAGTAAAAGACTCACCTGGTGGACTTCCATGGCCAGCTGCAGCTGTAGCAATAGCAAAGGCAGAAGCAGGAGAAACGGAGCAATGGCTGTTGTCATTCACCTGTACTAGAAAGAAAAATAAATAAATAAATCATCAGCAACTAGCTAACATGATTTTGGTGTTTGAATACACATTGGAAATACATTGTTTAAGGCATTCACACACACGCGTGTGTGTATGTGTGGATGTGTGTATAATAGCCACAGCAGAAATACATAAATTCAACCTAGACAATTAGTAAATCGAAATAAAGAAATAAAGGATCAAATATTGATTAGAATGGTGACTGCAGTCAAGAAATAAGACCAGCTATGAAAGAAATAGAAAAAAAATCCTAGAGAGTAAAGATACATCTGAGCACTAAAATTAGAATTATCCAAGCCATTTCCCATCACCATGTAAGGATGCGAGAGCTGGACAGTAAAGAAAGCTGATAGGAAGAACATAAATTCATTTGAGATCTTGAAAATATCTCATCCGCAGGGGTCAACTCAAGAGTAGTGGACAACAAATATACATATATGTTAGCATACTTTCTTGACGCGAACATATTGTAAAGAAAATAATTGTAATTTTAACATACTGATTTTCAAAAAAATTCTTTTATCAAACTAATAAGAAATATATATTTTAGCTCTGAGACCCTCTTTTCATTCATTAAATGTTGCTCATTCTTTAGAGAGTCTTTCCAAACCCTTCTTCCTTGATAAAAAAAGGACAGCCTTCTGACATCTATGTGTTTTCAATCATTTGTAGGCTGGGCAATGGTAGGTAAATAAAGCACATGCATCAACTAGTTCGAAACATTTCCCCTATATCAAGTACACCCTATATTTTATCTCATATACAGGCACAACTTGTCTTTAGGTGTTTCATTTTAGAATGCTTCAGTAACACAGAGCTTTTAAGTTACAGTACAGCCATGTTTATTATCATTTTCAGTGACTGTCTTGCTCTTAAGGAGATTTTGGCAGTCATATGTATATCAGCTGACTCCAAGCTGAACTGAGCAAGTCAACCAGCACTGTTTTGTTCCCTTTGCTCAGTCTGTAAATATGTTTTTAATCTTTTATATGCATTGGCAAGATGGCAGGAGGAGGAACGTTGTGATTCATTTTAAAGCACTATTAGCTTTACATCGGTGATCACGAATTTAACTCGCTGTATTAGTGGGCTATGCCTATATACATATTCAAGAAACTTTGAATATGAATAGGATTGCACAGATAATCCAGATCCAAAGTGTTATTTTCCCAAGTGATGATTATTTTAAAATGACAATGGATGATTGAGAATTAGGGGTAGAGGAAGGACTAGAAATCCTAAAGAGTCACACTTCTGTTTTATAGCTCCTTCCATGGTTCTACAGTTTTTAAAAAATCTGATTGCAGGAAAGAGATGAAAATTCTGTTCTGGGTGTTACGAAAAGATGCAGAAATCATAAGCTCTTATCACAGCCAAAGTATTCAGGATCAAGTTGTTAGTATCTTGAATTCTTAAAGCATTTGGTGATGGAGCAGAGGATATGTTAAGAGTTCTACCAAAAGAATTGCAGTTCTTAGTTAAACAATTTGTTCACATCCTGTAATGAGTAACTGGGATACCATCTGTATATTTTTTGTTCCACACATGAAGGAGCAAATGGATTCTCTCCCCCCACTAACAATAATAGATATTACATCTCACTTTGCTTACACAGTACCCAATATGTGCCTTCAGTTTGGTGCATGCAAATCTGTCAGTAACAAGACTCAAGTCAATATTTTTCTCGAACAAATGTACATCTTGTTCAAAATATTGCAGAACATTTCATCACATCTTAATGCAAATATGCTTTTCTGTTATTGCTCATATCCTTTAATCAGGAATGGTGTTAGTCACATTTTCCTTTTCTTTATATTCTCTGAGATGAACAGAAATATAAAATAAACAAATTGTGATATTTTTTTAAACATCCTAAATCTGTTTCTAATTCAATACAAGGACAGCAATCCAGGATCAAATCAGAACTCTAAGTCCTATTGAAGCTGCTTACATTCATAGAGTGTGTATGGCATTAAAACTTTTTTTTTAAATCTTACCCCCTGATTGTCGATAACGCAGATGTCTCGGAGTTGAAGGAGATCTGCAGGGAGAGAGCTCAGGAGTATCCACAGTTGAGGCACTTTCTGGGATTGTACGGTCCACTGATACAGACTCCAGGACCGCTGCTTTAAAGAGTATGCATTTTAATTTCAACATATCAAATGGTCTGAAAATTCATGATGCAACTGCAAGATGCTTCATGTATCTTTAACCCCTTCCTAAACTCTGACTTTGAAAGCTTCTCTTTCAGTGTGCAAATTCAGTACCGAACAGGTGCATCTTTAAAAGACTAAAAACTATCTCCTTATAACAAAATACAGTAATATATACAGTTTCGTAAGGAAGCATTAGTCCCCTACAACAAATGAAGAGCAAACTTTATTACTTAGCTTCACCAAGTCTTAGTTCTCACATCAGTTTTCACATCATGGAGCAAGGGAATTTTTTATACTATTGGCAGATACAAAAGGTCTTTCAATACAAATTAAATCTTTCCAGTTATCTTTATTGTTGATTAATGTACTATGCATAAAATAAGATGGTTCCACTTCCACAGTCTTCATAAATAAACATGATAGTAAACTCATTTTTATGGGGACAATGTACACACATCAAATATCCTCATGTTTACCACAATGACACTTAATTTTGTCAATAGTGATTTGAAATGACTGTTTGGGGGAATTTGATATATAATTAAGATTATCCTGTTACACCTGGCTTATATAACTTTATTATGGTTGAAAAAATATTGGATTACTTAACAGTACTCCAGAACATAATCATGGTTTTAAATTAAATTTAAAAATCAGAAACACAATTTTAAAATTACACAGGGTAGACTATCAATTGTGAAGGTAGAAATCACAGGATTTTCATCTGCTAAGACAAAATATTAGTCACAGGATCAAAGCTGAAGATAGAAAAGCAACAAGTAAGCAATTAGAATTACAAGTCTGATTTTAAAAAGCACATGAGACTTTATTGGTCAAAAATACTGCTTTTGCAATAAAGGTAAAAAGAGAATGGGAGCTGCTTGTGAAAGGATTTGATGCAATCACTACATCTTTGACAGCGACAAAAGTGGTAACTGGTAGCATCCATGCCAATAGACTGGTGAAATGTGCTCTGTGACTTACTCTGAGCTTCAAAAGAACTATCCAAGGTGATGAACCTTGCCCCTAAAATAGGTTCAGCACAGTGGATTCATTTCCCAAATGACATGGAAGCCACCAGGCCCTGTTGTCTGCATACTGCTTAAAATAAAAATAGCAGCATCTGTTAAATCTGATCTTGTCTCTAAAACTATCCCATTCAAATGTTATCTTTGACTGAAAACAAACGGTGGTAAGGGGACGGCCTAGTGCTGCCCCTTTGAGCACTGGATCAGGGCCACAACAACTGCACGTCACAGCCCTGATCCATCATTTTCTGAGTACAAAAAGAAGCAGAAGAAAGCCACTCCTTTTTGTGCCTGGCAAAAGGTACCTTTGCTGCAGTGGCTTTTCCATGTTTTGGTTTCATTCGGTGTCTAAACACTGCACTGCTGAAATGCCACAAAGATTTCTGCCATCTAGTTGGGCGGGCAGCATGACGCTGGCTTGGGGACAAAGTTGGGGTTTGCGGACCCAATGCCCCCAAACCACCAGGAAGCCAGCGTATTTTGCCGATGTGTTTAGCCCCTTTGTAGAAGTTTACATCACTAATTTAACACCAGCAAATTTACGGTAGAGGCTGCAGTCTTGATTTTACTACCATTCTTGATTTCACTAGCATAAGATAACACAATTGGCATTAAAAGTATAACTATAGCAGCTATGCATAATTGCTGTTAGCTATTTTTTTCTGAAAACAATTTCATTGGCATTTTCATGTCAGTTAAAACATGCATGTAAACCCTTTTCTCTTACTTAGTAATAATATTACCAGTTATTACATAGGTTTCAACCTTTTCTCTTACCCACTAGCAATATTTTTATTGACAACATTTCTTGAGCTTGTTGTTTTATTAATGACTGGCTAATTACCTTTTCCATTATCATTAATTTCACTTTTAAAAGATCTCTTCTTAAACAATATATTGCAATAAATCCTTTTGTAAGACTATTAAATGTCTCATCAGGGAGTTTATAAGATGCTCTTTCTCAAAGGGATAATCGTTTCTTCTTCACTTATGGCTGTAATCCTTTTCACTGAATTTGTCAGGTTTCTCACAGAAATTAAAAGAATGACTACCAGAATAAATCCATATAGATAATGAGACTAACACCAGTTTTAATTAGCTGTAATTTCCAGATAGGAATTTGTATATTTAACAAACACACAACTAAGGAAAAGACACAACTATCAAAATAATTTCTCAGCTTTCTTGCTTAAGTTGTGGAGATAAAGTATTTCTCATACAGAGATTTCCAGGAGGACCTAAAGCCTTATATCTTAAGGGCTACACTAAATGCCTGCTCCTAATTAAGTGTATACAGTCACATCACTTAGGCAAATAGCCCCAATTTGTGCAAGAAAGAAAGAAAGCACAAAAGCATCCATAACAGTTAATCATTCCCTCCACTATTTATTTCACCTTTATGCTTGCAAGCATTAGATGATTATAGGTTGTAAACTGGTCTAATGGCTATTGCTCACATAAAACACAAGCATGCCTACCTCCTTTAGGTCAACCCATACCCCTTTCTGACAGCAATCTCTCAGCATAACCATGAATTTGCCAGTATGTTATACAGCACAAAAGATGCATATAACAAAATACCTCTTCGAAGGCTTCTTCTTAGTTTGTTGCAAAGCTCAATGCGTGGATTCTCTGAGTTCTCATCTGCAAAACCAGGACTTTGTTCTGGAGATGAAGGGCCTTTGCTCAGGTCCAGGGGTACTTTAGACAAAGTGGGTGGTGGTGATGTAGCAGGGCTATATGTTGAGGTAGGACTGCTAGCAAGAGAGGAAGTAGATAGATCTAAAGCCCCTATTCTTGAATTTAATGGAGAACTTAATGACAACTTTCTGGTTCTGACAGGTGAGGAAGTCCTAGAGAGTGAGAGAGGTGGAGGGGAAGAAAATTTGCGGCAAAGGTGTGGTGATTTCGCATCAACCAAATGATCTCCTCTGTTGTTTTGATTAGTAGCAAAAAACAATTCCAAAGATCTAGAAAAACAAAAACAAAAAGTATATAAATAATGTTGAAAAGTTTATGAAAGAGCTAATGGTAGGAACTACACATAAGAGACTTTACAAAACTAAAATACAATTCATTACAGATTGGAAAATGAAAGGGACAAGGTCCAAAAGACTATTATGTTATGATTTGGCATGAAATGTCTGAACTGTACTGCTTTAGCAAAACATTTCTGAATGTTTGAGCCCAAATGCTACCAGGAACATTTCCGCGATAGCATTAGGTTAGTGGCAAAAGAGGGTTGGATAACTGAGGATCAGAACAAATAATACAGTGACTTCCACAATAACTGTTCTCTTGCCACCTACCTAGTCCTAGAAACCTATTTTGAGAATATGTACCTGCTGTGAGTACTTCCAAAATAATAGATATTTTATAGGGGTTGATTCCCCACTTTGCCATGAAAACCACTGGGTGACCTTAGGCAAGCCACATGTTCTCAGCCTCATGAGAAGGCAATCCCAAACCTCCTCTAAACAAATCTTGCCAAGAGGACCCCATGATAGGCTCACCTTAGGGTTGCTATAAGTCAGAAATTTAGAAGCCAGGCTAAGACTTCGTTCCTCTAGCAGGCATTTCATCTTTGATTCTTTTCATATTAGTTCCATTGTTGCCTTTTAAAAATCCTAACCCTGAAATTGGCTGCATTATTGTTTGTTTTATTATTCTATTGGTTGTTTTGGGGGTTTGTGCCCATAAAGAACCTTGGCAGTTGGGTGGCAGCTACACTGAATAAATAAAATAAATAACCTGACATATCATATCCAATTAACATCAATTACTGTGGTTACACATGTACTGAAATATTCCCAAAATACCAGACCAGCTTCACTGTCATCCTTTGGGACTCTGTTAAGGCATTTTCATCCTACCCAGTCTTCTTATGGTTCGGTATGTCATTACCATTATCATCATTACTCTCTACATATGCTGCCTTTCATCACCTCACATTAAAAAAAATATCCACAATGAAATACAACATTTCCTCAATAACACCAAGATTTAAATAGTTATAAAACAGAATAGACATCTCACAAAAACAAATATATACTAAGATTAAATATATGTCTCACAATAATAAACATACACAATTTTAAGAATATCAAAACGATCTGCTAGTTAGTTAGATTGTGCTGGCTTTTTAAACACTGTTTTAAGATGCTATCTTAGATTCATGATAACTCTTAGTGTCAACCAACCTACTATCAATTGTCATTAGTAAAATTGTTGTCCAGTGCAGGTTCAAGGCGATGACAGGTGATCTCATTAGAAAAGCAAGAACAGAAAGGGACTCACCTAACAGGGATTGAAGTGAAAGGCCGTTTGTATATATCTGACAGTTTCTCCAGTACAACTGCTGCAGTAGTAAATATGCGATACGTATGTAGGAAAGTGTTAAGGAAATCAATACTGAGAAATCGCAAGTCTGTTAATCTTTCCAAAAGGCGTTCTACACTTGCATACCGAATCTGGGGCACTTTGCAAGAATTTAATGTTTTGCTGAAGTAGATGTCAGTGTCATCTTTGTGAAGACGAGCATCAGATCTACATAATAAATTATTTTAAAAGTCTTATTTAGCATTGCTTCAAAAGTGACATTTTGCTCTTAAAAACTGTGAACATTCTTTCAGATTTTACTGCAACTACATGAAGATGCAATCTTGATTATCTTCTTAGGGAGCCAATGGCTATACAATAAAAGTAATCATCTCTCTATTACATGGAGAAGAGCCCAATAGGTTTCTTTAGAGGAAACAGAAAATGTTTTTAACATTCCTCAAACTACTAGGGTCTTTGTAATAAGGATTAGTGTGGCTCATCACTTTCCTGTTTCTCTACTAGTGCCATATATGTGCCATTTAGAAATCAGTTGTTCCCAACTTTTGCCTGAGTACTATGTAGGAAAGCAGGCTTCCTAAAAGCTATTCCAGCACACATAGCTTTATCAGTTTGTCCCTAGCAAAGGGATGCTGATTCTTAAAACATGTTGAGTGGTATTTAACAATGTACAGAAGCACACTCAAAACCACATTTCTCTTTTTTGTTTTCTTTGTTTCCAGTGTATTCCCACAGGTAAGCATCTATTGGAAGTGGGAGCCAATTTTCATTCCTGAACACTGATGGGCCACACTAACCTATTTTTCCATCTTACATTATGTAATGTTTTTGAAATTTGGGGGGAGACTTGTGGACTTGGGCAATATTGTAGAGACTTGTGATGGCATAGTTCCCCCACCTTGCTCTATCAGAATTACATCAGTTTTGAGATGAAATCTTAGAAAAGCATATATTAAATAGTATGTTCATTAAATACACAGTTTGCTATAATGTTTTAGGAAAGAAAACCAGTACCCATTTCAGTATATTGGAGGAAGTCAATGCAGACACAAAAATACATTGGGCCCTTATTATCTGCTGGGGTTTGGTTCCAGGCCCCTCCGTGGATAACAAAATCCATGGATGCTCAAGTCCCATTAATTATAAATGGCACAACAAAATGGTGTCCCATATATAAAATGGAAAAAATCAAGGATTGCGATCTGGAATTTATACTTTTGGGGAATATTTTCAAGCCATGTATGCTCAAATCTGTGGATAAAAAAATCCATGGATAAGGAGGGCCAACTGTAGTGTGTCATTTGTCTATGAAACATAGAGTATCCTATAAAAGGAAAACAAAAATCTGACTTCATCCCCTAATTTTGTATCTGAATAAAAATGCAACAAGTCTGAGTCTACCAATATGCCTACATGAAAACTTTGTCACACTTACTTGATCATATGTGGCACAGTGACTTTGGAGTTTTCTTCAAATACTATGGTCATTAAACCATTGCACCGTATGTTGTCAACACACTGCAAAGGTTAATAATGAAGAACAGCATTACAGAAGCACATTTTTCCCAGAACCAGAAATACCTGCAAACTTAGAAACATTTTATACTCACAGAAAAGACAACTGGAATAAAAAATTTAATGTTACCTAGGAAACAGAAAATACAGTGGACTGAACTGCAGGATAGGTTCAGTTAACATTGTGTATAGATTCAACCTAGAGGAGTCATAGCAATTTACTATTCTGCTCCAAGGTATATTTTGAGCATCTTCTGAACAAGTTTCAAAGGCTGCTCAAAGTATAATGCATTTCCTGCATAGGAAGCAATTGCTTCAATTACTATTAGGTAGAAATCAATGTAGGCTTCTATAATAAGTAGTAGATATAGCCTTCCATAGGATACTACTGATATGGGGGACAGTTACTTGAAGGTTCAAGATTAATTTGTCTGCAATGATTCCAGAAAGAAGAAAAACAAATCCATCAGGCACGCGACATAGTTAAGCAAATCCTAGACCATAGACACCCATGCATAGCCTCGTGACACCTATCCGGCCACTGGGCTAGATGTGTTATTTCAACACGGGGGTGGAAGAAATGCTGGGCAGCCGCAGTAAGGAATAAATGGAACCATCGTTTTAATCCTTTCCCCAATATCCTCCATATAACCTCACTTTGGAGTGATACTACATCAGGGACACTGGAAAGGGATTAAATAGATTGCTCCCTTGTTTACTGTAGCTATTCAAAGCTCTTCTTGGCACAAAGCAGGGTGAGGGGAGGGCTATCTGGCTCAGATATGCAGGCAGCTGCATTGGACTATGTTGATCCCTTTAGAAATGTTTTTTGTTCAGTGCTTTTGTTTGAAGATGAAAGGAAAAGTGAATAGATCCAAAGCAAAAAGGTCATCTGTTTAAATTGAGTATCCTTGACATAGTGTTGCTTTGGGGTGTCACTCATTACTTATTACTCAGTATTATTATTATACTCATTACTCAGGGTATCTAATATAATGTCTCCCCCTTGGTGCCACCTGTACTGACACTGCTTGCTTTGTCCTCTTTCCTCATAGATCCCATTAGAATCAAAACCCTTGGGGCATCACAGGAACTTTGACCATGGATACTTCAAAATCTGATACCATCCCTGGAATCCAATGAAAATACAGTATAGTATCAAAAAACCATGAAATCTGTTATGTGCCATCAAGTCAATTCCAACTGATAATGCAGTCATAGAGCTTTGTTGGCAAGATTTATTCAGAGGAGGTTTGCCATAGGCTTAGATAGTATGATTGGCCCAAGATCACCTAGTAGGTTTCCATGGCTAAGTGGGGTTTTGAAGCCTGGTCTCCCACAGAGTGAGTCCAGCACTTAAATCACAAAGCCCTGCCTTAAAGACTGGATGCCTACGAGGCTCTTAAATTAGCTCCGTTATGGATATTAACATTTCAGAAACATGTTTGTATGGTAGATGTATGACTAGAGTCAAACTGAAATTTTTTCTAGTATGACAAATATGTGTGTGTGTGTGTGTGTGTGTGTCTTTAAGAACCATTTCCAAGTTATTATCTCATCATATTTGGTGGAGTACAAGATCTGTGTGTCTCTGTGCCAGAAGGAGTTTCACCCTTTAGTTTTAGCCCCACTAATTAATCAGAGGCAAATTTTAATATGGGATTAAAGCTTTAGTTGATTTATGTACCAATTAAAAAGATTAAATGATGCAGCCCTAATCATATTACCAAAGCAGGGCAGGGGGAGATAAATGCCCTCTCATTTGCTTTTGGTTATTTCTCAAGCAGCTTACTGATTCCAACTGAACTGTTCTAGAATAACTAATGTGAGTTTTGCAACTTTAACCATAAGAAAATTTTGCTAAATCTAATTGATTCTCTCTGCAAGAACAGTTTTTCTTGCTGCTGGTATTTATCTCAGGAGGAGGCATAGTCGCACCTCATCTATAAACTTTTTCTACTTCACTTTCTAATATGCCTCTACACAATCGCTTATGCCACAGAAGAGCTATGAATATATATTTGTGTTTCTGTCTCTCTTCATGCATGGGTTTGCACACATAGGAGTTTATCAGATGACGGAAATTGGAAGTATAATCCAATGGCAATCCGAACACAATCATGGGTTTTACTTTATTGCGTATTAAAGCATCTCACACAATTTCAGGCAATGGGGGGGTCATTTTGGGGTAATGGGAAGTCATTCTGAATGCATTCCGAATGCAACTGGAATTCACGTAAATTCACTAAACTAGTAAATTCATGTGAATTCGAATTGGCTCCAGTTGGTTCCATTCAAAATAAAGAGAAATTTCTCCCATCTGATAAACTCCATACAGTTGATACATTCTAATCTTGCATTGGGTCTCTTTCTCACTACTCTTTCTTTTTTTCCTATGATTTTTTAAAAATTATTAATGCTATTTCATTAAGCTGGATTAAAATTAGCAAAATAATATCAATTATTTAGTATTGACTCTATACTGAAGCACACATATATTTTTCCATTTGCTCTCCATTCCATATTTTTGATAACTGATCACTTTTCAGTTCTTCTCAAATTCTTCTTTCAGTCTCCTCCCTATTTGGTTCAATATTCTTCTATAAATGTATTAGAAGCTATTCTAGTGCAGAGGAGGACAGATGTACAGTAATTGTGCAGAATCAACACTCCTTTTCAAAAAGCAGAATATGAATTGTGGGAAGGAAAGGCACGTACTATCTGCAGAATATTATGCATGGATTGTGTGCTAGCTGAGATGAAAAGAAGACTGAAACAAGTTCCATACAACCACAGGGGGTTGGAGCATCTTTTTTCTTATCAACAGTCAGTATGCTGGCACACTACTGAAAAAACTGAAGTAAATTCTGTTTTGTTTTAGTCACACTCTTCTTGCAAGACTCTCAGAAAAACACAGATGGATTTTCATTTCATCCCAACCACCATATTCCTTTTCTTGTTACAGCTATATCCTGTTAACTGGTTAGTGACTGGCTCAAAATCATCCAATAAGGTTTTAAACTTGGATTTCCCAATTTCTAATCCAATACGCTAATTATTAAACTATAATTAAAATAATGATTACATTCTGTGTTCTTGGTCAAGGTGAGCAGTCTGGCTCTCCATATATTCTTGGATTATAAGAATTATAAGAATTATGGGAGTTGTAGTTTATCACCATCAAGGGGGCAATATATTCCATATCCCTGCTCCAGATCCACAAGAAAATTATGCTGTAACAAAATTTTGTTAACAGTGCCTAAAATATTATACTACCTGGGTTACAAGAGGACTTTCACTTGCCATATAAACCACACAGTTACCAAAAAAGGTTCGTTACCTGACTAATGTCACTCGTCCATGCTGCTTTTTCTTGTCGTGAAGGAGCTAACAGGACAACTGTAAAAGGAGGTGCATCTGCTGGTTCTACCACGATCTTGAAGTCAAGGTGTCCAAATACTTGCCCAGAACCTTTTGCTTCATAATTGTGAAGGAGAATTAATCAGTTACAGAATGACAGTTGGAGTTGAAGGGCCATCATCCAGAAATAATAATAAAAAGCCTATACTGCACAGGTATGCATTCAATATGGCCAAAATCTAAATTGGGGCAAATAGGTCTAGGCTAGGAGCCAATTTTCTGAGGAACACATGAGCAGGAAAAAATGCCTCCCAAAAGGTGGTGGCTGGTAGCTACCGTGGTTACTTTTTGATGTTAAATAGTGCAGGCATTCCTACAACCCATTTAAAAGGTAAATTTCCATTCCTTGAGGGTCCCAGAAAATACCCTCAGCCCTGTTTCCTGGACAGAAGGACAAATCCAAGAAGCCTGGAGGGGTGGATAATTGTAAAAACCTTTGCACTTTACCTACCACTCATTTAAATGCATGCATAAGTTTTCACTAGATATCGATTTCAAAAATTTTAATAATTTGTTTTCAGCTACTGTTTTCAGCCTATTCCAGCCTACAGCAACAAGTAGCTTCAAGCAGGGAGAACTGCATGCCAAAATTATGCGAAGCAAGATGAATATCAGTGTACTGTGACAAGAGAGCTGTTCATTTTTAAATGCTAGAAGACACAGATACTACAATGTCTATAATGAAAAGCATATAGTGGGGGATATTAAAACCAGGACCAGAAAAGTACAGGGTGTTTGACCAACTTGGATACTTTTATTGGACCAACTCCAAAGCATAAAATACAGTATGCAAGCTTCCAAAGATTCATTGGCTCCTTCATCAGATGTTTAAAATCATACAGGAGAAAAATGGTGATGATGTTAGAGTCATAGGCCAACATTCAGAAATATTTACTGCATGGAAGGGGAATCTCTTCCCATTGGGCCTATTCCAGCCTACAGCAACTGAGTCAATAACTATAAACACTGGTTGAAAATGGCTGGGTTTACTCCTCTCCCCTCTTCCTCTAACAGGAAAAATAGAGGAACAGAGATTGGAAAAGATTCTTTTTTTGGACTATATCTCCTAGAATCCGCCACCCTTTATGGGTACAAAATTCTGGGAATTACAGTACAAAATGGGGAGAGGAAGAAGAGTAAAGCTCACTGCTCTCGGACAAAATCTACATGTGACAAATTAGCCTCTTTCACTACTCCAGCCACCTTCTTGCATGGGGAAAGGAGAAGAATCGGTGTTGTACACCGCCCCGATTGCTCCACAGAGTGGCGGTTTAGAAATAAAATGTAGTAGTAGTAGTAGTAGTAGTAGCAGCAGTAGTAAAGCCAGCCTGTGGCTGTAGTGCTAGAAAGAGGCAAGATGTTGTCACCTGAGAGCTTATGGGCTGTGGAGGCTATGTAGTGGGGAAGGACATGGAATTCATCTCCCCTGTCAGATTGCCCTGTCCTTTTCTGAACAAAGTAGGCAAGAGAAGAGTCAACCTACTCCAAATGTTACAATTTTCCATTACAACTCCTTTTCCTTTTATTGGAATCTGTACCAGAGGCATTTCCCATGGTTTATGTTAATTATATACTATGAAGGGAAAAGACAAACATTAATTTTTTAAAAAAAATTATGTAGACATTAAATTATATTAAACAGTTTGATATAACTTACAATCCTCATCATTCATATCAGTTTCCTCAATTAGCGTGCATTCTATTAGCGAAAGAACACCTCCTGCCTAGGGAAACAAATTAGACTTTTTCAGAAATCTATTTTCCTATCTCTCTCAACTTAATATTATGCAAAACTATGCAGTTTAATGTTGCAAGAACTCATAGAAAGGATTATTCCCAAACTTAGATGTGTTTCCAAGAATCAAGAAGATTATTAATGCCAACAAATTAATAGTATGTTAAAATATATGAATTTCTTTAGGTAATTAAAATCACTCTGTAATGTAATATCCCAGTACAACTGAAATCAATTTTATTAATAGGATTAATAACACAGTAACTCATCTATGCCAGGTCAGCAGCTGAACAGGAGAAAAATTTAGATATAATAAAGAGTATATCCAAACCTAAGAATAAAATAGTTTAGTGCAATTCTATTCCCCCACCAATCTGAATAGATTCATGTTGATGTTGTCTAAATATGGTCCAAATTTCAGAAATATATTGCAACCTAAAATTATACTAGAAATGTCTAAACTCTTAATGCTGCAATCCTATATATAAACTTACCTAGACTAAGCCTTATTTAACATAGTTGGACTTACTTTTCAGTAAACATGCATAAGGCTGCAATGTTAATAACCTATGACAAAAAAAGAAGGCTTGGCATTCCAGATGGGAAGTGATCCACAGGCCATATGAGGCCTGTGGACGAAAATTTCCCCATATCCCTGTTTGTAAATACATCAAAAGCCTGAAGTTGTTCAGAGGAGGAACTTAGCTTTTGGATGACGAAGTTCTAAAAAAAAGGTAGGGAAACTCTTTCAGCTTGGTGGCCAAATTCATTTTAGAAAGTATCTTGGGGGCCTCATTCTAATGCTCAGTGAAGTCAAAGTTAAAAGGCTAGGACCAAAAATGCCAGCATATTTTTAGGTTTAAGCTTTTAGATCAAGTAAATAAATGTTAGGAGAGGAATTTCAGCCTTTCTCATGAGGAACCCTCACCATTCCAGGCTAGAAAACCACTAGGTCAGTGAATCTCAAATGTGCTTATCCATTAATTAGTGCCAGTCCATCAGCTATGGGCTGCTGATCAGCAGCAAAATTTCAGGAAAAAAAGAAACCACTGTAGTCAATGGACACAAATATGGTGCTGATTCTTGCCACTTGGGGAAAGAAACACTGCTGGTCCCACACATCACTCTCCTTGAGAAGCATTGCATTAAATAATGATATAATGAAGCAGTGGCACAACTAGCATATTTGACACACAGAGCAAATAGAGGGGTTGCACATCAGTTCTGCCTCCTTGCCCAAAATAACATGGATGGACTCTCCCATGGGAGGAAGAGAAAGGGAGGAGGAATCTAGGAGTTAGGGATCTGTCATCATCAGACGTCACTACTTTACAAGGCCAAGAATCAAGAGACCAAGAAAGACCTCTGCCTATGAGAGCAGAGAGCACCTGAATGGAGGGTGCAAAAGAGGGTCTTCAAAATGGGGGGTTTTACAGCATTGGGATGTGAGAAAAGAGAAAGAATCCCCTTGTGTGGGGCTTCTTCTGGTAAGAAGGAGTGAAGATTCTGGCAGGAGGAGGTGCCCAGCTCCTAGAATATAAATGGGAAAGGAATTAGGGTGCCTGGCTCCATTTTTCTCTTTCTCCCAGAAAAGAAAGAATGGTCGCTCGGCTCACCCCATCTTGTTTTACTTCCTGTCTATAACAGTGGGAGTTCCCTCTGTGAGTAAGTGAGGCCAGGTGTAAATGTTCTGAGAAAGGCCAAAGATAGTGGCTGCCTATGCCCAGTACCTCCTTCCAGGTATCTCGGAGAGGTAGAAAAGGAGGAAGGAGCCACTGCATTCACCAGTCACATTCAGACATTGCACCTCTTATTGCTTGCTCCTAGGGCAAGCTGACCTCACTGCCGTGCACTTGCTTTACCACTCTCATGGAGAAGAGGGTGTAACCACCTGGGAAATCCCAGAAGGCTGGACTAAAACTTCAAGGGAGCTGGATTCAACTCTTGAATCTACCCATACTGCAAAGAGTGCCCTCAGGGACCAGAATCAAATAGTATTATTCTGCTGATGGAAATAGGTCTATCAACGGAACCATGAAAGGAAGCATTTCCCTCCCATACGGCCTTGTACTAGCCCTCAAACACTGGTAAGAGCAGACAGGAAAATTCTCCTGAAGTTGGATTTAATAAAAAAAAGAGAGAGAGAATTTGAACGGAAACTAACTCTGAGAACTACTGTCCATGTAAATTTATAGAAACTAACACTGAACTTTCTATTAACTTCAGTACCAAAAGCACTGTATTTCTACCAGTTCCCAAGAAGCATGAATGGCTTTCCATAGGAATTTTGTTGGCCACTACAGGAATAAAACACTGGACTACAAAGGCCTTTGGGTTGATCTAGCATAGCTATTCAAGGCTGCATCCTATCACCCTACCTATTCAAATTATATGCAGAACATATTGTAAGGAAAGCAGACTTGGACATGGAAGAGGGAGGAGAGAAAATAGGAGGAAGAAATATCAACAATCTTGTTTTAATCTGTGTCTTTTTTTAAATCTTGCTGTAACCCACTCCGACTGTTTTCATAGAGGAGCAGGCTATAAATAAATTATTATTATTATTATTATTATTATTATTATTATTGAAGATCAAAGAAGAAAGTGCAAAGGCAGGTTTACTGTTGAACATAAAGAAAGCAAAAATAAAGACCACAGAGAACTTGCACACATTCAAACTAGACAATGAGAAAATAGAAATAGTAAAAGAGTTCTCGTATCTGGGATCAAACATTTGATTGGAACAGGGACTGCAGCCAGGAAATCAGAAGAAGCTTAAGAATGGGGAGGGTGGGCATGAAAGAACTGGAAAAGTTTCTAAAATGCAAAGACATACAACTCAGCCCAGAAATCAGAATCACACAAGCCATTGTATTCCCTATTGCCATGTATGAATGTGAGAGCTGGACAGTCAAGCAAGAAGATAGGAGGAAACAGATCAAGCCAATAATACCCCTAGAAATCAAGATGACAAGACTGAGACTACCAACTTTGGACATATGAGAAGGCATGAATTGTTGGAAAAGACAATAATGTTAGGGAAGGTGGAGGGAAGTAGAAATAGAGGAAGGCCACATGCTAGATGGATGGACTTTATTAAAGAGACCACAAATATGAATTTGGAAGAGCTGGGCAGAGTAGTAGAAAATGGGGGTGGGGCTAGAGATGTTTCATTCATAGGGTTGCCATGGGTCAAGATCAATGTGAAGGCAGTTAACAACAAACATAGCTCTTATAGAAAGCTTCTTATATATTTGTAAGCAACAAGCTGCTTCCCATTCTTGTTATTCAATAGGGAAGAGTCCTCTGTTAGAAGTGCTAGAAGTGCATTGCATATATTATCTCGCCTAAAGGAAGAACGTGGGAATAGATTGCTTAGGCTTCTTTCTTTGCTTATTCTAAAAATCAAAATTGAAACATTTTGAGGGAGAAAAACAGGAAATCATGTATGCATATTAATGAAAGGAATTTATGTAATTTAATGTATGCAATGTAAGGAAAGCAAGCCTGCAAACATCCAAAAGCTTTTTTCCTAAGCTTAAGATTACATTGTACAGTTTCACACAGTATACAAGAGAAATACAGTGCCTCTTTTACTGTTCTTTTTGCAATAAAAATATTCCTATAATATTTTACTAAGCAGATTTCAATTTTAAGCACAATTAGTTCAGAAAGCTTAGCACCATCTTTAAATCCAGCCAATTTGCATATACTGAATGTTTCTAAAAGATTATTGAGCATTACTTCAATGTTTCAATTTACTGCTCAAACCTTTATGTTAAAATTAAACTTCTGTACGATAACAAAAAGGTGCCGTGGGAAACACCAGAAACTGAAGCGGTATGTTCTTCATTTCTCAATGCTAGTTGTAAATGTGAAAATGCTGTACCTTAAGTAGATGCAGCTTTCCTCCAGAGCTTCTTGTACAAATTAAAAAGTGTTTTGTAAATAAAAAACATTGTCTTTCTCCTTCTTTTTTCAAAGACAATGATCCCAGACGAACTTTACTAAGTTTTCCCCTCTCAACTGAAGGGACTTGAATAAGAGTACCTGGTGATTACAAAAGTAAACAGTACATTGTAAATACATTGTCAGTCTGTAGGATTCTTCACATTTAGCATCTTATGATAGAGCCAGCATCATGTACAGGCATACTTCAGTTAACAAAGAAGCTCCCTTTTACAAAGTATTTTAACACCTCCTCAGCCCCCACTTCATCCTTGTTCTCAGCCTAGCTGATTTTTTTTAGTGGCACCAGCATTGGGAGAATGGTGAAAGAGAGCAGGAGAAACACAGACTTTTGTAACCTGCAGCTGCCTTCAAGATCCTTATTGAGCATACATGAATAGCAAAACAGAGAGTAAAGGAAAGTAGATAAGCCTGCTTCACAAGCCTCCCCCCCCCCCGGCATTTTTTTTTAAAGCATAGCTTACATTTGCCCACTAAAATCCCTTATAACATGTTTTTGACTCCTATTATTATTATGTTTGAATATTTTGTTGGTGGTGGTGGTTTAATGCTGTTTGTGAAACTGAAATAAGCTGAAATCGTCATCAGTCATCACCATCTCAGGACATTTTGGAAGATGTGTTGAAGTGAATCCTTGAAGGTTTAAAATGTTTTCATTTACTTATAATGCTCAATTGGCTAGTTATTTCATTTCACATGTGCATCTTGTTAGTTTTGGATAAAGGTTTTGCTGAAATATGCTGAGCTGCTCTCCTTTATTGTAGGGTTGGAGCTTATCCCTATTCTTTCCATGTTATTTCTGCTTTTCGTACCAAATTTTTTATTAATGCTCAGGAGCACAAGCAATATACCTCTATCTCTTTAGAAGTTTCTTTTATTTTAAATTTTAAATTTGAATTAAGATTAACATCCAAACTATTTTTGCTCCTGTAATGTATTTGACTCCTACCCTATACTCTGGATTTCTACATTACATCTATGATAACAATTATCTTTCCTTATAGTATAAATTATTATTTTATATTGCTAACCAAAATTTTCTTGCTTTCTTACGGATCCACCAAAAATGGTAAAAGGGCCCTACAAGTTTGTTACATTCTCAACTTTTATTTTAGACATTATCTCAATACTATCTTTATACATTCTTAGACAGTGTATACATTGTATACACCTTTATACATTTTAACTAATTTATCATGGGCCATATACCATCTGAACATCATTTTATAAAAATTTTCTTTAGGGTCATAACATGTAAATTTTAATACTTTGGTCCACATCTCTTCCCATTGTTTCAACTGAATATTATGACCTATGTTTGTTGCACATTTCACCATACATTCTTTCATTTGTTCTTCAATGCTGTATCATAACAACAATTTGTATGTTTTTGTTATCAAGTTGAGTGTCATTGGTGCATAACAGTTTTTCAAACTGTTTCTTCTTTTTAAGAATTAAATCTATTCAGTTCTTCCTTAAATATTTCTCTCAAAGTATGATAACAATTGCAACTTATATTCTTTCTTTTCCAACTGCTTCAATTCTTTAATCTTCCAATCCTTGATCTTCTTTCAGTAAATATTTATATGTTATCTATTTATGTATATTTCCCAATTCCCATCTATGAAATTCTTCTTATGGGGATAATCATCCAAGAATTTTATTTACAACTCTTTTTTATATATTTTTGACATATTTTCAATAATTATCTTCTTATATGATTTTTAAAGTCTGAATTTGCCTTTAGTTTCTCATGCCAAAATTGTGCATGCCATCCAAATTTCAACTTATATCTCTCCAGTTCTAACATCCTGTTACAGTGGGCCTTTTCCTTTCCAGACCCCCCTGTGTATTGTCTTTTTTATTGTAATTGTGAAGAATTATGTTTCACAAGGTTTGTAAAAGTATATTGACTATAGTTGTTTGTTACAATTGCACCATTGCTGCCTTAATATTTTAGTAATTTTTTCTTCCAGGGTAGAGTTGATTGTTAATTGATTATATGCCATGTTATACTTTAATTAGTACTATGTTATGTATTGTATTTTGTATTTTTGCATTTTTCATATTTTTTATTTTTTCTTGTACCTTGGTATTAGATTATAAATCTGTTTGTATATGTTGTGCATTTAGATATTTAATTTATTTGCTTATGTAAATCATTTATGTATTTTGTGTATTTGTTTATCTACTTTTGTAAACCACTTTGATCTATTTGGAAAGGCGGTATATAAATAAAATTTATCATCATCATCATCATCATCATATTATTATTATTATGGGAAAAACTACATATGCTGGAATCCTATGGATTCCTATGGAGGTGCGCTCCTGGGGCTTGCTGTCTGCGTGAGCTCAAGTCCGTGGATGGCAAACCCACATATGGCGCAGGCAGGTTGTATTTACTAGAGTAATATACTCTTTTAACTATGTCAGATATGAAGATTCAGAATATAATTTCAGGTCTGGTAGTCCTAGTCTACCTCTTTCTTTTGTACCTATTAATAGTTTCCAATTAATTCTGGAGGGATTTTCCAAACCATAAAAACTTTGCCAGCTCTTTCTGCCAAGTAAGAAAATAATTGGTATCATCTGAAACAAACACATTGACTTCAGCAACATATTTTTCTTAATTACAGAAACTCTACCCAACAGGGATAAATTCAAACCATGTCATTTAGACAAGTTTTTTAAAAAAAATGTTTTACCATACTTTTAAATAATTATTCTCATATAATTTGATTTTTTGAGGTTATATATACAGCTAAACAAATCACTTTGGGCTGGTACAGACTGGCATGAAAAGCCTGGCAGCCTACCTGACAGCCACCTTCAGGGCACTCGAGTGGCATGGCATTTACACATCACATGCCACAGGACCACAGTAAAGCTGTGACAGGATAGGAAAGTTGGTTTTTTGCCAGCTCAAAAAGGAACAGTATTCTGCCCCCAGCAGAAAGTCAGATTGGGGCCATAGTGTATGGTTGCTGCCGCCTCAACCTGGCTCTCTCAGGAGCAGCTTCAAGCTGCCCCTTCAAGGCGGTCTGTGTTGCCCCTTTGTTTACTATCTTAATTCCCATCCTCCTAGTTAGTTCTCCTCTTTCTTGGGTATTCATATTTTTTATCAACATTTTTGTTTTATCATTATTTACTAAGAAACCTGCAAATTTACCATATTCTTTTCTTTTTGCATCAAACCCTTCAACAGATCTTCTAATGCAATGACTACATCATCCAAAATGCTTTTAGTTTAAATTCTTCTTTCCTAATACTTCCTCTTAGGAGAAGTAACAGCTGGACGTTAATTTTTATTGCTTTATTGCTGCATATTTTAAAATGAATTGTATAGTTTTGTTTTGTTTTTCCTTACAGTATTTAATCCAGTTTAATCAATTATAAATGCCTGGAAAAAGGCTACAATTTACAGGTACAAAATGCTGTGAAATATTTTTATTTTGCAAAAAAAAAAAAAAAAATCCAAAAGATATTATACATAAATAAAATCAAATAAAATATAAGGAGCTCAAGGAAAAAAGAAATATCAAATTCCCCCAGAAAACATTTATATCAAAGATTGTCAACAAATTTCATGATTAAGAGGGAATTTCAACCCAAGCCTGCCCAATCTGAAAAATCAATACAGATATCTACTGACCTGTAACTCTGTTCAGGCATTCGTAATTCGGTTAAACTGAACTTGTGGGGGTGAGGAGACAATGTGAATGGGACAGAGGTATTACTTAGGGTTCACATTCATGTACAGAACTTCCATGTGTAGGGGAGGCTCCCCTCTTCAGACTATCATTCTCCACATATCTTGCTCCCTTTCCTTACCTTAAGGATGCTTAATTATAAATGCTTAAATAGGGCTACAATCTATCAGATATCCCAGAGCCATATTCCTATGTGCACGTACTTGGGAGTAAATTCCAATGAAATTACTTAGACTAGGAGTAAATATGCCTGTAATAAACCTGCACCACCGTGTACCTATGCATATTTAGTTGGAAGTAAATTCCCTTATACCAACTGAAATAAGCTTACTTAAAACTTTAAAAAAAGTTTTCTATAGAAGTGTACAGTACATGAACACAGAATCAAACCAATAAAAATCTTGAATCGTAATAAGCCCTTTTTAAATCTATGGTGAATTTTATCGCTGACTTCTGTTTTTAAAAGTACAGTTCAGAGCTCTGAAAATATGCATCTTTGAGTGTAGTATTTCATTCAATATAAACTGAATAAATTGAATATATATAAAATTGAATAAAATAAAAATATACTAAATACAATTTTGTTATATTGTAGTTTATTAATTTACACATTTTTAGATAGGCACACAAAGCATAAGCAGCCATTATAGACATGTTAAGGCTTCAGATTTTAAAGACACATAGTGGGAAATAAGTGCCTATTCAAACATAATGCTTAATATACAACCATCCTGTGTAGTAATCCATGGAGCCTAACATCAACAGGTTCTTAATTTGTGCATTTTTAAAAAAATGTCAATGCACATTCCTTTTAAACCACAAAACACTGATATGCAGATGTTTTCTCTACTGTAAGGCAGACTAAGCCAGTTGCTTTAGCGATCAGATGCTCAGGATGGGGAATAGAATAAATATATTGGAGTACAGAAGTGACTGTACCATACGACTTTTCCTGCATTCCCTATTCCCAACGGCTGCTCAGAGCCTTATCACACGAGAAAAGAAAACCATATGCTGTCATAGCGCTTCTGCTCTCTTCCCAAAGGAGTTGGCCATAAAAGTGTGCCTTCTGTTGTGCCGGAAAATCCATTTAACAAAAAAGCACACTTTTATGACCATCTCCTATGGGAAGAGAACCAAACTGCTACGATGGCACATGGAGAGGCACAGGGAAAGCCGCTACTCTCTTGCTCCATTTTGGCTTTCTTTTCTCACACAATAAGGCTCTAAACCAATCTTGGAGTGGCCTCAGATGTGCAAAAGCTGCACATATACTGGCCAAGCCACTGAATAAGAAACCTTTAAACAAGATACCAAATCTCATTAAACCCTGTATAGAGAAGTACAGTGGGCCCTTGGTATCCACTGGGGTTTGGTTCCAGGACTGCGCTTGGATACCAAAATCCGTGAATGTTCAAATCCCAATACATTCAGTGGAGAAGTAAAATGTTGTCTCTTATATGAAATACCAAAATCAAGGTTTGCTTTTCAGAATTAAATTCTTTTTGGAATATTTTCAAGCAGGCGATGTTTAAATCTATGGATAAATCTATGGATATGAATCTGTGGTTATGGAGAGCTGACTGTACCTACAATTTTATCTAAATCAGATTTAAGTCCAACTGAATGTAATGAAACAAGTAGAACCATATTTAAAGTCAAATTTTACTTTTAAAATGTATAAGAATGTATAAGAAGTTACTCAAATATACTTAATACACAAGCATATAGAAGAAATAATACATAGCATAAAGATTCACATACAACAGCATATTTCCATCAGAACGTGGTATCAATAGTGCAATATACAATAGACCCTACATATTACAAGAGCAAAACCTTCCATTCTTAAACATTTCAAGCATAATCCTTGTTTCACTAGAGCATATCAGAATGTCAGTCTGAAAAAACGTCCGTCAATACAGATGTTTAAATGGAATGAAACGTATTCAGCTGTCTATACTTCTGCCAAGGACACTTTATTATAAGAAACTGAAAGATATCTTTAAAAAACAAAAAACAAAGCCCAACTTCCAGATCACTGAAGTCAACTGCCACACCTTAGCAAATGTGCATGCTACAGACAGACCTTCATACCTACAAGAATAAAATACCTGCTGTGCAAAATTCTAACAAGAATTATTTTTATTTCTACAGATGTGCATCCCACAAAGCACCCTGCTTTCTAAGACATTGTGATCCAGTGGCTGCATCAGAAAATGTATTAAGCCAATGAATGAACCTTAGTGGTGGGTGCATTGACTTTTGTACTAGTGCCATTTGCCACACTTTTCGGTTCCGTTGTTCTTTTATTCACCTTGTAGGCAGCTATATTGATCAGAAGAACAGCAATGACAGTTGAAACAATTCCTAGGAGACAGGATCAGGTTTCTGCTTTTTTATTTTCATACAAATTCTCTAGAACCAGGAGGGGGGGTTCAAAATGCCTAGGCATCTGCATCAGCTATTGAATGCCTGGGGTTTTTCCAGCCATTAACACCAAAGGATCAAAGATTTGCCATTACTTTCCTGAATTTCTTTCTTGCATTTCATTATTATCTCCTGTCTTCTTAAAATGAAACTCTCCGGCTGATAATTTTAATCTGAGGCTATTTCCTGTACTTTTGTTTGAAGTGGAGAGTTGATTTTTTTAAACAAGCCCTGTGTGAAATATTACTACAAACACTGCATGAATTCTATATAAACTGCCTGGATAAATTATTACTGAAAACAATACAAAATATTTAGGCTCCATCCAGATAAGTGTGCAATGATTTCTCAGTGCAGTCAATGGATTTGTTTTGCAATGTGCTTCTCAATAAACTACAGGGGATTCTGCTGGTCTGAGAAAAAAACTGCAAAGTATACATGAAAGAGGCAGTGTGATGTAGAAGTTTGAGCATTGGACTATAGCTATATTTTCACTGCAAAAATAAAGCAGTTTAACACAGCTTTAATTGCCATGGCTCAATGCTATGGAATTCTGGGATTTGTAGTTTTATTAGATATTTAGCCTGCTCTGTCAAGGAGATCTGGTGCCACAACAAATTACAAATCCTAGGATTCCCTAAGATGGAGCCATGTCAGTTAAAGCTATTATTTCTGTAGTGCAGACGCAGCCTATGATTCTGAAGTTCAAATCCCCCATGGAAACCCACTCAGTGACCCTGGGCAAGGCACACACTCTCTGCCTCACTGGAAGGCAGAGGCAAATACCTCTGGACAAATATTTCCTGGAAAATCCCATTATAGGGTTTTTGCTTTAGGATTGCCATAAGTCAAAAATAACCTGAAGGGAGACAGCATCAACCTAGATGTGTAAGTAACTGGTCTTGGATTCTCTTTAAAAAGATCTCAAGATGGTAGCTCCATTTTTCTGATGTATTTTTTTTTTAGAAACATAACACACTAAGTATCCTACATTCATACAGCATAAATTGGCCCTGCAAAAATGTGGCAGTATCAAGTGCTCCTTCATAAGGTTCCACTCATGCCACACTCCAGGACTTTTTATTCTTCTGCCTCTCACCTATCTTTTCTCTCCCCTCATCCATTTCAGGATCTTTCCTTTGGCTTCCTCTTCTAGCTGGTGATACCTCCATCTTGTGTGCAAACAGTACTTTTGTAAATTATGGAAAAGTACTCAGATACCAAAGCAGTAGTATTGATAATCTGCAAGCAATGTGGGTTCATTATATCTTTCTATAATTAATTTTGAAGGGAAATAGCTTCCCAAAGAACCACCAAGGATGTTCAGCGAATACAGAGGCCAGGATAGCACAAGCCAAGCCTGTGCTACCCTGGCCCATGTCTCAACCCAGATCATCCCCAGGGATGGGTGAGTGTTTGCACCTGTCTCTGTGCCATGGACAAAATACCACTATGCGTCCCTTACCTCTTTCCACCATTGTCACTAGAGAGAAGTTCCCCGTCATTACATCTGATGTGGAAACAAGCACTTCGCTGCATCCACATGGCCAGGCATCCCATTTCCACATCAGACATCGCACTAGCTACAATGGTGGAGAGAAATAAGGGACATCTGATTTGTCAGGGTTTGAAGTAACTCTGTGGCAAATAGTCAGTAATTTTATCCTGTCCTAAGCTCCCTTTGACCTGAGATCAGGCAGGATCCACCAGTCTGCCTGATCCCATCCCAGAGCTAATTGACGATGCAAGGCCAGCTAATTGACAATACAAGACACAGGGCTTTGGGTCTGTGTGGACAGCCCCTCATTTAAGGCAAGACAGGTTCCTAGGCATTTCAAACATACCATTTCTCTAATTTAAATTTCTCTAATTTAAAAAAAATCCAGCTGGCACTGGCACTGAAAAATCCTACTGATTTTTTAAAAAATCAAATTCTATCATTTTGTGATGTCCCTGAAGCACAAATTAAAAATGGGAACAACAGGCAGCTGTTTTCATTCCTCACAATCTCTCCACCAATTGACAAAGCTTCAAGAACTTCAAGTTTCTCCTGTGTTTTTGCCTGGATGTTGGCATCATTTGGATCT
The DNA here is from genome assembly GCA_034509955.1 of Urosaurus nigricauda. Taxonomy (NCBI): domain Eukaryota; kingdom Metazoa; phylum Chordata; class Lepidosauria; order Squamata; family Phrynosomatidae; genus Urosaurus; species Urosaurus nigricauda. The sequence goes on along the minus strand of JAOEGL010000002.1, from coordinate 45,546,185 downwards.
GCAACTTTTATTGGCCAGACAGACCTATTTTCCATGCTGCTGTAGATAATTTCTGGTCCACTGAAGACGATAGTCCCATTATTGTGTATGTTACTTTCCCATGGGTGCTTTACTATTATAGTGCTGCTGTTTTTCATGTCCCCTGGAAAAAAAAACAGCATAGAGGTGGGGCTCAGCAGCAGCCCAAAACTGCAGGGCTAAAATTCATTAATCATATCTGGATATCTGGTTTCAGCTATATAGTGCCCTGCATCCTTAACTTTCCCAGTGATGCCAACATTAATTCTGCTGTTTAATTTTTTTTAATGCTTTATGAATTAGTCTTAAACTAAATGGCCTTACCTTGTCGTATAAAAGTTTGACTGGTGTCCAATAATATGTCACACCCCTCTACTATCATTCTTTCTATTGCAAGATTTTTCCGTATGTTTTCTGTGTCACTCACTTCATCATGCATCACTCTGTTGAAAACCAGTGAGGAGAAAAAATAAATTTTAGTTTTCATAAATAAATTGTTTACTGCATAAATATGCATAAACTAAGAGGCCTAAATCCAGCTGGTCATCCCAAGTACGGCAGTTGTATGAAATCAATGGGATACATTCAGCAATAGTTCCAATGGTTCTTCCCTAGTTAGGAATAACAACTAGATGTGGGCCATGACCACTGTAACCTGCCTGACTTTTATGACCTTCATAAATACTTTCTTCTTGGTCCCACCAATATTTAAGATCAGGTGGATGATGACTGAAGAAATAAACTTTTTCGTTACTGCACTTTGCAATTGGAAATATTATAAATTGATTTGGAAATGGTATTGTGAGGTTACACAATATTTATAAGAATGATTCAAAAAATTGCTGGAGAGGTTGTCAAGAAGTAGGGTCATACATGCATATGTGATGGCAATGTAAATATGTACAAAAATTTGGGGGGAAGTGGTAATAGAAATATAAAGTATTATGAATATAATAATAAATAGAAGTCCAAATATAGTATTATTATAATTATATAACTCAGAGAAATGGAAAAAAGATGAAAAAATATTTGTTAACAAATTTGATTACAGCAGCGAGATTAATTATAGAAAGATGTTGGAAAACAAAAATAACTGTAGAATTGGAAATTAGTGATTAATGATAAATTGACATGCAAATTGAAAGTAAAAAAAGGATTATGGAAAAGAAGTGATTTTGATGGAATTTGGAAATAATTTATTGAGAAAGTATTGAGAAAAGAAGATAGAAGATTACCTCCATGAGAGGAATTGAGATTTTGGATGGAATATAAGGGTGAAAATGGCTCTGGGGAAGGGGAGCACTGAGGTGGGATATTAAAGATATTTAGACAAATTGTAATAGAGTGCGGGGAATATATATATAGAATTATGTATTGCACAATAATCAATATTCAATGTATGAATCTTAATAATAAAAAAATTAAAAAAGGAATTGAAACTGCCTGGAGCCTTAATCCTTTTAGCGCTTTTTCTTTCTCAGATGCTTCATCAAGCTGAATTGTTACTGAACGGTTTTGCATAATTCCATAGGTTATTGCTATTACTTTGTTTTATGCTGTTTTACTCAGACTGAGGGCTCTTCCAGAAAAAGCAAATGTGTCAGGGGATTGCAGTATTTGCTGCTGAAGTTCTCAGGAATTTTTTCTCTATGTATCCAAATGACATTTACATTGGCCCAGAATCTTTGCCAGCATATCCCAATACCAGATGTGATATTTAATTCCCACCCTCAAATGTGTATTTTTAAATGTAGAGACATATCAAAACAATATCTATTTATTTATCTATCATCTATTTTTAAAGTTATAATGCTGTAGTCTATTTGTGGGATGGTGAGATCTTTTTTAAAAAGAGAAGAAAAAGTACTGTTCAAACTCCATAGGCCAACCTCAGCAAATCATGCTCTGTTGAACCAAAACGCCCACAACACTTTGGAAAATCCCTAGTGTGGATCCAAGAAATTGTTACAGCCTTTGAAAAATGGAACAAATGATTGTTGAGTAGACAACAAATGACAAAAGCTGTCAAAATCCAAAGGGTTATAATGCAAGAACACATACTTCTTTGGCCAATATGCAAGTGTCCTGAGTTACTTTTTTGGACTACAACCCCCAGCAAACCAGACATGTTTGTTAGTGGGAGGAGGGTTCTGGGAGATATAAAGTAACTTTTTCTATGCTCTAGTTTTAATGTTGAAGATTTACCACTTCCCATTATTCTTTTCATTAGAGGAAACACACAGAAGTTCACATTTTATTTCCTGCATAACCTTCTCCAGTCAGAATTCAGAGCCATCAGTCTGGAATAGCAGTATGGCAAAGGATCTTGTAGCATCTTTGAGGCTAACCAAGCAAAATAAGTTGTAGCATAAATTTTTGTAGTCTACAGTCTGCATCTGAGGAAGCAGACCAGTCTATAAAAGCTTGTGCTACAACATCTTCCACTCAGTCAACCATTCAACATTTTTGAGCATATTGCTCCAAGAACAGAAAACAGTCCTTAAAATATCACAAATGAAGACATGAAAAACCATGTTGGCATTGGCTAGAATGCTAGGTGTGGACAACATTTACTTGTTTATAAATTTCAGTAGGTAGGCTTGGGAATTCATTATTCAAGATAAAGATTAGGACACTCTGACAGCCCCACATTGTTGTCTGGACTCCCAGTTCCCATCAGCTCTAACTGACATACTCAATAAACAAACAGCTTCATTTATATACCGCTTCATACCGCCTAAGGAGTGTCTAAGCAGTTTACAACTGTAAGCTACTTGCCCCCAACAATCTGGGTACTCATTTTAGTGATCTTGGAAGGATGCAAGCCTGAGTTGAGCTTGAGCCCTTTTGTTGGTCTTCAACTCGCAACCTTATGGTTTTGAGTGAGTGACTGCAGTACAGGCATTTAACCACTGAGCCACCAGGGCATGATAAATGCATGGTGAGAGCTGAAGATCAAAAGCATCTAAAGAACCAAAGGTTACTCACTTCTATTTAAAAGATTTTTTAAAAAATTAACTGTGAATTGCTAAGAAAAAAAATAGAATATGAATATTATAAATAAATAAATAAATAAATGTAATCTGCCAGGCAATAGAAAATGGAAATAAATTTCTGAACAGAAGAAAACACACCGCTATTGTTAAAATATTTGTTTCTGTTCTATAAAACATGCCACTGGTATTTGCCTACTGATATACTTCGTTGCACTAGAATTGTCTGTACCAAAAATTCTCGAATTACTAAGTGTATTAAGGTCACATCTTTTCCACTGAAATGGCAGGCAGTTTCTAAGAATATATGTCTAAACAGTAGCTTTCTATAGCACATAAACAAGAATAAAGATTGAGATAAAGTATTAATTAGTAGTCTCTGAAAGCAGAGCTACCTGGAATATCCGTAGTTCATATCTTATATTCCTCCGATAAAAAAAACCCAGACAGCTTCTTTATGCACCTGAGTTTTGTGCCTATTTAAACTAGGCTGAGATAAAGGAAAATTTCATATATTATTCATGCAGAACTATGCTTATACTGGGTAATACTGGTTGTTGAGTGATCTCTGAAAAGCCAAAATCAGTCTCTGGGGACAATTTTTACTTTTGCTGTGCTCACATACACCTTAATTCCACTTTGAAAAAGAACGTACTGATATTTTAATTTTCAATTTCTATTTTAGTCTCATATAGGGTTGCCAGGTAGAAAAGGAACAAGGCTCTTGCCCCTTTAATGATTGTGTAGAAGAGGAAATTTCAATAGCTACTGCTTGTCATGCAGCAACACTTGTTGAAATTCTTCTTTTTTCTTTTTCTTTTTTCCACATAAGGGACAGGAGCCCTCTCCCTTATTTCACTTGGCAGCAATAACCTTACATCCATAGAATAAATGGAGTCTCACCTTGACAATTCTTCTAGCTTGGATTTAGCAAATTCAAGGCTTTTTCTTTCCACATGTTCATGTGGTGTATGAGCCAGAAGTTCATGAAGGGTTATAATATATCTAGGAATCTAAAAACAAATCAAAGGGTTTAGCAACAATCAATTAAAAATGATTTTTTTAAAATGATAGTTCAAAACGGCTTCCAAATATAATTAAGAAATATTAATCACTTAGTAAGAGCAAATGAAAAAGCTACTCTTTACAAATCTAAAGGCCTTTCTACCAGATAAAATCAATACAGTACTTCAACAGCAACAGACATTAGGATTAACAATCAAAATTATACAAAGAGTTTTTGACAAATATACCAGTAACAAACAAAAAAAACCCTACCTGAAACATGGGATAAGTAAGGAACGTTTCAAGCATTCTGCCCTCACATGCAGGGTTGGCTTCATATTGCTTCAAAAGTTTGTCAAAATCTCTGTTCTGCTTGCAGTTTGCAAGAACCTGGAGACTATACTGGTGATTTCTTACAAATTCTTGATAAATATTCAGCATAGGTAGCAGGATATCAAATAAATCAGCTATAAAAGAGAAAGAAATAGTTGGGTTGTGCTGGTAGTCACCATAAGAAAAACAAAAAGTTAAAATTAAATTATTCACACTGGAGGAGGAATTGCACAATCTGTCCGATTCATCTAGTACTACTATCATTTGTTTGCTACCAAACTTTAACAGTAGTTGCAATCTAACATTAATCTCTGACTAGGTGACCGTAGTCACCTGATAGAAGCTGTGTGACATTTAAGTAATCTAAATAGAAAGACATTTAAAAGGCATCTTTTTTCTAGGTACAAAGATCCTGAGTTAAGGAAGTCTAACTGTGCAATTTTTGTCTATCATGCAGTTGCTGAAGACAGAGAGCCTCTTTTAGGAAGGAAAAGTCACTCCTCTTAATGAAGGCTAACTATGGGCCAGAACAAACCAGCAAGAAGGGGCTGCTTGAAATTGCCCCTTCCAAAGATGGATTGGGGCTGTGGCAACCACACACCATAGCCCCAATCTACCTTGAAGCTGCCCAAAAAGGAGTGGAAAAGATCTGCTGCTTTTTAGGCTGGAAAAAAGCCAGCTTTTGCAGCTCTACTGAAGCTGGCTTCAAGACATTCCGGTGGCATGCAGCATGTAAATGCCGTGCCACCAGAGCATCTTGAAGCCACCCACGTCTCAGCAACTGCCCGACTTCTGGGCAGCTTTAGGGTGGCTACGGCTTTAGAGGGCTGTCTGTTCCAGCCCTAAGTTTTTTATTCCTTCTAAATACGTTCAGTTTGCACAGATTAAATCTAAAGTTATTTAAAATATTCAGAGATAAGAATGTTCATTTCCAAATTAATTTACTATCCTGTCCTATTCAAAGACATACTTTTCTTTATTTTTAATTTGACAAAGATTTGGTAGTCTCTAACACCATTTAATCAAGCCTAAACTATCTCTTAAAGACAAAATGACCAAGCTGAGGCTATCATATTTTGGTCATAGCATGAGACAAAATGAATCCTTGGTAAAGTGGGAGGCTGTAGGAAAAGAGGAAGACTGCACTGTAAGTGTATAGACTCCACCAAGGAAGCCACAGCGTGAGTTTACAGGACCTTATTAGGACTGTTTAAGATAGGATGTCTTAAAGGTTTCTGATTGCCATAATTTGAAGCTGACTTGATAGCAGTTAACAATAACAATAACAGCACTTGTCCATATATTATTATGGAATTTTTGAAAAATAACATGAACATTGCATTTTAATATAAGAAAACAACTATGTTTACCTAAAATAAGAGTTGGCCAGTTTGCTATTCTTGCTTTTAATCCTTGATGAAATATTTCATGCAGAAACATTATCGTTTCACTGGAAAGAAATAAAAGTTTGTGTCTGTTACAAAAAGGAATTATTTCAATGTTATTTACACCTATTACATGGAGTCTGATCCTAAATATATCTGCATAAGCAGCTATTGTTCAAAACCTTAAATGGCAATTAAACAAATATACCTTCCTAACCTGCTCCAGCCATAAAAATGTCAGAGACAGGATTGTATGCTCAGGGTTTATTAAACATGTTGGAAAGCCCTGACTCTTCCACCTTTTCTTAGGGAAAAAATTGTAAATTTTCAGTTGTTGTTTTTTTTTTTTAAATTCAATATTGGCACCCTCTACAGATTGAATGTCATTTCTTACTTTGGAAATACAAAAAAATATGATCTATAGCTTTGTTTGGCATAAAATTATTATTTGTAAATTAAAAGTAAAGTTTAAAAATGATTACATGTTGATTTATTTTTAAATTGTTATTTATTTTTTTCTTACAAAAGGAACTATAAGGTCCTGAACTCTTAAGAAACCTCTTTGGTTTTGCCAGTTTGTGAGAACCAAACAAACAAAAGTAGGCAACGAAGAACCAATTACATTAGTAAAACAAAGACATTTCAAGCAAATATAAAACACTCATTTCCATAAGAAGAGAAAAATAGACAAGGACTAAAAATTACAATGATCTGATACCATACATTAGTGATTCTTTGTTATGTCATAACTGGATTTTTCCCCTAATGCATACATAATCAGCACCATATATTTGTGTCCATTGGCTACAACTGTTTCTTTCTTTCTTGCAAACTCACCATGCACTGGCAGCTAATGGCTCACATGCTAATCTGTGGACCACCACTTTGTGTAGTACACAGTCTTACATAAAAATCTACCTGCTATATAGTTTTTAGAAACAAGATACGGGCAATAAATTTGTGAACATTTTGTCTTAAACATTCTTTTCGTAATTATAAAAGAAATTATTCCATAATCAATTTTTTCCATCTCCCCCTGAAAAATAAGGTTTTTTTGGGGGGGGGATATATTTTCCACAAGTTTTTCCTTTATTTTCCAGGCTTTCACATCTTTGCTCTCTATGCTCTTCTACTGTTCTAGTGGCTACACTAGCTAGTATGAGAGAATGAGGCTGTCCATTGACTGAGAGAAGACAGACATGGATCTAGTACACCAGAAACAATTGCATTCTCCCAGATGGATCATCAGCTGGGCCGGCTCTGAATCTGGAATACTGAATCTCCTTTCATTCCCTGTCAGTTTTCATATATGGCAGTTTTCAAAGAAGTGCCCATGTTAGTCTCTTGCAGCATAAAAAGAATGTAAAGGTGGGGGGGGGGGGAATGTTGTATATAGGTATAGTAGGTTGAAAAGCCCATTAAAATTGCTCCTGCCACACTTTTTGTTATGCCTAAAGCTTGCTGGCAGGGCTGGAGGTAATGGGGCAATACTTCCTCATAGTATTGTTATGTCATTACTTTGATAATATCAAGAATAATGTGCCACTAAATTTACTAATGGGAATGACATTAATGTGGTATCCATGTTACTGGAAGGAAGGCTGAAGATCTAAACTCGGGGGGGTTGGTGTATTTTCTTCTTCTCCCTGGTCACAGAAAGGAAATGCTTTTAGTACAAAGATGTCTTAGATAGAAGTGAAATACAATAATACAGCACAACATAATAAATTCTACTTAATTTATATTAATGCTCTGAAATAAATCCTCCATGGCAGGGCTGCCCCAGCTATTTTTCTACCTGGATGATACCCCTTCACCACACCATGCGCAAATCCCAGTTGGATTGACAAGTGGATATTTAAATAGTGATGACAGGACAGTATCCTTAACCACATCTGAGGCTGACAGGATAGCCAGGTGACCTAGAATGGACCTCAATCAGAGGGGAACAGGCAAGAAGTTCAGGGTGAATATCATGGGAGAAGGGCTGCAAGTTGCCTTACTTTGCCCAACTTTGGTTCACCTTACAATAAGTCATACACAAGAGGAGAAAACCGATATAGATGAGCCACCTTAATTCAGCTATGATGGAATGAGAGTTACAAACTATATCAAATCATACCTGTTGAGGAATATGCTACTGACATCATCATGACTAATTGGTGGTTTCTTTGAACTCGCAGCCATTCTTAATGGTCTTAGAAAGCAATTAACAAGGATGTAAAGTTGATGCACATATTCTGATTCAGCCTCAACCATGTTGAAAACAATCTGATTTCTTTTGCGCATGCTCTCTGCATGTGGGGAACAAATATAATCTTGGACTATTGTCTTCCATTTTCTTCTGCACAACCAACCTCGCATAAAACTCTGGACCTAAAAATAAAATAAATTATTTAATGAATTAAAAATTATTAATTGTTAATTTATAATTAATTTATAATTTAAAAATAATGGTCATTTACAAAAATAGTAGGTCCCTCTGAAATGTCTGACATTATTGTAAAAAAAGGAAAAAGAAATTGTGTGGGTATGCACATGTACACATGCACATGCACTTCATATATATGAAGCTAGAACAGAAACAATAGGAAACTGCCTTATACTTATAGTCCATGATGTTCAAAATTACATGGACTATTGGTATAAGTGAGAGCACCTTTCCAGGAATGCAAACAGTAGTCTTTCATAATTAACAGTTAACTGTTAATGATCTTGATTGAACCTGGGGCTGCAAACAAAATATAGAGTCTGTTTCCATTGTTTCACAGCTGCACATGTCATAATATGAATATGAAGTATTATATTCCAAACCCATCTTCTCTTGTACGGGGATTGTGTCTTGAGGTAAGGAGAATAAAAAGCCCTGGCTATTGAGGAACACCACATACACATTGCAGTTCACCCAAGATTTCAGACTGAGGTAGTGAAATAGGATCTAAAAAGGGAGTCCAAACCAGATATTGGCCAAGAATAAAAGCCAGTGTGGTGTAGTGGTTTGAATGTTGAACTATGACTCTGTAGACCAGGGTTCAAATCCGCATTCAGCCGTGGAAACCCACTGGCAAGTCACATTCTCTCATCTCAGAGGAAGGCAAAGGCAAACCCCCTTGAAATGAACCTTACCAACAAAACCTCATGATAGCTTCAGCTAAGGGTTCCCATAAGTCAAAATGATTTGAAGCACACATCAACAAACAATCAAGAATTGAAGGCTCAGTAAACTACTTGGAACAGCAAAAAACAGTAAATTGTTTGGATGCAAATATTCTAAGCTGTACATTAATTATGCTAAAAATGCCTAGGGCCACATTGCTGTGTCCTCAAGATAGGCCACATTGGCTACAGCAGTGTCACAGATTAGGGTTTTTGTCCACTTGCAATCAACTCTATATTGTTGAATATAAATATAAAAGATGAAGAAAAGGCTCAATGAGACTCTCTCTTGCTATATGCACACATACACACGCTGAAGGAGCCTCCAAGTTTTACACTCAACCTATCCACGGGACATGGCCCCAAAACCTGACCTCGATTTATACATGAGGCCGACTTATAGTTGAGTATATATGGTAAGCAGTTCTACTGTATTTCAGACTAGGCCCCTTCCTGGATATGTGATCGAAAGAGCAAGACAGTTTCCTGAACTCTAGCAGCAAAAATTAAAAAAAACATTTTCTTTAAAGACATTCATAAGTAACTAGCAGTATCTTCCCTACAGATATAAAATTTGGCTTGAGAATACAACAGTCCAGGGCTTACTGGACTAAAAATAAACTATGAATAAGGGAAAATGTGAATTATAAATGCAATACAAACAGACCTATTTAATCTACAGAGGTTATATCCGAGGGGTAAAAAGACCACCCCTAAGGGACGGCTTTAAGGCTAACCGTATGACAAGGGAGACAGTTGTCAAATTGTATTTGTAAATTGAAATTAATTTTCGGGGGGGGGGGGCACAAAAATACAACAGTTTGCAAACCTTTTTTTTTTAATGTTGTTTCAGTATTATGCTATGTCATTACTTTTCCTTCTGCTACTCTGATATAACTTTTAAGGCATATGGACTTTACCCACATATAGTCCAAATAATACTATACACCTTGGTATCTGTTGGCATTTGCTTCCAGAATCCCTCTAGCATACCAAAATCTGTAGATGCTCATGTCCCATTATATGCAATAGCATAGTAAAATGATGTTCCTTTCATAAAACTGCAAAACCAAGGTTTCCTTTTGGAATTTTTGGAGTTTTCTTCAAGCCCTAGATGGTTCAATCTGTGGGTACGAGTGTAATTTGAAGGAAAATATGGGCAATGTATGTGTGTACTCAATTTCTTTACAATGTGTGGAAGTTTACCTTTTTGATTTTTTTGATATCTGGATCTTCTTCTTCTTGGTTGCCTTGATAAGGTCGCATTCGTTCTTTAGTTTTATTGAGAGCTACAATCTGGCAAAACCAAAGAAAATTAATAAAAATCATTAGGGTTTTCAATTCAAGCCTATTCCACAATTCTTACTTGAGACCTTAATGATTTACTTTCGAGACAGTGAAGTCTTCTTAGCATAAGGAAATCACCTCCTTGGTTTTCTAAATGTTCATCCAAAACCTGAAAAGTGATTCTTTAAAACATGTGTTGGGGAAATGTAAGCCTCTTAATGCCTTTCTTATACCTCTAAACTCCTTGAGTATTAGAGGCATTGGGGGGGGGGGGGGGAACCAAAACAGGGTTTTTTGTTCAGCCTCAACCTCCACCACCACCACCAACCACATCCTTCTAAACAATCTGAAAACCTCATAAGTCACACACAGATGTAACGTCTGGTTGCAATTTTCGAAAGGAAAAGGGACAATGTGGCCCATTGCAGATGCACAGGGGAAGGGCATTGGATGCTACCACATTTGCCCTTCTGTAAAACAATAAATTGTAAAAAAAAAAAAAAAAAAAAAAAAACAGCAACAAGACAAAATCTAAATAAAGAAAGATGCTTTCCCCAGCAGAGTAGAACCAGCATCCTACATGGTTATAATACATTTTTTTAAAAATCCAAGTTCCTTAAATAACTGGGAATAACTTTTGATAAGGCCTAAAGAAACCTCCTCTGAACAAATCTTGCCAAGAAAACCCAATGATAGGTTTGCCTTAGGGTCACCATGAGTTGGGAATGACTTGAAGGCACACAACAATGAAGGCCTAAACAATTTGTAATGTATGAAGCTACAAGAAAACCAACAAAAAGGGGACTGATCAAACTGCTATAGATTTCTGCTTTCCTCAGAGTGCAAATTCCAGGATTGTTCTTGAAGCATTTAGCTCAGAGCACATATGATCTGTGTGGCTTGCATTTGGTTTATGTGAAATATTACAATATGTGCTATTCCTGCTACAGGAAAACTAAGCATAGTATCATACTAAACAGTCACCTGTAAATGCACTAAAATTGATAAAGCCCAACTACACTAATAAAAGTAATGAAGTTTATTGATAAAACTACCAAAATCTAGGATTTAACCTACTCTAATTTATAATATATGGGAATTTTGTCACTGAGTGAAGTGAAAGGTAGATTGTATTCAGTATATAAAATAGTCAGTAATTGCAGTACAGTAAAAATGAAGCAAGAAAAGTAAACTGCACTTGCTTTTGGAACATACCTCTGATTTAAGCCTTTCAATTTCTGTGTCTTGATCCTCAAGTTGATGTCGTAGCTGATTGGCTGAAATCTTTTCCGTCTCTACAATCTGAACTAGATGTATATATTTTTGCATTAATACTTCCCTTTCAATTAGGATATCTGAGTAACTACAAAGCAGAAAGGAAACATTTCAAGTTATCAAACATGATAGAAACCTTTGTGATCACTTTATGAACATGTAAATTGAAGACACTTCTAAATCACATGCTTAATACTGCAGTAAACCAACATCAAGCATAGCCAAGAGATATCAGAGAATTCGCTTTTAATAATAATATTTTAAATTTAAATTTTGATTTTAGGAAAATGATTAGTTGAACTTGATCAGGAAATGGCAGTTAGATTTACAAATTGTCCAAATTCACATTTCCTGAATACATATCAACAAAAACATAATTGTCTTTGATATTCAAACTTCTTTGCATTTTGCAATATAATTTTTTAATCAAAAATGTGTGCAAAATGTGCATATTAGGAGAAATCCACACAAACTCCCTGCCCAATTTCTTTAAGCTTGCAAATTGATGTAGAAATAGGATCCCTCTCCAGAGGGAAAGAAGAACCACTGGACCTCATCCCCTTCCCACCACTTTCCCCTTTTCCTTTTCCTTTTGTGTTGTCTCTTTTAGACTGTAAGCCTGAGGACAGGGATCCATCTAATTATAAGATTGTATGTGCAGCACTGTGTAAATTTACAGTGCTATATAAAAGAAAGAAAGAAAGAAAGAAAGAAGAAAGAAAGAAGAAAGAAAGAAGAAAGAAAGAAAGAAATTGACATCTGGAATAATTAGAAATGGAAAGAAACTCACATTCACAAAACAACCTACTTCTGCTTTTGACTGTTACACTTTCCCATTATTTTCAGCAAACTGTAGGTACTCCATACATTTATAGGCATTTATTAATTGCATGCATTGGCAACATACCACTCTTTTAGCTTAAGGGCCCAGGATGGAAAATGAGGTCACCAAAATATTATTAATTTAAATAAATTACTGATACATACTAATATTAGAATGTGTGTTTTATATGACTGATATTTATACACTGGAAGAATGAACAAGGGAGTTCTAAAACATTGTTCTAAATGTTAAGAATTAATGCAAGCTGTTGCCCTTGAGAACTATGTTTGGCAAGAGCATTTCATTTTATAAAGCTTTTGAAGGAAAGTAAGTAATTCATTGGAATCAGTACTGAAATGCTTCAGCTATGCTTATATGAATTTGTATATGGGATGCTAGGACAAAGCAACACCGCCTTCCATAAAAAGATTCTATTCCTGTATATTTTCTTCCCCACACTCCAAATCCTTTCACTTTGTTTCATTGTCGCCTACCTAAGAGGAAAACCTTTTGTACAGGAAAAGCATTATCAACCAATTAACAGAATAATCCTAGGCATGTCGATTCTTACTGTGTTTAATGGAGTGGCCAACTTACTTGATTACAGTTTAAATTGGCTATTTTTAGAATTCTGAATTTTCCCCCACTTTGAATCTATTGTTTTTAAAAAATTAAAGAATTTAGGGAATTTAAATGTCAATCTATTCTTATTCAAACTAAACAAAACTATTATAAACTATTCATTATGATATAATGGTATTCTATCAATCAATGGGTAATTTGAGAATTATCATTAAACTTGCTTGCTGGCCTGGAAAACAAAGTCCTATTAAATTAAATGGGAATAGCTCTTCAAGTCATTTTCTCCTGTGCAAACATAATAGTTATCTCTGTTACCATCATTATCATCACCACCATCACTGGAATAAAAACAATACTGTAGTGTACTCTGTTTCCAGGCAGCATGGCTAGTAGTTACACTGAGTGGGGTATTCTAGTAGTTACAGGCAAAAAAGTAATTTGCCCAAAATGAGAAGAATGGCATTTGTTTGAGAAGTAGCTACGAAATTTGTATCACCAACACAATACGATGTTTGTCATATTATTACGTATTGGAAACTGTAATGTGGAAATCAGCTTCCCTGGTGATTCATTGATGTAAAAGTCAGATCAGGACAGTGACCCATAGACTTGTTAAATCATGTCAGTAATGTGGAAGAGAATTCAAAGAAATGGTCAATATCAAGAAGATCCAGTGCTATGAAGCAATATTTTATACTGCACAATGGCCAAAAACTATCTAGGGAAAAACAGCTGGAGCCCACGCTAGGGATGTGTATGACTTATAATGAGCAGTCCTGCTCAACTGGAACATAGTTAGCTTATGTTCCTGCCATATTAAGCAAAGCAGTGAACCAGACAGAGCTGAGAAGGTCTTCACAGACCTGTATTTAGTAGAAGGGCCAGTGTGTTCTAGTGGTTTGAATGTTGTACTAAGCCTCTGGAGACTAGGGTTTAAATCCTCACTCAGTCATGGAAACCTCCTGGGAAGGAAAAGGCAAACCCTCTCTGAACAAAGGGGATGGACAGACCACCCCAAAAGGGCGGTCTGGAGCTGCTCATTTTTGCTCCCGAGGGACACCGGAGCAGCCAAACCCCACAATGTCCCTCCACCGTAAAAACAACCTGCTAAAAGCAGGTTCGTTTTATCGTGTGGTCCAGATGCTGTCAGTGCACTGGGACATGGGGATGCTGTGCTGCACTTGCATCATGACTGCAGCCCCCATGTGGATGGGAGGCCACCATGACGGCAGCACCCGTATGTACCAGGGTTCGGGACCATATAGTTGCTGTGCACTCTTGAACCCTAGAATCAGCACCAGCACGCTGCTTCCCACCCATATGTACTGGGTCAAATCTTGCCCCTCCAAAAAAAAAAAACTGTGATAGCTTTGCCTTAGTGTATCCATAAATTGGAAACAACAAGGGCACACAACAACAACAAATATAGCATGTAATGATGTGACAGCATAAGCATAACCAAATCAGAGGATATGAGAATTTTAGAGATTTCCTTATGAGTAATGTGAGGATGCACTGACCACTGAGAACTACTGCTGAGGTTTCTGGATTAGAATTCTTGTCTCTCTCAATAGGAGAGAGAAGCAGACCTACAGCAGATGATAATGTTAATGCTACTTTGCAATGGTGGTAACACCCCTGAAGCCACAATAAGTACACAAGAAAGCTGGAAATTCTCTCTAAGTAAATCCCAAGTTTGATTGGTCAGAAACTAATTGTAGTCACTGGAGGTTGGTTTCATACCTGGCTTGGTGAATAGCCTCTACCCATTCTTCTCCATCTGCTTCCTCCTCACAGCGGAGCTCAAGTGGCTTCTGTCCTTCATGTCCAAAAAGGACAGTGAAATAGTACTGTCAAGTTGTAAAAAAAAGAAAAGAAAAAATAGTGTTTGAACACAACCATTTATACAAAATTGAACAAGATACAAACATTTAGAATACTATTAATATAGTCAACACATTCTATTCATTCTAGCTCACAATTTTAAAAAGTGTGCATTTTCAAAATGAGAAAACATGGCTCCAGCATTCTTTTTTCTACTGTGGACAAGAGGTGCTGGTGGGAATCCTGCAAGATGGATATAAGGGCCTTAAGGAAGAAGAAGAGGGAAGTGTATATGTTGCATTCAATTCATTTGCTTATTTGTTGTCTAAAGTTCTAACTTTGTTTTGCTTTGTTGTTAGGAAACAAACCTTTTTGCAACATGCAATCAATTAATAATATAATAAATTCAAAACAACAACAACAACACACACAGAGTTAACATCTTTAGTCTAATAAGCCATGCATTATTGCTTTCCCCAAACCCACTCCCCCAAAGTCAACCTTGAGGAACTATAAAAAGATATTAAAGGGGCAACAAAAAAAGGATTAAATGCAGGGTCCTCATCCTATTTGAGCCTGTCATATCACCCTCTTTCAGATTAATAAAATGCCTCACTTGCAAAAGCACATTAATATTGCTTGATATCAATATGGCTTGATATTTTTGTTGCCTTATTTCCATAAAAGCAACTTAAAAAAAACCTGCTCCTGCCCACCCCACATTCACTGACCAGTACTGAATGAGCTACAGTTTGCCAGACTGCTCTCAAATCCTATGCAATGGCACCATGGAGGTGAACTCGGCCACAGACTTATCACTCTCCAGGTGCCTTTGGGTGCTCACCAAGGTATTCTGTTTCATCGCTTTGGATGTTCACATGATCTACCAAGCCATTACCAAAAGAGTAAGTCAGTGAGACAAATTAATGCCAAACTCTCTCAAATGCCTGGAGAGTAAAAAGGAGATTGGAGGGAGGTGGAACCTAGACCAGTCAATAGCATACAGAAATTTCCTGTTCAGCCTCCAAGAGAGCAGCTAGCTATCTCTTATAGTTGCACTGGAAAAGTGGGAAGAATGCTCTGCAGATTTAAGGAGAGACCAAGGGAGCTGACAGATGCCAATTATCAGCCAATTAAAGACAAGTTTTATTAGTCATTTGTACAATGCCACTGCTCATCCAATCAGACAAAGCATTTACAGTCTTTCAACCAGCTACCAATCAACTAAACTCAGCCATTTATACTTGGGTTTTATTGGTGCATGATAACTGCCCACATGTCTTTTTTTCACATTGCACCTGGTGATCCTTATCATCTGTCAATAGGAGACAAACTTTACTAGTGTTTTAGGACTGGCTGGAAGTTAAGCAGGATCAGCTCTGATTTTTACTTGGATGGGAGACTGCCAATGAATGCCAGGTGCTTGGGCTGAATTTTAGATGAGGAAGGAATTGGCAAAACTACTTCTGAGTATTTCTTGCCTAAGAATACCCTATGACATTCTTGGGATTATCATAAATTGACAAGCAACATGAAGGCACAGACAGTCAGCCAACATCAAACATTACCCAGCATGATCAAGGTCTCTTTCACTAATTAAGTCCACCTTGTCAGCTTTCTGGTTCTTTTTACTCTCTGCTAAACTCTCCTGCATTTACCTTAATTTATCTTACATAGGTGACTGAATGATGAGAACTGACTTTATAATAGGCTTATTAACTCTATGAAGACACTGTCACAGAATATATTGATTTCCATTCTTTCTTCCAAAATTCAGGCTCTAGAGCTTTAAATTTTGCAAAACATATACAGAAATAGCATCCAGCCTGTAACATTCTCATTAGTTAGGCACCCACTACAACTGACACCTTCATTAATCTCTTGAGGATAGGGGTCAAATCTGCCTCTGGCATGTGGGTAATACATAGCATTAGACAGAAAAGTGTAATGTGCTGTTTTGTTTTATTCTCCATTTCTCTCTTCCTTTCTCATGCAGACAGAATTTAATTTGTTGTTGTTGTCCACCCTCAAGTCAATCTTGACTCATGGCGATCCTGTGGATAAGACATCCCCAGGATTCCCTGTCCTGCACTGTTCTGCTTAGTTCCTGTAAACCCATACCCATGACCTCCTTTAAAAAATCCATCCCTCTAGCATGTGGCCTTCTTCCCTTTCTACTACCCTCCTCCTTTCTTAGCATTTTGTTTTTTTTCCAGAGCGTCATGCCTTCTCATGATGCTTCTAAATTATGAGAGACTCAGTTTTGTCATCTTGGCTTCTGGGTTGATCTGCTCTAGGATACATTTCTTTGTCTTTTTGGTTGTCCATGGGATCCTCAGCACTTTTTGCCAGCATCACATCTCAAATGAGTTTATTTTCTTCCTATCTTCTTTCTTAACATGATAATAGGGAATACAGTTGGCCCTCCTTATCCATGGATTTTTTATCCATGGATTTGAGCATACACGGCTTGAAAATATTCCCAAAAAGTATAAATTCCAAATAGCAAACCTTGATTTTCCATTTTATATGTAGGACACCATTTTGTTGTGCCATTACTGTATATTTAATGGGACTTGAGCAACCACGGATTTTGTTATCCACGGAGGGTCCTGGAGCCAAACCCCACAGATAACAAGGGCCTACTGTACAATGGCTTGTATGATTCTAAACTTTCTGCTCAGTTGTATATCTTTGAATTTTGGAATATTTCCTACTTCTTTCATAGCTGTGCTTCCCATTCTCTCCATGTTTTCTTAAACCATTAATTCTCATTACATTACATTACATTGTGTCTGTACTCTTTGATTATAAAACAAGTTATAAAGTAAGAGATTTATTTGGAGGGTTGTTCAAACTGACCTCTCCTTTTGAGGTGCTTTTTCTATAGACCCCACAATTTCTTTATACAACTGCTTTCAGGGAAACTGTTGTTTGTTAATTACATTAATAACGATTTGGGGAAGATGCTTTATAAGGGCAACTTTTCTTATACAAGTATGAATTAATTTGGAAAAAAATATAAAAATTAAAAGCTACTAACCTTAGAAGTATTTCATTTGCACGGAGGTTACATGCAAGCTGGTGTTGGTAGAAGCAGAACATAAGCACCAGCAGGGCGATGCTTACAACAGATATGCTTCTCATACCCAACTGTCTTCTGCTACTTCCTTTATATTATTACTTTTTAATTAGCATCAGATACATTATGAACCAATTAAACTTTTTTGTTGGCTCTGAATATAAAATTAAGTCATTCATGTGGAATTAAAATTATTATTTCCTCAAATGGGTGAAAAGGATGCCTAACTAGCACTCTTGAAAAATAGCAAATATTGTCACCTCAAAGTTAAGCAACAAACTACAAAGATACTGTGACTATAAGATAGTATTAGAACTACAGTACTTGGAGACCATCCTTTTCCTGATAGTCAGGGATATTCAACTGAATTTTTTTCATTGTGAATTAATGACTAGACCTTACTCTCTAAACATGCACTTCAGTTAGCGTGAAGGGCAGATATATTGTGTTGTGACAATGAATATTTATTTTCATAGGGAGCAAAGAAGATCTGTAAACTGACTAAAAGTAAGACATCCTGGGGTGCAATTGCTTTCTTTGAAAAGCTGGATGCAGAGTTAGTGGTTATGCAATATACACTTAAGAATTTATCTGTGTGTCCTTTTTCCCCAAGTGCACTGTTTATGTCTCTGTAAATAAAACAAATAATACAAATGTTCTCTAATAGTCTCTCTTCCTATTGGTGTAGAGCAACAATATTTTTAAAACTTGGTTTCAGTGTGGATTTCTTTCTGCATAAAGATCATCTTAACAAACTCTATACAACATAGCAGTACAAACGTCTATCTAGAAGAATTCTTACAGAAGTTCAACTCTCTCTTGTACATTGATTGGACAAAGGCTTTTCATCAACAGACATGTATTAGTCTGTTTTTCTAGGCTAGGGATACCCTTTCAGTTACTGTTGGTTAAAAACTACAGAGAAGATGATAGCTTATTTTTATTACTAGTTGTATCACCCGGTGTTGCTTAGGGAGAATCACTGATATAGTTAATAATAGCTCAGTTTCAACTGCTCTGGGAAATGAACTTGACACCACATTGTGGGAGCCACATGCACAGGACTATTTAAGGCCTGCAAATCCCAAGACTTCCTGTTTTCCTCCTGCAAGACTTTCTGTTTCATGAGATTTCGCTGTGACCTGGGGTGAGATTTTGCCCCCAGTCTCACCCCTAGTCCCACAATGGGCAGATGGCCTTGTGAGGCTTGCCCAAGCCATCCAACTGGTGCCAGCCCCATTCTTCAGGTGGACACTTTTTGGTACTCAAATGTTCCTCAAATTGCACATCAGCCTCAGTTGTCACAGCATACCTCTCCTGATCACACACTCTTCTCTGTAACACACTAAACCACATCTCTATATGAATGAAAATTCATACCTGCTCCCAATATGAATTTTGTGTATGCTATATGTATTAAATCTGACCGACTTGATATCCTCTCGAAATCTGGTGAAAATCTCTCTAGCCATTAATGGGAGGTATGATAACAGGCAGAATCTTAATTTTATTTATACAGCATTGCAAAACATTTTAAAAGTTAACGTTTGAACTCATTTCGTCAAACTTTTCTTGAAATGATGTGCCACATGAATGAAAATATAATTGTAACATTCATGAGAGCCCTCCAAACTGAATTTCTTGTATACCCCATATATAAAGTCATATCATTCTAAACAAATTTGGTGAAAATCTAATGAAAAATTATTGGAGTGCCCCTTAGAGCAGCTCCACAGTGCATTTTGTCTTTGACACATAGCGTATGTTTTTAGGCCACAGCATCCCAAGCATATCCTTCACATTTTATGAAAATCCAGACAAAAATATAATTGTGCTCCCAGACACCTCCAAATCAGTTTTGATTACAGATATGGCCTATATTTTAAGTTGACTGTTCTAACACTAGCTGCCTAAATACCCTAAAGGCACAAGATTCTGACTGATCTTAAAAGCTGAGCAGAGACAGCCCTGGTTAGTACTTGGATAGAAGCCCACTAATGAAGACCAGATGCTGTAAGATATATTTCAGTGGAAGCCAGACAAGGATTTTACACTTTAGTCCCTTCTGGCAGAGCCAGTCACAAAAATAAAGGATGCAATGAGCTGATTTTCTCAGCAACGTGCACTTAGGGACCAATGATGACACTGACAAAATTTCATCAATATGCCATAATAACTTCTGGTTGATAATTATTACTTTACAATACCCCCTCGTAAGGCGCAATCTGCAGACTTCTACAATATCAGGTATTTGGAGGGTCAAGATACACTGGGGAAAATGTATAAATCTAAATAGTTACTACATAGAGATAAGTTAACAACTACAAATGAAAACAAACTTTCTGTCAATTTTTTAAAAAGATGATCATTAAACTTTACGATACCCCCTCGTATTTGTTTTCTCCACAATGGGCAGAAAACTGTGGTAATTATGTTTTCTCACTTATGAGTAAAATAGTTGAATGCCTACATCTCTGACACCAGTAGCTTTTTCCAAGACTTATTGCAGTAGCAGAAGGGCACACTGTACTCAGTTATTCATGTTCCAATACATTTTGAAAGCCTATGTTTCACCAAAAAAATACCAAAGAAGAAGGAGAGGGAGAGTTGACTAGAGTTGTTTATATGGGTAGTGTAGAAAAGTTTACAGATATACTAATAAAAAAATATGTCAAGTTGCCAAAATTTCTTTCTGGAGTACATCACACATTTTGCAGATTTTGTATCAGTACCAATGAGAAATTTGTAGTTTTGTAATTTTGCACAGAAAACTTCAGTGAAAACAATAAATTTAACAACAAATTTTATTCAGTTTAATTTATGCTTGCTGTGTACCTAATTGGGTCATTAACTGTTTGAATGTCTAGCAGCAGCTCACATTAGAAAAGGGAAACATTTTGTTATCTCTGCAGTTTTGTCATAAAATTTAGTTAAATAAAATTTTCTGCAGCTGATGTAGAAACATCAGTAGGGGTTGTGACTGGAGAGTTAAAAATTGGAGCCTTACATTTCTGCACTTTCTCTTTTTTTTAAACATCATTAGCTTATCCAAAAAATGTTCAGCAATATCATATGGTGCATATCTCAAAGTTATATTGTGATAATTAGTTTGAGAAACATGACGAAAAGGTGAGATTCTCAGGACATAAATTCAAACTTAGTCCATATATCTAGCTAATGATTTGGCTGCTAATATTTGCTGCATGTGGAAGGACACTCCCTGTTCTACATAGTAATACTACATTCAGAAAAACAAATTGGTTGTCTAGGAGGCTCTGCATGACCCAGAATCCTGCTGACATTCCTCTATCCATGGAATCTGTGATGAGGAGCAAGGAGTGCTTGTTTTATGATTAAGTCATAAAACTAGTTTATGAGAAAATACATGTACACAGTATAAATTCTTGGTTAAAGTATGTGATCCTATAATGGTCTGTTGCAATCCTTTCATAGGAGACTGACAAAAGCAACCACACTCTACATTAATTGGCTCTTCTCATTGACAAAACTAAAATAGTGAGCCTCTGTTTCTTTGTATTACCTATGTAAATCTCAATCTAAGGCCCAATTCTTCAAACAATCTTGGGCTTATAAACTGTGGTTTCTTAATATGAGAAAAAGCTGTGCATCCACATGCTTTGTCCTCAATCCTTCTTTCTCATGGCCCCAACATCTCTCCTGGTTTATTAAAGCACAGTTTTGCATGGCATTCTAAACAGCAGTTGGTCGTTCAATTGCTATTTACAAACCTGAATTGATATTGAAGGGGAAACACCTCACTCAAAAATGACAGGGTAAGGTCCCTCCACTTAGATCAGGACCACCCTGATTAAAACATAGTTTACTGGTACATATATCATTGAAAACTATATTTTGATAAGCTAGGATTGAAGTAGACCATCTGTGTGTAGGACATAGAAAAGCAGAATGCTTAGTTTATTGACCCAAGATTGTTACTTCTGAATGAAATCTGTGTCTGGCTACATATGGTGCTTACATGTGATAACAACCCAACAGATGAAAGCTCTGTCTTGAAAAGTACAAAGAGGGCTCACCATCCGGCAAATAAAGATGGAAAGGGGTTTTTTGTGAGTGGGGGATGCGTGAAATCAAATCTTTTTTAAAACAAACAAAACCCCAAGCCATTGGCTATCCTTCATCAGCAGTTTTTCATCTCTTTCTTAGCACTGCAGGTATCTTTCTTTCATCTTTGTCCCTCCTAATTCCTAAATAAACATGTCCTGTGATAAACATAGGGCATTTCCTGTTTAACTCTAGTTTAACTCTCGTTTAAATCCTGTTTGCCCCCTAGTGTGATAAAGCAGCTAAGGAAAATAGTTTCAAACAAGACAGATCAAGGGGAATAAATAAGAAGGGAAAAGATGAACAATGACTTTTCTATTACTAGTATTAGATATTTCAAAACATTATAGTATTCTACCTTTGTCAGAATTTTCAAAAGTCAAAATCTTCGCATGTTAAATATTAGATGTATCAGTGCTCTAAAATTGTAGACTAGGGTAGGAATTGTGTGATTCTCTGGATGTTGTTAGTAGGATTGCCAGCTCAGGATTATTCCAGACCCTGAGGTTTCTGGACCCAAACCTGTGTGTACAGATAGCCCCTGATGATGTCAAGCCTAGCCATTAAGTACCAGTCACAGCCATTCATTCAAACACATATACACAGAAATAATTTCTCTGTTTGGGAATTAATTTTAAGTAAATTTCTTTCCAGATCAAGTTGAAATGAGGAGATTATTCCTTCTTCCTTGTTTCTGGTGACAGGATAAAAAATATGTAATGTAGCCTAAGGCGCATGCACACACACACATTTCTAGCCAGAAGGTGACTGCAGAGCAGAGTGGAGGCACTTCAACAACTAGAAGGGAAGTAGGAAGCTATTTACTAAGTACATATATGGACTCTCTGGAGAATCTTTGCAAGTTGCAGCAACAAATGAATTAATCCTTGCCAACTGTAGCAAACTGCTTCTTTTATAGCTGAGCTGGAGTTATGCACAGAATTTTTTCCTCTTGCATGTAGCTGAGCTCACTAAAACAGAAGAATTTATCTCCTGACTGGAGATGTCTGATGAAAACTGGAAACTCAAGGCCAGCCCTTAAGAACTGACAACCCTAGCTGTTAATTTGCAACTCTCACTGGCTAGGGCTGCTAGAAGATGCAGTCCTACAATGGCTGGTGATCACCTGATTCCCAGCCCTGTTGCATACAAAACACCACCAACAAAATAATCTTTTAAAAATACCTGCACTGTCTTGGATATGTAGCACCACCTAGTGCTACTGCAATACCATTTCAAAATACTTCAAAATGTTGGAGTGGTACTTTCATGTACATAAAGTCCAGAATCTATTGGATGCATATACTTTATGTATTTGAATTAAATCCAATTGCTAGTCCCAACTAGGATAGACCCATTAAAGCAATGGAACTTCTACAAACTTTGATTTACCAAATATCAATTTATTCAATGGGTTGGCAATTGGATTTAGGCTACAACTTGCCTAATGTTGAAGACTACAAGTACAAATACCCAACCATGACCAAGCTGGCAGGGAGATGCACAATTCAGTCATATTTCCACAGATATCCCTCTGGTTCTACCACAGTTTATTAGCAGATAAATGGGTATAAGATTATAGTCCTAACACCTAAACTAAATTTTATATAGTTCATCATAACCAATCCTTGAATTTGTTTGGTGACAGGTCACACTAGTGAACGCAGCTGTGTGTGTTTCATGGTTAGTATTCCATGCTGCTGGTAGGGTCTCCATCTCAGCAGGCTTTTGCTGAGGAGCCAGACTAAATGTGCCAGACAGCTACTGGGCAGCAGTGGGGTCGACACCGGCAGAGAAACTCTCAGAGGCAACAGAAGCTAACACATTTTAGTACCACGCAGAAGGAGGCCAGTAAACCTCTTTTGAATGTCATCAAAACCATATGTTGAGACAATCCAAAACAAAACAAATCATAGTACCAGAAAATGAGAATCCCAGGTTGGAAAGCATTCAAGAAGGTACAAGGGTAGAGCATAGGACGTGCATAAGTAGCACTGTGGCTAGTGACACAACTGGATTCAAACCAAAACTAAGTTCCAGTGTTTCACTCAGACAGGACACCGCCATCTGGACAGGACAACACCATGATGTGCCCCCCTCCCCGTATGGATTAGGATTCTGGAGCATGTGGTTGCTGCACACTCTGGAACCACGTATCGGTACTGGCATGCTGCTTCGGGCCTGTCTGTCTTGGGCCATAGTAAAACAAAAAAACTGAACATATAAATATTGCAATACTTGGAGCAAGCAAGCTCAAGTGGTCAGGAATGAGATGTTTTGAGTGAGATAATTACACAATATTTTACTCAGGAAATTAAAATCTAAAGAAGAAAAGACATGGCATTAATAGAGAAGAGAGGTGTAGCAAAAAATAGCCTAAGAATATACCACAAAGTCTGAATAAATAATATCAATAAGACTTCAATGAAAACCTAGCCATATAACCTTGATCCAAGTGCATACTCCAATTAAAGAGGTAGAACAAAAAGAAACTGAAAGAGTCTTATGCTGGAGTTCAGGAGGAAATTGATCACACAACAAATCAGGACGTCTTGCAATTGGAATACCAAAAAGAAGAAGAAGAAGAAGAAGAAGAAGAAGAAGAAGAAGAAGGAGGAGGAGGAGGAAAGAAAACAGTGGCCCAAGACAGACAGGCCCGAAGCAGCAATGGATGAGCTCTAATATAGTCTAATATATTATAATATAATACAGCGGAGCCACATGCATTTAGTTGCCACATTGCCAGGCAGTCTGTTTCACCCCTATGTGATATAAAATATTAACTGTTTTTATTGGTAATATTCCTGAAGAGGTGTACCTGGAAATACAATGGACTGATAAAATCCTTATTTTTTATGCTTTTCAGATTTCATTGCCCTATATTAACCCTCTCCTCTTCATAAGAAGCTCTATATATGCAAGCAAATAATACCAGACAAATACAGGTTAGAAATAGAATGATATGGATATAAGTATCTACAAAAGGTGGGATACAAATAACTTCATGAAATAAATTAACATATAAATAAATCCAAGGTGATGTTTTTAGTGAAAATATCACAGAATTCCAAAAGGGCAATATGGATTGTGTCCAGCATAGATTCAACTAATTTAAAAAAATTTAATGGATGTCCATGCAACTCTTTTCTTCACAGCTTACTAGTAACTAATCAATGTGTAATATTTTCAAGAATCAAAATATTTAGAGTGAAGTTTAAGTGAAATTTTATTTCCTTAATTCAACCTTAAGATGCTAAATGCCCCAAAGACACCTGATCCTGGTTGATCTTGAGAGCTAAGCAAGGTCATCCCTGGTTAATACTTGGATTCCAATGACTACCTGGTGCTATAGGCTAAATTTCAGAGGAAGGAACTGGAAAAACTATATCTGAGTATTCCTTACCTTAAAAAAAAAAACAACCTATGAAATTCATGGGATTACCATAAATCAACAGGCATCTTGCGGGCACACACACACACACACACAATTCAATATTAAAATCTATGGCTCTTTAACTGAATCGGTGGATAAAATCAGTAAGATAAAATAGAGAGGTTTGCAGACAGTGTTCTACAAACTGACAACAAAATGTTAAAGGTACAAAATGACTTTATGATATGAAGTAACTCCAATAAATGAAGCATTTAAACCATTATGTATTTTGTCAGGAAAAAAGAATATTCTAATGGTTCTTTCTCAATAACACACTGCAGAAATAATCCAATTTGAGATCACTTTAAATGTCCTGGCTCAATGCCAGGGAATCCTGGGAACCGTAATTTATTATGGTACCAGAGGTCTCTGACAGAGAAGGCTAAATGTCTCACAAAACTATAGTTCCCAGAATTCCCTCGCATTGATCCAGGGCAGTTAAAGCAGTCTCAAACTTAATTATTTCTGCAGTGTGTTTTAGACCAAAGTCACCTTGACTTTGCAAGCAGCACTGTACTGTATCTTAATGTCAAAGCAATTATTTGTATAGACATAACACTGACTACTATTTTAAATTATTCCTTGCCCTCAAGATATTACTTCATATTCAGATTTGCCAATTAAATATAAGAAAGGAAATCTCACCATTAATAGTTCTACTTGGGTAAATATAACAAGAGTTTCATTCTGTCTGCTCTAGACTTACTGTAATGCATATGCACACACCATAAAGCATAATCCAGTCTGTGTCCAGACAGTGCACCAAGCTTAGGTACATGCTAGCTAAAGGCATGTATATATAATCCTTCCATTCTGTATTACATAAGTATGCAGTGCCCACACAACACCATTCTGTCCTATGATGGAAAAAGCATGATCTATGGTGCCTATGGACTTCCAGACATGATTACTACAACTGGGCTGAAGTGAAATGTTTGCTCTTCCCGGCTTAAAAAGAGAATGTCCTATTGTACCACTCTAACTCAAATCTCCCTCAGCCTGTTTAAGAATTATACCAAGTTACAAATCACTTTATAAACATCCTATTACAAATACACTACACAGGAAAAACAAATATTTTATTGTTTCTAAATTTTTAACCAGGACTATAACTGCACCTGCACAGTATTCACTGATACATCTGGCAGAAATTCAAGGCAATTTTATTTTATTAAAATTTATAAAGCCATTATCTAAATGTACAATAACAGTAGGAAAAAGGCACTCAAAAAGAAATTGCATGCTGGGAAACATGCCACAACCAATAATGTATTGCCACAGGGATAACAATTGAAAGACAGTTATGCTATAAAATGGGTTAACCTACAATTGCTCTGATTTTAAAAGACAGGAAATGCTCTGGTTGTATTTACTATTGAAAAACATCTTTCCAGGTTGTATCAACAAGACAGTTTATGTATTGGAATAGCTGAAAACTAATTTTGCAATGCAAACTGCCACCACTTGCTACCACAAACATAAAAATCCACTGGACTTCAATCTGGGGAACTTTGGGGTACACCACTCAGCCAGCCATATGTAAAATGGCAGTATTAGTAACCTATTTCATAATTGCAAAGATTCCAAATGTCTGTAAGTTATGTGAAACTGATCGAATGTTCTGTGTTTTTCACTTTGTAATAGTTATTTCCCTTTACCTTTTTATCACCACCTATTACTATTTTAATAAAATAGTAAGGACTTAGCTTTGTGGAATTTATTATCAAAATAGTGGTAGTAATACATTTTGTGTTCAGAACTATTCCATGCTTTCCCCATTGAAACACCTACATTGGGAGGCCAGGTTAACTAATTATAGCATGGTACTATTTTTTTATTTTTTATTTTTTGGTATTTTGGACAAGGCCTTTTGCACAGGTATTTTTCTGGCTGTACATCAACTTAAGGACCATGCTTTGGTGTGAAATCCAAAACTGGACTTCCAACAGCAGAACCCAGCAGAAGCAGGAAGGGCACCCAGGAAAACATGCTATTTAACATCTACATGAAACCATTGGGTAAGATGATTTGGAGACATGGGGCGGGGTGTTATGCTGATGACACCCAAATATACTTCTTTATGCCTCCGACTGATGCAGTGACTAAGGATGGCATTTCACCTCTGAACACCTGCCTTGGGGCGGTAATGGACTGGATGAGGGAAAACCAAATCAAGGTGAATCCAGGTAAGATGGAGATACTTGTTATAGGGACCCTGAAACCGGGAATGGAGATATGTGCACCTATCCTGGACAGGGTCACACTTCCCCTGAAAGACTGTGCCTGCAGCTTGGTGGTGTTCCTTGACTCATCCCTCCAGATGACAGCTCAGATAGATGCGACAGTCAGGAGTGCCTGCTATCCGCTTCGGCTGATACGCCAGCTGCGATCCTTCTTGGAACCAGGCGACCTTGAAACAGCAGTACATGTGCTTCTAACCTCCCAGCTTGACTTCTGCAACACGCTGTACATGGGGCTACCCTTATGCCAAGTTTGGAAACTTCAATTGGTCCAGAACATGGCAGCCAGACTGGTTGCGGGCACTCCACAATCAGCCCACATTACTCCAGTTCTAAAATTGTTACATTGGCTGCCTATTAGTTTCCGGGCAAGGTATAAGGTGTTGGTTATTACCTTTAAAGCCCTACATGGCTTGGGTCCTGACTACTTAAGGGAACACCTCCTCCCCTACAATCCACCCCACACCCTTAGGTCCTCTGGGAAGTAAAAAAGACTAGATTATCAGCAGTGACCCAAAGGACCTTCTTGGCTGCCGCTCCTAGTCTCTGGAACAACCTGCTGGAGGATATCCGCCACATTACCACTCTAAAAGCCTTTTAAAAGGCCATCAAGATGGATCTCTTCTGGCAGGCCTTTCCAGACTAGCCCTGTTAGTTTTCCCCTCCCTCCTCCCAATGACCTTCTTGGCCTCTTTCCTTAAGGATAACATATTTCCTACTACTACTTTAGGACTTTGTATATAGATTTATTTCTATTTTAAATTCTTTGTATTGACATTTTAACCTTTTCCCTTGTTTAATTCCTTTTTAGATTAATGTTTTAAAATTTTATATGTCTTGGGGGGGGAGGGCAAGTGGATTTTAAGTTGACTGTGATTTTACTGTATTCTCTTTTTAATAATCCACTTTAATTCCCCACCTGGAAAAGGCAGAAGAATAATAATAATTTTTATTTATAGCCCGCCCCTCTGAACAGGCAATCGAGGCGGGGTACAACATATTTAAAACAGCAAACAGTTAAAATAGAACAGTCCCATCCCAACCTCCCATCCCTTAAAATAAGATTAAATTAACAATGAATTAAAACATAAAACACAGAACAAAACAATGCCAAAACCTACAAATTCTAGAACTGAATGGGAAGGGCTGGAATCATGGGGAATAAAAAGCTGGGAGGATTGGAGTTTGGAGCCGGGAAATATTAATTACTGTCTGGGAAGGCCTGCCGGAAGAGATGCGTCTTTAATGCTTTTTTGAAGCCATCGATGGATGCAATGAGACGCATCTCATCCGGCAGGTCATTCTACAGCTTGGGGGCGATAGCTGAAAAGGCCCTCTGGGAGGTCTGCATCAGCCTGGTCTTCATGGGCTGCAGCAGATTCCTCCCAGAGGACCGAAGTGTGTGGGGGGGTTCATACGGGAAGAGGTGGTCCTTAAGATAGGATGGACCCAAGCCATGCAGGACTTTAAAGGTTAAAACCAACACCTTGTACTAATTGGCAGCCAGTGGAGAGATTTAAGCACTGGAGTAATGTGCTCTCTCCTAGATGTTTCCGTCACAATCCTGGCTGCCATATTTTGCAGCAGTTGCAGTTTCTGGGTTAAGCACAAGAGTAGCCCCATGTAGAGCACCATGATTATTATTATTATTATTATTATTATTATTATTATTATTAACATGCTTTGTGTACCTGGTGAAACACTTCAAGGCCAGTTGTGCAGCCAATCTGAGGGCTATAAGGGGTGATGCTAAGGAAATTTCAACACTGTATAAAGTGGAACAGGAATATAACAAGCAAGCAAGAAGTGAGGCTGAAAGTGGAATATTTTTAAGTAATAGGAAGGATTGTTTAAATTCCAGTTATTATTTAACTGTTCCAGGCACAGTGAGTTTTAGTACTGTTTGCAACTTTCATATCACTTGGTCTCAGGAAAATGCCCATAAATTCAGACATTGTTATGCTTTAATCTTATGGTGTTGGCGATGTGCTCTGTGGTTCCCCTGGCCAAAACTGGCACTTGTTTCCATTCATCACAGTTCCATCTTTTTACTCTCGTTAAAAGACCTATTCCCTACCCTCATTACCTGCTCTTCTCCAATCTCTCCTAGTTTGCAATGTGTATAGTGTTCAACCTGTTCTCTGTCTCTCTATCACACACACACACACACCACACATATACACTTTCAAGTTTAATGTTTTCAATTTTCTCTTACAAAACATGGGTGTATTTATTTATTTATTTATTTTGTAATAACTTCACACTTCCAACATGCTACCATTTCCTCATAATTATAACACCAACTCTTTTTTCAAAGTTTCTGGGTTGGTAAGAGTCCTTGGGCATCATATGATGCCTCCCTGTGCCCTAAAAATAATGTTTGATCCAACACAGAAAAGAGCTTGCAGCCTTCTGCTTTGTCCTGTTGCCTCAGAGTGAACATGCAGCCATGGTATCCATCTGCCTCCAACTGATGTGGCAAGTTTGTTCTCATAATTTCAATGGTGTAGCAGGTTTGTGTCACATTTCAAGTATTCCATTCCACTGCCAGTAATACTTCCCCTATTATTTTAATTTTATAACTGTGGAACAGCAGCATGAAGCATTTCCAGTAATGCAGGTTGTTCTCTGTTTATCCACTGCAGTGCTTCATGGGATCCAATTAGTGAGATTAAAGTGTGTGAGAGAGAGTGTGTGTGCATCTGTATGTCTGTATGGGTTTCCTCCAGCTCCCATAAGTGTAAATGACAAATACACAGTGATTTTTAAAAAGGAGTTAAGGACAGATACACTTACAACAAACATCACAGAACATGTCACCCCTTGCCCCACAACAGATGCAAATGTAACGCTGCAATTCCACACCTAATAGGCATATCAACAAGAAATCCCATCTTATATTTCTGAATTAAATTTTCCTGTTAGGAAACTCAGCCAAATTTGTAATTCAAGATAGCTCTGTGCCTCTGTGTGAATCATAGTATCAGTAATGCAGTATACATTACCAAAAGGTTAATAGTTTGGCAATAGATTTAAAATCTATTCACATACTATAATTCTTCTAAGATAAAAATATTCTTATATGATTGGACACCATGCAATTAAATGGTCATATATCTATCAGGGTCAACCAGCTCTAGTCTTTATTTCATAGCATTCATAACTTATGTGGACTAAATTTCTTAATAAAAATATTTGACACTTCATTTTTCTCAGGAATGATTGTTTTGTGCATGTTAGGTGAATTTTATGCTTTGAAAGCAAAAAAACTATGCGTCAGCAACAGTGGATTCAGGCAGAAGAGTGGATTCAGGCAGAAATGGCAAGACTGACTTGCAGAGCTTAGAAAGTTATTTTTAAGACAAATGAATAAAATGAGACAAAAGTAAAGAAAGTTACTTTTAGGAAAAGTGAATATTGTGAACTCATCCACAATTCAGCAATGGTAGGATGACAATTTAGGTCTGGTGGTGCATCTACACTGTAGAAATAATGCAGTTTGACAGAATTTGAAGTGCTATATCTCCATCCTATAGAATCTTGGCGTAACTAAAGCTCTTTAGCCTTCTCTGCCAAAGAGTGCTTGTGCCTCACCAAATTACAAACCCCAGGATTCTGCAGCATGGAGCCATGGAAGTTAAAGTGGTGTCAAACAACATTATTTTTACAGTGCAGATGCATCCTTAGAGCATAATTCTATCAAGGTTCATGTATGGTTGGCTTTAACATGCCATTATATTCACTCTTCTTAATATAACATGCTCTGCAAAATTGTTTGTAGAAGTCAAGAGACAAAAGGATCCTTCTTAGGACCCATTCCTAAGAAGCTTCACATTTAAAATAAATCAAAATAACAATGTAGAAACCCACTTTCATGAAATCTATATAATTATCAATAGAATGTGAGTCAAATAAGTAAGTAGGTGATAGGGTAAGGGAAAATTGCCACACTACAAACAGAGAGCATACAAATAATTTTAAAATATTTTAACTTGTCCATTCTATGCTTTCTTAAATCTTATCAGATGTTCGACAGTGGAACGACACTCCCTAGGCGAGTGGTGGAGTCCCCTTCTTTGAAGGTTTTTAAACAGAGGCTGGATGGACATCTGTTCAGAATGCTTTGATTGTAAGTTCCTGCATAGCAGGAATACCTGGTTAAGTCTCCGGGACCAGATGGACTACATCCAAGGGTATAAAAAGAGCTGGATAGCAATAATCACTGAGAACTCCTGGAGGAGGACAAACACTGTCCCCATCTTCAAAAGGGGATTGAAAAGGAGGATCCCAACAATTATCAGCCAGTTAGTCTGTCCTCAATACCAGGAAAGATTCTAGAGCAGATTATGAAACAGAGAGTCTGTTAATATTTAGAAGAGAATGACATGATCACAAAACGTCAGCATGGGTTTCTGAGAAACAAGTCATGCCACACTACTCTGATCTTTTTTAAAAAATAAAATAACCAGCTCCATAGATTAAGGGAATGCTGTAGACATAGCATATCTTGATTTCAGTAAGGCCTCTGACAAGGTCCCCCCTGACATTCTTGCAAACAAGCTTGTAAAATGTGGGCTAGACATTGCAGTTGTTGGGTGGATTTGTAATTGGTTGACTGGCCAAACCCAAAGGGTGCTCAGCAATGGCTCCTCTTCATCTTGGAGAGAAGTGGTCAGTAGGGTGCCACAGGGTTCTGTCCTGGGCCCAGTGCTATTCAACATGTTTATCAATGACTTGGACGAAAGAATAGAGGGCATGCTTATTAAATTTGCAGATGACACCAAATTAGGAGGAGTACCTAATACTCCAGAGGAGATTGTCAAAATTCAAATTAACCTTAATAGATTAGAAAGCGGGGCCAAAACTAACAAAATGAACTTCAACAGGGACAAATGTTTACTGCTCTTGGGCAGAAAAAATGAAATGCAAAGATATAGGTTGGTGGACACCTGGCTTAACAAGACTAGATGTGAAAGGGATCTAGGAGTCCAAGTTGAGTCTACAATGTGATGGGGCAGCTAAAAAGGCCAATGCGATTCTAGTCTGCATCAGTAGAAATATAGTGTCTCTAGATCAAGGGAAGTAATAGTGCCACTCTATTCAGCTTTGGTCAGGCCTCACCTGGAATACTGTGTCCAGTTCTGGGCACCACAATTCAAAAAGGATATTGAGAAGCTGGAGCATGTCCAGAGGAGGGTGACTAAATTGTGAAAGGACTGGAAACTATGCCTTATGACAGAGACTTAGGGAGCTGGTAGAAGATATGGTTGAGAGGTGATATTATAGCCCCTTTATAAGTGTTTGAAGGCATATCATATTGAGGATAGAGCAAGCTCCAGAGAACAGGACCTGGAACAATGGATGCAAGCTACAGGAAAAGAGATTCTACCTAAACATTAGGAGGAACTTCCTGACAGTAAGAGCTGTTTGACAGAGGAAAACACTCCCTCGGAGAGTGGTGGTGTCTCCTTCTTTGGAGGTCTTTAAGCAGAGGCTGGATGGCCATCTGTCGGGGATGCTTTGATTGGGAGTTCCTGTATGGCAGGGGGTTGGACTGGATGACCTTTGTGGTCTCTTCCAACTCTAGGATTCTAACATTCTATGAAAGCAGTTCTATATTTTGTGAAAACCATATCTGTTTTACAATTCATTTATTGCAAGTGCATTTGCTTTGTTGCTTTTATTTCTGCTATTACTTTTTCTTCTCCACCAGTTTTCATAGGACATTATCACACCAGCCTGTTGTCCCATCACAATTACACTAGTTTAATAATGAAAGCATGCCATTTTGGCATAATTTCTTATCACACTTTTCCCCACAATAGTGCTTTGATGATCCATGGTCTGATGATCTGTTTACCATACAGCAGAACAGTGCCTTCTGGGAGGAAGGGTGGGAATGAGTGGTTGCAGCTGCCAACCATCTCCTGAAGCTGGCTGTATGAATGTACACACAGCAGCCATTTTTGAGAAGCTGGTGGCAGTTGTGATCACAGTGAGGGGAAGAGGCAGAGGGATAGAGGAGCAAAATCATGTCCACATAAGCACCTGAAAAGCGGGCCTGCAGTGGAAGGGACTTTTTGCATGAAGGCAGTAAAGAACAGCAGCAAGACTGGGAGCCTATTCATGGGTTTTTACATCAATGAAAAGGTGCACTACAATAATGAATGGAATGCAAGGTGGCAGCAGGACAGACACAATGCCATATGATAAGTACCAGTCAAAGGCCTTTTTATCCTATTACAATTCTGCTTTTCTAGCCTTCTGAGATAAGGTCCTTAGTGCTACTCTCAGCAGCTTTGTCCAAGCACCCATCATTTTATTTATTCATAATTCCTCAAACCTTGCATAGTTCCACTCCCTTTCTCAGGATTATGTCCCATTGCAGTTGTCACTTTCTCCCACAATTACCTAGATACAATGCAATATTCAATGCATTTGGGGAAAGTAAGATTCCTTTATCCTCAAATGCTATTCATATAATGAAAGACCTTGAGATTCACACTGACAGATTACCATAGGTAATTCATCTAGACAGATTCATTTGTTTTAGAATGAAAGAAAATTTAAACTAAATAGTGCTTGTGAAAAAGAAATTTCCATTCATTCCAGAATGAAAGCACACCGCTAACTGCAAGTGGCTGAACAAGACTAATAGACAGCACCCCATTAGCGTGCTTTTAAATAACTATGTACAATGACTTGGATCCAGAATTATTGTTGCCTTAGCAGCACTTGACTACTAAACCTTTCAATTTACAGTTTCTAATGTATCCATTTTAACTAAGCTCCTGTTTCTCAAGGCTACGTCTACATCTACAGTACATCAAAACTCTGCTCTTCCTCCTTTCCCATGTTCAGTTATCAGGGAGCTCCGAAGCCAGTGAATTGCTGTTTGGCATCCTTGTAACCCACCAACATATCATCATCTCCCAGCCAATCACAGTGTCTTTATACTCTACTACCTCCTTTCTGCCACTTATTTTTCAAGCAGTAGTGCTACGTTCTAGCTTGTATTTTCTAAGCAGCAAAAGTTTATAATATTTACAGACCATTGGGTTCATCCAGATGGGGCATATATGTGAATTTGTGAATGTGAATATAAGAATTTGTTGCTGTAGTTCTCGGGATTTTTTTAAACTATCCAAATGAATATTTTCTGACAATTCTCAGCACCAACTCCAGCACTGTATTCTCACTGCCCGCGTAAGACCACATCACCAAACCATTGTAGTTGTTATTTGGAGTGATGCCTTCAAGTTGATCCTGATTCATGGTGACCCTGTGGATGAGACATCTCCTAGACTCCCTATCCTCCACTGCTCTGCTTAGGTCCTGCGAATTTATACCCGTGACCACCCTAATAGAGTCTATCCATCTAGCATCCAGTCTTCCTCTCTTTCTACTCCTCTCCACCTTTCCCAGCATCATTGTCTTTTCTAATGAGACATGCTTTATGATGTATCTATGACAACCCCAGCCATCATGGGCTTCCAGGGAGATTTCAGGCTTGATCTAGTCAAGGACCCATTTGTTTGTCTTTTTGGCTGTCTTTATGACTCTTCTCCAATATCACATCTCACATGAGTTGATTTTCACTTCTTCACTGTCCATCTCTCACATCCATACATTGTAATGGGGAATACAATGGCTTGGACAAATCTGACGTTAGTGCTCAGTTTTATATCTTTACTTATTAGGGTCTTTTCTGGTAGCAAACCATACCCCAGTATATGTCTCTCTCTCTGCGTGTGTGAAAGAACCTTAGTGCAGATCCAAGAAATCACTACACACAGCCTCCCCAAAAGCATGGAACAAATGTATATAGAAATCACAACAATTGACAAACCTCAAAAGAGCTACAGCTCATGCTTTTTTTAGACCAATCTGGGAGAGGTCCTTGTCGTGCAAATCCTGATGTCACCCTTAGGAAGAACTGTTTGCATTATTATTGTGATAATGCAGCTTAAATGTTCATAAGCGAACTAACTTTTTAGACTACAGCTCCCAGAACCCACCATACTGACCGAGAAATTTTAGTACCCATAGTCCAAGAAAGTAATGTTTCTGGGCTGTTGTTATTTTCTGATTTCTAAGACAGTTGTAGCTTGCTAAGAATCTGATGTTGCAAAGACCATGAAGTATAAACAGAGGTACTAGTTGAAAGTATGTTAAAATGTTTAAAATTTTAACATTTTAACAGAATGTTAAAAATGCAGGCATTGATTTAAAAGCACATATTGATTTAACAGAATATTAAAAAGCATGTATTGATTCAAATGGGAATCATTTATCACACATTCTAGCTTAAATTATCCTGACAGGAACCACAGGCTGTTCTCCTCCTCCATTTCTTCATCCTTCTAGCTTCACAACAAATTTACCGTTGGACCTTTGAAGTTAAACTAGGATCAGAGAAACATAATTTCTTTGAAAAACTACTCTATATCCTGTTTCTTGAAAAGGAAAATTAAAACCACGGTTAATATACAGGTTGGTAGAAGCTGCAATCAGGAATATCTACAAATGAAACTATAAGAAATGCTCAAGCCAGCATGGTGTAGTGGTTTTGAGCATTACACTGTCTAGACTACTGCACTACACACTTATAGCGCTGCTATCCCATTTTAAGTGCTCTGACTGCCTCCTGTTGCATTCTGGGATTTGCAGTTTAAGGAAGGGCATTTAGAATTCTCAGCCAGAGAGCTCTTAGGCCTCACTGAAATACAAAAACCAGAATGCAACAGAAGGTAACCAGAGCAGTGAAAGTGGAATAGCAATACTATAAGAGGATAGTGCCGATATGTGGTATGATTCTTGAGATTAGGGTTCAAGCCCCAGCTCAGCCATGGGAACCCACTAGGTGACCTTGGGTAAGTCACACTGTCTCAGCATCAGAGGATGGCAGTAACAAACCCCCTCTGAAGAAACTTGCCAAGGAAACCAATGATAGGTTTGCCTTAGGTAGCCTTAAGTGAAAAATGACTTGAAGGCACACAACAACAACAGCAGCAGCAGCAGCAACAACAACAACAACTGTCAGAGCAGCAAGACCAATGTTAACAAAAATTAAAAATTCAAGAACAATATGATCAAAAGGAAGACTATGTATAGTTATGAGCTATCCCTGTTGCCATGCAAAGTATGTCGGTGTGATTCTGTGGTAAGTTGTTATGGTTATTGACACATTCGTGATCAAATCCACTGCATTTGGGGTCTCCATAATGGGGGGGAAAGCTCTCTGTGTATGGAAACATTCATGTCTGATGCTACGCATAAGCACTTAATACCATTTCATGCAGACAAGCTGGCGAGAGTACAAGGGAGCAATAGTGCATCTGGAAAATGCATAGAGATTACCATTTTCATTTTAATCATAAAATTCAACCTTCAGCCTTGATTTGGCTTAATATCCTGGCTTGGTTTGAAGCCACAAATTGAAGATGGCTTGATATACTGTATTGGCTTGCTCTAACACCAGTACTATATGAAGTCAAAGGCTATCATGGCCGGCATCCATATGTGGCCATGTTGTAGAAGAGTGTATTCCTGATATTTTGCCAGCTTTTGTGGCTGTCATCTTCAGAGAATGCATTCACTGAAGATGCCAGCCACATATGCTGGCGAAATGTCAGGAATAAACTCTTCTAGAACATGGCCACATAGCCCAAAAAACCCACAAAAAACATTACTATAATTTATCCCATTTCAGACAAAAAAGGGAAAATTAAAAGTAGCTTCCTGTTTTGTTCATTGGGTTCTTCACATGTCCAAAGAGTGAAAAATACCGTAATACTTTTATGCTGGATTATTAAGCAAAGATGTGACAATCCAAAATACAACCAATGAATGACTTTCCTGAATGTAGTTCTCTTTCACGCAGAATGCCTCTGCAAATTGTTAGCTCTAGATCAGAGCAAAAATGGGACGAGTATTTCTGGCTTAATTTTATCCACTTAATTTCACCTGCTACCCCAGGGCATTTTCTGGAAAGTACTGGTGAAAGAAGTGGACAGTTGGGTGCTGCTGTTTGGGAGGTGCTTAAAGGACTTTCCAGCAGCAGCAGCAGCCACCACTCTTTGTTCTTTTCTTTTCCTCTATTGGGATTTTTTTTCTAATTGAAGGAACAGGAGCAATGCTAATCTTTGCAGGCATTGTTATGATATTTTTCCTGTTTCTCAATAGATCCAAGTTGAAGCAGCTTGTGCTTCAGGAAGTAGCAAGACCCCAGTACTATATGTCTAGGCATTACAGTATTTTTATTTAAGGTACTTAACAATACAATTGAGACAACAGAATACTGCTTATAATTAAATAATTATTGATCCTTTTTTAATTCTCTGTAGATCAATAGATGTTTACAGAAAAAAGCCCCGCACACATCTAAAGCATTTCTCAGCTAATGGAAATAAATATTTCCTGAGATAAAGGAAACATGTTTTGCCAGATTATTAACTAAAATTCTGATTTTTTAACTAGAAGCACCACTTTATAAAAGTTAGGTCAGAAAAAAAAACTTGCCACTCTACACCCAAATAGCACTAGAAAGAGCTTTTCCTGATATGCAACACAGTATATTTACCTTAGATGGGAATGGTTTTCTCATCTATCCCCCCCCCCCCCAAAAAAAAAAGGCCTGTTTAAAAACACAATGGAACACAATTTGGGAAGCAGCCCAGAAACTTACCACTTAGTAAAATTGTTTTAGATTTGTTCTAACAATCCTTAAAACCATTTTCCCAGTTACAGGCAAAATACCCTACAGTACTCCACCCTTTCCATAGCCTTCCCGTTCTGGGTTGTTTCAAAACAATACTGAACTGAGATAAAACATCAGAGCATATAGATGAAAATGCTAGCTGCCCACACTAGCAGTTTTCCAGCCTCATGGACCGAAAACAAGTAAATTCCCCTGCGTGGTGCTACACAGAATCTAAATACACTTTTGGAGGACTCTGTATAAAGAGTGCATGATTTTAGCATTTTTCACAAGGGCACAATTGTGGCCCTGTGGTAAGTGTGGAACAGATGATATACATGAAAATGTGGGCCAGGCAGATATAGGTGATGAACTGTTAGAAAATGGTTCAACAGATTGTTTTGACTTGAACTTTGTAAGAGCAGTAGATTTCAGAGAGGCACTTGCAGATTTTGAAGCAGAAAGGGTAGGAACTAAGAAAGCCTTGTTAGGATAGGAGTGGAAATTTTGAAGAATAACACTAGCAGTTGCACAGTTTTCTTCTACAGACTTTGTTGGGATTGGCCTTTGTTGATGATTTCTGTCTGTACAGATTATATTGGGGAGCATGTTTTTGAGCAGGCAAATATGGCTGGATGTTGCAGTATTTGTAGCTGTCCCAGTTTTAGATAACCATATAATCTGTTGTCATCAACTATTTGCTGGCAATTCCCAACATCCACAGCAACATTTTATGCTCACTCTGGGGGTGAGTTTTTTTAAAGGGGGTATATTCATACTGGATTTCTTGGCCATTCTTCCTCCCTGATGCTATGGTGGGAGGAGGCAAGTAGCAGCAATCTGGATTTTGCCAGACTGCTCTAGCTGGAAGAGGGGGCAACAGCTGGTTATCCTTGGCAACAAGATAGGAAGTCAGGTGTGATTGGATTTCCAAATTCAATAATGGTTGGCTCCATAAAGCCTAGAGAAAAGTACACTAATGCTTCCAAGCTCTGCCTTCCATAACCATTCTAGTCTTCACTATGCATCCCAAAGAAAAATTAGGGAATTTCAATGTTTTGTACACCTTTGACCCAGTATGTCGATCTCAGTAAGTTCTTGCAGGAAAGGAAGAACCACAGCTCAATGGTACAGCACCTAGCTTTGTATGCAGAAGGTCCTAGGTTCAGTCCATTCCATCTCCAGTTAAAAGGATCAGGTAGCAGGTGATATGCCTGATCCCTGGAAGATCTGCCGCCACTCAGATTAGTTTGTCCCAATTCTATTTTGAGGCTACTAGGAGCTAATAGTTCAGTAACAAAA
Source organism: Urosaurus nigricauda (assembly GCA_034509955.1). Classification (NCBI taxonomy): domain Eukaryota; kingdom Metazoa; phylum Chordata; class Lepidosauria; order Squamata; family Phrynosomatidae; genus Urosaurus; species Urosaurus nigricauda. Next base: position 45,506,665 of record JAOEGL010000002.1, on the reverse strand, counting down.
CACGACCAGAGGAGAAACAGGGTAAGTTTGAACGTTACTGCATACTGCAGACAAGAAAAATATTGTTTATGAATGTTCTGGGCAGAAGTGCTAGGGTACTTTCCCATCAAGCATATTCCTAAATATATAGCCTAAGCAAAAACACTTAAGGTGCTCCATATTGCCATCTTTGAATGGTGCTTTTATTATTTCTTTTACATTTAGCTGAGAAAGAAAATGCAAGCCAGTAAGTAGCATGGCTGTCTAGGTTTTGTAACCCAGGCAGAAGTCCACATCCAAGCCATTGCAATACAGTGGCTATATTCTACCTTGGAAACATGGGGTAGCCATGCTGTCCATACAGCAAAATAAAAGAAAATGTAAAATCCACAAAAGATTTTGTGATACACTCTTTTGTGGATTTTGGATTTTGTTTTATTATTCTACCTTGTAAATGTTTTTCTAGCCATCTCCTACTTAGCTTTCAGGACAAGTTAATTAATTAGGAGTTGCTTATGAAAAGGAGCAACAGTAACTGGATAGTTCAAACTAAGGTCTTAAAGCTCAGATGTAATAAAGTTATCTGAATTAGCTTCCAATTATGATCTCTGTCCACTGTCAAGCATTCTAGCAATCTCAGCCCCACAATTTACTTTATTAGCTGACAACACTGCCTCGAAAATCACAATGGTAATTAAGCTTTGGGCATTTCAGTTCTCTCTAACTTCATTGATTCCCACCCAGGTATATGTATAATGGCATTCCAAGTGAGGCAATGCTGCATGCATTTCATAAAGTAAACTGCAGTTTATGAAAACACAGGCTAAATAAGCTAACATAGGCTGTGCACACCAGCCATAAAGGCCAGTCTGGGGGCGGATTCAAGGTGTGGTATCCACATGACACACACCCTGACTCCACCCCCAGGGCTGTGTGATGCCACATGATGTTCCACACAGTGTGCAGTATCACGTCATTCCTCTGGTGCTGCGTCCACATGATGCAGCATCAAAGGAACACCTTAAAGCCATGGCACTGCAGCTATCACACCCTTCCCAGGGTGCGAAAAGAAGCCACTTTTTGCAGCTCCTTTTTGCACCCTGGAAAGCCTTATTGGGGCTGCGGCGTGCAGTTGCAACGGCCCCCAATCTGGCCTCCGTTTGCACAGCCCCCTACCTCTTAGTCTTTAAGGTGCTACAAGACTTTGGGCAAGTCTACACTTAACATAAAATCCAGACGGCCCTGGGTTTTCCATATTCAAAGTGACCCTGGGATTGTCTACACTATTACTACAGACCTCAAGGCAAATATCAGCAAATTTGGATTAAGCAGCCATGCATTCCCCCATTCTGAGGTAGCTTTGTGGTATAATAGCAGCACACAAACTAGTTTCCATGAAACATTTTCAGCCACGTGTCCATGGCCATTCTGCTTTATTTTCTTTTTTCCCTATCTGTCAAGCATGCAAACATACACATTCCCATCCTGATCCAAGACACAACTCTGCCTCCTTTTTTTTACAATGGGAAGAGTGGCCTTTGGCCATCACTAAATCTGAGCCAAGCAGTTAATTGGAAGTACACAGATATAGATATAAATATGTACAAAGCAGATATAATGATACCCAGTTATGCATACAAATGCAGCACTCTTTAAATGAGCTTGAACCTCCTGTCTCTTGAGAATTTTCACTTCCTGGCAAGAATCATCACATAACTGCCGCATCCTGTCCATCCTGCCCCAGGCACCACAAGGTCCTCTTTCTGCCACAACTGCAAATCCATTGTTCATACACCTGCTCATCCAAACTGTCCAGAAAAATCTGGAAAAAATTGAGATTCTTTTTTATGCAGATGCCTAAAAACCCTACATCCATTGATTGGTCAGAATATCATATGTTGGGATTGCTGCTAATTTGAAGTGAGGTTTTTGTTTTGTTTTGTTTTTGATAGTGTAGACAACCCCATCCTGCTATTCTAGTTGGTCCAGATGAACATGGCTAATGCCTTCCTATGCAGAAAACATGGCCTTCTTTTTAGCAGTTTCTAAGAATAATGACTTTTGAAGCTTGCTGGTGTCCTCATGTCCTGCTTGCAGGCTTCCTATGGTTGGCCATTGTGAAATTCTGGAAGGCTGGGTGAAGCAGACAGCACAAAAGCTCTGTGCCAGGACCACACCACCACCATTCACCCTAGGACTGTGGCAGCTGCATGCACCCAGCCTTGATCTGAGCTGCTACCGCAATCCTAAACTAGATGACAAAAAGGAGCAGTATTTTGGGGATAGAGCTATGCCTGGGGTGGCTTCCAGCCACATTTGAGGTATGCATCATCTGAACACCACGCCCCAATGCAGGCCAACAGTCACCCTTTTGGGTTATCTGTTTGATGCCCGTATTATCTCATATGAGCCTCCTTGGGCTTCCAGATCATAATGGGAAAAGCTTTCTCAGGGACATCAGGCTGGATTTGGGCTACCTTAGGAGGCTCCAGCATGGCCCTGGAGCGGCTTAGGGGCACTCAGGGGGTGCATCATGTAAATACCATGATCCTGGAGTGGCTGGAAGCTTCCCCCACCTGCCCATCTGTTTTGGGCCCAAGTGAAGAACTGTTTATTTAGTTAGGTATTTGCTATTCAAGCTAGTGTGTGAAGAGATCTTGTAGCACCTTTGAGACTAACTGAAAGAAAGAAATTGGCAGCATGGGCTTTCCTAGACTTAAGTCTACGTCCTCAGATGCCTTCATCAAATCTTCCCATCCTGATTTTACAAAATACCATGGCTATATCTTTGAATTCTTCCATTTAATCTAGTTTATTGTGTAAGGTATTATTATTATTATTATTATTATTATTATTATCCCACCCTTCTCCCAAGGCTGGGACTCAGGGCAGCTAGTAATTGCCACTCAGTAAATTCAACCAGAAAAACAGGGAGAAAACCTAAATACTGTACCCTGAAAGCCCCAGATTCCATCTGATCTTTAAAGCTAAGGAGGGTCAGACTTGGAAGGGGCACTACCCAGAAAGATCAGTTGTTGCAGTCTATATTCAGAAAAGGCAATGAGAAACAGCCCATGAGCCTCATAGCTCCTAACAATTTTTTTTAGTTTTATTTTTTGATATAAATAAAATCTACTAACTTTCATGATGTACAGTAGCTATTTGTTACATTTTAACATTGGCTTCAATACAATGTTTTCTTTTCTTAACTGAATTCACATAATGTTGCTCTAAAGATTTAAAAAAATAAAAAGAACAAAGGGAGGCATACACGCATGCACACGTAATGGGGACTGTCTGTTAAAGAAGGACAGCTGGAAGTTATGGAGTACGTAATTATTTGCCTACAAAATCCTTATCAAATTCATGGGGTCACCATAATTCACAGGGAACTTGAAGGCGCAAGCACACACACACACACATATTGTTTAATGGGCTTTCTTACTTGGTTGGGCATTGTTACTTTTATTTATGTGCTCCAATGCGCCTTTTGCTACTAGTTATGACAACACTATAATCCTTTTTTTAAAAAAAAAAAAAATTTCACTGGTGTTGGTTAAAAGTTAAGATCACTCCTAAAAGAAATAAACCTCAAACACACTCTGTCATTTTAATTAAACATGTTTAAAATGCCAAAGATAATTGTGTTTTTAAAACTGTTTAACATAATCAATGAAGTCTGCAGTTTCTACATGCTTTTTTCCATTTTAATTCACCACTGTTTCTTTATATTATTATTTTAAAATATATCTTTACAATATTAATATTCTGGCTTACCACCAAGGTAGCTACCACTTAGCTTAAAAATAGGAAACAGGACATTTCCCCCCTCTTAATATGCTCTAATATGACTAAATGTTGTACATCCCTTCTAAGTCCTTTATGTGCTAGCAATTTTGAGATTGGTTATCAAAAAGCTCTCTCAGTTCACTGCACATGTTGGGCCGTAATACTAGGCACCAGTTTGATAAGCCTTCTCCCCATCCTCCATTCCCCCTCAGGGCTTCCAAATTCCATTTGCAACATTTGCAGCAGCACAAACATAAAAACCATTAGGACTACAAAGAACTAGCTCCCCACAGTTAAAATGGAGATTAAAAAAAAAAAAAAATGTTGCCTCTTTCTTCACTTATTCCAAGAAGTGCCTATTACCTTTAAGTAAGGCTGATTGTTGCAACTTAAGCTGAAGCTTTTCTGTTTTTAGCAACTTTTTAGTTGTAGTATCTAATGAAGGGAAACTGTGTGAGTGTTTTATGTTGTGCTTTAATTACTTTGCCATAAACATAGTGCAACCTGCTCCATATCTTCGATACTTTATTTACAGCGATGGGAATCAGGTTTGACCCTCCATAAACAGAAGGGAATTCTTCCAGTGCTAGAGGAAACCAGAATCTCAGCCCAACATTAAACCATATCTTGACTTGTTTGGAAGCCACTAACCAATCTCCCTTTTCTCCAACTTTCCAACTGCTTCTGCTCTGGCCATGGAAGCAGAAGCAGAGCAGTCAGGCACAGTACCATTGTATCTGAGCCCAGCAGCATCCCTCCCTCCAGCTGCCGATGCTCTGCCCGCTGAGGGAGCATTAAGATGCGGCTGCTGCTGAAATTAATTCCCCTACCTCTTCTTTTTGTGTTATATGGGCCCATTTTAGATTGGCAAAAAGAGGTGTGTTGAAGGCTGAATGTAAGCCCAGCCTTTAGATGAGAAAAAGGGAAAGTGTGCCATGAAAACACTATTTTGGCATTTTAAGGGAGAAGAAGTGCTTTAAAAAGGAGCTGGCCCATTTTACATTGGCAAAAAGAGGTGTGTTGATGGCTGCATGAAAGCCCAGCCTTTAGATGAGAAAAAGGGAAAGTGTGCCATGAAAACACTATTTTGGAGTTTTAAGGGAGAAGAAGTGCCTTTAAAAAGTAGTTTGATTTCCCCACTACTTTTTTTAAAAGGGTGCAACATTGCTATTGCATCTAACGGCTAAGGTGTAGTTGCACGGTTAAATGGGGCTCTGTCTCTTTAAAGCACCCATTTAAAGGCAGCGATACAAGTGCGGAGGGAGGGAAGGTGCCAAGACAAGAAGAGACCTTCAGAGCCCGGCCAGAGTGCGCCTGCACCTTCCTTCACCTCCTCCCTTTGGTTGAGAGAGTGTGACTTCTAGGGAGACAGCAGGGCACTGGAGGCGCTCAGCCAGACCAGGGCAAGCTGGCAAGAGGAGGAGGAGAAGGGGAGGGACCTGGAGCACCTCCGCTGCCCTGCCTCCCTGCAAGTCACACTCTCTCAGCCAAAGGGGGGAGGAGAAGGCAGGCCCAGGCACACTCTGGCCAGGCTCCAGGGCTCTCTCCTGGCTGCCTTCCTCCTCCCTTTGGCTGAGAGAGTGTGACTTGCAGGGAGGCAGGGCAGCAGAGGGGCCCCATGTCCCTCTCCTCCTCCTCCTCCTCCTGTTTCCAGCTTGCCCTGGCCCAGCATCAGGAGGACCTGGAGCACCACCGCTGCCCTTCCTCCCTGTAAGTCACACTCTCTCAGCCAAAGGGAGGAGGAAGGAAGCGGGGAGGGAGGGAGGGAGGGAAGGAGCCAGGAAGAGACCCCAGAGCCTGGCCAGAGCACGCCTGGCCCTCCTGCTTCCTCTTCAAAAAGAAGGCTGGAAAAGTAGGACGTGTCCTGGCAAAGGAGGACGTGCCTGGTCAACTTGGAAAAGGGGGGCCTCTGCTCAAGAATGGAGAACATATGGGAATCCCTCCTGGACAGAGGGCTGAAACCTCAAGACAACTCAATATAATGCTCTGACAGAACACAGACTACAACTCCCATGAGCCTTTGCTACCATTTCCCAAGATGCCTTAATTTGCAACAGAAAGCCGACCAGTATGTTCACATGTGATGAATTCTTTCGTATTGACTCTGCATTTTCTTTTTGTGTAGATGCTTTCTTGTCTTGTGTGTGATGAGCTTGTGTGTAATCACATGCATTTCCGAACTGACCTCACTTTCTCCCTCTTTCGGAATGGTCCTGTACTCCCCCATGTGATAAGCTCCGACTGTATGGTGTACCTGCGCAATTGCGCAATTCGCAGCCAGCAAGGGGAAAAAAATGTTTAAAGCGCGGCTAAAAGCCACGTTCCTTGCCGCCCATGTAGCTGCTCCGCCAGTGTTTGACAGCTTCCCATGTAGTTGCTGAGCCACAGAAAAAACCTCAGTCTCGCTGCCCTGTACTTTTTAAATGCACACCTGGGGCTTGCAGTCTAGCTGCTAAGCATTAAGGAAAGTGCAACTTCATGTCACACTTTCCTGCCAATCTAAAAAGCCCCATTGTGTCATATCTTATTTAGATTGTAAGCCTGCGGACAGAGACTGCTGAAGTAACTTTTTGTAAACTGGCAAGTCTTTGGTAAGCTGGCAGGTCTTTGGCTAAAGAGCAACATATACAATGCTTTAAATAAATAAATTTCAAATTTCAGGAAACAATGAGTAAGTGCAGCTTCCTGCTTTCTTTTGCTCTTGCACAAAGGTTTCAAGAGCAAAGCAAGCATGCTCAAAGCTCATGTATAGCCCGGTTATTTAACCAAACTCTGTTGGTCCAAAGTAGAGGCCCTTTCATGCTACACTATCATAGCACTATGAATCCATATTAACTACCATGTCTGCATTATTATTATTATTATTATTAACCTTTATTTATATAGCGTTGTAAATTTACACAGCACTATACATAGAATCATTAATTAGATGGTTACCTGCCTTCATGCTTACAATCTAAAGAATCCTAGGGTCTGTAGTTCTGTGAGGCACTAGAGCTGTCAAAATGTAACATTATGGTTTACTGTGCCCATACAGGCCAGGAATAATAAGTAACAGCAAGCCTTGGTTTAATGCTGGTTTATTATCATGCTTGTTTGTGAATAATTGACCATAATCTTGGGTTTAGAAATAACATTGAACTTGCCATGCCTGGTTTTGTTAACAGCTTACAAAGCAGGAGCAAACATTCTGCCCAGGTACAAACTGGTTTTCTGACATTGGGGTTCTATTGTTACTGCATTCACACACCACTCACAAATCACCAGGCTGGTACTACATCATAAGAAGCAGATGCTCTATGGTGACAGAACTAAATTTATGAACTTAAAAAGCTAATTGTTGTTGTTATTATTATTATTACTATTTATTTTCTTTATATAGCGCTGTAAATTTACACAGTGCTGTACATACAATCTTATAATTAGATCCCTGCCCCCAGGCTTACAATCTAAAAGATTGTTGAGCAAATGGGAAACAAAAGTGGACAAGCAGCTATACACATGATTTGCTTGTACATCTGGAAGCTCAAATGGTGCTATGGCTTCATAAATATGGTTAGCAGTAGTTTTTCAATATGTTTATGCTTGGGCCATGTTCTTGGCAACTCAGACTTCATTGTTGCTGTTTTCAAAGAACACCACTCCCAATTATGACACATTCAGAAAACTACAAGACAAACTGTCATCTGTAGTTCATATTGTAAGATGGTTGTTTTACTTAAGAGACTCTTTTCTTTTATGACTGCACTGTACTCTAGGGAAAGCCATGTACTGTCAAAGTTCATATAGCCATGCACACCACTTTTATTATTTATTATGATGATGTTTATTTTTATCCTGCCTTTTTCTCAGTTTGAAACTCAAAGCAGCTTACAATTTAAAAACATATCATTAAAAATCCACATGAAAAAGTTAAAACAAGAATAAAAAAAATTAAAACCAGATTTTAAAAATATATCAAAAAATATATATAAAAATATATCAAAAACACACACACACCCCAGCACAACAATTAACATCCAGCACACTATTATGGTGGGACAGGCTTTCTACAATCAATCATCAATCACCTGTCCAAACAGAAACATCTTTACTTGTCTCCAAAAAGAACATAGGGAGACTGCCAGTCTGACTTCTCCTGGAAGGGAGTTCCAGAGCCTGGGGGCAGCCACTGAGAAGGGCTCACCCCTATTGCCACAAGATGTGATGTACCTGTGAGGGAGGTGGGACAGAGTGAAGGGTCTCCTCAGCAAATCTCAAAGCACAGGCTGATTCATAAGGGAGAATATAGTCCTTCAAATAACCTGGATCTGAGCTTTATAGATCCAACCCAGCACTTTGAATTGTGTGCTGAAACAGAATGTGCAGATGAACTCCTAGCCACAGATGAAACCTGAGATTCCAGGTTCAGAGCTGAATTCAACACACCCAAGCTGCAGACCAGGGGGAAAGTAACCTCATCTAGCACAGGTTGAATCCCCACACCCCGATCTTCCTTCTGACTGACCAGGAGCACCTCCATGTTTCTGGATTAAATTTCAAACTGTTTGCCCTCATCCTATCCACAGTTTAGGATGAAAATAGCTTCTTTGGCTTGTGGTGGAAAGAAGTAATAGAATTGGGTTTCCACTTCCCTGATAAAATGGGATAGTTCTAATAAATGGACTCAACTGGAAATTGGAAATGATTTCTCCATAGAATTAGATTTATTATTTTCCTGTCTTCTGGGGAAAAAAAACAATTAATGAAATCATAAAGCCTTTTCTCCACTCTTCTCTTGCAACGTGGAGAAAATAGAATTATCTGATGGCTCCCAGCCCCTCTCCAATTAGATCTTTGCTTTTACATCCTAAATTTAAAAGTCCTGACAACATTTCCCAGTTTGGAGTCTGGAAAACTAAAGGCTCTATACATTACAAGATTTTCCCCCCAAGGTTAATCCCAAATAATGCCCACCAAGAACCTTCATAAATTCAATCTAGACAACGTAGAAATAGAAATAGTAAAATAATTCCCACACCTGGGATCAAACATTGATAAAAATTGGGACTTCAGTCAGGAAATCAGAAGAAGACTAAGAATGAAGAGGGTAGCTATGAAAGAAAGAGAAAAGATTCTAAAATGCAAAGATACACAACTGAGCACAAATATTAGAATCATCCAAGGCATTGTATTCCCTCTTACCATGTGGGTATGTGAGAGCTGAACAGTTAAGAAAGATGATATGAAGAAAATCAGTTCATTTGAGGTGTGGTGCTGGAGAAGAGTGGTGAGGATCCCACGGACAGCCAAAAAGATCAAACTAATGGGTCCTAGAGCAGATCAAGCTGGAAACCTCCTTGGAAGCCAAGGTGACCAAACTGAGGCTGTTGTGCTTCAGAGACATCATGAGAAGGAAGGCCTCATTGGAAAAGACAATAATACTGGGAAAGGTGGAGGGAAGTAGGAAGAGAGGAAAGCCGCATGCCAGATGGATGGACTCTATTAAGGAGGTCATGGGTTTTATGGAGCTGCAGGAATTAAGCAGAGCAGTGGAGGACTGAGGGTCTTGGAGATGTCTCATCCATAGGATTGCCATGAGTCGAGATAGACTTCAGGGCAGTTAACAACAACAAACCAAACTCAGCAAATGAGCTACTTGAGACCCTAGCACCTATTCAACTGCTGTAGTTACAGCAGGTTATTTCCCTTTTAGCAAACCTGGTTAGGGAACAGGAGACTTTGCGCTAATACTCAATATTTGAAAATTATTATAAGGCTTCCACCCAGCTTCCTAAAGGAGGTATTGCAGGGCAACTCTTCAACTGGCTTACAGAGGAAACGTATGCTAATGGGCTGGCATATAAAATGAGATAGGAATTAGATTTGAAAAATATCGATTTCAAAGGTTGCTTGGAATAATATTTGGAGTCTCCCCCCCCCCCCCATTCAAATCAAGATCTACCCTGCTTAGAGAGTGTTCTTAACATTAATCTATAAATGGTTCTCACCCCTGTACAGCTTGCTAGATTTTCTAAACAATCACCTGCAAAATGTTAGAGAGGATGTACTTGCAAAGGGACATATGTCCATATGTAGTTACATTGTGATAAAGTTACACAATTTTGGTCAAATTATTTCTATCTATTATTTCTGAGATCACTCTTCAACAAATAGCTCCCTGCTCAGTTCTTTTATAACTCTCAGTGTTCTTGGGAGAGAACAAAGACTTGAAACATAAGTCACTGATTTGTTTTCTCCTGGACATCACAAGAAATGAAATAGCCAAGTATTGGAAGACAGGCAGTTTAACAATGGATAGCTGGTGACATAGGTTGTGGACAGTTTACTAATGGAAAAATGGTCAGACAGGACAAATAACCTCTATTATACTTCTTTTGAGGAGAGATGGCATCTTTTTTTAGAGTATATTAACAATCACTTTTGTCAGCTGAAACCACCAAACCAGCATTTAAATTTCTAGAAAAGAACTCTTATGGAAGACTAATAATAATGTTGATTTATACGATTGTTTGTTGACCCTCATATATCCCTCTCCTTAATAGTATTTTGCCTGTGTCTTACCTCTGTCTGCTCTATAGCGATTTCTTATAAATTATAATAAAGATTTTTTTTTAAAAAAAATAATAAGAGTTGGATTTCATCCCTATACTGATAGCACCAAAACCCAAAACTCCAACCAACCTCTCCCGGAGGTTTCATTTCTATGCTAAATACCATGGGAGACAGAACCAAGTAGGATCCCACTGGCCAATGGCCAAGGGTTTGAGTAGGAGTCCCCTAGCACTTCCTTCTGGGTTCACCCCTTGAGGAAGAAATGGAGCAATTGTAAAATATGGCCTCCAAGTTCCATCCCAGCAAGGTGACCCAGAGAGATACCATGGTTGATGGTACTGAAAGCTGCCAAGAGGTCCAACAGAACCAGCAGGGACATATTCCCCCAGTCTAGCTCCCAGCATAGGTCATCCACCAAGGTGACCAAAGCAATTTCTGTACAGCAATCAGATTGAAATGGATCTAGATAATCCATCTTATCCAGAAAACCCTGGAGCTAGGAGGCCGCCACATGCTCTAGAACCTTGCCAAAAAAAGAATGTTAGAGACTGGCCGATAATGATCCAGAATGGTTGGATCCAAGAAGGGTTTTTTTTTAAATAATAGTTTTATCACAGCCTCCTTCAGACAAGCTGGAACTCTGATTTGTTTTAGTGAGGCGTTAACCGCCCTCTTTACCCACTCAGCCAGTCCCCCTACAGCTTTTTTAAAAAAATATTTTCTTGGTTTTTTCAATCAAATTTACAGTTTGTACAACAATGACAAAAGGAATACAGAAAAATAACAATAACTAGAACAACAACAGGAAAGGTAAGGATCTAACCTACACATGGTGGCTTTCACCTCTCCCAGGAACCTATGCATACGCCTGGGTTTGTACAATTTGAAACACACCCATTGTTGTGGACAAGCAGTTACATCCACTGGATCTGTATCAATTATAGTATCCAAGTCAAAGTGGATCCAAGCAATTTTATCTGCAAAGTGGCAGGCAATTTGTTTGCTGCCAGCTGTCAAGTGGTCTGCTATGAACACTCAGACCATGTTCCCACTACATTTAAATCCAGATCATGATCCGGATGTGATCAGGGTTAAACGGGCATGGTTCCCACTGAATCCGATTTTAGAAATCGATTCAGGAAGGGGGAGCCATGCTTTTTGCCCATTTTTGCTCATTTAACCCGTGTTAAAAAGACGTTGGGAAAATGGGGTGTTTGGGGATGAATCGATTTATTTAGAAATAAATTGATTCAGCCAAGTGAGAACCAGGTGGATTTGAATCAGAATCAAATCTGCCCTGGTTCCCACTGGCAGCCTGGCCCAGGGGGCAGCTGGCATTACCGGGCCTCTCCTGGCACCAAAATCCCCAGCTCAGCCTCCTTACCGGCTTCTTTGGCCGCTGACTGGCTTCCCTGGGCTTTTTTTAAATTTCCCATGGCCAGGGAAGCTGGAAGCAGGTCACAGAGAAGCTGGAAGCCTTGTGACCTCCTTCCCGGCTTTCACCCAACTTCTCTGCAACCTCCTTCCAGCCTCCCCAGCTGCGGGAAATTTTAAAGAAGGCTGCAGGGAAGCTGGTCAGTGGCCAAAGAAGCTGGTAAGGAGGCTGGCCTGGGGATTTTGGGGCCAGAAGAGACCAGAGAAGAGAAGGGCAATCAAGCTGCCCCCTCTTCACCACTGAACTGATTCCTGAAACTGGCTGAAACATAGTGGGAACCTTTTTTCAGAACCGGTTTCAGGAATCATTTCAGGCAACAGATTTTCTGGTAAGTGGGAATGGGCCCACAGTGCTACCTAGACAAATGGTCTGACTTTACGGAAGAGAATGGGGTGTGAGGCAATATCAGTGTTCTATCTGTGATATTAGCAGTTTATGCCTATGTATGGCTATTCCAAAGTTCAGCTGGTCCTATTTTTGAGTAACTGTGAATGGCTAATCACTACAGTTAGGTAAAGATCAAGTATGCATGATCTATCCTGATACATATTGTTATGTGTTCATCACTTTATTCAGAAATGAGAGGTTCCAGGGACAGCCTCCTTTGCAGAGAGAGGTCATTCAGTGGACGCTTACTGTGTTTGAAAATACCATATTTGTTATATTTACAAATATCTTAGTAGAATATTGGTGGGCACAAGCAGCATAATATGGCAGGCAATAAATTTGTTACTTCACATCAGATCCTAAGGGAGAGGCACTACATTGTAGTCTGGTTCTATTTGAATTTTGCAACAAGATGCAGCTCTGGGGGACTAAAATGTCCCATTTCCTCAGATGAGAGTCAAGACAAACTCATAGAGATAACCTACTTCCTGAAGGAGTGAACCCAGAATTTTACAGTAGTACAAATACAATGTGAGAAAGCACCTGCAAATGTAGAAGTGGCTCCAGGGCTCATGGATCATTTCTCAGAATGTGTTATGTGTACTGAAATCTCACAAAATATTTTATTTATTGATTGATTTGATTTGATTTCAATCCCACCTTTCTCCCCTAAAGGAACCCAAGGTGGCTCACAAATAAAAAAAAAAAAATCTGCACTTACTGTACTTTCAGATGCAAATTTGTAAGACACCACTTGTGCATCCTAATGTGACACTTAGACGACTACACCACACTGGCCCCCAGTTAGTATGACAGATTGCATTTATCAATTTGCAAAACACTTGTTTTCTTATGCTGTTATCTTATATATGTACAGCTATATATTATCTCTCTTACATGGATTTTTGTCAGCCAAAGAAAATGTTCAGAGTAATACCCAAAGCTTGGGAAAGTTACTTTTTGGAACATAACTCCCAGAACCCTCATAACTAATACTACTACTACTAATAATAATAATACGTTTTATTTCTAGCCTGCCCCTCTGAACGAGCAATCGGGGCGGGGTACAAAAGAGAATAACAATTAACAAAGCAAAAATACAAAGCAGTTATAGCAACAACAAAAATGCATAGTAATTATAACAAAAAATAAAATTAACAAAGCAAAATACATAACAATTAACATATCAAAACAAGTAAAAAGAAAATCTCCATTCTCAACCCCCATCCCAATCCTAAAACAATGTGAACTATACACAATCTAAAAAGAAAAGGAAAGGAAAAAGTGGGGGTGGGGAGACAAGACTCCTCCTTAAGTCCAGGATCCAAGGCATGGGAGGAGCCCAGGTGGAGGTAGGGCAAACAAACACTCTCTAAGCCAAGTCTTCTTCACTGGCAGATGTTGGGGAGCTGATTCCTCATAATTGATTTAACTGATTCCTCATAACTGATTTAGACTATTGCCACTGCAAAGGTGGCAACTTCTACCACTACATCCTTGCACAGAAGCACTCCCTAGAAAACTTCAGTGGACTATCAGGAAAGAATGCCTAGGCCTGGACTGTGTGCAGGCATACATACAAGCACATTTAGGTGATACCTGGGTTGTCAATTGCAAAGCAGGTGATAGAGAGAACAGTTAAACTGCAGTCTCCAAGTGCATATTTCCTCTCCATTATGAGCACACACTGCGATAAAACTCAGGACTTAATTGGATTCTACCCCTAACTTGATTTCAGGCTCAGGACTCAAGCCTGCAATATGTATAATCAAACTGACTACGCAAATGTTATTTTTCTTATTAAGCTCCAATCAGACTCTTACACTGACAAGCATAACATCAATATTCCAGGACAACAGTGTGGACACAAAAAATATATATAAGCACTGCTATGTGCCTACTCCAGTCTGCTGCTTATAACATTGGATGATAATATTTAAATACTATGTTTTTGTGGATTTTTTTAAAAGAATGATAGATCTTGAGAGAAACAAACCACACTTTTGTGGGCAATATATCAGAGAAAGATACAGAGCAATTATCTGAAATTACTCCAAATAAATCAACCATAGATCACATACATACATGTGTGTATGAACCTATTTATTTTTATGATAACCCCAAGACTGTATGCCTGCGCTGCATTTCTACAGTAGCATGTTTTAAAGCCAAACAGCATTTCCATCAATTGTTCCTGCTATATTTCTAACCAAATGCCAGAAATGTATGGGCCATAAAATAATAAAATACATAGCCTTTAGTCATAGGCCTTTTGTACACCAGTAGATGTGACAGTAGTTCCTATGAGTTCCTATGCCTTCTCCTGCATAATCCGCCCCGCACCCTTAGAATTTCAGGTAAGAACACCCTGGAAATTATGAACACTAGGCTGATATCGACCTCTAACAAAACCTTTTCTGTAGTGGCTCCGAAATTGTGGAATAACCTCCCGGAAGAGATCTGTCTAATTACCACCTTAGAGGCTTTTAAGAAAGCACTAAAGACGGATCTCTTCCGGTGAGCCTTCCCATCTGACTTGTTGTAATTATTACTGATTACGAGACTAATAACGGACAAAGGAACTCGACGCATATTAGATCAATAGATTTTAATGATTTTAAATTTTTTATGATTATAACTGGTTTTTAGAAATTGTATTGACCTTTTAGATTTTACTTGCTGGAATCCCACCTCGATCCCTGAGGAGAGGCGGGAAATACAAATAAATTTTATTATTATTATTATTATTATTATTATTATTATGTTTGTGTGATATCACTCTTATGTGAGATGTATGGAATAGACTAAGTGCACTTTCAGTGGCTAACAATTAAATATTTAATTGTCAAATTGTTTAATCGTTTGTTAAACTGTTTAGTATTTTTACAGTTTAAATTCCTCCTACCTCCTTACTGTTTAAAATTTATATTCTTTTTAATTGTTATAATTTCAGGGTATTTAAAAAGGAATCACAGAATAATAGAAATAGAAGGGGCCTCATAGGCCACAGAGTCTTGCTCAATGCAGGAAATCCAGCTAGAGCATCCTCAGCAGGTAGCTGTCCAGCCTCTTTATGAAAAATTCCAGAGAAGGAGATCCTTATAGGCAATTGGTTTTGTTGCTGAACCACTCTTACTGTCAAAAATTTCCTTCTAAAGTTTAAACAAAATCCACCCTCCTGTAATGTAATCCATTAGACCTGGCCCTACCCTCCCAGAAGGCAGAGGAACAATCCTGCACCTTCTTCTCTGTGACAGCCCTTTAGATATTTTAAAAGTACCATCATGTCACCCCTCAGTCTTCTCTTCACTAAGATGAACAAATCCAGATTATTTAGCTGTTGCTCTCATGTTTTGTTCTCCTATCATTCTTGTTGTTCTCTCATCACTCTTGTTGCTGCTCTCTGAACTGTTCCAACTTGTCTACATCTGTCTTAAAACGAGTTGCCCAAAACTGAACTGAATAGGGTCACCTTAAGGTCACCTCAAGTTGGAAATGACTGGAAGGCAGTCAAGAAAAAGAAGAAGAAGAAATATAAAATGCTTACAATCCAACAATCATGGTTTCAAGCTACAAGAAAAGAGATTCCACTTAAACATTATGAATCTCCTAACAGTGAGAGCTGTTTGACAGTGGAATACATAGCCTTGGAGTATGGTGGAGTCTCCATCTTTGGAGGATTTTAAACAGAGGCTGAATGGCTATCTATTGGGAGTGCTTTGATTGTGTGTTCCTGCATGGCAGGGGGTTGGACCGGATGGCCTTTGTGGTCTCTTCCAACTCTGTGATTCTATGATTTCATGATTCTATGTACAAAAGTAATGGAGAGAAAGGAGGGGAGGCACAAACCCTGCCAGGAGAATGTAGAAAGAGGAAGAGGGGGGAGAAGGAAGGCTTGGATGGATCAAGGAAGAAGACTGTAGGAAACACCAGTCAGAAAATTTATGGGGTGGGGGTTGAACCTGTGATGCTGAAAGCAGGATGGGATCCAATCTTTCTAAGCTTTCTGAGGAGTGCCTCACTGCCTGAGGTCACATACTGCCTGCTTGTGTTGCTGGCTTTAAGGCTGAAACAAGCAAGGAGATAGTCACCTCACTTGTACCTCTTCGGCCTCATTCCAGGGCCAGTGGAGCAGAGTGGAAGGAGAGGGAGAAGATAGACCTTAAGAAGACATGGTGATACTCAAATCAAATCTGAAAACAGTTTTCACTACTGATATTGACTCAGAAAGAGTCAAAGGAACCAAATGTAGAGAACATGAAAAAGGCTTCCGAAGCTCTCTTCTGCCTTCTAAATGATGCTTGTCCTTCTCACTGATATAAAGGAACTACCTCCCTTTGCTGTCTCTGTCTCTCTCTCTCTCAGCATTGATTGATTCTCCCTGTTCTGAACACCTTTGGAGAACAAAAAGCAGCCAGCGAGTTGCGCTACTATTCATGTACTTTCAGCTGCCCCTACCACACATCTGGAGCACGTATGCATCCCCACTGTTCATTACTTTCTCTTCTATTTTACCATATTCCCACTGACTTCAGATGGAGTATGGAAGTTGGGAGGGGAAGAGGCAAACTCCTGGAGGATCTGCTACAACCCAGGCTTTTAAACAGCCTGCAGCTCTGAAACACCCAGCAGCACACAGACATTGAAAGAGAAATGTTTTACAGCCAGCACTTGCTAATAGCTATGAACTCACCATAGACTGGCTGGCACTCCAAATAGCATTTTCAGTAGCACTGAGCTAAACTTTCCCTCAAACTGCAAAGTTGTACCATTAGCCCCAGGAGCTAGAAATTTGTACCGATTGACAAGTGGGTCATGTCTAAGTCTGTAACTCTATTGTCAGTCAGTCTTAGATACTTCACTCATTGGCTAAATGCTCAAAGGGGTGGGTTTGGAAAGAAAAGCAACAAAACATTTTGCTCCATAATTCCATTCCGACAAAAGATAACTTGTATTTAAATAAATACATACATAAATAAAGATTGGAAAGTGGGACAAAATGAGCATTAGGTGATATGCCTAGAAACTGGTTTAAAACTAGCCACTCGGGTAGAATGGCAATCCTATTTAAATTGATTTTCTCTATACACTGCCACAAGTGTAAGATATAATCATTTTACTATGAATGCAATAATTGCCCTGTATATTTAAAATTAATGTAAATGCACTAAACGGTTTCAATACAACACAGATTATTTCCAAAGATATATAAAAATCATTATGAATAATCTGAGTCCTGACATAGTACTGCTCTTTATTAATAAAATTCTGCCAGGTAACTGACTGCCACAAAAAACTAAAAAGCGGAGGGTTCTCTTTTGCTTTTGCTATAGTTAATTTCATAAAACTGTATTATCTGTAGTAATTAACTACATTACACATTAATGTATTATTAATGTATAATTAATGTATACAATATACATTAAATGTACATTCTGTCTTTAAATGTACATGCTTACGGAGGATATGTTGGGGTCAAATGCTTAAATCTGTTAAAGACATATGGGCAGTCACCATATTGCATATTATTATATTATCTTTAAGAGTAATATATATATATATATATATATACACACACATTAACTGTCACCCAGCTAAGACTGTGCTACTAATTTCATAGCAATTGCAAACACATTCATTTCAGGTTCAGTAATATTTAAATAAAACAGGCTTTGGTAATTAATCTCTAAATTATGTTTTCATAATCTCTAAATTATGGTTTCATATTCATAACTTTAGAATTTTTACTGATGGCGATGGTCCACTTCATGACAGTTTATGGTACTTTTTCAGGTACACTTATCTTTAAAAAGTTTGTTCACAGAATCCTAGAAGCATCTTTTATCATATATCACTCAGTGGGAGATGCAGTAAATATTCTACTTTAAACAGTTCAGTGCTAATGTGGTAGAACGGAGGCCTTTTAACAACCTGAATAGTTATGCATTTATTTGTAAATTGTAGCAAACATAACAATCATAACAGCTTGTTAAAAAAAACAAAAGTATCCTTGCTGGTCTAAAAGAAAAAGCATCCCAAACCATCTACATAGAAAAAATATATACAGGAATAAATGTTAAGATACTACATTTAGGCAAGAAAACAGAAATGCACAATAGAAGATGGGTGACACATGGCCTGACAACAGTACATGTGAAAAGGATTTAGGAGTCTTAGGAGATCACAAGCTGAGTGAATTGTGTGATGCAGTGATCAAAAAAGCCAAGGCAGTTCCAGGCTGCTGCATCAACAGGACAATAGTGTCTAAATCAAGGGAAGTGATAGTATCCCTCTGTTCTGCTTTAGTCAGACTTCGCTCCGCTCTGGGTCCCACAACAAACTACAATTCCCAGAATTTCACAGCATTGACCCATGGCACTTAAACTGGTTTATTTCTCCAGTGTGAACACAGCCGAAGTCTGGAGTACTGTGCCCAGTTCTAGGTACCACAGTTCAAGAAGGACACTGACCAGCTGGAACATGTCCAGAAAGCAGCCACCCAAAGGGTAAAAGGCCTAGAAACTGAGCCCTTTGGTCTAGAGAGTGGTATATGCTCAGCCTGGGGAAGAGAAGACCGAGAGGTGACACAAGGGCAATCTTGAAATATCTGAAGGGATGTTGTGTAGAAGACGGAGAAAGTTTGTTTTCTGCTTTTGATCTGAATAACCAACAAAAAAAAAGTGATTCCATTTAAACTTCTAAATAATAAGAGGGGATCAACAGGAATGGACTACCTCAGAAGGTGGAGGGCTTTAATCAGAGGTTAGGAGACCATCTGTTTGTCAAGAGAGCTTTAGTTGTGTCTTCCTGCATGGTCATGACTAAATGGTCCTTTGGCTCTCTTCCAAGTCCATCCTTCTACAATGCATTTTACACCCTGAAACGTTCCACGTAAAGTATCAACCCTCCGTTTCAAAAATTAACTGGACCAACAACTGAATCTTTCTTCAACACTGGTGATGGGACAACATCTTCCATCATCCCTGAAGGCAGCAGGCTAGCATGTGCATAGCCATTTAGGAGGCCAATATCTTCTCCAACAGTTTGAGACTTCCATTCGTATAAGGCCCAATAAAATCAGAGAATTGCATCAAAGGATCGAAGCATACAACAGTAAACGCATTAAAAAGAAATGCATCCCAGCTAAATCCACAGGACTTATTTCAATTTGTTATTAAGATGCAAAACAAATTTAGTTTTTGGCATGGTTTTGGCCAACCGTATATCCTAAGGAAAGGAACACACAACAAGATCAACGAAAGTATCTGTTCTAAGTAAAAAAAGAAAATAATAAATATTTCTTTCTTTCTATTAATCATCTTCGTATGCAAGCACCGATGTGCAAAATTAAACATAGTTTTACTTGTAAGTGTAGACTGGCAGCTCACTACAAGAATAGAGTGTGCTCTAGCTGAACACATTTGTGCGTAGATCATGAGTTACACTGGAAACCATTCACACCTAACACGGTTACAAAAGTGGGAAAACAAACAGTCTATATCCTAAGGACAGCCACTCGGAAGTTTATTTGATTTCAAAAAGGGCACTTGAGATTGTTGCTTAATCATACATAACAACAAAGAAATATTTTAGAAATGTAGCCTTTCTAGCATCATCTATTTTCATTATGGGTTCACTTGATGGAAAGATTGTTGAAGTGGTTTGAGATTTTAATCTCTCTCTTTTTTTAATCCTGCAGTTTAAAAAGCAAATTTATTGAGATAGGGAGAGAGAAAAAACATCCAGCAGTTTCAATGTAACTGACTCTTGTTTGATTCCACAAATCAAGGAGAAATGATTTAATATCTACCAAACACAAATTCTTTCTCGGAGGGTAATAAGGGAATGACATAGTTGAACCTCCATTAAGTGCCTTAAAAAGGGCGCTTCCAGACAAGCTTTTACCATGCAATTGCACTGCCTTATCCATGGAAATGTACAAAAAGTCCAGACGATGCTGTCTTTAGTTTGTGTTTTCTCCCATGCTTTCCCAATAATTCATCCACCTGTTGTTGTTTTTTCCTCAGAAGATCTGTTAAGTCAATAATAATATCTGCACGGTGGCTGTGAACGGTGAATGGTAGGAAGAACCTTTTGGTCTGGGAGCATCCGGCGAAGGTTTCTGTTCTATTAGTACTGCTTCTTCGTGTTGTTTTGTAATTCTTACCACTCCTTTATGGGCAATATAATTGGTCTGCATTTTTAAAATTGTATCAGTCAATGGGCCACCTGAAGACATGGACACACACACTGTTGATTACAACCCAATTCATCATCCAGGCTCTTATATTCAGTTTGTAAAGGCAAGCCCATTTGCAGATCACAGCCTGCCTCAGATTCATGACACCAAATGAGAAATACATTGGCTGCGTTCACACTGGAGAAATAAACCGGTTTAAGTGCCATGGGTCAATGCTGTGAAATTCTGGGAATTGTAGTTTGTTGTGGGGCCCAGAGCGGAGCTCTGGGCCCCACAACAAACTACAATTCCCAGAATTTCACAGCATTGACCCATGGCACTTAAACCGGTTTATTTCTCCAGTGTGAACGCAACCTAAGTCTTCTGATTCTGTCTCCAAACATCTAGAAACCCAAGACTGATTTTTTAAGGGGGGGGGGATGTTTGTCTGACTGAGCCCTTTTAAAAAAAAATCTAGGATTAAAAAGAGTTCAGAACTACCCAGCCAGTCTAAGCCATGAAACTGAATACTTGAAGGCTTAGATATCCCAACTATATTATAAATTCTCATTCTTCTGAATGGTCCAAAACATTCTACTTGTTTAGATTAATTCCAAAGGATGCCTTTTTTTTTTTCAATTGAAATATACTACCTATTTAATGATATATAAATTAAGCCATAGTCAATATTTGATCCATAAACTACCTAACGGGATATTTAAGGCACATCTTGCCTAAACTGCAGAGCCATCCACGATGAATCTTTTTGTAATGTATAAGGATACTCAACTTGCTAGACTTCCACCCGTCTTGCTCTGTGGCACTGGGTTGAATTTTGGCTCTTCCTCGCTAAAGAACATCTTTGCAAGTTAACGTTGGAAAGGTTTTCCGTGGAGGCGAGCCATCGCATTACAGGTGTCCTCCTGCCTTCTCTGGATCTTTCTGTGAAGCAGCTGAGGAGGGCCAGAACTAGCGTTCCCTGGACATCTTAAGCTTCAAATGCAGGAGTCTATACAAAGAGATCTCTGTTTAACCCTGGCTTAGTCCTAGTGGGGCTTTTTACATTGGCAAGAAAGTGTGACATGAAGTTGCACTTTCCTTAATGCTTAGCAGCTAGACAGCAAGCCCCAGGTGTGCATTTAAAAAGTACAGGGCAGCTAGACTGAGGTTTTTTCTGTGGCTCAGCAACTACATGGGAAGCTGTCAAAACGCTACAAACACAGGCGGAGCAGCTACATGGGCGGCAAGGAACGTGGCTTTTAGCCGCGCTTTAAACATTTTTTTCCCTTGCTGGCTGCGAATTGCGCAATTGCGCAGGTACACCATACAGTCGGAGCTTATCACATGGGGGAGTACAGGACCATTCCGAAAGAGGGAGAAAGTGAGGTCAGTTCGGAAATGCACATGATTACGCACAAGCTCATCACACACAAGACAAGAGAGCATCTACACAAAAAGAAAATGCAGAGTCAATACGAAAGAATTCATCACATGTGAACATACTGGTCGGCTTTCTGTTGCAAATTAAGGCATCTTGGGAAATGGTAGCAAAGGCTCATGGGAGTTGTAGTCTGTGTTCTGTCAGAGCATTATATTGAGTTGTCTTGAGGTTTCAGCCCTCTGTCCAGGAGGGATTCCCATACGTCCTCCATTCTTGAGCAGAGCCCCCCCCCCCTTTTCCAAGTTGACCAGGCACGTCCTCCTTTGCCAGGACACGTCCTACTTTTCCAGCCTTCTTTTTGAAGAGGAAGCAGGAGGGCCAGGCGTGCTCTGGCCAGGCTCTGGGGGTCTCTTCCTGGCTCCTTCCCTCCCTCCCTCCTTCGCCGCTGCCTTCCTCCTCCCTTTGGCTGAGAGAGTGTGACTTGCAGGGAGGAAGGGCAGCGGAGGTGCTCCAGGTCCTCCTGATGCTGGGCCAGGGCAAACTGGAAACAGGAGGAGGAGGAGGAGGAGGAGGAGGAGGAGGAGGAGGAGGAGGAGGAGAGGGACATGGGGCCCCTCTGCTGCCCTGCCTCCCTGCAAGTCACACTCTCTCAGCCAAAGGGAGGAGGAAGGCAGCCAGGAGAGAGCCATGGAGCCTGGCCAGAGTGTGCCTGGGCCTGCCTTCTCCTCCCCCCTTCGGCTGAGAGAGTGTGACTTGCAGGGAAGCAGGGCAGCGGAGGTGCTCCAGGTCCCTCCCCTTCTCCTCCTCCTCTTGCCAGCTTGCCCTGGTCTGGCTGAGCGCCTCCAGTGCCCTGCTGTCTCCCTAGAAGTCACACTCTCTCAACCAAAGGGAGGAGGTGAAGGAAGGTGCAGGCGCACTCTGGCCGGGCTCTGAAGGTATCTTCTTGTCTTGGCACCTTCCCTCCCTCCGCACTTGTATCGCTGCCTTTAAATGGGCGCTTTAAAGATTTTTAGCCC
The DNA here is from genome assembly GCA_034509955.1 of Urosaurus nigricauda. Lineage (NCBI taxonomy): Eukaryota > Metazoa > Chordata > Lepidosauria > Squamata > Phrynosomatidae > Urosaurus > Urosaurus nigricauda. Next base: position 45,483,944 of record JAOEGL010000002.1, on the reverse strand, counting down.
TAAAAGCCCCATTTAACCGTTCAACTACACCTTAGCCTTTAGATGCAATAGGGGTGCTTTTTACATTGGCTAAAAGGGGCGGTCCAAACTCGCCCCTTCTAGCGGCGAGATGAGGCCTAGGCTGCCACACGGGCAGCCCCAGAGGCCTCATCCCGCCGCAACGACCCGCCGCAAAAAAGAGCTCCGGGATCGAGCTCTTTTTTTGCGGCGCGGGAAGGGCGCGATTGGCGCCCTCCCGCGCCGCCAGAGCGTCAAAACGTGCGCAGCGCGTCAAAACGCTGCGCACGTGATGACGCTTGTACGGCGCCACTGTGTAGACGCCGCCATCTTTAAATGGCGGCGTCCATGCGTTTTAGGCTTAGGGAGAGTGTAAAGGCTACGCCCTCCCTAACCCTAAATGCGGGCTTTTTAGCCCTAAAAGCGCCTTTTTTTGCCCGTGTAAAACGGGCCAGCAATGCTGCACCCTTTTTAAAAAAGTAGTGGGGAAATCAAACTACTTTTTAAAGGCACTTCTTCTCCCTTAAAACTCCAAAATAGTGTTTTCATGGCACACTTTCCATTTTTCTCATCTAAAGGCTGGGCTTTCATGCAGCCTTCAACACACCTCTTTTTGCCAATGTAAAACGGACCAGTGTGTGATTAGTGTCACAATAATAAACACAAAAATGGCTCCAAGCGGGAGAGGGCTGCCCTGTAATCTGCCCACAGAGGCGGCTATGATGGGGACACGGGCAGATCAAGACCAGCCCAACACAAGAGCAGAGCTTGGTGGGACAACGCAATAAGAGTTTATCACACGGGAGGAAGTTCTCCCTATTTCAAATGGAGCCAATTTGAATTCACATAAATTCACTGATTTAGCGAATTTACATGAAATCTAATTGTGTTTGGAATGCATTCAGGATGACTCCCCATTTACCGAAAATGACCCCCCATTGCCCGAAATTGCATGAGATGCTCTTATACGCATTAACGTAAATTGTGTTTGGAATGACTTCCCTTTTGCCCGAAATTGTGTGAGATACACTCATACGCAATTACGTGAAACCTGTGATTGCGTTCAGATTGCCATTGCATTATACCCCCAAATTCCATCGTATGATAAACTCCACCGTCTTCTGCTCCAGCTTCCCTTAGCGTTACATCAAGTGCCTTCAAATGTACTAAAAGTGAGGGGTCAGCCTCCCCAGAACTCTGCAAGCCTACAAGCGCTTGGTTTTTTTATAGCAGGCAAGAAAGAAAGAAAGAAAGAAAGAGAGAGAGAGAAAATTCTTTTTTAACAAAATCCCACAAAAGGATTTCCAACGCTGTGACCCACGGCACTTAAACCGGTTCATTTCCCCAGTGTGAACGCAGGGAGCCAGGTCCTACCTGCTGCCTGTCGAGGGTGCCCTCCCTGCCGCTGGCGCCTCCGGCGGAGGAGGAGGCCGAGGCCGAGGCCGAGGAGGAGGCGAGGAGGGCGGCTGCCTTGGGGGCCGGGGCCCTTTCGCAGAGGGCGCCCTCCAGGAGGTAAAGGGCTGCCGGGCGGGGGCTCTGCTCGCTCTCGAAGGCGAAGAGGAGGTTCTGGTAGAGGGCGAACCACTTCTCGTGCCACCGGCTGCTCTCCGACGCCTTCTTCCCCAGGTAGCCCCGCCGGGGACCCTCCTTGCGGGCCACCAGCCCCAGGAAGGCCGCGTGGCCCTCGTTCAGCCGCAGGCCCTTCTGCATCGCCCTCCCCCGCCGCCCCACCGACACCCGGCTCCCCTCCTGCCTCCTCTCCCTCTTGCCCTCTTCCTTCTCTCTCTTTCCTTCCTTCTCTCCTTCCCTCTTCCTTCTCGCCTCACTTCCTTCTGATCCTCTCTCTTTCTTTCTCTTTCCCTCCTCCTCCTCCTCCTCCTCTCTTTCCTTCTCTCCTTCCTTCCTTCCGTCTCTCTTTCTTTCTTTCTTTCTTTTCCTCTTCCTTCTCTCCTCACTCCCTCCTTATCTTCTCTCTTTCCCTCCTCCTTCCCCTCCTCTCCTTCCTTCCTTCTTTCTTTCTCTCCTCTTCCTTCCTTCTTTCCCTCTCACTCTCCTTCCTTCTCCTTCCTTCCTTTCTTCCTGCTTTCCCCTTTCCTTAATCTTCCCTTCTCTCTTTCCCTCTTTCTTTCTTTCCCTCTTCCTTCTCTCCTCACTTTCTTCTTTCCTTCCTTCCTTCCTTCCTCCCTTCCTTCTCCTTCAGCCGGAGTCCGTCGTCGAAAGGGCCGCGTGGCGTCTGCCCAAAGGGCGCCTCCTGAGCCGAGCTCCCTTCGGAAGAGAGAGAAGCCGAGCCCTCCGCTCTTGCGGCTTCGTCGCGCTCCAAACCCCGGAGAGCTCCTTTGGCGGCTGAGAGAGAAGAGGAAGAGGAAGAAGAAGAAGAGCAAAAGGCGGCAGTGCTCTCTGCCGGGACTGGAGAGGGCCAGGGAGGGTTCACCCTCTCTCCCTCCCTCCCTTCTTTATCTCCTTCCTTCTTTCCTTTCTTCTCTTTCCCTCCTCCTCATCCTCCTTCCTTCCTTCCTTCTTTCCCTCCTTCCTTCTTTCACTTTCCTTCTTTCCTACTCTTCTTCCTTCTCTCTTTCCCTCCTTCTTCCTTCCTTCCCTCCTCCTCCTCCTCCTCCTCCTTTCTTTCTTTCCTTCCTTCCTTCTTTCTCTTTTTTCTTTCCTCCCTTCTTTCCTCCCTGCCTTCCCTCCTTTTTCCTTTCCCTCCTTCCTTCTCTTTCCCTGCTCCTTTCTTTCTTTCTTTCTTTCTTTCCTTCCTCCTTTTCCTTTCCCTTCCTTCCTTCCTTCTCCTCAGAGGCCGGGCTCCTCGGGTCGGTGTCGGAGTCCAGGGAGAGCAACCCTGGGATGTCGCGGCTTCGTCTCGCTCCGGCGCCTTTTTGCGGCGAAGGGATGCTGCGAGGCCAAGGCTCCTTCGTCCCCTCCTGACCCGGACCTGAGGGACCCCTGGATCCCTGGGACCCCTAAGAAGCCCCTCTGGGCCCCCAAAAGGAGGGAAAGAAGAAGGAGAGGAGGAAAAAGCGGGGCTCCATCCAGGAAAGTCCCAAAAAGAAAGGCGCAATTTCAGCCTCGTTCAGTGGTCCCTTCTTTTGAGCCTTCTTCTCTCTCTCTTTGAGAATAGAGAGAGAGAGAAAGAGAGAGAGACAGAAGGGGAAAGATCACGTGGGAGATCAGCTGTAATCCGCTTTGGAGACCAATTTAAAGAGCAAAGTCGACCCAGAGACAGAGAGAGAGAAGGAGAGAGAGATTGAGAAAGAGAGAGAGAGAGAAGAAAAGAAAAGAGAGATTGAAAAGAGAGAGAGAGAAGGAGAGAGAAAGAGAGGCTGCTCTGATTCTTCCTCCTCCTCTGCCTCCCTCTCTTGTCTTTTTCCTCACTGCATCCACACTGGAGGGATAACCCGGTTTGGGACCGCTTTAAGTGCCCTGGCTCAAGGCTATGGGATTCTGGGAGTTGGAGTATGTTGTGGGCCCAGAGCGGAGCGGAGCTCCGCTCTGGGCCCCACAACATACTCCAACTCCCAGAATCCCATAGCCTTGAGCCAGGGCACTTAAAGCGGTCCCAAACCGGGTTATCCCTCCAGTGTGGATGAATCTAAACTTACGCTGACCCTAAGGCAACCCTAACAGGGAGGTTTTCTTGGCAAGGTTTCTTCAGAGGGCATTCACCATTGCCTTCCCCTGAGGCTGAGAGAGTGTGACTTGCCCAAGGTCACCCAATAAGTATGATGGCCAAGGTGGCTATTGGACCCTGGTCTCCATAGTGCAACACTCAAACCACTATCACCATGCTGGCTCTCATTCATAGAGATGCCGTAAGGAAATGTCAGTCAGACTTGCGAGATCTCTGCTGTGGGATCAAAACGAACTGGCCAAATCCAAACCGGCCAGCTGTTCCAGCTGTTTGCAATTAAAACCTCAGTAGCTTCGACATCCCTGTTCGCTAATCGCCGTAGAGACTGCCAGCGACAACCATACTGCGGCATTTCGAAAGTAAACAGGATATTCCGTTTACAACCTGACTCACTCACAATCCTATCTCAAGCAACAAGTTACTAGTTAAACTCTGGTTGCTCTGTAAAAATGGCTTCTTCTGGTTTGTGATGGCTTTGGAGTCCAAATCATTTTTAATTTAACATTTTCCAGCTTCGCCACTGTTGTTGCAATAAATTCTAAACTTAGTACGCAGTTTCTGTGTGCGTATTATTTTGTAGGGCTGCTTTACCTTATAGATTATTATTATTATGTTTTATTTATATAGCGCTGTAAATTTACACAGCACTGCACATACAATCTTTGTAGGGAAAGAGGAGCAGGTCCAGCACTTCATCTCTCCCTCTGAGGCCTGGACCAAGGCAGAAGGACTGGAGGGAGGGCTCTTCTTCTTCTTTCAGGCAAGGCCTGATGGAGCTGCAAATGTATATTAATGATCTGTTGTTGTTGTTGTTGTTGTTGTGTACCTTCAACTCATCTCTGTTACAATGACCCTAAAGGGAACCTATTATGGGGTTTTCTTGTTTGTTCAGAGGGGGTTTGTGCCTTTGTCTTCTTTTGAAAGTGAGAGCATTTGATTTGCCTAAAGTCACCCAGTGCATTTCTGTGGTGAAGTGGGGATTCAAACCATGGTTTCCAATGCTGAAACCACTACACTGCATTGGCTCACTGTCATAGAATCATAGAATCATAGAGTTGGAAGAGACCCCAAGGGCCCTCATCCAGTCCAACCCCCTTCTGCCATGCAGGAACTCTCCATCAAAGCATCCCTGACAGTTGGCCATCCAGCCTCTGCTTAAAGACCTCCAAGGATGGAGACTCCACTACACTCCGAGGGAGAGTGTTCCACTGTCGAACAGCCCTTACTGTCAAGAAGTTCCCCCTAATGTTGAGGTGGAATCTCTTTTCCTGCAGCTTGCATCCATTGTTCCGGGTCCTGTTCTCTGGAGCAGCAGAAAACAAGTATTAGTGATTACAATGAACTAAATAGATAAGAGTTAGTCAGTGACTGGAACTGATTGACTAGCGAATCACTATGCCCTGAAATGGTTACAAAACTGAACATCTAAATGCCCCGATGGCAGTGCACATGAGACATGTTTTCACATCCATGTCCCCTTTTGGACTGCAAACTGTGCATGCTGAAAGCAGTGTGTGCCTATGCCATAAACAAATTTCCAAATGGCAGTTACATTTTCCGGGACTCTACTCATGGTTCCTGTCACTGAATCGGTGACAGGAAAAATAGTTCATTGTGTCTGAGGACTCTTTCAGACGTGGAAAATTGGAAGTATAATCCAAGGGCAATCCAAATGCAATCCTGGGGTTTCATGTTATTGCGAATTAATTCTTCTCACGCAAATTCGGGCAAAAGGGAAGTCACTCCGAATGCAATCGTGGGTTTAACGTTATTGCGAATTTAAGCTTCTCACGCGATTTCGGGCAAGGGGGGGTTATTTTCGGGTAATGGGAAGTGATTCCGAATGCCTTCCGAACGGAGCAGGGGTTCAGGTAAATTCGCTAAACAAGCGAATTTACATGAATCCGCATTGGCTCCATTCGGAATTGGGAGAAATTCCTCCCGTTTGAAAGAGTCCTGTGTGAACAGACATGGACTGCCAAATTCACCAATACATGCCTCTTTACCCAAAAGACATTGTGAAGAATTTCTCTCTTCTTTCTAGATACGCTTTAAAATAATTGAGAAACACAGGTACTTAGCCACCTTGCTCTGATTTTATTTTATGCTGCTGACACAATATATGTGGAGACTACATGTAGTATATATTATGATTAGTTGTACTTATTCTCCATTTAAGAGTAAACATTTTGCATCAATTTAAATGGAGCATCAGTATGACCGGTTTAATAATCTGGCTCCAACTCCATTTCTTTATTGGTTGCATTTCTCTTCTGCCTTTCCATTAAATGGTGCACGAGGTGCCTATATAGGTAGATTATAACAATATGGGAGTACATTTGTATCCAACCCTGTCAGATGTATAATTACTGTTCATATTTTACAAATAGGCTATCTAGAGTATCAACATGACTCTTACATAACCCTAACAGGTACATTTTAGCTCTCTTCTCTTTTGCTTCTTGTGCTACTTATGGCTGCTGTTTATCCAAGAGGAGAACAGAAAATAATCAACTATACACTGCAGCTAGCAAAGGCTTAAAATGTGGTTTTCACATTATACATTGTTTACACAATGTGCGGAGTACACATTGACAGAAATAAGGGAGCAAATGAAAGAAGTATTCTAGAATGCTGCAGATAAGTATTATAATGAAGCATGTATGGAAAATATTTCTGCCTGAAGATCGCTGGTCTAGATGCATAAAAAATGTTGCATGGATATTCATGACCCATGTCCATGTGTATATGCATGGTATGTTAATAATGTACTGTACCACTAATTTCCGTAAACGCATTTGTTAATAACCCCCAAGTTTGGTCACAGACAATTCCAAATGAAAAATGCCAAATGTTACCTGTGTTTATGTTCTAGAATTTATTAGGTCTCGAAGTGGCTAAGCTCTTATATGGATAATACTGAGTTACGTGGAGCAATGGCAAGCTGTTTCAATAAATCCACATATGCAAGACCATGTAAGAACTCCAGAAAGGAGTTCAAACTAACTGTTTCAACGTAGAAAAGACATCTATACTTTATGGTGGGGTGTGCATAATCCCTAAAGTAACCAAAAATTTATCTGATGTTAACCTACTGAGATGGTGTGATGAGATTCAGAAAGCAAAATGTTTGCTATTGCTAAATGTATCAAAAGCATGTTGGTATCCATGGAAACAAAATTAGCAAGAAAGCAACATGTTATATCAAGGTTAAAAATTTCACTACTAATAGTTTATATTCAACCCGAATGTTGCTTAAGAGCAGATACATACCTCTAAGGGTGCATCTGAAGGTAAAGGTAGTTCCTTGATATGAATGTCTGGCCGTGCTCCTCTCCATTTCTAAACCGAAGAGCCAGCATTGTCCAAGGACTGCTCTGGTGGTCATGTGGCCAGCATGACTACACCAAACGCTGTTACCTTCCCACTGAGAAGTGGTACCTATCTACCTTCTACTTACATTTGCATGCTTTCAAACTGCTAGGTTGGCAGAAGCTGGGACTTGTGACAGGAGATCACCCCATCACGCATCACCCAGGCCTCAAACTGCCAACCTGCCAATCTTGAAATCAACAGAATCAGCATCTTAACCACTTGGGCCACTGCATCCCTATAAGGGTGCATCTACTCTGTAGAAATAATGCAATTTGACACCACTTTAAATGCTTTAGCTCCATTCTGTGGAATCCTGGGATTTGTTGTTTTACAAGTTCTTTAGCATTCTCTGCCAAAAAGTGCTGCTGCTTCACAAAATTACAAATCCCAGGAGTCTATAGGATGGAGCCATGGCAGTTAAAGTGGTGTCAAACTGCATTGTTTCTTCATTGTAGGTGCAACCTTGGAAATAAGTATTCAATCATTTAGAAAGACTGTCTGTAGAAGAAAATGTTCCGAAAACAAGTGTGAGGCATTTTTAATTTTAATTTTTTTGGTAGGAAAGGAAGCTTTCACAGACCTATTTAAACAGTCAGATAAAGGACTTGCTGGGTGTATTGCTCATCCACAACCTCTGTGGCACAAATACAAACAAGCCTGTATCTGCAGACAATTGTGCTGTAACAATGAGGGCTGGGAACCATTATATGGGTTATTAAAAATGGTCACAACTTTAACGCAAAATGCAGGCATCATTAATCAATAATAAAGCCATCATAAGCCAATTATATTACCATCATAAGTCATAAATCAGTCATAATGTCATCATAAATCAATCATAAATATATAATAAATCAATTATAATACCATAAAGCTCAAAATGTGAGCAAGCTAAAAGAGAGAAAGAAGGCACCCGATTGTGAAGACGTCTCAGCCAGTAACGGCTGTTGACCATGTGTAGAGTCATATATAGATAGGCCTGCCAGTTCTCACTGCACTTATTGCAGGAACTCCCAGTCCCGTGATATGTTGCATGAGGCTTGGAGTGAGATCTTGCCCCAGCCTGTAATAAGGTACCGCAATGGCGGCTGCCATCATGAGACTTCACTCTCCATTACTCCAAGCAGCCTATCGGAGGAGCAGCTGGCCATGGGGTCATCCCCCCCCCCATGCACGCCCAGTGCAAATGGGACCCCTCCGTCATGCATCAGAGGGGGGGGGGTTGTAAGCAGCTGTTACAAAAGTTTGAAATTCATTCAGAAGAACAGGATTAATAAACCAATGTAACTACCATTCCCTACAGTCACCTGGAGAGAAATATGTAATGTATTATGCAACTGAGAACTCTAAAAGAAAAAAAGTTCCCGCAAACTCATATGATTTGCAGAAGGTTATACATTATTCTAGTATAATCTACCACAAACTATTCTCAAATGCAGCTCCACTGAGAACCAAGCAAATAATTTTTTGGTGTGCGGAAATCAATTGTACAGTTCTTTGGAGGTCTGACCTTTTGAGGCCTGCCTAAAATCCTAAATATACCAGATCCCATCTATGACCAAAATAAAGATGAGCTGAACAGGCTCAACCCTGGTTATTGCAGGTGCTGTAGGCTATTTTTTCAAATGGAGGAACTGGCAAACCACCTCTGAGGATTCCTTGCTTATGAAAACCCTACAAAATTCATGAGGTCACCATAACTTGACAGGCAACCTGAAGGCATGCACATGCACACATGCGCGCACACGCACACACACACACACACACACACACACTGTACTTCTGATAAAAGCTTGAGATCAATGTAGTTGGATCTGAATTAATGACTACTATTTTCTAGTTATTATTGTGTTGTTGCTTCAATTTTAAAACATCATATCATCTTCAGCCCAGGTTTAAATACTTCATTCTGTGAGCTTATGCTTCTGTTCACACATAATCATAAGTAAAATGATAGGATGTGGTGGGACTATAGTACAGAACATAAGTACTTTATGGCCTCTTACCGGAAAGACAACTGAGAGAAGTATTATCATTCTGGCAAGGGGAAAACCAACTTGGCCTTATCCGTTGATCAGGGAATATGGAAATGTAGGGAACATGTCCCTCCTCCCACAAAAGAACTCAGGGGCCAAATGACCAGTTGCCACTTGGAAAGGACAGAGGAAATAGACTTTTGCTTGTGCTGCTCTTCAAAGCAGCAAGGGCTCTGGGTCAGTTGTAGAAAATATATATGCAACCAAGATTACCCAAGTAAAAAAGATTAGCAGAGCCCACCTGGATGCAAGTGCATGTTTACAACTTGTTCACCTTCAAACCGTCTTCCTGCTCTACTCCTTTCCACTTGGGTTTAAGAACTGCTCCCACTAATCTCCTCAAAGCACAGCTGTGAAAATGTATAGCCATTTGGTTTTCTTTTAAATTAATTGTGGTTTGCTGCTGTGTAAGAACTTTGACAAACTGTAGTTAGTTTTAACTATGTTTTCCAAACAAGATAATTTCAAACCATGGTTAGTTATCCTGATTTGTTCAGATAGTTAAAACTACCTACTTTTCCCTGTTCAGACTTAACATGAGATAGCAATTCATAGAAACTCTGAATATTATGGCTATGCTGGAGGAAGTAGATCAAGTGCATGAAGTCTCTTATGTGTAATGCTATACTGCACTTTAGTGTTATGTGCCTACCAAGCTGTTGAGGATAGGGTAATCTGAAGGTCTCATTCATAGGATTGCTATAAATCAAGGTCAACAATAATTTCTTACAGATTTGCAAGATGGTGAAGCCCTTCCAGCAGGTGAAACTGTGGGCAAATCTTTCATTACATCTGACTGGTAGTCAGACACTCATACAGACGTGGATACATAGAAAGCAGCAAGATGTGGTAATCTCAGTATAAATAATGAAATTATACCTGCAAATTTACTTGGTTAACAGCCTAGTTAACCTACATTACTGGACCTGCATTAATTAAGTCTTCCAGATATGCTCTGACAGTCAGAAACATACATTGATTCTTTATAAACGGCATATAATAAAGAATCAGGACACTTTCCCCCAGAAGGTTAACAAATGCCTTCTGTGTTATTCTGGCATAATCATATAGTCTCATCCTTTTTTAAATGCACATTGTACTGCTCAGTGGGACCTAGTTCATGCCAGTCAGGTTTATAAAATTTTATAGTTATTATCACATACTGTTCTAATTATTTTGTATGATTAAGCCTGACCATCCTACAAAGCTGAGCAAGTTTCCTACCTAAGGGTATGTCTTTATGCTTCTCTGTTATTCATCTGTAATGCAAGCTGACAAGCTCTATAACTGAGAGGAAAGAAAATGAGGGGTCTGGATTAGAGTTTATATTATATAGCAGGAGGATTGCACACACAAAAAACTGATAAAAGGATTTCTGAGTCTTAATTCTTCTATCAGAAAAATAGATAGAATATTTTAAAAAAACACCTGTGTGTTTACAGATTGGAAACACAATGAAACCTGTCACCTATACCCAGTTCTTGCTATACTTAAAGTTATATTTATGCACATGCCAGAGTGTGGGCATGTATGTATATTTTAATCTGCATGCATATCCCATTGAATACAATGCATTGTGGATAAACAAGATTGACATTGTCATGTGCCTTTGGATATGTTATATTTGGAAGGACATTATGTTCCCAGCATAATTTCATCTGAAAAGAGGAAATGTGTTTTTTAAAAAGTGAGGGGATTAGGTAGATAAAAGGAAGTTGGAACAGAAGATCAAGATGATCAGATTTATTTTAAATCAGTAATATGGAACTCAGACTACTTTTGCTCTAATACTGAACTTGGGTGGTCACCAATCCATTTGGTCATGAAATAAACCACACAAAACAAAACAAAACAAAACTCTGGCTATAGATTGCAATAACATTAAAATTATTTTTTAAAGAAATAAGAGAAGTTATTTTCAAAAGGATTGCCTAAGATGGAAAGTGCTCCAGTGCTATAGGTGAATCAAGAGAATCAGAGCCTGATAATTTTGATAAACCTTTGCTACACCTTTTTTTTTAAAAAGATGGGCTCATCAGCATTATACATTCTGATGTATATTACAAATGCAGAATATTCCAAGTACAATAAATGCATTTATTCCAAATGCAGCCTATTCTATAGTTTTTATATATAGTTTTTTTATATAAACACATTACAAAAATGCCCATTTTATTTTCTAATAATATTTAGCATGGAATTAATCTTTTTCATGGGTGCAGCACATTACACTGATGTCATATTTACAGCCCAAGAATCCATTTTCACCAAGCTGCTAATCCATGATCTGATCATGATTAAGGTGCCAGTCTGAATTGTGTTACTGAGATTTGCATAAATAAATTGGTAATTCAGCTGTGTCTACCTGGAGTTTCCAAGCAACAGCTGTTGTTTATAGGAATTGTCTTCCTCTCCTAGTCCAGATACTTATTTGTTTACCAACCTTGGAACAGAACGGATAGAAGATTGAACTAACTGAGCTAGCAAAAGTACAGCTTTTACAGTAGATGGTCTCTGTTGACTACTGGAACATCAAATACTCATGCAGGATGAAACTACAGCATTCTTCAATCATGGTTATAAAGGCTTTGGTTACAGCAGGCCCTTGGTAACCATTGAGGTTTGATTCCACGACTCCCATGGACACCCAAATCTGTGGATGCTCAAGTCCCATTATATACAACAGCCTAGTAAAAATGATATCCCTTATATAAAATAGCAAAATCAAGGTTTGCTTTTTAGTAAAATAATTTTTAAAAAATATTTTCAAGCTGTGGATGGTGGAATCTGTGGTAACAGAATCCATGGATACAGGCTAACTGTATGCTTCCAGTGGTGAAAAACAAACCATTTCTTGAGGCAGTTTGTTCCACTGTTGGAACAGCTTGTGCCATTAGGAAGTTTAACTGAGGTTTACTTCTCTGCATTTCCACCCACTGGTTCTACTCCTGTCCTCTGGAGCTCTGTCTTCTGTGCTCTATCTTCTGTGTAACAACTCTTCAGATATTTCAGAAGCTTAATCTTCTCTGAGCCAGACATAGCTAGCTCTTTCAGTCTTTCATTGTGAGACCTGGTTTCCTGATCCCACACCATCTGAATTGTCTTTCTCTAGATACTGTAAATCATTCTTATCACTGATTAATTACATGTTGTTTGGTGCTTTTAAATTGTTTCTGACTTATCCTGACCCTATCACGCGGGTTTCTTGACAAGATTTGTTCCGAGGAGGTTTGCCTTTGTCTTCCTCTGAGGCTGAGAGAATGTGATTTGCTGAGGGCCACCCACTGAGTTTCCATGTCTGAGCAGGGGTTTGAACCCTGGTCTCCAGAGTCATAGTCCAAAGCTTAAACTACTAAACCATACTGTCACACTATTTATTAAACTTTTTGGGGGGGGGGGTGGAAACAGAACAGGAAAGAATACACTTAGTATGACTTTTTTTCAAGAACCATTTTTAGAAGTAGACATGAAATGGACACTAAAGTGTCACTGTCTTGTTTAAGGAAAGGGTTTCTTTCTGAGGGCAAAAAGCTATAATTTAGGTAAGGTATAAGAAGTTCAGCTTGTACTTTTTCATTTTTGTGTCTGTATTAAACACAGTAAAAACTCGTAATCTACTTCATCGCCTGTAGAACTTAGAAATTTTACTTTTTACTATAATTCCTAGAATCCCCCCAAACAACCTGACTACTGACTGTGGGGATTTTTGGTAGTCCAAAAAAGTAGTATTCCCAAGCTCTGCTCATTGCAATTCCCTTCCTCTTCCTCATGCTATTATGGTTGTGAGATCTACTTTAACTTATTCTGAATAAAGAGTGTTTTCACAAATCAAGAACTGTGTTTTATTTCTTTTCAGGGGCTTGTGAATTGCAGTAAACCATTGTAAAGATTCAGTTGCAGTTGGAAGTGAGTTAGATTTATATATACATTTTGATGAGTTTTAGTCACGTAAGTGAGTCGTGTCTGACAAAGAAGTATCAGCTCAAGGATATTGTTATATAAAGGTAATGGCTCTGAGAACTGATAGTGGCAAATACTGCAGTGAAGTTCATGGTCGAGGCACCTGTAATTTCATCATGAGAAAGGTAAACAGTAATTTTTACATCACCTATATAAATTATGAGACATTAATGCACATCTTAATTGTTTAGTGTGTCATAAAAAGCATTAAATACATAAAGAACTATGAAATGAGTATGGAACAAATAGGGACAGGGGAAATATTAGCTAGAACAAAATCCCTCTGCTTGCATAAGCAAAAGGGACAGTCTGTCTCCATGCCAAAATGATGCAGATTTAATTTGGTTAATTGCAAAGGAGGGAAGTGTTGCTTGATTTATTTTTGCCTAGAACTTGGCAGAAACATTCAAACTCTGTGGGGTTTTTTTTTACAGTAGCTTCTGCAATGTCACCCGCCTGACATATTTTAACTAATTTCATAAATTTAATCTTTATTGTTACAATCACACTAATTCAACTATACTTTTATTAAAACATGATGTCATTGAACTTGCCTTCTTATGGAAAAAAAAAACCCTCTATGGCTGTGTTTGGGAAAGCCTATAAACCTTTGGAACATTTTTTTTTTTTTATGAATGTTTGTTGTGAACTTCTTCTGAACTTCTTCTGAAATCTGAATTTGTTCAAAATGAGTGTGTTGGAGAAACAGTTTATTTCAAAAAAATAAAAAGTGAAAATGTGTTCTTTATTCTTTAAGAGCCAGCCTACATCATGAAAATTCTCCTGGAAGAATGTGAGTAGAATATGATGACTGTGATGACAAAGATATAACCTTTGTTTCCTGCTGCAATAGAAACTCTTTTTCTTTTTTTAACATCATAACTAATTGACAGAGACTTACCTGGCACATATAGACAAGGTGAAGGATTTTGCTTGCCTCTTTCATAGAGCTTCAGCATACAGAAACAGACACTTCCTATTACAAGTTAAGTGTCAAAATTTTGTAATTTGGCAAAGGTTACATTGCCCAGTGCCCCCATAAAAACATTCTTTGTGAACCTAGCAACAGATCACTGATAATTTCAGAACAGAAGATTCATTAAATGCATTTAATTTATACCAAAAATCAGACTAAGTGAGTGAATGAATGAATGAAAAATAGAAAGAAAACGAAAGCAACAACCTTGGTAACAATGAAAACAACCGAGAAACCTCTTTGAGGATATTATTGTTTCCAACACTCAAAACACAGCAGAGACCTTGAGCTCTTAAAAGAATATTGCCATAACAGCACTTCAAAATGGCAGCCTTGATCAAAAACACTGTGGATCTGTCTACCATATATGTACTCAATGTACAATAATAATTTAAATGGACAGAGAGTTTCTCTGACAATTTGGATACCTGCCGGATAATAATAATAATAATAATAATAATAATAATGTTTATTTATAATACTTCTTCACCAAAGAGAACATCAGACATATATAATTAAAAAATGATAAAACAAAACATTATAACATGCTGAAATAGTAAAACAATATACTAATATACTAAAAACAAAATCTTCAACAGTCGCTACCTATCTTGGCCACCTTTGGCATACTCAGCAACTTAATCTGGTGAAATGAAAAGTCTTCAACCTTTTACTTCTCTAGCTACAAGTACAAGGAATCTGGCTCCCACAAATGGGGAGCCAGATCCTGAAAGGTCCACAGCCTTGATAGAGCCATATGTGCCATACAGACCTTTGGCTGTAGATCTTAAATTCCTAGATGGTGCAGACCATGTTTGCCAAGCTGCCAGATACCGGGGGAGGTTAAAGTACAGGGCCTTAAATACCAGGACCAAAATCTTGTAATGAACCCTGACACAAACTAGTAGCCAGCGGAGGGATCTACAAGGTGAAGAGACATGTATTTAGGGAGATTTAATACAACCTGAACAACACTGTTCAGGATTAAAATCAGAAAAGCATGGCCCAGTACATACTGGCACATAGGGCCGAATTTAGGGCTCAGTAGGGCTGGGCATCCAGACTCACTCAGCCCTACTTTCACCACATGTGTGTGCACCCGTCCATACGACAGGCGCCATAGCCATGTGTGTGTGCGGTGCAGCGTGGTGCAGCACCTAAAGCGCTGGGGGGAAGGGGCACGGTCACGGCACATGAAGCTGCTTTCAGCCACTTCTTTTTGCTCCCGAGAGGGAGTGGATCATTGACATGGCACGTAGTTGCTGCGGCAACAATCCGGAGCATACAGGAGCGGCTTTTAGCCACCCATCTGTGCTGCCCCTAAGAGAGCAAGAAGGCAAACCTGCCAGTAGGCTATTGTAATAGTCAGCTGTGAAATAACCAAGGCCTAGACAAGCAAATGGTCAGTCTCAATGGTCAAAAACCTACAGATCCTATGGAAGTTACATGCCCTAGCAGCTGCCGCAATAAAGGGGTGTAGGTACAAACGATCATCCAGCAGGATTCCAACCAAGACAGGGGCCCAGTGTGTAACCCTGTAAACACATTGAAGAGCATGAAAATGGGGCTACTGGGTGGTCAGGTTGAAACACTAGGATCTCTGTTTTATCCATGTTCAGCTGAAGAGAGTGAGTGGTCATCCACAGAGAAGCACTTAAAAGGCAGTCCATCCCGACTAGATATAAGTACGATGGGCCCTTGCACTTGTATTATTGTATTGTGCATGTGAAGAGGAGCGGGGGTGAGATGACATCTTCCCTGGCTCTGGCTGATCAGCATGTCACAATGCTAGAATACTATTGCATCTTCCAGATTAAAATGTCTTTTTTATGTTTAGCACAGTGGCTCTGTTGAAGGACCAGCTCCATTTGGCTTCTCCTCTCCCTGTTTCAGTTCCAGCAGGTTATTAATAACTAAAGTAACTTTAAGAACTGGTAACTCAGTATTTTCCCCCTATTTCCTCCTCTTCCCTGTGTGTGTGTGTGATGTTGTTTAAACTATGAGCATGTAAGCAGGGACTGCCTTCTTCTTCTTAATTTTCTGTAAACCAATTTGGAAGGAAAACTGTTGGTACTGATATCGGTAAGGCTGTGAATCTGCTATGGAAATTCAGAACTCTGTCTCCCAAATAGGGTTTGCAATTTTTAAAGCTCTTTTAAAGCTCAGACTACAGTCTAGTGTCCTACTCACATTGGACGCACCATTGTGCTACCTTCCAAACCTTTTTGACCAGACAGTTGTCCTTTTCTACACCTTTAACTGCCATGGCTAGAATTCTGCACAGTATTCTTTATACGGTCACATAATGGATTTATGTAAGGGCAGTGTGATATTGGCAGTTTTATTTCTGATTCCTTTTCTAATTATGCCCAACAAATCTTATTTTAAACAGTTGCACAAGGAGCTGACATTTTCATTTGGCTATCTACCACAACCCCAAGATCCTTTTCTTGGTCAATTATTGAAGCTTATTCATGTATACCTGAATCTGTCGTACCCCCCCCCACTTTTTTTTTTTTTTTTTTTTTTTGCTTTCAAATAGCTAATGTTCCAGTTTAATGTCAATCAAATTGCCTGTCTTCTTTTTTTATTATTAGAAAATGATAGAGTATTAGTGTGCAGAAACTTTGCACAATAGCTGAACTCTAATTTTCCATACATAGAGAAGAAAAAATTGTATTTCAATATGTAGGCAGGAGAAAAGATTTTGTACTTCACTGAAACTTTAGTTTGCATTACATAATCATGGAAGATATAAATATCTTCAAATCTTTGAAGTCTTTTGAGTAGCAATAAAAACCCTGAATTGAAATAAGCACCCAGGCACCGAGTTATTTTATAATTTTTATATAATTTTTACTAGCAGATGATATAATTAAGAAATTAATCTAATTGCTTAGACTGTAATACGGTGTGTTAATTAGAATTTAGTAAAAGCATGAATTAAAAGTCAAGGTCATGATCCCACAAAGTTAAACAGTGCCTAATTACTTTAATCCCTGAAACCTAAGGGATCTGCAATGGGCATGCTGAAGCTATTGAAATCAATAGCACTCAGAACTGAATTTCATTGGATTGTTAAAAACAGGTATCTTTTTAGGTGCCTTCATAAGCAAATTCACTTTTTGAATGAGAGATCAAACCAGGGTCTGATCATACCTATAATGATAAAGGACAGTAAGCGTGTGTGTCTGTGTCAAGTAGACTATAAAGATTGAAACCTAGATACCTGAAACTTGGCCTGGATACTGTGGGAACCTTAATATGCATCTCATGTTATTTGTTTTTAAGGTCATTAATTAATTTTAATCATTTTAAACCTGCCTGCAGAACCATTTTCAGTCATTAACGGTTGTACTTTACTAATCACAATATAGATACTATTGAGGAAAACTGACATTCTGTAAATAGTCAGCCCATGGGGGGGGGGGGGGGGAAGCAACTCGCAAAGGTTCCTGCAAGAGCAACTGAGAACTCAGGGTAAAACAGATGGAGATTCAGGAGCAGCTTGCTAGAGAACAGGCAGAGTAGGAGAGCCTACAAGATGGAAGGCAAACTGAGTAGCAATGGCTGGAGACATTGCAACCAAACATTTACAAAGAAATAAGTAGGCTTTTTTGTCAGTCACTTTTAATTTATTATTATCACTTACTATTTTTCATGATTTTTCCTATGTTGCTAACCCATCGCATTGATGAAGCAGGCTTATACTATTGTTTGTTTTTCTCAGTTAGTTTCAAAAGTACTACAGGATTTCCTTGCATCTTTTTGTGCCACTAACAGTAACAGTAACATTCAACAGGCAAAGTTTCTCTGCCACCACATCTGCACGATTGGGAGAGCAGAATAAACTCTAGCAGGATGTTAATATTGGCTGTGTTATTTTAAAAAGTTATTTTACTTTTAAAAGTTCTGAATTGCTCTTCAAAGGTGACTTTACAGTAATTTTAAGTGTCATCTCCATGAAGATCAATAACCTCCAATCAATCACTTCCATGAGGATCTGTGAAGATCATAACATTCTTTAGAGTCCAGTTGTCAGGAGTACTATACAGGTATACCTCAATGAACAAACAAACAAACAGCTTCATTTATATACCGCTTCATACCCTTAAGGAGTGTCTAAGCGGTTTATAATTGTAAGCTATTTACCCCCCAACAATCTGGGTACTCATTTTAGCGACCTAGGAAGGATGCAAGCCTGAGTCAAGCTTCAGCCCTTTTCTGGTCTTGAACTCACCACCTTATGGTTTTGAGTGAGTGGCTGCAGTACAGGCATTTAACCACTGCGCCACCAGGGCTGATAACAAATTAGATGAGTTCCCGGGCTTCTTCAACAGAAAGAAGCTTCTTTCCTGGGCTTCTTTAACAGTAACATTGGTACCAACAGTACATGGTTACATGGGAAGAATAGTGAAAGTTCCTAGAACACCATAAATGACAGCAGTTTAATATGTTTCAGTAAGCTTTTTATTCAAAATTAATATTATGCACAAATGTCATGAAACGACCAAGTCAGGTAGTCCTTGCAAAGGTAAACAAAAACATTTTGAAACTTCTAGAGGCCACTGGAAAACTTTTGGATAATATATCCCAGGATGTTTTTTTTCCCCCTTTCAAGTGACTCCACTTTTCTCATGATTTCCATTTTGGTGACAAAACTTATATAACTATGATTTTTCAGATTCTTCTAAAAAGATTTCTATCAATGGGATAAATGATACTTAAAACGATTTTCCTTGTAACCCTGTGTATAGGAATATATGTGCATTTTGCAAAGAAAAGGGTGGATGCGGGGGGCGGGGGTATAAAAATAAAAATTAAGAACATATTTCATTTTTTGATACTGTCCTAAATTCACCAACCCAGAATTCTATGCATGAATTGAAATAGAGATAATTTGCTCAGATCTTGATGATGTGCTGCAATATCATATAAGACATTGCATCCTTAACACTTTGCATCTTCAGTTGACATACAATGATTCTTTATACTACTTTTATTCTCTCCAGCCAGGTGATTCAGGGTTGGTTTGTACATTTACACAGGCATGAATAACAGAACAAAGACCAACTTTAAACGTGACATGGGGGGGGGGGGGGGACAATAACATCACTAAGGTTCCCAGATGTGGCTAAACTTGCAATTCATATCTAGAATTAAATGTATTTCATATTATTTTCAAGCCATCACAATACTAATCAGGGAGCCATTATGAAGCTCAATTATGGCTGTGTCATGGCAACCTGGGTATTGTCTGATGTGGCTACATGACACAAAGTGGCCGGGCTGGTCTCAGAAATGAACAAGACAGCAACACAAGTTGCATCCTTGGATATTTTTAGTAGGAGTCTCTATCCATGAGCAATAATATTCTGTTGTGACATGCTGGAAAAATAAGAAACTTACCTCAAAGCAGAAGTGTAGCTTGAACAAGATGTTGATGACAGCTACATGTCTGCAGATGAGTTGTGTAGGAATAATTTGGTATCTGAACAAGGCAGGAACATCTATTAAACATTTAGCTTTTAATATCTATTTGGGAGCATTTTGTTCCCTATTCTAATTTTAAACCTGACAAGCAATTACTGGTAATTACAAAACCAAGTAATGACTATACAAAAACACAGCAGGAAATATTTATAACATTAATTTTGCTTAAGTTATATACTTAAAACAATAAAAATAGTAATAATAAAAACCTCTCATGTGCCCAATTTCAAATATAAATTTGTTTGTGCAGGTTTAGGAAAACTAGTTTCTCATGCTTTTAAAAATCCATATTATAATGTTGTTCAGCATTTTGTTTCATTTAATTCCTGTTTTTAATCATTAACCCCCAAAGAGAAATAGAACAAATTTATAAAATTAGCTATGGGTATCATGAATACATTCTGTATCTTCACTTCCCCTAGAGTAGGTTACAATGTATATGTGTCTCTGTTACAAATTCAGCTATACCAATATATTTTTAAAAGATTCATTATTCTGGACTGCAATGACATATACATTATGTGTCCAGACAACAGACTTTTTCAGTTACTTATCTGTACATTATTTCTAATAGTATATAATGTACTATTTACATTACTTTCCTGAACTGTGACAACCTTGGGCTGGGGTCAGGGAACAGAATTCAGTAAGGATTCTAGAGCTACTTTTGACACCTAGCTCTTATAGCATTGTTACATTTTTCTGTTCAATACTAGACTTTAGCATATGCATCTTTTTATTCCACATGCACTCTTGTTTATCTATAAACATTATGTATTTAAGCTCCTTACACATAAGCATTTAGTATGTTAATTTAGTCCTCGTACCAGAAATATACTTTGTGAGTATACAGTCTCAATCTACATCATTGCAAGGAATCTCAGAGAAACACAAGGAGTTGGTAATCCTACAGTGTAATGTAAATTTTGGCGATCTGATGTAACACTTAAACCAAGAAGAGTTTTTTTTAGAGAAAACTCCTGTTCATCCCACTCTGATGCACTATTTGGAAAGCCACTGGTAAAAATATCTATCTGCAGCATCCCCTCCAGTGGAAAGGGCTTTGGATTCTCATGGTGCAAAGAAAAACAATGTGCAATGCAGCTGAGATGTTCCAAGTCATTTTCAGGAAGGTCAACAATTTCAGGATTATTGTGATTGGATATACAGTACAAGGGACAGATATATTTGATCCCAATACGCCTTTTTATATTTATGTAAAACGTGGCAGCCACATTTTTAGTAGTTAGCTTGACTGTTCAACATGACAAAGATAGTATGAAAAGTAGCAAGGCCTTACTTACAGCAAATGAATTCAGGGTGCTTACATGAAGGTTTGGCTCAATGCAGGAGCACACATTACTAACACAAAAATGAATCCCATGTAATGTACCCCTACCTATGGTTACTGTAACAGTTGGGAAGGAACAAGTTTCCAGGCAGACTGTGTACAGCATCTGCTACAAGAGGAAACATCCTGCTCTCAAAGGCTGGACAAGGTAAGTGGCCTGGGAGTCCGCTCCTGGTTGCATCACATGTGGAAAACAGAGTGACAGCTGTCAGTGAGCATATTAACCTTATGAGTTGTAGCAAAGTTGATAAGGATTTGTCTTCTGCCAGAAAGGGAACAACCCTGGCTGTTCAGAATCTATAATAATGTTGATGTACTTGATGTTAGTGTTAAGTATTATTTTACCGTGTTAATTATAGTGTTAGTTGTAGAGTGCCACAGAGGTGACGCATAAGTGTAGCCTCATTATCCAGTATATTGATGTGTGTATCCAATGAATAGCCAGTAGTCCACATAGAGGAAGACCGATGCCTTAAATTGTTGGAGGCATGCACAAAAGACAACCACAAACTTCATATATATGCTAGAAATTGCATTTTATTTTTAAAAAAGAATTAGAAAATTATTAGGAAGGAGCAGTCCCACAAAGTAAAGCAGAAGTGCTGATGCCTGAGAATCTTGGCAGGAAAGTATGCCCCCAACACAGAATGTACCAAATAAAGATGCCACAGTGGACTTCATGTGTTTCACCAACACTGGCATATATGTGTATGTGTGTGACTGGACCCAAAGAGAGCTTTTTATACATTCAAGGAACTTCCTCTATACATGAAGTGGAGTAACTTATGCATGCAATGGAAGATGATCTGATCTGTCTCTCTCAGTTTAGTGAATTTTTTAAAAAATCCTTTGGACGGAAGAGAGAACACAAATTGTTTTTAGAGAAAAACAAATGTTTCAGAAGCTCAAACCCACGTCAGAGGTTTCCTTGTACAGAAACACCATACAGTTGCCAAAAAGTATCCAAAGGCAACATGCAATTCCTTGTCCCTGTCCCATCTTCAGCCCCTGCTCCAATCTGCTCCATTTGGGAGTGTGCAGCATTTGGTACTAACTCTTGCAAACTGCCAGAAAACAGGGACAGAGAGCAGGTTGCTTACCTGTAACAGTGGTTCTTTGGGTGATCACCTGTGCCCTCTTGCAAATTACAGAGTTCCCATTTGAAATGTTCTGGAGTCTAGCAGTTTTTGGTGGGGGCCCCATTTTCTTCCCCCAACTTTAAAAGCCCTAGCCCATCAAAATACTCTCCTCCCAGTTTCAAAGTCTGAGAATAAAAAAATAGTAAAGGGGCTAAAACAGAGGAGAGGCAGTATTGTGTGAGGACACAGATGAACATTTGATGAACCAGTTACAGGCAAGCAACCTGTTCCTCTTCACTGTGATCTCTGTGACTAACACAAATGAGTGAATCATTTTGTCTCATAAATGGGATCCAGTCTTACTTAACTGGAAACTTGCTCCAGTCAGTCAAGTCTGTCCCAAAACGGCACAGCTCCAAGCCTCAGAAGTGATGCCCTGTGCCCAAGCCTAGTGAGTTTCCCAACAGCCACTGCCACTACTAGTGAAAGATGCAGCTAAGGGAGTGAGCTTGCGCAGAGACGCCAAGAGCGGAAGACATCATACAAAGCGGATGTCACCATACAAAGCATTCAGTGAGGATGCGCTGTGGTTTTAAGAGACCCTGAAAAGAAGTTTCATTCAACCCCCATACCCATCATGGCCCTAAAGGCTGCTAGGGTCCCCTGATCTTTCTTGTAGACCAATACTTTGGCTGAAGGCCCCCTCTTTGGCCACCATTTTTCTCACCACCTTCCTGTTGCCCCCTTTCCCCCCACAGCCCACTGGATCTTTCCAGTGCCTCCCAGAAGGCTATACCACCCACTTTGGGAATTGCTATCCTAGACGGTATTTAAGTTTAGGAGAGTGTATGAAGCTTGAGTGATAAAGAAGCAGAAGGTTGTATGAATCTGTATAGTCGGACCTATGCATCCATGGATTTTTTTTATCCATGGATTCAAACATTGTTATGGCTCTAAAATAATTTAAATACATACAATTTACAAAAAGCAAACCATGATTTCACCATTTTTTATAAGGAACATCATTTTACTACACAAATTTGTTTATGCAGGTTTAGGAGAACTAGTTTTTCATGCTTTTAAAAATCCATATTATAATGTTCTTCAGCATTATGTTTCATTTAATTCCTGTTTCTAATCATTAACCCCCAAACAGAAATAGAACAAATTTATAAAATTAGCTATGGATATCATGAATGCATTCTGTATCTTCACTTCCCCTAGGTTACAATGTATATGTGTCTTTGTTATAAATTCAACTATACCAATATATTTTTTAAAGTTTCATTATTTTGGATTGCAATGACATATACATGTTGTGTCCAGACAACAGACTTTTTTCAGTTACTTATCTGTACATTATTTCTAATAGTATATAATGTACTATTTACATTACTTTCCTGAACTGTGACAACCTTGGGCTGGGGTCAGGGAACAGAATTCAGTAAGGAAGTACAACTGTCTTTGATTCTAGAGCTACTTTTGACACCTATCACTTATAGCATTGTTACATTTTTCTGGTCAATATTAGACTTTAGTATATTCATCTTTTTATTCCACATACACTTGTATTTATCTGTAAACATTATGTATTTAAGCTCCTTACACATAAGTATTTAGCATGTTAATTACACCATTGTAATTAATGGGACTTGAGCATCCATGGATTTTGCTATCCACGGGGAACCAAACCCCAACAGATACCCTCCAGTCCAGGCCCCAGAGGGAGAGAAGAACCACTGGATCTCATCCCTTCCCACCACCTTCCCCTTCTCCTTTTGTGTTGTCTCTTTTAGACTGTATGCCTGAGGGCAAGGACCCGTCTAATTGTAAGACTGTATGTAAAGCACTGTGTAAATTTACAGTGCTATATAAAATAAATAAATAATTAATACCAAGGGCCCGCTGTATATGGTCTATGCTTGGTTAGAGAATTTGAGTGGAATGTGCTAAAGCTGAAGATGTGAGTCAGACAGGAGCACAGTAGATGGAGACAGAAACAGTCTGAGAACGGTATGAAAGAGGGTTATGTATTGCCTTAAGACTAGTTTGTTTACAGTTAACATAAAAGTTCCATAAACATACTACATTTTATTTGATACACTTTTATTATTTTATTCAGCATAACCACATGTATTGCCTGGTTACTACAGACCCAAAAATTTAGAACAGCCTTATTCATATCTCAGGAACTGGATTCACTGAGGATCTTGAGTAGCTGTACACCCTTGGGAAGAGTATGGCAATACTGAGATAAGATCACTTCAGTTAGCGGCTAGGAACATGATCAACTCCAGGCAAGAGATCAGTACCCATATTTAAAAAAATCTAGTTACATAAAGTGTGACAATACTCTTCTATACAACTGAACTGATGGTAAACAGAATTACCATATTATGCTACAATGATTTATTAAAGCCATTGAGGTCTAAAGATTTCATCCAGTTTGTACATGTAAATTGACTCTGCCCTAACACCTTCTCATACATCGCTAGATTCAAATATCTTATTCATAAATAAAAAATAAATATTAATTCAAAGAAATGGCTTACTATTCTGTCATGGTAAATGGTCCAGAAATAAAATGTACTCTTTTAAAAATATTTTATCTAATACAAGATTATTTTTCTACAATTTGCAAATATGATTTTCATGTTTTTTCCATCTGTAATTACAGGCAACTTCATCTCACAGGAAAAATCTTTTAAAAGGTGTTTTAACTAAACTACATTTTGGAGATGCCATTGGAAAGGCTTGCTTTGTGAAACATGATATGGGAACATTTAATAAAATACTATTACTTTCACTGAATAAACTGATTAAACATTGGGAAGGAATATTAAAAACTGAACATTAGGGTTGAATATGTCGATTGTATTCAAATATTTTAAAGGCCCAGTTACATAGGTCAAGATTCAGGTGCACTTCCATATCAACATCAGTAAAAATCAAGACATATTTTTTCTCTCTCACTTGCCCTTCTGCAGCTCCTTTGGAAGACATATTTCTTTTTTGCAATAAAATGTTCTTCTTTGCAATAAAAGGGGAACCTGATAGCCCTTGTATGTATTCCTGATCATGTCAAAGCCCATGTGAAGGCTCATACAGTCATTTTTGTGGTACAGTAGTTATACTTCATGGTACCAAAACAGAAGATGGCAGAAGACCTATCAACAGATCTCACACAGTTATCTGTTTGTTTTAAAATTAAAAACAACTATGGGCTTAACACTTCCTATGTTTTTCTAAAATGCCTCATTATTTGTCCACAGGCTTCAGCGTAATTTAAACTAAGAAAACTGCATGGGAAGAAAGGTCATTTAACTCCATAGCTCCTTTAATTTTTTTAAAATAGGGAATTTCAGACATGGATCTTCTGAAGACTTGTTTGGTTCACAGGATGCTGCTCCAGCATCCTCCTCCAAACACTGGAACTAGAGGCATTTTAATTCATATAGAAATAAACAACCATAATCATGTGAACCAGCTGTTGGCCACCTAAATTTTACCAATATCCATTAAGTGATATGAAATTTCAGTTTGTATGTATTTCTTTGTCTAATAAGTTTTCAAGCCTCCTGTGCTACTTCCATTTTCAATTGTCAGACCTCAAAAGCATTTTTAAGGTTGGCTCTAATCGTTATCTGTTTCACACATATTTTTCCATCTTTGCAGTTCTCCAGCATTGTTAGTATTCCATATTTCAGCAAACGTCAACAGCCTTTTTCTAAAAAAAAAAAAAAAAAAAAAAAACCAGAAAGCTAAGTATTAGGACTTACTGTACATAAGCATTTAAATATCTGTTGCTTTTTTATATATATCAAAACTAATCAGCAAGATCGTTTTATTTGTCTAATTAGACCGAACATTAGGAACATATTTCCATTTCATATCAGAAGCATGATGTGAAAACAAGAGAAAGATAGGAACAAAATCCACCCAGAAGTTCTATGCAAACCTTAATGAATTTTAGTTTTTATTTAAAAGCTATGTTCAAGCACATTAGATTATAATCAAAACATTACTTTTTTCTAGAGAAAATATTTTTATTGAAATAAGAAGGGTATAATTCATTATCTGGCAAAAGATACTGAACCCCACAGTACAAGCAGTCTATGAAAAAGAAGAGAAAGGAAGCATTTAGAAATTGGATTATATCCTAAGTATTTATTTTGGCCTCCACTTCCTATTACAGTGGGGCCTCATTATCCATGGGCTTGACATCCATGGATAGCAAGCAGCCATTGTCCCTAATGGCGGCGCATGCACGGGACTGCATCGCCATTAACTATCAATCACGCCTGTCCTCTGAGCCAGCAGCAGCATTAGGTGGCAGCGGCAGCACGGCCCCTCAGCCCGACGGGCCACCACCCTGATCCAACAGAAGTTGTTCTTCTTGAGCAGCAGGAGCAATTGCGAGAAGAAAGAAGAGGACTTCTAGGAGGAGGAAGAAGACAAGGAAGGTAGCAGCGGTGGTTAGCTGCACTGCACTGAGAAGGACTCAGCCTTCCAGGAGACAGACTGCAAGATGGACATGAATGTCAACATGGTGAAGACAGTAATGGGGATAAAGGTCTAGCTGCAGGCATACTTGAAGAAGGAGGTTGTCTTGGAAGAGGTGTAACCAAGACATGCAGTATAGGGGAAAACTCCAGAATCTCACCCTATGATACATTGTCATATGTGGGCAAGAAGCCAAAACCACCTTGATAGACTCAGAGGAATGACATGGGGTCTCTAACAACTGAGGAGGAAGGACTCCAAGAGCAGTGGATCCTGAACCCTCCAGTGCAGCAAGGGACCACTAAGCAGCAGGTGAAGGCTCTTGTAAAGAGTTAATCTCAACGGTAACTTGAGAAGAGGTTGTAGAGGTAGGGGCAGGAAGACAGCAATGGCCCTTATCCTTGGCAGTGACTTTGTCTTGTGCTTGCATTGATGAGCTGCTGCCTCTAACTCAACCTCCAGTGAACATCTGGTTTTAAGCAGGCAATGACACATCACCACAATTTCAGAATGGGTGTCTGCAGCCTTAATTGGTACAGATACTGACTCTGCCAGTAAATGTTTGTCAGCAGGGCACACAGGAGATCCAGATCACTGCCAAGGCCAAAGCCAAGATTGAATCTGATGCTGATACTCTCTATGTTGGTTCTATACTGACCAATCCCAAAGGCAGAGTAGATGGTATTTGAAGCCTAAAGCCTGTATATACAAGAGTGCTTTGAGAAGCAACTCTGTTCTGTCTGGCCAGAGGTGTAAAGGTGATACAGTGGGCAAATCAGACAATCACATGAACTTTGCCAAGGCAAGTTGCCATTCCATTCTGTTATCTTAGCACTACACAAGATGCACTTCTTGAAAGAGGCCAGTGGTAGAAGCAGCCCAAAGGGTGAGAATGGCTTTGAACGCAGGGCCAACAACTGACGAAGCTGAAAATGAACAGGCCTGAATCAGCCCATGAAGCATGACAAATCTGTGGAACAAAGTTCCTAATGACCCTGTTGCAGCAAGGAATGAAAATGAACTGATGGTTTTGGCATGGAGGCCCATATATAGAGGCACCGGAGATGGGCAGGGCAACTGCCAAAAGGCTTATGTAATGCCCTAGAAGGTTCTGACTGATTCACTGCACAGGTGCAGGATAATGCTTTTACATGAATCACAGAAACCACACAGAAGATTTAAGTATTTAGGAATCACTCAGAATTTTTTAAGCCTGGTTTATGGCTACTCGGATAGTTTGTTTTACCTTCATGTGAAAGCATTATTACTAAGCAATTAGTAAGATATTAATCAATTTATTGTCTAACCTTTTCATATTCACAAATCTCTCTAGCTCTTTTGATTTGTGAGCTGCCTTTTTAAGGATTTCTTCAGGAACATCTGCTAGTTTAGCAACATTTAGCCCATAGCTCCTTGCAGCGACTTCTTTCTTTATTTGATACAGAAAAGTGACAGATTCAGGACTTTCTTCATCTTTAATTCCTAGAAAAGATGAAATAAACTTCACAATTGTGCACTGTGGTTTACATTTCACTTTCTCAATAACTATGGAAATCTCTAAAGTTACTTCCATCTAACCATTACACAAAGCGAGTCATGAAACACCTCTGGTTGCCTTCTTGCAAATGTTAAACTGTGGTAGGATAGGAAGCAACAAGTTTCTTGTTCCAAACAAGTGTCAGGCACAACAAGAAGAAAATAACCAATCAGGTAATTTTGATATCATACCCGTTCCTTGTTCACTGTCATCTTCATTCACCAAAAAGGCCATGTGGTAGTTCCCAACTAGTCTTGGGTAAGCCCTTTCTAATTCACATAAAGGAGGATAATGAGTGACAAACAGTGTCAGTGAACTCACCTAGAGAAAGAAAACAAATTCAAATTTGGAAGGAAAAAAAGCTAACATGGAAGTTATATGGTATCATTACCAACAAACATTTTAACCCATATGGTTAGCAAGGCTAGAGGAGCTGATGTTCAACACCAAATAGTCTGATGCATTAGAAATCAGTACTTTGGTACCCTTTTCATCTTCGGAGTATCTGCTAAGATTCATAGCACTGTGCATAGCAAAATGTATAGTACAGTGGTCCCCCGGGTTACGAAGGTAATCCGTTCCGGATTACCTTTCGTAACCCGGAAGCTTTTGTTTCCCGGGGGACCACTATTTTAAACGGACCGCGCGGCCATTTAAAGGGGCCGTGCGGCTTTTTTTTCTTCGTATCCCGGGGGATATTTCGTATCCCGGGGGATACAATGCCGGTCCGCTGCCTTTCGGATCCCGGGGTTTTCGTAACCCGGGGGATTCGTAAGGCGGGGGACCACTGTATTCTGCTTCTAACAGCACCTCAAAAAAGCCTTCATGAAAGTCAGGGACTTCTTAGCACAGCACCCTATGCAACATGTGGGGCTTTCAATGGAAGGAAGAATCAATTGCCAGTGTCTTTGCACTTCCCCTTATGTGTACTTCCTCTTGTGTGTTTTTCTTTGACTATAACCCATAAATGTGAAAGAGTACAAGCTTCACTTACATAATCTACTATGAGGGGAAGAAAAGACTTGATAGATGGGCCCTACTTGTGTAAGCGTAAACCCCAATTATGCTTTAGACTGGTAGAGGGAAAGGATGAGCTGGAATCCTCCCACACACCTCTAGTACACATGCAATCAATACACCAATGCCATGTATTAACTAGCCCTCAAGAATATCTGAAATTGGCAGAGACAACATTAACAAATGGTATTTAGCCTTTTCAAATCATACAGGCTCACAATTCTGGATCCATGCCCATATGATGATGTCTAAATGGCAGCATTTTGCCACACACTTGATGAAAATGGTCACTTCTTAAAAACTAGCGACAAAGCACCTCTATCACTTTAAGCATACAATACTGTAGTATGTTATATATTATGCTACCCTAGACTATAGGAAGATTCATCTGTAGAATTCAGTGACTCACTATATCACAGAGACAGAAGACTTCATTTTTGGCACTAGTTTCTTTTTATTTTCTGAGAGCAATATACAATATGTGTATTTTTTCCATGGCAGAATGGGCTATATAGATTGAACATACTCACATGTGTATCTATGGCTTCTATTCAGACTTGTACATGGAGTGGAGGAAGGCATGCAAGCCCAAGGCTTGTTCCTGCATCCTACTGTGTATAAGCTCTTTGTGTGTGTGAGAGAGAGAGGAGGAGACTATTCCTAGCTTGAGGTCAAAAACATCCTTCTAATAATACCACATCTACAGTTATCGGTGATCCTACACATTTGAAACCTTCCTCAATGGAAGTCTAGCCAATGCCAGAGTCTGAGAATACTTCAGGAACATTGCAATTTTAGGTACGAGAGTAGATGGAATTAACTCTGGTGGGACCTGCTAACTTTCCATCTGTTTTCTCACCATTCATTTTTCTGCATGATATGTCTTCAATGGAAACTTTTTCAATATACTAGGATTAGGCTGGCTAAAAATCCAGAGCTATCTCCCAATATTCAAACCAAGATCCATGCAAAATAATATAATATACTTACATCTCTAACAAAATATTCTAAAGTAGCATAAGCAATTGCAATTCCATCATGTGTGCTAGTTCCTCTCCCCAGTTCATCTAAAATTACTAGTGAATGTGAAGTTGCTTTTCTAATTATCTCAGCTGTATCTGTCAGTTCTTCCATAAAGGTACTATGACCTTTAAATAAGTTATCTGTGGCACCCATTCTGCAATTAAAAAACAAAGATAAGTCAATCTTATCAGGTCTAAATTTAAAAAAAAAAACACTGCACAAAAGTATTATTGTATTGTACTTGTGATAGCCAAAAAAAAAAAAAAATGACAATTTTGGCTGAACAATTTTACTGTTTTTTCTGTCCATCACAAATTTAGCTGGCTATAGAAACATGCAGACAACCAAATGTAACTAATAAGCGCTGTGGTATTCACTGAGCTCAGTGGAAGAGATGATGTAAGTGGGGCGAGGTTCAGTGGAAGAAGACCAGAGAGGCCCCAGCTTTTAAAAAAATATTAAAATTCTGTATTTAAAATTTTAACATTAATAATACTTTTTAAATTTTCTTTGATCTTACCAAATTTTCACTTCAGCCATATAAACTATGTACATTTTAATACATTTAGGCTGTACATATAATATTGTAATTTAAATGAGAATTTCAATACGGGAGCATGACACCACAAGTTACCGCACTGAGTGACGCCAATCCTAATGATGCCACTGGAGCTGCTTCCATTCGTCAAACCAGAATTTACAATGAAACAATCCCTTCAAGATCCTGTAGATTATAGCCTTTATTTTTATTCATTTTTTTAAAAAAACTACCCATTTTCAGCAGCAGCTATAAAAAGTAATCTTTATTTTGTTCATGATAAACAGATTTAACCTAAATTTGACATATGATGCAAATGATATTGTACTGAAGGTACACAACTCTAACGATATAACAAATGTATGTATATTTTATAGCACCTTTGAAATTACTATGTGAAGGAAGTTGTAGAATAAGCTTTCACAGACTTGGTCTACTTCCTCAGATTCACACAAAAAAAGGATGACACTACACTTCCAAAATCAATATAATTAACAGTACAAAAAAAGGCAAAAATTATTTTAAACAGAGATGCGTCTTATTACAATCTTGGATGGCTTTTAAAAAGCGACCAAGACGCATCTCTTCCGGCATGACTTTCCGGATAGTAGTTAGTTCTCCCGTCGCCTGATGACTCCCCAGCTCCTTCCACCTCCCATTTGACATCCAAGGCTGCCTATACTTGCACCTCAAAATGTTGTGTTGTTTTTAGATTTGATACTGTTTTAATAATGACTTAGTTTAATCTTGTTTTAAGGGGTGGGAGGCAGTTATGGACTGTATAGATTGCAATATTTTAACTGTATATGTTTTTAAATGTTGTACCCCGCCCCGATTGCTCGCTCAGAGGGGCAGGTTAGAAATAAATAGTAGTAGTAGTAGTAGTAGTAGTAAGCCATTTAGATATTTTGCGCATAAAAGTATGATGTGTTTAAAGATGCCAAGCAGATCCAAAATCTTCCAACACTCAGGGATTCAAGCTGCAACAAATTCCAGGCATATCTACAGTTTAGAAGACAACCATCCAAACACTGATCATACAGAAATAGGTGGGGGTTTTCCCTCCTTTATGTTAATTTGGACACACAAAAGTCTAAAATGTACAACTTTTCCATTCCTGCTGGCAAAGAAAATAGATAAAGAGGTCTACACTAACATGTTTGGCCCATCATATCAACTAGGATTCTTTATAATTCTGGTTTATCATGATGTGCTAATTAGCCTCTCCTCACCATGCCCCACTCACATACTGGAATGCCAACTGAGCAAAAAGATATAACATAATGTCTTCATTTACATACAGCAAATTCAATCTGGCTAGAAATAAGCAATTAAATAATTTCTAGGTATCCCTACAGAATGTATCCCTTTTCCCAACATCTGCAAGTGAAGATGGGCTGAGAGAGTGTTTGTTTGCTCTCCTTCTACCTGGGCTCCTCCCATGCCTGGGCTCCTGGACTTAAGGAGGAGGAATGGCCCTCTTTCCCTCCTTTCCAACATCTGCCAGCGAAGACCGGCTGAGAGAGTTTGTTTGCCCTCCTTCTACCTGGGCTCCTCCCATGCCTTGGCTCCTGGACTTAAGGAGGAGTCTTGTCTCCCTCCGCTTTTTTTTTTTTAAGATTGGGTATAGTTCACATTGTTTCTAGGATTGGGATGGGGAGTTGAGAATGGGGATTATTTTCTTTTTACTTGTTTTGGTATGTTAATTGTTATGTATTTTGCTTTGTTAAATTTTTTTTGTTATTTTTTGTTATAATTAGTATGTATTTTGTTGTTGCTATAACTGCTATGTACTTTTGCTTTGTTAAATGTTATGTATTTTGCTTTGCTAATTTTACTGTTACTTAAATTACTATGTATTTTTGTTGCTATAATTGTTATGTATTTTGCTAGTTATTGTTATTGTTAATTGCTATCTGATTTTATTGTTATTGCTTAATATATTGCCATTTGTTTTTTAATTCATATATATTGTTATTGTGTGTATAATCCCCTCTGTTGTAACCCATCCCGATTGCTTGCTCAGAGGGGCGGGTTAGAAATAAAAATTATACAACATTTTTAACAATTAGAAATTCACAGATTTACTAAATTTTTTTTTTTAAAGTAACACATTATTTCAAAGTTTTTAAAAAGTGTGAACTTATTTGACATAAAAAATAAATTGCATTAGTTGTTTCTTTAGGAAAATTATAATAGGGTTGTACCACTACTGCCAGAATGTTTTTATTCTTTAGACTACATGCAACAGGGGCTGATTTTCTTCATAAACCAGCAACATTGTTTAATTGGCTTATACATTTAGATTAGCTGGCTTGTGCAACAAAGCATACCCAACGGATACATGGAAACACAAAGGGAGAAATTATTTGATGTAGCTCTAAATTATTAATGTGTTCAGTAACAATCATAAAAATCTGCATGAAACAGGAACTATGGAACACAGACCTTTAAAGCAATACTTATAAAAACTTTTTAGAAGGAATCACACAAACTCAGATCTCTTCAGCTTGAATTGCTTAGCAAACTCATTTGCTCCATGTACCTTAACATCATCACAGACACAGCAGTCATTTAAAGAAACATCATTCAAACTGATGCTGTGAACAATATTAAGAACTCTGTTTTTACAACTATTATTAAATGATTTGCTAACTAACTGCAGTACCTTAGTGCATTTTCAGTACCTGCTGTAACTGGGTACAAATGAATTTTCCACATAATTACTGTACTCATCCGTCATTGACTCTACCAAATTAAAAGATGGATTATTTGCTCATTTATTGAAAATGACTATTGAGTTGTCCATTTTGAAAATATGGTCACTGTTCGTGGCTACCGCAAGATGACTTTCAGATGACCAGAGTGTTGCATTTGATATCAAATGCTCATGTGACCTTTGCTTCAAGAGATAGACATATGTTTGTTAACAATGCCTCTGACCAAGAAGCTCCTTTTTACAAAGTCTTATTACAGCTGGCTAACACCCTTTTTGTCCTCCTTATCCTCGGGTAGCTGTAAGTACTTTTAGTAATGTCAATATTCAGAGGACGGTGAAGAAACATAGACTTTCTGTGCTGGGTTGCACGAGCATGTCAGCAATAAACAATGCAATAAAATTTTATCTGGGAAAGAATGGGATTCTTCTTTAGCTGGTTCTATTGCAGCTGAGTGTGCCCTTCTACAAAAGGCAAAGTAAACAAGCAAGTAACTCTAGACTCCCTTACAGAGCATAAATGAACAGCACAACAGACAGAAAAGGGGAGGGCAGATAAACCTGAGTCTTACTTGACTGTGAAAGTTCGCGCACCATTAGGCACTCCTGACAGATGTAATCCAGCCTCTGTTCAAAAACCTCCAAAGGACACTCCACCCCTCTCTGAGGCAGCGTGTTCCTGTACGTGAATAGCTCATACTGTCAAAAAGTTTTACCTAATGTTGAGGGAGATTCTCTTTTCCTATAGTTTGAATTTATTGCTCTGGGTCTTGTTCTCTGGAGCTACAGCAAACAAGTTTGGCTCCATCATTCAAATATTTAAACAGGATATCTAGAATCATAGAATCCTAGAATCCTAGAGTTGGCAAAGCCAATCTGGTTTCAGGTTGTTATAGAATGCTTTGGCTTCTAGGTGGGGCAATCTATGCTAGCAAGTGGATGGAAAATCTGTTCCCATTGGTTATCCTGGATGTCTCTGCAGTTTTCTGGTCTATCAACCTTCTGGCTTGACTGGGATTGGGTGACACTTAGTATGTGTGTTCTAGTCTAGTCTATGAGTGTTCAGAGAACTCAGAAAGTGTGGTTGAGGGGTGCTTGTTTCATGCCCACTGGCCTATGGTGTCTCTCTGTATTCCACCTGTTTCACATACTGTTTAACATATACAGTACATGCTGGGAGAGATCATTTCAAGTTTCATTGTTCAGTGCTACCAATATGTTGATGACACCCAACTTTCTCACTCCTTTCAATTTAAATGTCAAGGAAGGTGTTCTAGTTTTAAATTAGTGTCTAGTGCTTCTAATGGACTGGATGAGGACAAATTAATTCAAGTTTAATCTAGACAATGGACATAGGGATTCAGTTTGTGTTTGGTTGGCATCGCACTTCCCTTGAAAACTCAGGTTTGAAGCCTGCATATTCCTGGATTCAGATCCCAACTTGCATATCTTTGGTCATGGCCAGGAATGTGTCTGTACACTTAAGACTGGTGTGCCAACAGTGCCCTTTTCCATAATCACAAAAATCCAACATGGGTTTCAGAGAAACAAGTCATGCCAGACAAACCTGATCTCTTTTTTGATAAAATTACCAGTTTGGTAGATGAAGAGAATGCTGTGGATATAGTATATCTTGATTTCAGTAAGACCATTGACAAGGTTCCCCATGACATTCTTGCTAACAAGCTTCTAAAATGTGGGCTAGACAAGATAACTGTTACATGGATTTAACCGGCCAAACCCAAAGGGTGCTCAACAATGGCTCCTTTTCATCCTGAGAGAAGTGACCAATAGGGTCCCACAGGGTTCTGTCCTGGGATGACAGAATTGGGGGCATACTTATCAAATTTGCAGATGACACCAAATTAGAAAGAGTAGCTAATACCCCAGAGGACAGGATCAAAATTCAAAATGACCTGAATAGACTAGAAAGCTGGGCCAAAGCTAATAAAATGAAATTCAACATGGAGAAATGCAAGGTACTGCACTTAGGGAGGAAAAATAAAATGCAGAGATACAGGATGGGGGACACCTGGCTGAATGAAACTGCATGTGAAAGCAATCTAGGAGTCCAAGTAGACCACAAGTTGAACATGAGTCAACAGTGCAATGTAGCAGCTAAAAAGGCCAATACAATTTTAGGCTGCATCAATAGAACTATAGTGTCTAGATCAAGGAAAGTAATAGTGCCACTCTATTCTGCTTTGGTCAGGCCCCACCTGGAATATTGTGTCCAATTCTGGGCACCACAAAGGATGTGGAGAAACTGGAGCTGGTCCAAAGGAGGGCGACTAAAATGGTGAAGGGTCTGGAAACATGCTGTATGAGAAATGACCTAGGGAGCTGGGGATGTTTAGCCTAGAGAAGAGAAGGTTAAGAAGTGATATGATAGCTCTGTTTAAATATTTGAAAGTATGTCATATTGAGGAGGGAGCCATCTTTTTTCTGCTGCTCCAGAGAACAGGACCCGGAACAATGGATGCAAGCTACAGGGAAAAAGATTCCACCTCAACATTAGGAGGAACTTCCTGACAGTAAGGGCTGTTCGACAGTGGAACACACTCCCTCGGAGTGTGGTGAAGTCTCCTTCCTTGGAGGTTTTTAAACAGAGGCTTGATGGCCATCTGTTGGGGATGCTTTGATTGAAAGTTCCTGTATAGCAGGGGGTTGGACTGGATGGCCCTTGTGGTATCTTCCAACTCTATGATTCTATGATTCTAAAAAATAAATAAAAATACTAGTGGTACTAATTTTTAAAACTTCAGAGTTGTCAGTTTGTCACTGCTAGTAGATTGATATTGCTATTCTTCCCTGAAACTATAAGGTATACTTACATTTCTATATTAACGTGAAAACATTTTTCCTTGAAATTATGAAATATATTCAAAGGTTTTTAATACACACATAAACCTAATCTTACAAAATAAGCATCTCTCCCAGACAAATTTAAGTGTTAAGAGTCAATCATACTTCATTTTGTACTATTTTATAATAATGAACAAAATATATTAAAAATGTCAGGTGACGCAAGCTAAACTATGTGGATGGTATAGGAATCCTGGTACAGGATTCTTGAAGTTGATTTAAGCAGCATACAGTAGACTGGTTCTACCCCATTGTTTGGAGTTGATTTTTTTTAGAATTTGAAGTTTTAAATCAGAAAAGATATGGCTATGATTCATAGGACAGAAGGAATACTGGGTCAGAAGGTGAATGCAAGCTAGAAGTCGCCATAGGAAGTGCATAAACTTTTTCCCTTGCCATTTCACTCGACCTATGCCTGGAATCTGAGGCTTTAGTAGTGCATTCCTCAAATACTGTACCAAGTAGGTGTGCTATAAATGTGAGTTTCTTAAAAAGTATGAAGCTACATTTAGCTAACTGTCAAGCATGTGTATTTATAGAGAATATTTATAAACAAGTGTTTGATAAAGATTTGATCTCTCACCTGGTAAATATGCTATCAACAATTCCAACTTGCACTTCTTCAGCTGGTACATAGGAACCAATCTGTGCCATGATAGTAATCAATGCAACCTGCTTTATATAAGAACTCTTTCCACCCATGTTAGGCCCAGTAATTATCATTACCCTCTGACCATCTTCCTGGAAAAAATGAAAGGTATAATTACAATATTTTAAAGAAATTTATAATTTAATAATTTCCTATCTTTCTAATCTAAGCAAGGATCTCTGGAACTAGAATATTTCCAAATTATTACTTCAGAGGTTTCTAAAAGTTTTAGTTGTCTATGATATTTTTGTCTTGCTTTCACCACCTTGTCTGAGTACCCAAAGCAGTTTACAACTCATTGAAATACGCATGCACATACAATGCTCTGAAAGTAACATTATCATTGTTCCACAAAAACAAAATAAGTGGGAAAAAGAGATCTTTCTTGTCTTCTGAAGTGTTGTAATTTACAAAGCACCTTTTTCAAAAGGGAGTATTAGCATTGGACAGTGTGTTTGATTCAGCTGCTGTCCTTGGACCTGGGTCTATGTGCATGTATGTGTACAGACAGAGAGAGAGAGAAAGCGAGCCCATGCAGACAGACAGACACTCCCTCCCACATAAGAATGATTAAAATGTACCAGTTACAAAAATTATATTCATTTGTGTATTAGCTTCTTAGCAGCTCTTGCCACGCACCCAATATACAAAATGCTATGTCTATTCATCTTAATCTTAAGTAATAATCTAAAAACATAAGCCTTTTTGAAGCGATCGCTTGAATTTTTCAACAGGTAACTGAAGCTGTTCACTGAATCTAGAGTAATTGCCATTAGGAAACAAACAAAAAAAACAGGTTGAAAACAATTTATTACATGATATATTTCCATATATATATTTATATCATACTTACTACTAAGTGTGTATCATTTGGAACATATTGTTCTTGCTCTCCCAGCAACACATCTATCACAGGGTGCTTCCCATTTTTAATAATTATCTCTGATCTTCCATCTTTTACTACAGGTCTGAAAAAATGTTACAATATGTTGAACACTTGAAGGGTTCTACGTTCATACTTTTGCACTCTCTGTAATGAAGCATGCTAGGCTATCTAGTGAAGGAAATGTAACACCAGCAATTCTACCTTGATCTTTCACCTGATAAATATGTCAACAGTTCGAACTTTCATTTTCTCAGCTAGAACATAGGAATATTCCAGTCTTATAGAGAAATTCATGCTTTCACATATGGCAAATAAGTGTTTGACAGTACTTATTTCTGTATAACATTAAAACAATAAAGCTAAACCTTACTGTTCTGCTGCTTTTATTTAGAAAACCATTACCTGCAATAGCCTCCTTGTCTCGCAACCTCAGCTAAGGAAAAGATGCAGTCCACAGTTGCTAGGTGATCCACAGCTTTAGAGATTGAGTGATAGTGATCATTAAAATCACTACATAGGTGAAAATGTGAGATGGAGGATAGGGAAGAGAAACAAATGAATCAATTTTACTATGAATAAAGTGTATCTATTCCAGAGTAATAACTGATTATGTCTTACAAGATACATATATTTTCTACACAACTGGTTGAAACTACTCATTTGAACAGAAATAAAATATTTAGGTCCAGTCCTATAGTTACACTTCTCTGACAATAATGTCTCTGAATAAGTCTCATTCAGTTCAGAATGACTTCCAAGCAGTTATGCAGTGGATTGTTATAAATTAGACCACGCAAAAAGAAGTATCCTGCTTACACAATGTACTGCAAAAAGGATAGAATCATAGTGTTGGAGGGGTTGCATTGGACATTGAGTCCAATCCTCTGCTCAATGAAGGGAATCATCTCTAGAGCATCCCCAGCCTCTTTCTGAAGATGGGTAGAAGGAGATCATTCCACCTCCCTAGGTAATTAGTTTCATTACCAAACCACCCTTACAGTCAAGAATTTCCTTCTAATGTTCAATCTAAATCTACCCTCTTGTAAGGTAAACCATTAGGCCTGGTCTTACTTGTGAAGAGAGCGGGGGGGGGGGGGGGGGGGCTGTACCTGCCTCTCCATGACACCATTTAAAGTACAATCATGACACCCTGTCTTCTCTTCACCAGGCTGAACATGCCACACTTTTTCAACCTTTACTCATATGTTTTGTTCTTTATGCCTCAGGCACCTCACCTGTTCTCCAAGATTTCCCAAAAATGACAGGAAGTAGTTCAGATAGTACATTAGTTAGTTCCTTCAGCACTGCAAGATAGTTTTTTCTGATCTTGAAGTCTGAATTCATTTGGGTTAACTCAGTGATTCCTGGTATCTTATCAATCTTGATTTGCAGTCTTGATCTCTAACCAAAGTCATTGCTGATACATAGATGCAGACAGTTCTTTTTGGGGGGAAGGAACACCACAAAAAAAGGGGTTGAGCAGTCCTGCCTTTCTGTTGTGATCTCTTAGCATTTATTATCCTTACTGAGCAGGGGCTCCACCATTTCCTTGGTCATTATCCTGCCTTGAAGGTATCCAGAAAAACTTTTTTTTGTTCCCTGCTTGTCTAGCCAGTCTTACGAGTCATAGCTCATCCTGTGCTTTATACAGTACTATTCCTGCAACATTGGGCTACACATTTGTGCTCATACTTTTTTCCATTCTTTATGCATGCTCTTTTTTCCCTCTTCCTCCTTGAGTCGCTGTGCAACCACAATGGCTTTTTCAGATGTGAAGTTGAAGGCTTTCATGGCCAGCATCCATGGTTTTTTGTGGGTTTTTCAGGCTGTGTGGCCATGTTCTAGAAGAGTTTATTCATGACATTTTGCCAGCATCTGTGGCTGGCATGGAAGAGAGTTGGGTATATATATCACATACATATACATACTGTGTGACCCTGAGTAGGGAGAAGTGATTTCCATGTTAGCAGGAAAGTTAGTGAGCAGAGTAGATGTGCTTTCCTGGTGCAAAGTTCTTCCAATCTCTGGGTATCTTGGAACAGTTTCTCCCTATAGAGATGCTGGTGAAATGTCAGGAATAAACTCTTCTACAATATGGCCACACAGCCCGAAAAACCCACAAAAAACTATCGATGCTGGCCATGAAAGCCTTCTACTTCACATTGGATATCTCTACGGGCAGATAAATGTGCCACCTTTTGCAAAGTAGGCAAGTATACACAACTGAGTAACATTTGCTACAGTCATAATTGTAATAATCATCCACCTGTATTCTTAAATCCACTTTTCTTCTTACTTCAACAATAAAAATTCAATTTGTATACTCACTCTAAAAAGCGTAGCCACTCTGTATTGCAGTCAAGGACTAGCTGCTCTCGTAGTTGATTCAGATGCCTGTAATTTTCTACAATAAAAGGAGTATGGAAACGGCTGACAGCTTTTGTGCTAGAAAAGAAAATCAAATATGAAATGAAGGTTACTAAGCAATCAGTCATGGAGCAATCTATACATGTGAACAGTCTTTCTTAGGATTTATATGTTGCATATGCAGTGGTACTCTCCATACAGGAAAAAGAGTATCTTATTATATGAAATGACACATTTCTTGATAAAGGAGCTCATGCTCTTCTCCATTTATCTGCCCATCAGTTTACTTATGGAAGACATTCATTTGTACCAAACAACAGACAATGTAGAACACATTTTAATGGGATAATGACCCTAAGGTTTACCTCTATATTACAAACCAAAGTATATGTTGGTGGAACAGGTATTGTGCTTTTAATATTGTGAAGCTGCCCTGACCCCCAGTTCTGGAAAAAGAGCAGGACACAAATAATGACAACAACAACTCCCTATGTGCCTTAAACACAGGTTTCACAAGGAAAGATCCTTTTACAATGTTACTGAACTGTCAGTTCTGTCAGTCTTCATGGTGAGTAAGGTATGTAGTTGCCAAGAAGCATTCAACAAAGAAAACATTAAAAATAACATAATAAAATAAGGTCAAATGCTCAGCTTTATACATTCTGCTTAACAATGAAGTGTTTTCAGCTCTAAAGAATTCACAATGGAGAAGTGCAAGTTAGAATTAATAAAATCTGAATGAAATAAAATTTTCTAATGGAAAACAGTTGAATGCAACTGTTTAAAATTATGTTTCAGGTCTACCGTGTTGTTTTTTATATGAGGATAAAAACTATGTGTATGATTTTTGTGTGTATGTATTGCTTTGTCTGTGGTATTGTATTGTGTGTACATGGGAGGTGGTAGTGCTGTAGAGGAAACTTTGCTGATAGGTTTATATGCATGTTACTAGTTTGTCTTCTATGAAATGGATATCTTGTTGTGGTTTGTGGGTTCAAATATGTGATCTGGTATTTAGGATTCAGGCTCCATCTTGGCCAAATTACTTGTCCCTGAACCACGTCTGTTTGCATTCTGTTAACTGGGTGCTGGAGTGTAAAACTGAGTTCAAAAGAGTCCCTACTGGAGCTCGGAGTCCAACTCAGGTCTTCAGAAAGTTATTTTGCTTTTAGCCAAGTAGTAAATAAGTGTTTTCTGACTGGCCAAATCAACCATATTTACGTGAACACTCATGGAATTTTTTCAAAAATAAAAACATACTTACTGACTGCCAAAGATTTGGGATGCACAGGTCATTTACCAGTAACTACAGTTCTTTTGAGTGGTCATCTGCACCTTCAAACAAATGGGTTTTGTGCCTGAGCAGAGCCCTCATTTGGAATCTTCTAGAGTGAAGTAACTTGGCAGGATCCCACGAGAAGGGAACTGAATGATATCACTCTGCTGGAGGAAAGAGAAACTAAAGGGCAGTAGCTTGGCAAGCTGGCACATGTGCCGTACGTGGAAGGTGACAGGGTTCCTCTAAGCTACTCAGCTTTAGAAGATTTCAAATGAAGTCTCTGCAATGGGTGCAAAACCCATTTATATGAGGCATAGAGATCACGAAGAAGAAACTTATATTAGATACACAGTTGTCATGGAATGCTATTTTAGGAAAGCTATCAAGAAATGTACCAAAACAGTATAAACAGAGAGGGAAAATGGATTCACAGAAAAATGCCATTAGGGGAAAAACTGAAGCACTCATGTTCATTTTTAAACTCTTTGTGTAACAAACAAAACTGATAGTGTATGAAAAAAATTTCCCTTTAAATGGTTACATGGTAGTATGTTTCCAAACTTCCTTGAAGAAGTGGTTTGTTCAGTGAGGATTAAGAGCTCTCTGGCTGAATATTCTAAATGCCCCTTCCTAACCTACAACTCCCAGAATGCAACAGGAAGCAGGCACAGCATTTAAAGTGCCCTAGCCATGTTTTAAGAGTGTGAAGCAATAAGCTTGTTAGTCACATGCTCAAAGCCTCTGGAGAAGGCAATAGCAAACCTCCTGTGAATAAATCTTGCCAAGAAAACCCCATGATAGGCTCACGTTAGGGACAACATAAGTCAAAAACGGCTTGAAGGCACACACAACATCATCAACAACATAAAATAAATTAAAGGTGCACCAAAGCTGAAATATGCACTCATTACAATGTTATAATGTGAACCAAGATGTCCAAATATACAGCAGATTCTTTCCATGATGAACAGCTCTAATGAAATATACTGAGATAGTGCTATTGAGCCTACTCAAGAAGGTGAGGGTGTACACACATGCTACACCACTCTTTCTTTCCATATCGAGACTTGACATCTAAAGTGGACTTCTACTCACTTTCATATGCAATCAGGAATCTCATTTTATCAGACCTTTCATACCTTCCCCATAAACCAGAAAAGTTGAAAAACTGATTATTTATTCTGTCATATTTATTTCAGAATATTTTACATTTTTCTAACACTATTTAGGACTTTAGATCTTTACTTAGAAGTTAACTGTTTAGTAACTGAAGTAATAAAATGGAAAGCAATAAAGAATTTCATTATCTTTCCATACCTGCTAACTTTAATCCAGTCAAGTGGTACAGAAGACACAAGTGGGTTCTTAACTTCAATCTGAAACTAAAATATCACATAATTAAATTTGAGACAGGCACCTGTTAGTTTATTTCAGAAAAAAATATATTGTAGTACTCAAAGGATTAATAAATGAGCCCTTGATGAGCAAGAGACTACATTATCACATGCTTCATGCCTATAAAGAGCTGGAAGTCCAACATCTGCCATGGAGAAATGCACAGCTAAGGCACTTGTGAGAGACACCTACTGTTTGAAGGCTTCCAATGAAGGAGAGTGCACATCCTAATGTTTGGATGGAATCTCTTTTCTTGCAATTGAAACAATGAATTCATGTCCTAGCTAGCGCCTGTATGCACAAGCCAAAAGGCCCGTGCTCCCCACAGCCTCGTGTCATCCTGTCTGGACTACACAGGCTGTTAATCCTTGGCCAGGATCAGACAGATTGGACATGGATCCAGTGGATTCCATCTGATCCCAGCCCAAAGAGGCTGTAAGCCTGTATAAAAAGACTAGGTGTTTGCTGTGGAATTTCTAGGAAATTCAATGGTAAACAGGGGACAGACCAAATGGTACCATGAGCCTCTGCTGTCATGTATGCTGAGAAGATCCCTGCTGCAGTCTGTGATGTCAGATGGGGCACCTTGCCATGTCGGTGTAGCCAGGCACCCCGTTTCCACCCTTATGGGCCACAAAAGGGGGCTTCTCAGCACACACAATGATGGATGCAGGTAGTGGGTCATGATGTGGTAGCAGGCAGGTGTGTAAACACCCATTTATCTCCATGCCAGCCTGTGGACTGCCCCAGGGCAAGATGCCACGGCCTTAGCCTATGCTATCTTGCCCATCTGCTTAAGGTCCCTAGTCTTCTGGAGCAACTGAAACCTAGTGTGCTCCATTTTCAACATGACAAGAATATCATAGGGGATCTTGTCAAAAGCCTTAATCAAGATGTACTACCAGTGATAGCAAACCTTTTAGAAACTCAGTGCCCAGGTGTAACTGGGTGTCGTGGGGCAGGACTTTCAGGGATGGGATTTAAG
The DNA here is from genome assembly GCA_034509955.1 of Urosaurus nigricauda. Lineage (NCBI taxonomy): Eukaryota > Metazoa > Chordata > Lepidosauria > Squamata > Phrynosomatidae > Urosaurus > Urosaurus nigricauda. The sequence goes on along the minus strand of JAOEGL010000002.1, from coordinate 45,440,292 downwards.
ACACTTTCTCAGCCTCAAGCTAGCAACAGCAAATATATATATAAATAAATAAAATTAAAAAATGACAAAACATGCCAAAAAACTCCATGATAGTTTCACCTTAGGGTCAGTATGTCAGAAATGACCCCCCAACAAAGCTTACCATGGAAACCCTGTAATAGGGTCACCTTAGCACCGCCAGAAACAACTTGAAGGCACACAACACCCCCTCCCCCAAGTCTGGAGGAGGAGAAGGTAATGGCATCCCCCAGGGGACTATGTCCAAAGGGCAGAACTTCTGACCAGAAGGGGTGGGACTTCCACCTGGAAGGGCTGGACTTCCGGTCTGAAGGGGCTGGGCTTCCATCCAGCAGGACTATGCACTGGTCCTCCTTGTTGCGGCTCAGTTTTCTATGGGAAAACTGGGCCACAGCAAGGAGCTGATCCAGCCCCGCGTGCATCTCCCCGCCCCTCATTCCTGTGGCTGCTGCAGGCTCTCTCATGCCTTCACATGCCACAGATGGCACATGTGCCATCAGTTCGCCAGCACAGCATTCCCTTAATCTACCGACTTGTAACTCTATTTTAAAAAGGAAATACAGTTGACCCTTGTTTTACACAGCGGATCTTTTCTGGACACACACACACACACACACACGCTTTAAGAGAAATACCACGGGACCTCAAGTCCCGTTATTTTCAATGGTGGAACACCCTGGCGCACGTGCCATTGGTAAAGTCAGGGCTCACCATCCATGTGACTTTGAGTCTGCATATGCCGTATGGCACGGGCACGCTGTGAGATTGGCCTTACTTGTCTTTGAGAAACTCTTGCAAGCTCTTAGTAATCACAGCATCTCAAGCTGACAGTCTGAAAATTGCTCAACCAGGGAGCCCTGGTGGCACAGTGGTTAAATGCCTGTACTGCAGCCACTCACTCAAAACTATAAAGGTTGTGAGTTCAAGACCAGTAAAAGGGCTCAAGCTTGACTCAGGCTTGCATCCTTCCGAGGTCGCTAAAAATGAGTACCCAGATTGTTGGTGGCAAGTAGCTTACAGTTGTAAACCGCTTAGACACTCCTTAGGCGGTATGAAGCAGTACATAAATGAAGCTGTTTGTTTTGTTTTCAACTCTTTGTACACTCTTTTGAAGATGAGGCAACATTCCTCCAATCTGCTGGGACCTCTCCTCTTCTGCAAGTCTCTCAAAGATTATCAATGGAGGCTTGAATATTAAATCTACAAGTTACTTTAGTTCCTCAGATGTAGCTCATCTGGTCCTGAAGACTAGAATTTGTGCAGAGAAGCTTGTGCTATCTCTTTACTTATTCTGGGCAGGAGTCTTCTTCCTGAATAATCTGCTCTATTTGCATTAGGCCAAATGGTATTTGTTGTTGTTGTTTTGTTTGTTTTTGTTTTTTGTTTTGTGAGAATACTGGTGCAAAGCAGGCCATCAGAATAGATGTGCTCTGCAGTAGGAGCAAAAGTACAACCTTCTGTGAAGAAACTCTGGAGTTTCCTGCTAGCAAAGATGTTACTTTTCACTACTCTTTCCCTTCAAGTTACTTCTGACTTATGGCAACTCTATCACAGGGCTGTCTTGGCAAGATTGGTTAAAAAAGGGGCTTCCCTTTGCCTCCCTCTGAGGCTACGAGAAGGTGATTTGCCCACAGTCACCCAGTGTGTTTCTATGGCTAAGTGGGATTAGTGCCCTGGTCTCCAGAGCCATTGTCCAACATTCAAACAACTACACCACACTGGCTCCTATTGTTTGCCCTACTGAAGTGTTTAACTGGAATAAAAATATAATAAGGACATATGTACTTGACTCTCAGCAGATCATTACTCAGTTTGGCAAAATATTTGATTTCATAATGAGCAAATACTCAGATCATTTGCAATTTTAAATTAATTAATTCACTACACTTGTTTTCCAGGTACCTCAGTATAAATCCCACAACTACTTTCTAAAATTTTCAGTGAGGTTTCCACATGTAATCAGTATAACTGCATTAGTTTCAAAGCATCTCTCTATTGCTATCATTCTAATCCACGATATTACATACAGTTCTATATATAGAGATTATCTTCTGGTGATAAAGCCTTTTTCAAGGGTAACCAAAGAGAAAGGAAGATAAGCTTGCTCTGTGTGTCTGTGTGTGTTTTGTTTTTGTTTTTTGATTTCAAGAATGGGTTTTAAAAGCAAAAACAGTTGATGAATCAATTAACCCCTTCAATCTTTGAGGTAAATAAAATTTAACAAAATAGGTAACATATAATAATACAAAGATATCACTCATTAGAGAACTTTTGGAATAATAATTAATTGGTAAGCCCTGTATAATAACACCCCAAATACACAAAACAATGCTTCTTTATTGGGACAACCAGAATGCACAAAATATATCTTGCAACTTTTGAAGCAACATATATTTTGTGCATTTTGGTTGGTATCACTGTTTTGTGGATTTTGGATGTTATTGTACTTTGCTCCATGGCCAACACAGATACCCTTGGATATATTCATCGATAAGCACTGACACAAAGCTTTCAACAATGTTGGTGGGTGCTATGTAGTCTCATACTTCTACCCTCCTTTATCTTCTATGTAGCAGCTAATATGCAACCATTTATTAAGATTTACTTGAAAATAATGGCTTTGTTTTTCACTCAACATTATAACGCTTTACAATCGTAGGAGTATATAGCGAACAGGATATCACTGAACTAGTATTTCACAAAAAGGGTTAATTACATTTGATACCCCCACCTATAAACGTATAGGTCACAGCCAGTTATTATTACTATTAAAAGCAAAAGATTATAGCTTCGGTGGAAAAAAAACCCCCAAAACCCAAGTAGGATTAAATGCTTGATACAATTTATAAAATGCTGGCAACCCCCCCCCCAAAAAAAATCCAGAATATTGAAACCAATAATTATGTTACCTCTTGTCCTGATACTGTTACATAAGCAGCAAGTGGGTAATTCAGTATTCTTCGTATATCTTGAAGGTGAATCTGGATCTGACAGAGTACTGCCTGAATCTCATCCTTCTTTGTCCTTATTAAAGGAAATTCTTGAAGATCCTTGAACAGTTGAGTTTTGTCCCCAGCCCTAATTACAGAAAACCTCATTTTTTAAAAGTTGTATTTAATTGCAACTTTAATATTTTGTGAATTTTGACTGTGTTTTTTATCTGTTTCAATCTGCCTCCTGCTGCTGCCGCTGCTCTGGAGGTTGTGGAAGGCTCACCATCAGTCCTTGGTAGGTTTTATAGGACAGTTATATAGGACAGAACTACAAAATTACTCCAAGTGCTTTAACCTATGTAAAATTAATAATAATAATAATAATAATAATAATAATACTGTAATAATAATAATTTTTATTTCTAACCTGCCCCTCTGAGCAAGCAATCGGGTGCTACAACATAAGCAGCAATGTCCACTTTAATGTCCAAGAGCTTTACATGTTTTAGCTATATTGTTCTTTTTAAAACTGTAAGCCATCCTGCGTCCCAATTTTGAGAGAAAGTGGGGCAGAAATACAGTTGGCCCTTCATATTCACAGTCTTGAAATTCACGGTTTTGATTATTTACGAGGTCAAGGCTGCTAGCCCAGGCATTCCTCCTCCCCCTCCCTCCTGGGCTTTTCGCCTCAGGAGAAAAAGCCCAGGAGCCAACTCTGTTTCTTTCCTGGCCAGACAGGCAGCAATCTGGCCATGAAAGGGAGGAGGAGCCTCCATCCCTCCAGGATCTGTTCCCTGCCCCATCACTCCCTCGGCTGTCCAGAGGGCCATGAGTTGTTGTTGTTGTTGTTGTTGCTGTTGTTATTATTATTATTATTTATAACCCGCCCCTCTGAACAAGCAATCAGGGTTGGGTACAACAAAGTAAAACAACAACAGTTAAAATAGATCAATCCCATCCCATCCCCCATCCCCTTAAAATAAGATTAAATTAGCAGTAAGTTAAAACATGGAACACAGTACAAAACAATATGAAAACCTAAAAATTCTTGAGCTATATGGGTAGAGCTGAAATCATAAGGTAGAGAAGCTGGAAAGATTCTAGATCTTGAGTTTGGAGCCAGGAGATGTTAAACATTGTCTGGGAAGGCCTGCCGGAAGAGATGCGTCTTTAAGGCTTTTTTGAAGCCGTTGATGGATGAAATGAGACGCATCTCATCCGTCAGGTCATTCCACAGCTTGGGGGCGACAGCTGGAAAGGCCTCTGGGAGGTCTGCGTCAGCCTAGTCTTCATGGGCTGTAGCAGATTTCTCCCAGAGGACCAAAGTGTGCGGGGGGGGGGGGTTGATACGGGAAGAGGCGGTCCCTAAGATAAGATAGGATGGGCCCAAGCCATGTAGGGCTTTCAAGGTTAACACCAACACCTTGTATGCAAGCATGCAAAAAGAGGAGAAGGATCCATCCCCCCTAAGTCCCTTTGCCTGCCCCATCGCTCCTGGGCTGTCCAAAGGGAGGGTGATTGAGCAGGCAAAGGGAGAAGAAGGATCCATCCTCCCAAGTCCCTTTGCCTGCCCCATCTCTTTCTGGGCTGTCCAAAGGGAGCACAATGGGGCAGGCAAAGGGAGGAGGAGGATCCATTCCCCCCCCCCCCCAGGACTTCTTCCCAGGCCTATTACTGCCTGAGCAGCCCAAACAGCAATCCAGTAGGAAAGAGACTTGGAGGGGATGGAGGCTCCTCCTCCCTTTCCTTGCCCCATTACCCCCTGGGAAAGATGTGAACAGACTGGGAAAGGCGCAGGTAAAAAGGATGGGAGGATGAGGGGAAAGGAGTGCGGGCTCCTGCTCTTCTTCCTTCATCCACCTCTCCCTTTAACTGGATTCTGAGTGGGGGTGGACTTATTCACAGGGGCCTCATTCCCCTAACCCCCACAAATATAGAGGGAGGACTGTAATATGATGTACCAAATGAGGCACTAACCCCTTTGTGTAATTCAGATTCCACATAGAAGAACCAGTTAAGCCTACAGAGCCAGCGTGTTGTGGCAGTCTGGGTGATGGACTAGGACAACAGGAAATTCTCATTCAGTCACAGAAATCCAATGAGTGACAGGAAAGTCAGTCTCTCAGCTTTAGAAGATGGCAGTGCCAAATCTCCTTTGAATAAATATTGCCCCCCCCACACCAAAAAAAACCCAAAACTTGTGATACGGCTGTTACAAGCTGGAGTCAACTGAAGGTACATAAGAACAACAAATTACTGGGGGGGGGGGGGGAACTATTTACTGCAATGATTAAAACACCTGTGTCCCACCTAGACACTTTCTGTCTTGAGAATCACTGGTGTAATATAGATAGACTATGCTTAAAACTACTGGTAGGGGGTCTGCTATTAAGATCTTGTGGCAGAATTATAGTTTATCAGTAGAGTTTATCATCAACATGATTTTTTTTTATTTATATAAAAAGTATGCAGGATATTTTTTTTGTAAAATGACGACAATGATGATGATGGTGATGATATAGGTTTACCTTAGGATCACCTTAAGTCAAAAATGATTTGAATGCACATAATAACAACAGTGTAGGATATCCCAGATCTAGTTCTTGGCATCTCATTTAAAAGATCAAGTATTAAGAATGTAAATCCAAATTAGATGGAATATTTGCAGTGTAGTTCACCATAATTATGTTTTTTCTAGAACATGTTATCAGCACATGCGGAGAGGGATATAATTTGGACTGAAACTATGTTACATTCATCCTGTACATGAATTATACACAACAGGGGGAAGCTCCAATGGATTGAAAGGACAATCTCACTTCCATTGCAAATAGTTGATTTACTAGGAGGGATCACAACCACATCAGTGCTTCTAACACACACCTTGGATATTTGTTTGAGGAAGAAGAGGCACACACAGGGAAATATATATGACAGATATCATATCTATTTTAGCTCTGACCCTAGAGAACTACTTCATATGCTACCTGAACAAACGTAACACCTGTTTAGAGTTGCATAAATAGTGAATAGCATACAACTGAATAGGGCATAATATGCAAAAGGCAAACAGGAAATGATCACCATTCAGAAAAATGTGGAAGCAAATCAAAAATTCAATAAAAAACAAGTAGAACATTATGTATAAACTCCTCCATGACTGTGAATAATAATACTAATAATAACAAAGATTTATTTCTGTTCCGCATTTTCTGGGTAGGAATCAAAGCAGATTACAACAAATAAGATCTAACGTATGTTTTATACAGTCAAAAAGAATTTGGAGATCAAACCATGTTTTTCCATGGGGTTCACATCTTAATAAAATCTCTGTATGAAACACCAAGTACAGCCTAAATCTCAGCCCAAGAATGTTTTTATTAGGGTAGAAGCTGTTATCCTGGTTGATGAATCTCCAGCTTCTCATTGGGTGAAAGGATTTCCCTTCTGATTATCTTAAACCACAAAGGTTAGCTGACAAAAATGTCAGGTCAACATTGCTTTTACTCATGTTAGATAAATTAGGAGAAGATCATTTGTTTTGTGTTCTCTTTAAGGTATACTGATGCAAAATTCAACTCATTTGATTTGCTTGCACCTGACTTCATATAGCTTTTACATATCCTTATTCCTTCAATCTCATTACAGTTATTTGAACTTCCTTTACTCTGAATGTCTTTTCTGTACCTAAGTCCTCTCTTGCCATATACCATGTGGATGATGTTTAAAGTTAGCAGGTTGAGAAGAAAATGTCTTTTCTGTATTGACATTCTCCCTTGGCACTCTCTTGCCCTTTCCCTGATGACACTTAAAGGCACACTGTGCTAATAACAATGTGACTCTTTGGGAAACTATTGAGAGGAGACAGGATACCAAAAATTTAGTTAAAGCTACTGTTTAACAATGAAAGGACATTGTATCACAAAACTAATCATAAACTCAGTTTACTTACTTTGCTGCATCTTCATTAAGTATGCTTAAATATTTTTTCATTGAAGACAGCAATTCAGGAATTTCCAAGAGATTTCTATGCAATAAGGTTGCTTGCACCTGAGTTTGTATAGCTGGAACCAGTGATGTAATTGCAGCTTCCAAGTGAGACAGTGTGCTGACTATGAGAAAGAACTCTTGAGTGGAACACTGAAAGTAGAAGCAACTGTATATTCAGGGTTAACATTTTAAAACAAACACTCCATAACAGTTTCCCTAATTCTGAATCTTCACTGTAACATATCCATTATAAGTGTTATATCCCAAGGAGGAAGGAAATACGTACTGTATAATCAAATGGGTGAAGGAAGGGGGAGGGGGAAAATTAAAAAAAAGAAATGTAGCAGCACTTTTAAGACTAAGTAGTTTTTACTTTCACATGAGTTTTCACAGACATAATAACCACTTCTTTGGACGCTGTAAATGTGATGCCGCCACATTTCTTTTCCCCCCTCCCCCTTCCTTCTTTATCTTTTTGCTACAAGAGACTAACATGGCTATTTCTTTTGAAATATAATTCAAATAAATTAGGTAACCAGGAAAATTTTAATGCTTAGCTTAGAACTGTAGGGCTATTACCTTACAGAATTATAATGTATCTTCAGCAGAGACTATAAGAAATGCATGTTTTGTTGTGGGCTGCATCCACACTGCAGAAATAATCCAGTCTGACACCACTTTAACTGCCATGGATCAATGCTATGGAATTCCAGGAACTGTAGTTTTTTGTGGCACCAGAGCTCTATGACAGAGAAAACTAAATGTCTCACAAAATTATAGTTCCCAAAATCCCATAGCGTTGAGCCATGCCAGTTAAAATAGTGTCAACCTGGGTTGTTTCTGTGGTGTGAATGCAGCCTAAAATGTTTTCAATGGATAATAAGTAAATTCCAAGAACATTTTTTCTACTATAAAGGCTATATTTTTAATATGGAATATAACTTTAATTATTCATACCTCACTTACCTTTTTGTGATAAATACTGCAAATCCCTCTCTCAACATCTGTCATTTTATGCAGAAGAGTCTTGATTTCATTAAGAGCACTTGATTCAGACAGGAGGATCTCAGATACTGCATCAAGTCGAGAATTAATTTCACTAGGAATTAAAAAAAAGAAATTCAGTGTTTTTGGGAGAACGATAATAAAACTGAGAATCTCTGTGAATTACTTAGTGGGGTGTACAGAAAACTGAAGTTTCCTAAATCAGGAATTGCATGCTTAAACACTGAAAAACGTGGTAATGATTCTCTATTATCAGAAAACAATCTAGACAAGGAACAAGGGAAAAGGAACAGAATGAACTCAATATGATCTCTGGCATCACACTCTCTTCTTGTTCTACATATTTTAAAAACCGTAATTATATCTGGACTGACCATTTTACTGTCCATTTGCATAGAGGTGTAAGAACTGAAGACTCCAAGGCTGACCAGGGTGGATTACTTACTTTAAATGGATATGTTCAAAATCAATACACGATAACAGACATGCCTGATGGTATGTAAGAAGATCTGGAATGCACACCCCCACCCCAATTGGAATTTACATTCTTTTCATTGAAATTCTGAAAGGCAATGAGCCCTAAAAATCTCCTGAACAATGCATTTAGTTTTTGAAATTACTTATAAAGTTTAAGTAGAGGAGTTCCACAAGTAATATAAGCGATTCTAGATATATAATTCATCATATTTACTTTACCCACAGACTCTTCTTTAACCTTGTGCACCTCTCTAAATCTTATATTTTATCAGTTGATTTATATTAAAATTAATCTTCTCAGATAAATCCCTAGGGATAGCTATACCCAAATATATTATTTAGGCAATATTTAAACTACTATGCTGTAAATATGCTAGAGTCTGTCATCTCCTGCCAGCAGTATTTCTGATTTGGGCCAATTAACTGAATATCTAGATATTTTACCAACATTATTAATTAATTGCATCAAAACAGGGATTGTCCATTGGGGCTTAGAAAGGAACAACAAACAATTATCTGCAAAAATAATAATTTAAAATTCTAAACCAATATACACAAATCAAATGATTCTGACATTTTGTCTAATAGTAAGTGCAAACTGAATATAAAAGAAGATAATGAAATTACTTTTTATAAAACTAGTTTGTAACATTGGAGCAATCTTGATGCTAACAGACTGGAAAACGTGTTGCACTGTTCAATTGGAAGTCCATCAGGGCCAGAATACTTCTCATTTCTCATATTTGTTATAACATTGATAAATTCCCTTAACTATAAAGGTTTTGAAAGAAACAGTTACTGTGACATGCTAAGAAACAGAACGTCTATACTAATGTAATTATTGATGCTATAAAGAGCAGCATAAACCTTCAAAAATCTCCATGGACAATGTATATAAATTAGATCATCTTCGATAGCTGAAATAACATTGTGTTGCTGTTGATGCTTGAGGTGATGCACTAGAGTATCATTGGGACATTATCCATTTTTCCATTATGCTTGCCATAGACATGTCAAAGCCAGTTCCATTTGTTGCGAGTATCATTCAATTCATATTTAACTTTTTGCAATGCTTGATAAAGTTGTTCAGGTGGAGAAACAGCAAACAGCATTTTGTGCTATTTATTCAAAAGACGATGTAATAATTCTACCTGGAATGCAGGCTTTACGGTGCTTCTCATTCAATAGTGTTTATGATCTCACAGAGCCCACAGTCATTTTAAAGTATTCCATCAAACCTGTGACATTTGTGGCACCAGAGCTTTCTGACAGAGAAGACTAAATGTCTCACAAAACTACAATTCTCAAAATCTCATAGCATTAAGCCACGGCAGTTAAAGTAGTGTCAACCTGGACTGTTCATCATTGAAAAGCAAATCATTAAAATGCCAGAGACAAAAGGGTTTAGGAGAATTAGAACAGTACAGCTCTAGACAATTTGGAATATGGTCTGATTATCAAGGATTCAATTTTGCATGTGTTTATATTAATAACCAAAGACGCAGAAATTTTAAAAAATAATCTAATTTCAAACAATTATGGTGGACCAAGAGATGAAGGTATTTTTCCATCTCCTTGGTATACAGTTCTTCACACATCAGTTATATCATAGTCATTCATATATGCCTGTAAAATAAGTCCAACCATGGAATTTTATTAAAATCACCATCAACAATCAAATAAGCACATTCTAACTCAACAAAGTTACTAAAACAATATGAAACAACTCTCGTACATCACTATTAGGCCCATAAACATTCATTAAAACAATTACTTTTTCAAAATCTTATAAGTAAAATCATAAACTATGCATTTAGATCAATTATTGCCTAAAAATAGAAAGATGTTTGTGGATTAGCAATGCTACATCTTTACACTGTCTAGAAACATTTGTAACACATTGGTTTCTTGTAGGATAGAATCAGCCTTCAGAAAACAAATTGGCAACAGCCTTTAGAAAAATTGGATTGTTGAGGTATAAATTACAAATGTTTCTAGACAGTGTAAAGATGTAACATTCCTAATCCACAAACACCTTTCTGTTTTAGTACAGTAAGCAATAATTGATCTAAATGCATAGTGTTTACTTTTACTTATAAGATATGGGTCTAATAGTAATGTAGCAGAGTTGTTTCATAATGTTTTAGTAACCCAAATTGGTTTCTTGTAGAAATGGAATGTCAGCCTTCAGTTCTTTTAACTAAGAAACCTGTTCTCATCTTGCAGCCCATGAAACTATGTTAAGCATTACATCACCAGTACATGACACCCATGATTCCCAATATTATAGAATTTGATTTTTTTTAAAAAGCTTGCATAAAATAGCAAATATTTCCTAAGTAGTTATCAATTCCATAAATTATCCCTTCAATGCTTACGGTAATTTAACAAACTCAGAGAAACCTTATAAAATTACATTTGAGTGAATAAATTTAAAACACAGAGAATCAACACCTCAGGGTTTAGTGGGTTGGGTTTTAAAAATCTGGCAGGAAGAATAGTTACTGGGCTACCATTTTTATGAAGCATAGCTATATATGCGTATATCCTAAGTTGTTCAGAGGCATATGAAGATAGTTTCGTAGACTTCTTCCTATCTGCCTGAATTATTTCTAAGCAGGCCCCTAAGGCAAATTGTGCAAGGTAGACATGACATCATCTAAACATCTTTGCAGATGGTGCTTTACCAGGTATAAAAAAAACACCCCTTTTTCCTAGGTATTGGAATCCTTCCCTCTCCCAGGCCCAGAGATGACTGGTAGGTTCTCCCCCTCCTACGTGGCTAGCATCACTATAGCTTCTACAAAGCAAAATGGGATATATAATCTGCACTTATTGGCATAATGCTCTGTCTCAGTCCTAGAATAAGGAAGCCTGGCTTCTTGTCAATATCTTGCAAACTCTGAAGTATAAGGAGTCCTGTGTATTTCTGACAAGCAGATATATACTACCTGCACAGATACTTCTACCTTTGTCTGAAGGGACATGACCAAACTTTGTTATTATTTCTGTCACTCGATCCTTCCTGTAGTACTTCTAAGCAATATAAATTTATTTTTATATAATCATTGGCTTCATTTTACTTTCTAGCATTCTAGAACTATTTTTTCTAGGACCTGAGCAGATCAAGCCCTCCAGAACAATATGCCTTTATTTATGCATTCATAATATATCAACTTGGACCAAACAAGTGCAACATAGAAGTGTAAGCATACAATGACAAAGAATACAGATGCACCACTCTTCTCTTGAAAGGTTAATCTGCACTTTAATCATTTTCACATATGGCTATGCTACTGTGTCTCCAGTAATCCAACAGAAAAGAAGCATTCATATAGTTCACCCGCTGTAATCCTCAATATTAAAAAGGGGGTCAGGAGAACATCATCCAATATCAAGTGACCTATTTTTTCACTTCACTAATAGATTTTGGAAATACTGTTCCAGAAATAATAAAATGCAATATCCTCTTGCAGATTTTCTTCACTTTATATATGGGAGAAACATGCCAGTTTAAGTTTTAAACATTTTTGCTTCTCTTAATATACGTTGTAAATACACTACAGTAAAAATTATGTGACATTGGCAATTCAGATTACAGTCAGCCCTCCATTTTCACAGGGGATACATTCCAGAACCCCCTGCGAAAACAGAAATGTCAGAGAGATCTAAACAACAGTTCCCAGGATTTCCTAGCACTGAGCCAGGGTAGTTAAAGCAGTCTCAAACTGGATTATTTCTGCAGTGTGTTTTGGACCTGTATAATAGAATTTGCGAATACACCACTCTCTTATCCTTCCAATATACCAGAATATATTGGTATATATTCTTATGCATAACTAGGATGTTCAACAAATGTCCAAACACCAGTGTTCAAAAGACCATCCCAAAAGATAAAAGTATTTTGTTAATATTCCCCATAATGAAGATTTCTGCTCTGTTCACCTTCATCCATTTCCCCCTCCAATTACTTCCATTACTTCTTTGCTTTTCTCTGGCTTGTTTCATGGCTCTGGAACTCACTTCTTATGAAGGTTACGGTAACACACACACACACACACACACACACCCGCTTTGCTGCTGTCCCTCTGTTGGCAAGCAAAGATTCTTTTATAGTTGGACAGAGGTCTGTGAGCTGAAGATTTTTCAAGTAATGGCTTTTATAAGGGTACTGTAATGTTTTAATTCTAATGTTTTTAAACAACGTTTTGTCATTTTTAAGTGTTATGTTCCAAATTGGTTTTAATGCAAATTGTTTAATTCTATTTTGAGGTTGATCTTTTGTCTGTTTTAACTACAACGAAGGGACAAAACCACCTCTGTGCACTCTTTGCCTAAGAAAATGCTATGAAATTCATGGGGTCACCATATGTTGACAGATTACTTGAAGGTGCTTGCATGCACACACGCACACACACTCTGTGTAAGCTGCCTTAAACCCAAGAAGAGGCAGGGTAAAAGTAAGATTAGTAATAAAATTAATAATTTCCAACCAATGTTCTTGCCAAATGAATAAGGAAGAGATGACTGTAGCCCAAGGGGGTTCATGTGGTTTCCTGGAGGCCCCAGTGCATCCCCCATCCATTTTAAGGCATAACTTTACAAGAGGCCTTGGAGACAAGGCATTTTGGGAAGGGTGATCTGAAATATAAGTTGTGCCATAATACAAATGAAGTGATCCTTTCTCTAGAGACCTCTGGCATTTACCAGACAATGCAGTATGCTGATAACAATCCTGCCTCTGGTCACCATTCATGTCTGAGTAACATTTAAAACAGTTTACTCTAATGTACTTAATGTGCACCTGCATTTGAAAAATGCTCAGAAATTACTGATCCAGTTGTGAAAATAATGGAAAAGTAAAACTATTCAGTTATTGCTTGCTATGGCTCTTCACATCTGAATTCCAAAATGAGGGAATAATTAAGAGAAGGATGCTGTATGGAACATAACTCTGATCTGAGTTAACTGATTGGCTCCACACTGTTTTCTGAAACTAATTCTGGAGCAAGTTATCTTTGTAAACTCTAAAGACTTGAACTATAAACCATGATGCAGAAAAGGTTACTTTCTTCTTGTATCAACTTACCTATGCATTCATGTTCTCTTCTGATAGCCCTTCTGATATACTTTATACTCTTGTCTGATACTGCTGCTAAGCTAACGTGTGGATCCTAATGTATGGAAAAGTAGAGTATACGTATTTTTAATGAAAGAGTAACACCACACTTGAGCTTGTTTGTTGGTTTCTTCATAAATCAACTCAGTCTCTCACCCATTTAGCTTTATGTGGTTCTGTTACATTCTGATTTGTAAATGCAACAGAATTTTCCATAACTCAGTCTGTTTCAGAATCCTTTACATTTTGTTTTGTTTTTCTTTTCAGTACAAGCAGAGTAGCATCTGGGTGCTAACTTCAGCAAGAAACTAAACAGCTTTTTAAAATGAGTTTGACTGGTCAGGCTTTTCATGGACTAAAGAAGTAGCAAATGTGTATCTTTTCTTTCTTTCTGCTGCAATAACTTAGTAAACATCTTGATTTTCTACGCAGAAGAATATTGGTCAAAAATATGGAGAATAAAACATCTGCAACATGTTATTTGTTTACATAGCTAAACAGATTTGAATTCTCCAATGGCTTTGTGTTAAATTTCTCACTGTACTACTAGGATTCAAAGGGTTGTGTTGTTGTTTTTTATAGCAAAACACAGCATAATTTTAAAGTAGACTGAAGAGACACGTTGTCCCTGGTTTGTGAGGCACATTCCCTTTTCTGAAATTTTGGTTTAAAACAATGGTGGATTCTATGGACAATAAGTCACAACACCCTGACCAATAAACTATTCTCAGTCAGCATCTAGACAAACAGCATTCCCTGTATGTCGCAAAGCACATCGATTTTCTTATGTTGGATTAATATATTTTATATTTTTTTCATAATTGAGAACATGGCCACAACTCCACAGTCATTAAAAGTTTACAGTTGTATCAGGAATTTTAAATGCCTAGTGTAAGAAGCAAGATCACCACCCCATATTGAGTTGCATTCCTAACAGTATTGTGGTAGTAAAGAACCATATGCTAACCATGATAGGCAACCCAGCTGTATCTCTACACAAAAAATTATCTGCATCATTATTTCTACTTTGGCCTGGTTATCTGAAAATCATTACAACAGATGATGTACAGTCTGTGATGTGGGTAAATCCCTCATAAACCCAATATTGGGTTAGCAACTGGATCATTTCATGCAGAACCCTTATCTCAAATACACTAGTTTCTCACATAACGTAAAGCATCTAATTCCCACATCTTCCTCAAATGTCTCAGTGCTAAACTATTTATATTGACCCAATCTTCAGCAAAATTACTATTGTGTTTAAAACAGGCTTTAGCCATATACATTCTTTTTCAGGGAAATATGAGCCATCTAGTAGAATGGATGTGTAATGAAAAGCTGCTATCATCATAAATTATTCTGAACTACAATTACAGCATACTTAGCAGCAACCATAGTCATTCATTATGGTAACTTAGGAGAGGAAGCTGCTGAATACACTCTGATTAGAAGAAAACCAAATAAAAGAAACTGCATTCCAAGAGTCATATCAACTAGCATTATTTTTTTTGCAGCTTTCATTCACATTTGACTGTAAATAAAATGCTGACTGGTTAGTATTTTACATAAAATTCCACAGTCTTAAATTTAGTCTTGAAACAACTCTAAGCTTTCAGTGATTGCTGCCGCTAGTTCAAAAACAGCAGATGCTTTCTCCCATTTATAATAAATTGTATTGTCACAATGTGAAGTCGAAGGCTTTCATGGCCAGCATCTATAGTTTTTGTGAGTTTTTCAGGCTATGTGGCCATGTTCCCTGAAGATGCCAGCCGGAGATGCTGGCGAAACGTCAGAAACAAACTCTTCTAGAGCATGGCCACATAGCCTGAAAATCCCACAAAAAACTATGTATTGTCACATATTGCCAAGTACTTCTTGTATTGTCAAGAAAGCATAAGTCAACTTTTTTCTGTACATATACCACTGCACAACTGAAATTAATTACTTGCCTCACACTAGAAATTAACAGACACACTTATAAAATCAAGCCCCAAAGGACATGATGAAGATTTATTATGGTAAATGTGTAATTAGACTGCAAGAATAACCAATGCAATTGCTGAAAAAGCTGACACTTAACCATCATAATTTAACATCAGTAACAAAAAATACAACAAAAGAAGAATTTGAAAGACAATGCCATCACTTTTAAAGAAGAAACAAATATGTCCACCAATGCGAAACTCAGTTCTCCCTCCACATTCATGGTTTTGCTTATTCATGAGGCCTCGAGCCCTCCAAGACACCTTCCCTCCCCAGTCTCAGGAAGGGGTCTTGGGGAGCTGGAGGCTTCTCCAGACTTTCCCTTCCTGGGCTGCCCAGTGAGTGAGGGCTGGAGGCTCCTCCTGCCTTTCCCTCCCGAATGCTCCCTAGGGAAGGTAGCAATCTGGCTGGGAAAGGGGCAGGGAGCCAGTTAAAGGAACGGGAGGGTGGGGGGAAAAGGAGTGCACGCTCCTGCTCCTCTTCCCCCCCAACTGGCTTTTTGGGAGGAGTTATTTGCGGGTATTCTACATTCACAGGGGTCTTGTTCCCCTAACACCCATGAATGTGGAGGGAGAACTGTACACTTCATATTTTATGTGTATGTTTTGACCTTAAACACAAAGTTTCTGGAAATTTTCTCTGATAAGAATGTGTGATGTTCACACAGCTGGTCTAAAAACAGACACCTCTGGTAACAAATGATATAGCTCAACTATACACTGGATAATAAAGTTGTTTCATAATAAATACCTTGATTTCAAGAGTGGCTGTGTCACCCATTTCTTTAGCTTCCGTCTCCCAAATGAAGTTTTTGTATGATCCAAGATCCAGAACAGGCTGCCTCTTGTTTTCATATCAGTCTTTGAGAATAACATCATTTTATTAAATGTAGTTCAAAAGTGTAAGCTTAAAATAAACTATAAATAATCAAAACATTTAAAAAGTTGAATCTTTAAATATAATTCATCCTTTTCATACACATGAAACTATAGAAGTATCATAAAAGCACATTACAAAATATTTGAAAAAAGCAAAACTTTTTCCTCACAAAATAAAGAAACAATAAGTACAGTTATGCGTGCATGAAATTATTTTTAAAAATGCTTAGGTGAATCGAAAACATGAAATTGTTAAAAAAATGTTTAGGTGAATGACATATACCTCCAGTGCCAAATTACTCTAGATTTTGTCTGTTAATTCGACTTGATTCATTTTTCTTCTATAGTACTGACAGCCTGATCTAGAAATATTTTACTAACAAAGAATATAATTTGTTTCCCTTCAACTTTCTCTAACTTCCTACAGCTCTCTTTGGCAGAATTCCTGCTTCTCATACATTTAAATTGATGTGTGGTTTTTTTTTTTTTACTGTTTTGCATCTTAAGCAGTTATATATTTAGCAAATTTCTTTATTGTTTGCTCCATTTTCTGCACAAGGTTGTGTTGAAAAAACTGGCATTTTTAATTTCCCTTAGTAAGGCCAGACCTTTTAAAAGAAAGCACCATCCTCATTCTCCTAATCATCGCATGGGGATGGTGGTGGTGGTGATATTAATAAATCAGTATGATGTACATATTGTGCCTCTCTTCCATAGGCCTTAATTCTTCCAGATCCACCTTTAAGTATAAGATAGGATCTGCTTTTAATATTTTACAATATATATGTTCTTTTTTTACCCTACTCCCCTCTTGTTGACTAGCGCATTCCACAGGCTCTGGGTGGCCTTGATCAAGCTTTTCATGTTTTAACCTTTCTACCAGCTTCTAGATTGTGGCAAAGATGAAACTGTAAAATTCCAAGGTCTAGATAAGCAATTTGCATTCTATGGAAATGTAACAAGCCAAGGCATGGCCCCCTAGCAAACAAATGCACAGCACAAAGTATACTTTCTTACTTGATTCTGTAAGATTTCAAGATTCTTTAATGTGATTCCATTAAGTGTCATGCATTCAGGTCCACCTGCTAGCATCTTAAAATTACTAAAAGAAGAAAGAATTAATATACAGCAAATTTATGCACCAAGAAGTTGACACTATGCTATAAAAAAAATATGGCACTGTACGTCGTTGGCAAAAATGTAGGAGAATCATATGTAAGAAGAGCAAACTCCAAGTAATATTTGAGCCATTTTACTAATAAGAAAAAAAATCTTAACTTTTGCAACAATTCTATTGAAATTACTACTTGTTTCGCTATGCCTGATTCCACCAAAAATCAGATTTCATGCTTTAGTATTTGAGAGGGATATTTAAAATTCATTGCCAAAGACCTTATGTGCCTCAAAAAATTACAACCCTTTTCAGAGGAGGCTGCCATACAGCTAAAGTGGAATCATATTGCAAGTTTTGGAGTGGCATGGGAAGCTTTCAAAAGGAGGAATGGGAAAAATGTCTCACCATGCTATTAAAAGTCTCCTACCACAATTCTGGAGTTAAGCCATAATGAACTACAGTATCTGAAACATGTTTAGTGAAAGTCAAAGCAATAATCTGTCAATCTACTGATTTGCAAAAACATAGAAACAATTATTCCGCTATAGAAAACACAACAAAAACAGTGATTTGTTTAAAACAATTAGAGTGACTTCTCACTCCCATAGTTGTTCTGTAATTAGTTTGTTTTCAATTACATCTTGTTATTGCAAAATATAAGTTCTGGAACCAGTGTTACATTTCTTTCTTTACTATTCCACTGTAATTGAAATTAGTTATAGAAGTATGAGTTTATAGCATAGGTGTCACAATCACAGTACAATTTTGTGAATTGTAATTTCCCAAAATATACAAAATAATATCACTATAGCAAGTATTTCAGGATTGTGGATTTCTGAATTTTAAGATATTTACCTAGGATTGTAGAGTATCTTTTCCAAGTTAAACTCTTTAAGATATACAATTACAGCAGCCAAGGAGCATAGTACTGCCTTATCCAACTTTAAAATGAGTGACAGGGCATGAGAGTCTGAAAAATACAATTTTTTAACAAATGTGTGTAGTTGTATCCCAGCAGCTTTTATTACACCATCTTATAAAAATTAGCCTGTATGAATTCCAATAGTGTTTTTGCATTATATTTTAGCCATCTATTCGAAATGGCCTCCCAATCAGTGAAAATTCAAATATTTTGCACCTATCTCTTATTTTTCACAGTGCAGTAAAGAAATCTTCTGCAATAGCACTATGCAAAAAACAGGCAAGAGTCACTTATCCTAATATTTTTACAGCCTATCCAGCTAATGTGAATACTTTACAATTCTCTTCCCACTTACCAGGCAGTAAGCCTCAATGAACTCAGTGGGAGTTACTTCTAAGTAAAAATTTACAGGATTGTATTATACATTTGTGAAATACTTAAGACAGGGACCTTTTTACCACTGGACAGCTGGGACAGGTTGCTGCCTGACTGGACAGGGAGTATAAACAAGTTTAAAAATTAATGCACAGGTCTAGAGGTAGCTTGCGTTATTGTAATCTTAAAAAGCTCAAGGCTCCCACACTTTTCATTGAAATAATGAGGAATATAGAGCAGCAGCTTGAAATTTTTTAAGGGTTGCACTTTGATGGTTCCTAGTTCTAGCAGGTAGGAGATGTAGGATCATTACATTTTTTTTTTACTTCACAGGATTTTAGACATGAAATGAGGAACATGGGAGAAATCTGAACAAAGTCTACTAGAGCTAACTCCTGTGTGGATTGAGGTGGATTTGTGCTATGTGTAAAAGAATTATTAAAACCTCCCCACCTATAATACATTTGCTGTTTGCACTGGTTCTTGACACTGTTTCTGTTATGGTATCCAGATCTATTGAAACTTTGTTTCTTCTCAAGGCTAAGACATGAATAGAAACAAACTAAGAGTTGTCTCTGGATCTGGAGTACCCCTTACCTTCTGTGGATTTGTAAGATGAATAGAAAGACTAATAAGAGATAGTCCCCATCTGTGACATTTTATCCTCCTTTTTTAGGGACTTATGTTTTCTTATTATCATTGATTTCAAGTGTGAAATGGACTGGGGGATTCCTAAATAATGGAATACTCTCCAAAGGAATGTTAAATAAATTGGGTTTTCCTCAAAATTCTACATGCCATGCCTTGAATCTGATCTGGCTCCATAATGCTAAAGATCCAGATTGTGCTCTGGCACAGAATTGGACAACACTGACTGGAATCTTTAATGAAAACAGTTGTGTTTATTTATACCCTACCATAGCTTTGCATTGCCTTAGGAACCTCCCTTCACAGTCTCCTTCACTCATGGATACAAATGTTATTACATGACTGCTGAAGAGAGCTGGAGTGCCAGAGACAATATTTCAAATTTCTTCTAGACAATAAAATACTTCTTGTGATATGAAGCACAGGCTGAAGCCAAAACCAGGACAATTAGTAGGGTATCAGTCAGTGAGACCTGGTGATGTGACATGACCAATTTTAGTAGGTTATAGAATGTCTTAATTTGAACACTGCCAGATGGGAGGCAGCCAGTTTATCCCATTCTTCCCCTGTGGTCTCCATGAAACTAGTAAGAAAAGGCACGTGCAAGAAGATGGTCTTCAAAATCATATTCTGGGGTAAACTAGCTGGGTTGAATTAGCTGGGTGGCCAAGGCTACTAAGAGCTAAAGTCTTGCTGACTTTGGAAAGCAGTGAGGGTAAATCCTCCACCTTAGTAAGTCTGAGGGGTTTATGCGCTGCTATCCTAAGTTTCTTTCTTAGATAAGTCAAGTGTCCCCTTGTCAGAGGAAAGGGAGGGAGAGAAATTGACTCCATCCATTCATCCATCCAGGAAAGAGGTAAAGATAGGAGGGTTGAAGCCTTACTGATTAAGCCTTCTCTTTCTTAACTTGTAGTCTCCTCGGCACAGATTGCTTAATTTTCGAGTGGAGGGAAAGCAACTGAGACATTCTAATGTTATCTCCCTCCTTGGCCTCTGTTGGCATGTAGATGGGGCCCTCTAGTTTACTGACAAAAATAAATAGCACAGGGAATTAAAAAATAAAGTCAAGATGAACTGAAGAACAAGTAGTACAAGACATGAAAACTAGGTAAGGTAAGGAGATGCAGAAGTAGTTGGCTTGACGACCATGACTACAAGAGAGATTACTTAATTGGAAGCTAGATGACTTTGGTCAGGTTGCTTTCTCAACATTAGAGAGCACTCTAGTAAAACCCTATTGGTTATTTCACGTGCATGTCTGGTGAGTCCAGAAAAAACTTAAGGATACAATCTACATCAGACAACCAACCCTGGGTAACATTTTTACCCTGCCCTAGACTTCAACAGGTTGTTCCTAACCTTTTTATAAAATCCCAGGCCCCATGCAAAAACAAAACAAAAAAAGTGTAATGGCTGTTGGGGTGTATCCACCCATTTAAATATTATTCTTCCTCTCTCCTCAATGTTTTAGACCTAAAATAGGCTTTCAGATTTTATTTAAAAAAAAAACACTATTTCAGATCTAGAACAAGCTGGAGGATAGTCTTAAATGATCAATCACACTTCAAAAGGGGCAAGAATGGTCACTTTTATGTGGAAATTTTATTCAGAATAAGGAAGGTATGAGGAGGCATACTTTGTCTACCCCTCCTCTAGTCCTGCTTCCTTAAGAATAAGTGCCACAGAACTCAACTGTGTTTGCTTCTAAGTAGACAAGTATATAATTACACCGTAAGACACTAATGCCTACCAAAATCATCCCAAGACAAATATTATAGAGAATTTTCATGATTCCTTATGTTGCTGCTTTTCCATCAGGCTCAAATGTGTTATTCAATCTACTAGTGCAAACTGAATTCCTCAATTATCCTTTGAGCTTCAATTTGTAAATAAAAATGAGTTTTTGTATCAAGAAATATGAAATGGCCTTTTTCTTGTTGCTTGCAAACTGCAGCAATGAACTTGGAAAAATCCTCCAGCCAACCAGTGGGAGTTGTGGTCCAAAACAGTAATATTTCTAAGCTCTTTTGCTGTGCATAAGAGTACTCTGTAGACATTGTAGCATGTTAACAAACATTGTCTCAGAATATTTAATTTCCCTTTACAGTATTAATAACTATTTGACTTTTGACAAAAAAACAGTTAAGTTTTACAAAACAATCAAGTCATCCTTAACACATAAAAGCAAAGCAAATCATTTTCAAAGACTTTCAAAATTACGTACCTCTACTATCAAGTACTCGACCGCTGGTATAGAAATCAGTTATCAGCTGAATAGCACTGCTGTTCTCAAAAAGCTTATTTTCCATCCTCTCTACTCGAATTCTATCATCCTGCAAACTAGAAAAAAAAAAACAACAAATTTCAACTTCACTTTAAGTAGCACTAACTTACAATATCAGGATATTTCCTTGTTTTCTTTCACTGTGCACAAACAAATTAAGGTTAAGGAATCCTTTATTCAACATAATCTTTAAAAAATCAAGCTTAGATGTAAAGCATATCTCTCCTCTATGCAGACTAATACAATGTCATTAGAACTCAACAGATTTGATTACTGAATAGTCTGCCTTCAATAGCAGGTATTGTTGTTTTTGTCTGTCTAAGCCCTCATACTTTTAAGAATAGCATTAACTATAGTTTTAATGAATTTTAATAATATCCCAATCACTAAGACTCAAGATGAGTAATAATGGTTTATTAATACATTATCATAACACTCTGAGGAAAGCTTTTTGTCTAATATGAAATATGACTAGTATCAAGAATAGGCTCTATGAAGAAGTTATACCATCTGATCAGCACTGCTCCTCTTCTGCACTAACTCAGCTGAGGGAGGAGTTTTGGCACACTATAATGATTATTTACTATTTTATACAATTTGAAGATTTTATTTTGACTTGAGATGTAAATTGTCCAGAAAATATTTACTGACAGCAAGACATCTAAATTCAGTTAAGCAAACGAGCAAGTTCAGAGAAAGCAAAATCCAAAATGCAATGTGGGAGATGAAAATTTCTTGGACTAAAACACATCTAATATCCAACTGAAATTAAGCACGTAGAGCTTAGAGAGCCACCAGGGCCTGCACAATGATTTTATGGCTTTGAAATTGCACCTGGCTCCATACATATGTTAAAAAAAACTTGCCCTTGCTTACATGGATTATAAATTGTCCTTCATGTTGAGAAGAAGGACAGATGGAACAGATTTTGTTCTGTGCTTACAGTCTGGACTGGGAATGATGAGAAAGAGCCCAATCTGGCATGCAGTAATATTCTACTAGTTATTTTTACATGTCAAATAACTGCTATCCTTTGGGTGAAATAATAGATCCCAAAAGCAATCCAAGGAGATCGGTTGCTAAATTGGACAGTTTTTATTTTATTTCTGGGCCCATCCTGGACCTTCTGGAGCTTAAATATTTGGACGGCCAAACCTGGAGTGCTTCCTCCCAAAACCTGTGACTTTGTAAAAGAGAGTCAACTTCAGATCTCATGCCCTGTGGAAGCAGTACCAGAGACCAACCCTCCCCCACAATGGGGTGCCAAGGTATACATCAAGTTAATATGTCCTCCCCACATTACCTGCCACAGACATGTCTTTTAATTATTGTAACCCGCTCTGATTGATGACAGAGGAGCGGGCTATAAATAAACTTATTATTATTATTATTATTATTATTGGACACATGTCTGCTAATGAAATTAAACTCAGGCAAGTCTTGCTGTATGAAATGAATTAAACTTAATTTGATATTGTTTAACATCAAACGGGGCTATAGCTATCAACTAATAAATACAGTGTGCCCTTGCCATATGTGGGGAATCCATTCTGGACCCCCCCCCCACCCACATAAGGCAAATTTCGTGTATGCTGGAGCCCCGTTGATTTGAATGGTGGTATGCTCCTGCACATGCACCATTTTGTCCTTCGCTGCTCACCGTCTGCATAAGCTTAAATCCAAGTATGGCGAGGGCATGTATGCTGAAGGCACACTGTAATATCCTTAATTTATAATTAATGCACCACAATGAATGAAATCCCTAACAAAGAGTATTAAATTATTAAATTAAAGAGTAAATTATCCCCCAACTACATGTATCAATACCCTTAAACTCCCAAATTAGTTGAAAAGATTAAATAAGTAATCCCCAAACAATCAAAACCCAGTATACTGTTAATCAAAATCGACACATACATTAACTTGACTGGATAGAAAATGGTGCCCTGCTAGATGATCCATAACGGCAGTGCCTAGCCTAGCTAGAAAATAGCACCCTGCCAGATGACCCAGGATGGCAGTGCACAGCACAGAAAATCTGGAAAAACAGCCAGACATAAAGGATGGCAGGAAAAAGACATGGGGTGCAGAACAGAAGGCGAAGAAGTACAACTACAAAGCAAAGGAAATGAAAAACACACCCAAAGCCCAAAAGAATTTGCTCTAACCCGATCGTGAGCTGTGCAATTGAATGGCTCCAGACACACACACTGTGTGCCATACATACACAGACACAACAGAGGGGAGAAACATTACTACAGAGGCAAATGGGACAGACAGGGAGGGAGGCTGGGTGGGTTGTGACACAGCTTGCCTACTGCTGCAGACAAACAACCACACAACAACTTCTTCGTCACAAACATACATCAGTCAACCAATCAATTTCCTAACTGATTAAATAACTCTCAGCAATGGTGACAAACTCAGCCTGCTGACATCTACTCACTGGAATTCACTGTGGAGAGACTCACTGCTGTTCACTCACCAAAACTGCAGAGATCATCCTAGTCATGTCACCTCACCTGGCCAATCAAGACAAGCAAATCATCATCTCATCTTCATTCATGGAATCCAACAAAGAGGCCTCATCCCTCACAGCAGCCTTGCTGAGCACTTTGGGGACCGATTGTTTTAAATAAATAATGTAACACAACTGGCAAGTCAAGACAAGACATATTAGGGACAAAAGCAAGAGTAGAAGATGCTTCCTAATAAGACATTCAGATCTAAAAGCAGGAAGAACAGCAATCCACAGATGAGGAATGAGAACTACAGGAGAAAACAAATGGATGGAAAGGGGTGGGGAAGGAATAATCTAGGTCAGGAGGGGAGAGAACACATAGAGTTAGGAATCAACTTGTTTTTCAGATCTTGCTGTGCGGCAAGTACCAACAACCCTAGCCACCCCTGCCAATGCTGGGAATTATAGTCTTACAACACTTGGAAGGTCATATGATTCCCAAACTTGATACACAGCTAGAAGGGCATAGTAGTTTGAGCACTGGACTATGACTCTGGAGATAGGATGCACAGTCTCAGAGATACCCATGAAAGTTTTGCCTTAGAACTGCGGTAAGTCAGAAACAACTTGAAGTCACACAACAACAACACATGGAGACATTTGAACTTAAGCACAAGAAACTTAAAAATGAAGTTTAATAAGAGAGGACACAAATTAAAAGAACTTTGCAAGAGAAGCATGTCATTTCTATTCTAGATGTCAGCAACAGGGAACATTCTAATCAAACAGAACACTCTAAGCAAACAATACTATTAAATGTTTAGAGAAATGAGAATTTGGTAACTGATTCAATACATAGGAAAATCATAAGAAAACTGCAAGCAGAGAGATAAAAACACATTTCTAAGCTGTTGGGCTGTACACACTATCTGCACAGTACACACCGTCACTGAGTAGCCCCCAAAGACCAGTTTATTGAGAACTGGGGTCTAAACATACACTTTCACAACACTGACAGGACATGACTATTCTCCACCGTATTTCCTAAACACCCAGTATATAAATAACTACAGAGTACAAATTCACTGAAAGTATTACCTACTTACCTATGAATTAAAAATTGACATGACTTTACAAACACTATGAACAGCCTTTGAGCTTTTCTTTCAACATATTAACATTGTAGCTTTAACTTTATAATAGTTTGGATGATGCAAGCATAGCACACATCAGACATCTGTACATAGGACCAATCAACTAGAATTATGTTTTTATAGCATTCCACTGTATTTTAGCCACAGCTCATTCTGCAAAGAAACACATTCTAAATGGAAGTTCTCTAATTATTTTATCAACTAAGAGGGTGTAATATAAACCAAACTGCTTGAAGATCCCACCAGGTCCAAGCAAGTTTTAAATGCTACTCCCCACGCTCTGGCATTGGCTTTGCAATCTCCTCAATATAAGGTATTGGACAGCAAGCAATGGACAGCTGGCCATGCAATTACTCTTCCAATTAATGTTTCCTTTTAAAAGTTAATACGGATTTAAGAAGCCACTGACAGCTAGGGAAATGCCCTTGCCAATTTTCCAATTAATCATTTTAAGCTTTTCTGTAGATTAATGAAATATTTTTAAGTACATGGATCTTGCAATTTCTTTACTTAAAGTCATAGTCATTACTCTTCTAAATGAATCTACACATTTAAATACAAACAATATATGTGTATTTGTATATGTGCTGTCTATCTTTCTATACACTTAGGGGATCATATTTACATGCTTCTTGCAGTTCTAGTAATTGTAAATAAACAGGCAAGTTTTAACTTAGGGCCAATACAGACAGCTTTGGGGTGTGCCATGGCAATACTAGGGTTAGGGACCGCGCACCAACGGCACAATCCCTAACCCTAGCACAGCATGATGCCAGCATCATGGCAGCCTCCCTTCCACACGGGGGCCGCCACAACAACAACGACACTGAGCACCTAAACATGGAGCACAGGAAGTGGCATCATAACGGCATCACTTCCTGGTTGTGGCACCACAGGAAAGGAGCAGCTCTAGGCAGCTCCTTTTTGTTCCACGGTGCCAGAAGCTTCATTCCCGCAGCAACCAAATGGCTGCAGGAACAAAGACCTTTGAGAAAGGGGCCAAGCAGCCCCTTTCTCCCATGGCTGCGGTTGACAGGGTATCCAGGGGCTTGAAGCCCAAAGGCCTGGAAAAGCACCAGATTGGGGCCTCTGGGCTGCCAGTGAAGAGAAGAGGGCAGTCTATATAACCCCCTACTTTAAACATAGGGAAGCAAGGGCAAAGACAGAGCTATAGGAGTGCAAATGTCAAAGAACATTTAAGCCATTGTCTGCTGTAATACTACTTAAGGTGGTGGTCCATAAAACAGTGCTAGTCAAAAAAATCATCAGCTGCTAGTCCCTGGGGACTCCAACAGGCTCAAATACAGTATGGGTATATAGTTTTTGTTGTTATTAACTACCCATGAGTCAATCTCAACCCATGACAACCCTGTATATGAGACATATCCAGGACTCCTTTTTCCACTGCTCTGCTTAGTTCCTGCAAACTCATATCCATGACTTCCTTAATAGAGTCCATCCATCTACTGGTATTCAGGTATAGCATGTGGGGAGTTGTCATCAGAAAGGCTTAAGAAGCAATGTTTTACAGGACAGTAACATCAATCAGTGCTGTGTAGTGGCTAGAATGGTATTTTTGGAGTGTAGAAATCTAGATTAAATTCTTGCTCAGTTACAGATTTTATTGGAGGATTATTTATTTACTGTATTCATACCCCACCCTTTAGCCCTAAAAGCTCTCAGAGTGGCTTACAATTATTAATTATTTTTAATTACATGGTTCCCTGCCCTCAGGCTTACAATCTAAAAAGACACGACACAAAAGGGGGGGGGGGGGGGAAGGGGATCAGGTCCAGCAGTTCTTCTTTCCCTCTGAGGCTTGGACCAAGGCAAATGGATTGGAGGGAGGGCTCTTCTTGCATCTCTCCCTCCATGGCCGGATGGCAGCAGATGGACTGGAGGGTGGGCTCTGCTTCTTAGAAGGCACTTGGAAGGCAGAGGTCCAAGTAATAGTAGAACCAGCAGCTTCTTCTTCCCCTTGGCCTCATATAGTCACTGTGGTCCTCCCATTCTCTCTGCTGGGATGTTTTGAAGCAGAGCCCTATCAGGTCCTGGTTTTATAGCCCTAGCAGGCAAAGCAGCTGTGAGTGATGGCAAACACAGTGCCTATTGAGTCAGGGCCTCAGTCCTGAAGGGAGAGGATTTCATTTGGAAGGCAGAGGTCCAAGTACCAGTAGAACCAGCAGCTTCCTCCTCCCCCTGGACTCCTGATAATCACTGTCACCCTCCTTCTCTCTGCTGAGGTGTTTTACGCATTTCTCTCCCTCAGAGCCCACAACAGTGGCAGCTGGAATGGAGGGAGAGTGCCTCACCAGCTGCCCTCAATGAATCTTGAAATGAATCTTGGTTTGGTTACACAGCTTCCTATGATTTTTAGAGATGTTTCTGCCTATCCACTTGCTAATGCCTCATTTCCCTCTCCCATGATCTGTTCCCTAGACCTACAGGCAGCAAGTGTCCAGACAGACAGGAAAGAGGCGACACAAGTCAATCCAGCCAGCCCAGGTCATGCACAGGTATTCCAAGAAGTTAACTGAAGATGAAGGAAAGCACTAGGCCAAGGTCTTAGGCAGTCCATAAGTCAATACACAAAGCCAGTAAGCCAGATAACCAGACCCAAAAAGGGGGAGACAGTGAGTCATTAAATGGAGCCAGCCGAGAAGTCTAGAACCCTAAAAAACACATGAACAACGAGCACACTTCCAGTGAAGGAGACTGAACAGCTGCAAGTAATGAGGACTCTCAGCAGCTGTTGGAAGATAGGGTGCTGCCTTTGGACACCAGGTGCTTGATTAGAATTGTTTTTTATTTAATAGAACTGGCTCCTACAAAGCTGCTGCTTCTCTCTTTGCCTGAAAAGGCAAGGGTGATTTTTTAGTGTCTATTCAAGTCCTGCTGAGAAGAGAGCGCCTCAGCTTCTCAGAGGGAGCCAGAAACTCCTTGCAATTCAACTCCTCTGTGTCAGATTCCTAAAATTCCAGATGACAAATTATGAAAATTTTCCACACTCATAAAGAAGGCAACCTGGCTCAGATCTTGACCAGGAGTCAATTCAGCCTCCACAGTGACTCTGATCTGACCAAGTGCACCACATAAATCTGGTCCCAGTCATGGTCAGTTGACTGAGGTTTTTAAGGCCAATTTTTAACTGAAATTTCTAGACTTCTACATGAGTATATAAAGTAGTTATAACTGCTTAAGTACCAACAGCTGAACTCGTACAGATGAGGTCAGTCCAGGGATCTAAGTAGTATACAGATGGAATTTAACATCATAGAAAGAAAGAAGCATAAGTGCCAGCAATAATCTCACTCCTTTCTTTAGAAGGGGTTAAAATAAAAAAAAACTCTTCTAATCTCAAGTGGATAGTACAGCCTAAATATATCAAAGAACAAACCAGAGAACAGTAATAATCATAATAAACCTGAATGTGGTACATTTCAGACCAACAAAGTCCACTCGTCCCTCCACATTCGCTGGTGTTAGGGGCACAGGACCCCCATGAATGTGGAAAAATCACAAATAATAAAAACACCATGTTTTTATCTGAGAGAACACCTCTCTAGAAATCTCTAGGTTCTCCAGTGCAACTTTGTGCTCAACATCTGCCAGAAACTGACCACAGAATTGCTCTGGAGCAGCAAACAAATGCTTAGTGAAGCATTCCCTTTAGGAATCTCTAGGTCCTTCAATGTAACTTTTGGTTAAAGTTGACCACAGTGTTGTGCAGGAGGATCTAGGTATTCCTAGAGAGAGAACATAATAAAATCCGTGAATAATTAAATCTGCACAAGTCAATGCTGTAAATGTAGAGGGACGAGTGTACTGTTTTAGACAGAAGAACCACAATTTTTGTTTATCTCTCGTTCTTGATAGCACACATTAAAATTTACCACCTAATTTAGTTCCCAAGACTTGTTAAATCACTCACTTAGGAAGCTATTCAAAGACTGCCAGTCCTTTAGAAAACTGGAAGTTTAATTCACATCAATTAGGTCTGCAAATCAGGATTTCACATATTTAAGCAACTGTGATTAGACTTTTCTTTTATTAAAGTGCTTTATTCTTTGACTCTCTTCCTTGCTCTTATTTAGCATTATAAAAACTATTACGCATTACTGATAATGTATATGTTACAAAAGGTTATACTTGAAGCAGAATAATTTGTAACCATCATTCTGTGATTTGAATTAACTGAGTAACAGTCCAGTTATCCATAGTTTTTTGTGGGTTTTTCGGGCTATGTGGCCATGTTCTAGAAGAGTTTATTCCTGACTTTTTGCCAGCATCTGGGACAAAAAATGCTGGCATGGAAGAGAGTTGGGTTTGCCAGTATTCTCTGAAGTTGCCTGCCACAGATACTGGTGCAACATCAGGAATAAACTCTTCTAGAACATGGTCACATAGCCCAAAAAACCCACAAAAAAACTACGGATGCTGGTCATGAAAGCCTTCGACTTCACAGTCGTTATCATTAGCTATAGTTAACCGAAATGAAGAGTGGGGAGCAACACCAACCTGTCAGTGGAGGAGGGAGTACTCCCACACTTAATTTGGGCTTTGCATTGATTCCAAATCTTGGCCCGCTTGTCTATGGTTATCAAACATTTTGTTCCATATTTCAGACTTAAGAAAAATTTATACAATCTTTATAACACTTTACAGTCTTATTTATATAATCCTGCAAAAAATCCTAAGCAATTTATATAAACATTTTATGCAATTTCTTGACTTTCAACTGTCAACGATCCTATTCTGACAATCCTGTACTATTAAAACTATTAAAATTTACTCATATTTTATGCTTCTCCCCATTTATGAGTAATTTTTAACTGTTGAGTTCTGTACAACTAAGAAAAAAAGGTCTGATGGGAAGTAAAATGAAGATATGTATTAGAACCTGAAGGCATCCAGAAATTAAATATAAATCAGAATTGAAAGTAACCTGAACTGATTCAGCTCACACCATTACAGTCTAACTATGGCAAGCTGTCAGTCAGATCATCTGAGCTGCCCCAATCATAGGCAAGCCAGGAGCTGAGAACCATGAACCACAGAAACAATGGACAAACCAGAAGAATCCTTCCAATTCAGGTGAAGAGGTCAGTTCTGGGCCTTTGTATCCTGAACAGCCTAATGCTACATCATCCATCTCACAAGGCAGTCACACATGAAAAACAAAAGCCTCATGTTTTAAACTGCAACTGCTCCTATGTAAGCAAGATATAGCCATCCAACCTGGCATTATTTCAATAGGATGCTGCAGTGTGAGATTATTAATAATGGAAGATTCCTTTTTGCAGGTCCACAAAAGTGGCTTCAAGGTACTGATAAAAGCAGACTCTATGATGAAGCTGGTTCCAGGAATGACAATGTGAAAGAATGCTGAAGATTTTGTCATCACCAGACTGTCATAATAAAAGAATAGGAGGAATGTTGATGTTTCCTGTAAAAAAGCACCTCTAGCAGGAGTTGTTTCACGATGGGACTCATTCCCTTCCTACTGCCACCCAAAAGTCACAAAACAGGAACTGCAGTATCATGAACTGGGCATTTGCTCACTTTATTACTGTGGTAGGCTACCACAGGGGGGAACAGTCCTGTAAACTTCCTCACTGTCACATTTCAGTGCCACCAGTAAAAAGGCTGAAAAATAATATTACAAGAAACCAAAAGAGAAAGGCACTTAATGAAACAAATGAGTAGGGGAGAGAAAACTATCAAAAGTGCCAAAATTTATTCATAGCTAAAATGTTTAGAAAGCAAAATTTCCTTCCTGATAAGAAATTAACAATCGACTAGGATAAAGCCCTTAACTTTCTCATATGACTCTTTGATTAAAAATGGCAAGGCAATTATTGGCTCAGCAATAAAGTATTGGTTCCATCTGGTCCTATATAGTAGCTGGTTCTGCCCTGGCTGCCTAAAAATGCAAGATCAAAAATGAATCAAATCAAAGGCTAATCTGGCCAGAATATTGTTCCTACAATAACCAACCACTTCCCTAAGGGAAACCCAAAAAGAGGACATGCATTTTAATAATTCCATTCCCTTCGTTTGCCAAAAAAGTGGTACTGAGCTATACTGACTCTATTCATAATACATTCAGACCTCTGTATTCATGGGGGATCCATTCCAGACACACACCACCCCCTATGAGTTTAAAAATCCATGCATGCTCAAATCCCATTAAAAGTAGTGGCAGCATATGTGGCCCGGCATGTGCAGGTGCATGCCCATACCGCCATTAATCAAAACAGGGGCTTCCTGTCCATGGATGGTTAAATCCCGCAGATGGCACATCTACCGATAAAGAGGGCAGACTGTATACAGCCTTCATGTCTAGTAGCCATCAATAGTGTTACCCTTGATTATCTTCTTCAGCATGCCCAGCTCATCAATATGCTGTTGTACTGTAAGGATATCTGTTTGCTTGGCCAACTGCCTCCTTTATAACCTGCAGATAAACAGCTTTACAATGGGAAGGGGAAGACAAAAGAAAAATTGAAGGAAAAAAGAATGGCTCAACTGATAGAGGAAATGAAAGATACCTTACACTTCACCGACTGAAACAACTGGAAGTCTACTAAAAGGAGACTTTACATGATTAGTAACAGACTCTCCTGGGATACAGGAATAATTAGTAAGTCAAAAATCCAGTTAAATGAAAACTTAAGTTGCAGAGTTAAGGAAAAAAATCGATGCCAAAAAAGCAGAAAAGAATCCTTCAAGGCACGGTTTACTTCCAATTCCAGCAAGGCTAAATAATCTGTATCAGAAATCTAAGTAAAAAACCCTCAGAGAAGTCAGTAGGTAAAGTGTCTAATGAAGAAGACAGAATAGCTCTTTTAAATAGATATCTGAAACATGTAAAGTTGGCTATAAGGAAACACTGTTTAGAAGTCTAACAAAGTGACAAAGGAATGAAAGTGGCAAATGAATGAGAACAACTGAGTAACAGTTGACCTGAATAGACTAGAAAGCTGGGCCAATGCTAACAAGATGAAATTCAACGCAGAGTAATGTAAGGTTCTGCACTTAGTAAGGAAAACTGAAATGCACAGATATAAAATGGGGGACACCTGGCTGAATGAGACCACATGTGAAAGGGATCTAGGAGTCCAAGTAAGCTGAATGAGTCAACAGTGCGATGCGGCAGCTAAAAAGGCCAATGCAATTTTAGGCTGCATCAACAGAAGTATAGTGTCTAGATCAAGGGAAGTAATAGTGCCACTCTATTCTGCTTTGGTCAGGCCCCACCTGGAATACTGTGTCCAGTTCTGGGCACCATAATTCAAAGATGTGGAGAAACTGGTGCATGTTCAAAGGAGGGCGACTAAGATGGTGAAGGTTCTGGAAAACATGCCCTATGAGAAGCGACTTAGGGAACTGGGGATGTTTAGCCTGGAGAAGAGAAGGTTAAGAGGTGATATGATAGCCCTGTTTAAATATTTGAAGAGATGTCATATTGAGGAGGGAGCAAGCTTGTTTTCTGCTGCTCCAGAGACTAGGACGCAGAACAATGGATGCAAACTGCAGGAAAAGAGATTCCACCTCAACATTAGGAGGAACTTCCTGACAGTAAGGGCTGTTCGACAGTGGAACACACTCCCTCGGAGTGTGGTGGAGTCTCCTTCCTTAGAGGTCTTTAAGCAGAGGCTGTATGGCCATCTGTTGGGGATGCTTTGATTTGGAGTTCCTGCATGGCAGGGGGTTGGACTGGATGGCCCTTGTGGTCTCTTCCAACTCTATGATTCTATGATTCTAACTGACATAGGCATTGATGAGAAATGGCAAACAAAACCTACAGAACCGCATGACAAACATTAATACTGCATTATATTTCTTTCATGTCTATATTGCTAAGGTTATTGCTGTTTGCCAAAACAGAGGACATTCTCAATAAATACTCATAGTCATCTCACTCCTATCAGTATAGTACAAAACAAGACACACTAAGAAAGCAATGCTTCCTGCACCTTTAAACCTTTACACAAATCAAATTTTCATTTATTGGAAGAAACAAACTAGAGCAATGGTTCAACTTTCTCCCCCTGGGCCTGCTTTACATCTACAGGCACATGTCAGAGCCCTCCATTTGATGTAGTATTTGAATTAAAATATTTTGGTTTTTAGTATGTGTATTTCCACAAACAGATTTATGTATACTCGCTTGTTAACATTTTATAAGGAATTAACATTGCTCAAATTAGAACATTTTTATTTCAATAAATG
This sequence comes from Urosaurus nigricauda, assembly GCA_034509955.1. NCBI lineage: Eukaryota > Metazoa > Chordata > Lepidosauria > Squamata > Phrynosomatidae > Urosaurus > Urosaurus nigricauda. The sequence continues at coordinate 45,406,696 of JAOEGL010000002.1, read as the reverse complement.
CAAATGTTTATACCAGATGTGATGCATGTGTTTGTTTCTGAGCACAAAGTTTACTGAAACTAGGGTTCATTCTTTCCTCCTCCTTGCTGCCAGGATGCCTCAGCAAGATTTTAAACCCCTTCCCATAGGAAACGTATGGCTAATTCCCAAGAGAAGAAAGAAAGCCAAGAAAGTTATTGAACTGATACACCTTATTTTCCTGTGGAATGTGCCCAAGGAAAATATTTGGAGAAAAAAAATCCAGAAACATTATAGGAAACACTAATAAAAAATGGAAATCTATAGGACCCTCTAGTGGTGAAATGCTTTTCTATCTCAATAAGTATCACTGGTTGTGTATGTGTACTTTTTTATCTCTAGTTAAAACCAGAAAAAACTGATTCTGTCTCTGACACCTGGAGCAGACGGGCAGGAAGGAGTGGCCTGAGACTACTCTGGCTACAAGTAGATCAGGACCACGGCAACTGCACAGCCCACTCCAAAAGTAGGCTGCTGCCTCTGGCCCCATCCCGTGCTGCTGGGAGCTGGATTATCCCTGGCTCCTTTTTGCTCTGGCCCAAAAGACCAGGCTGCAATGTCGGACTAGCTCTGGGCCACTTTGGGGCATATGTCATCTAAACATCATGCTCTTGAAGCAGCTTAAAACCACTTTTTGGCCCATCTGTTCCGCCCTAGTTATGTTAACTGTCTATGTCAGCTATTAGTATGTAAAGGGATTCTGCAACACCCCTGAGACTAATTAACTGAAAGACAGAATTTAGTAGAATGAGCTTTCACAGATTTGAGCCTTTTTTCCTCAGATGCATGTGGTGGAGTGGAAAGCTCCCTGGGCTCCCTGGACATCCAGGGGTTGTTGGGAGATTATTTGACCTAGCTAGCTCTCCATCGTGTTCCTGAACTCTGTGCTTGATCTGGACTGTATTTATTGGCCCTGAATGCTGTTTACCTGACTTGGACATGGCTGAACTCTGTTTGGGACTTAAGGCTTGTATTTACTTAAGAAAAGAAAGTGATGAACTGTAAGCTGCTCTCTAACTGTGCTTGCTCATTTACTGCTGGCTACAATCTGTGTAGCACCCAGCCTTGGCTAGTTGCCAGATTGTATTAGGGACAACTAGATGAATTGGGATACATGTCTCTTCTTCTCAACTGAGAGAGAGCTATCTTGAAAATTGTGAATGATGACTAGAGGAGTATCTCTTTAGGACCTGTCTAGACTACCCACAACAATCATAAAAGGAAATTGCACTCAAAATGATCACAAGGATAATAGCAATGCTATGAACAACATGAATGTCCATCAAAATAGGATCTCAATCAGGAGAGATAGCTTTGGTCCTGGTCCTAATCCTGGGGACCATGACCATCTCTCAACTGGGGTGAACAAGAACAGTATTTTAAAAATAATAATTGTAAGCCGCTCTGATAGCCTTTAGGGCTGAAGAGCGAGATATAAATACCATTAAAAATAATAATAAATATTAATTCTAACATTCTTTTCACTCCTGGTGACCAGAATCTCATTCTTAGAGACTGAACTGAGAGGACATCTTGACAAGCAGGTGGAAGTTCTCCAATAGAGATAACTGAGGTTGGGATAGTAGACATCAAAGGGAGTGTTCAGGTTAGAACCTCTTAGATTAAGATGTCAAATGACTTATTTTGGTTCTCTCTTTCTGCATACCGTATATACTCGTGTATAAGTCGACCCCATGTATAAGTCGAGGGCAGTTTTGGGGACCAAAATCATGGATTTTGATATGACCCGTGGATAAGTCGAGGGTCAAACACTGAGGCATGTTACAAAAGATCTAAAGGGGGAAACAAATCACCACTTCCCTCCCTACATCTCCTTCTCTGGACCTCTCCCAAGTCCCAAGGGTGAGTCTCAGCATATAAAAGGGGAAACAACCTCAGCACACACACACACTCTTTCACTTCCTAATTCCCAGGATTCCATTGGATGCAAAAATGGGGATAGAAGCCTCTCTTTCTTTGCCTATAATTCCCAGGATTCCACTGCTTGCAAAAATGGGGATAGAAGCCTCTGTCTTTCTTTGCCCATAATTCCCAGGATTCCACTGCTTGCAAAAATGGGGATAGAAGCCTCTGTCTTTCTTTGCTCATAATTCCCAGGATTCCACTGGATGCAAAAATGAGGATAGAAGCCTCTCTGTCTTTCTTTGCCCATAATTCCCAGGATTCCATTGGATGCAAAAATGGGGATAGAAGCCTCTCTGTCTTTCTTTGCCCATAATTCCCAGGATTCCATTGGATGCAAAAATGGGGATAGAAGCCTCTCTGTCTTTCTTTGCCCATAATTCCCAGGATTCCATTGGATGCAAAAATGGGGATAGAAGCCTCTGTCTTTCTTTGCCTATAATTCCCAGGATTCCATTGCATGCAAAAATGGGGATAGAAGCCTCTCTGTCTTTCTTTGCCTATAATTCCCAGGATTCCATTGCATGCAAAAATGGGGATAGAAGCCTCTCTGTCTTTCTTTGCCCATAATTCCCAGGATTCCACTGCTTGCAAAAATGGGGATAGAAGCCTCTCTGTCTTTCTTTGCCTATAATTCCCAGGATTCCATTGCATGCAAAGGAGGGACATTGTAAAAAAAGGACAGACCTTTCTCTCTCTCCCTTCTCCCCCCCACCCCCCCCCCCAGGGTTCCCAGGCTCATGCCTTGCCAAACGGGGTCCAAGCCTGGGCATGCTCTCTCTGCCCCTTTCCTGAGCTGCTCCTTCTGGCTGCAGGGAGGGACTGAGGGTCGGGATCTCTCTCACACACACACACACACAAAGAGAGGAGAGCATGCCAGGGAGCAGCCAGGGACTGAAACAGGAACCTCCAGAAGATCCCTGGCTACAGAAGAAGGTGGGCACTAACAAAATTTTCAAGGAGGATTAACTTGTTACCCCATAGATAAGTCGATCCGTGATTTTAGAGTCCACTTTGGAGCATAAATTTCTTGACTTATAATCGAGTATGTACAGTAGATCATCTTCAACCATTTACCTTTACAGGCCCTATTTTAAGGTTCAGTAAGGGATTTCCAATCAACTGCACCATTATCACTACCGTACCAAGAATTAAAATGAAGCCTTGGTACCAACCATAGTTAAACTCAGTGGTTACCACATACTGTACAATTTATAACTACTGGTTCTGACATAGTAATGGATAGTTTTTTGTGGAGCTTTCGGGCTATGTGGCCATGTTCTAGAAGTTCCTTTCTGACGTTTCGCCAGTATCTGTGGCTGGCATCATCTTCTCTGAAGATGCCAGCTACAGATACTGGCGAAACATCAGAAAGGAACTCTTCTAGAACATGGCCACATAGCCCGAAAGTCCCACAAAAAACTATGGATGCCGGCCATGAAAGCCTTTGACTCCACATAGTAATGGATAGTTTTACAAACTGTACTGTTTATTATCAAGCCAGCAGACCTGTTTCCCTACACTTGTCCAGTAAAGGTTGAACAGATGCAATGATGGTGTGTGATCTCTAAAATAAGACATTTATCTTGTCGATCTGATGAACAAACCTTACAACTACAATCAATACATTATTGAAAGAGAGGTCATAGAACTATGGATCGAAATCTTGCAAAACAAAAATAATTATGTTCACTGACAAAGTAACTTCACATAAAGATTAGGGGAGAAAAATAAAGACAGTGAATGAGGAAAAATATCTCAGGTAAAACTTAGAAAGACTGGGCTATAGGTGCTATTCCTGTGATAGACGATGTAGGAGATGACCTCAGAGACATCTGCATAAGGAATAGAAGGACTACTGCCAGAATTCTTTGCTATCTAGGTTCTAAAAGTTAGTCTGCACAAACATTGACCTATATGTATTAGTGCAAAAACGTATAGATACATAACTCTTAATATCTTAATTACAATTTTCTATTTCCTTCTCAGCATATTTTCTGGGCTTTCTGTTCAATTTTCACATTGTCTTGCTGTTGTGGCTTTGGCTAATCTCAAGTACTGGTACCAATGTCCAAAACAATCAGATTTCAGATTGCTCTGCTATAGATGCTTACCTTAGAGAAGTGACAATACTGATAAGTTTTTCAGTTTGATCTGATACATCTTTAGGAAGAATAATCTCAACAGGTTGTAGGCGTAAAATTAAACTTTCCAGTTCTAAGCGAGCTGCAGAATCCTGAAAACTGTCAAACATAACTTCTCCTGTAGTAGGCTGGACAGCCTGAAAAAGAGAAAGAATTCATTAGACAGATTACAGATTGAAATTGCTGTATTTGTAGTAATAATTGGTTAATAATCACTGCCTAATAAGACTATCTAATTCAAAAGGTTCTTCCTTATACAACTGTGTTAGGGATAGCATGGCCCCCTTCAATGTGGTCCTCCAAGGGTCAGTGACTACCCAAAAATATTTTTGAGAAAAAAAAATTATTATTCAAAATCCCTCATTGAGATCTATATTAAGCTTGATGAGTTTTGTTTTGTTTTACCAAAACCAGAACTGAGTTCGAGTCACATTTTGTTCTGAAAACAAAAAAAGAAAAGGCATCTTCTGGAGGACATTTTGCATAAACAAAAATATGAACAATTCATAAATATTTTGGAGATGGGGTAACAGCCTTCCAAGCATGTGTGGCTTCTAGACCTCAGATTGCTGACAACCCCAATTTATGAAACACAGCACAGCTATCAAACACAGACATGGATAAAATTTTAAGACAGTTATAATAAGTGAATGAAAAGTTTAATGCAGTTTAAAATCTTTGGACAAAAAGTTTGCTTTACTGCTTGGCCCACACCTAATTTTAAAAAATATATATTTAAAGTAGTTTTCAGGAGAGTGTGGAAGCAGTTTGTCAGAAAGGATCTAGCAACCCCTTCCCAGTTACAGGCACACACAGAGAGCTCTGCATCCTTTCTGCAGCTTTTTCTCCCCAGGCAGGCAGGCAGGCAGGCAAGACCCTGTGTGACTGAAACTGAAAGGGGTTGCTAGATTCCTCTCTCACAAACTGCTTCCATGCTCTCCCTCGCCCCACGACCCGATCTGGGGCAACAGCACTCAATAGTTCTCCATGGAGTCTGAGCTACTAGAGGGTGGGAAGAGAGAAAGAGTGCAGACTCCTGTTTTAAGCAGCCCTGGGGTTTTAAAAAGAGGTGGCAGCCACACACATTTTTCGCAGTCCCCCTTGGGGAGCCTTCCAGCTGCCTGAGAAGACTTCCTGGAAGGGAGCCCTGCCCCACCTCCACTGTATTCGCAGTTTTTTCACTTTCGTGGGGGGTCCTCCGTCCCTAATCCCCGCAAATGGAGATGGCTGGCTGTACAAACAAAACCCCAAGAGTCTCAAGACCACAAAAATTCTTCAAGAATACTTACCACCATGCCTATGTGAACATTCTGGTTCTTATCCTTTATATTTTCTTTGCTTTCAGAGATACAGAGGAGATAATTATCACAGATATCAGATGGTATTTCCTCAGCATCCACAGGATTATTCAATTTCAGCAGAGGATTCACATTTAACAAATGTTAAAGAAAACTAGTTTTCTCCACAGTTATTTGATAAACCAATATATCATGGCAGATTGGACTGAAATTATTATATTTTGGCTGGGTCATGGCGTAAAAAGTACTTTGTTTCAATCTAGGCTCAGTTACATTGACTTAAATTCTAGCAGAGACAGAGTGAGAAAGGAAAAAGTTTGTTTCTCAAATGTTTGTTATACTCCCTTTCATCTCCCTATCTCTAAACTAGAAACTACAAGTATTTTTCCTTTTCTCTCAGGGAAGCTGCTTTAATTCTTCTGATCATTTTAGTTACTTCTAGGTAACTAATTTCTCCTCTTGCTTAAAGATAATCTTTCTGAGGTGAATTTTTATACAATGTATTATAAATATGGCCATAGTATTATAAAAGACAGCCCTGTTATGCTGCTTGAGAAATGCATAACATTGGTGCATTTTTAAGGCTAACAGCCTTGGGGGTTTTGTTGTTGTTTTTTGCGTGAACGTGTGTGGATTATGTTCCAATTCCTCAATGTGTTGTTCTAAATAATGAAATGACACCTAGAGATTAAAGAGTATGTCAGCTGCATCAAAAATACTATATATACTCATGTATAAGTTGAAAAAAATAGTTTAAAAAGTCAACCAAAAAACCTGGGTCAGCTTATCCACAGGTCAATGTAAGTACTGCACTTTAACTTTTATCCAAAAAAACAAAACAAAACAAAAAAAACTATTCCCTTCCCTGAGTAGAATGGCAAATGTTTAGAGTTTTAGTCTGTCCCAGGAGAACCTAAAAGATGCACCACCACCCCTCCCCCTTTACACTCTCCACTGTGATGGCACTTCTGGTCTTTCTGAATGTCTGGGAGGAAAATGGCACTTTGGTGCATCACCTCAAAGGAGCACCAAGAAAGAAATGGTGTCAATGTTTCTTCTAGGTTCTCCTGGGACAAATTAAGCTCTCTTTCCAGCAATTATTCCAAAAGTGAGTAATAAGGATTTGAATAAGACATTTGTGTATGCTTGTCAGCTTTTATGGGTTAACATCAGGTAACCCTATCACATTAAATGCTGTAATCACTGCTAATGTAGTCACCATTTGCTTTGCTTTGTCTTTTCATCGTTTTTGACATGTATGCATTTTCTTAGCCCCACCTGTGCCTGGTCGACTCTCTCACATAACACTTCACTTACTTTATTATATGCCCCTTAGGTTTTACAGTTGACTTATCCACAGGTCATATCAAGAGGCTTAATTTTAGCCCCAAAACCTGCCTTCAATTTATACATGCGATCAACATATACAAACATATATGGTACTATCCTGAACTGCATTATTAATTCTAACTAGAATACATCTACTTAATCTATGGAATTTACCTATATGTTGACTAATGTAATTGTTGAATGGTGAGTCAACACATAGGTAAATTATATTGATTCAATTGTTCTAATTTAGCTGGGACTAACCAATAGGATTCAGGCAATTATGGATGATAAACTCTAGGGAAAAGAAAGGGAAAGGAAGCACATATTAGTAAAGAAACAACAGTTTGCACTTAGGGGATGATTGCAATCAATGGGGGCACAATCCTTTGCCTAGCTACTCCTGTATACATGTTTATTTAGAAGTAAGCCATATTATGTTCAAAGAGGCTTACTCACAGATTGGTGGATGTAAGATTTCAGCCTAAGGTAAAGAACTGTTGTAGCAAACATACTCTAGTTACAGATTTCCTCAAGAAGAAAGCAGAAGTGATTCATTTTTTCTTTATTCTAACTTCATTACCCTTAATCCTAATAACAAGAATTCATTTCAGTTAGAATATAAGGATATCTTCTCCTAGAATTGTAGACTTTGTATACAATGCAGTTAATTTTCGGGCAAAGAGAGAGCTTCTGTTCCCTCCAGCAGCCTTCAGAGCAGCTGTTTCTATTTGTTTTACAACTCCTACCTGCAAAGCAAGCAAAAACTGTAAAGCACTGGACTAAGAAATTATATTCAATGACAATAAGGATCTCAATATCAAAAATATGACATTGTGGACACGTGGAGATAACTCAGGCCTATCAATCCCAATTACAAGTGCAAACTTGTCATACAGAAGTCTTTTCTCCCTGTTCTACATAAGGCACCGCACAATTAAACAAAAAAGATACAAAAGGGAAATCAAAAAAGTATCAAAAGACTACTAAGAACTCGATGGTACAGCACATGTTTTGCACATAGACACCTGTGAAAGACCCTGACTGAAAACTTGGCAAGCATCTGCCAATCAGTGTTCACAACATTGAGCTAGACAGTTTAACTATGAATCATTGTAAGGAAATTTCATTTAAATGACATAGTAAAAAACCATACAGAAGAGCAGAACTACTGTTATGGGGAAACACAGGACAAAGAGCATCCTTTTGCTGAAACAACATAGATGAATGCAAAAAGGAAGCAGTGAAAATTACAGGCATCGTTTGATGCTTTTAACAAAGATGGAACTAGTCAAAGAGCCGTGTCACTCTGGGCAAGTAACAGCAGAAACAGAAAATACCAGGAGAGGAAATAAAACAATAGTTGCAAGAGTAAATTATTTAGAAAATAAATAAATAGATAGATTAGTCTTCAGTCTATGTTAAAAAAAAATGAAGTCAGATACATAGGTTTAAAACCAGACCTTATATCCTTTTGCTACCAGACGCCGAACATGAACAAATAGTCTATGAGTTGGTATGCTGGCAGTCATAAAGTTGTGATTTTTATGACAGTAGATGTTCAGCTCCTTTGCAGCAATCTATAAAACATGAGAATAATTAGCAGTTTAATCTGATGGCACTGAAATGTCATGGATCTTGGTTGTCTGTAAATTACCCACTAAATGAAAACATATTGTGAAAGAATTGAAGCAGGGTTGTTGTTTTTAAAAAAAACAGAAAGAGAAATACAACCTTGCTAACATGCTTTTGTTGTTGTTAACCATCAATCTCGGCCCATAGCAACCCTGCTGATGAGACACCTCCAAGATCCCTGTCCTCTACTGCTCTGCCCAACTCCTGCACTCATACTCATGATTAAATAAATACAATGCCCAACTCTTCATAGAACAAGAGACAAGTCCACCTAGGGCCACAAATCAGCATCCAGTCCCTTACCCGCCCCCAAACAAACATGGATGGTTAGTCTTACTAATTCCTGATATGCTTGAGTGACTACTGATATAGCGTTGTACCTTTTGCAAATACACTACACCTCAGCAAAAATAACTGAGGTTTATGATCACTGTTATCAAAAATTGGTAAAAAAACAGTAGGTTGCCTATCTCTGTTTTAGAGTGATTATGCATAAGAGCATGAGTTTTAATAGCAGTTATACCCAGAACACAATGCTGTAAATAGAAGTACTCTACCTCTGCATCTTCACCAAAAAATCTGTATTTATAACCACATTCTACACATAAAATAGCATCCTTATATTGATTTTTCATTTCTAGGAACTGGAGCTCAAGCGGTGTGTACACACTTTTGGTTGATTTATTGAAAGTCACAGCAGATGAATTCTGAGTATTTTCAAAACTTGTATTTGAAGCAGAAAATCGGCTTATATTAAGGCACATTTCTTCCTATAAAGAGAAGAGACAGTTTAATTCACCGTGAGTCAGATTCAGATTACAACATCTAGTCAGAACTTTGAACTTGATCTACATCTGAATTCCAGTCCACCATCTTTAATACTGAATCATTTTTCTTTCACAAAACCATAAATGAATGGCTAAGCATAAAGCATGTCTTCAAAAAGCAAGCAAAATCTACTCCAGGCTGACATACGTGAGAAGCACAGATGAATCCCTCCCAGATGAATGGCATGAATATGGATGGAAATCCAGTTGTACAACACCCATAAAACATCCCTTTTGGAGATGCTATACTTGCTATTGCAAGCAAGACAACTGCAAGCAGTAGTTTTCCACTCAGTGACCTGCCCAAGATACAGCAGCATGCTACATCATGGGAGACATCCTACATCAGCAAACCTTCTCACCATCAGCTTCTAATACTTTCTAGTAATCAACAACAGGGGAGGAATGTATTCTTCAGTTAATCAACTGTAAATGCTGTTAACTTGACACACAGTCTTCAGGTAGTTGTTGCTAAAAGTCTTCAAGTTGTTTCTGACTCATGGCAACCCTAAATTGCAACCATCATGGGGACTTCTTGGCAAGATTTATTCAGAGGAGGTTTGCCTTCCTCTAGGGCTCAAGAGGACAGGAGTTGCCCAAGGCCACACAGTGGGTTTCCATAGCTGAGCAGAGATTTTAGGCGTCATAGTTCAACACTTAAACCACTGCAGCAAGTTTCTGTACTGTTCTAACATCCCCTTGAAGAAGGACCATTATCTGAAATGTGCCAGGTTAAAAAGAAAGTTTCTGCTTTTCAGCAAATCAAAATCTATTCCTTATCTTCTGCCCTAAAATCCCACACAGAACTATACACCAAGACTTTTATCAACCATTTCTATTATCAAACATTATTTTAAATCAAGAGAGAACCTAAGATTAGTTTAAAAATTTGGTAAGAGATCTGCAAACAGAAAAAAAGTAAAGAGAAACGTGCCCAGTTCATTTTTCTTCTTGTACATGCACATTACTAGATTCTGACCACTGTTACTCCATTAGTTAACTTCTAGTGAACTAAAACTTTAAATAAGGGTGGCATCTAAAGCCACACATGCCCCTTATCTTAATTTCAAAAGCCTTTTTAAAAAGATGACTTTAGACTTCTGACACAAGTAACCATCCCTCTTCTGGCATCCCACTATATGGGGAAGACAGAAAATTTCAGCCCTTCCTACCACGAGAATGTAGCCCTTAACAACTTGCTCCCAAATAACCATAGCCACAGCCATAGCATCCCAAATAACCACAGAAAAAATGTCCACTCTTACTTTAAACACCAAAGAGACTGTCTCAGATTCAGCAATGGTATGTTGCATCTGTCAAGCAGCAGCAAGTGATGTATTTTAAATAACTAAAAAGATATAACCACCCTCCTCACCTTATCGGTGTCCTCAGGGTGTGTAATGTCACTCATTTCCTTGTTTTCATCCATAGAATGCTGGCATTTTTTTAAATCCAGAGATTGGGTTCCAGGAAAAGCTTCCACATGAATTCTTTTACTTGGATGCTCCAAGGGGCTGGAAAACTCTCTCAATCTATCAAGAGTTGCCGAACATATCTGAGGCCTGGTATATTTTGTTTGTTCTGCTGCACTAGCAAATATAAAGAAACATCTCAACTACAGCATTTCCAAGAGGGAACTTTGCATATTTCCTCCCAATCTCTCCCATTTCAGTCAATTTTTTTATTCATTAAATATGTTATCAACCACCCTGCTGATACTGTGTTTCCCCAAAAAATAAGACGGTGTCTTACATTATTTTTTGCTCCCAAAGATGCACTAGGTCTTATTTTCAGGGGAAGTCTTATTTTTCCATGAAGAGGAATTCGCATTTATTGTTGAACAAAAAAAAAATACATTTATTATATATTGTATATATATTTATATACAAAAAATTGCTAGGTCTTACTTTCAGGGGAGGCCTTATATTTAACAATTCAGCAAAACATCTACTAGGTCTTATTTTCTGTGGATGTCTTATTTTCGGGGAAACAGGGTAGGCACATAGTTTTAGCTTTATCTTTAACTCCAGTCTTTTCCAGCTTCTGTCCCTACCCTAGAGGACAGCACTGAAAAAAAATTGCTCACTGTTCCCTCAACAAAAACTCTGGTCCATGCCTTAGTTATCTCTCAACTGAACTGCTATGATCACTAAAGGGCTTCTGGCTGTCATAGTCCAACATATAAAGAGAGCACCAGGTTGGTGAATGCTGGCCTATAACTAGGCCTAAGCACATGAAACTGGAATCACAATATACAACTTCTCTGTTCTTCAACTTTCTTTCCCCTGCTGATTTCCCTGTATCAAACTTTAGGCTACAAATTCCTCAAAGAAAAAAAACTTGTCATCTCTTGTACACTTTAAAGTTTCATGCATACAAATGTGCTACATAAACTAATGTTAATGATATGGCTCATATCAATAAATCAGAAATGTTGTAATCTGACTTGATGCTCTAATGCAGTTCTGTGTATTCCCATGTAAGAGCCTGTCACCTTTCACCTTCATACACACTGAGGCATGGGGAAAGCGCAGGCTCAAACATGGAGAGAAAGGAAGAAATCATCTGAATGGATCCCAAGAAACCTGTCATAGGTATTCTTCCAAATAACTAAATTTTACTTTTGACATTTTACTATGTAAATAGGTGTAATTGTTTCATTTTGAATATATGTATTTGTTTGCATATAAAACATAGTAATTATTATTTTAATGGCAAACATTAACAAACTGATTCCATTTGAAGATTTCAAAGTAGTGTATGACAATGATAAAACGTAATATAAAACACTACAGAAGAACAGAATATATTTACATTAGCAGTAAAATGGCTGGTAAAACAAAACTACATTAGAAAGGCTTGCAAAACAGGAACCTCTTCAATCGGAGGCTAAAAATAATAATTGCTGGTTTATGTCTAGCATCAGAATAAACACACAGTGGATACTACCACACAGAATACCATTTCACATTACCCCAGAACGGGTTTCATTGATATGGGTTCAGACATGCCAATCAATTTTAACTATTTATTAACTATGTATTAAGATGCCGAGCCCTCCCTCCAGTCCATCTGCCTTGGTCCAGGCCCCATAGAGAAGAACCACTGGACGTCATCCCCTTTCCCACCATCTTTCCCTTCTCCTTTTGTGTTGTCTCTTTTAGATTGTAAGCCTGAGGGCAGGGAACCGTCTAATTAAAAAGACTGTATGTACAGCGCTGTGTAAATTTAGAGTGCTATATAAATAAAGGTCAATAATAATAATAATAATAAGTTGCTTAGATTGTGTACAAAATATAATTAGAGATATAATTAGTGATAAAACTCTTAGTCCGCAATCCTATCCTATTACCTAGAAACAAGCACAACTAAATACAATGAGATGTTCATCTAAGTAAACATACAAAGGATTAGGCTGTTAATCCTGAATTAAAAAAAAAAACCCACAGCAGATATGTACACCTTCATGCAAATGAACATCAGTCTTACAAACTGAGGGTCAAAGAGTTACATCACTCTTTGACATCGCTCTCACTGGAATCTGGCAAAATAAATACTACTACTATTGGGGAACATACTTTGCCTGAAACGGATTGATCAAGCAACCCTACACATTGAGTTTGAAAGAGTTCAAGAAACATGGCAGAGGCCTGATGCCTGAATATGGTCTGAGTCAGTTTCTTAACGCTGTACAGCTCTCAGGTGACAAAACGGTACCGCTGCAGAGATTTTCGTGAGTTTCTGCAGCATCTTCTGGATGAAGAGAAGGCCTACACCTGGGAAGGAGGACTGTGCAGTTCTGGAGGCACAAGAGCTCATCCCTTAGATCCATCCATTGGACTTTGGGGTTTCGTTTTAGCTAGCCGTCTTATACAGAACTCACCAGCACCTTCTGTTTCGCTCCCTTCCTTTTCTCTTTTCCGCAGAGGCTCAGAACACTTGTCAGCCGGTGCTTTGTTTTCTACGATTCTTTTTTTCCTTTCCTCTTCGTGAGCCTATAGAAAACAATACCGACAGGCGGAACTGTTAATTATAAATATATTATTTTATTAAAACGGGTTTTTGGTTTTTTTGAAAAAAATTACTGTGTAGACTCAATTACAAGGAGGCCTTAGGGATATGTGGAGGGTGGGTTTCAGAGCCACAATTACGGCTTCTGTTACGACTTGTGGATAAATTGACTTTTTGGGGGTCAGTTTTTTGACTGAAATCTCTACGCGAAACTCATACACGAGTATACAGCCCTCCCTAGTCAATAGTCAAAGGGTGCGTCCACATTAGAGAATTAACCCGGTTTGGCACCACTTTAACTCTTTCTGTGACTCATTGCTATGGAATTCTGGGAGTTGGAGTATGTTGTGGGGCCCAGAGCGGAGCTTTATCTTTATTTGGCTCAACTTGCTATGGAATTCTGGGAGTTGGTGTATGCTGTGGGGCCCAGAGCGGAGCTTTAGCTCTATTTGGCTCAACTTGCTATGGAATTCTGGGAGTTGGAGTATGCTGTGGGGCCCAGAGCGGAGCTCTAGCTCTATTTGGCTCAACTTGCTATGGAATTCTGGGAGTGGGCTCCGCTCTGGGCCCACAACAAACTCCAACTCCCAGAATTCCATAGCAGTGAGTCACAGAAAGAGTTAAAGCGGTGCCAAACCGGGTTAATTCTCCAATGTGGACCCAGCCAAAACTGTCATAGAGGCCTCCTCCTCCTTCATCTTCTTCAGGGCTCCTACTTTGGGCGGGAAGAATTTGCTCAACACCGGCTGGCTCAGGTTCCTTCCTCTTTTTCCTATTCCCCGCCGCATCGCTCTATTAGCAACGACGCAGAGACAGAGAGAGAAATACTACAACCGCCGGCCACTTAGTCCGGACGAAGACTAAGCGCCGCCCTCGAAGAACGCTCCTTTTTATAGCCGAAGTTTCCTGAGGCCACGCCCCTTTTCCCGAAGGCCAAGAGAAAGGGGCGTGGCTTCATTTGACCCACGCTACTCTTTGGAGCGGTTTCCCCGGCCACGCCCACTTTCCCAACGTCAAAGGCTCGCGGTGCTCCTTCGCCCCGCCCACGAAGAAAAGGGGGCGGGGCTTCATTTGACCCACACTCGTTCCTTTTTATTAGAGTGGTTTCCTCAGGCCCCGCCCCCAACGAACGCTCTGGTCTTCCCTCGGCCACGCCCACTTTCGCAACGGCAAAAGCGCGCGCGCTGGAAGTGGGCGTGGCTTCCTGATACCCAGGCGCTTTGGTTGGTCCTCAAACTATTGGACTTCAGTTCCCAGAAACCAAGGCCATTGGCCGAGACGGCGGAGGCTTCTGGGAACTGAAGTCCAAAATGGGGTTTGCGGTTTATTACCAATCTGCGCATGCGTAAAGAACACGTTTTTCTCCCCCCTTGTTATATATTCTCTTTAATAGCGGTTGGAGGCGAAGGGAAGTGGTTGTTATTATGGTCCGCTCTCTGAACTCCATCGCTGCCGTGTGTCAGAACATGGGCATTGGGAGGAACGGGCAGCTCCCTTGGCCCCCTCTGAGGTAAAAAAAAGGCTTCTCTCTTTCTTTCCCCCCTCTCTGTGCTTTTTAGTTACAAGATTCCCGCGCTTTTGTGCAGGGATGGGGAAAAACTACATCTCCCAGCATGCATTGCGCCTCATACTCGAAGACCATCCTAGAGCTCGGGAGCAGAGGAGTCTGGGAGTTGTAGTTCTGTCATGTGTGTTTTCAAATCAGGCAGCCTTAGTCAACCTGGTTTTTTCTTGGCAAGGTTTTTCCTCAGAGGGGTTTTTACCATGGCCCTCCTTTGAGGCTGAGAGAGTGTGACTTGCCCAAGGTCACCCATTGGCTTTCAATGGCTGAGGGTCAAAATCCATTCAAACTCCAGCATTCAAGACACTACTTCAATGCGAGGGAATTCTGGGAACTGTAGTTTTGTGAGACACATTTAGCCTTCTCTGTCAGAGAGGGGACCTCTGGGGCCAGAACAGACTACAGTTCCCAGGATTCCCTAGGGCCCAGCCAGGGCAGTGAAAGCAGCCTCAAACTGGGTTATATTATTCCTGGAGTGTGTTTTGGGCCCTTTACAGAGTAACTTGAGGCTTCAAAGACAAAGGGATCTTGTAGCACCTTTGAAACTGAGTGGAAGAGAGAAGTTGAAAGCATGAACTTTCATAGACCTGAGCCTAGTACTATGAGTTTGCCTCTGGACTTTGCCTCTTGCATCTGAGGAAGTAGGGCAAAGTCCAGGAAAGCTCCTGCTGCCAACTTCTCTCCTTCAGTGAGCCTCAAAGGGGCTACAAGATCCCTTTGCAGACTGATTTTCCAGACTAACACAGCTGTGCCTTTGAATTTAGGGAATATTACTGAAGTCATTTTCCTTCTTTTCCACACCGCCACATCCAATTTTCCTTATCTGCTGTATACTTTACTCTTGTTCTGTTTACCTGGGCAAAGATCAGTGACCGGCAGACTTGGTGAAACGAAGAGAATTGACAAAGGGCATAGATAGATGCTGTTATCAACAGCAGAGACCTGAAGACCCATTAAATCATTGGAAAATGTGTGTAAGTTCTGTTGATTTGATTCGTCCATTCTAATTGGAACTGAAAGCCAGTGTGATGTAGTGGTTTGAGTGCTGGACTAGGACTCTGGAGACCAGGGTTCACTTCCCAGCTCAGCCGTTGGGTGACCTTGGTTAAGTCACACTCTCTCAGCCTCAGGGAAGGCAATGGCAAACCTCCTCTGAACAAATCTTGCCAAGAAAAACCCATGATGAGTTCTCCTTAGGGTCACCATAAGTCAGAAATGAATTGAAAGCACAACAACAGATGGAATTAGCAAATTAATTTACATCTATATATTTAGCTGGTGGCGGGGAGGGAGACCCATTTCAGCATCGTAAGCAAAGAACAAAATCATTCATCATTCTATGCCAATTGCAGATAGAGTTGACCCAAACTGATACATTTCTGCATCTTAATTCAACAGGGGTTGAAATCATAGCATCCTCCTTCACACCTTAAAAAGACAACAACTCCAAAAGTTTGATTGCTTTCTTTTGGCTGAGATTCTTTAATCTCTGGGAGGTGCATTCCAGGCTCTATGTGTTATATCATATCTCCCCCTTCTAATGTACAGCAAGTGTCCTGACCTTGGAAGGGAAGAGCTAACTTTTCAAATACCCTCCAAGATGCATGGAAATTTCCAATGTCTCTTCTGCAACACCAGGAGAATTCAGGAGACATGTTTGGGTAGAAGGCAAAGAACCCTCACGATCCATAACTTCACCATTCCTCTGTACATCTTGTTCCCAGAGTTGGCACTATTAAATAGCACTCAAAGGGAAATAGATTACAGTATAAAAGAGAAGAAAAACATGCAGGAGACAAGCTATTCCACCCTTTTTTCCCCTTGCCAATGGAAGCCAGACAGAGCCCTGGATGAGACAGGTACTCTGCTTTGGAATCTGCTTCCCAGTCCTATACTGGTGGGATTTTTCTGCTCAGTAATTGAAAGCAGGGGAAAAGTGAAAGAACATTATAAAAGTATTCAAAAAGGATGTGGAGAAACTGGAGCGTGTCCAAAGGACGGCAACTAAGTTAGTGAGGGGTCTGGAAGCCATTCCCTATGAGGAGCGACTTAGGGAGCTGGGGATGCTTAGCCTGGAGAAGAGAAGGTTAAGAGGTGATATGATCGTCCTGTTTAAATACTTGAAGGGATGTCATATTGAGGAGGGAGCCATCTTGTTTTCTGCTGCTCCAGAGACTAGAACGCAGAACAGTGGATGCAAACTGCAAGAAAAGAGATTCCAGCTCAACATTAGGAGGAACTTCCTGAGAGTAAGGGCTGTTCGACAGTGGAACACACTCCCTCGGAGAGCAGTGGAGTCTCCTTCCTTAGAGGTCTTTAAGGGGATACTTTAATTGGGAGTTCCTGCATGGTGGGGGATTGGACTGGATGGCCCTTGTGCTCTCTTCCAACTCTATGATTCTATCATTCTAATTCTCGTCCAGAACACACTGCAGAAATAATCCAGTCTGAGACTGTTTTAACTATCTGCTTCGATACTAGAACATTTTGGAAACTGTAGTGTTTGTGAGACATTTAGTCTTCTCTTTCAGAGAGCTCTGGTGTCACAACCAACTACAGTTCTCAGGATTCACTAATATTGAGACAGGGCAGTTCAAGCAATGTCAAACTGGATTATTTCAGCAGAGTGTTTTGGACTGCTGCCAGTATTTTAGGTGCAACTGAATTTTGTTCTTGTATTATTAGCCCATTACACAGCTGTCCATTTAAGTGACCGAGCAAACTGGGGCAGGAGTTCATTCTGTGTTTATTGCTGAGCTGATGCATTTCAGCATCTCCTAAAGAATCTTCATGTATTTTAAACTTCAAATTCCTAATATTTACCATGCTATGCCAGAGATGAAGAACTCATTTGTGTTAACTGCCATGTTTGCATCGTGTGGAATCCAAGGATTTGAAGTTTAGGGAGTGAGATTTAGAATTCTCAGCCAAAGAATCCCTACGATTCTGTAGGGTACAGCCATGGTAATTACTGTATATACTAATGCATAAGTCTAGAAACTTTAGTCAAAAAATTGACCAAATAAACCTGGGTCGACTTACCGATGGGTCAATGTTAGTACTGTACTTTAACCCTAAACAGATATATATCTGAACAGAGTGGCAAAAGGCAAGAGCTTAGTCCATCCTGGGAGCACGGATCCCTCTACTCTCTCATCTATCCAGCCATTAGGATGAGTACAAACAGTTATGTCTGCCAGAATTTTGTAAGTTCTTTGGCATCATTTCCCTTTGTGTCATCCTTTACATCTTTTGTTACATTCACCTAAGTTTTACCCTCGACTTATCCATAAGTCATATCAAAATTCATAATTTTGGCCCCAAAACCTGCCCTTGACTTATTATACATGAGGTTAACTTGTAGTCAAGTATATACGGTAAATTGAAAATTAATGCTATAATTGTGTAATGGGTCCAGGTTTTGCTGGACTACAGCTCTTATCACCATGCTGGCAGAGGCCGTCAAGCGTTAGTATCCTACAGCATCTAGAGGGCCACCACAGGTCCTCTTCCTCTCCTTACAGAAACAGTGACGGAACAAAATTGCTTGCAAGCACACAGTCATGCATAAATAAAAATCCAAACACTGATGTGTGAATGAAGAAACCAGTCTACTCCTATATAAGCGTTGACCAAAGGTAGGATTTAATGAAGCAGTTGTGAAGATCTTGAAGACACTAATAGAAGAGAGAATGTTATTGGTGCACATGAGATCACCACACATTGTTTGTTTATTTTTGAACAGGAATGAGTTTAAGTATTTTCAGAAAATGACCATGACACCTACACAAGAAGGTAATAATGCTAATTTTCCCAGGCCTCTTAAAAAATACAACTAGCAGTCATCTATATAATGCTTTGTATAATGTGTAACCTTGGTAAAAATATTTTTTGCATTTCCTTTTGTCCTGAAAATGGAAATCAGATGAAGGCTCCCAAATGTACTTACATATCCCACAGTGTCTTAAGGATATTTCAAGATTCTGAACAAATGAAGTTTTTGAAGCTGTTGATTATGTCAGAAGGCAACAAGTGGCTGGATGTTTTATGTTCTGTATGATTGCAGTCTGTGGAGGATTGTAGACTGGGTTTGCATCCTTAAAAGATAATTTAATATGACCAAGCATTTATCAAGTATTTCATGATTTGCATACATTTTCTCAGTAGATCTTTATAACAACACAATAATTATTCTCATGTTGCAAAGGAGGGTCTATGTTGTGGTATGCATTCAAGTCATTTATGACTTAAGTGATCCTGAGGTAAAGCTATCACAGGATTTTCTTGGCAAGATTTTTTCAGAGAGGTGTTGCCTTTGCCTTCTTCTGAGGCTGGGAGAGTGTGAGTTGCCTAGTCACACAGTAGCTTTCTGTGGCTGAGCAGGGATTCAACCCTGAGTCTCTCAATTCACCACACAGTATTGCCTCCCAAGGTTACAGGATTATTTAGTTAAGGTATCCTAAGGTATATTCTGTTCATAAATTAATAGCAGAACAATATTTGGCTTCTGAATTAGTGTCTTATGCTACATAAACTCATTAATTGTTTGCACATTTATATCCCTGTTAATATCTGGGATTACATACCGGTATGTTGTTTGTTCTCCATTATTGCTTGTTAATTTAATTCCACTGTTTTCAGTGTATTACTTCAGAATTTTTTGAAGATTATGGCATAGTTGCATTTTAAAAAGTTTGAGAGACTACTACTACTACCACTAGATGTCACTACTGATCTTTTCTTTTTTCTATATATAGGAAAACAAAATGTAGTGATAATGGGGAAGAGGACCTGGTACTCCATTCCTGAGAAAAGTCGCCCTTTAAAAGACAGAATTAATATTGTACTCAGCAAGGAAATGAAGTAAGTATTCAAACTGGTGATCTTATAGAATGTATCAAATCAGCTTCAGTTACTAAACTGAACTTGTTCAGTAAGAGTAGGGTTAAATTAATTGGTAGTACATCAGCTCTTAAAAATATACTTTTTAAACACAACAGTAAGATCTTCATGGAACCGTACTGTAGAGAGTGCTGTCTAGCAGCCATAATAGTACTGTCTTCTCCTTTAACTTATATGTATATGTCCAAAGTGAATGAATTGCAACCCTCCAGTGTCCATGCTGTCTGGGGGTGTATGGGCATTATATGAAGAAAAAGAAAAGAAAAAGTAACTTTTCTAGCCTCTGGAAAAGTCATATTACAGCATGACATATATAGTACTCATAAATCATACTGCAATATGCTTTTTGCACAGGATGGCATACTGTCTGAAGAACTGATTGAGTGATTTTATACTCACTTGGTGATAGCATGTCAGAATCTCCTTGGATTATTTCATTCAATGTATTTTAAAGATTCTTATGCCTATTTTAGGGTAGAGTCTGTTGCTTTGTAAATTAAACCATGTGCTTTGCCAGCATCTTAGTTCTGGTAGTCTGGATCCAGCCTGCTATGGGTGAGAAATGAGATAGCAGAGATACTATAGTTCACAGAAATACTGTAATTACACAAGAAAGTGTTATTTTACATATACAGAAGGCCCTTGATATCTGTTTGGGTTTGGTTCAAGACTCTACCAGAATCCATGGATGCTCCAGTCCCCTAAATACAATGGCATAGTGAAATGGTGTCCTTTATATAAATAGCGAAATCAAGGTTTGCTTTTTGAAATTTATATCTTAAGTATTTCCAAACCTGTGGTTGAAGCTGTGAATAAAGAATTTCTGGCTATTGGGGGGGGGGGAGCTGTATAAAACTATTTATATAGACATGGCAGTTTTTGCGACTACCTCTGCAGGTCAGTTGAACATAAGAGAAGATGTGTGGAGATATGCATTTCTGGAGCAATGTATAGAAAGAGTCAGTGTAATTAACGTTTGATACACCACATATCCATGCATATATATATGTGAACACCTATTCATTACTGCATGGTTTCTAAAATTATTTTATTTATCCCACACAAGCCGGCCCGAGGGTCGAGGTGGTGGTGTTGGTATCTTATTGTCTAAATCTTGCCAGTTTCAACCCCTTTCTCTTCCCCCTAGCTACTCTTTTTCTTCATTCGAGTCTCATTCTATTAGACTCTTTTCTCCTTTGCAGCTGCGGGTTGCTGTCATTTATCGCCCTCCTGGTTCTGCTAACCAATTCCTTTCGGACTTTGAGTCATGGCTCACCTTTTTTCTGTCAGACTCAGTTCCCTCTCTGATTCTAGGGGACTTTAATATCCACCTTGATGATCCTAAGAATCCTTCAACGTCTCGCTTTAGCTCCCTCTTAGCTTCTTTTGATCTTCAACCTCATTCCACCTCTCCTACCCATTCTTCTGGTCACTGCCTTGACCTAGTTCTCGTGACCAAGTGTGTCATTTCCAACTACTTGGCATCTGACTATCCACTGTCAGATCATCATCTAATTTCTTTTACTCTTACTTATATCCCACCTCCTCGTCATGTTGGTCAACGCACTTTTCATAATCTTCATTCTGTTAATCCTGATCATCTCAGTCAGACCTTGGATTCTTCTTTCTCTTCTCTAAATCTTGGGGACTCTGCTGACTCAGCAATGTCTTTATTCAACTCCACTCTTTCTTCAACCCTTGACAGCTTTGCTCCTGTTTCTGTTCGCAAGTCCTCCTCTACATCTAGGCCTCAGCCCTGGCTTTCTCCCACAGTTAGGTTTCTCTGGTCCTGCTCTCGAGCAGCCGAACGCCTTTGGAAAAAGTCCAGGGACCGGGCTGATTTCATCCACTATAAATTTGTTCTTTTATGCTTCTCTCGCGCCTTGTCTATGGCAAAACAGAATTACTATAAATCATTGATCTGCACCAACAAGAGGTTCCCGCAGCATTTGTTCTCTTGCTTCAATACACTGCTAAAACCTTCCTCTCCCCCTATCTTCTCACCATTTTCTCCAACAGACTTCGCCAACTACTTCCTCACAAAAGTCACTACTATTCGATCCGTAATTGTTCCTCCTGATTTGCCCCCTACCACTAATCTCCTGGTACCTTCTACTAATAAACTCTCTGTATTTCCCCCTGTTTCTCTGGATGAACTCTCTACGCTGCTAAATTCTTCCAAACCTACAACTTGTTCTCTTGATCCTATCCCCTCCCATCTTCTAATCTCTATAACCCCTTCTTTTCTGCCCTCGCTCCTCTATATCTTTAATCTCTCTCTCTCTTCGGGTTCCTTCCCTTCTGACTTCAAACATGCTCTCGTTTCCCCAATTCTGAAGAAGCCCTCTCTTGACCCCTCCTCTTTGTCTAGCTATTGTTCAATCTCTCTTCTTCCTTTCCTCTCTAAGGTTCTAGAACGGGTAGTCTATTCTCGCTGTCTTGAGTTTCTTGAAGCCAACTCCATCCTGGATCCTTTTCAGTCTGGTTTCCGCCCTCGGCACTCTACAGAGACAGCCCTCACCAAGATCTCAAATGACCTCTTACAGGTCAAGGCGAATGGACTCTACTCTATTCTCATTCTTCTAGACTTGTCTGCAGCCTTCGACACCGTGGATCACTGTCTCTTGCTTGACTTACTTTCTGACCTCGGGTTCTCAGACTCTGTTCTCAACTGGTTTAAATCTTACTTGTCAGACAGATCTTTTGCCGTGGTCACAGGTGGTCAGACTTCCTCCTCTGTTCCCTTATCTGTTGGAGTTCCCCAGGGCTCTGTCCTAGGTCCCCTTTTGTTCTCTCTATACACATTGTCCCTTGGTAAACTCATCAGTTCTTTTGGTTTCTCCTATCATCTGTATGCTGATGACACTCAGCTGTATCTTTCCACCCCTGACCTTTCACCGGGGCTTGAACAGCAAGTCTCCTCTTGTTTGGCTGCCATCTCTCAGTGGATGCGGCATCGGCGCTTGAAGCTCAACATGTCTAAGACAGAGCTTCTCATCTTCCCACCTAAGCCCACCCTTCAATACTCCTTTTCTGTTTCTGTTGATGGCACTTCTATCCATCCGGTTCAGCAAGCCCGCAGTCTTGGTTTCATCTTTGATTCCTCTCTGTCGTTTATCCCCCAGATTCAGGCCACCGCCAAGACCTGTAGATTCTCTCTTTACAATATTGCTAAAATCCGTCCATTCCTCTCAGCCTCCACTGCCAAGACTCTGGTCCATGCCCTAGTGGTATCGCGACTAGATTACTGTAACCTTCTTCTGACAGGTCTTCTTCTATCTCACCTCCATCCTTTAATCTCTGTCCAGAACTCAGCTGCACGTATTATCACATCCGCTCGCTGCTTTGACCATGTTTCTCCCCTCTTGTCCTCCCTTCACTGGCTCCCCTTCCCTTCCGCATCCAGTACAAGCTTTTGTTACTGACTTTCAAAGCCCTCCATGGATTGGCCCCTCCTTACTTGTCTGACCTTCTTTCTCCTCACACTCCTTCTCGTACCCTCCGTTCTGGTAGTCAGGGTCTCCTGTCCCAGCCAAGGATTTCCACTGCCCTGTCCCGGATTCGTCCTTTCTCACTTGCTGCCCCTCACTCCTGGAACCTTCTTCCCCCACATGCACGCCTCATCACTTCCCTAACCAGGTTCAAAACTGAGTTAAAGACTATATTGTTTAGAGAAGCTTTCCCAGATGTGTGACTTTGTCGGGCCCGTTTTAACTGTGCATTACGAAGCCGAGCCCTCCCTCTAGTCCATCTGCATTGGTCCAGGCCTCAGAGGGAGAGAAGAATCACCGGACCTGATACCCTTCCCCATCACCTTTCCCTTCTCCTCTTGTGTCGTGTCTTTTAGATTGTAAGCCTGAGGGCAGGGAACCGTCTAATTATAAGTTTATATGTACAGCACTGTGTAAACCTACAGCGCTATATAAATAATAATAATAATAATAATAATAATATTCTAGAAATATCCCAAGGCCTACAAATTGAATTTTCCCTGGTTCAGCTAAATTCAGCTGTTTTTGCTCATTCTAGGGAAGTTCCAGAAGGAGCCCATTACCTGGCTAGAGGTCTAGATGAGGCACTAGACCTTCTAGAATCATCAGAGCTGGCAAGTAAAATAGACTTGGTTTGGATAGTTGGAGGCAGTTCAGTTTATAAGGTAAGGTTCAAACACAAAATTGATATTTTGAAATAAAATAATAGAACATTAAAGAATTAATATTGTAGAGTGCCTTATTTCTCATGTATTACCACTTTGACTGCATAGATCACAAAATGCTGTGGAACTCGCTTAAAGACATGGGAGTGCCAACACATCTGATAATCCTGATGAAAAATCTGTACTTAGGACAAGAGGCTATTGTCAGACCAGAACATGGAAAAACAGAATAGTTCCCAGTTGGCAAAGGGGTCAAGCAAGGCTGCATGCTTTCAACTTGTATGTAGAACATATTATATGAAAAGCAGGCTTGAACCCAGAAGGAGGGGTGAAAATAGGAGGAAGGAATATCAACAATCAGATGACACAATACTACTAGCAGAAAACATCACAGACCTAGAGCAGCTACTAAGGAAGATCAAGGAAGAAAGTGCAATGGGAGGCTTATTGTTGAACATAAGAAAATAAAGATAATGACCAAGGAAAATTTACACAAATTTAACCTAGACAATGATGAAATAGTACAAGAGTTCTCATACCTAGGATCAAACAATGATCAGAGCTCAGACTATAGGGGCTTTCTAGATTGGCAAAAAGAAGTGTGTTCATGGCTGCATGAAACTCTAGCCTTTAGATGAGAAAAAGGGAAAGTGTGCCATGAAAACGCTTTTTTTGCGTTTTAGGGGAGAAGAAGTGCCTTTAAAAAGGTGCTGGTTTTCCCAGCTTCTTTTTTAAAAACTGCAGAACAGCGCAGCTCCATCTAAAGGCTGTGGTGCCACTACTAAGCATTAAGGAAAAGGCAACTTCATGTCACACTTTCCTGCCAATCTAGAAAGCCCCATAGTTAGGAAATCATACGAAGACTAAGAATGGGGAGGGCAGCTATGAAAGAACTAGAAAAGATTGTAAAATGGATACTGACTTGCTGGTAATTGAAATAAATCATTTTATTCAATGCAATCTATTTGTAGCAAGGATTTGCTTTTGAAAGTCTTGTGATGTTATTATGTTACATGGTTTAGTAAAAAATGGGTCAGTGTGTCATATACCTTTCAGACGAAATGCTAGTTTTGTTCAGTCTGTTGGGTCCCATTTGTCCTAAGAGCTTTACAGCGTACTGGGGATGAAAATATATAAATTAAGATCAACACTGTATATTAACTTATATATTTAGAAGTTTGATGTTGATGGGTTTGTGTAGTGAAAACCAGAGGATCAGTTGCAGTTAATGGAAATATTATTAACTTGAATGATAAACAAACAAACCTTTAGCATATGATCAAATGCTATTTAACAGAGTGCTTCCTGAGAAAGCAGTCAGCACACACCTTTGCAAGTCCCATTCTTGCTAAACTTCAAGCTGAATAGAAGCTTGTAGCCAGAATATTAG
The DNA here is from genome assembly GCA_034509955.1 of Urosaurus nigricauda. Taxonomy (NCBI): domain Eukaryota; kingdom Metazoa; phylum Chordata; class Lepidosauria; order Squamata; family Phrynosomatidae; genus Urosaurus; species Urosaurus nigricauda. Next base: position 45,381,502 of record JAOEGL010000002.1, on the reverse strand, counting down.
GAGTGTGAGGAATATGACATTGATTGTGGAAAACAGCAAAAATACAAATACAGTTAGGCCAATATGTTTTAAATGGTTATATTTATGAAATAGCATTTGAAAATTTTCATTTTTAAAAAAATGCTATGTTCTTATCGGTAATACCAGTTCTTCTCCATTTAGAAGTGTGAGTAAATAATATTACTGAATAATTTGGGTTTTTTTCCTATCCCACCCTCCCACACTTCTCCATAAATAGACTAGAGCAGTGGTTCGTAACCTTTTCTTCATGGACTCTCTTGTAAATATCTTTTGTTACCAGGGACCACCGAGACTTAAATCAAGATTTAAAAACCCTGAAGTACTTCAAACATGGCCTGTCTGCAAAGAAAGAGGGTGCAAGCTGTGCTTGGTGAGACCCTTAGTATAGTCCTTCCCGTCTTACTTGACAAGTTAGGGACCATATGTGCTATGGCTCCTAAACTGTCAAATAAGCAAGGAACCCAAAGAAAAAGACCAAACCTTCCTCAGAAAATAAGGGAATCCCTGAAACGCAGAGAGGGGTAAGCCCTTCCCTTGAACCCAGGAGGTAGTATTTTCCTCTCTCCACGTTCCCCGATGGGACAGGCTGACTACACACACTAGTCTTACGTTGGCCGGGTTGAGCACAGGGAAGGGATACTGCCCCAGATCAGCTCATCTTGTCTGTGCACAAGCCTTTACCATTAAAAGTTCCTAACATTTCTTCAAGCCTTTGAGGACATCATGGACCCCCAGGTGACAACACCCCACAGGTTAAGAACTGGACTAACTGCTTGACTACAGGGTCCTATTACTACTAGTACTACAGTCTGTCTATCTATCCACAAGCTTGCCATCCACAAACTGGAGCATCTGCAGATGAGACCACCCCATTTGCTCCAATAGTGTCATGTGCACACAGCTGCGCATGTAGTGCACTGCCATTAAAAAGAACAGAACTTGAGGTCCTGTGGTTTTTGGCATGGGGGGGGGCATCCAGAATGGAACCCCGCAGATATGAAGGGCCGATTGTACTACTTTGTGTAAAGTAAACATTCAAAGAGGAAGCTTCAGGCATTTTTGACCATGACAGCTCTAACCTCACTCATGGTAGCTATACTCTTGGTTACATAAAGCACCTGGTTTACTTGATTCATACATGTCGATTATATAAGACACTCTGATGCACATTGTGCATTTTACTCAAGGACCAAATTTGCACATTTGAAGTATAGATACATCATTCAACAAGCATTGATTGTTCTAGTACCCGAAGCACGAAAACACAGGGCAAAAAAGATTAGTTTCTGGCTGCTTTGGGGGCATGGCATGCAGACAACACATGACTCCAGAGCAGCTAGAAGCTGCTAAGGCGGCCCAAAGCCACTAGAAGGAGTGCAGAAAAAGCACTCCTTGCTGGTGGCCCATTAGGGACTGCCACAGCGACCCACTTTCAGAGTGGGCCATGCAGCCCTCTGGAAGGAACATACTATCTGCCAAGGGATTAGCAGCAGTGGTGAAGCATACCTAATCAAAACAAAATCAGGAAAGTAAGTTACACCAAACAGCTGAACAAAGAATGGTGGGGAAGGGCGAACCTCTAGGAGAGAGTATTCTAGAACTTAATTGCCTCCACAGTGAAACCTGTTTTCCATGCCCACCCAGTAGATGTCTGATGGCGTGGGGATATAGAGCAGATGGAGCCTTAGCTGCTCTGGGAGCCTTTTTTTTGGCGGAAAGGCATGTTATAAATACTCTTAGTTGTAAGACATGGCTAATTTCACACACACACAATTTCAACTGCCTAGTATATAGTAAGAGGACAGTTAATAGAGCAAATGACTGAACACTGGGGTGGAGAGGGAGGAAAAAACAAGTGGAAAAAGAGTGGAGAATGGGGAAGAGAGGAAGAAATGAGAAAAAACTAAAGTAGTGACATACAGGAGGGGACTAAGGGATTCTAACTCATGCAAAGTTAGTACAGGTTAAGTATCCCTTATCCAAAATGCTTGAGACCAGAAGTGTTTTAGATTTTGGACTGGGGGAGGGATTTTGGAATATTTGCATATACATAATCTTTGAGATGAGACTCAAGTCTAACCAAAATTCATTTATGTTTCATATACACCTTAAACACATAGCCTGAAGGTAATTTTGTACACAATATTTTAACAATTTTGTGCATGAAACAAAGTGTATGTACATTGAACTCATGGCATCATGTCAGCACTCAGAAAATTTTGGATTTAGGAGCATTTTGGGTTTTTAAATTAGGGATGCTCAATATGCACTTCTAGTTTAAAGAAATAAATGCTGTTAAAATAAAACATAAATGCAAAATGATACTTTGACATAGTCTGGAATTAGCACTTGTATTTCATTCATGTGAATAAACATGCTGATTTGATATTCCACTGGAAAAATTATAAACTGAAGAGGGAAGAAAAGTTAGAGCATGACTCATTGATGGAATCACTTAAATCTTCATTTTTCTGTTTCTAATTGCCTTGTTAGAAGGTTCCCTGGGTTTTTAGAAGTGTTTGCTAAGATAGAAGTGGGTGTACTTGAACTGCTCCGAAGAAGAGGTGTGGGAGAGACGATTTATAGAGGAAAGAAAGAGTTCTTTGGCACATTAGAGCAACTGCTGAGCAACAGACTGTGGGTCATTTTTAAAAATTAAAAAAAGCTACAGTGTAATATTTTTCTTTTGTACTCAAGACTTGTATAAAAGTGCTGGCTAAATACTGCCTGCTGCCCTCTGTGAATCAAGTATGTGGGATCCATCATAGGGTTCTCTCCTTTTCCTCATTATATTAAGCTGCAGGTGCTTAGCATAGAAAGATTTGGCTCTGCAAGAGTAGAGGGATTAATTCAAGCACAATGCCTAGATAGTTTGGTACTGCTTTCTTGTCCTTGAAATTTGGTTTACATAATCAGCAGAATGATCCCTTCTAAAAACTCTACCAAATGTACCCTATTAGGATTCTAAACACATAGCAGGTACTTGATTCCATTTGAACATTTTTCTTTCATACCAGCATACGGCACGATTTTAAAGTTAGTTTTCAGACCTGGCAGAAAAATATATCCACAGCTATGTTCAATTCAGATTTTATGAAATAGAAATTATATGCAGTATGAAGTCAGTATGAAGCTTTGTTCTCTTATTTTAGTGCAATAGTCCCAAAAAAAGAATGATCAATTCTCACTTATACCAAGCTGAAGAATAACACACCTCCTTAGCTAGCTCTCAATATAGAACATATCATCTCTTTTTCAGAATAGTTTCCTTTCTGGAGTTTTTGTCTATAGATATAGTTCTCAAATAGTGCTATTCAAATCTTCAGTGTGCGTAGGTAGAGAATAACAACAGAAGATACAAAGAGCAGTGTGAGTGACCCTGTTGTAGTTTTTTTTCTGTAGAGTGCTTCATGTTCCCAGAAGAAGCAAGCTTGCCTGTGGGTGTTTTACCCTTCCTAGATTCCTAGCTATGTCCAATAACAGTTACAAACGATCCCATTTTAACATATTATTACCATATGTCAAATGGATATGATTATGTCAACATAAAGTTGCTATAATAGCTTCAACTGCCATAAGAAAGATTCAGTAACAAAGTTTGGTTGTGATTCAGCATGGCTCAGCATAGCATAGTAATTCTGTATTCAGACCAATGCTAGACTGAGCCATATAACACCAACCCTGGACCTACCATTTAGCTCCTGAAGCTCACACACACACTCAGACATTCTGTGCCTCATGGGGAGTGAGCAGGGAGAAGTATCAGGCTCTGACACAAATGATTTCAGCAGCACTGAGATCTGTCAGGATCCTCTGGAGGTCTCAGCAGTGGTGTAATCAATTTGCAGAGATTTCAGAAACTGTATGGGAAGATGGGGTGCATGGAGTCATAGGGTTCTGTGCAATGCCTAAAGAGGAGCTTATGCATGCATCTGTCCTTAACAGGATGCCAGGCTTTGTCCACAGGGTGGGACTAGAACTCTCTCTCATTATTCTCAAATAATGTAGATGAAGGGAATGCTGTGGATATAGTATATCTTGATTTCAGTAAGGCCTTTGACAAGGTTCCCCATGTCATGCTTGCAAACAAGCTTGTAAAATGTGGGCTAGACAAGGAAACTGTTACATGGATTTGTAATTGGTTGACCGGCCAAACCCAAAGTGTGCTCAACAATGGCTCCTTTTCTTCCTGGAAAGAAGTGACAAGTGGGATCTCACAGGGTTCTGCCCTGGGCCCAATGCTATTCAATATCTTTATTAATGACTTGGATGACAGTATTGGGGGCATAGTTATCAAATTTGCAGATGACACCAAATTAGGAGGAGTAGCTAATACCCCAGAGGACAAGATCATTCAAAAAGCCCTCCTTTTGACACGCTCCAGTTTCTCAACTTCCTTTTTGAATTGGGGTGCCCAGAACTGGACACAATATTTCAGGTAGGGCCTGACCGAAGCAGAATAGAGTGGCACTCTTACTTCCCTTGACTTAGGGAGCTGGGGATGTTTAGCCTGGAGAAGAGAAAGCTAAGAGGTGATATGACAGCCCTGTTTAAATATTTCAAGGGATATCATATTGAGGAGTGAGCAATCTTGTTTTCTGCTGCTCCAGAGAACAGGACTTGGAACAATGGATGCAAACTGCAAGAAAAGAGATTCCACCTCAACATTAAGAGGAACTTCCTGACAGTAAGGGCTATTTGACAGTTGAACACACTCCCTTGGCGGGTGGTGGATGCTCCTTCCTTGGAGGTCTTTGAGGAGAGGCTGGATGGCCCATCTGTCAGGGATGCTTTGATTGGGAGTTCGTGTATGGCAGGGGGTTGGACTGGATGGTCCTTGTGATCTCTTCTAACTCTATGATTCTATGAAATAATCCATAGTAGCCACAATTTGAAATGCGTACAACCCTCATAGCAAAAGTGTGGCACAAAAGTATTCAGCTGCGGTCAGTTACTGTGCAACCTTAGGCATGCACACTCAAAAGTATATTATTCACTGGGGCTTACTCACAGGTAAATGTGTCAGATTGAAACCTACTAATGATTTTGGTAGTAGTGTTATCTCTTTGCCTAAAATTATAAATTAATGCTAATCAAATTTCTAGTATGTGTGTGTGTTTGTATGGACAGGTTGCTTACCTGTAACGGTATTTCTTTGAGTCATCATCTGCGAATACATATATGAGTTGTACTGCGCCTGCACAGTCGAATTTGGAACTTTCTGGAATCACTGGGCAAAGTTTAGCTTGCAACTTTTTGTGGTAGCTCCGCCCCTCCTCTATATTAGCCCAGTTCCCGCTCTTTTCCCCAGTTCCGAATTTTTCTGCTGCAAAAGCGATAGAGGAGCCGAACGAATCATGAGCAGGACACTAAAGGGAGGATGGACGGGATTTGGATGTATTTGCAGATTACAACTCGAAGAAATACCGTTACAGGTAAGCAACCTGTCCTCCTCCTTCGTGGTCTCTGCAAATCATACAAATGGGTTAGACCGACAAGCTTAGGGCAGAGGCAGAGGCAGGGTCATGACAACAGTTGTAAAGATGTAACAAGTTGTGTTTATTGATTAACAATAAACAAGGAGCAACAAATAAATACTTGCTTGTGGTATTCTTTGAAACCATTAAACCCTGAACAATAATAACTTCTTTGTGTTATTCTGTAAAACCACTGAACACTGAAACATATAACATACCTATTAAGGAAGTACCTTGAAAAGAGATATTTCAGGAAAGGTTCAAGTAATACAATCATATAGAGGCATTTCAACAGTACATTCAGGACAGAAGAGTCTCTGGAACACCCAGATTTCAATTCAAGATTTCCTTGAATTCAAGTATAAATAGACAATAAACTTAACCTAGATTAATTGTCAACTTCATCTATAACAGTAAATTCATTGAACAGTAATGCATTGACATTTACATCCATATCAGAATTGCAGTGCAAACATATTAACGTAAACCAGAAAGTAACACTGCCCTCCTAAAGCCTGTGTCCTTCCTTGCCCTGGTGTCCAGCCTGTAATGTTTGATAAAAGTCAGTGGCTGGGACCAGACAACAGCCTTACAGACATCATCACCAACATGAAGCAGGATTTCAGGGGTCGAAACCGAAGTCTTGACCATGGTGTCACAAACGTCAACGCCATATGCCCGATGTCTCATGGTACCGAGACCAAGTTCTAATATGTTTGCTATCTTGATCACATGCTCCCCAAAGAACTGAACATCATGACTGGGGGAAGCGCTCCTGGCTGGAAGAACTGTAGAGAACAGCACAGTTCCTGATCCACATCAGAGTCACCTTCCTGGGACACCCCGGATTCTTGAGATGACCTCCCCTCTTGGTGCCAACATGCACACCGAAACATCCAGGGGAATCCAACGGCAGTCCCAACGTCTATCGAGGATGGTTGAATCAACTGCCACATAATATTTCTCTGTATCGCTGTCGTAAAAATAATCAGGCTCGGTACCGACAGTGGAGAAGGAGGCCTTTGACATCGGGGTGGGAGAGCGGCGCTGACATGGAGAGGCCTGAAGTTCTGTACTCAAAACAGGCAGAATCACATCCTCCTGAGAGGTTTGGTCTTGGCCCGGGGGTGTCTTAGATCTGACAGCAGACGGCTTAGACTCCACGACCTGCTTAGCAGGTCTCTCACCAGTCGAGCGGACCGATGAGGTTGCTGGTACCGAGGAGGCCTTCAGTATGGATGAAGCTTCCTTCGGAGTGGAGGCCCTACGTCACGAATCAGATCCCAAATCGGAGTGGGCTGATCCAGAGCAGGCTTTCTTTAGAGGTTCATCACCCTCAGAGTAATGCTTTTTCTTAGCAGAGGCCTTGGAAACCGACTCCTGATAGGAGGAAAAGCCTTCCGCTGAGCCCAAAAAAGGTTTCACCTTCTGTCTCTTCTCCTTATGAGAAGCACTCACAATCACTTCTTGTGCGAATCCTCCAGTCTGAATCCGATTTGGACTTGTCCCTTCTGTCCTTCTTAGAGGACTTGGACTTCACTTTCTCACCAGAATGGGCCTCCATTTCTCGGGGAGCTTTGGTTTTAGGACTGGTAGGGGAAGAAGAGGCCTGAGGGACCTTACCCTTAGGCTCTGGAGCTTTCTTAGGAGCCGACTTCATTGTCAAAGACAGGATCTCCTGAGGGACTAATGCCTTCTCGAAGAGGAATGACTTCAGGCAGGAAGCTTGGTTCTTTCTAGCCTGGGGAGTTAGAGACCTACAGAGGGCACAGCTCTGGACATCATGGGTCTCACCCAAGCAGATTAAGCACTTCTTGTGTGAATCCTTCTGAGGGATCTTGGCCCCGCAAACAACACAGTTTTTGAAGGGAGCCGGAGATATCAAAGCCAAATCAATTTCCAGAAGCGAGGTCAGACAAGCTGAGTGGTCAGAATAATTGCCGAGATGAAGAATAGTAAGAATGGTCAGCAAGCCGAAGGTCAAAACTAAAAGGAAAACCAACAGTGATTGCAAACACTGTACCTCGAACCGCCAACGCACTGGAAAAGAAGGAACTGGGGAAAAGAGCAGGAACTGGGCTTATATAGAGGAGGGGCAGAACTATAACAATACACACATACACACACACACACACACACATATTATATATATGTATATGTATATGTGTATATATATATATATATATATATATCTTGCTAAGCTTCAAGAAGGCCAGGTTACATTAGAATGTGACGCAGTATGCAAACAAATGAAATGGAAATGCTTTCATCAGTTTTTGCTCATAAGAGTGGTCTGTAACCACGCTATATCATGGTCTGTTCCAGGAGTGGACAATTCTAACGGGTCCTGAGGCCATTTTTCTGCCCCTGCAGCCCTCAAGGGCCACATTGTTAAAAAACAAACCAAAAAAACCCCCCAAAAAACCTAAAAGGTGTAAGCAGCCAGATGTATTCTTAGAGTTGTGAAAAAGATTGGTTTTGTGATTTGATATTTAACATTAAACAGTGCAAGACCTCCCTGCAAACCTACTTTAAAGGCAAATAGCTATTCTGGAGGCTTCCAGGAGGGGCAGATCATGTTTGGCAAGGAGGGCAGAAATTTGGCAGCCTAGAGGATCTGGGGGAGTTGCGGGCTGCAAAAGCAACCTTAAGGTGCTGCCTGTGGCCCCAGAGTGTCCCTGAAGGGTTGCATGCAGCCCCTGTTCTATTCACAAATCAAAGATGGGTAATCTGAGAATCATGGAATGCTTTGTCATACACATGGCAGTCTGGTGAGCAATCACGTTTGTGAGTAGTTTTACAACTGCAGTATTTACCTAGGAATTACTTGGGAGTGCATTCCCATGGGAGATAACTGCTATTCTGGAAATGCATGTGTGTATTTATCACAGAATGGTCTGCATAAAGATGTCCCTTGAGCTATTCAATATTGCACTGATAGTAGCCTGCAAAAAAAAAAGGGGGGTGTTAATGAATGCTGCATTCCCTTCCTCAGTGGTAATCTTTCAGAGTCCACAGACTTTCTATTTCTTTATCTCTTTGACACTCCCTTTTATTCTCCTTCTGACTTCCTCTCCTTTCAGTCTTTCTCCTCCCACTCTCCCCACTAGTGTTCAGAACTGATGAGTTGCAGAGGGGTTTTGAAAATAAACAGAGGGCTCCATGTAAATGCATAGTAGGGTTAGCAAAGTGTGGCTTGTGAACTATGCATGGCTCATAAAGCTATTCTTGTGTCCCTTGAGAATTCTCCTCATTAGGCAGATTTTTTTAACCTTAAAAATGTAGTTTTCTGCTTTGGGGGACAGGACTCCTCAGTCTCTCAAATCCCACCTCCCTATCAAAAAATAGAAATGAATAGTTAGTTTCTTCTTCTTCTTCTTTTTCCTTTTTTTACATTTCTAGGCAATGGAGGGCTAGAGTTGCCCACCTAGGATCTCCCACATTTAAGGTGCTTCTCAGTCTTTGGTCCTACAGATTTCTTGGATTTCAGCTCCTAGAATCCCTGGCCATTAGTCATGCTGTCCAGGGCTTCTGGAAGTTGAATTCCAAAACATCTGGGAGAATAGAGATTTTAAACCATTGGCCTAGATGAATCACACATATGATGAGCAATGAGTTCTCAGAAAGTCAGATGAGACTTTATTTCAAGAGCATATTTTGGTATAATCCTTGGAATGCCCTATGTCTGAAAAGGAGCCATCCTCACCCTCCATTTGTATCAAGGACCATATGCAGAGGAGATAAACAGTACCTTTCTTCATACCTTTTTCCATCTGAAAAATCACCTCTTGAAGCTTCAATTTGCTTCCAAATTGACACACTGTAACAAGTAGTTCGGGGGGGGGATAATAAGTGAATACAGTAGTATAATTTTGCTTCTGTTATATGGAAATATATAGAGCTTGTGGGGTTTTTTTTTTCCCTTACCCAAGAAATGCCAAAAAGAATTCTAGCTCAGTGGAGATGTCTTCTTTTTTCCTGGAAGGCCTTCAAAACTGCAGCAGTTAAAAGTCATGTTCTTAGCAGGTGCTGTTAAATTATTGGATTAGATTTTCACAAACAGACATTTGTCAAAACAATAGTTAGCAACAGAATGTTGGATGAATCATCTTTAGAAGATTAAGTTTTCAAGGGTAGAAAAGTGAGGGATAAATTTTTAAGTCTGTATGTTCGAAACAAGCATAATGGTTAACTATCATTATTCTTACAAGCAATCCTGCCGCCCCCCCCCCCTCGCGAACAGAAGAGGCTGCACTAATCTATATGCATAGTGATCCAAAATGGATTGCTTCTAATTTACATGTCATGTTGACACTTTTGAGCCTGTTGCCACATTCCAGATTAAGCTGCTCCCTAACACTGGTGAATATGCTTCATTTTTGAATAGCCTAATTCTCCTGTAGTGTGTAAAGGACATCCTGTAGCAGATTGTCTCTCTCATTCACTCTGGCAGGCAAGCTTCTTGACCAATGAGAAAAAAGGACTCATGCCTCCCCCTCTGCACAAAGGTAGGAAGCCCTAGCCATGGAGGAAACAGTGAAGGCTCAAATTACTAGGGAGGCTATCTTCTTGGATCCTAAGTGTATCTTCTTCATTTTTGACATAAACCAAAATAAGGGCCAAAACAGGAGCATCTCTGCGTGGGTATTATCATTTTGTCATAATCTTTTCAGGTAGTATGTAAAATTTCTTTGCATGTGAGCTGGAATTCTTAGATGAGGTTGCCGCTATCCACTCCTCATTAATCACCTCCATAAAGTTGCTAGGGAAGGGCACCTTATAAACATTGCTTGAAAGGTTGCTTGAAAGCTTCGTCAGAACCCAGAGGGAGGTCTGGATCTACTGGCTGTATGCAGGGCCTGGGTTATCCAGGGACAGCATTTTGACTGCTTTGCTGAGCAGGAGGGGGAAGACTCTTCCTTTTGTTCCTCTCCCTCATCCTCTTCCCTTTGCAGTTTCTGAGTTGGTCTCCTCAGCTGAGGAGCAGACTGAATAGCTCCAAGTAGGACTAAGTTGGCCTTGACCACCTTGCATTTGTGGGTGGCATGATTTCTCTGGGGATCTCTAGGGATCTTGATCCACCATGACGAAAATGGAATTGGCAGTGCCCTCTTTCCTGTCTTCAGCATAGCCTGCTTGGGTGTGGCTTCTGCCTGTAGCGCATCCCAGGTCATCCTGGATTGAAGGAAGGGTTAGGCATTCCCCTAACATACATGAACTGCTTTTTTCCCTTTCCACAGGGAAAGGAGAGGTGGGAGAGGGTTCAAGTGAAAGAGCTGAGGAGAAAGAAACAGGATGGGGTGGGGGTTTTTTGTTTTGTTTTGTTTTTTGTAGAGAGGATTGAAGGATGAAGAAAAGAGGAGAACTAAAGAGTGGAAACAAGAAGAAAAAATATTGGTCTTGGCCTGTGGTCAGAGGAGAGTTCTCTTCTGAGTTTGTGTGGAACAAAGGTAGGTGCCAGACTGGGAGTCATGGGATTGCCCTCCCACGGAACAGGAAGAGTCAGTCATTTTTTCTCATTGGTCAGATGCCTAGTGGGAGAAATGACCTTGGTCAGATGCCAAGTGGGAGAAATGACCTGCTATAAGAGGTCTTCTACTCACTACAGAGAAGGACCATCTCATGGTATGTCCCAACATTCTTTTCTCCTTAAGAATCCTCATCCCTGCAAAAAGTGCTTCTTGGGACAACTTCATCTTGATATGATACAGTTTATACATATTTTTTCAGCAAGTCATGAAAAACACATACTGCTTTGTTGTAATATGCATATAAGTAAAAGTAGGGGGGAAGATGCCAGTGTACTGACTTTTTAAAAAGCTGTTTGTTAGCTTCAAGAGGCATCTAGATAGAAAATGCTGAATAGCTAGAGAGATAGACTTCATGTCCTAACAGGAAAGTTATTGTCTGCTTAAATTCACAGGAATTGTTAAGTTTTGTCATCTGTCTGCTTTCTTTGACTTTTCAGATCTTTTATTCTCTGAACATTAAGATAGAATGTTTTTAAAATACCAAATATTTTTAGTAAACACCTTGATTGGTAACATATTATTATTTGGTATTAATATTCTCAAGGTCTGTGAAAATACCCAAAGAAAAATACATAATATTCAGTGTTCACTAGTTTAACAATCAGGTATTCATTCTTTTCTGTTGGCTTATTAAAGGAAGCAATGGACAAGCCAATTCATCAACTACTCTTTGTGACAAGAATCTTACATGACTTTGAAAGTGATACATTTTTTCCAGAAATTGATTTAGAAAAATTCAAGCTGCTACCTAGGTAAGTTTTACAAGTGTGTGTATATATGTATGTATGTATTTTAAATCAGGCCTTTCTCTAAGCATGAAATTCAAAGTGACTTCCAACTATTAGTACAAAAATAGTATTTTTTTAAAGGCACAAAAACAGATAGTACAAAAGTTTGAAAACAATTGAACAACAATACTGTTAAAAACACAGAGTCCAAAACACACTGCAGAAATAATCCAGTTTGAGACTACTTTAACTGCCCTGGCTCAGTACTAGGGAATTTTGGGATGTGTTGTTTTGTGAAACATTTAGCCTTCTCTATTAGAGAGATCTGGTGCCACAATAATTACAAGAATTCCTTAGCAATGAGCCAGTACAGTTAAAGAGATCTCAGACTGGATTATTTCTGCAGTGTGTTTTGGACCACATTCTCCATTCCCCCTAGTTTTAGACCAGGAGAGGCTTTTTTCCCATACTGTAGTGTTTTATGGTTATTTTCTAGTTTACAAGAAAGCTGCTCTGCCAAAACTGTCTAGAAATATTAACAAAACATTTTCAGTTTATGGGAAACAAAGCAACACGTAAAGTCAGAAGCAGGAGAAATTAAACAAAAACAATTCTGAATTTAAGCTTCATAGTATACACAGAGTGTACTCATGGAGGGTGGGGGGAGGAAACCCTCAAAATTATAATAAAACCAAAAGAAATCTGAATCTAGTCCACAGTATATCAGAATCTAGTCCACAGTATCAAGCATACACAGACTATATTCATTTTTGGAAAAAGAGCCAAGAGGAAAAAGGTGTGAGGGTGAAATGACTATTTACTCGTCCATTTTCTGAGCTATCACTGTCAGCAGTGTCTGCTTCTTCTGATCCCTTCACTACGCTTTTATCACTTTTATCACTTTCATAGACATCTAAAAACAGGTTTATTCAGAATAAATCTACCTGTAAGTGATGTAAAATGCATATTTACTGTATACCACTAAAATAAGATTAAAGGACTATGTGTACCTCCACATTTGCTGAGGTTAGGAGTGAAGGACCCCCATGAATGTAAAAAAAAACTGCAAGTAAAAAAAAAAAACACTTATTCTTTTTGCCTAACGGAACACCTTTCTAGGAATATACACATCCTCCAGTACAACTGTATGGTCAGCATCTACCAAAAGTTGATCATAGAATCATGCTGGAGGATCCACAAATGCCTAGATAAGTATTTTCTCTAAGAATGTCTAGGTTCTCCGGCACAATTCCATGGTCAGTTCCTGGCAGATTTGTGCTGGAGGACCTCGTGATTCCTAGAGAGAATACGCAAAAGTCAAAGCTGCAAATATGGAGGGCCTCCTATATTTTGTTTTAAAATGTGATATGTGCTATGTCAAAATATAAAAATGCATTCACATTTCTGTTGAAAAATGGGAGAAATAATAGCGAATCTCTCAAGCGAAGTAATCTAGCAAGCAGAAGTCTGACAACAACCACTCCCACACCTACCCATGAAAACATGGGGTCTAGCAGAGAAAAGAAAATGTCTTTGTTTTGTAAAATATATAGCAGTGGCTTTACTTTAAATACTTGTACATTATTCAATATATGCTTGTCATAATTGAAAACATAAAGGGAAGAAGAAAAATGGCTGCAAGTTAGAGTGATGGAGGAAGAGACTGTATTAAAAGCAAAGAAACATGAACTTTACAAACTAACAATTAATCAACATAGGTATGCAGAGGTTGCTAACAAATAATTTCAGCATGAAACACTACATTCAGTCATAATTTGGTACATATAACAATGTACAAATGCTTAGCTTGTAAACCACAGGGAGGAGGTGCATACAAAATCTTCTTTCAAATGCTGCAAAAAACCAAACAAATATAAATTGGAGAGAAGCAAATCTGTATCATACAACTTCTTTATCACCACATTTCAGAAGACATATACTTGACATAAATCTAGATGTCATTCATAGATTCAATACAGAAAGATGCATTACAGCTTTAATATTTGAACTGTCTTTCCAACATCAGTTCATTGTTGTTTAAAATCATTGCAGGAGACTAAAGACTAGGTGACAGTATAGGAATATCTCGCCATCAATATTTTATTCATTATTCTGAAATGAAAATATTTCATCAAGCAATTTTTTCCTCCACTACCACCCCAAATCCCCATAACCTGGGCTGGGGGTGTGAGTGAAAAATCTTGTTTTGCCATGGCTTCATAACAACAGTAGTGATATCAACTGATTTTGATAAAAGTCAAATCAATTTCACAAAATTTACATGTGTGAATGATGAAAAAGAGATACATTTGTAGTAACAATGAATGCAAGAAAATTAGGTTCTTATTGTTCTCTCCATTTAATCCAACATACTGAATATCCAAAAATTATTTTTATGGTTTCCATTCTATATTCAGTGAAATTATAAATATACTTTTCAAACACACTGTGTGTTTAATAACCTCAGATTAAATGTAATTTATGCATATCTTCCCTTTCTCTCTCGCTTTCTTTAGCTATGCAGGGGTTCCCAGTGAGATTCAGGAAGAGAATGGCATTCAGTACAAATTTGAAGTGTATGAAAAGAACATCTAGTCTTGTTTGTTTTGACATGTCTTGTCTCAACATATGGTTCTTATTTAATCCATTCTGCAGAGTAAATCTTGTGCCTCACCTTCTCCCCAAGAGGAAAAAGGAAGTCACCGCTGTGCCTTCTCTCTCTTTCCCCACTATAGAGGCCATCTTGGCAAATAAGACTTGGGTTCAGTAGCAACTTTGTTAAAAGGAAATACTTTAGAATAAACAAGAAATGACTTATAGAGAGCCCAGCTGCAGCTGTCATGAATCGGATAGGGAGCAACACTTGTTTATTTTTTTTCCTTCTCAGCGTAGGAAAAGATAATCCATGCAAAACTACATAGGAGTAAATCGTACTGAAGTCCATGAAACTGCAATGTACAAATTGTCTAGAGTTTTGCATAGTTCTGCTGTAAATTACATTCCATGTTTTATATCTGAGAGAATAAATCATTTATAAAAGATTAACCTCTAAAACTTCATTTTCAGTGTGTGTGAATACTTCACTGTTTGTTCTTTTTGTATACATTTCCTTTGCTATAGCTGAGATAGCAATTAAAAAAAAGCCAAGAATCTTTGACTGCACTAGGAACCTTTCTGTGTAACATATGCTACTAACCCTCATCCAGAGAAATGTGTTAGAACTGAATCAAGTGATTTATGGTGTATCCTCTGTTCGTCTCCTATAATCCGAGGATGATAGACAGTGATTGGCAGGTAACTGGGAGAAGAAACCTAGAGCAAGCCTAGTGTGACCACATTCCACAAGATAAATTATTTTGAGTGCAGCATATGCAGTATTGAGTTCATTACAAGATGTATGTGAGGCAGTAGGATGGAAGGAGCCATCAACATTCATAAGACACTACAAATTAAATAAATATCGATCTGCACAAGCAACATTTGGAAGGACTGTGTTGCAGTCCATTGTATCTGGCAGATATGTCCACTCAGAGTAAGAGGCTTTGGTACATCCCAATCATAGTGGATTGCTCCTCCATGCCATCCCATAAATGACAGATTAGATTTACCATGAAGATTCATTCAGGAATGGCAAGTGGATCAATCCACACCAACCCAACAGGAGTGGAATAAATAGAAAAGTATAATAAGAAGTAGTGAAGCAATAGTAGGTTGGGCTGAATAAAGTGGCTGAGAAGACCAGAAGGTAGTAACTGACAAAAGAACACTCCTGCAAACCTGGTTGGCATGCAGAGAAAACCCAATCATAGTGGATTGATCCTCCTGCTATCCTTGAATGAATCTTCATGGTAAGTCTAATCTATCATTCTTTGGAGATGTTTAAGCAGGGGCTGGAAGATCATCTACCAGGAGTGCTTTGTGTACTTCTGCATGGCAGATGGTTGTACTGGATAGCCCTTGAGGCCTCTTCCAATGCTATGATTCTGTGAAGTCTAAAGGTAGTCCTTAGCCTGACATTAAGCCCAGTCAGCCTGATATCAATACCAGGAAAAATTCCCAAGTAAATCTTGAAATAGATAGTCTCTACATATTTAGAAAGGAATGTTGTGATCACTAAAAGGCAACATGGATTTCTCAAAAGCAAATCATGCCTAAATTAATATATCTTTTTTTATAGAGAGTTACGGGCTTGGGAGATGAAGGGAATGCTGTGAATGTAGCATATCTTGATTCTATTAAGGCTTTGACAAGGTTCCCCCATGATATTTTTGCAATAAAGCTAGTAAAATGTGGGCTGTGCAATGCAGTAGTTAGGTCGTTTGCAGTTGGTTGAATGGCTGAACCCAAAAGGTGCTCAGCAAGGGCTCCTCTTCATTCTGGAGAGAAGTGACCAGTGGGATGCCACAGGGTTCTGTCGTGGGCCCAGTGGTCTTCAACATATTTATCAATGACTTGGATTATGGAATAGGGGAACAAGCTTATCAAATTTGAAAACAACCAGTTTGAAGAGTGGATAGGTAAGACATTTGAGGACAGGAGCACAATTCAAAATGACCTTAACTGATTAGAAAACTGGACCAAAACTAACAAAATGAATTTCAACAGAGAGAATATGACAACAGTACATGTGAAAAGGATCTGGGAGTCTTAGTAGAACACAAGCTGAATATGATTCTAGGTTGCATTAACAGAAATATGGTGTCTAGATTCTAGATCAAGGGAAGTAATAGCACAACTCTATTCTGCTTTGATCTAATCTAACCTGGGAATACTGTATCCATTTCTGGGCACCACAGTTCAAGAAGGATATGGACAAGCTGGAGCATGTCCAAAAGATGGCAACCAAAATGGTGAACGGTCTGGAAACCATGCCCTATAAGGAGTGGGTTTAGGGAACTGAGTGTGTTTAACCTGGAGAAGAGATTGAGGTGTGACATGAGAGCCATGTTTAAATATTTGAAGGGATGTCATATCAGGGATGGAGCCAAGCTTATTTTCTGCTGCTCCAGAGACTAGGACATGAAGCAATAGATGCAAACGACAGGAAGAGACATTACACCTAAACATCACAAGGAACCACCTGACAGAGCTGTTCAACAGTGGAACTTACTCCCTCAGAGAGTGGTGGAGTCTCCTCCTTGGAGGTTTTAAACAAAAGCTGTATGGTCATCTGTCAGGGGTACTTTGATTGAGAGTTCCTGCATGACGGGGTTGGACTGGATGGCCCTTGTGGTCTGTTCCAACTCAAATTTTATGAAGTCAAAAGATGGACCTTATTTTTTTTAAAATAAAATTCCATCTGTCAAATTAATTTCTATATTTAATAGAATTCTTACTTGTTCATTCTTATGTACTTCAAAATGGGTTATTACATTTCCCCCCCAACAATATGCTTGAAAACTTGGAATACTGCTGTGTAGAAATTCATTCTCAGTAGTGGTCCCTGACAGCCAAGATATTATAAGAGCTATTTACTCACTTCTGTTTCATTCTTATTTTCCTGGTTATATACTGATGAAGAGGAGATGGGTGCAGTACAGCTTCTCTATTTTTTAAATGTGTCCAGCTGCTCAAAAAACAAAAAGGGAAAGGGGCAGGGGGACTCCTAGGTGACTAGAGGTAGTAGTGAGTGGTGTGTAGTGAATGGAGTGAGTGTATGTGTTTTTGGTGTGCGAGAGAGGATGTTAAGTTCTGTTTCTTTGTTTGGCTGTGGTATCTGTTTACTCTGGATGTATGTGGGTGCATATTTCTCTAAGCTCTGCCAGCTGTCTTTTGTGGAATGGGTATTTCTTCACACACTGTATAGCTATGCTATGTAATTCTTTTCCACTAGATTTAGTAATACTCAAAGTGGTGGCCTCTGGACCAATGCCAGTTCCTCAGTCATTTGGCTTCTGGTCCCTGGCAAGTTTCCAGGAAAGAACGAAACAGTTGTACTCAATGGGCAGAAATAGAGTGCCACCCCCCGGGCACATTGGAAAGTAATAATTGCCAGTCCCTATCCAGATATCACGAGAACCACTGATGTATACCACCTCTGGCAACTTTAAATATGAATTAGGCAATTTCATGGATAATAAGATACTAGTCATGAAGGCCATACATTCTTTCCAGAAGTACCATGCTTCTTGATACAAGTTGCTGGTGAATATGAACAGTATAAGGTGCTATTGCACTCATGTTTTTCTTGTGTATTCTCCTTGGGCATCTGTGGGAACAGAGTACATCACCAAATGGGTCTTGGATCTAATCTAGCACAGCTCTCCTACGTTTTACAAACTGCAAATATAGCTAAGTCTACTTAGCTATAATCACACATAAATACATGCAAAAATGGACAAAAGTTGCAGTCTGTTAAATTTGTGCATGTAGGGGAGAGAAAACTCATATTTGAAGTAGGTTGAACAAGGGTACAGCTACCCAGTACTGCATCACTATTTTGCATATGTGAAGGCAGTGTGATAATTAAACTCTCACAATTTTTGTTGAAGGTTGGCATATTTTAAGTGAATCATAAGTCTACTTTTGGAACTGGAATGCAGACCAGCTGGCTTTGCTCTCTCACTAGTGCTACTATTAAACAATATTTAATTTTTAAGCTGTTTAGAACACTTTGTTCTCATAGAAGCATGAATGAGGGGGATTAAATTATATCTGTATTATACTTTCCTTAGTGATTGGCAATTATATTGTCAGTCTTTTTTGCTTTGTTATTCATTGCACTTAGCTGCAAAGGGACTGGAAAAATATTTTCCTGTTCGTGTTCTACAACAAGAAGTTGTTTCAAACTTCTAAAATATACCACTGAAGTCAATGGTCCTACTTGTGGGGAAAGAAAGGTTAAGATTTTGAATTTGAAGAGTTTCCTACTGTGCCCAAGCAGAAGGAGTATCCCTCAGCCCACCATTTTAAGGTGAAGCCCCTCACCCAGTAGGACTATGCCCTTGCTACTGCTTGGTTGTCAATAGGGCATATAAAATATTTTCTATTTATTTTGCAAAATAAATTCTGCAGACCATTTTGCAAAAAATTCTGATTCTGCCATATTAAAAGTATTAATTTTTCATATATATATATTAACATTCTTAAGTAAATTGCAAAGAAAATATAGGAACCAGAGCCATTGGCATAGACACAGATCTCATGTTTTTTTCTTGCCCTTTGGATAATTCTTGCCCTTTAAAATAACTGTATTCGCTTGGCTTCAAGCAATATGCCACAGCGGTTCAGTATTTTTAACCATGGCAACATATTCAAACAAAAGAGAGATGCCTGTATAGTTCAAACTGCCATATTCACAGCCCACAGAAACTGACACAGCATCATTTTCGGTAGCTGTCATGACACAAATGAAACAACTGAAGCCACATCTGAAAAAGAACATCTGAAGTTTTGTGGTTCCTAATGTCTAGAATCCCAATGGGCAGTTATGGATATGGAACCTAGAATGATGCAACATTGACTGCTTCATATTACAAATCCCTGGTTTAGAGGATATATATACATATATGTATGAACAGACTCTCATTGATGGCAGTAAATGCTATCTGGTAAATGGGTATTGGGAGACTTTCACAGTCCTTACATATATATATATATGGACCTTGAAAGTCCCAAAATCCCCACTTACCAGATAGCAGCCCCGGCAGTCAATGAGGATCTGTTCCCCTGTTGATTGGGAAGCAGCTGAGTGATGGTCCCACCAACCCCTTCATGTGAGCAATCTCCAGCAGCAGAGGATTTATGACAGGGCTGGAGATCACTCAGGCTCGAAATGTCAGTTAGTGGTTTCCTGGTCAATGGGAACAGATCCCCATCGACCACAGCAGCAGCTGCCCAGTGAATGGGGATTGGAGGGGTGGTCGGGACCGAAGTCATTGCAAAGCACTCTAACATTTGTAACTCCTAATTATTCTGCCCGACAAACATAAAATTCTAAACCCATATTTTATAGCACCAAGGTGTGATCTTACCTAAATGATAACATGGCTGAAATCAAGTTAATTTGTGAGCCAATATTCCCAAATTCTGGGCTTCATGAAGAGAGAAGTAAATAATTAGGAGCACTAATAAGTGCATATCAGAGCAGACACAAAAAGCAGCAGTCTCACCTTTTTCTCACACCTGCACTCTCCAAATAGCAAATAAGCATTTTGGAAAATATTCACTGATATACTGATGGATTATAAATCCCTGAATGAATGCATGGGTAACACCATCAACATCCATGGCATTTTACAATGCACAAGAGTATAGGTTGCTCCCTAATAAAGCTTAAGAGACCAAAAGTATACAGAAAAATAGAGGGAGGGAAGGAGAAGTGGGGGGGAGTGCTATTATTTCAGTTACATGCCTTTTGCCTTTTGTTACTGGCTTAAGAAGAACCAGCAAGCTAAACAGTCAGGCAGAAATGCAAAACTGCTGTTCTCCTAGGAAGGGTCTGCATTACAAGGCCATAATTTTAAATGTTCTGCGGAGATGCTGAAGCAAAATGAAAATCTGGAGGGTTGCATTCCTTAAAGAACACTCACAGCCAAGTTAGCCTTGGGGGAAACAACAAATGAGCTAGCCCTAGTCCTGAAATGGCTCACTTATAAGGTAATAAATCCCAATGAAGTCAGTAGTACAATTAACTTTCAAAGATGTGTATCTATTCCCATTGATTGAAGAAAGTTCAATAAGTACACCCGTAGGAGAGATATTTAAATTGCATTAATCTAATCTTTAAATGCTGAAGGATTTATCCATTTATTCTCCAGGATGTAAATGTGAATCACTTTCTTGCTACACTCAGCATTAAAGTACCCAACAATTCGCAGTAGTCTTCTCTAGTATCAATATAATTCTGCCTTCAGGTTATCTCCATTCCAGATATCTACATACCAACCATGATTTTTCTGTAGGCAGTAGCCCACCCTGGCAAAATAAAGCAGCTTCAAACTGATTTGAAACTTACCTGTTCAATTGAGGCACAATGCCAGACTGTGTGGAAACCAACACAAAGCCATGCTCTGCTGCTAAAAACTGAAGCAAAAAGAAGCTCTCATATTTGGTGAAACACAGAAAATGTGCATCATCACACCAGTATATAAACAGCACAGGATGAGTGTGGAAATGCAGGAAAGCATACAAGTGCATGAGCTTAGAGTGAAGGCGGGGGGGGGGGGGGATGTGGAAAGGGTATTTGGTATTTTTCAGTGCTAGAGTAAGAGAGTAAGCAACAAACATGCTGGTATTTTTTTATTTTATTTTTGCTTGTCAGTAGCTATTTCAAATTGGGATCTGTGTGGAAGCAAGGCTGTGTGTGCTTTTTCTGCCATGCCCTACTGTGAGATTCCCATAGGCATATGCCTGACCCTCTGAGAACAGAATGCTGGATTAGGTGTTAAGAGCAGGGCACTGGTTTTGGGGGGAAGGAAAGGGGGGTTCTTCTAGGAACTAGCTCTCTGCAGGATCTTCCAGGCTGAAGACTTTAAAAACAAACAACTAACCAAAGTGACTCTAGGTGAAAATGAGGTAGAAGGACAAGCTGATTTTGCAGCAAAAACAATTTCCTTATTAAAAAGGCAGTAAAAGATGGCAACAGAACAGTTTATACTCAATTTCTCAAAATAAAAGAGGGGAAAACAGCATGGATGCTAAAACAATAATCTTTCTCCTAACCAAACTGTGGGGGAGGGGCACTAGTGAGGGGTAGCTAAGGTTAAGGGGCTTACATATTAAAACACACATATGGATTTTCTCACCTTCCTGCGTGGAGAAGATGGCTAGAGACTAGGGAAGGCCAAAGAGAGCTCTGTGTGCCTGTATTTTAAGGTCTTTCTAACTTGGGGTGGGGGGGTCCCCTCAGATTGAAAGGAATGGCTCTATGTGGGGCAAACATGACCAACATGTGCTTACAAGTGCACCTGCCCTTCATGTTCTGACAATGGCTCTCAAGTGGTCCGAACAATGCCATATAATTGGGTTGTGTACACAGGACAAAAATCCAATCTGTATAGGCAATCACTTTCTTTTAAATCCAAATGTTTGCCAGGCTCTTTGAAGACAGCACAATTCCTGACCATAAGAGGTATAGTGGTCTGAGCCAATTTGGCAGGGTCTCTATTTCACATGACAGTTAAGCACTGATAGCTGTCAAGCAATACAACCATTTCCTTGCTGGCCAGGTGAGGAGGAGGGAACTTTGCACTTTTGGAATGAGACTTGGCTTTTCTCATCTGTAAAGATCATTTTGAATTTCCAGGCTGCATTAGTAGCCCTAGTTTGTACATTATGAATTCTTTAGACTCCCGGCAACATACAGCTTTCTTGTCTTATGCATCAAAGTCTAGTACTCATATTTATTTAGCATAACTGGTAACATAGGTGGTCCTTTCTTGTGATCCAGGACAGCACTTTTGTTTTTGCTTTCTGTGATGTTCTCCCTCTCCTCCTGAATTGAAGATACACTTGAAATGGTGGCCATTCCATTGTTATATCTCTGGCTCTGGCTAAACAGAGGTATAGGTTTGATCTGCAAAGGGCTACTTTGAATTTTCTTGAAGAATAAAGAGCATAACATAGTGTTTTGTATTTTAAAATTTCCTTTAGAACTCTGGAAATACATTAGAAGCAGAGACCACTCTGCATATGCTATTTCATTTCTCAGTTCACAGACTCATAGAGGTGGAAGAGACCACAAGGGCTATCCAGTCCAACCCCCTGTCATGCAGGAATACACAATCAAAACACCCCCAACAGATGGTCATCCACCCTCTGTTTGAAAACCTCCAAAGAAGGAGACTCCACCTCATTCCAAGAGAACATATCCCTCTGTTGAACAGCTCTTACTATCAGGAAATACTTCCTAATGCTTAGATGTAACTTCTTTTCCTGTAGTTTGAATCCATTGCTCGGTGTTCTAGTCTCTGGAGCAGCAGAAAACAAGCTTGCTCCTGCTTCAATATGACATACTTTTAAATATTTAAGCATGGCTATCATGTCACCTCTCAGACATCTCTTCCCCAGGCTAAACATATGGAGTTCCCTAAGTTGCTCCTCTTAGAGCATGGTTTCACCATTTTGGTTGCCTTCCTCTGGACACACTCCAACTTGTCAATATCCCTCTTGTATTGTGGTGCCCAGAACCAGACACAGTATTCCAGGTGAAGTCTGATCAAATAGAGAATACAGTGGTCCCCTGGGTTATGAATCCCCCGGGGAACGAAAATCCCGGGATACGAAAGAGCCGGGGCCGGAAAAATGGCCCTGGCTTACGAACGTATCCCCGGGTTACGAAAAAAGAGAAGAAAGAGGGGAAAAAAGGTGTACTTACTGTACTGTAGCAGGAGCAGCCGTCCCTTCCCCTCCACCAGGAGCGCAGCCCGCACGGGGAGCTCGTCCTGCCCGGCGCAGGCCTCCTCCCGAAGGCTCGAGGCCTAAGCAGCGGAGGAGGCCCGCGCCGGCCTTGCCTGAAAGGGAGGATGGACGTGGCTTCCACGGGGCCGGCTTCCTCCCCGGAGCCCTCCCGGTCCCTCCTGCTACAGTACAGTAAGTACACCTTTTTTTTTCCTCTTTCTTCTCCCCCGGGTTACAAAAATTTTCGGGTTACGAAAGGTAATCCGGAATGGATTACTTTCGTAACCCGGGGGACCACTGTATTACTTCCCTCGATCTAGATACTAAATTTCTATTGATGCTGCCTAGGATCATGCTGGGTTTTTCAGCTGCCATATCAAATTGTTGACTCATGTTTAACTTGTGATCTACTAAGACTCCTAGATCCTTTTCACATATACTGTTGTCAAGCTAGGTGTCACTTGCCCTATACTTGTGCATTTGATTTTTACTGCATTTCTTCCTGTTGAAATACATTTTGTTAGTTTTGACCCAGTTTTCTCATCTGTAAAGGTCATTTTGAATTCTGATCCTGGCATCTGTGGTATTAACTACCTGTGTCATCTGCAAATTTGATAAACATGCTCCTATTCCATTATCCACAACATTGATAAATATATTGAACAGCACTGGGCTCTGGACAGAACTGTGTGGCATCCAACTAGAAGAGGCGATTTTATCTTCACAACATTTTATTTTCATTAGTGAACATCCTTTGGGTTCAGTCAGTCAACCAACTTCAAATCCACCTAGCTGTTGTATTGTCTAGTCCCCATTTTACTAACTTTTTTTTTTTGCAAGAATATCATGTCCAAAGCCCTCACTGGAATCAAAGATACATAACCTACACAGCATTCCCCTCATCTACCAAGCCCGCAACTCTATTTAAAAAAGGATAAGATTACTCTGGGCATGACCTGTTTTTGAGAAATCCATTTTGACTTTTAGTGATCACAGAATTCCTTTTTAAGTGCTTACAGACTAACTATTTTATGATCTGCTCTAAAAATCTTTCCTGGTGGTAATTATTTGGTTCTCTTTTTTCCCCTTTTTGAAGATAGAAACGTTTGTCCTCCAGTCTGTTGGACTTATCCTGTTCTCCTGGCTTCTTTCAGAATTTTATGTTCCTTCAGATAAAGGACATTATTGTTCCTTCTTTGCTGTTTAGAGAAATTGTTATTTGATTCAATGCAGCTGTAAAAACAGCTTGGGAATTAAATGTTGAGCATATGCTTTTATATGGATTTAAAATTCAAACTTTTCAACACAAATGGTAACTTTTCAAGTACTGACACATATGCAGCTTTTATCTTTAAGTAAAAAACACAAGAAGCCAGGTAATCATACAGGGCTAAGTGTTTGGCCACAACCCATACCATTTCTTGTTATCATAGACTAAATGGATCCAGCCAGTGCTGTGGCATCAAGTATTTTCTTTTTTCATAACAGTTAATACCAATACACGTAACTCAAATTTATCAAATAATGGCAGACTCATAGATAAAACCTTTAAAGGTTAAAACCATCCAAAATTATGTACTAGTAGTAATATTAATAACAATAACTCTTCATGTTTTTTTCACTAAGTCTGCATCTGTTACTCTTGGCTAAAATTTGAATACATTTTTACATTTAGGGGATGTGAATACTAGGAATAGATTCTCTATGAAGAAATACTATTTTAAGCAGATAATTCTGTCGAAACATTGAAAAATAATCCATGCAATCCATTTTATTTATCTGTGAGAGAATGTTCATAACAAGTTAACATTAATGCAAGCATATATTTCACTTCAATTGAAAACAAGTGTTTGAGCTGATTGTGTAAATGCATACATTTCTTAAATGAACATTGATAAAATACCAGTAAAACAGAAGGCATAAACGTTAGGCTGGCTGTTCCACCTTATTGTTTTTCATTGTTCAAAAGATATATTTAATGTTTACAACACAACAGGGGAGACTGAGCCACTGAGTTGGTGGTCCATATACAGAGATCAAAAGATGTGGTTGTAAATTTTGCCACAGTTGACCCATAGGTAACAGGTAAGTCCACTGCACTAAATATGTATAGAAAACGGCAATAGTTCTTGGTTCAGACCAACAAATTGATCTAAAGATGGATCCCACAGTATTCAATTTCCTCCATAAAACGACTTGTATTGCAATCTTCACATTAGGGTTGTCCCACAGTGTTAGCTTATCTTAACTGTATGGGTCAAACCTCCATACCATCTTAATTGAGAATAATTATAATAACAACTTAACAAAATGTAGACATATGACTTCAACATCATTTTTGTCTTTCTCCTGCTTGATTTGTAATACCTTTGGCTGACAAAGAAGCCAGTGGCGCTTCAAAAGCTTACATCATGTATTTTGTGCATTTTAGTTGGCCAATAAAGGTATTGCTGTTGTGTGGATTTTTTATGTTATTGTATCTTGCTCTGCAGCCAAGATGGCTACTCCTGGATATGTTGACAAGATACTGTACCCCCAGCCATCCTGCCAGAAAAGATTGCCAAGGGCATTGTACCTTTCTTCCTTAAGTTAGTCCAGTTGGTCCTTCATATCAACGGATTCTTTATCCATGGATTGAAAACATTAAAAATATATATCAATCCAAAAAAGCAAACATTGATTTTGACATTTTATATAAGGGACACCATTTTATTATGCCATTATATTTAATGGGACTTGAGCATTCATGGATTTTGATATCCACAGGGGGCCCTGGAAGCAACCCCCAGTAGATACCATGAGCTCACTGTAGAACCAAAGGCAGTCCGTGACAAAGATGTTTCACGTAAGTTGGTTCCAACTTTTGGAAT
Organism: Urosaurus nigricauda; assembly: GCA_034509955.1. Classification (NCBI taxonomy): domain Eukaryota; kingdom Metazoa; phylum Chordata; class Lepidosauria; order Squamata; family Phrynosomatidae; genus Urosaurus; species Urosaurus nigricauda. The sequence goes on along the minus strand of JAOEGL010000002.1, from coordinate 45,355,535 downwards.
GTGTTGGAAAGCACTAAGTAAATCTGATGTTAATAAACTTAAAGTTGAGTGAAACAAAGAGGTAGGTTGCAATGTATAAATTAACCAATGGAAAACAGCTCCTAGCTTTAACATATAAAATATCTTTAAACCTAGAACTATATTTAATCCAGAAAAACCAGTGTTGCAACATTTTAAGGAAGAAGTTTTACAAGAGCTAAAATGTTGGTGGTGTCATGCAGATAATGTTTCCCTGTGGTATGTTCAGTGATTATCCATTTTGGGCTCAAATATGTTACAAAATGTCGATTTTGCATTAGAAAAATATTTGAAATTTCTAGAGATGCATTTTCCTTTCAATTGCATTGCTCTCACCTGGAATTTAAGTGAGGATCTATTGTGCTGGATCCTACATGTGTTCACTGTTTCAGAAAGATAAACATTAATCATCCGTTGCTCAGTTGTAAGAAGATTGTAATGGTTTAAATAGGCTGCTGTTGTTCACCCTCAAGTTACTTCCATAGAAAAGAATCATAAAATCGTAGAGTTAGAAGAGACCATAAGGGTCTTCCAGTCCAACTCCCTGTCATGCCGCTGCCAACCTATGGCAATCTTAAGGCAAAATTATCATGGGGTTTTCCTGGCAAGATTTCCTCACAAAAGGTATGCCATTTCTTCCTCTGAGACTATGACTTGCCCAAGGTTACCTAGTCAGTTTCCATGGCTTAATGGGGATTTGAACCCTCATTTCCCAGCATCCTAGTCCAGCATTCAAACCACTACACTACACTAGCTCTCTGCTTTAAATACACACGAACCTATGTTTTATAGAGATCAGTTTCAAGAAAATGTATTTTTGGAAATATGCTTGCCTTATATTAATGTGTATGCCTAGCCATTGTTCATATTCTATGTATCTCCCTCCCTCCCATTTTTTTCTCTTTTTACTGTTTCTTTTTTATCATACTTTTAAAATCTAATATAAAAAAGAAAGATACCTAGCATCATAAAGATGTGTTATCACAATAGGAAACTGTTCATATAGGCATCACTTGCCTCAGACCTGAAAGTACACTCTAGATTTTCCATTGAGTTGAACTCATTCCACTGTTTAAAGAGGACTATATCAAAAATTAAGCATAGAACTACTGATATTGCCACTGTATTGTGTCATGAATTTCATAAGGTTTTCTCACACAAGGAATACTCAGAGGTGGTTTTCTCTCTGGCATATAAAATAGTATATACACCTGGTATTTTTGGCAGTGCCTCATCTAAGTACTAACCAAAGCTGACTCTGCTTCACTTACAAAATCACATGGCATCTACTATAGAGTATTTAGGCACCCCTCCACTGTTCAACACCAAAACAATTTTTTTAAAATGAAAGTGTCACTCATCTTTTAGAAATGAAACAGCCAATTTAATGGAAGGCTACCAATGAGAAAGAGAAACTGCCATTTTCAACTAATTGGAACTAGGAAGCATGATCTTGCAGAGTTCCTATTCCTTAAAATATATAGAAAAGATTCAAAACACATTGTGCTCAAAATAACCTGCCTGAATAGCAGATTAAACTATAGTTTTCAAAGATGCTTGCTTCCTACGAAAGCTCTATTATCTCAGTTGCCCTGAAGTTCCTCCCATTCTTTAATTACCAGGACATAAATATAGCAGCTGAATTAAGTCAATATGCAGGAGAGTACTTTAGCCAGCAATGATGCCATCCCAACCAGCAACCCTGATAAACCATCCAGAAGTGTACACCACCCACATGCCTTACATAATCCAGGCAAGAACGGGTCATAGAAGAGCAGTAACATTTCCAAAAGAGTGGGTGTGTTGCGTATTCATCTTCTGGGCTGTTCAATAAAGAAACAGTATTAACAATGTGGGTGGTATGTGACGAAAGGAGGAAGCAAGGATAGCAAGACAGGAGAAAATGGCATCTAAGTGTCCTTAGATGTTTTCATCATAGGGACCTCTTTGTTATATTGTTTACATCTGTGCCTTATTCAGCTAGCTTGCTCTCTCAGAGTCATGGTAACATGGTATGCCTGTGTTCAAACTATTTTTATGACAATGATTGAACCATTAAATTAAGGCTTAGGTTTACAAGCCATAAACTAGTGGCCTTGCAATGCTCTAGCTTCCTATGGATAGGTCTTTCTGATTGTTAGACTTCTGTAAAATAACAGCAAAGAACAAACTGCTTGCTCCTTATGATGTGACAGGAGAGCAGTGCCTATGTTCTCTGTTTCTGAGAAAATTTAATGTGTATGTAGACTGCACAAAAAGGAAAATGGCAGGGCAGCCTGCATTCTGCTTTAAGAAACAGGTTCTGATCCTATCCCCATGGTCTTGGGATAAGCCCCATTGAATTCTGTGGGATATATTTCTAAAGAAACACATAAAAGATTAGACCATTTGGGTGCCTTCTTACAAATATAAAAAGCTATTGAAAGCTGGTTTGAAAGAGAACAAATAACTTCCCTTCCTACACTTAAGTGTTGGAAGAACAAGTGCAAATAACTCAAGCATCAAGTTCAGTTATTGGTCTATATAGCCAGGCACTGATTACTTTGACTGGCAGTAGCAGTCCCCACAAACCAGCCCTGCTATCTTTAATTCGAGATGCTAAGCACTGAAATGGAAAACTTTTTAATGTGCTTCTTTACCAGTGAGACATGCAATTTCTATCCTCCACATCTAAAAGTGCAAATAGGATAGAGTGTGACATAGAGACCGAAGCTTCAGGAGATGCCAGAATATGATTCAGCACAATACAACTGCTCCTTGAGTCTTTCAATTCAACACAGTCAACTATGGTCATAATAGCTTCATGTGGACTTACTTAAGACTCCTGATTACTGTGTCATAAACCGAGTTTTATGCTAATTTTGCTTACATATCTCCTCCCTCTGTATCTTCTCTCTTAAGGCTGGTCACCTCATGAGAAAGCACACACACTTTTTTAGTACTGGTAACTGTGGGATGCAGTGGTTTAGTGGTTAAGACACTGACTCTGATGATTGCAAGGACAGCAGGTTGAGAGCAAAGTGCTGCTTGACGGAGCAAGCTCCTGTCACTTGTCCCAGCTTCTGTTAACCTTGCACTTCAAAAGTATGTAAATGCAAGTAGATAAAAAGGTATCACTTTGGTGGGAAGGTAACAGTGTTCTGTGCAGTCATGTTGGCTACATGATCACAGAGTTGTCTGACTATGCTGTCTCCTTCAGTTTAGTAACAGAGATAAGCACTGCCCCCTAAAGTCAACCTTTACATTTTTAAATTACAGCGGAACCATTTGGGTATACGATAGTTCTCAAAAGCTTATGCTGTAATAAATGTGTCAGTCTTTAAAGTGCCAAACAACTATGTATTTTTTTCACTGCCATAGACTAACACAATTATCCCACTATAAACTTTTCCTTTAAAATGCAACTTACTCCACTTGCGGGGCTAAAACAGTGTTCTAGATTTATGGGTGTGCAGTAGTCAGCTTTTCTGATGAGATTAGGTTATTTACAATGGTTAAACAGGAGAGCACTGAGGTCCCAAAAGGGTCTCTCCAAATGGAGTGAATGAGTATTAAAAAGGCAAATGTAGTTCAGTGTAAACTAGTGCAGGGTGGTAGACATTTGTGTAAAAAAAAAATCTGGTTTCAGATATTCGCTGATGGAGGCAGAACTACTGGCCAGGAAAGAGATCAGTTAACATGTTGGCTAAATGTGCAGCTTTTGTAAAAATCAATCAATCAATCAATCAATTTTCATGTTAAAGATCTTTAGAAAAAGGGTAGATAATAAAATTGCCAACATCATTATTGCTTAATATGAAACTATGGCATAGCCACTTTTGGAATACTTTGTAGACTTTTGGACCTCACAAAAAGGATACTGTAGATTTAAAATATCTGGGAGTTAAGGTGTCAGGCAAGAATTCAACACTTTTTCTAAACAACTATGTTAAGGTATGGGATGAGATCAGGTGGGACCTGTCAAGATTTAGTGTAGGTAGAATTTCTGTGATGAAGATGAATATTCTCCCCAAAATGCTCTTTTTATTTCAAAACATTCCAATATTCACAAATGATGGCACTTTTAAAGCATGGCATGAAGACATATTAAAATATATATGGCAAATGAAAAACCAAGAGTAAAAAAAGAATACTGTAGATTTAGAAAGATGTAGAAAAAGGCTACAAAGTGATCAAGTAACTAGATCCACAGTTCTATGAATAATAATAATAATTTACTTCTATTTCCCGCCTCTCCCTACGGCTCGAGGCGGGATCACAACAGGTAAAATACATACAAACATACAATTTTCAGCATTAAAATTATCATAAAATAACCCTCCTAGAACAGAATAATACAATATAATACAATACAATAGCCGAACCAAAATTAGGATTCATATCTTGTACATTCAGGAATAGGGAGAAAGATGGATATGTTGCTCATGTCGACTCTGGTGGGAAGGCCCATCAGAAGAGGTCTGTCTTAATGGCTTTTTAAAAAGCATCCAAGGTGGTAATACGTCGGATCTCCTCTGGCAGGTCATTCCAAAGTTTTGGAGCAGTCTAGGCAAAAGATCTTGAGAATAGATGTTAATCTAGTTTTGTGTGTTCTGAGAGTGAGGGGCGGACTATATGGGGAGAGGCATTCCCGCAGGTAACTTGGGCCCAAGCCATATAGGGCTTTAAAGGTGATAACCAACGCCTTGTACTGCTCCCAGAAGCTAATCAGCAGCCAGTGAAGATTTTTTAGTACAGGTGTTATGTGGTCAGTCCTAGAAGTACCAGTGACCAATCTGGCTGCCATATTTTTAATCAACTGAAGCTTCTGAACTTGGCAAAAGGGTAGCCCCATGTAGAGCATATTGCAGAAATCAAGATGAGAGGTTAGCAGAACATGTACCAATGCTTCAAGGTGTCCCTGGTCCAGGTAGGGATGCAGCTGGCAGATCGACCGAAGTTAATAACAAGCACTCCTGGCGGTCACCTTCAACTAGGATGTCAGCTGGAGGGACGAGTCCAGGAGTACTCCCAGACTGTGAACGCAGTCCTTTAGGGGAAGTGTGACCCTGTCCAGCACTGGTTGACAAAACTCCTTCCCCGGACCTGGCTTTCCTATCACAAGTACCTCTGTTTTCCCTAGATTCAACTTGAGTTTGTTTTCCCTCATCCAGTCCATTACCGACCCAAGACAGTCATTCAGAGGAGAGATGCTATCCTTAGTCATTGCATCAGTCAGAGACATAGAGAAACATATTTGGGTGTCATCAGCATACTGATGACACCGCGCCCCATGTCTCTAGATGATCTCACCCAGCTGCTTCATGTAAATATTGAACAGCATTGGGGACAGAATCGCTCCCTGAGGGACCCCCGACTTGAGCTCCCTCCTGGATGAATAACTGTCCCCAAGCAACACCATCTGGAACCTGCCTAGGAGGTAGGCAGTGCCCCCAATTCCTAACTCTCTCAGGCGTTCCAGAAGGATACCATGTTCGACGGTATCGAAGGCTACTGAGAGGTCTAAGAGCACCAGCACGCTTGTACTTTCCCTGTCTATGCTGAGATGGAGATCATCGAGTGAGGCGACCATGGCCATCTCTACTCTGTAACCTGTCCTGAAGTCAGTTTGAAATGGAACTAGATAATCGGCTTCCTCCAAGACAGCTTGGAGTTGGGAGACAACTGCCGTCTCGATCACTTTGTCCAAGAAAGATACAAGGGAAGACAAGTTATAACATTTTGAGATTTGAAAAAAGAGCCATTTTAACTGTTTTCAGTATAAATAGCAATAGCAAGTACATCTCTATACTGCTTATCAGTGCACTTAAGCACCCCCTATGTGGTTTATAATGTGGAAGGTAACTGCCCACAACAATCTGGGAACTTATTTTATTGATCTCAGAAGGATGCCAGGCTCAGTTTACCCTGAGCCCCCTGGCTGGTATTGAACTCACAACCTTGTGATTTGTGAGTGAGTTGCGGCAATAAAGGCAAAATAAATAAATAAAGTTAGTAGTCTTGTAGCTTTAAGATCCATTTATTATAGAACAAGATGGATGTCAATCCACCTTCAGATGCATTGATGGGGTACATTACTGGACCACTAAAATATCATCAGCTTTTGAGTCCTTCCAAATGTTTAATTACAAAGCTTTATATGTGTATGAGAAACAGCAAAATTCAAAGAATATCACAAGATGTTATTGCCACTGTACTTTGAGAATTTTAACTTGGGTATATACATTGTGTATGGCATGCAGGAGGTGCACAAAATTCCCCTTCTCATAATCCTGGTGGCCTGGGACCATCCAATAAAATGCAAGTTATTTTAGGGGGTTACAGAAAGGCAGGAAAAACCAGCTTCAAGCAGCTTTTTCTGAAGCTGGATTGAGTCCTGCCAAACACACTGCTAACCCTGAAGCCAGCCCCAATGCAGATGAACCATCCACGTCAGGCAGATAAAACGTGGCTTCGAGTCACAGTGCTCGCTCCGTTAATTTTTTTTCGCTCCCATTCCATGCACATGATCGCAGAAACACAGGAACAATGCTACAAAGGCCATTTTCCCATCCACATGCCTATGACTACATATCATCGCAGTGACACCATTCACATCAGTACCAGGAGCTAACCAATATCATTGATACCATGTCAGCTGTGTGGCCTGCAGTGGCACTAACCCTGCAATCTATGGGCAAAGCGGTCAGTGCTACACTGCTCCATTATGCCCAATACAGAGAAACACTGACAGCGCAGAGTCAATGAGGCGCAGGTGCACAGGAGCAAGGAGAAAATGGCGCTGGAATTTGAGTGGGAGTCCAGCTGGGAAGTGAAAGTCAAATTTATCACTTTCCACTGATATACAATCTGGTAGGTGAACTTTCAGTGTACTTTTATTCATACTGTGTATGCTCTTCCTCTCATTATATAGCCACGCCTCTTTAAAATGCGTCCCTGCAACGATATATTCACACAGGGAAATATGAACCTCTTCAGCTTATGAAGCATCTTTTTAGTTGGTGCATTCAGATGTACCTGTGAAGATGTGCACTTTCGAGGAAGGAGCGGATAAAACCAGATTTTCTCTTTCTCCCCCTCCTCTTACATTCACAAAGTGTTGTGAGAGGAGACACTGAATGAAACTCGTAGTGTGAGTTTTCATGTAGCCTTGAGTCTATTTCCTCAGGCTGCATCTGCACTGCAGAAACAATCCAGTTTGAAACCATGTTAACTGCCATGGCTCAATGCTAAGGAATCCTGGTAACTGTAGTGTTGTGAAACATTTAGCCTTCTGTGTCATTGAACTCTGGTGCTACAGCCAATTACAATTCCCAGGATTCCTTAACATTGAGCCGTGGAGATTAATGTGGTGTCAAATCGGATTATTTCTGCAGTGCGGATGCAGCCAGAGGAAAGAAATGGATTCAAGGCTACATAAAAGCTTACGCTATGGGGATTCTTTCAGATAGGGATGAAACAGATGGGCAGGAAAAAGTGTCTTGAAGCTGCCTTTTCTGAAGCCACATTGAAACCCCAACAACCACATCTCCAGCTCCCAAGGCAGCTGGAGTGCGCACATTAGGACCATTTGACATGGCTTCAAGCCAGGAAGTAGCAGAGAAAAACTGCTTCTTTTTGAAACGGCTTTTCTCTGCATAAGGTGCCTGGAGGGTACTTTCCTGCTGGCTTCAAGGCAAGTGTCATCTAAAAACCACGCCTTCAAGCCAGCCTGAAAGCACCTCTTTTTGCCTGTCTGTTTAGCCCCTCAAAGGGGCTGCAAGCTCCTTTTGCATGACTATTATCCTTGCTTCAATAGTACCTGTGGCAAGCTCTGCAGTGGGGGATGCAACCAAAGAGATGTCAAACCAGATCATCTCTGCAGTGGGGATGCAACCCAAGGGGGCCCTAGGAGGACTCTCCAGCCTCTCCAGCCCTTTCCCTGCCCTGCTTTGATTGAAGCCCCACTGATCCTGCCTTTCCCCCGCCTCTTCCTTGGTTTCCCAGCCCAAGCCCTTCACTGCCTGGCTGCCAGCCTTAAAGGGAGAAGCCCAGCAGCAGAAGCAACAGCTCCCTCCAGAAGAGCCGGTCCTTCGGAGCAGGTAAGCAGAGAGGAGGAGGAGGAGGGCAAGGGAGGAGAGGTCCCCAGGGAAAGCTGCAAAGCATCCTGAGAAATGCAAAGCCCTGCTGCTCCAAATGGAGGACCTTTTGGAATCTCTCCTGCAGCAAATATACATGGAAATGCAAATCCATGCTGCTTGGTCCAGCTCCAAATGGAGGGCATTTTGGAAATCCTCCTGGACAGAAGGTTGACATGGAGGGCATGGCCAAAGAAAAGCTCAAAAGAACTACAAACCCCTGCTCTCGGGTCCTGCTCCAAATGGAGGATGAAGGGGAGGACATGACCAAAGGAAAGCTAATAGTACTCACAATAAAACTAATCATCATAGAAATCCATGCTCCTTAGCCATGCTCCAAATAGGAAGGCATTTTGGAGATTCCTCCTGGACAGAAAGTGGAAATGGAGGACAGGACCAAATCCAAAGCTCAGGACACCCATCTAAATGTAAATGCATGCTTCTTGGTCCTGCTCCAATTGGAGGGCATGTTGGAATTCCTCCTGGACAGAAGGTGGAAAGGTAGGGCAGGACCAAAGCTCAAAGCAATATCCATTCGTACTTCTTTAGCCCTGCTCCAAATGGAGGACGTTTTGGAAGTCCTCCTGGATAGATGAGAAGGTTGAAATGTAGGACAGGTCCTGGAAAGAGAGGATGCCTCCTGGGCAGAAGGCGGAAAGGTACAGCACAGGACCAAAGACAAGCTCAAAAACACTCAGTATCAATCTGTGCTTCTTTAGTCCTGCTCCAAATGGAGGACAGTTTGAGCTTCCTCCTGGACAGAAGGTTTCAATGTAGGACATGACCAAAGAAGTGCTGGAAACAATATCAATTCATGCTTCTTTAGTCATGCTTCAAATGGAGGGCATTTTGGAATTCCTCCTGGACAGAAAGTGGAAAGGTAGGAGAGGTTTTGGAAAAGGAGGACATGTCTGGTCACCCTAGACATTTTGAGTTGCCTCCTGGAAAGAAGGTGGGGATGGAGGACATGTCCTGGAAAAGGAGAACTTCTGGTCACCCTGGACATTTGAGCTGCCTCCTGGGCAGAAAAGGTTGAAATGTAGGGCAGATCCTGCCTGGAAAAGGAGGATGCCTGGTCCCCCAGTTCCTGAGGGCAGAACAGCTTCTCCTCCTTCAGCCCCAGAGTCCCATATTAGTAGAGCAGTGGCTCTACTTGGCATTGGAGGCAGTGTCTTTCTTGCTCTTCCATGGAGAATGAAAGGGCCCCTCAAGGCATATATAACCCTCAAGGTATATGTAACAGGGAGACCAGGTACCCTGACCACAAAGGAGGACAAGGCACCTCAAAATGTAGGACAGTCCAGAAAAAAGGGAAGGACATTCCAAAAGAAAGGCTCAAAACACTCATAGAACTATCAATGCATGCTTCCTAGCCATGCTCCAAAGGGAGGACACTTGGGAAGTCCTCCCCTGGACAGAAGGTTGGAATGTAGGGCAGGTCCTGGAAAAGGAGGACGTGTCTGGTCACCCTGGGATATAACCTTTCCAGTTAGTCTGAGCAGGTCCAGGCCTTTCCAACATATGATGACCCTAAGGTGATCCTATCCTGGGGTTTTCTTGGCAAGGTTTCTCAGAGGGGTTTGCCATGGCCACCCTCTGGGGCTGAGAGAGTGTGACTTGCCGAAGGTCATCCGGTGATTTTACATGGCTGAGCTGGGATTCGAACCCTGGTCTGCAGAGTCACTTCTTTGGGATGAAGCCCTTTTAGATCAGTTGGACAGAGCAATAAGTGTGGCGACAAGGAGCCCATGTTTGGTCCACAGCTGTGCTAAGGAGCATCAACAGTATGGAAAAACATCACTCCCTTTGCTTCAGAGTTTAGTGTAACCTTGGTGTTGTGTGTATGTGTAACATTCTACTTCATTCACCTTCACCTACTAAGAACATATTCTTTTACCAATTAGTAGCATTAATCAAAAGATTTTGATGAACTACAAGCCGCTCACCTTTTGCTCTTCCTTGAATTCAGTGGCAATTTTGTAGAGTACTGATCATGGACAACTTTTATTGGGAGAGTTATATGGGCTGTATGTTTTAGTTATGTTTTTAACATTTGTGTGTTTTTAATGTTGATTTTATATTGTCTTAATTAGATGGTTTTAAACTGTTTTTAAGTTTTACTGTAAAGTTTTTTAAAATGTTTTTTTTTAATTTATTTTGTGAGCCGCCCTGGGTCCCTTTTTTGAGAGAAAGGCAGCATAAAAATGAAATAAAGAAAAAAAGAGGTTGGACGTGAATGAGGGTTGTTGTTATTGTGTGCCTTCAAGTAGTTTCTGAGTTATGGCAACCCTAAGGTGACCCTATCGTGAGGTTTTCTTGGCAAGATTTGTTCAGAGGATGTTGGCCATTGCTTTCTCCTGAAGCTGAGAGTGTGTGACTTGCCCAAGGTCACCCAGTAGGTTTCATGGTCCAGCCGGGATGCAAACCCTAGACTCCAGGGTCACAGTCCAACGTTCAAACTTCTACACCAAAAGGGTAGGGAGAACTAATTCCTTGAAAAAAGATTTCTTGCGAGTGTCCACCTAAGTAATGAAAAAAGAGAAATAAGGGTCATCATCATCATCATCATCATTAGTGTTATTATGACATTACTATAACTTAAAGCTGATTTACAGATTTTTCTAAGCTTTCACTTTCTGGCTTGTATTTCCACATACAACACAAGAGCAACTCTTATTTACTGAGAAGTGCCAGACTATGCCTCTGGAGACCAGGGTTCAAATCCCCACTGGACCACGGAAACCCACTGGATGACCTTGGATAAGTCACACACTCTCAGCTTCAGAAAACCCTGTGATTGGGTCACCATAAGTCAAAACCATAAATCACTGCAAGTCAAAACGACTTCAAGGCACACAAAAAGAAGACCAAGGCAGATCACAGTGTTCTGGATTCTTGCTTGGTATAAACTCTACAGAAGATGGAAAGTGATTTTTCTGAGTAAAATATGCCTAAAATTGGATTGTGTGTTTGATCAGCATTTCCTCCTAATACCCATCATCCTAAAACCATGCTGGGAATAGTGTTGTTGTTTTGTTGATGTTATCATTATTGCAAATTTCTTGACTTTTTCCAGATATTTGTTGATCAGATGAAGGCTCACTGAGGAGTTTATTACACGAGAGGAATTTCTCTCAATTGCGAATGGAGCCAATTTGCAATTACGTGAATTCACTAGTTTAGCGAATTTACGTGAAATCTGATTGCGTTCGGAATGCATTCAGAATGACTTCTGATTTCCTGAAAATGACCCTCCATTGCCCAAAATTGTGTGAGATACTCTTTACGTGAAACCCCATGATTGCATTCAGATTTCCATTGCATTATACCCCCAAATTCTGTCATATGATTCTGAGTGTAAGGCTGTATTCTGAGTATCAGGTTACATGTCATTCAATATCAACACTTGAGACCCAGCAGAGTCAACCCTAAATTGTCTTGGAAAGGTGGCCTAGAACAATGGAATTGTCAGAATCCTTCTGTTCTATTTTTAACTTTTAAAAATAACATTCCTTATCTGTTCACAGCTTCCTTGATCTTTTTTGAGTAACAGCATTAAAAACTAAAGAAAAAAACAATTACCAAAATAGATAAATTCATTTCTGGATGCAATTTTATTTGGCCTTCAGATTATTGCAGTCTGCATGTGTTGCATTTTCCAAAAGTATGTTGTAAGTGCATTATGCATTTCTCTAACTCTCGGAGCCCTCTGCAGCTTCCCAAGCACATGCTTATGTGGGCATCCACATTTGTTTCAATACAGATTTTTTTTCTTCCTCCCTGTAAAGTTACATCTAAGGTATCTGCAATACAAGCTTACATGTTATAGCTCAGAAATAATTCCTGTCTTTTTTTAAAGCCCTGTAGTCAGTTGCAATCATGGCTCTTGGGCAAGAGCAACAGGGCAACGGTACAGCTTCATGCTTTGCAAGCTGGCTTACCAGAAACATCTGCCTCCACATTAATAAAAACAGGGTTCTGGGCTAGGTGGCTCTTGGGTTTGATTTGGGAAGGGTACCAATATAGTTACAGCTTCCCTCGCCTGATCTTGTTCTAGCCTCTGTCTACATATCACTCTGCTCAGTAAAAAAAGCAAGATGCTTATTTTGCTCCATGTAATATAGACGCAAAACTCTATGGCAGGACCAAGAGAGAATGTACATGGATGTAACTGTATAACTGTTGACTTGATAAAGATGGTAGGTTTTGTCACACAGGCAACTATGTGTGCCTCCAGCTTGATGGACCCATCTTTAGAAGTTATGTTTCTCATCTACCATAGTCCACAAATGTTTATGCTGACCTTTCCAACCTGCGGCCTTCCACATGGAATACAACTCCCATAATCTCCACCCAGTATCAGTAATGGCTGGTGGTGATGGGACTTCGATTCCATCATATCTAGAAGGCACTAGGTTGGGAGATAATGTTTTACTCCCTAATAAATTTGCTTATTGTTAAGGTGTCTCAAGAGTCTGTTTTTGCTGGACAGAGTAACGAGTGTTCCCCTCTCAAATTAATGCTTCGTTAACACTTTTTATAGTCTTAGCTGATGCTTAGCTTTTGTGCCCCGCACATTAATGTTCCCATCTTCTCCCGCCACCATCACCCCAAATACACTGCTAGCTTCCAAGTAAATGATGTATTTGTGGCTTGAGATTATTTTGCTTCCCAACAATACCTGAAGTGTAATAAAACAATCTTGTTCTGCTGTAGAACTGTGACATGGCTGAGGAACGTGTTCAGCTGCTTTAATCCAAGGGCTACAGAAATGAAATAAAATGAATGCATTAGGGTGATTATTGTAGAAAGTGATTTGAGTGGACACTTCACAAATAGTAAGTGAATTCTGTTCAGTGCTCTTTTGATGGAGAATAATATTTTTTGAAGAAAACAACACTTTTTCCAGTTCTCATAATATAGGAAAATTGGTAGGTGTCAACCATTATATTAGAAGCAGGTGCTATTGTCCTGTTTTCTAAATGCTGATGCCAATAGTGGTCAAAGCTGTAGGCCCAAGTGGCAGCGGTGGAAACCTTTTCAAAACCTAAATGCAGTGCAAGATGGAGATTTTCTAGAGGTGCTGTAGTGCCTGGGGAAGATTAGCATTTTCTTCCCTAATAAAGCTCCTCTTGAAATTTAAGTTTTCAAAAGTTTCAATTAAAATTAAATTAAATATTAAAACCAATTTTTATAAGCTTCCAAAAGATTCTCCCTTGCAGAAATTAAGCTTTTAAAATAGCATCTTTTGATACCAGTGGAAGGTTTTTCTTTTTTCTTTTTAATCTAATTACAGAGCAACAGGGATAGGGGAGAAGTTGCAGGCCATGACAGTTGCTTTTGTCATGGAAGACACCCTGCTCCCCAAGTGATTTGATCAAATGTGAAGGCACCCCTCCTGTTTCTTAACATATATCTTAGGGGTAAGCATCTTTGAGCATCAGGCTTCTAGTTCATACATATGTTTAATTAAAAAAAAAAAAAACACTTCTCAGCCAAAAAGGATTTACATATAGGAGTGATTTACATATAGGAGCTTATCCCATGGTTTAATAAATTGTTTTACCTCTATCCGGCTTAAAGCTTAATTCAGGTGGCATCCTGATGTTGTCAGAAGGTTTTTGCCACTGAATTTGCCACCCAAATACATCCCAGGTGCGTCCCCATTTCCAGGAGTGCTCCGGCAGCCATTTTTTTTAGCTGGAAAACTCCCGGATCTGAAAAGAGCCGAGAGGCACACTCCTGGAAGTGGGGATGCACCTGGGATGTATCTGGGTGGCAAATTTGGTGGCAAAAATCTTCTGATAACATCAGGATGCTGCCCTAATTAAGCTTTAAGCTGGACAGAGGTAAGTCAGTTTATTAAGTCGTGGGATAAGCTCCAACATTAAATGGGTGGAAATGCATGGATTACAGTATGTGAAGTCTACAATCTACATATTGTGAAATACAGGGCAACAGGCATTCATTCTATCACAAATAAATATTTCTAAGTACTTTCTGAAATTATAAGCAATAAATGTTTTGTTGATAGTAATAGCATGCCATTATATTCCAACTATCCAGATAGACATGTCAAGTACTGTTGGCCCTCCTTTTCCATGGATTTTTTTATCCATAGATTCAAGCATCCATGACGTGAAAATATTCAGAAAAAGCATAAATTCCAAATAGCAAACCTTGATTTTCCTTTTTAAATAAGAGACACCATTTTGTCATGCCATTGGATTGAATGGGATTTGAGCATCCATGGATTTGTTATCCACGGAGGGTCCTGGAACCAAACCCCAGTGGATAACAAGGGCCCATGGAAGACCTCCATGTCACTCTGTTATCAACAGCCTGCTCAGGAGTTGCAAACTCAGAGCTGTGGCTTCCTTGATGTAGTCTTATCTACCTGTAGTGTGGTCTTCCAGTTTTCTCATTGCCTTCTACTTTGTCAAGTATTATTGTTTTTCCTAGCGAGTCATGTCTTCTCATGATATGTCAAAAGGATTCCAGGGATAGTTCTGGTTTGCTTTGCTCTAGGATCCATTTGTCTGTCTTTTTGGTAGTATAAGGTACCTGAAGAACTCTTTTCTAGTACCATATATCAAATGAGTTGATAGTCTCCTTATCAGTTTTTTCCACTTTCCAGCTTTCATATCCTAACTTTGATATTCAATTACATATCTTTACACTTGAGGATATTGTTTAATTCCTTCATAGCTGTTCTTCCTGCCTTTCTCTGATTTGACTGCGGTCCCCACTTTGATTGATGACAGAGCCAATGTACAAGAAATCTTTAATTATTTCGGTGTCTTAAGATACTGTAAACAACTTGGTTGTAGAATTTAGAGCATCACTTTGCTTGCATAGGAGATTAATACAATGGTCTTGTGGTTATTGTAATCCCTGGTATGCCCATTCTTGGGGACTGGGATATATATTGAGTGTTTCCAATATAGAGTCATTGTACTGGAGTGTGTTTCCCTGCTTGTTGTATACCATCCTCACTCTTGCTTTGATTTTTCCCTTTAATTTCTTGGGAAAGGTCACTTGTTCTACCTTTTTCTTGTAATTTTCTATTTCTCACACGTTCTTCCCTCACAATGTCCCTAGCTTCAGTCCAGAGTTTTTCTGGCTCCCAATCAATTAGGCTTAATGGTGCAAATCTATTTTTACATTATCATTAAATTCTACCAAAATGTCTTTGAGGCTGTATTTTGGCACAGTGATTCATTTATTATTATTTTTTATTTTAGCTTTCCCCTCATTTTTGAGATTAGTAGTTGATGGTCTCTACCACAATCTTGATCATGTTTTTGCCGAGAGAGTAGAGCTTCTCCATCTTCTGCTTCCAATTATGTAATCTATTTTATTTCCATATTGACTATGTATACCTCCCCCTCTGTGGTTGCCTGAAGACTCCTTCTGCTGTCACAAAATTCAATAATTTGCTGTCCTGCTTCATTTCTTGATCCTAGGCCAAATTCTCCTATAATCTTTGCTTCTGCTCTGTTTCCTACTTGCATTCGCGTCACCTATAATTACCAACATGTCCTGTTTTTATGTGTGATCAATTTCCTTCTGGACTCAGGAACATAATACAGTGAGCCTGCGCTATACGTGGACTCGTTATAGGCATTATGCCCACCCGGGAAATAGGGAAGGCACAGTGTGTGCATGTGGCACATGCACCCACAGCAGGTACAAGCCTCATTATATCCAACGGGGCTCGCGAATGGCATGCGGGTGCATGGTGTGCACACGTGCACCCGTGGCAAGCACAAGTCTCATTGATATAATGGGGCTCGAGCATATGCGTTTTTGTTTTATGTGGCGGGGGGGGGGGTCTGGAACAGATCCCCTACATAAAACTAGGGCTCACTGTATATTTCAATTTCTTCCTCTTTTTCTTTGTAGTTGGAATATAAACTTGGATTCTGGTTATACTGATATGTTTTCCCTGAAGT
Organism: Urosaurus nigricauda; assembly: GCA_034509955.1. Classification (NCBI taxonomy): domain Eukaryota; kingdom Metazoa; phylum Chordata; class Lepidosauria; order Squamata; family Phrynosomatidae; genus Urosaurus; species Urosaurus nigricauda. The sequence goes on along the minus strand of JAOEGL010000002.1, from coordinate 45,339,445 downwards.
CTTATTGATGTGATTTGGTCATATCCTATAATATGTGTTGTGTATAATATGTATTCCTGTGTGTTGTGCAGCTTTGGACTTTCCTTTTAACTCTGAGAACATCAGCAGTTGACTGTTCTTTTGCCTTGAATCCAGCTCCTTCATTAGCCACAGCACAATTCAATTCAATTCAATTCTTTATTACAGTCCAGAGACCCAATAAAATCAATTTACAACATATAAAATAAAATAATAATAATAATAAATCTTTATTTATATACCGCCCTTCCAATGATCAGGGCGGTGTACACATACAAAAATTAAAACATATACAAAAGTTAAAAACAATCATTCAGAAAACAATCCAACAACCTCGGTCCAAGGGGTAGCGGTGTTCCGATCCAAGTCATATGGGGGAAGAATAGCAGCGGGGGAGAATCAGGGGTAGGCCTGCTCAAATAGATACATTTTTAACCCCTTCTAAAACTGGATAAAGGAGGCGGCCAGGCGGAGCTCCATGGGCAATGAGTTCCAGAGGCTCAGGGCAGCGATAGAAAATGCCCTCTTTCTAGTGGTTGACAATCTGGCCTCTGGAACTTTAAGTAATAGTTGCTCAGTAGATCTAAGTGTGCGGGGCGGATTATGTGAGGAGAGACGGTCCTTCAGGTACTCTGGGCCCAAGCCATTTAGGGCTTTATAGGTAATAACCAGCACTTTGTACTGAGCCCGGAAGTGAATAGGCAGCCAATGGAGATCTTTTAATACCGGTGTTATATGGCAGGCCCTGGGAACCCCAGTGACCAGCCGTGCTGCCATATTCTGCACCAGTTGTAGCTTCCGAGTGTGGTACAGAGGCTGCCCCATGTAGAGCACATTGCAGAAATCCAATCGAGAGGTTACCAGAGCATGTACTACAGTTTCAAGGTCCCTCCGGTCCAGGTAGGGGCGCAGCTGGCGTAACAGCCGAAGCTGAAAACAGGTGCTCTTGACCGTCGCATCCACCTGAGAAGTGAGATGGAGCGACGAATCAAGGAGCACCCCCAAGCTGCGTACAGTGTCCTTTACGGGAAGCGTGAGCTCACTCAGAACAGGTGGAATCACCTCCATACCTGGGCCGGGAGAGCCTATCACGAGTACTTCCGTTTTATCTGGATTCAGGCTGAGTCTGTTTTCCCTCATCCAGTCCATTACCGATTCCAGACAGGCCACGAGAGGAGCGACACCTTCCCTGGTCACTGCATCAGTCGGAGACATAGAGAAGACTATTTGGGTGTCATCAGCGTACTGATTACCCCGCGCCCCATGCCTCTGGATGATCTCTCCCAGCGGTTTCATGTAAATGTTGAAAAGCATGGGGGACAGAATAGCTCCTTGAGGGACCCCAGATTTTAGGGCCCTCTTGTCAGAGCAAACGTCCCCCAGCTGCACCATCTGGAACCTCCCAGAGAGGTAGGACCGGAACCACTGGAGCGCAGTGCCTCCGATTCCCACCTCTGCCAGGCGTTCCAGAAGGATACCATGGTCGATGGTACCGAAAGCCGCTGAGATGTCCAAGAGCACCAGCAGGGACACGCTACCCCTGTCGATGCCCAGACGGAGATCATCGACCAGGGCGACCATAGCAGTCTCAACCCCGTAGCCTGCCCGAAAACCGGTTTGAAATGGATCTAGATAATCCGTTTCATCCAAGATCGATTGAAGCTGGATCGCAACCACCCTCTTGATCACCTTCCCCAAAAATGGCAGCAGCGAAACTGGCCGATAGTTGTTATGAACCAGGCGGTCGAGGGAGGGCTTTTTTAGTATTGGTTTTACGATGGCCAATTTAAGATGTTCTGGAAACCGCCCTTCCCTCAAGGATGTATTGATAATCCGGCGTAATAATGATGTTACAACCGGTCCCCCCTGTGCCACTAGCCACGAGGGGCAGGGATCGAGGGAGCAAGTTGTTTTCCTAACACTTCTAAGGATCTTGTCCACATCCTTGGTACTGACAGACTCAAACTGATCCAGTACAATCGAGTCCACGGAAGCTCTGGACACCTCTGTTCTGGATTCTGCCTTAACACTGGCATCCAGATCTTCGTTTATCCGAGAGATTTTATCCGCGAAGAAGTTGTTAAACTGGTCACAGCAGGCCTTAGTAGGTTCAAGGATCTGGTTCAGGGCAGGAGGGAGCTGAGTTAGCTCCCTCACTACCCTGAACAACTCTGCTGGACGCGACTCCGCAGACGTGACACGGGCAGCATAGAATGAATTCTTAGCTGCTTGTATCGCCTCTCCATAGTCCTCCAAAAGGTGGTCTAGGAGAGCCTTGTCGGATAAACGCTGATGTTTCCGCCAGGCGTGCTCTAGCCGTCGCAGAACCCGCTTCTTGGCCCGGAGATCTTCCGTGTACCAGGGCTTCTTTTTGGAAGCAGGCCTGAGAGGGCGCTTGGGAGCGATACTGTGTATAGCCCTGGACAGATCCGTATCCCAGATGTTAACTAGGGCATCAACAGTGTCGCCGTCACTTCCAACCATATGTCCCTCTAGGGCTTCTTGGAACCTATCGGGTTCCATCAGCCTTCGAGGGTGGACCATTCGAATAGGTCCGCCACCCCCAGGGGGGATCTGGGTTGATGCCTTAATGCTTGCCTCTACCAAGAAATGATCTGTCCATGACAGGGCCGAAATATTAGTAATTTCAGCCCATGGAATTTCCATGTCCGTGCAGAAAACCTAATCGAGTGTATTCCCCGCAAAATGCGTTGGACCCGTAACTAGCTGAGACAGGCCCATGGCTGTCATGGTATCCATGAATTCCCGAGCCGCACCGGATGGAACATCATTGGCCACAAAGGGGATGGTGAATTCTCCCAGGACTAAGAGCCTGGGAGACTCCAGCACCAGCTCCAAGACCAACTGTGTCAGCTCGTTAAGGGAATCTGTTAGCGCACGGGGTGGCCGGTAGACCAACAGAATCCCTAGACTGTCTCTAACCTTCAGGGTCAGGTAAATACACTCGATATAGGAAGTCTGACAAACATGGTTCCTGGTTAGAGACAAGGTGTTTTTATGCACCAAGGCAACACCCCCCCCCCGCCCACCTAACCTGTTCTGGTTCTTCACCGAGTACCCGGAAGAGAGGGCCTGAGCCCACACAGCATCCCCTTCAGGCCCAAGCCAGGTCTCGGTTATGCAAGCCAGGTCACAGTTGTTATCCTCTATCAGATCGTGTAGGATGTGGGTCTTGTTCTTGATGGACCTGGCATTGCACAGGAGCAGAGACAGGGTTTGTGGTACGGCTGGAGTGACCCTCAGGTCCCTTTGGTTAGGAGAAGGACTGGAAGGAGAGATAGAGAGTAAGCATCGATCTCGCCTTCCCTTGTAACACTGGTCCATACTCCTACCGCCATACCTCCCCCTGCCCCACACAACTTGAATAGGGGCCCCGCTCATATCAAGGGAGTTACCCTCTACCTCCCCAACCAATCCTCCTCCCATATCCATAACCCCCCCTCCCCCCAGAAAGCAACAATAGCAGCAGAGAGAAGATACCCCAGTCATTCTCTGCTACTTGCTTGCAGGGGGGGGGGGGGAATCCTTCCCCAGTGGCTTGGGAGGGAAAAAGCTCTGACGTCCCTCAGGGTCAGGAAGGTTATAGGGGAGGCTGCTCTCACCAGCCCCTCCTCCTCCTCCTCTCCTTAAGGTACCCGGCTCCAGGCAGCTGCAGAGGTAAAGTCCTCCTCCTGATGAACAATTAGTCACATAGCACTATTCAGAGTTGTCCTCTGCTCTACCCAGTAGCTCATTGAGTGCCTTCTGACCTGGGAGTCAGTGAGACTCAATGAACAGTCTTTTGGCACTGTCTCTTGTTTCATTTTGGATTGTCTCATCATAGGGATTTCATGGTAAAAGACATTCAAAAGAGGTTTACCGTGCCTCCTTCTGTGCAGTTCTAATAAGAGTTAGCTAACTGTCACTGGCATTGTCTCTGAGAGATCCTTCATCAACATCACTCCCCACTACTGCTGCTGCCCAGTAGTTGTTTGGCACATCTGGCTGATCAGGAAAAGCCTGCCTGACAGTCCTACCAGCAGCACTGCATAGCATCAGCGTAATCTCTTGCTTCACAAGAGCACACAATCCCACCTGCCAGAAAGAAAATGTACATGTGCTTGCTTTTGAACTGTTATTACCTTTCAAAAGTGCTTTAGCTTTGCAACTTTGTAAATTGTTTAATATGATTGTAGTCTATTTTTATGGTTTGAAATTTTAAACTGTTTTCAGCTATTTAAATTGATTTTGCTTGTACAGTACCCTGAGCTCCCACGTAATAGAGTGTGATATAAATATCCAAATAAATAAATAATGGTTTCCCACCTGAGATTCTTACAATGAGAGTTTTTCTGGAGGTATTTCAGCAGATGTTGGGTAGCCATTGGTCAAGCATGCTGCAGTTGCAACCTACACTGATTCCTTGTCTTCCAGAGTTAACAACTTACATTGTAAAAGAGAGAAAGAACAACACACATGGCCCTCTATTTTTCCCTTTCTATTAGTATACGGTGATTTCTTCCAAAACTGTTATAAGCCCTGCCAGGTTCCAGAGGTGCATTTTTGTGTGTGTGTTGGCATATGTGTCTCAAAGTTGCCTGTATGGCAATCCTATGAATTTCAGTTTGGGATTTGGAAAAGCAGTGAGAAAGAATCAGGCTGGGGAAAGGATTAAGCACCTCCTCCTTCCTGCATCTCTTTTTAAAATAATTCCCGCCCGAACCTGTTTTTCTTGACAGTTAAGAGTGTTGTTGTTGTTGCATGTCTTCAAGTCATTTCTGACTTATCGTAACCATAAGGCAAATCTATCACTAGATTTTCTTGGCTGAATTTGTTCAGAGGAGACTTGACTTTCCCCTCCTTGGCTGAATTTGTTCAGAGGAGACTTGACTTTCTCTTCCTCGGAGGTTGAGAGTGTGAGACTTGCCCAAGATCACTCAGTGGGATTCCATGGCTGAGTAGAAATTCAAACACTGGTCTCTCAGTGTCCTAGTCCAACACTTAAACCACTGTTTAATGCATATTGCAGCCTTTGTTGTCAGATCAATAGAAATATGGTGTTCATCTGAAAAGATACTGGTACATGTAGACAAAAATATGATTATATGTTTTTAAAACATCTGGATTGTGATATTCTAGACTGTGATATTTAACAAAGGCTCTTTTCATCTTCCCATTGTCAAATATTAGTGGGTGGGTGGTTAGACAGACAGACAGAAATTTCATTTAATCTCTTTCTAATTTTTTTCTAATTTAGATAATATTCTGAATAACCCTGGTGTTCAATTCAAAAACAGAGAAGATGGAGGAAACCATAGAGCTTTCACCTGACGGAAATTCTCTGATAAAGGCTGTTTATCACAGAAGACTGCGTCTCACAAGATTGTTATTAGAAGGTGGAGCCTATATCAATGAAAGCAATGACCGTGGTGAAACTCCTTTAATGGTTGCTTGTAAGACAAACCATGTGGACCACCAGAGTGTCAGCAAAGTAAAAATGGTTAAATATCTTCTAGAAAATAAAGCAGATCCAAACATCCAGGACAAAACTGGGAAGACAGCCTTGATGCATGCCTGCCTGCAGAAAGCTGGCCCTGAAATCATTTCTTTGCTACTTAAAAGTGGGGCAGATGTAAGTTTGCAAGATCATTCTGGCAACTCAGTTCTTGTTTACTCGGTGAACTCAGAAGATAAAGAAACCCTGAAAGTTCTTTTAGATGCTTGCAAAGCAAAAGGAAAAGAAGTGATAATCATTACAAAAGACAGATCTCCATCTGGAAAACAAAGAACTAGGCAATATTTAAATGTACCTCCACTCGATAATGATGAATGTCAGTCTCCAGGTTCTTGCACTTCTCCATCAGATGTAGAAGTTAAAACATCTCCATCTCCATCCACAAATTCAAATCAAAGAGAAAATGCTCTCTTTAACTTTAAAGAGACTAGTTATCCTGGAAGAAAGGAAGATTCACCTGAGCCACTCTCTCCTTCAAGGAAAACACACACAGGACCTCAAGGGCAGCATGTGTACTCTGAACCCTGGATGAAGACTACTTCAATATCAGAACAGAATCAAATATCATCTTTACATGAAGAGCTTCAGGATATAACTCCTGAAGAAGAACTGTGTCTTAAAATTAATAGTCTAGCCCTGTCTAAGAGGTTTATCACTAGACATCACAGCATTGATATAAAGGATACCCTTAATTTCTTGAAAAACTTTGAGCAAACTGCCTCAAGAAAAATGTCATGTGATGAGATAAATTCTCATTTGTTATTTGGTGAGCCAAATCAAAGTGAAGTTCCTGTTGAGCAGAATCCAGATTCAGCTCAAACAAGTTTTGTATCCACACTGAAAAACATTGTACAAAGGAGAAATCTGGGGGCAAATCACTACAGTTCTGATTCACAGTTAACAACTAGCTTAGGCCCCCTTACAGAAGATAGCAAATTGCTTCTTGGGAAAAGAAAGCTTCTCTCCCCATCCCCATCACTGTCATCTAGTTCCAGAGAACTGATTGAAAACATGCCTCCTACTTTCTTGAGTAGGAGAAATCATGCTATTTTAGAGAGACGGGGATCAGATCACAGCGCCTTGGCTAGGCCTGGTTTTCTCCCTCCCTTAAATGTGAACCCTCATCCCCCCATTCCTGACATCTACAAGATCAATGCAACGTATTCTTGTGGACAAAAACCTCTAATCCCAACAGCACCTGCTTACCCTAAAGATTTTAAAAGTAAGACTCTCTTAACAAGGAGACAGTCATTACAAACTGAGCAGATAAAGCAGCTAGTGAATTTTTAGCTGATTAGAAGGAAACAACAGTAAATGGCATTCTAACAACCTGACTCTTCTGGAGTATGAGAATTGACTGCACAAGCCTCTGAGTAACAATGATGTAGCAGCTCCATTTCTCTGACTCAGTCACAAATGTTTTTCTTGAGCTTCAGCTGTGAAAAAGTTGTGTTGTTTTTTTTTGTTGGTTGCAGATAAAATATGGTGCAAAATATTGCTGCCTTCATCATCACTTTCATAATAAGAAAGTATGGATATGATTCTCCATGTTCTGCACAGAGAATATAAATTATTTTTTTAATGAGGCAAGACTCTGATGAGGCAAAGTCTTGAGTCTGCAGATACTAAGCTGTATCTTTGATGAGACTACTGGTGTTTTAACTGCAGTGTGTAACTATATTTCAATAGCTATTGAATGACTAAGCTTTGTGCAGTGCAATAATGGGGCAGATAAAAAAAAAAAACAGTATGTAGTTGAGTATATTTAAGCCCTTGAATTCAATAGGCTTAGTCATGCCTCACTGTGGCTAGTGTCTATTATTCTTATATCAAACTATACTTTTTAAAAAGGGTTATAGAAATCTTTGTAAAGGTGAATGCACACTGAGAAAAAAATAGATTTAGCAACAATTTTTAAAGGTGGAATGTATGAACAATAGAAAGTATAGCAGTGTATAAAAAAACAATTGTTTAATCTAGTTGATAACAAATGGAAGATATGGTTTAAAATCCAAAATACTTTTCCAGCTTTACAAAGCAAATTTCCTCCTATCTACTTCACTGAAGCTTTTGATGTTAATCTATGTAAAATATTTATTTAAATTAAAAAAACAAACTGTGGAGTTATGAAAGTCATCCAGAGCTGCATTACACTATTATTTATTTACAATATATTTCAGCTGTTGTTGTTAGCATTCAGACTTTTTTTTCCTGATTATGCTCTTTGACATTACAAACAAATAGGATCTGAGGGCTGGCAAAAACCTTACGTTTTTGATTAAGATGATGATCATGTGTTCTTGTAGTGGTAGAAGCATAAAATTATTTATTAGGCCCAGTGCACTTTGATTATGTTATTAGTGAAGGACACTGTAAGAAAAAGTGTTCTGGACTGTATCCAAGTATGTTATTGTGTTAGTATAAAGCAAATTGTGCCAGTGATTTTGCATTTTCACAGTTAGCACAAGAGCGGTATCAGAAGAGGTGATTGCCATTGGTTGTGGAAGTGGTTGTATAAACTCTTGTGCAGTTCTTTTGCAGAACGTCTTGGACAACAGTGTAAACCAGAACAACTGCACCAGCTGAGATTTTCTCTTCACTAGTGTTAATTGGATTTAAACCTCTGTATTTATCAAGAGCACTTGGAAACCCACAGTTTAGTGTGTTCCTAACCAAGATTTAATCAAAATACATTGGGCTTTGTCTTCTTTATTCTTGTCATTTATTCTCTTCTCCCTTTCTCCTTTCTCTTATAAAGCCTTAAAATTAAACATTCAGACATTGTTGGTGTGGAAGAAGATGAGAAAAGGCACAAATGAGATGCAAAGTGGGGGGTATGAGGTCACTCAGGCTGCATTGTCCTCTGCCTCTTGTGCATTACCTAGATCCGTGATAGCAAACCTATGCCACATGTGCCAGAGATGGCACTTGAAGCCATTTTTAGGGTACGCAAAGGGCTGTGGGAAAGGTGTTCACCTGTTCCTCCTCTTTCCATCTGTCCCAGGCCATCAGCTGTCTTTGGATAGGCAGCTGAAAGCCCAGGAGGGTGTGATGAGAGGAGGAGGAGAAACAGGTGCACATCGGTTCCTCCTTTTCCCAGCTGTTCTGGACCTTCAGCTGTCTCTGGAGTGGCAAGTAAAGGTGCGCACCTGCTCCTCCTCCCCCCCCCCGGGCTTTCATCTGTCTCCGGGGAAGTCCCGCCCCCAGAAGTCCCATCCCCCAAATGTCCCATCCCCCAAATGTCCCACCCCCAGCATTGGCTGACCCAGTGTGGGAACATCGTTGAGTTTGGGCACTCAGTTTCTAGGTTTGCCATCACTGACTTACATGTTCTGCTTGTTTGTGTGGAGGCTATTTTAGTACGATTTCCCTCTGTGTGCGTCTCTGTGTAGGCTGGAGTGACTGGCTTGTATTTTATTTTGAGTTGTATGGTAGAAAAGACTACAGACTCCTGGAGACCAAAGGCATCTGTCATGAGAATGTAGCATGAGTAGTGATACACACATACATAGTACATACATAGAGTACATATTGGGGACTGTAGAGAGAAATTCCTCTCATGGTCCTTTGATGTATATCTGCAGTGATTATTATATAAAAAAGAACAGTGTATATAAACTCACTCACTCCCTTCTTGGTTGCTATTATTCAGGAACCTTGCTAGTTCTAGAAACCTAGTCACATCAGTGAAGTCAGGATGAGTATCTTGCCCAGGAAGGGGATATTTGTTCAGAGGCATACCAATATTTTCACTGCCGGAGTATGAAGGTGTTTTTTCTTTCATATGGACAAGTCTTCATAGATTGTGGCAGGTGCTTTTTATATTTATTCCATCTTTTGCAAGTCCTATAGATGCATCCTGTGAAAAACAGCATTGCTGTTTACTTGTCTTTTATAGAGGTGGGAAAGGGAGCTGATGTTGTAAATGTCAGACTTAATTGTATGAGCACTTTTCCTGAGAAGTGGCATTTATCATATCTCTGTAGTCAGTGATAACTGGCATTATGTGGTTCATTTAAAATGCCTGAAGCTTTTTGAATCTCCCTCTATTCCCTACAGTTAACCAGTATTTTTTTTTTCTCACTTTCCACTAGCAATATTCAGTTCTATGTTGTTTGTAACACTTACGAGATTCACTTACATCAAGATAGTAATTCCCTCTTAAATAATGAATCTATTTTATAGTGGTTAATGTACAACTATACTGCTTACACTGACTTGTACAAACCACATTCTCACTATCCAGATTCCGTTTTAACCAGTGTTTCTTCCAAAAGCAACAAAGAATTTTCTGACATCATCTGACTAATACATTTTTAAACATTTTATTTGTGAGCCAAGACCCACCTTGCCATAATAAAATTGGTTAGTCATTATGGTGCAACAGATTCTGGTGTTTTGTTTTGTTTTTAAATGGATTTTGCTGCAGTAGACTGCAGAGAGCTCCCCTTCTGGAAAAAGTTTTGCCCATTATTTTTTCCAGATAGTCAATTGCCCACTGTGTCATGTTTCTTGCTCCCAATTCCTCACCACATAATTTTCTTACTTCCTTGCAGATGAAGAGCATTGTGGGAATTATGTTCAAGAGACAGTCAGATATATATGTCTCCCCAATGTACAGGTTTTCATAAAGGACAGAAAGTGTAATGCAGTTAACCATCAAATATCTATTTGTCCCACGGCCTAAATGCCCTAATGCATCAGATATCATCTGATCTTGGAAGCTAAGCAAGAACAGCCCTGCTTAGTACTTGAATGGGAAACCAGCAACCAATACCAGGTGCCATAGGCTATATTTCAGATGACAGAACTGGCAAAAGCCCCTCCAAGTATTCCTTGCCCAAAAAAAACCCTATGAAATTCAAGGGGTTGACAGAAATTGACATGAAACCTGAAGGCACACACACACCTGTTTGTCCTACAATAGTGAAAGTCAGAAAGAATTCTGTGAAATTCATTAAGAATTTGTGAGGTAAATTTGGGAGTGAAGCAGCAGATACTAGTATATATCCAAAGAGGTTTATTGTTACTAATTTTACACTGAAACTCTATTCTCTTAATTAAGCAATGTGGGACCTGCAAAACAAAAACGAATAAAAGACAATAAATTTTTAATTTGCTAACAGAGAGTGATGTCTAACTGCTGCAGGTATTTCCTGTTTACTTAATTTTTAACACTGTTGTGCATTCTTTATTTCAAAACAATTCTAGCAGGCATCACAGTTTAATTGTATCTCGTATTTTAAAAAGTGGATGGATAAAACAGAATTTTTTAAGTAATGAAAGTTATGAAACAACAAAAGAGAAATCCACAACATGGAAAAGACACATTTGTGTACTGCAGCTCCCAGAATCCCTCATCTAGCATGACCAGTAGCCATGAAAGATGGGAGATTCTGGCAGCAGTTGTACACAAATTCAATATTTCTATGATTTTGCCAATTCTTTTTTAAAGTGTTTTAAATAATTGTATTGGAAAATGATCCCTGTGCCCATTATAGAACCATAAAATTGTATGGCTGGATGGATACAACATGTGGATGCAGGGCCCTGACTTCCCCCACAAGCCAGCACAAAGTACCAGTCTGTACAGGACCTAAGTCTGTCAGCTTTTCAAGGTAATAACCCAAATATTACATTCAACTCCCTCAAGTCATCTGTATAATTTTGCTTGAAATGTTAATAAAGCAATTACATTCAGGCAATCTGTCTGTTTACAGAAATAAGGAGCTATCAACACTGTAAGAGAAATAAGAACTGAACTGGTAATGTCAGAAGCAGCATTATTATGCCTGAGGAAAGACTGTACAGTATCAAATCTTTTTATAACTATTAGTTTCCTTTATGTATTCTCTAAGGCACACAGTCACTGGTAATATGAAACAGATAACACGTATCTATAAGGACAACATTCTTCAGTTTCCAAACACAGTCTAGCTTTGTATCAGAGTTCTGTGAGATAACATACAGTACGTTTTATGGAAGTATAAAAATCAATCCATTCCAATGACAACAAAGATGGTGATTAAAAATGTGTGGATAAGGGAGAAAACAAAACAAAACCACTTAATGTCCAGGCAAAGATGAGTTGCATTTTAAGTGGACAGATACTACATTTGGCCTCTGTAAATATTGTATTTTTAAAAAACAGGTCCTAAGTGCTGAAAGAGAATATGGGTTTAAGACATAAACATAAAAGACAATGGCATTTTAAAATTTTATTTATTTATGCAATTTATATCTTGCCTATCTTCCAAAATGGGATTCAAGGCAGCTTACAATAATTTAAAAAGATTGCTTTCAACACAGCACTAATAGAAGGAATAATGAAACTAAAAGTTCCTGTGACATCATTGCAGTGCTAATGAGCTGTTACAGGTAGAAGAATATGTCTGACAGCTCTAAATTTTGAAATATTGTGTTATCGACAAAAGTTAACACAATACTCTAACATTTCATTCTGTCCATGTTAATATTTTGTTTTACTTTCCACTTTTGCAATACAGTATTTCTTTTGAGTCTCATGAACTTCAAATGAAACAGCTTACTGTAAAACACAACTGGTGCACATATATTCCTGCTTACCTAGACCACAGACAACTGGAATCTGAAACCAAATCTACATATCAAATTATTTTTTGTTATGTTTGGAGAGGAAATTTTATTCTTAATTGTTTTTATCAGTTGGTGCAGACAGAGTTGTCCTGATGCCAGAAAGTTAAATATATATATTAAAAAATAGGAAGAGAAGAGAAGGGGGGAATGTGGCAGCACCTCTAAGACTAACTGGTTTTTATTTTAGCATAATCTTTTGTGGATATTAACCGAATTAACAGTTCTGGGATAGACTGTAATAGAACCCAGAAAATTGCAAACTATGTCCCTTGCCCTAAATTTCCAAAGGACTGGGTGAGATGGTAGAGGTCTTTCAGATCTTTACAGTGGTCTTTCAGATCTTTGCAGTTAGTATTGATTTGTGAATATTCATCACCTTGTATTAAGGCAGCAAAGGGTGAGTCAGGGGCAGCAAGATTATGTCCACTTTGAAAATTATCCTCTGCTTCCAAAGCTAATGTCTACAGATCAATGTATTGATGTGCTGGATCTTTGAACACTGGCTAATACTGGGGAAGGGAAATGGGATAATATTACTGTGTTTTCCAGTTCCCCTGCCCCAATATTAGCCAGTTCCCAAATCTGCTCTAAAGGGCAGGAAGATACTATGAAAGAATGGGTCAGTTAAGCAGCCCACTTGGTGAAAAATTGGCCTCCCTCCCAGCTGTGAATAGAAAGCTCTCCTAAACTGAAACATCTCATGTGAATCCCTTCTCCTTTTATTTGCAGAAGGGCTATCAATGATCAGAGCTTGCAAAAATAAATTTTGTTGGACCACACTTGGAGAATCCCACAACCAATGGCTATACTAGCTGAGGGGATTCAGGAAGCTGTATCCTTAAACAATAACAAGCTGTACTCTGGATCCAAGTTATAGTATCAGACAGTGCTCTTGAAAGGCAGGACTGTGAGTCCCTTTTTGTTTGTTTATAGCATTTATATCACTTTTTACATGCAAATGCACTTCAGGATTACTTACAATACTAAGCAAATACTCAATTAAACAAAATTAATAGTAAAACTGAAGAATAAATAAAGTTACTATACACGCACACCAGCAGGAAAAAAAAACTCACTGTATTTCCTCAGATCAAAAGACCCGAAATGTCCTGCCCCCAAATAGCCTTAACTTGATGCTTGAACGCTAGCAACAGCATGTATTTCATCTTGAAGAGACTTCCAGAGCTTTAGGGCCACTATGAAAAACACCTTAGTAATGCTGCCAAAGGTTATATTAGTATGTTAAGAGTGATGTAATTCCACAAAATTGTAAGCAACAATAACAAAATTCTTAGGAAACCAAAATTGTAGCAACCACACACAAGGGTAAAGTGAAACAATTTAAAGAAATCTTCAGGGGCAGGAAGCTCTAATTTGAGAGTGAGTGTGGCAAAAACAGCTCAGTGAGGACTCAAGATAAATTTTAAGTGCCCAGCGAATGCTGAACTGTTGGAGTGGAGAGAGAGAAAGAAACACAGGAGAGGAGAGAGGGTGACAACCTCAACAGGAATTTCACAGTGCAACATTTTGTCACAAATCCCTCTTCTTTTTAGTACTGGTCAGCTTTCATCAACAAAAAATATTCATCAGTGTCATCACGGTTGAGATCACTAGATGCATAGCACTGAAGACCAGAGAACATTACAATAAGGAAGCAGAATTGAAGAAAACCACTCTTAGAAAATATTGGTAGCGGAGACAAAACAAAACAAAAAAGGAGATATAGGTTGTACTACTGGTGAAGAAACATGGGATCAACAGTCAATGAGACTTTCAATCAAATCAAACTCAACAAAAAATAGCAAACATGGGTTAAAGCTCCTTTGCTGTTGATCTTAATACTCCTGATAGACTATCCCATATAAATAAAAAGTATTTTAATATGTTTGAGTTTTTTTTTCACAGATGGTGATTTACTTTAGTGGTCTGACCCATTAATATACCATTTGGAGGACAAAAGCTTTGATGAAATCCGCATCATTATGCAACAGTGTCTTCAGATCTCCTGATATTTACTTGTGAGAATAAGAAGAAGAAGAAGAAGAAGAAGAAGAAGAAGAAGAAGAAGATTTATTTGTATGTCCCGCCTTTCCTTCAGATCAAGGCGGGATTACAGCAATTATAATACACACAATACAATCAACAAGGTAATAAAATTAGAAAACCTAATACTTTAAAATGTAAACATATACCATATCAGCAAATTTAATAACATCACCTATGTGAACATCAGTTTAACTAATGCAATACAATAACAAAAAATGATTCACCATATGCACATAATCAATCAATTATAGTTGCAATACAATTACAATAAACATAGGTCAATAATTACAGTTACAATACAGTTACAATAGCATAGGTCAATCAATTATAAATCCTCGATTCCTCCGCTGGGCGGGAAAGGTGCTCTGGTGCTGATGCTACTGGAGGGGGGAAGCTCCCACTGGTGCTCCACCCCTCCAGATGTTCCGGCGCTGGCACTGCTGGGGGGGGGGGAAGTCCGGCAGGCCAGCCTTTGGAGCGCCGCTCCCACCGGTGCTCTGCGGCTCCAGAAGTCCTCCGCATGACTTGCTAATGGTCAGTGGCAATGGAGTTCAGAATAAACCTTGTTGTGTAAAGACCTGGAGCTATATCACTCTACACAGTTATAACACTATGATTCCACTTTAACTGCATCCTACAGAATCCTGGGGTTTGTACTTTGGTGAGGCACTAGAGCTCCTTAAATTGCAGATCTCAGGATTTCATAAGATGTTGCCATGAAAGTTAAAGTGGAGTTTTTCATTTTCATTTTTCATTTAGAGTATTTATAGTGCTGTACCTGAACTAAAAGAGCCCCTGGTTATATTTTTGTGCCTAACAGTAAAGTAAATAATTGTCCAGAACTGGAGACAGTGATAAACGTTTCAAGAAATAAAGTTTAGACTTTAGACTTCATGAAGAAACTCATGTCTCAGGTTAAGGCTTTAAGAAATAATCAAAACTACTTGCACATTTTTAAAGATATGTTTTTTAGTTATTTCTTATACCAATCTTAATAATTATGTTACCCCTATCTCCAGCCCAGCATCCCAGAAACACCTATGACACACTGCCTTGATATAAAATTCAATTTCATATTTGTACTGACTAACATCATCCTACTTATGCTGTGTAAAGGTGAAAAGGTCAATGTTTTCCCTTGACACAATTATCTAGTCATATCTGACTATAGGGGCAGTGCTCATCTCCATTACTAAGCCTATATTGTTTAGGGAAGCGTTCCCAGGATTGTGCCATCAGCCCCAGGATGCCTCCTTTTAACTATGTATTAAGAAGCCGAGCCCTCCCTCCAGTCCATCTGCCTTGGTCCAGGCCCCAGAGGGAGAGAAGAACCACTGGACCTCCCCCTTTCCCACCACCTTTCCCTTCTCCTTTTGTGTTGTCTCTTTTAGATCGTAAGCCTGAGGGCAGGGAACCATCTAATTATAAGATTGTATGTACAGCATTGTGTAAATTTACAGCGCTATATAAATAAAGGTTAATAATAAGCTGAAGGAGCCAACCTTGTCAGAGATGATTCCATGATCATGTGGCCAGCATGATTGCTATTACCTTCTCACCAAAGTGGTACCTATTTATCTATTTGCACTTTGCATGCTTTCAAACTGCAAGATGCTGGGACTAGTGACAGGAGCTAACTCTGTCACACAGGCACTTGGGTCTCAACCCGCTGACCTGCCAATCTTGCAGTCATCAGAGTTAGTGTCTTAACTGCTGAGCCACCATGGTACTTTTGTCTTTATAGATGTGCTCTTATTCCCTGTTATGTTAAAACTGAAAAGATTAAATTCAAAAACTAATTACAAAAGAACAGTAAATGCTGTTAAAATATGTGTTTTCCCAAATGCACCTTGCAAGTAAACCTCGAGTACTTTAAGGAATGGTTTATTATCACTTGTGTTTTTATAGACAAGGTCAATTGACAGTAATCGCCTTTTCAAAAAGCCTGCTGTAAACCCTTCAGGTCTGCATCCATGCCTGAGGAAGGTCAACTTGACTTTGACTTTAGGTGATCATAACATCCTGTGGATGTTAACTTAAGCATAACAGTTGAATGCAACAAGTTATATATACCTATTTCATACCAGAACTGTGTTGTCCAGAAGGTTCTTTGTGTTGATCTTAATGTTATGTGTCCTCAAGTTGACTCTAATTTATGGCAATCCTATCATTTCTGGGCCACATGTACTCAGAGATATGCTGTTTTCTTATTCTATGGCTGAGAGGATGATTTGTGCAAGGTCATCCTATGGGTTTCCATGGCTAAGTGTGATTCAAGCCTGAAGGTCCTAGTTCAACACTCACAGCACTGCACCACACTGGATCACAAGTTAATCCCCCCTCCTAAATTAGTTAAATTTTCAAGATCAAACATCCTTTAACTACAGATTCATTTTTTCTAGGAATTTCAGGGCACTGATGAAAGATGTAGATGTTAGGAAACAACAACAACCCTCAGTTTCTTGGGAGCACTGGGGGACCTGCTGGTTACGGGTTCAAGTCAGCTATTAATTATATTAGCTATGTGGCTACCCTTGTACTGCAAATGATATAAAGCTATAGGGAGGACCTTGTGGCCTTCCAGATAATGGACACTAGACCTCATCAGCCCTTACCAGCCTGGGAACAATGGTGAGGCATGATAAGTGCAGTACTTCTATATTTGAAAGTTCATAATATGCCATCCTCTATTAATATTTTGGATAAGGAGACTACTACTTATAAAAAGCTGACTGTGGAATACCATAGAAGAGAGCAGAAGGCTTTTCAAATGCTGTAGCTAGTGACCTCAGGAGGGCTGAATGGAACTTCTGTAAGTTTTTTCTCCTTAATATGAGAAGCTAAACTCTGTAAAGAGGATAGGTATGTCTTGAAAACAAGACACAATACACAATTTTCAATAATTATGTTTTGATTAAATAATTATATATATATATATATATATATATATTAAAATATACTGGATGTCTAAATTGCCTTGTTGTTTAGATTATTCTTGCCGAAACTTTCACCTCCACCCTTCTCCACATAAATCCCAATACCATCCACACCTGAGGGAAGGGAATTTGGAAAGACTTGAGAGCAGTCATAGAATGAAGGGGAAGCAATAAAAGGCCCATTCTATTAACATGAATCGTTCAAAGAAGGATAGGTATGTGAGAATTTTCTTGGTGCATTCTGCTAGCAGTTGCACTTTGCTAGGGTCATGCAGCAATGGCAAGGGAAGGTAGATGACTTCTATTGGTTTCAAACAAGTGATTTCTCCAATGCCTGCCATCTTTTATGCTGTGGCTCTAGTCTTTCCCCTCCTACCAGCAATGCAACAAGACGTCTAGTTTTTGCATACAAGCTAAAGTACTTTTTACCAGCAAAGATATGAATATGCTATAATTTATATTCCAATGGCCTTTCTGAATGCAGAATCTTGTGGTTCTGAGATATCATAAAAAACTCTACATTTATCAAAACTATCTCTAATGACGAGCAGATCTTCTACAGAATAGTCATCATGTTTTCCTGTCCAAATGGTCAGGGTATATCTGGAATAAGAGTTACCAAAAATGTATATGTTTGGTTTTACACATGGATATGCACAAACAACTAAAATAACATAAGCAAATACAATACTAATATTTAAGATGGTTATCATTAAATGATTAAAACAGCTCATGCCACAGAAGACTGAAGAGGAAGCACCATCCAATTGGAAAAATTCATTGTTCACAATTTCCCTGAAGAACCATTGTAAATGAAATTATTCAAAACATAATGCTCATCTTTTTAAAAAAATTCTCTTATTTAGGCCATTTCACACAGCTGATTTATCCCACTACTGTTATGTTTTCACATGTTCACGCTCAAAAAAATGGAAGAGTTGAGAAGTTAATTGTTTTTGACAATCTTTCACATGAACCATGGCACATGTCATATGAAGCCAGGAATGAGAATCTTTGTTTCCTTCCCCAACCTCTTCCTGTTGCCCTGGTACACTAGCTATGGAAATTCATTTCTGGCTTGGATTAAGCCAGAAACCCTATACTAATATTCAAAGAATGCATGTGACCTTAAAACAAGGTGGTTCAGAACTCCATCCCAATATCCCATGTTGAGCAGGGTGGTCTGAAGGGAAGATACTTTCAAAATTAAGTTAAAGACTATATTGTTTAGGGAAGCATTTCCAGGATTGTGCCATCTGCCCCAGGATGCCTCCTTTTAACTATGTATTAAGAAGCCAAGCCCTCCCTCCAGTCTATCTGCCTTGGTCCAAGCCTCAGAGGGAGAGAAGAACCACTGGTCTTCATCCCCTTCCCACCACCTTTCCCTTCTCCTTTTGTGTTGTCACTTCTAGATTGTAAGCCTGAGGGCAGGGATCCGTCTAATTATAAGATTGTATGTACAGCACTGTGTAAATTTACAGCGCTATATAAATAAAATAAATAAATAAAAATAATTCTAAATGTATCTGGTTAAGAATCTGGAACTTACTTCTGCATAAACAATGACTGCACTATAAACACCATCTGCATGTATTTTATTATTATGTATTTTAACTATACATTTATAGCAGAAGGGCTGCACAAACTGCAAAAAGATTTCTCCTAACCCCAAAATAGACCACAGAGCCAAAACATAACAAAACTGCTCCCTTCCATTTTAACAAAAAAAGTAGTTTGCTCGCTGATGAAAAAAATAAATGAGAGTTGGGAAGCCCCAAAACACTCTTTGCTTACTTCTGCTTTATAGCAAAATAGCCAATATATTAAATCAGCTCTCTGTTCTACATATAACAATTTCCTTTGAAAGTGAACAAACATGATAAATTAAAATGACTTTTTCATTATGTGTTGCAGAAAAAAAATAAAATCTATTTAAAGAACTGAAGTGATACTGTACTAAAATAAGTAACTGATGTTAAACATACCTATTTGATTGCTGTAATAACCACTGCAATTCAGATATGGACTGGCGTACTAAAGCTGCTCTTACAGGAAATGTTATTAGCTGAGTAAGATCTGTACATATTGCTGCCATCTCCTGCACCATTGCTGAACTATAGCCTAGAAAGAGAACAAACAATACAGCATTCAGCTTCAGTGCAACTTGTTGATATGTAACTTATAATAAAAAATATAAATTTTCACAAAATACCAATATTTTATAAAGTACTACAGTTGACCCACAACATTTGCTCAGATTAGGGCCACAGGACCCCAGCAAAAGTTGAAAATTTGTAAATATCATAAGTCCCCCCCTCCCCCAACATGTATAGTACAGATTCCTGTAATCGGCACTAGCTGTCGTTCACTTTCCCATCTTGCCAGCAGAACATCTCATCCAGATCTTAAACTTATTCCTAGCCCATCAGACTCCTACACACACTCCTCCTTCCCCCTTCCAACATCATCATCCCAAGTGACCACTGTTTGTGGTATGGGAAGCATCAAAGTTGCTACACCTGGAAAGAACATATTTCAGGAGTTCTTTCAACATATGGACAAGACTAACTATGTAAAAGGAAACATAAAGGGAAAGGGATCTGGGGACACAGTACCATGTATCCATCCAATGCCACAGTTAACCCTGGGGACACCGCCACCTGCATTTCATTATTTATTGCAGGGAGGGTTGGACACTACAAAAGAAACTAGTGAATAGCTCCTTGTAGAAGTTCTTTTAAAAAAAAGACACATGGCTGCACAACTCTGACGTATGTGCATGTCATCATCAAGATTCCAGCCAGCATGCATCATAGCCACCTCACATTTCTTTGTATATATAATACTAGGCAGACAAATTACATGGAACTGGAACAACACAAGTAAGCAAATTTGAGTTAAGCATTATCTGTGACTGCATTCAAATATATATTGAATATTCTTACCTTGATTGCACTTTAGACCTAACCATCCAGTTGTCCACCCCAATGATAATGTTACATGTGGAAAAAATGAAGTCACTGTGTCCAGAAATCTCTTTGCATCTACCACATGGTTACTTCCATTTGGTCCAGGGAGAATGTCTGCATTGATCCAAACAGGCTGTCTGAGTTTCATGTCTCCAAGAAGCCTCAGTGATGGATTCACAGCCTCTAGGCTATAAACACAGGGCAATATATTGTAATATATCGGGGTGGGGGTGGGTGGGTTGCATTACACTTTATATTACCTGCAATACTTGAGGTGTAGAAAACTTGTGCCCTTCTAGATGTTGCTGGACTACAATTCCCATATCTCTCACCACTGACAAAGATAGGTGGCAGTTGGATCCAACATCATCTGGAGGGCCAGAAAGTTCCTCATCCCTGCCATACATGCTAGGACCAGATTAGATAATCCTTGTGTGTGTTGTGTACCTTCAAGTTGTTTCCAATTTATGGTGACCCTAAAGCAAACATATCATGGGAGTTTTCTTGGCAAGATTTATTCAGAAGAGGTTTGCCACTGAGGATGACAGCATGTGACTTGTCCAAGGTCATCAGTGGGTTTCATGGCTAAGTGGGCATCGAACCTGGGTCTCTAAAGACGTAGTCCATAGTCATAGTCCAATGCTCAAACCTATATGCCACTCAGTTCTTACATATATGTTAAATTTTAAAAATTAAATGCTGTCCAAAAGTACAGTGTATAAACTCTTTTTAACCAGGTGGTACAGCTGCATCATTTGGTTGTAAGATTTTATATTCTTGCTGGTGTCCCTACTTTACTGTTGCACTCCTTAATTGCCATAGTTAATCACACCTACAGTTTTAATATTGTCAGTGACTCCTTGTACTGCAACTGCATTAGGACAATACGGTATCTTAATAAAAACTCTGCTGTCTGGTTCTGGCCCTGGCTGTATGTTTGAGGCTTGATTAAATAATGAAGATATCTGTAGAAACATAAGATGGGTGTAAGCCAGAAACACCAGGTCTGTGTTACCAAAGTAACACAGGATTACCTGTGTTAGAAAAGTAATGCAGGATAGCAATAACAATAGCAACTGTAATAGCACTTTCATTTCTATATCACTTTATAGTGCAAAACACTCTCTAAGCAGTTTACAATGTGTTAGCCAATTACCCCCAACAAGCTGAGTACTCATTTTACCAACCTATGAAAGGATGGAAGCCTGAGTCAACCTGGAGCCCTACAAAATCAAACTCACGACGTTTTGGCTGCAGTACTGGCATTTAACCACCAGAGGAAAAAGGGCCTATTAGATCATCTCCTCTTTACTGCTCTGCTACTCATTCTTAGAATCATAGAATCATAGAGTTGGAAGAGACCACAAGGGCAATCCAGTCCAACCCCCTGCCATGCAGGAACTCCCAGTCAAAGCATCCCCGACAGATGGCCATCCAGTCTCTGCTTAAAGACCTCCAAGGATGGAGACTCCACTACACTCCGAGGGAGTGTGTTCCACTGTCGAACAGCCCTTACTGTCAGGAAGTTCCTCCTAATGTTGAGGTGGAATCTCTTTTCCTGCAGCTTGCATCCATTGTTCCATGTTCTAGTCTCTGCAGCAGCAGAAAACAAGCTTGCTCCCTCCTCCATATGACATCCTTTCAAATATTTGAACAGGGCTATCTTCTACTCCTCCTTCCACTCATTCCACCACTTATCTCACTATTACTGCACCTCCCTTTTTAGTTACTATTATTCAGTTCCACAATAAAATTCAGATTTCATTTACCTCAAGAGTGGCTAGATATGAGTTTACTGTCTGGACATACATATAGGTTCATTCTCCCTTATCTGGAATTCTGAAATATTAAACACCGGGGGGGGGGGGGGACGACTCTTTTTTCAAGGGTGGCTGAGATAGTGACGCTTTTGCTTTCTCATGGTTCAATGTACACAAACTTTGTTTCATGCACAAAATGATTAAAAATATTGTATTAAATTGCCTTCAGACTATATGTATAAGGTGCATGTGAAACATAAATGAATTTTGTGTTTAGATTGGACCCCATCTCTAGAATATCTCATTATGTACTGTACATATATGCAAACACAGGTATTCCAAAATCCAAAAAAATAAAAATAAAAAATCCAAAACACATATTCTCCCCAGGCATTTCAGATAAGGGAGATTCAACCTGTATAGTTTAACACAACATATGTTGAGGCCAGAACGTAAAATAATTGACTTAACAAAATTACCTTAAGTTTAAGAATTTATCTTAACTGAAATACTTTCTAGCAATGTATCATAAAATACCTTTAAAATATCAAAATAAAGGCAAATTAATTTTGATTCAAACATCTGATGTTTCTAGTGGTATCAACAGTGCCAGCTGGTGGCCATAAGGACTACTAGGACAAGGATGATAAATAGAAAATAAAGTCAGAGTTAACAGGTGATAGAGCTGACCAATGCTAGTTTGTCTTCTTTCTCCTCCATAACAATGATGCTACAGTACAATTCCTTAAATCTAATATTTTAGTATCTAATATCTTAATATCTAAATGAATTGAAGTATACTCAAATAAAGTAAAAGAAGTAATAGTGCCTCTCTATTCTGCTTTGGTGAGGCCCCACCTGGAATACTGTGTCCAGTTCTGGGCACCACAATTCAAAAAGGATGTGGAGAAACTGGAGCGGGTCCAAAGGAGGGCAACTAAGATGGTGAAGGGTCTGGAAACCATGCCCTATGAGGAACGACTTAGAGAGCTGGGGATGTTTAGCCTGGAGAAGAGAAGGTTAAGAGGTGATATGATAGCCCTGTTCAAATATTTGAAGGGATGTCATATTGAGGAGGGAGCAGGCTTGTTTTCTGCTGCTCCAGAGACCAGAACGCGGAGCAATGGATGCAAGCTGCAGGAAAAGAGATTCCACCTCAACATTAGGAGGAACTTCCTGACAGTAAGGGCTGTTCGACGGTGGAACACACTCCCTCGGAGTGTGGTAGAGTCTCCATCCTTGGAGGTCTTTAAGCAGAGGCTGGATAGCCATCTGTCGGGGATGCTTTGACTGGGAGTTCCTGCATGGCAGGGGGTTGGACTGGATGGCCCTTGTGGTCTCTTCCAACTCTATGATTCTATGATTCTATGATTCTATGATTCAAATAAAACAGCACTGAAGAGCAGTCTCTTCCAGGACGGCTATCCAGATGATTTTTAAAACTGTTAATTTTAAACAATGAATTTTAAACGTAGATTGTTTTAATAAACATGTGTCTTGTTCTTTTAAAACAATGTACGGTATATTTTAGCTGATGTTGTTTTCTTAACTGACATATATTTGTTGGTCTGTTGTTGTTCCCCATGGGGAGAGGTGGGTAAGATATCATCATCATCATCATCATCATCATCATCATCAATCATCATTTTCATTCTGTGTTCCTGTTAATCTTTAGGAAGGGACTTGCCTACTAAGTTTTACAACAATTAACTAAGAAGTACAATAAGTAAAGGGATCTTGTAGAATCTTTGAGGCTAACTGAGAGAAAGAAGTTGGTAGCATAAGCTTTCATAGAATTAAGTCTATTTCATCTTGATGACATTAACAATTAATGCCACTTCATGGACTACATCTATGAGATAGTAAGGAAGAAAGAGTGAGCTGGCTGAGCACACTGGGATGAATTGCCACATTTGACCTAATGGACTATCCTGTATTAGGACAATGTATTGCATTTCCCTGCCCATTAGGGGAAAGTGTCATGTATTTGCAATATTGTTATAACACTGTCCAAGATGGTCCTGTAGGACAGTACTCAAAGTGTAATCCTAAATACATTTATTCAGATGTTAAATCCTACCAAATTCAGTGGGGATTTATTCCCTTGTGTTCAGGACTGCAGTTTTAGGACAGAATTTGGTTGATGCATTATGCTACTAGTTGCACTTTTTCAGGTCTACACAGCAGTGGCAAGGGAAGGCAAACAAAATCTGCTGGCTCAAATCATCCAATTTCTCCAATGCCTTAGTTCCTTTATGGGCTGGCCACAGTGGCTACAGCCTCTACCCTCCTTCTACCACTGCCTACAGCAGCACAGTTGTGGTGATCTATTGTACCAACAAATTTCTATCCTTTATTTTACATATTAAAAACATATAAGGTTTTCTTTGATACCTTTTAAAATCAAGCTTGATGCCCTTGTCAGTGGTTTTAATTTCATTTAGCCATTCCTTTAGTGTGTTATCACTACTTGTTTCTGGTGGATGAGCCATAATTGGTTCACTGTCCCCTTCACAAAGAAGGACATCTGCTTCTATCATGTGGGCAGTACCTGTGCATAAACAGAAGAGTAGGAAAAATGTAAATGCTATGATATAAAAAATAATCAAGATAAAAGTTACTGCTTTCTACTGTTAATACAGCAATAGAATTAGTTTAATCCAGGGAAGGAAGAGGACAAAGTATCCAGGAGAAGGAACGACAATCTTTTAAAGTTTCCATTTTACAAAACATGATTATTACTCTTCACTTAGATTGGGGTGAGAATCATTCATGTGGTCCTCCAAGGGGTCATTCACACTATGAAATAATCTGATGTAGAAACCAGGTTATTTCAGCATCTTCCACATTGTGCCCCAAATGCACCCGGCATGGGGGGGGGGGGGGGAGTGGTGAGAAAGTAAGTTTACCTGGTGCATTCAGCATGAGTAACTACCCAAATCTTTCGGGGGGAGGGCAGAGCGATTCTCATCTTCGGTAGTGCAAATGCTGTACCGGATCGATCCAGATCAATGGGGTCCATTCCCAACTATGAGGCACTACCATGCTGATTTGAAAGTGGTGCCAGTGTGAATGCTGGACCCGGTTGCAGAGATTTGATTGCGCTAAACGTAGTGTGGATATCAATTCAGTATTGCATCACTGCACAGATCCGCAACTGCTTGGTACAGTGAGTGTGAATGACCCCAAATGTAGTTGTACTGCAACTCCCAGCATTCCTCATCACTGGCTATTCTGGCCAGGGTTTCCGGGAACTGAATTCCATTAACATGTGGAGGGCCACATGATTTGCACCGCTCATTTAGACAAACTTTGTTCTCCATCCCACTACCTCAACAACGTTAAATGCGAGAAGGAAAATGATGAATTCCACTTTTAAAACATGAATAATGAAAGCTTTACTTTAAAAAGCATCAGATGAGAATTAATTTCACATGTGAGCAGCAAACTGAAAGGAAATCTCATTGTATTCATTTTGTTTACTCTTTCACATCAGTTAAATGATTTTTTCCACCTGTTTGTGTTTTTAAAAGCACACATAATTTGTTGTAGTATACAAAAAGATCTTGTAATATCTTTGAGACCAAAAGAAAGAAGTTGGTAGCATAAGCATTCATAGACTTTAGTCCATTTCATCAGACTGATGGAGTGAACTGTCTAGGAACAATCCTTCATAGCTATGAATGAACAGGTTGTATGTGCGAATAGCAACAGAAACGCAAAATTTGTGGGTTATGGTGATGAGGTGACAAGTTCAGTTTTAATTATGGCTGTTGGGGGACCAAAAACACTGAACCTGTCATCTTATCACCCTACCCACAAGTTTTGCATTTCTATTGCTATTCAGTCACCTGTTGACATATGGAGACCCCATCAATTTCATTGGGTTTTCTTAGGCAAGGAATACTCAGAGGGTTTTTTCTCACTTCCTTCAAAATATAGCCTATGGCACTAGGGATTCATTGACAGTCTCCCATTAAAGTACTAACCAGGGCTAACCCTGCTTATCTTTCAAGATCAGACAGGAGCTGGTATTTTCAGGTTAGGATATTTAGGTCTCATTCACACACAACCTGCTCATTCATAGCTATAAAGGTCTATTCCTAAGCACTTCACCACCAAAAATCAGATGAATTACACTTTAATCTAAGAAAGCTGATGCTACCAACTTCTATCTCACAGTTGGGGGCTATGCAGACCACCCCTGAAGGGTCAGCCTGCAGCTGCCTACATCTTCCCCAGATTGGGGCTGTGGCAACTGTGGCCCCCATCTGGTCTTTCCAGAGAGCAAAAAAGGAGCTACAAAAAGCTGCTCCTTTTTGTGCCCTGGAAAGTGTGAGATAGCAGCAGTGCCATAGTTTTAAGGCACTCTTTTGGCACTGTGTTGTGTAAACACATTGCCAGAGGAGCGCCATGATGCCCTGCACCTTGTGGAGCGATTCATGGTGTCACACTGCCATGGGAGCAGAGTTGGGCCATGCGTCGTATGGACTCCATGCCCCAATTCCGCCCCCAGGCCAGCCTTAATGGCCGGTCTGCACAGCCCCATAGTCTCAAAGATGCTACAAGATCCCTTTGCATGCTGATTCAAAACAACAGGGCTATGTCTTTGAAAAATTTGCTCCACTTTGTCACATACATTATTGTTTTCATCTGTGATAAGCATTCCTCCCCTGCACAGAAATAACAGTTCTTTTAAAAATGTATATCCTGACTTTGGGTGATTCTCCTATTCCTCTGATAACTTCTTGCACTCCATTCCACCCTGTTCAGTGGTGGGGGGACCCTCTGAAGAGACTTGAGTTGGTCTAAGTTAGTGCAGAGGGACTAACTTCATTCCATATGGTGATCTCAAGCCAATTTTCACAGTCCTTGTTTATGATTATGACTATTGTGACTGAGCTATTTCATATTCTAATAACATAATAACATTTTGTCTTCCTGAGTAGATGAAGTTATGGTTACTAGAACTTTAAACAAGGAAGATGGTTAGTATTAATATTTTACTACTAGATTCATAACCAAAGCACATATCATCAGGAATCCATATGGCTTTCATTCGAATTCCAGGGCCTTTACTAAATGATAGAAAAGATCCAGTCAGAATATTTATGCCTGAATGAAAAGGGCTGGCCAAGACATTTGCATCCTAAGGGAAAGATGGCTCCCTCCTAATAATCTGACACACAAAAGCCAAAAGAACTGTAGTTAATTTTACCTTCAAATACATTTTCCAGTAGATACTTACTTTTTATTGCTTCTCTCATTTGTAACTTATTGTTTGCTCTGTGATACCAGATGATTTCAGCCCCATCTCTTGTTTTAATTTGCTTGGTAGTCAGAAAATAATCCAATATATTTTCACCCCAAGACCCTGTGTTTGGAACAGTAGAGTGAATAAATTTTCATGTAAGAGTACTTCTAATAGTTTATTAAACTACCTTTATACTAACATGGTAAGATATGATAGAAAGAGATTGTAATAAAAAGGACTAGTATTAAGAATAGGATAATGTCATGGAGATAAATTAAAAGTATAACTTCTGATCAAAGTAATGTTTCCTGCAGTACACACTATAATTAATAGGCTGTAACTGAACAATTCTAACAAGGACTGTAAAGCTGTGATGTCGTTAACCTATACCTGGACTGTACCATCTCTGACTGTAGCTTAAGGTTGACATGCTTTAATGCTTCTTCATAGGAAAATAATTATCTTTACATACAGAAAATCAGATGTTGGGGAGAATGGTTCTAGCCTATCCTTTCCTGTGATTTAATAAGCAATCACCAGAAAACACCAGCTTCACAGGACCACTTTGGTGCTTTGAGTTATACAGCCAAGGAGGGTATATGGAGGGTATATACAGCCAAGGAGGGTATATGCTCCCATGGAGGAGCATTCAATATGTGTAATTCAGTGGCCAGAATCTAGCTCATGCACTGAACTGGGCTCTGCACTTTTTCCAGGGTAGCACAGGCATTGCAAGGAAAGGAAGACGAAATCCGCCAGCCTTGAGCAATTTCATTTTTCTAACATTTCGCTTCCTTCACAACTGCTCCATCTGTGACTATTTTCCTCCTGCTGACACAACCTATGCCAATACAGTTGCAACAGAAAAGTAACAGTAAATATTTATCACAGTTTAAAAGCATCCAGGGGGATTGTTACTCAAGTTATCAATTCCCACTGAAAGGTGAACTTTGGAATTTATGGACAGGTATAAGTGAAGTAGAATAATGTGGAAAATCTTGTCGCATAGTAATGACTGAATTTACAGTTAGTTCCTCCATATTGAAATCAGTGATGTGTACAGTTCTTGCCTCCTGTGGAGCAGACAGGCATTATTTGTTTTCAAAACCAGAACAAAATATTTGGAGGAGATACAACAAGCACCATATCTCTTTGGGCTTTTTCAACAGATTTCAGTGAAATAAGTGCAGCTATGCAACTGTTTCTTTTGTTTTTTTTACAAGGCATCAGGATATCTCTACTGAGAGATGCATTTCTGTTGCAAGGATATTCCTTTTTTTCCAGGACATACACTGCAATATCTTGTTATAGGAAAATTTGATTTGTCTCCCAGATAGGACATCTAGTGTAATTATGAATGTTGTGTTAAATGTGGTTGTACAAATGCCAGAGGCATCTACTGAATGGTACACGTGACAGCACTGATGACAGATGACTTATCTTCTCAATTCCTATCATTATATTTTTATGAAAGCTCTTCACAGTTGTTTTAAATGATTTAGAGTCACTGTTTTCCTTGGCTGTATAACTCAAAGCACCAAAGTGGTTTTGTGAAACTGGTGTTTTCTGGTGATTGCTTATTAAATTTTGTGGAACAGGTTTTATTATATGTATATTTTATTGTTGTAAGCCACTTAAGAGTTTATGGGGGGGGGGAAGCAAGTTCTAAAGTTTGAAAATAAATAAATAACCTTTTGTTTGTTTTTAAGCTACAGAAGTGTAGAGCTTGGTACATAAAGACAATGGACTTTTAAGACAATAAATAGAATAAGCAGATCTCTCATACATAAGCATTTGCAGTATTTATGTTGTGTGAGTTATTCATAAAAATTGTCTTAACACTGTGGAATTTCTTTTTGAACTCTCCAATGGATGGTTTCAGTTTTCTTCTATTATCAGGGAAAAATCAACTACCCTATACAGTGGTCCCCCAGGTTACGAATCCCCCGGGGTACGAAAGAGCCGGGGCCGGAAAAACGGCCCCAGTTTACGAAAAAAAACGGGTTAAGAAAGGAAAGCGGTGCGAAATTCAAATCGCGCCAAGTGCTTTCCTATACCTTACAGCAGTCCCCCGGGTTACGAAGGTTTTCAGGTTACGAAAGGGATCCTGGAACGGATTACTTTCGTAACCCGGGGGACCAATGTATAAGTGAATGTCTGTTAGAAAATATCTGCACTTTGGATATACAGTGGTCCCCCGGTTTACGAAATTAATTCGTTCCAGCACCCCTTTCTTAAACTGAAAATTTCGTAAACTGGAGCCGATTTCCCATTGAAAATGACTAATGCGTTCCATGGCCCCAGACTGACCCTGCAAGTCAATGGAAGGTTACAATAGAGGCCTATTTCCCTAAGTACACTACAATACACTCTAATAGAAACTTGCCTAAGGCACTAAAGAACTTAAGAATGACTTGCAGGTCCAATCTAAAGAATAAAGAAAAAAAATTTCTTGCCTTTGCTGGTCATGGCATACCTGAGTGAGACAGGAGGAGGAGGAGGCCACCCAAAACACCCAAATTTAAACCCAGTCAATCAATTCAAACAATTTGAACCAATTCAACCAATTTTAACCAATTCAACAAATTTAACAAAGTTAACCATTTTAACAAATTTTTTTGAAAAAAAAAATTTTTTGGCTTTTTAAGAGTCACCAGCACCTTTGCCCTTCTTGGATGGCGGTTCTCCGAGTTTTGTGAAGAACCAGTCCAAGGATGTCCGCTTTTGCCGGCTCTTAACCAGGTTCCTAAAATGGCTAAGGCAGACATAATCAAAATGCGCAATTGCGCGGCTGGTGAACACCTTCTCAGGGTGATTCTTCTCAACAAAATCCGCAACAGTCTGGAAGTGCCGCAAAATGTCTTTGATCTTCGAAGTCGGAATTGATGCGGCCGCCTCCTCCTGGGCTGTCTCCAACCCGAACAACTCCTCCTCCACGGCCGAGTGCTTCACGGCTGCCAACGCCTTCAGGTCCTCCGTCGAGAGCTCCTCGTTGTGTTCTTCTATGAGTTCCTCGATGTCCTCCTCTTTGACAACCAGTCCCATGCTCTTTGCCAGGGAAACGATTTCGGCAACCTCTGCCTCACTGGGATCTTCACCTTCGGCCTCTGACCCTTCTGACGCAACAGCAGCAGGCCACAGCTTCTTCCAGGCAGCATTGAGGGTAGGCCTGGTGACCTCCTGGGTGATGTAGGTGCGGCGAGGCATCTTCTTCCAGAACAGGCCCGTCTCGTCGCAATTGAAGACTTGTTGTGGGACGTAGCCTTCCTCCTCCTCCATGTCCTTGAACCTCTGGACAAATTCTTCGGCGGCCTGGCTGGATGCCTCCCCGTGACGGATGACAGAGTGGATGCCGGTCCTCTTTTTGAAGCGGTCAAACCACCCATGCGAGGCCTTGAATTCCAGGATGGCTTGCTGCTCCTGCGAAGAACTTCCTTCGCCTCCCTCCTTGCTGGCCAGGTCCTCAAAGATGGCTGTGGCCTTTTCATGAATCACGGATGTGCTGACAGTGTCCCCAGCTCTTTCCTTCTCTTTAATCCAGAGGAGCAGCAGGCGCTCCATCTCGTCATGCACAGGTGTCCTCTGCTTGCTAATGGTGGTGACGCCTTTCGCTGGAGCTGCAATGCCTTTGATGACCTCCTTTTGCTTGAGGACAGTGCCGATGGTAGAAGGGTTCCTTCCATACTCCCTCGCAATGTCCACCAAGCGCACTCCCCTCTCATGTTTCGCGATGATTTCCTTCTTGTCCTCTAAGGACAAGGGAAGCCTTTTTTTCTTCTCCTCCCCACTTTTATCCATGGCTTTCTTGGGGGCCATAGTCCAAGCCTAAAAAGGGCAAAAGGCACAGGCACTGAGCAAAACCCATTCACAGGCCACCCTTTCCCACCCACCCCCCAGATGGCCTAAATTCCTAAATTCCAACTGGTCACTCTCTCAGCCCAATGTGCACAAAACCAAAATTGCAAAAGCCATTCACTGGACAAGCCTTTCCAAGACCCATGGGCACAGTGGAAGCAGAAGTGACCCCAGAAACCCTTTAAAACTGCAAAGCAATGCACTGTGATCACTCTCTCAGCCCAATGTGCACAAAACCAAAATTGCAAAAGCCATTCACAAGGTCACATCATTCACCCACAAGAAGAAGTAAAAAATCCATACAGTGGTCCCCCAGGTTACGAAGGTAATCCGTTCTGGATTACCTTTCGTAACCCGGAAATGACCGTATCCCGGGGGACCCCTTTAGCGGACGGACCGCGCGGCCGATTTAAAGGGGCCGCACGGTTTTTCCGTTTCATTCCCCGGGGGATCCTTTGGATCCCGGGGGAATTTTAGCGGTCCCGCCGGTTTCGGACCCCGGGGAATTCGTTCCCCGGGGGATTCGTAACCCGGGGGACCACTGTACTGTACAGTACCTGCACTTCCAGGGATTCACCGGAGGGCTTGATCCGAAGAGCAGGCTACAGTAGATGCAAAGTGCCAGGCAGAAGTCAGCCAGGCAGAAATGCAGAACCAGTCAAAAACTTCGAACCTTCACTGGAGCCAAGAGTTCAGAAGCAACTCTATCTCACCAGTTCACAAAGGCCGAACAAGGGGTCACAGCACTGGAACCTGGCTTTTGTTTTTGAAGCCACCCACCCCTCCCCCCCAATTTGTTAGCCAATCAGCTTGCTTTCGCAAGCCAATCGGATTGCTAACGAAGTTCAAAATTCGCGCCAAAGCTTAATGTTAGCAAATCCCCTTAAACCAGCCCCCTTAGCCAATAGCTGCACTTTGCACCATTCGAATTTCCCGCCGCTTTCTTTTCGTAAACCGGGGGGGGTTTCCGTAAACCGGGGCCGGTTTTTCGGCCCCGGCTCTTTCGTAGACCGGGGTTTTCGTAGGCCGGGGTATTCGTAAACCGGGGGACCACTGTACACAATCCAAGCGAGAGTGGACCCTATGCCATTCCCATTATGCACCATTTTCAGAGTGACCAGATGTCCTCCTTTTCCAGGACATACCCTACATTTTAGCCTTCTGTCCAGGAGGAATTTCAAAACGTCCTCCATTTGGAGCATGACTAGGAAACATGAATTTATATTTATCTTGCTGCTTTTAGCTTTTATTTAGTAATGCTCTACATTTTTTCTTGAATGTCCTACATTTTGCGGTGCCTCGTCCTCCTCTAAAGTTATGTCATCTGGTCACCCTGACTACTCAACTAGCTCTGACTGAGCATAAAAGAGTTTTCTGACAAAGTAGCCATTCAGATCTTAAAGTGCCCATGAATCTGGTATTCTAAATCTTTGATTAGAAAAGGGAGCTGTAGAATTAAAAGGTGCTCCATTCCACTAACGGCATTAAATGGTTTATTTGCTATGTGTCTTCAAGTCAATTCTCATGTATTGCAACATTATTCTAAGGTTTTCTTGGCAGTTTATTATTGTGTGAGATCTGCTACTGCCTTCCTCTAAAGCTGAGTATGTGTGACTTGCCCAAACTCACCCAGTGAAGTCTCCACGGCTGAATAGTGATTCAAAATCTTTCTACTGTAGCAGTTATGACCAAATCCTAGGAAATTCTAGGATTTGTAGTTTGTTGAGGCAGTAGAGCAAAACAAAAATTTCCCCCCTTAAACTGCAAATTCTAGGATTTTATAGGATGGAGTCAGGGAGGTTAAAGTGGATTCACAGTGCTATATTTGAATAATGTGAAAGGGTCTCTGGTCTCTCAAACAACTACAACTGCAGATTCTTAGTATTAAATAGAGATTAAATATATAAAGGTATGTAGCAGCTAAGAAGTGGTTAGCGAATACATATATTAATAAATAAAGGTGTTATTTATATACTAATATATTTGCTAATCACTTCTTAGCTGCTATATACCTTGCATATTCACCAATGTATTTCTCTGGGTTATGGGACACTCCAAAGGGACTCAGTGGAAGATCTTGAGTCTCCCAGGCTGTGTTCACACTGGAGAAACACTCCGCTCTGTGCCCCACAACAAACTACAATTCCCAGAATTTCACAGCATTGAGCCATGGCAATTAAACCGGTTTATTTCTCCAGTGTGAACACAGCCCCAGGCAGGCTTGTGTGGGAGGAGGATGTCTTTCAGGTATCTTGGCCCCAAAACTGTTTAGAGCAGGAGTGGGCATAGGATGCCACATACAGGCCTCTGAACGCCTCCGTCACCAAAAGCTATTTTTTCCAAAATAGCTTTCAGTACAAATTGAGGGCATTTTTGGCCCCAAATCATGAAGCAAGCGTGTGAAGATATGAGAAAATATTCTCTTCATTGTCACAAACACCCCCAAAATGCTGAATATTTCTTTTTCTCTGCAATCCCTCTCAAAATGGTGACAGGAGGAAGCGAAAATATAAAAAGTGGCTCCTGGCTCACTACACAGTTGCCAGCCTCTTGTTTAGGGCCTTGTAGGTCTAACCAGCATCCCTTGAATTTTCCAAAGTATTTTTTTCCAAATTATTTTTTTTTCCACTCACAGAACAATCGGAGGAGGATTTAAAGTAAAGCAACCCATCTAAATTATGATTAAAAAACAAAACAAATCCAGTTAAGACATCGTGCCTGCTTGTCTAATTTTTAATTTCACCAGATGATTTAATAGGTGAAAATGGCTATGTTTCATGTTTATTATATCATCGCTTAGTTAATTTAGATAAGATAGTTAATTTTAATAGTGACTATTTATTATTATTATTATTATTATTATTATTATTTTCTTATATTTTGCCTTGCTCCCAATATAAGGACTATATTAACCAAACAAAACAAACAACTTCATTTATATACCGCTTCATACCCTTAAGGAGTGTCTAAGCGGTTTACAATTGTAAGCTATTTGCCCCCCAACCATCTGGGTACTCATTTTAGCCACCTCGGAAGGATGCAAGCCTGAGTCGAGCTTCAGCCCTTTTGCTGGTCTTGAACTCGCCACCTTATGGTTTTGAGTGAGTGGTTGCAGTACAGGCATTTAACCACTGCGCCACCAGGGCTGATTATTATTATTATATCCATCCTTATTATATCCATCCTTTCTCCCAATATAGGGACTCTATTATTATAGGGACTCTATTATTATTATTATTATTATTATTATTATTATAGGGACTCTATTATTATAGGGACTCTATTATTATTATTATTATTATTATTATTATTCTATTTTTATATCCATCCTTTCTCCCAATATAGGGACTCTATTATTATTATTATTATTATTATTATTCTATTTTTATATCCATCCTTTCTCCCAATATTGGGACTCTATTATTATTATTATTATTATTCTATTTTTTACATCCATCCTTTCTCCCAATATTGGGACTCTATTATTATTATTATTATTATTATTCTATTTTTATATCCATCCTTTCTCCCAATATAGGGACTCTATTATTATTATTATTATTCTATTTTTATATCCATCCTTTCTCCCAATATAGGGACTCTATTATTATTATTATTATTATTATTATTCTATTTTTATATCCATCCTTTCTCCCAATATAGGGACTCTATTATTATTATTATTATTATTATTCTATTTTTATATCCATCCTTTCTCCCAATATTGGGACTCTATTATTATTATTATTATTATTATTCTATTTTTTACATCCATCCTTTCTCCCAATATTGGGACTCTATTATTATTATTATTATTATTCTATTTTTATATCCATCCTTTTTCCCAATATAGGGACTCTATTATTATTATTATTATTATTATTCTATTTTTATATCCATCCTTTCTCCCAATATAGGGACTCTATTATTATTATTATTATTATTCTATTTTTATATCCATCCTTTCTCCCAATATAGGGACTCTTATTATTATTATTATTATTATTATTATATTTTTATATCCATCCTTTCTCCCAATATTGGCACTCTATTATTATTATTATTATTATTATTCTATTTTTTACATCCATCCTTTCTCCCAATATAGCGACTCTATTATTATTATTATTATTATTATTACTATTCTATTTTTTATATCCATCCTTTCTCCCAACATAGGGACTCTGTTGTTGTTGTTGTTGTTGTTATTCTAGTTATCTCTCTAAAGGAATCTAGTCCAAAAGCAGCAGCAGCAGCACCGAATGCTGCTGAGGCGAATGAAGGAGGGAGGGAGGTCGGCTTCCTTCCTTCCTTCCCCTCAAGGGAGGCTTCCACTGGGCGACTGGGCGCCATTTTCTTACCTCGTCCTCCTCCTCCTCCTTCCATGTCAAAAAAACACACTGCAGCAGGGGGACCTCTTTTTTAGCTGCCCTGGCTCAGTGCTAGGGAATCATGGGAATTGTAGTTTATTGTGGCACCTCCCTCCATGACAGAGAAGGCTGAATGCCAGTCACAAACACTACAGTTCCCAGGATTCCCTAGCCTTGAGCCAGGGCAGTAGTTTAAGCAGCTCCCTCAAACTGAGATTCTGAGGTAAAAAAGGGGGCACTTTTGAGGCGCCTCAGAGATGCCTCCTCTACACTCCTTTCTCTCTCCAAAAAGCTCTCCTCCACACAAAATAAATGCAAAATTTTCCATGGCAACCCCCCCCCCACACACTCTTGAATAAATATTTTCAAGAAACCCCATTGGGGTGTGTGTCTCTGTGTGAATGTATGTATATATACGTGTATGTATGTGTGTGTGTCCCTGGCTTCCGCTCCACCAAATGCATCTGAGGAAGTAGATCAACTGAAAGAAAGAAGGTGGCAGCATGAGGTTTCCTAGACTTAAGTGTCTCTGAGGAAGTAGATTTAAGTCTAGGAAAGTTCATGCTCTCTCTTCCTACACTATTTCTACAGTATGTCCCTTTGAGACTCACTGAAAGAAAGAAGTTGGCACCATGAGCTTTCCTAGAATTAAGTCTACTTCCTCAGATGCTTTTGGTGGAGTGGAAGCCAGGGATAAAACACACACACACAGACCATGAGTTCCATTCCACCAAATGCATCTGAGGAAGTAGACTTTTTTATTTATGTGTTCTAATATTTTGTATTGTTTTTAAATTGTATTGTTTTATACTTGTTCGCCTCCTTGAGTCCCTTTATCACGAAAATGACAGGATATGAGATAATAATAATAATAATAGACTGAAGTCTAAGAAAGCTCAGGCTGCCAACTTCCTTCTTCCAGTGATTCTCAAAGGCGCCACAAGATCTAGTCTTCACACACTATTTCTATAATACGTAGAGAGATCTTGTAGCCCCTTTGAGACTCACTGGAAGAAAGAAGTTGGTCGCATGAGCTTTTGTGTCTACTTCCTCAGATGCATTCAGTGAAATGGATAGGTGTGTGTGTGTGTCCCTGGCTTCCACTCCACCAAATGCATCTGAAGGAGTAGATTTAAGTCTACAAAAGTACATGCTGTCAACTTTTTTCTTCCAGTGAGTCTTAAAGGTACTATAAGCTCCCTCTGCATACTGATTCTACAGACTAACATGGCTATATCTTTGAATGAAGAAAATAAATTCATTTGAGATGTGATGCTGAAGAAGAGTGCTGGGGATAATAATAATAATAATAATAATAATAATAATAGAGTGCTGGGGATACCATGGACAGCCAAAAACAAAAACAAACAAACAAACAAAAAAACAACCCACACAAATGGGTCCTATAACAGATCACTTTTTATTTGTGCAAAAAGAGAGGCCAAGTTGGTTTTAATGTAGAGGCCCAGAAACTTCAGATACTACTGGTAGGGAAGAGACTCCAGCCATCAATACTCTGCATTGTCTGAAGCACTACAGCCAGCCCTCCATATCCACATTTTTTTAATCCACAGCTTGAAAATATTTTTTTTTAAATATATACATTCCCAAACACAAGCCTTGATTTTGCCATTTTATGTAAGGAACACAATTTTACTATGCCATGGGACTTGAGCATCCATGGATTTTGGTATCCAAGGGCATCCTGGAACCAAACCACAGCAGATACCAAGGGATTACTGTATTTTTTAAATATTAAAAAGTGTTTAAGCTTGTTGCTTTTGTTATGTACCTCCCAAGCATGGAAAAAGGCACAGAAAACTTGAGGTGACATATGTGAGGAAATCCATAGCTTAATGGCTGTAACTCTACATGTGTTTTCAGACAGAGTTCTCTGTACTGGTAATTAGAGGGCAATGTACATCTAATGTACATCCTTAAGAGATTTCCTCTGGCAAGAAGAAAGAAGAAAGAAGCAGTGGTGGAAAAACAAGGGTGGGTTAAGAATGGAAGAGAATATAACATTCAGTGAGTATGCACAGTAAGGGTATGATGGAAGCGTTTTCTGAAATACAGTTTCTAATCATCCTTTTACAGCCATATGTAACGTACATACAAACAAGATTTTCAGATGGGGAAAAAAACCTGGGAGCAAAAGGCATACTCTGTGCAAAGTTGCACAATCACATTGAGGATTTTCAGATGACGTCATGCTGATCCAGGATTCATCCTGGGAAGAACCAGGAATGCAGCAGCAACAAACCATTCCCAGGACATCCCTGTACATGTTTTGTTGCTGGAGCGTTCCTGGTTCTTCCCAGGAGAAGTTTTGGATCAGCACCATGTGTCTGAAAATCTTCAGTGTAATTATGCAACTCTGCTGGGAGTATGCCTTTTACTCCCAACTTATTTTCCCTGTATGAAAATCTCCACATAGACAATTGAAACACCAGGTAACACTTCATAAAGCGATGATCATGTGGGCAATAATTAATTTGCTTGCATTTAAGGTGCAAACAAAGGGGTGTTTTACAACACTCTTTGTTTGCTGCAATATTGCTACTATTTTGGAAAGAGAGATTATCTGTGGCACAGTAAGGAAAAATAATAGAAAATAGGGTTTTTTATATATGAAAATGGATTACATGCTACCAATTTGTTGATAAAAAAATTTACTATGTTTTTAAAAGGTTGTACACAGACCATACTGAGTTTTTTAGTTAAATTTGGTCATCACATTCTAATTTTTCTTTTAACTCTACACAAGTTAAAATGGCATTAAATATAGCATTAAAATATACTTATTTATTATATGGTTTAAACTGGTATGATGTTTTGCTCAAACAGTTATTAAATAAGAGATTTCCACAGTTGTGTGGGCACCAGACAAGTAACAGAATACCATACAAACATGAATGTTACAGAATACCATACAAACATGAATGTTAAAAATAATTTATCTAAGGAAAGATACGGGGTGTGGGGGGAGGGAATACACTGAAGACTGCCAGGACTAAGCAAATTATTTTTCAAATACAGTGAGTCCTTCCCTTCCGCATAAGGGGAATTCCATTGAAAACGGGCACGTGCCCCATGTTTTATTGATGCCTATGGCATGGGCACACTGTACTAGAATAAAGATATGGTTTGGTCAGGATTCCAAGAAACGTTCTTTACATGTCCAAGGGCTAGCCAATCCCAATGATACTAGGCTTTTCCTCACAACCTGCCCCTATAAAATAACTCAATATGTCTGAAAAGCAGCCAGCCATGCAGTGTAAAAGACTTCAATTGGAGGAACAGAAGCACTAAGGCCTCCTTAAGCATGTAGAAGGTATTTTTATCCTATTAATAGTGATTGCTAGAACACTGAAAATCAACTATTTAACAGGTCATTTATCAAATTGTGAAGTAAATACATGTCCTGCAAGACTGTAATGTAAGACCAAACTATAATTTTAAAGAACAGACTGTACCACTGACATGAATTAGCTTAATGTGTTCTTTTTTAAAAGAGATGAATAAGTTTTAGAGTTTTAAAGTTTCAGAGTTTAGAACTTTAAAAATGGGTTAGTACCTGAAATTCAATCAAAATAAGCCACTGAAGCAAAAATATGTTTCTGTAAATGGTTTAGCAAGGCTTTTAAAATGTTATTGTCATTTGTTAAGCATCTTTCTCCTAATTTATATAGATTTTAACAATCTATGTAAGTGAGTTTATAAATATGGTATCATCTATAACATTGTTTTAAATTGAGTCTGATGCAGTTATGAAATGAAACCAGGTATCAAATTTGAGAAGTATATGAAGCTGTTACAACAAAGTTTCTATATAACACTACATTGTATAATGCATAGTTGCATATCATGGGGTCACCATGTAAAAAAATTAGAATTTGGTGCTGCAGCTATCTTCTTCAATGCACTAACATGATAATTTAAACAAAGTGCACTTAAGATCAACATTGCTACCATCTTTGAATGGATCAGATAATTATCATTCCTAATATGAAGGTTCTGGCACTGGTTCAATGGCCAGCACTGGATCTTAAAATCCAATGACAGCATTGAATAGTAAATACTTTAGTTATAAATCTTTTTAAATATAACATAAATATATCCAGAAAGTATCAAAAAGACATCTAGACACAAACAGAATCAGGAAGTTTGCTGTTCAATATTGTAAGATTTTAATTAAACATAAATCAAAGACAGACAGACAAAGAGACAGATACAATTTGCTTCTGTGCATAATGAACAGAAATATTATGCAGGTATTATCAAACATGATTTAGATTACTAATCTCAATCATCCTCATCCTCATAGGTAAATGCTTATTTACTGAAAATATTCCATTATAAAAATAAGAACTGTATAAAGAGCTCAAGTATGTTACAGCAAACTGTTCATGAAAATTCACACTTAATACACTCTTCTCCCTGACAGTAAACAGGGATACCAGGAAATCTAAAATCAGAGAAGGAAGCACAGGCAGGCTTCATGGCCTGATTTACTGCTACAAGAGGACTACTTTAAGGGTCATCTGGCTTCTTACTCGTTCTTGGGAAATTCAAAAAACAACTGTACAGCTGAGCCCAAAAGAAAATTTTAAAGTATTTAATATAAAGACCATTTTAATGTTTAACAAATCCATTATAAATGTATAACAAAGTCAGTAATTTAAAAAGTAGTTCAGTGGAGCTGTCCAATTTTGGAAGCATCATTATACACTTTAAACATGCCAGTTTTTTTTTTTAAAAAAAAATCAGTGTTTTACAAAATGATCACACTTGGTAGAGACATGTCTGTTTTCTCATACAGGTAATATTAGTTTGTGCCAACATCTTTCAGACATTTTAAGGATGTTGGTACACTAGAAAATCAACAGCTTGTATGCTTGAACCTCAACTTTCAACTAGAAGCTGTTCTGTTCTGCTTAAATACCGTATGCTTATCATTTAAAAATCAAAATGCCAGCTAAGAATAATTCATTCACTTTACATCTAACCACAAATAACATCTAAAATATTTATTTGCAAAAGAATGAAGGTTGACTTCAGTATTTCAAAGACACATACGCTAGTTTTAAAGTTCATTCTTGCCTTTCCAGTGGTTGTATTAAGTGTAAAGTTTCAGAACATTATTAAGCCTATGTTTAAAATTGAGCTTTCAAGTTGAGGTTAAAGGGAACACACTCATTTTTAATAGGCCAAATCCTCTTACATTACATTACAAGTAATCCTGAACATTCCATCCATGGTATACTATAACTCCTTTGGTACTGGTCAGTTCCACACAACATAAAACACGAGTTATATTGACAGAGATTCAGTAATGAAAAATGTTAATTCAATTTCCAGTGGAAGATTTGTAGCATTTGATGTTCCGCCATGAATCACAGGAATCAAAGCACTATCCAGATCATTTAGGTAACGTTGAGGAAGAAGCTGTCCTCCAGATCCAGCTTGGTATTCCACCTAGAATGGGTGGAAACACTGTTAGATGTATTATATCAGGAATTGAGAACTACAGAACACTGGGGGTGGGGGGATTTCAACCTCTGCACCTACTGTGATGCTACATTAGGCCAAACGGTACTAGAAAAAAAAACCCCAAGAAAATCTATATTGTAAGCAGCTTTGTTAGTCCACAACAACAACATTTGATAGTTTGCCAGGGGAGGGGGGAATCTCTGGCTATGAAAAACACTGAATGTACCAGAGTAACAAAAGCCATTTATTTGGTATAAATATTCTTTCAGGCAGGGGGCATCAGGAATCCATGGGCCACAAAAATGGCTTTAGGGGTTACATGTTAGTCCACAGGCTACGTTCGCCCACCAACTTGAAGCAGGCCAGTATATATAGATTTACATCCCATCCTATCCTATTCTTAGAGCTTTAGGTAGGTCACAATTATAGCTCACCATTTTAAGAAATTGCCCCCCTCCCCCCAAAAAATAAATTGCTCCAAAGAGTTCTACCAAAAGCCTTGTTCTGGTCATCCAACGAACAGATGCAGCTGTAACTCAGTTTGTGTTTGGAGGGTGGGAGGAAGAATGGTGGGAGCTCAGACCTATCTAAGCAATCTTTCTTCTTTAGTTAGAGTAACTCCCAAATCATCATCTGTTCTTCTGATGACTACTTTGTGCAGGCTCACAGAGATGGTGGAATACAGCTAGGAAAATAGTGAATAAAAGCTTCCTCTATTTGCAGATGTACTATTGGGTCTAGGCCCAAAGAAGAGATACAAGGACTCCCTGAAACAACATCTCAAGCTCGGCCAAATTGATCACCAACAATGGTCTGCCCTGGCCTCACATCGGGAGGCATGGAGACACACTATCCACAATGCTGCAGCCTTGTTCGAGAACTCACACCAAGCGAGTCTCGAGGAGAAGCGACAACACAGAAAGAACCACAACTTGGAAACATCACCAAGGAGACTTTCTGCTGTGCTTTCTGTAACCGGACTTGTTTATCTCAGATCAGCCTTTTTAGTCATCAACATGCTTGTAGTAAGAGTGGGATGAGTCCTTCCTGAATCTTCATTAGCAAAGAAAAGCCAGAGAGAGAGATTGGGTCTAGGCTGAGCTTAGTTCCCAAGCTTAAAACAAGTTACATGAAAGGTGAAACATGATAAGTCCCCAAATGGCTATAATACTTTCTTCACTTATATCAGTAATGGAGAACTTCCCCAGAGACAGCTAAAGGCCCGGCGGGGGGGGGGGGGGGGGGGGAGAGAGAAGGAACAGGCACGCACCTGTTCTCTTCCCCCACCCTCCCATCTCTCTGTGTGCCCTTACAAAATGGCTTTGCATGCCAAAGAGGGCATGTGTGCCACAGGTTTGCTTGACTTATATGGATTGATAATGCTTGATAAGGTGGAATGTAGAAGAGAAAGAGAAAGATTCCATTACAAGTGGATAGACTCAGTCAAGGAAACCATAGCCCTGAATTTACAAGACCTCAGCAGGGCTGTTGATAATGCTGACTTGATCTGAGGGAGAGGCGGGAAATAATAATAATAATAATAATAATAATAATAATAATTGAAGATCTCTCATTCGTTTGGTAACCATACATTAAATCAGACTTGATGCAATTAATTAAAACAATATGGACTGATAATGGTATCATTTTGAAAGTTACCATGTCAGTGTCCATGGAGACTCTAAGACCTATCTTGTTCATTCCATTACTTTTCAGCGTTTTGAGATGCTGACGTAGGGCAGTACAAGAAGCCAATGCAATTTCTTTAGCAAACTGATGAGCATGATTGTACAGTTCATTGGCCTTCAAGAGATAGAACACCTGAAATGCAATTGAAAAGTTAGCCATGGTGGTGTTCCACATTAAAATCAACAAACATAATCCTACAAGTGTAATATGTACTTCAGAATAAAAACATATTTATTTATTTAATAAACTTTATTTACATTAAAACATATATTACATGATGTACCAAGATATAATAATATGAAACTATTAGCACAACATATTCAACATTCTCATCTATTTCAAATGTACAGTACTTTATTCATTTTCTTTCCCATATCCTTCTTTGCTTTTACTTATCTACCTACCATTTTCTATTGCTTATCCATTGCTTATCCCTTAAGCAATCTGTCCCAGTGAAGTAATATTTTCATACCCCATAAATTCCTTTCTGTCTTTTCCTTGTTACGTAATTAGTTATTCCCTTTTTATCACACTTTTTTTTTGTTATGATGTTATTCCTCTTCTTTTTTTTTCTTCCAGTATCTAAATAGCAATTTCCAATCATCTTCTATCTCAGAACTTTCTTCTCTGATCTTTCTTGATAACTTATCTCCATCTCTCAGTTCTAATAGTTTCTTTAACTGTAGGTATCTTCTACTGTAGGTATCTTTGTTAACTTCCAACCTTGTGCATATAAGATTCTAGCCGATGTTACCATGTATAGTAACAAATTACTGTACCTCTTTTCTGCCTCTTTTTCTACCGTCATTGTCATATTTAATAAAAAACATATTTAAAATGAAGCTTAACATTATAAAATAAAGTTGTTTTAGATACATTTGTTGTGTGCCTTCAAGTGGTTT
The DNA here is from genome assembly GCA_034509955.1 of Urosaurus nigricauda. Lineage (NCBI taxonomy): Eukaryota > Metazoa > Chordata > Lepidosauria > Squamata > Phrynosomatidae > Urosaurus > Urosaurus nigricauda. Next base: position 45,296,023 of record JAOEGL010000002.1, on the reverse strand, counting down.
CCGATTTACAGTGACTCTAAGGCGATCCCTAACACAGAGTCAATACATATCAATGTATGGCGACCCCATTGTGGGGTTTTCTGGGACTGAGAAAGTGTGACTCACCCATGCACATTCAGTGGACTTCCATGGCCAAGCAGGGAATGGAATCCTAGTCTCCAGCATCCTAGTCCTACAGTCAAATCACTACATGACACTGGCTCTCTTTAGATAAAACTCTGAGGTAATTACTTTTCCCTAAATACCATGTCCATATTGATGCTCTCTTTCATACTAGTACAATTCCCATCACCTCCTAACCTCCAGTTCTTCCTTCTTATTCTCTAACATGCACACTCATACTCCTACTAGTACAACTAATAAAAGTACAGTTTGAATAACTAATACAAACTACAATAGATGTTTCTAGAAAAAGTATTCCATACTAGGACTTAACACATTAAGTAAAAGTAATCTGAAATCTGCTGCAAAGATTTTTCTTCTGGCAAAACAATGTGAAGAAGCAAATGTGAAACAAAATACAAAATAACCCTTCATTGTAATATAAAGTATGATGTAGAAATATGTTCTAGAACAGTTAAAAATCCATGTAAAAATCTGCTCACTATTAAAGTGCTTACAATTTAGAATACGTCAAAAATATTTTCTGAAGAGACACAGATATAGTAACTTGTCCTGTAATGCAGGGTTGGGAATTTGTGGCCCCACAGGTGTTACTGAATTATAACTCAGATCAGTGATAGCCAGCATAGTCGATCATGTGGAATAATGGAAGCTGCAATCCTGCAACATCTGAAGGGCCACATGTTTCCCATCCTTGATACACTGAATGCTACTGGGTGACAAGACACATTCTCTCAGCCTCAAGAGACAATACCCTCTCTAAAGAAAACATGACCCCCCCAAAATCATGGTAGCTTCACCTTAGGGTTGCCCTAAATTGGAAATGAACTGAAAGAAGAAAAAATCCACATAAAGTATATTACTATTTAAGATACTGAGAGAATTCAGGTGTGTGGATCAGATTGCCTTTATTTGTATTCAATGTACATGTTCTAAATAGCATAAATTAAGAAGGGGAATATTTGACCTTTAAAAAAACACAGTAAATTCACTTACCTCTGTACACTTTATAAGTTTTCCATCCATTTCAAAATACTCTTCTTGAATTATTTTTTCACTCTGAATTCCTTCCATGGATTTCCCATCTATTGGGCTTATAACACTATGAAATATGGTTAAGACTACATTAATGGCAGTAGTCAGTCTCTTGGGATCTTATTTTCTACACAATGACCCTGTTCACATTTCACACAAAGCCTACAAGCTTATTAGCTGGGCTATGCATGAATAGCATACATCTGCATCAACACACAGCCATTTTGCTCCTGTCTTTCCACATGGCAAAACAAGTTAAACCAAGTTTAACCAAATTTTCCTGCTACCTCTAAACTAGAAACTATACTTGTGTGTTTCTAAACAACTCTGGACTTTAAAACAGGGTATGAAATTGGCTTATGAATTCTTCAATATACAATAGGAAATAGGGAGTGCTACTCTGAAGGGGATTCAAAGCCTTTTGAGATTCATGCAACTGGTTTACCAGATCTTTAGATCTTGGAAAAGCTCATAATTTGTGACTGAAGAACTCATCTTGCCCAAGGAGAGACCTGACTGGATTTTCCCTGTACTGACTTTAAAAAAATAAATACTGTAGTGAGCACAAAGAAGACCTTCATAAGAAAAGGATCTTTCAGTCAATTGTCACTGATTTCTACCAATTCCCTCATCCTTCTGCAACTCCTTGTGCCATACTTCACACTCCTGAAAAGAGCTTCCTGATACCAGGAGTAACTTTTTAATGAGAGCAGGGAGTGGGAGATGCTCACGTTGTGAGCAGAATTTGCATTTTAGCCAAAAATTGTGCAAATGAAAAATTTAAATATATTATGCATTTTGTTCAAAATAAGCCTTTGGACTGTGTTCAGGTCTCTGAGTGAATGAGGGAAAGAGGAAGGATAGGGCAGCTATAGTAGTACAGTACTATGTCAACATCAAAATTTCAGATATAATTGTTTGTAACTGCATAGGTTTAAAGACATTCAATAGATTTTTCCTCACCAACCTATGAATATTCACATATACAAAAAGATTATAGAGTTAATGCAAAAACAAAAACAAAACAACTTATAGTACACTAATTCATCTAAATTCAGAATATTTTTTAAAAAAATCTATAGTATTCCCCTTTGTGGAGTGGGGCAACATATATGTTCAGATGTAATTACAAAAACACACTCAAGAAAAATGTTTCCAAAAATTCTATGAAGTTACATAGAAACAATTTTCTCTCTTAGAGGATTATCACACCCAAGGCTTATCATACTTAAATCTTGGGCAAAATGCTCCAGAAGAAGGAAGGTGTAATAGCCAGTCGTGCTTCTGAGGCATCACTGAAGCATCCTCTCTCCTCTCCTGTCAGCAAAGCGTTTGCAGAGCAGCCATTTCTTCATAGCGGACATTCCCGTTATTGAAGAAATGGCTGCTCTGTGAATGCTTTGAGCCTTTTTTTTTTAAGCACGGTAAGCCTCGGGTGTGATAATTCCCTTATTCTTCTACTTGCTATATATTACACCTTTCACCAAAAAAGCCAATAGCACTGCAGAACATATGAACTAAAACCTTAATATAAGGCATACCTCACATTTGTTTTTTCTTTATCTTCTACCCAACAAATGTCTACATATTCTCTCAAATCGCCCGAATCCACTTTGCCACATGTAATCCTGAAATCCTTTTTTTCCCTTAAAGCTTGGCGTAAACTATTCATTGTCTCTGGTGTAATCTGTACCATTATTCCATCTATGAAGAAAAACACAGTACACAGTACAGCAACACCTGGAAAATCATTTGCCCACCCCCATCCTAGGGCATGCAAGTTCCTTATGTGTATCAATATCACTATTGTGGGGAATTGTTTTTAGCCTTTAGAAAGCACGACGAGCCATACCTTCAACAATACTAGATTTAGCAAGGAATCCTGAAGATGTTTTTAGGGACCCATTGAACACAACAAAGCTCGCACCTGTAACTGAAGAAACACAATATACTTCAACTGCTCATATGAATGTAAAATATTGCACATTCTATGCTGTACTAGACTCTCCCAGATGGATGCTTGACTCAACAGTGTTCCTCAGACAGAATTTTAATGCCTGTTCCATTTGCAATACAGTAATTAGCAAATTACATCAACACTAATATATATGAAACAGGACATAGCTTAGTATAGAACCCATATTTTGCATGCAGAATTTTCCAGGTTCAACTTCCACTTTTCAAAACATAGGAGCACTGTGGAACAGCTATCTTTTATTGAAAGCCTGCAGGGTTACTTCTATTGAGAAGAAATATTACCAGCTTAGACTACCCAAAAGTCTCATTCAGCATACAAAAGCTTCATATTATCATCATTTAAGTAAAGACTGAATTTTACATTTTCATGCTTCTGTTTTTTCTTAATATTGAACCTTCATAATAGTAAAAGATCAAAATTCAGAAGTAGGAAGATGCTGCTTATTGGAAATTTCTTTCATGATAATCTGTACACTGTTCAGTTTGGAACAAGAAACAACATGTATTGTGATAGGTATTAAAATTTATTTTCCACAGCCAAGAGATTTGTCCCACAACCCTGACATAATACTGTGAGCACATGTTTCAGCCAACTCAGTACCACATAAGATAACTTACTTTTCCTAGGCTGTCCGGTAGCACTATTTGCTTGTGTCTGATAGACTCCTTCATCATTCTGTACACAAACTAAGTGTGAATCTGCCTCAGAACTAAAACTTGCTCCAATGCTAATAACATGCTCATTAGAAGTATTCATCACTTTGATTACCTGCAATTAAAATGTTCTTTTAAATTATGTATTATTTATTAACTGTTTCAAATTGCAATCCTCTCCACATTTTCCTTGAATTGACAATGAAACTTAGAGTAAACAAGCATAGAATCAAACTGCAAATGAGATGTTACCTACATGCATTTATCCCACCATTTTCCTTGCATCTTTCTCAAATTTAATCTCTGTTCCTTTTACCAATTCTCAAGTGCTGCAAAAAGGCAAAGTTATCACTTCTACTGTATACAACGAAGACCCCCTCCTCTGTACTATAATTCCCCTTCCCCACATGTTCCATGAGGTTAGCTATAACAATAAATTAATGTTTTAAAAATCTGTCCATACTGCCTAGATCCCAGAGCACAATACATGTTATGCTTTTCCCCGCCTATATCTATAGCCCTGAGTTTTCTTGTGGCAGAGAGTGGCAAAGCCAGCTCCCAAGTTGAAACAGCAAATTTCAACAGGCCAGAAAGGTTCTAGTTGGCCCTGATGTTAAAAGACATGACTATGCTCCAATGACATCTGCACTTTAGGGTAGGATGGGGCGGGGTGGGGTGGAGGTGGGGATGGGGAGCAGCCCACCATTTTAAACTCACTTCCCATTCCTGATTTACCCGATCCCTTAACCATGATCCAGGCCCTTACTAGAAATTACACTCACCTCATTATATCGCTGAAGAGGTATTTTAATACAGCTTCTACCCATTTCCATATGGATAAATAAATGATCTATTGTAAGCAATGTATACTGATAATTTCTAAGATCCTGCAATGCAACACAACAACAACAACTAGGTTACTCTAAAGGAGGTGATGCAAAATGTTCAATTCCCTGAACATCATGATTTTATTAATGCACAATTCATGTTAACTTTTTGAAAACTTATTTCCTAATTAGTAGAAATTGAAACACTGCACTATGAAATACAGTATTAACAAAGCGAGCAGATGAATATATTTTAATAATACTGTTTGTGATAAGTTGTAGAATAAAGAGTGCACACATGCCCACCAAGTGTGAATAAATTAGCTCTTCTAAATCATACTTCTAGCATCCTATCCACCAACTGTCACAAATCAACGGGGACTGCCACAACTAGTCCTCTGGGTTCCCAGATTCTCAGATGGTCGTTGTTGCGTATCTGTTATGCATAAAAATGGGAGTTCATTGCCCTGGTGTGAATAAAGCCAAAGTCCACACAAGAGGGAGGAGAATTTATAGTTTATTTGCTGCAGCAAATAGATGTCAGTGGTCTAATGAGCCAAAGAATGTCACAAAGGAAAGAAACAGACGTCCAGACATACATATGTTTGCACAAGACCCCCTCACCAAGAAAACTCTGTTAAGAGACATCTCGAGTGAAACAAAAGGTAGGACTAGAACACAGACAGAGAGATAGAGAGATAAAGGAGCCACAGAGGGAAATCACAAGAGAGAGGTGATAGACTCAACCAGGGAGGTCACAGGCCTGAATTTGCAGAGCAGAGCAGAGCAGTGGTGGACAGGGGGTCTTGGAGATGCCTCATACACAGGATAGCCATGAGTCATGATCAACTCAAAGGCAGTTAACCATAACAACATATGATAATCACTAAGCATCCTATCTCTACAAAGGTCACATTTCTGGAGCATGTGTACAAGGCAGGTCACATACTGCTATTCCATAATGACCCCTTGTTGTCTGATAATCCCAAAAGAGGAGGGTACCTTTAGGTAGAGACATATTTATTTGAGAGCCACCTGTATCCCTTTCTGGGAGAAAGGCAGCAAAAAAAAAATTGAAATAAATAAATAAATAAATAAATGTATTTTAGGGCTTGCAACATCAATAGGGTCCCCAGAGTTGAGGAATTGTGTACAACCTTGTGTGATGGCAGACACCTTTTATACACAGATGCCAGTTATCTTTTCTCTTTCCATTTGGCCTAGCAGTTTTTGCTCCTGTCACTCACTTACTGCATTCCATTCTTTGCTCTTCTGTCAGGCTGATTCTACCAGGGTCACTAGCTGTATCTTGAAGAACTATAGCAAAGGGATGGGAGACACACATATACATTTCTATTCTATTCTATTTGCCTGCTTTCATGCTGGTGTCTTATACTGGTCTTCCCATTTTCACCCAATATGACTTATCAATTCCCCCCTTTCAGACAAGATACTATTAATTAAGCATTTATATGTATCACAAGGCCCTTGTTTGTCTTGTTTTGCAAACAACAAGAAGAATTTAACATCTCTTTATTTTCACCTGTTTTGACAACCATTATTTTCTTTTAGCTGCGACATCATATCCAGGAATTGTTTTACCTGGGTTTTCACCATATGTGTATTGTCTGACAAACTGAAGCAACCTCAGAAAACCTGACATCTCCAATTAAATTTGAGCAGCAAATAGTCTACAAAATAGAGTGACTTCTTAATTTTTTTTTTCAAACTGGGGGAACCTATTGCTTAAGAAGTGACATTTACTTTGGTGAAGACATAGGCTGGCTGATTTATTTTAACAGCAGAATGTATTGCAAGTGCCAGGACATCTATGAAAGACACTGCAAGAGTAATAACTTTGGCCATATTGTTCTTTTATCAAATACTTTGAGGCTTTTCTCACTTCGGACCTTGTGTATTTCCAGTAGCCTTGGCAAATGGAGATTTAACTTTTTGAGTGTACAAGGTCCCCCTGTTGTATTTGCTACTGCATTTTATCAGAACATTCACTCTACTGTTCATGCATTTTTTTAAAAAGCAAGATTTTTAAATCTCCTTGTGTCTTTCTCCAGATGCATCTCTCTGCAGCGTTGTGTCTCTTGTGTCTTTGCAGCCTGAAAATACTACACCATTTTACTTTATATAAGGGACTTGATTACTGTACAGTCCTCCGGGAAGCCCTACAGCCACCTGCTTCTGCCTTCAAGGTGGTGGCAGCGGTACTCCTAGTCATTCATTCACATCTATCTCCAGCCTTGCATCCCTCTGTTTTGTCACAAACGGACATATTATGCTACTTACGTTGTAGCTCCAAAAGTTTTGGATTCTGGAGCATTTCAGACTTTCAGATAGGGAAGATGCAAACTGTAATGTATATTTAGTACATAGATCCGCAATATATTTAGTACAGAGGTCTGCATTTTTTTCTTTCTTTTTCCTACAATATTAGTGTCATTAAGAGTGCAAGAATGAAATACAATAAAAGCAGGTACTTACAACAAGTAAATTCATGAGTGTGTGTCCTATCTCTCCAAACAGAGGCTTTCTATGTCTTATACTTGTTAAAGGAGTTGGGTACACTAGCCAAAACAAAAGGAAAAAAAAGGAAAAAGAAAAAGAAAAAACACATTAACACTCAAGTTAACATATTATGAATTATGAATTGCAGTCCACAATGCCACTTTAAAAACTTGCAAAGTTATTTTCAGATCCATGCCTCCTCCACACATGTTTTCTAAGTTAAAACCTTCAATTAGTTTAGCCTTTCCTTGCAAGACAGATTAACATTTTTAATTGTTTTAGGTGCCCTCTCCTGATCTTATCCAACTATATAACAATCTGTACAATAAATTCCATACAGTTTTCCAATGCAACTCGATCATGAATGGAAAACTCACACATAAGGTTGAACTCAGTCTTCCATCCCGAGGCAGCATGACCATGGAGAGAAATTATAGAAGCTGTAGCCATAGCAACACCTGAATAACCATGGTTACCCATACTTCTCAGGTCCATTCTAACAATTACTAACCCTGAATATGCCTTTCAATGCCACAGTACAATAAGCTGATGCTTTTCAGTAAGATCTATTTTTTGTTCAGTATATAATATTAAGTTTATGGCTAGATGCATAAGTGTATAAGTACATATCACTTTGCATTTATTTTGAACATTTGTCACCATTTGCTGACCATCCACCTAACTTTGAGAGATGTCCTGGGAACCACTATCAATCTCTGTGTGTAGTATTACCTTCCCAAATAATTTGCAGCAGCAAGCTTCAGTGATTTAACTACTCGCCCTCAATTCCAGACTATTAATAAATTTATAAACAAGAGGGATGCCAGCACAGATCACTGGAGTGCAGCACTATTTGCTTCTTAAATTCCTGTTCCTGCCTTTTTAAACAATTATGAATCTTAACGACATTCCCTTTTAGAAGAGTACTGAATGAGAAACTTTAACAAGAATTGTTTTAAATACAAATATATTTTCTGTTTACCTCTACATAAATATTTGCTGACATTATCAAAAAACCTTTGAAGAAAGTTAGTGAGAAAGACTTCCCATTACAGACCATCTTGCCTCAACAGCTCTGCTACATCTGACTAGAAAGAGAAGGATGTAGAAAACACAAATTGTTCTAAGAAACAAGGAAATTAACAAGATAGACATTGGATATATCACCATTCATTTCTTGTTCAATTCCTTCCACCATGTGTAAACCAGGATACTGTAAGGAAATGTTCCTGGATGGACATACACACAGTGCAACTTTGTGGAAGACACACTCAAGGAACCATGAAATGTAATGCTAGGAAAGGTTCCACTGCAAGCCAAATCAATGAAATTGGCATTTGCAGCTACGGTTGGCCCCTAGTATCCGCTGGGGTTTGTTCCCAAGACTTCCCATGCATATCAAAATCCATAGATGCTCAAGTCCCATTAAATACAATGGTGTCATGAAATTGTGGCTCTTATATAAAATAGCAAAATTGTGGTTTGCTTTGTGGAATTTATATCTTTTTGGAATATTTTCAAATTGTGGATGGTTGAATCCATGGATAAAGAATCTGTGGATATTGAGGGCTGACAGTAGTATGAGATGGATCACAGACTTCAATCAATTTATGATATCGTAAATTTAAGACTATTGCAGAGATTTTGAATAAGCGAAATAACTGGGATTAAAACTCACCCCCATATTCTGCTCCCAGTCTCAACATCAAGCGAATTGGAAAAACTTTTGCCCAAGGTACTTCCTGTTTCTGAATAAGAATGCCACATAAAAATGGATTTTTTGGCAATACGAGGTCATCCATTTTCTGAAAAGTTGGTGTAACAAACAGAACTCCTCCATGTTCCTTGCTTCCAAGAAAGCCTTCAGTGAATGTAATGTTTTCCAAATTTCCTATGAATTTTCCTGGTTAGAAGAACACATCCTAGTTAAAGTTGTTACAAAGACCCCTTGATATATATATATATATACAGTATATAGATGACAGATAGATTAGATAAGAGTTAAATCTATATTCCAAAGCAAAATAAAGAACCCATTTACTATTACATGAACTATGTGTTCAGTCTAAAGAGGCATGGATAGGGCTTTGTTTCTCTCTTCTCCACAATATAGACTGGTGCACCCCCAACAAGCCATTCTTGAATGTCCATCCCAAACAGTATGGGATTATATGGGATTATATTATATCCATTATATGGGATTATAATGGATGCAAACTCCAGGAAAAGAGATTCCACCTCAACATTAGGAATAACTTCCTGACAGTAAGGGCTGTTCGACAGTGGAGCACACTCCCTCAGAGTGTAGTGGAGTCTCCTTCCTTGGACGTCTTTAAGCAGAGGTTGGATAGCCATCTGTCGAGTATGCTTTGATTGGGAGTTCATGCATGGCAGGGGGTTGGACTGGATGGCCCTTGTGGTCTCTTCCAACTCTATGATTCTATGATACCTGGAGGGCTTCAATGTGATACAAATATCAGTGAAGTTGGATGGAAAATGCTGTCGTGAGCAATTTGCATTTACCCAATAAAGTTTTTGGATCAAGCCATACTCTATATTAGTACAACCCTTGTAGTCCTGTGACTTTAATACTATATTTAAAGGAATCCTGGATATGTTTTTCTAAAACACAACTTGCCCACCCTTACTAGGTGCTTCCCGTAAAAAGCAACTGCAGACATGTGTAAGATCAATTCTGCAGTAACAGTTCACACAGAGATAAGACCAATCAGATTTTTTTAGTGCTCTGTTAACTCAGTCCATGTCTGTGTGCCACAGAAGCCTCTCCTAAACAGGGACTCTTATTTTGGACAATTAAATCAGGGGAAAAGATTCTGTCAAAACAAAAAGCTGAAAACTATTCAAATTCTGTCTCTGATAATACTGCACTAAGACTTGCTTCCGACCATGGCACTGACTACTTCACTCAGTTTCCAACTTCGGTGAAAAGAACTTGTCAGGGCTTACATTCACCTCCTTCTGTAGCTAAGATAAACTGAATGTAGTTCTTGCTTTTATATCTACCACAAACCTTTTAATAAAAATTCTAACTGAAAAGTGCACTTTTAAAAGTAGAAAAAGAACTGCATTGAGAACAGGGAGTCTGAACAGCCATTACCCCATTAAGCTTCTGGGGTCTATCTATCACCTTGGCCTTCCATACATGCTTGAAAAGAGCTCAAATCATTTTACATACATTATCTTATTCTACTAACAAGGCTAACGGTTTCTTCTAAACATCATGACATTATGTCCAATACACTCTGTTTTAAAAATTTAGTGACGCTTCATACCTTTCATGGCATCCTTATATATTTTGATAAATAATTTGAAGATTTCTTTAGGAACATCATCTTCATTTGGCAAACAAAGCAGTAGCATAATAATTTCTGCCTGTCCTAAGCCATGTAGTCCATTGGTTGAGAAGTACCAGCATCTTTCTGAACAATCTTAATGACAAATTTTAAAAATAGAATTAACCCTGTATTTTTCTCGTTAAAATGCAGAATCTTCAAAATACATATTTATATTCTTCTGCATAACAACTGACAGAATAATCCTAACCTGGCCTGACAGAGATTCACTGGAGTTAATAATGCATCCTAAATCCTGCACAGCTGAGCAAGCTGTGAGGTTTTCCCCATTTCTCCCTCCATCTCAGATATGATTTCCCTCTCCCCTGCCTAATTTCAGTATGAAGGGAAATATCAACAATAGCCTGGTACTGGTGTAGTTTATGTCCTGATCTTCAGTTCTCATTAGGAAACAAAGTAGCATTGGTTCTAAATCCCTTCATATGCCAAATGGGCCATGGGGGCGCATCTGCTCACTATTACATGTGGCAACACTGTCACTGTGTTATTTCAGTGAAGCTTTTTTTAATTGTAAAAGAGGCCTTGGGTGAACAGTCAACCCCCCTGCCAACAGAATGGCACACTGGAAAGCTTACCATGAAAGTCCATTCTAGCCAAAGAGAAGGGGCCATCCATGCACAGGTTAATGCCTGTTGCTGTCAGGGTAAGGCAAGGGGATTATGTGTCTTATTCCCAAATTCTGAAGACCAGGGTTCGATCCCCAGCTTGGCCATGAAACTCACTGGGTAACCTTGGGCAAGTGACACACTCTCAGCCTCAGGGTAAGGCAATGGCAAACCTGAATAAATCTTGCCAAGAAACTCCCATATTAGGGTTACCATAAATCAAGAATGACTTGAAGCCATACAACAACAACATTAAAAAAAGGAAAATAAAACACAAAAGGAGGAAAAGTAATCACATTAGTCATAACATTCTATAAGAGCAGACCAAATGTCCAAATATTTGTAAATTTCTTCTATACATCATTCTTTCAAATGCTGCAAGTAATGTTAAATCTATTGGATCACAGGTGGAGAAAAACTGTCTTTCCAGTAATAAAGTAGCTATCTTTTAGTGGTCAAAATGATGTGAAAAACTAATACAAGATAACTGATAGGCCTGATGACATGTAAAAAGATGACAGCCAGTTTGATCTAGTGGTTTGAACATTGGACTATGACTGGAGACCAGGAATCGAATCGCAGCTCAGTCATGGCAATCACCTGGATGATCTTGGGCAAGCCACACTCTTAGCCTCAGAGGAAGGCAAAGGCAAACTGCTTCTGAACAAATCTTGTCAAGAGAAAAACCTGTGATAGGTTCACCTTATATTCCCCCTAAGTTGGAAACAACTTGAAGGAACACAACAACATATAAGAAAATCTGGAATGCTAAAACCTCCCTCTTTGATAGGAATTTGCATCCTTTTCATTAAAATTTCCGGAGATGAGTCCCCTCCCCAAATCTAAACAAAGGAGTTAGTTTTAGGAAATACTTGAAAGGTATAAGTAGAGAAATTCCACAGATAACATAAACAATTCTAGGTATAACAGTCATATTAATCATGGTTACCTTATCCCACAGATTCATCTTTAAGCCTCTCGTCTCTCTAAATCTTGTGCAATATCTTTTATCAGCTTACTTATATAAAAATTAAGCTGAGATAAATCCCTAGGGATAATTGTACCCCAAAAGTAACAGAATTTAGGCAATATTGAAATTGCCATGAGTGAGCTAAAGGCTTTGTTTTTAAGGAATTAAAGGAAGAAAGGAAACAAAGAGAACAAAAGCTGCCAAGGGGAAGGTGAAAGAACTGAGGAGGAACAAGGGATCCAAGAGGACCCTTCCTCATGACAGCAGTTAACCTATGCATGGACAGCTCCTTCTTTGCTGGCTGAGAACTGAGAACTTCATGAGTAGAAAAAACTTCTGTGACATCAGAGGTCCCTCCAACTAGTGGATCTATGTGTTAGGACTGCACCGTAATATATCAGATTTTGTTCTCTGTTACCATTAAGAATTCTTAATTACACTGTTTAAAACAAAGCTTTTAAAAGACCTAGAAAATCTAATTAAAACCCTAACGTAAATATCTTTTATTGATACAGAAAGGAATTATAGTGAACTCAAAACATATTTTGTAATTACCACAATTATAAATATTTGACATCATTTAGTTTTCTGTCCAACTGAGCATCTCACTTTTCTGTTCTGTCCAATGAAGGTTATGAAAGGAAGCATATAGTGCCTTGCAGAAGTATTATCCCCTTGCACTTTTTCATAGAATCATTTTGTTGTGTTACAATCTGGAATTGAAACCAATTTAATTGACATTGTTACCACTTGATACCAAAGATACTCAACTGTGCAGATGCAAAGTACTTTTACTGTGACTCCAAAGCAAACAAAAGGAAACTGCACCCTGCTGTTGCATATTTATTCACCTCTTTTACTCTGACATGCCTCAATAAGCTCTGATGCTACCCACTAGAATTCACATCATTACTTGAACGGAGTCCACTTATGTGCAATTAGTGTTACATGATCTCAGAACAAATACCAAGTTCTTAGAAAAGATATCTAATTTTGTTGCTGTTTTGTATATACTCATGTAGACCCCAACCTATGGATCCAAAACACAGTGCAGAAATAATCTATCTTGAGACTGCTTTAACTGCCCTAACTCAGTGCTATGGAATCCTGGGAACTGTAATTTATTGTGGCACCAGAGCTCTCAGACAGAGAGGGCTAAATGTCTCACAAAACTACAATTCCCAGAATTTCCTAGCATTGAGACAGGGCAGTTAAAGCAGTCTGAAACGGGATTATTTCTGCAGTATTTTGGACCATCCTTACCATATCAAAGAGTTTTCTCAGCAAGACTTATTTAGAGGTTTTCCATTGCCTTCCTTTGAATATAGGTTACATCATTTAGTATTCCCTGAAAGATTCCCTTCCAAGTACTAACAAAGCCTGATCCTGCTTAGCAGATGAAATCAGACTGCACCTTGTGCCTCCAAAGTATTTACACTTTGTTAAACAAGCAGCAAAATAAAGACAAGGAGCTATTCAAACAAGTTCAATGTCATCTTGCATTGAAGCATCAATAAAAACTGGGTTAAGTTTCAAAAATCCAAAACTATAAACATCCTCTGGAGCACTGTTACAACCATTACTACAAGGTACAAAGAATATGGCTTAAACACAACTCTGCCTAGAGAAGGCCATCCAGGTAAGGAGGACATTAGTCAGAGAAGCACCAAGAAGCCAATGGAAACTCTGAAGGAGCAAGAGAGCTGAGAGCTGTCTCTGAAGCTGAGACAAAAGAAACTGTCCATGGGACCACTATCAATGCTGCACAAACCTGGCTTTACTGAGAAATAGTAAAAAGACAGACATTGCTAATACAAACCAATATCAAAGCATATGTGGGAGACATTGGGCATTGGGGGTTCTTTTGGACTAATGAAACCAAAATTGAACTTTGGTTTCATTTGGTTCCAGCCAAATGGAGTTCTGAGTGAGGCAGAACCAAAGCTGGGGCTTGGGTCTCAGGGCCCAGAGGCTCTGTCACGGGTACTAGGCCTGGGGCCAGGGCTTCAAGATGAAAGCCCCCCACCCTGGCCCCGGCCCTAGCTGACTGGGAGCCAGACTCTGCCCCCAAATAATCCAAGCCAGGGCAGAGAGGAAGGAAGGAAGCAGGTAAGGAAGGAGGGTGGGAGGAGGGGGGAAGGAAGGAAGGAAGGAAGGAAGGAGGGAAGGAAGGAAGATAAAGGGAGGGAAGGAAGGGGGAAGGTGTGAGGGGCTTTTGTTCCCAATGACAGCATCCATGCTGCCATTGGGGACAATATGGGCTTGCCATCCGCGGATGCTGAAATCAACGGATGGCAAGTCTGTGGATAAGGGGGCCCCATTGTATATAGTACGAAGCCAATTATCTGGTCAATGCCCAAGGTTCATTCTGACTAAGCATCTGTGGCAAAACTTAACAGTTGCTGCTCACCAATTATCCCCTTTCAGTCTGAGAAAGCTGGAGCTATTTTGTCAAGAATGGAGAAAAAACTTCAGGATCTAGATGTGAAAGGGTGAGTTACCAGTAAGACTTGTTGCTACAATTGCTAACAAAGTTGCTTCCGTCAAGTATTAACTCAGAGGGATGAATACTTGGACAAGCAAAAGTACCAATTTGTTTTTGTTCATTTAAAAGTTGAGGGGGAGATACTTCTGGAAGGCACTGTAATGAATTATAGAAATACTTGTCACCTTATCTAGTTTTGTCTCCCTAGTAATAACACCACAGGACACTTCAGAATTACAAAAATATGGCTCCTGTGCAAGTTTTATTAATTTCAGGAAAATAACATGCAGTTCATACACTAACATGAAGAATAATGAAATTTAATGAAAAGATGCATCTTAAGTGTTTTAAATGGCAAAACCTACGAGTGTAAAAAAGTGGAACTAAAGACCCCACTACCTGAGGATGGTAATTCACATTTTGCATTAGGAATCAGATAGGACAAAAATTGAGTACTTACAAGATAGTATCTTGACATTCACAAGAAGGTTTGCATTTAGGATAAATGTTAGTGGATTAGATTCTTCAAGTAGTGAGGTGACTTGCTCTTGAGAAGGATGTTCTTCCACTAATGAGTCTAAATATTTTTTTCAAAAAAATTGTTAAATTCATTAGCAAGTAACATTTTCTTATTAGCAGTAGAAAGACAATTGTGAGATTTTTTTTCTGGTGACCAGAATTATAGGCCCAACTGTAGCCCTCTCCATTAGTTAAAATGTATTCCGTAGTATTTTCTTTTTTTCTTCTTCTTTTTTTTAAGTTTCTTTTTGTTTCTCTTTCTTTAATTCACTCGCTCTCTGAATGAGGAGACCCCTCACCACCGCCTTCCCTGCATCCCAAACCATTTGTATCCATAGTATTTTCCGACCCAGTTGAGCAACCTTTGAAGGTGCATTAGGGGCTATAGGAAAGGAACTGTCCTATTAACTTATTCCAAAAGAAGTTTTGCCACTGGAAACACCCTGCCAGAACATGGTACCTGATAAGACACCTGATGTTTACAACCATATCACTAAAGAATGAATCAGAACTATTATAGTAAGTGGTTTTACTCAGAAGAACATGTGTGTGTGTGTGTTATACACACACACATATACATATATAACTAATACATGTGTATGTTTTAATATATATTTGTAAAAATAGTTTATCAGCCATTTTGAGTCTCAATATTGTGAAAAGGGATAGATACAAATATAGAAATAATTTGTCACACAGAAAATCTAGTTATTTCATGCCTGGGTATAAAAAACGTACCTTTGCCTTTTTCTCCTCTGGCTAGCAAAAGAGGTGGCAATCCATTACCCTCAGGAATGAGGCTGATTTCCTTGCTTACACATTTTTCAATACCACAAAGCATCCGATAATCTAATGAACTGACAGGTGCATCATTAGCTTTGTTAACTGTGGCAGGAACCAGATGCTTTGGTGGTTCTACAACAGTAGGAAGTTCAGTAACAGCGGTAATCACACTGTCAAAATCATGTGGCAGTTCAGGTTCTTCCTTAGTGGGCAACGTGTCTTCTTCTGGAAGAACTGAAGTGGGACAACATAAGATCTCAGTTCGTCCAACATCACATGTTTCATCTTTTGGCATTTTCTCAGATGCACAAAGTGTGTCATTTGTTGGATTTTCAACCTACAATAGAAGTTCCATTAGATTTGACATTCATATGGGTATAATAGTATGAAATATGTATAATCATTTCTAATATACGTTTGCATTGAGGGATTTTCACTGAAGGGGATATAACAGTGTTTTATATAAATAAAGCGGGAGGGGAAACCCCAAGAACAGGCAACTATCTGAACTGTTACATAGCAACAAACAATTTTCCAAATTAAACAAAAGGGTATCTGTTATCTGTCCTGATTAGCTGGGGCTCTTCAATTCACTCAGGATTTTTTTTTTTTTACCATTCTTCACCCTACCTATGGTGCAACATAGTGGGGTAGAGTTTTGAAAATGGGATGGAGAGACTTAGATTCAGATCCCACTCAGCCATAAACCTAGTTTGAATGGTTGAAGGGGAACCTCCTTCACAATAAAAAAGAATAAAGAAAAAATAGAAAGGAAGTGCATTTATATAGCGATGTTTCAACTCTGAATGCAATTTGCAAAAATATAATCATAAAAGCAAAAACAACATGAATTAGAAAACTAAACAAGAATGTATGGCATGTCAACAGAATGAATGAAACAGAAGCAACTTATTGATATTATTGAAACCACATAATGAGATGTCAGTACAATAGAAATTATCTATTATACTGTCTATTCTCATGTCCATACTAACAGTCCAGTCCCTAAGAAAGGGTGCAAGTGACAAATCATCACCTTGCACTGGCACACAATCTGCTATCCCCTCAAGAACACTGATATTGCACAGAACACTCAAACAGGCCAGATGAAACTAGCATTATACTAAGTTTTACTACAAAATGAGGGTTAAAGAGGTATGTCAAGAAACAAGTGAAAATGTGTGAGTGCAGAAAAGTTCTCTTTGCAATTATTTGTGTCAAGAGCAATTCAGCTGAAGTAACAGAAGCATGCTTGTCTTCGGGCCAGCAACCTCAGCTGGTATTATGAACAGATGCCAAAAGAATACCTAGAACAGGTTCTAGTCATCTATGAACTAACAATCTGTAGGGTATCATGCAGGTTCAAGACATGGGTTTAGATAAAATTTGAGCCATCTCTATTTACCCAATTATAAAGGGATAAAATATCATGGTGCAATATCAACACAAGACTATTGACTATTGGTAAAGTAGGGCTTACAGGATATGGTTCCTGTGAGGATCTTCTGACTCCAGATGACAATTTTGTTGTATCTGCAACTTCTCCATTTGGCAAAATACCATCAGCAAACCAAACTCTTCTCTGTTCTTTGGGACAGACCCCTACAAGAAGAGAATGAAAACAAGACAAGCAAAAATACACCAAGATATTAATTACTCCACTCCCATGAAAAATCGCTTCTGACTTCCATGTCACTCCTATCATATTCTTTCTTGTATCACACAATGACATACAGTTTTCTCACCACTAGCCACACCAAAAGTAGCAGTACGTTGGAAAATCCATGTCATGGCTCGGGGACTTTGGTGGATATAATCCCATGAACGTTCTACTATTTCTGTACTATACATCACTGAAATATAGAATTTCTTCATATAGTAAAATTAACTATTGTTATATACCAAAATTTATGTGGGTTTTTAAATAAAGGCATTTTGCACAGGGGCTGCTACTACTACTACTAATAATAATAATAATAATTATTATTATACTCCGCTCTTCAGCCAAGGCTATCAGAGCAGCTCAAATTTAGTCTAGAGAATCTTCCTTTCCACCTGAACTCTGGAAACTTTGTCCTAGGAGTGATGAATTACAGTCAGCCTTCCTTATCCACAGATTTATCAAATGACTGAAGTATCCACAGATTGAAAATATTCAAAAAATTATAAATTCCAAATAGCAAACCTTGATTGTCCATTTTATATAAAAGACACCATTTTGCTATGTCATTGTATTTAATGGGACTTGAGCATCCACGAATTTTGTTATGCACGGGGGTGTCCTAGAACCAAACCTCAGTGGATATCAAGGACCCATTGTATTCCTCAAAGGGTTTCATGAAATTTTAGTGAAAGCAAGTTTCTTTGCCCTGCATTTTCCCCATGTATAAGCCAAGTGCTGCTGTTCATGTTATATCATGGCACTGGCAAGATAAAGTTAATCTACGACATCAGCCAAGGCACAACTCTGAATATAAAATAACTACAAAAATCCCAAAACTTCTAATACATAAAATAAACATGTTTGTCTACCAACCTCCCTATTCAGGCTACACTGTGATGTACAACAATAGCTCTGGTGACTACAAAGGCATATCAAAGAGATTTCTAAATAATGAACAAGTTAATGACAAAACCTTCAAGGGATAGAAAAATCGCATCTATTTCAGTCCTCTATCTACAGCTACCTGTACCTATATCTACATATAACCACATTACTGGTATCATTGTCACAGCAGCACTGCTAGGGGGGAAAAGTCCATTTTTCCCCACCTATTTCAAATACATGATGAGGGAAGGAAATGTTAAACAAAACACTTCATGGAAGCACTGGGTTCCTATCCAACATAGCAAATGAATACCTCATGCAAGATTGTTGTGGTTGTTGTACTATAATGGCATTGTCTAAAACAGGACCTGATAATAAATTTAATTTCACTTAATTCTCTTAATGCATTTTTGGCTTCCCATCACCATTTGGCCATTTAAATACAGAAGTGGCCAAAAAAATAGAAGGAGAATTAGGTGTACCAGATATTTGGACTGCCTGCAAAGGTGGAACAGTCGGATATTCAGAGACAGCAGAATTAGGCACTGGACCAGTTGGGCTCATCATTCTTTCCAATGCCTGTGCTAACAAACAAAGTAAAAGAGTTTAAGCGTCATATCTCTGGTACATATATTCTATCTCACACCAACCTCACTTTCTTACTTGCATGGTGTTTCCAAAGTTATTTATATCCCTAGAAGATCTGATGGCGAGTTTAGGACAGACCACAGCTGGCTTTATTTTAAATATTTAAGAAAAATATCTCTGATCAACTAAAAAGATGCTCTGAACATCTCAATACACTTTTACTCAAATTTAGTTAGTTATTTGCTACTACAAGTAACATCTTATAAAGATCATCTTAGAAAAGGCATTACCTCCTATGAAATGGACAAATTTATTATGATACCTAACTGCAATACTGATCTTTATTATTTAAAAATTAAGCTGGTATACTTCTTACTTTAGAACATTTAAGTTGTAATTTACAACAAAAAAAAGTACATACATCATAAAAAGCCATGCGCCTACTTTGTCCCAATGCCGGTGTTTCTCACCGGTCTATCTAGCCCCTAAGTGGATGTATCATTATTTCCCAGGTAATACCTAGGACCACTTATTTAACTGACTGGAACTTGTGTGATAATCTACTGGCATATCTTTAACTTGAATATGTCATTTTATGTTCCAGCTTTCTAAAAGACATGTTTCTGGCACCTGAGCTTGGTGGCTTCTTGCATAATTTCCTTTAGAAAACACATTTGATGTGGTTTTATTTTATTTTTATGTAAAACATTCTAAAAAAAAGTTTTATCCTTGGCGTTGTCAGATAAAGCCCTCCTGATACCAAATGCTGCTAGGTGTCTGCTCCCTAGTTTTTCAAAGAAGGACATTTAACATGTTGGTTCCCACAGTGTGCTATGATGTTTTCTTTCATGAACTAATAATTCTTATTTCTAGGAACATACTGAAGGCACTTCTATTTATGCAAACCATCCTGGTGTATTTTAACTGATCCTGCATTCCATTCTTACAGATATTGTAGATGTTATAATGTATTATGCTATGTTTTATGATTTGTGCATGCGGCTTTGTAAACAGTTTATAAGGACTCAAACAACCATGTTTCTAACTTATTGCTTTAAGTTGTTGTAATGGCCTTTGACAAACATAGTTTATAAAAAGTTATTTTTAAATGAAGGATCAGATGTGCAGTCTAGGTCTCCTCAACTATGCAGTTGCTGAGGAAACTCAAAAGACAGTGGCACCAGCTCAGACCATTTCATCAACTTCAGGCATATCTGGAGAGGAACTCCAGTGAATAAATTACTATTATAATGAGCTCTAAGAACAGACTAAACTAGTGACACTGCCCAGGAGGACAGTATGATTATAGTTGTTTTAATTGTTTTTAAATTGTTTTAACCTTGTAATTTTTAACACTGTTGGAATCCCACCTCGATCCGAAGGGAGAGGCGGGAAATACAAATAAATATTATTATTATTATTATTATTATTATTAAGCAGATCCCCTCTAATGACAGTTTGGAAATTTCATCTGGTGCAAAACTGTGGTTACCTGAGCACTGATGTGAACCAAGCCCATGGAATATGTCTGACACAGACTAATAAATGAATTTTAACCTTTAAAGCCCTTAACATTAACAACTGCTTCCACCTATATCAGTTTGCTTGAACTCTTACATACTATCAGTAGCTTTATTTATATGCCAGCCTGTGATCAGGCAGAAAGAAAAAGGGCACAATTTATTCTGTATTCTGTATTCCAGTAGAGATAAATTATGCCACACAAAATCAGGCTTTAAATGGGCTCTAAATACTTATTCACTATTCTATTTTCTTAAATAAGGGTTTCATCAGGGTGTTGTATCCAGGATGTGGCTTTGACTGTAATTAGTTATTGTATTGTTTTTACTGGTTTATATATGGCGCCTGCTTTAATGTGACTTCTAGTTATTAGCTGATAACAACTTTACCAACTCTAATGTATAGTGACCCTATCATAGGGTCAAGTTTTATTTATAGGAGGTTTGCCATTGCCTTCCTCTAAGACTGAGAGAGCATGACTTGTGCAAGGTCACCCGGTAGGTTTCCATGGCTAAGAGAGGATTCAAACCCCGGTTTTACAGAGTCCCAGTCCAATACTCACACTGCTATTCCTTTTACAATGGTATTTCTCTTGCAATTAGAGGCATCTTGGATAAGGTTGTATCCTAAAAGTTGGCCAACAAATACTTTAATAAAATTAAATTAATGGTGTACATTTCTATTAGTAGCTACTGTATTAGCCATGCTAAGAGAAAACACTATGCTGTTCTTTTTAAAGAAATAATACCTCTGGGAACCATACATGGGATGTTATCAATACCACACTACTGCACCATGTTCCATATTACCATCTTGTATGCCTCCTTTTGGCATACAGATAACATGAAACTTCCCATGTATTGTTGGCACTTCACATATAGAGCACTATGGAAAATTAGATCAAAAATACTGATGTCAGGCCAGTATAGCACAATCTTTTTGTATTGGCTGTTTATGTATGTGTAAAACCCTATGAAATTCATGGGGCTGCCATAAGTGATATTGACCCTTGTAGAGAAATTCCCTAGAACAGTGATTCTCAAATGGTGTGGCGGAAACCCCTGGGGGATGCAAATGTTGCTCAAGGGGGGCATTAAGACATCAAGGCTCTAATCCCTCCTCCTCCTCCCAAACATTTTAATATGTAAAATTTACATATGTGTTGAGTGAAATATTGAATTTACTTAAGTAAAACTGTTCTAATATGAACAATGTTGTTTTCTTAAAAAATCTTAAAATATGGATATACATGTATGTACAAATGAAAATATACATGCTAAATAAATAAAATATTTTCATTCATATGCTACATCGAGTGGTGGAAGTGCAATGTTCATATGTAGATGTAAAGAGGGGTCCCAAGGGTAAAAAATTTCAGTGCCATTGCCTTAGAATATTTTTTTAGCCAGTGCCAGGATCAGAATACTAAATTAGATGGATGTCTTTAATTTATCTCTGATAAAGCATAATGTTATATTCTACTAGCCATTACAGGCAAGATGAATAAACATGTTTAATATTTTAAATGTTATTTTTTAAAACAAAACATATGTAAACAACTACAGTACTATTTCCTATTGCCTAAAAAGATTTATACATCTAAATTCATGCTTCATACTATAATTTATAAAGGAAATATTAGTTATATTGGAAATACTTGTTCCAAGATCCCAAAAACATACTAGTTACCTTTTGTTTCTTCTAATTCTTGCCAACTATTTTTTTTTACCTTTGTTAATGGACTCATGACAGCTTATACAGACTCTTGCTTCTTTATCCAAATACTGGAGCTTGCATTTTCGATTGCAACATGAAGCACAAAAGACCTAGATTAATTGAAAAGCTAAATTAAGCTTTTAGAACAAGAGGTCAAAATCATGTCTTACTAAAACTGAAAGACAAAAACAAATGGATAAATTAACGTTGACCCAGACAACTTTATAGTTTGAATACCAGACTTTGCAAAGTACCTTTATGCTATATACATAGTTCATGATAACTTAACTCTACAGCATAACTAATGTAAGTATGAACATTAAAAAATCTGACATTTATATTGAAATGCACTGCTGTTGTTTTTTGTACTTCCTTTCTGACTTATGGTGACACTATGGCGAATCTATCATGGAGTTTTCTGGGGATGAGTGTATGACGCACCCAAGATCACTCAGTCAGTTTCCATGGCCAAATGGGGAATCGAACTCTGATCTCCAGAGTTGTAGTCCAGTACTCTAGATACTATGCCACCCTGACTCTTGTTGAGCACATTATTCTAGTTATTACTAATAAAACTGACCTTTTTTAAGCAAGGAAGGAAGGAAGGAAGGAAGGAAAGAAAGAAAGAAAGAAACCTAGCAGGAAAAACCAGAAACCTAAGTGTGGTTGCCTTGTTTCAGTCTCTGAACTAGTCTCAATCATTGTGATATACCATATTCAATGTCAGACTATGACTAAATCACCTGGGTTCAAATTCCCATTTAGCCATGAAAGCTCACAAGGTGACCTTTGATCAGTCATAATTTCCAGACTAAACACAGAAAGCTGTGAAGATAGTGTAATAGTCCTATGTAGGCAACCTGAGCCACCTAGTGGATATGATGATACCTACAGTAAGTTATATTGTTTTTGATATTGTACTGTACTATGTCAGATGGTACGACTGAATGGAAGAATGCACGAAAATTGAGTGAAAGTCAGAAAATTTGTGAGCCAGTATGGTGTAGCAGTTTGAGTGTTGGAATATGAGTGGAGACCAGGGTTCGATTCCTTCACTCAGCCATGAAATATACTGGGCAAGTCACATGCTCTCAGCCTCAAGGGAAGGCAATGGCACCCCCCCCCCCCCGAACAAATCTTGGTAAGAAAACCCCATGATAAGTTTGCCTTTGGGTTGCCATAAGTCAGAAATGACTTGAAGGCCCATAACACACACACACACTGCAAATGTGCAGTGGTCCCCCGGGATCGGAATCCCCCGGGAATCGAAATCCCCGGGATCCGAAACAGCCGGGGCCGAAAAAACAGCCCCGGTATGCGAAAAAATCCCTGGGTTGTGGGAAAAAAAGCAACCCGGGCCCTTTAAAACAGAGTGCTCCGGCGCACTGTGCACCAAAAAAAGCGGTCCCCCGGGTTGCGAAAACTTCCGGGTTACGAAAGTAATCCCAGAACGGATTACTTTCGCAACCCGGGGGACCACTGTATATGGTAGATGATGACTGCTAGATAAGAATAAGAGTGGGAAGCACTGTAATAATGATGTGAGGAAAGTGAGGAGGATAAGATCAGGCACTATTAAGGTTTAGATGACAGGTGGGCAAGGTGCAGCCCACATGTGGCCCTCAGGGCCATTCTTATAATTCTCAAGGCTTACCCCAATTTTTGGGGGGGAGGGGTGGTTACTTCCTATTTGAAAGAAGGTCTCTCTTGGGTCTAAAACGGGGTGCAAAAATGTGACAAAAATGCCTTCTACGGACCCTGAATGGCAATGGAGGACATTAGGGAACATTTGTTTTGTTTTGTTTTGTTTTTGCAGTGGGGGGTGCCCCCCCCCCCAATTTCCTGGGAGGTGGGGTAATGCAGCCCCCTAGCCTCCCAAAGTTACCCATCCCTGGTTTAGATGAAGACAGACAAGGAAGAGTCTGAGAGCTAAAGACTGTGCCTTTGTAAGGGTGGATTGTGTACTGCAAAAAGATTAATTGGTTTAATAGTCACTTAAATAAAATTAAACATCATAAAAATATTAAATTATACTAAGTAAACTTTTATTAATGGTTCGATATACCCACACCTACCAAATGGCTGCCTACAATGCAGTGGCCCCACTGTTTCCAGCAAAAGGAAGAAGAAGGAAACAGTGGGGCCACTGCGTGCAGAAGATGGCAAAATGCTAACAGGGGACAGAGAAAAGGCAGAATTACTCAACACCTTCTTTGCTTCAGTCTTCTCAGAAAAGGCAAAGGGTGCTCAACCTAAGGATAATGGAACAGGAGACAGAATAGAGGGAATTCAGCACAGAGTAAGTAAAGAGGTAGTACAGGAATACCTGGTTAACCTAAATGAATATAAATCTCCAGGACCAGATGAACTACATCCTAGAGTATTAAAAGAACTGGCAAATGTAATATCAGAGCCATTGGCAATAATCTTTGAGAACTCCTGGAGAACAGGAGAAGTCCCAGCAGACTGGAGGAGGGCAAACGTTGTCCCCATCTTCAAAAAGGGAAAAAAAGAGGATCCCAACAATTATCGTCCAGTTAGTCTGACATCAATTCCAGGAAAGGTTCTAGAGCAGATCATTAAGCAGAGAGTCTGTGAACACTTAGAGGCCAATGCCATAATCACAAAAAGCCAACATGGGTTTCAGAGAAACAAGTCATGCCAAACGAACCTGATCTCTTTTTTTGATAAAATTACCAGCTTGGTAGATGAAGGGAATGCTGTGGATATAGTATACCTCGATTTCAGTAAGGCCTTTGACAAGGTTCCCCATGACATTCTTGCAAACAAGCTTGCAAAATGTGGGATAGACAAGTTAACTGTTACATGGATTTGTAATTGGTTGACTGGCCGAACTCAAAGGGTGCTCAACAATGGCTCCTTTTCATCCTGGAGAGAAGTGACCAGTGGGGTCCCACAGGGTTCTGTCCTGGGCCCAGTGCTATTCAACATCTTTATTAACGATTTGGATGACAGAATTGGGGGCATACTTATCAAATTTGCAGATGACACTAAACTGGGAGGAGTAGCTAATACCCCAGAGGACAGGATCAAAATTCAAAATGACCTGAATAGACTAGAAAGCTGGGCCAGTGCTAACAAAATGAAATTCAATGCGGAGAAATGTAAGGTTCTGCACTTAGGGCGGAAAAATGAAATGCACAGATATAGGATGGGGGACACCTGGCTGAATGAGACCACATGTGAAAGGGATCTAGGAGTCCAAGTAGACCATAAGCTGAACATGAGTCAACAGTGTGATGCGGCAGCTAAAAAAGCCAATGCAATTTTAAGCTGCATCAATAGAAGTATAGTTTCTAGATCAAGGGAAGTTATAGTGCCACTCTATTCTGCTTTGGTCAGGCCCCACCTGGAATACTGTGTCCAGTTCTGGGCACCACAATTCAAAAAAGATGTGGAGAAACTGGAGCATGTCCAAAGGAGGGCAACTAAGATGGTGAAGGGTCTGGAAACCTTGCCCTATGAAGAACGCCTTAGGGAGCTGGGGATGTTTAGCCTGGAGAAGAGAAGGTTAAGAGGTGATATGATAGCCCTGTTTAAATATTTGAAGGGATGTCATATTGAGGAGGGAGCAAGCTTGTTTTCTGCTGCTGCAGAGACTAGAACGCGACAATGGATGCAAACTGCAGGAAAAGAGATTCCACCTCAACATTAGGAGGAACTTCCTGACAGTAAGGGCTGTTCGACAGTGGAACACACTCCCTCGGAGTGTAGTGGAGTCTCCGTCCTTAGGGGTCTTTAAGCAGAGGCTGGATGGCCATCTGTCAGGGATGCTTTGATTTGGAGTTCCTGCATGGCAGGGGGTTGGACTGGATGGCCCTTGTGGTCTCTTCCAACTCTATGATTCTATGATTCTATGATTCTATACAATACCAGTATTCTAACAGGGTTAAAGCCTAAAAGCCAAAAGACCAGCATTTATAAAAGGAACATCTTTATACAGATCTGAGATTAATTAGATCCAGATGGCAGCACAACCTTAGAAAGACTGTGGAGATTTTGATATGAGTTTGTTGCACATGGCGGTTAGAAGTGGGGTCTCCACAACGGGATCATCAAGGTGGAAACAAGAATATATTTTTAAACAACTTTTTAAAAACTCTTCCTTTCAATCTTCTTTCCTGGAAGTTGGCCAAATGAAGACAGCAAGATTATGGCCCTGTACAGACCGGTACTTTGGGCTGGCTGGGGGGCAAAGTTGGGATGGAGCATCTCCATGACGCATGCCCCGGCTCCACCCCCAGGGCATCATGTCACACACAGCTCCACATGGTGTGCAGCTATATGGTGCTCCTCTGGTGTTGCATCCATACAACGCAGCACCAAAGGAGCACCATATAGCCACAGCGATCGCTCCCTTTCCAGGGTGCGAAAAGGAGCCACTTTTGTGGCTCCTTTTCACGCCCTGGAAACGCCGGATCAGGGCTGTCGCATGCAGCTGCCATGGCCCCAATCCAGCTGAAGATGGGATGGCTGGAGACCACCCCTTCAGGGCTGTCTGTACAGCCCCTATGTCTCTACTAATATTGCTTCCTACCTGGCAAATCCTCAACTTTCTAGGACAGGATATGGGGAATGATGCACAGCATGTTCCTGTCCAGCTAACCATCTTTCCTCCAAGCTCTCTTCCCCTCAGTGCTATGTCCTCCTCCCACAAATCACTTTTCTACCGGAACCAAAGCAAGCTGTCAGATCAGGGAAAAAGAAACTACGAACTTGGTCCTTGTTCAGGCAGGTCATTTGACATCTCCACCCGAAAGATAGGGTGGGGGTCCCCTTTTCACCCAGTACAGAAGCCAAATACAGTACAACCTGCAGACTGTATGGAAATCTTAACTATTATTGACTACATAGATTAAGTCCCTTTCCTTCTAGATTGTACATAATATTTCATCGGTAACTAAAGAGCTGAAGAATTTCATCACATGGACAGTTTTTTTGAATAAGCTGATACTTAATTGTATTTATTGTTGCTTCTTTATACACAAAATAAAACCAAATAAACCAAAACCAAATAAAACCAATTTCAAGCGGAGAAAGGAATTCTGGTAAAAAGGAAGTTGACATGTTCAGAGTATTTTTAAAAATCCCCTCTTTCCAGTGAAGGTTATATTCAATTTGCTTTATCACAATTCCCATATACTATACAACTAGTATAGATACTTTTAAAAAATAATTTCTTTTACTTACTTTTCCACAAGCACGACAGTGGTGTCTTCTTCTTGTAAATGTGAATTTGGCTTGACAATGCATGCAATTCGGTGCTTCTGAGTCAGGAATCCAGGACGGCTGCTTCTGCCCAAGGACTACAGGGTGTTCTACTGCTGTAACAGGTTCTGGGATCACAGATAAGACACTACTTCCTTCATCGTCTTGGCAGCTTTGCATATCAGTATTGTTACATCTAAAGCTTGAATCAAGACAAATTTTAGCATCTGAGAAAGAGGTATTTGGAACCGTGGAATTTAACACTTGGGATTCATTCCCAAGTGTATTTGGACTACTAAACTCAGAATAGAAGTTAGCTTTTGGTGGAAGGTTTAACAACTGCTTTGGCCTTGCACCTCCATTGTGTGCAATCTGTTGGTCTGAAACTTCGCTTCCAGTTTCACTTACGTGCTCTGCAGTCTCTTTGGATTTTTCCACTGTGCTCTTTTTTCCACACTTCAAATTTTTCCACTGTGGACTTTTTTCTATCAGAATACCTAATGTAGATTCAGGATTGGATAATATATAGTTGTTATCCGTAGAAGCTTCTGTCTTGCAAATTTCTGCTTGCAAATTATTACTGCCAATGTTTATTTTGTCCATATCTATTAAATTATCATTAATGACATCAGATTGCAATAATCCATCATCAGTATCCTCTTTAAGGGGCTTTGAATGCTCTGTTTCACAGCAATGTTCAGACAAGAAGGCGTCAAGTTCAGCATCACTAACTAGCATATCACCTCCAATAATGTCTTCTTCTATTGCTAGATCAACGAAACTTCTGCTGCCCTCAATGTCAGTGGACACAACACTGCTGCATTTTTCAATATTTGCGAGTGGAGAACTGGAAGTAGCAACTGAGTCTGGGTGCTGGAAAGGCTGACATTCACTAATAATTGTATCAAAACCTTCCTTCTCTCCATCTGTAAAGGAATTTATTCCTGGCCAACATTGACTCTTTTCATTTTGATTTTCATCCTGTTCAGGTCGTTCTGTTCTTTCAGGCAATTCCGCTTCAGAAAGGCCATTTTTATTTGTTTGCATAGTTATATCACTAAAGACTGCTGTTGCTTCATCCTGAGCAGTCCTTCCATCAGTGTCATCATTTGTAACTAATGACCCACAAATAGAAACAGCAAGTGGAAGACAAGACAGTGATGTCTGCATGTCTTCAGAGTTCTCTGGTGTTGAAACCATGTTTAAAGTTGTATTGGTATTCTGTTCTGGACTGCAGCATTTTTCTGCAGTGCTATGGGTTTGATCTAACACTGGCACATTCTCAGTTTGAAGTGATGAGTCATGTAAATTCTCTTCTTTAGGTAATATCAAACTGTTTTCATTTGATTGATACATCTTTGGTAAGCTAGAAATTAAAGATTCAATCATATTCTCTTCTGAAGTAGCCAGTTTGCCATTATCCTCTTGTGGCATTTGATTCTTTGCACTATTTTGATCACAAGGCAGTTTTTCAAATGTTGGTTCATCTTTGGAACTATGTATAGTTGAAGAGACTTGAGTTATTAAAGCTGGGTTTATAACCTGTTCTGTCTGGCCAAATACTTCATTGTTATTCCAGGTTTCTGTCCTTTCTTGAACTTCACCAGAGTCTATCACATTTGCTTGAGAAGGTGTGTTTGTAGTTAGTACCAGTTCATCTTGTTTTTCAAATGCATCACATTCTGTGCTGCATGGTGCTGTATCTCCATCCATCTGTTGTGGCATACCAGAATCAGTAATAGAATCAGCAGGCAGATTAGTAGCAGTGGCAAGTACTGATGCTAAATCAAAGCCAGTAAGAGAAAGGTTACTTTGGGAGTCATCTGGCAGCAAATTCTGAATGCACTCCAAATTATTTTTTGCATGGCTCAAATTACCTGTGTCACTGACGAGGTCACAAACAGGTATACTGTATCGTCCCAGGCAAGAAGACTGGTTTTTATCTGAAGAACCACCATCCACCATAGAAAGAAGATCTAATCCTGTGACATTTTTCTCATTCTGTTCAGAGTTCAGTTGCTCAAGGTTTGCAACATTTGCAGTCTGGGTAGACAATGAGAGTTCATCTGATGTAATACAACTAACCTTTTCTTGTACTTTTGGTCTCAAAACCTTTGGCGTTTGGTAATCTAATTCTGAAGAAAGTGAATGGTGCTTAGAATCATGTGGATTTACATTTTTGCTGTTTTCAAGTTCATCTAAATAAAAGATCAAAATCAAATTGGTTAGCTCCACACATCACACATTCCTCTATGTCTTCAAAACACAAAGAATAACTGTTAATAAAATGCTAATTTTTGCCCACATTCTCCTCTTCTTTCAGTTTTGGGTTGTAACTCTCTTGGGAGCAGGGTCACACTGATGTGGTATATATAAGTCTGTAAAGTACCATGCAATACCAATGCTATGCTGTACAGTAATAGATTTTATTTACTTTTGCAGGTTACAAATACACAATTAGGGCATAAAGAATAAACTAACCTGTACTTTGTTCAAATTCATCAAGTAGCTTGTCTAAGTCGGAGACTGCTGCTTTGAAGTAATTGTCCATTCTAAAGTTTTAACTGCTATGAGTTTTCTTCTCTTGTGCCTATGCAAAACAATACATTATATTAGGTGAGGCAAGCACATAGATGTAAAATGATTCACATCAGAATAGAATAATTACTGAGGCTTTGTGGTATAGTGTGTGAGTATTGGATTAGGACCCCAGAGACTCGGGATCTGTGTTCTCTTCTTGTGGGACAGAGTGCAGAAGTACAAGTACTAAATATTTTCCAAACAGATAGACTATTTTTAAACATATATTCTTGTGAAGATGAAAGTAAAGGGAAAAGCAGTCCTGAAAATATACGATTCGGGACTGCATTGCTTAAGAAATAGTAAAAAGCAGCTAATAGTTTGATAAAACATATTCCTTTGTTGTCATTTTGGTCACTAGAGAAAAGAGTGGAGTCAGAATTATTTCACAACATCTTCACTATTACCATAAAGCAGGCAATTTCAATGGTTAGTCATCATGGCCCAGTATTGAAAAAAACACAAGACAAGCTCACTGGTTAGGCCCTATATAGTTTTGCCATGCACTGTCCCCTGATTATTGTTAACCCATCCCTCCTGCAGTGTTAATTCATTTCTTGAAAAACTAGTTTGAAAGCTGAAAACAGTCAACAGATTTTTGATGCTTTGTATCAACTGCTTGCTTTATTTTAGTGGTTTGGCTTATAGTGCTAGTACCCATTAATGGTTCCACCATGTCACTACTTTTCCAGGGTAGTTGGGTTTGTATGCTCCTATGAGGCAAAAGGCTATACAGGTACTGACAGTAGCAGTGCTGCTGGTATGGAGTGAGCGAGCTAAAATGGACAGGAATAGGACATTACACAGTCAGGAGATGAAAACCTCAAGAGAAAATGGGGTTGCATTAATACATTCTTCAAGCAACTGAAGAGGTGACTATATACATGGACATCACCTCAGAACCAATATAGAAATCAAATAGACTACATAACTGGAAGCAGAAGATGGAGAAGTTACATTCTCTCTCTCAAATCCAGACAGAGAGCAGATTGTGACCGAGACCATGAACTATTAATACAAAAAACAAGAGTAAAGCTAAAGAAGAACATTAAACTAACTATCAGGCCAAAATACAACATGAAGAACATATCTGTGGAATTTTAAAATAATGTAAAAAAATAAATTTGCACTATTGTGCCTAATTGACCAGGAGTAAGAAGAACTCTGGACTAAGGCAAAGGACATGGTCAGGGAGAAATCCAAAAAAGATGCTATATGCAGCTAAAAAGAAAGAGAAGCCATAGTGGATGACAGATGAAATTCTTCAAGCAGTCAAGACCATATGAGAAGAAAAGCAACAGTCCAGAGCCTTGTGCACAGGGTAAAGAGTATTACAATAATCAATGCACAGAAACTGAAGATGACAACAAAAAACGAACAAGAGTCTGTTTCCGCAAAGGGAAATTTAAAGACTGGGGATGCTCTGTGACCAGTAACAGAACATACTGCATGACCAAGTACAACTAAAGAGCCAATGAAAGTGTATTAACTATATACAAGAGATTAAAAGATGCGAGATTCATTCAAGAAAGAATCATTTGAAGATGAACCTATGAATTTAGAAAGTGAAGTGGAAGCTGTACTCAGAGCAGTTGAGAGAAATAAATCACCAGGAACAAATGGCTTACCAATAGTGCTGCTTCACACTACAGAGACAGAATCTACTCTAGCTCTAATCATTTTTAAACAAATTATCTGTTATAATATTGTAATAGTTTAATTCCATTTTAATTATCAGTTTTGTAGGTGTTTAATTGTACTGTGTTTTTAGACTGTAAGTTTCTTTGAATTCCAATTTTGGGGGGAACACAGGGTATGAATAACTATAACAACAACTACTACAAATCTGTCAAGAAATATGGAAGACAATATAATGGCCCACAGATTGGAAACAATATAGATCCCAATCTACAAGAAAGGACATACCAGGGGTTGCAGTAACCACAGGATCATTGAATTAATCTCCTTGCAAGCAAAGTAATACTCAACAAAGACTTTTATCATATATGGAATCAGAAATACCCAATGTCCACGCTGGGTTCAGGAAAGAAAGAGGCACTAGAGATCATACTGCAAACAACTATTGGATAATGGAACATACCAATTAATTTCATAAGAAAATCAGACTCTGCTTTATAAATTATAGAAAAGTCTTTGATTGCTCTTAAATAAATGGGTGTGCCACATTATATTGTCCTGTTACGTACTTGAACAAGGTGCCACCACCAGGAGAGAATACAGGAAAATAGAATGGTTTCTAATTGGAAAGAGAATCAGGGAAGGCTGCATTTTATTACCCTGTCTGTATAAACTTGTATGCTGAACATATCACATGTACATAAAGCAGGTTTAGACTCACAAGAAGGCATGAAAATAGCAGGAAAGAAAACCTATACTGTAGTTTAAGATATGCAGAAAACACCATACTACTAGCAGAAAATAGCAAAAACTTGAAACAATTACTGAAGAAAGTCAAGGAAGAAAGTGCTGAGATAGGTTTACAGCTGAACATTAAGAAATCAAAAATAATGGCCACAGATTATTTGCATAACTTTAAAGCAGACAACAAAGACATTGAAACAGATCAACATTTTCCATACCTTGGCTCAGTCATTAATCAGAGTGGAGACTGCTGTCAAGAAATCAGAACACTAGGACTTTGAAAGGAAGCTAGATAAGATAGTCAAGCATAAAGCTATATCACTGAATACTGAAGTAGGACTGTCCGCGTCATTCTATTTTCAGTTTCTTTTTATAGCTGTGAAAGCTGGACAGTGAAGAAATCTGATAGGAAGAAAATCAGTTCATTTGAAATGTGGTGCTGGAAAAGAATTCTAAGGATACTATGGATTGTTAAAAATACAAATAAATATATTGTGGAGCAAAGCAATCCTGAACTCTCTCTAGAAATAAAGATGACTAAACTGAGATTGTCATACTTTGACCATATCATGAGTAGACATGACTCATGAGAAAAGACAATAATGCTTGGGAAGGTATAAGGCAGTTAGAAAAGAGGAAGACCACACTACAGATGGATAACTCAATCAAGGAAGCCACAGCTGAGCAGGGCTGCTGCAGATAGGGTGACTTAGCAATCTCTCATTCAAAGGGCCAACATCAATTTGATGGTAGTTAACATTTTAATCAATTTCATAATTATTTTATCCCAGTCTTAAGATAATTGGTGTCTACTCAGAAGTACAGTTGCCCCTCCGTTTTCATGGACTTGAAATAGGCGAATTTGTTTTTGCGAGGGGGTCTGGAATGAATGCCCAGTGAAAACAGAGAGGTGACTGTATTTCAAAGTGTTTTCTAATGGCACAGTACCTTCAGAAGATCATCCAAGATAATATCTGGAATATCGTTTTCAACTAGCACCCTATTCCCACCCCAAGACAATGTCCTAAAAAACTGCAGCAGGTTCTTGAGCTAATTGTTCCCAAAAATAATGCAGTGAGCAAACAATAGCCAGAACATAATTTTGAGCAGAAACGCCCAGATTTGCCTTTAAAAAAATGACAACTGATGTAGTTTCCCAACTACCGTATGTATTAACACATTATCATACTGGTATGATGCTGCTGATGCTTGAAGAATTGGCCTGCTGACCACTTGGTACCAAATATATTTTAAAATGACTAGTTGCTCTGCTTATGTCTGTTTTCATGTCAGATGGCCTATTTTTTTAAAGTGTAGCATTGCTTTGGTTTGATTCAAAATAAAAGCCAAGGAGAAGAACTGTTCAGTCAGTCATTCACATTTGTAGAATCATAAAGTTATAATTACTTTTTAAAAAGCCATTATTTCAGAGCGATCAGGTCTCACAATTCCATTCACCTTTATTCATCAGAAAAGTAGTTATGAACAGGGTTTTGACATGATGTGGCAAAGATTACTTCAAGATATACAATAAAGTAAAATACAATGATGTATTTAATACTGCGTTAAAGCTGTAAGTGAAACTGTAAAATCTTCATCAAGTCACATCATTATGTATTTCAGACTTATGTTGTACTCTGTTTATGAAAGAAGAAATACAGGACAAACTTTTTAGGGGAAAGATCTATTTTTGAGGAATGCATTATTTAAAAAAAATAATTAGTAACATTACAAACAATACAAATCAAATTGGGAAAATGAAACAGATAAAAGAGAAATCAAATCTAAAATCAAAGTTATAACTAATTTTAAATAAGACACTAACTATATACACAACATATAAAGAAATTATAGAATCAAAGAGTTCTAAGAGACTCCAAGGGCCATCCAGTTCAACCCCCTGCCATGCACAAACTCACAAGCAAAGTATCCCCAACAGACGGCCACCCAGCCTCTGTTTAACAATCATACAGTTGGAAGAGACCCCAAGGGCCATCCAGTCCAACCTCCTGCCATGCAGGAACTCTCCATCATAGCATCCCTGACAGATGGCCATCCAGCCTCTGCTTAAAGACCTCCAAGGAAGGCAACTCCACCACACTCCAAGGGAGGTTCCACTGTCAAACAGCTCTTACTGTCGGGAAGTTCTTCCTAATGTTGAGGTGGAATTTTTCCCTGTAGTTTGAATCCACTACTCTGGGTCCTATTTTCTGGAGCAGCAGAAAACAAGCTTGCTCTCTCCTCAATGTAACACCCTTTCAAATACTTAAACAGGGCTATCATATCACCCCTTCACCTTTTCTTCTCCAAGCTAAACATACCCAGCTCCCTAAGTCTCTCCTCATAGGGCATGGTTTCCAGACTCTTCACCATTTTACCTGCTCTCCTCTGGACACACTCCAACTTGTCAACTTCCCTTTTGAACTGTGGTGTCCATAACTGGACACAGTATTTCAAGTGTGGTCTGACCAAAGCAGAATAAAGTGTCACTATTACTTCCCTTGATTTAGACATTATACTCTATTGATGGAGTCTAGAATCGCATTGACCTTTTTAGCCACCACATCACACTCTTGACTCATGTTCAACTTGTGGTCTCTTAGGACTCCCAGATCACTGAACTCTCACTGTCACTGAACTGAAAATTAAAATTGTCTTTGATTCGAAGGAGGAAGGGTAACCTTGTGACTTGGGATCATCAACTACTGACCAACTTTGCAGACACACCCTGATGACTCTGTCTTCCAAGAATGACTGAAATTCTTTGTAGATCTAAGCAGGGGATCCTGACCTACAACATTTAACTACTGTATTTTGCTATTTTACTTTCCTTTTAAATGTGCCTGAAACTGCTATTTTCAAGAATATCTGATGACTTTCAGGTTTGTTAAAAGCCCTGGCCATATTTCAACATAATATAGAGTTAGAGAATTGGGAAAGATCTTGGAGATATACAAATAAATTTACTTTGGGACAAAACTTGAAAGAAAATTACTATAAGATGTTTTACATGTGGTACATAACCCCAGTAAGATTAGCTAAAGTCAACAAAAAAATCAGCCCAATATGTTGGAAATGTAAAAGCAAGGAAGGGTCTTTTTACCATATCTGGTGGAAATGCAAATTAGCTCAAGAATATTGGGGAAGTATACATAAAGCTATGACAGAAATTTTAGATATACAATTTCAATTAATACCGGAATTGTACTTGTTAAATATGACCATGCCATTAGGCAAAGATATGGAAAAGAAATATAGAAATCTGATATTATATATGGTAACGGCTGCGCGAATGGTCTTTGCACAAAAATGGAAATTAGCTAAAACACCAACCTTAGAAGAATGGTTAAAGAAACTTTTAGAAATGAGTGAAGCAGATAGATTATCTAAGAAAATAAATGAGGACAACATCAGAGAAGAAGAGAAGGAATCTGAAGAGAAATGGGGACTGATATGGCAATATTGGGAAAAGATGATTAGAAAAGAAGCAGAAAAAAGATAAGATGGATCATTATAATGTTAAACAGAAAGAATAAGCAAGACGTTGTAACTAAATGTAACAACTGTATTGTTATATGAATATATCTGTAATATATATGTATGTAAACAGTAATCATAACAATAAAAGAATTTATTTAAAAAAAAAAAAAAGCCCTGGCCAATCTGAAAAACTTTACCTCAGTCATCCAACAATTTTATACCAGTTGTGTTACAATGGACTGATAGGAAGCATATCCCAAAAAAGGTGGAATGCAGCCTCTGAAAAACCATTCATACTGGTTTATTGAAAAGGATAAGAGAGGCAGCCAAATAACTTCAAATAACTGTTTTTGAGAATGACTATTCTGATAAAATCAACAGTAAAGAAGAGAAATATTTTCATGTAAGCTAATTTAGAAATGCAATTAACAAATACATAATAGTGTTTTTGTGTGCATGAAGCTGTATGGAGTACAATGTCATATTTCTGGTGCAGAAAAATCCAAGTCCTAGAAGTCAGAACAACTAATTAGGCAAAGCAAGAGTTTCAGGTATTGCCTCTTTTATTATAAGGCTGTTCCTGTGTATCAAGTACAGAAAAGCATACAAAAAGGCGTTGTAAAGTGTACCAAGTATAGTAAACACTTATTTACTAGCATGATTTAAACATGATTTAAAAAGTGTCATCTCTTACTAGCAATGTTTATGGGAGGAGTATCTTGTATATAATCCAAATGACTCTGGAGATCAGAGTTCGATTCCCCACTCAACCATGGAAACCCACTGATGACCTTGCGTGAGTCACACACTCTCAGCCCCAGAATACGTGATAGGTTTGCCTTAGGGTTGCCATACCTCAGTCGGAAATGACTTGAAGTCATGCAACAATAACAAATCTTGTATACAGAAAATAGGGTGCAGTAAACTTTCTCCTTAAAGACACTGTCAGTTTTACTCTTCACATTTTCTTTTCTTTCACATGTGAAGGAGAAAGGAAAAACATTTATGCTGTCACAAGTCAACAACACTGTCCCGACTGGCATTTTAACTTTGCCCAAGATCACAGTGCACTATCTGTGCCTAACACCTTCCTGGAAAGATCAATGGCTGAGTTCCAAAACTATAAAAGGCAGGTGAAAACAAACTTCTGAAGACTATCTTTGAATATGAATTCTGAAGACTGGTCATGGAAAAGCAAATATCTTCACTTTCCCACTTCTTTGAGGTACTTGACCAAGCTGGTTTATCAGCAGGAAATGGAACCTGGGAACTTAGGAGGAGAAACAAAATAAAATTTTGAACAAGGAAGAACAGAAGAACCGGCAAGACCGGGAAAGGATAGAAAACAGAAGCAAAGAAGAGGGTATTTTGTTACCTTGAAAGGAGGCAATCAGATCTTAAAGCCTTTCCCCAATCCTAAAAGCCCACTGGGTTGCCAAAATGTGAACTGGAGGAGTTTCCTGCACCTCTAATGACTATGTAGAAGAGGAAATTTCAGCAACCAGGAAACAAGCAACACCTCTGACCAGTGAACTGTATAAATGCCCTCTCCTACACCACCCTCCCCTACTAGCATGTTTAAATCATGCTAGTAAATAAGTGTTCGCTATATACCTCTCTCACAGTAGCATCTTCAGCCATGGAAACAGGTGGGTTCCCAGGGCAAGGGAAAACCAGAGGTTGGGACAGAGACAAGAAGTGGGACTTCACACAGATAAGACTATTAGAAGGAATTCACAACACATCTGTTGCTGCTGTCAGTTTTGACTTATAGTGACCCTAAAGTGAACCTAAGGACCTGAGTTTTTAAACAGAGGCTTGATGGCCATCTGTCAGAGAGGCTTTGATTGAGATTTCCTGCATGGCAGGAGGTTGGACTGGATGGCCCTTGGGGTCTCTTCCAACTCTATGATTCTATTTTTGGCAATTTTTTGTGGGTTTTTCAGGCTACGTGGCCATGTCCAAGAAGAGTTTATTCCTGACGTTTCGCCAGGAATGGCGAATTCCGCTAGAAAATGGCCACACAGCCCGAAAAACCCACAATAAAACTACGGGTGCCGGCCGTGAAAGCCTTTGACTTCATATCATCGTAGGTTTCTTCAGAAGGGGTTTGCCGTTGCCATCCCCTGAGGCTGAGAGTGTGTCACTTACCCAAGATCATCAAGTGTTGTTGTTTTATGTGCTCGAGGTGGGATTTGAACTCTGGTCTCCGGAGTCTTATTCCAACGCTGAAAACTACCACACCAGGCTGGCTACACTGTAGGAAACAAAGCAGTTTGGCACTGCTTTAAACTGTTGTGGCTCCATCCTATTTGTAGTTTGGTGGGGCACCAGTGCGTCTTTGGTAGAGAAGGCGAAAGATGTTGTAAAACTACAAATTCCAGGATTCTGTAGGATGGAGCTACAGAAGTAATTGTTGTTGTTGTGTGCCTTCGGGTCTTTTCTGACTTATAGTGGCAAACCTATCATGCTGTTTTCTGGGCAAGGTCTGTTCAGAGAACGTTTGCCACTCCCTGAGGCTGAGAGAGTGTGACTTTGCCCAAGGTCACCCGTTGGTTTTTTTCCATAGCACTTACCGTAAAAGTGTCGTCGGACCGCCTTGTTCCGATGTCGCCGCGCCTTAAATAAAGTCCACGAAAACAACACGAAAAAGAGAACGGCTGTGTTGTTTGTTGGTGCAAATGTTTTCACCGCTTTTTAACCAAACATTAATCCAACTTGGGGTCCAAAGCGCGGTGGAGAAATAATCCAGTTCGAGAGACCGCCTTGGCTCAGTGCTAGGGAATCCTGGGATTTGTAGTTCACTGTGGCACACCACCAGAGCCACAAAACTACAGCTCCCAGAATTCCATAGCCTTGAGGAAAGGCAGTTATAGCAGTCTCAAAAAGTGGGTTATTTCTCCAGTGTGGACCCAAAGCAGGGCTAAATCCACATTGGAGAGATAACCCAGTTTGATACCGCTTTAACTCTTTGTTTGGCTCAAGTGCTATGGAATTCTGGGAGTTGGAGTTGGTTGTGGGGCCCAGAGCGGAGCGGAGCTCCGCTCTGGGCCCACAACCAACTCCAACTCCCAGAATTCCATAGCCTTGAGCCAAACAAAGAGTTAAAGCGGTATCAAACTGGGTTATCTCTCCAATGTGGATGCAAAACAAGACAACAAAACCTCTTTTTAAGGCCCCAAGCAGCCACACCCCCCAAAAGAAGAAGCCAACCCCTCAGAAACACCACACTTTTACCTCATGGACGCCAAATCCAGATAAAAGAGCTTTAATCCGACGACGACAGCATCCACTTTTGTCTCTCTTTTTTGAGGAGGATGAGGGTCTCCTTACTGCGCATGCGCAGGAGCTGCCTCCTCTCAGGCCTACTACTGCTGCCAATGCCTGGGATGGAGGCCTCTGCGCATGCGCAGTCACTAGGCCAGAGCCTTTTGTTTATTTTTCTCCAGTCTCTCTACACAGCTTTTTTTAATGTGTCCTCCTTTTTCCAGGGCACGTCCTCCATTTCTGTCCAGGAGAGGTCTCAGAATGTCCATGGCGACCAAACATGTCCTCCTTTTCCAGGACACGTCCTCCATTTCAACTTTCTGTCCAGGAGGAGTCCCAGAATGGCCATAGTGACTAAATAGGTCCTCCTTTTCCAGTGACCAGGCACATCCAGTTTTTGCAGGACGTGTCCTCCATTTTCAACCCTCTGTCCGGGAAGAATCTGAAAAAGTCCAGGGTGACAAGGCGCGACCTCTTTTCCCAGGACATGTCCTCCACTTTCAGCTTTGGGTCCAGGAGGGAGCTCAAAATGTCCATAATGACCAGGGATGTCCTCCTTTTCCAAGACACGTCCTCCATTTCAACCTTTTGTCCAGGAGGAAGGTCAAAATGTCAATAGTGACCAAATCTGTCCTCCATTTCTGTCAGGAGGAATATTTTAAAAAAAAATCCATGATGACAAGGCGCAAGCTCTTTTTCCAGGCCATGTCCTCCATTTTCAACTTTCTGGCCATGAGGGATCTCAGAATGTCAATAGTGACAAGGCACGTCCTCCTTATCCAGGACGTGTCCTCCATTTCAATCCTCTGTCCAGGAGGAATCCCAAAATGGCCATAGTGACCAGATACATCCTCCTTTTCCAGGACACATCCTCAATTTTCAACCTTCTGTCCAGGAGGAATCTCAAAATGTCCACAGTGACCAAATATGTCCTCCTTTTCCAGGTCACATCCTACATTTTCAACCTTC
Organism: Urosaurus nigricauda; assembly: GCA_034509955.1. Lineage (NCBI taxonomy): Eukaryota > Metazoa > Chordata > Lepidosauria > Squamata > Phrynosomatidae > Urosaurus > Urosaurus nigricauda. The sequence continues at coordinate 45,255,871 of JAOEGL010000002.1, read as the reverse complement.
TGTCCAGGAGGGTGACCTCCATTAACTGCAGAAGAGGAGGAGGCACTGCAAAATGTATGACATTAAAGCAAAATGGAGGACATGACAGAAGTAAAATCTAAGAGCGCTAAGATAAATATAAATCAATTCCCTATGCTTTCTTTACAGCTATCTTACACATGCCATATATTTTGAAATTATTTTCATTTTATTATATCTAATTATCCTGTCCTATCCATGCTATCCTCCTATTGGCAGCTGGGACCGGCTGCCAAGTAGATGCATTTCTCATTGGAGTTTATCAGACAGGAGGAATTTCTCTCTATTTCAAATGGAGCCAATTCGAATTCACATGAATTCGCTATTTAGCGAATTTACGTGAATTCCAATTGCATTCGGAAGGCGTTCGGAATGACTTCGTATTAGCCGAAAATGACCCCCCATTGCCCGAAATTGCGTGAGATGCTTTAATTCGCAATAACGTTAAACCCATGATTGCATTCGGAATGACTTCCCTTTTGCCCAAAATTGTGTGAGATGATTTAATACGCAATAACGTGAAACCACATGATTGCGTTCGGATTGCCATTATTATACTTCCAATTTCCGTGGTCTGATAAACTCCAAAGGGGAACAGCAAAGGTAGTGTTATTCAATGAGCTTCTTAGTCATGCTCAAATTAGAGGACATTTTTGGAATTCCTCCTGGACAGAAGGTTGAAATGTAGGGTGCGTCCTGGAAAAAGAGGACATCTGGTCACCCTGGAGGAGAGCCAGCATAGTGTAGAGTGTTGGACTATGACTCAAGAGATCAAGGTTCGCGTCCCTGCTCAGCCTTCGAAACCCACTGGGTAACCTTGGGCAAGTCACACTCTCTCAGCCTCAGGGGAAGGCAATGGCAAACCCCCTCTGAAGAAACTTGCCAAGAAAACCCTACTATAGGGTCACCTTCAGGTTGCCATAAGTCGGAAAGTACTTGAAGGCACACAGCAACAACATTTGGAGGAGGAGGGATTACATTGTTGTGCAAGTATTATCCCACTTTACCTGTTATGGCTGCTTCCTGTGGGATTCTGAGATTTGCAATATAGGGACGTGCATTTTGACTTTACGGTAGAGAGCTCTTAAGTTTCAATCAACTATAAACCCCAGAATTCTACAGGAGGCATCCATGGCAGTTATTGTATTATATATTTTTATTATTATTTTTAGTGTATTTTTATTTCTTATTATTTTTATTGTATTTTTTTAATCTGACAACTCATGCACATTTATTTTATTTTATTTTATTTCATTCCATGTATTATTGTATTTTTTACTATTATTTTTATTGTAGTATATATTTTTATTATTATTTTTCAGGGACCACCTCTCCCTGTAAGATCCTCCCCGCACACTTTGATCCTCTGGGAGAAATCTGCTAAAGCCTATCAAGACCAGGCTGACGCAGACCTTCCAGAGGACTTTCTCTGCCACCGCTCCCAAGCTCTGGAACGGTCTGCCGGACGAGATGCATCTCATGACATCTTTAGACGGCTTTAAAACAGCCTTAAAGACGCATCTCTTTCGGCAGGCCTTCCCTAGAAACTTTTGACCCCGGCTCTGGACTTAGACTATGCTTTTCGCATACTCCCACGTCTCCAACCCTTAATTTATGATGTGGCCTCACAAGAAGGGGTCTGGATACACCTATACTGTTTTTAGATCCTATAGTTTTTAATTTATTGCTGATTTAATTTATTTTTAATGGGTGGGAGGTTGGAATGTGGGTTATGGGACTGTTTTAATTTTAACTTTGTTTTAATTCATATCTTTTAATATGCTGTATTCCCCTCTGAGTGTTCTTACAGAGGAGCGGATTATAAATAAACCATTATTATTATTATTATTATTATTATTATTATTGTATTTTATTTTATTTCTTATTATTTCTGTTATATTTTTTTAATCTGACAGCTCATGCGCATTCTACAGGAGGCCTTTTAAAACGGTTTGGCCTTTCTATCGGAGGCTCACTCATTCATATCAGAGGGAAAACCCCAAATCCCCATTCATAAACCCCAGTGAGTTTATGAATAGGGATTTTGAAACATTTATGAATGGGGATTTTGAAACATCCCCATTCATAAACTCACTGGGGCTTATGAATGGAGATTTGGGGTTTTCCCTCCAGTTTTAATGAATGAGCCTCCGATAGAAAGGCCAAACCGTTTTAAAAGGCCTCCGGTAGAATGCGCATGAGCTGTCAGATTAAAAAAAAATGATAAAAATAATATGAAATTAAAGTAAAATACACTAAAAATAATAATAAAATATATAATACAATAAGAATAATAGTAAAAAAATAAAATACAATACAATAATAAATACAATGAAATGGAAATAAAATAAAATAAATAATAATTAGAATAAATTAAAATAAAATTAATAATTAATGATAAATAAATAAATATGACATCATTTGATTGACAACCAAGAGGCTCCATCTTTAATCATTACTTTTTCGTGTATGAACTTCTGTGGGGTAAAATGCACTGGGAAGCACCAATGGGGGCAAAAGGTAGTATGAACTTCTTTCCGGAGAGATTTGGTAATACCATGCACGATCTCATCCGGATCTAACCAGGGCGAATGGGCTAGTGTAGATGGGGCCATTAGTTCTCATGTAGAATTATACTGCAGAAAAAGAGCACATTTGTTTGCTTTTAATTATCTTTGGGGCAAGTCATTGCATGAGAAAACTCTGATGTTTACAGTTTTGTGCAACTGATAACATTAATTGCAGTTTTTGTCAACATGTTACAGCACTTTGAGGTTGTTTTTTATTGCCTGCAAATATTTATTAACATTTTGACCCATAGCTTAACACCTGCCTACCTGGATTGGGGCTTAATTTGGGAAAGTACTCAACAGGGGAAATTTTCAGTGCCAGAGCCCAGCCATGTGTATGTTAAAAAAGCAATAAGGAAGATAATGAACAAGTATAGAGAATCACATACATATAATTGCACATGTTCCCCTTCCAATAAAATTCTGGAGTCAGGAAAAGCTGTGATGATTCATAACATCTAAGCAGACCAACCTTGCTTTCTTACACACTGACAGGTCTATTATTTTTAGGTTAGAAACAACTTTGTAGAGATGGTTTTCAGAAAATGTTATTTCTCCAAAAAAACAAAACAAAGGCAGTAAATACAGCTTGTTATGCCTAGAGCTATAGTCTTTGTTCCCTTACAGTTTTAATCAACAGTAAGAATGACACAAAGGCTTAAACTGAATTCCTAATCTCAGCTAAGGTAAACCCACTGAACCAGTGGGATTTGTGTAAAAGTTTACCAGTCAGTAATTGATTTAATGGGTCTACTCAAGTCAGAACTAGTAACTAGACTGAGGTGAGAGGTGGAAACTGTGTGGCTGAACTACAAGACTACATGCCAAATAGCTGTAGAAATAAGAAAAAAAGCAAAGCACAAAACCATTGGAAAGTCCATAATGCTAATTTACACCTCACTATTGTCTAAATGTGTTTACTTACAATAAAGTTCCATTGAGTTCAGTTGGAAGTGGGCACTAGACTGCTGCCTTAGAGATAAAATGTTGGCATAAAGCTGCCTTTCCTTCCAGTACCATTCTGCTACGGTAATAGTTCATCTGTTCTATCAGTGACTGCACACGCTAAGAAGTATAAATAAGGTTACTTATTATTATTATTATTAAGCTTTATTCATAAAGTGCTGCAGATTTACACAACGCTGTACATACAATCAATTAAAATAGGTAAAATAAACCTGCCTATGGTGTAAATTCTACAAAAATAATTAAACATAATACACATTAATACATCTTAACATTCAAACAATAAAATATAGCAGACAACAAATTAAAATAACCTTGGATAATATGTACAAAATAAATGTCAAAAACTGCTTGTCCAAAATAAGGGACACTGTTGATATCGGTTCTACAAAGCTGCAAAGTTCTGCGACCAGGAATGTTGCTTCTTTGAACTAGGGAATAAAGTACATTAACTGGAATAAAATAATTTAAAATTAAAACTTTAGCTTACACATTTTATTGTCTCAAGCAGCTTCTGTTTGGAAATGTATAGAGACTAAAAAAACACATTAGCAGAATTGTTTAAGTGAAGAAAATCTTGGCAAGAAAATCCTTTGATAGGTTCACCTTAGTGTCAACATAGTTAGAGACGACTACACATACGTGACACAAAGCTCATGACAAACCTAGTGGCTGTTGGGGTCACTATCAGTCATTATTAAAGTTGTCAGCTTTGTAATGACTGATCATCAAGTCCATCAGCTTCCAATAGAATTACTAGCCTGGCAGTAACTGCTCCTTTATGCCAGCAGAAATCACAGACAAAGTTGTCTGATTCATATAGATTACAACAAAAATCCTACTGTTTCAGATTTCATGCTTTTCCACAGAAAAATGCTCCATATGCAGAAAATTGTAAGAAGGGGTACTATGAGCTCACACAACTGAGAAGACATATTGCTACTGTTTGCAAGAACTTTGCCTTCCCTTATTGTTAGATCACAATATTCAACAGATGGGCTATGAATGGGAAATCATTGCAGTTCTTTTTTTCATTATGCTGCATAGAATTTCTGGGACCACCTGTTTTTTCTGTGACATTCTCTGCAAGTGTTCACACTCAGCAGCCTTAGGAAAAGTGTTATTTTGGTCTTTCTTTTGTATGTTCTCTCTTTTCCAGCATGTGAATGTGGAAGAATGGCATGTTTGTCTAAATTTAAAGCATTTGATGGTTGCTGAAAAGCATTTCTGTCTGTCTCCCCTCCCCCACCATTGATCACTGGTTGTACAGATGGTCATAATAAAGTATCTAAAAAGTCAACAGACTTCCTTCCATTGTTAATAGTGCAACTGATTTTACATTATCATATTTTGTTCACACACACACACACAACATCTGCTGACCCTGAAGCAAGCCTGAGGGGACCCCTACTGCAACCTAAACGCAGGCAATTCACGACCACCAGCTTCAGGACTGATTGTGAGGCAGACTGTTCCTAGACTTTTTCAATGGAGGGGTTTGAGACGATGCACAATGTCTGTCCATTGGCTGATCTGTCTGGGGAGTGGGTTGATGTTGTTGTTGTTAAAGGAGCAGTTATTCAAGTAGTGCGGGGCAATGGGAGATATGGCGTTAGCAGGGCTAGAGGTCGTTACAGAGGAAGGCGTGATGTTTAATACCTATTTTGCCTTCCACTTGCCCTGCTACCCCAAAAGATCTGGAGAGCTTGCCTAACCAGCCGCAGGACCTCTCTCTGCTCTTACGTAATGCCAGGTCAGTGAAGAATAAGTCCCAAATCATCTATGACTTATTGACCGATCATAACACTGACCTGGCCTGTATCACGGAGACCTGGCTTGGAGCTGACAGCTCTGTAACCTGGGCTCAGGCCCTTCTGGCTGGGTACTCCGTCAGTGAGCAGGTGAGAGGAAGCGGGCAGGGAGGGGGCATGCCATGGTCCACAAAAACAACTTCACCTTAATCAGGATACCTATCCATGCATTAGACCATATCAAGTACATTTTCCTTAACTTGAAGACCAGAAAGAGTCTGGGGATTCTGTTGGTTTATCATCCACCCCGTAACCTAACAGACTCCCTAGCCGAGCTGACGCAACTTGTCTCGGAGTTGGTGTTGGGAGTCGCCTAGGCTGTTAGTCCTGGGCGACCTTGACATCCCCCTCGAGGCTGGGTTGACTAAACTTACCGGTGCAGCTCGGGCATGACAAACATGGGCCTCTCCCAGATAGTCTCTGAGCCTACACATTGCACAGGTCATGCCCTCGATGTGGTCTTCTGCACAGAACAAGCATATCCGTGGCCAGAGATAACTAGTATCGGCGCTTTGTCATGGACAGATCATTTCCTGGTTAAGATTGGACTGAAGGCCACTATCCCTCTCTCTGGGGTTGGAGGACCGATTAGAATGGTCCGCCCTCAAAGGCTGATGGAACCCATTAGGTTCCAAGAAGCCCTAGGGGGTCTTATGGTTGGCAGTGCTGGCGATTCTGTCAAAGCTCTGGTTAATAGGTGGAATAACAATCTTACCAGAGCCATAGACATGATCGCTCCCAAGTGTCCTTTCCAATCCACTAAAAACCATGGTACACCAAAGATCTTAGACAAATGAAGTGGGTTGGACAACAACTAGAGCACGAGTGGAAGAGATCTCAACTCATATCCGATAAGACACTTCATTGGACCTTTCTTTGGTCCTATCAAGTGGTGATAGATGCAGCTAAGAAAACTTTCAGTTTTGCATCTATCGCGTCTGCAAAATCTCATCCAGCTGTGCTGTTCAGGGTAGTAAGGAACTTAACCCAACTACCTCCTACCCAGAACCCTTTATTAGATTCTTCTGAATCCTGCTGTGACGCTTTTAATGATCATTTTGCAGATAAAATCCCTCGGATAGGAGCTGATTTGGATGCCAATTTAAGGGCAGAGGCAACTAGAGAGGCATCCAGTGCCCCCGCCATTACTGTTAGACTGGATCAATTTGAGTCGGTAAGTACTGAGGATGTGGACAAGCTTCTTAGTAGTTTGAAAAAGATGACTTGTCCTCTCAACTGTTGCCCAACCTGGCTGGCTATTCAGGGGGGATATAAAATTATGGGGATGCTGAAAAACCCTTCAGGGAAGCCTCCCTGCTTCCCTGTCTCAAGGAGGCAGTAGTCAGGCCACTCTTTAAAAAGCCTTCCCTGGACCCCATGGACAGAAACAATTATAGACCAGTCTTGTTATTACCATTCTTGAGCAAGGTGATCGAGACAGCAGTCGCCAATCAACTACAAGCAGTCTTGGAGGAAACATAGTTTCTGGATCCATTTCAGACCAGATTCAGGACAGGATACGGAGTGGAGACTGCCATGGTCGCCTTAGTTGATGATCTCCGTCTGGGCATCAACAGGGGAAGTGTGATCCTGTTGGTGCTCTTGGACATCTCAGCAGCCTTCAATACCATCGACCATGGTATCCTTCTGAAACAACTGAGGGAGTTGGGTATTGGAGGCACTACATTGCAGCAGTTCTGGTCCTACCTCTCGGGCAGGTTCCAGATGGTGTCACTTGGGGACAGTTGTTCAGCCAAGAGGGAGAGCAAATCAGGTGTCCCTCAAGGAGCGATTCTGTCCCCAATGCTGTTCAACATTTACATGAAGCTGCTGGGTGAGATCATCCGGAGACATGGGGCAGGGTGTTATCAGTACGCTGATGACACCCAATTATATTTCTCTATGTCTCGGACTGAAGCAGTGACTAAGGATGGCATCTCCCCTCTGAATGCCTGTCTTGGGGCGGTAATGGACTGAATGAGGGAAAACCGACTCAAGCTGAATCCAGGTAAGATGGAGGTACTTGCTATAGGAACCCCGAATCCAGGAATGGAGTTGTGTCAGCCAGTTCTGAATGGGGGTCACACTTCCCCTGAAGGATTCTGTCCGCAGCTTGGGGCTGCTCCTTGACTCGTTGCTCCATCTGACAGCCCAGGTGGATGCAACAGTCAAGAGCACCTGTTATCAGCTTCGTTTAATACGCTGACTGTGCTCCTTCCTGGAGCCGAGGGACCTAAAAACAGTACTACACGCACTGATAACCTCTTGATTGGACTTCTGTAGCGCGTTCTACATGGAGTTACCCTTGTGCCAAGTTCGGAAACTTCAGTTGGTACAAAACATGGCAGCCAGATTAAGGGAACTTCTAGGAATGACCATATAACACTGATCTTGAAGTCCCACACTGGCTGCCTATTAGTTTCCGGGCAAATTACATGGTGTTGGTGATTACCTTTAAAGCTCTACATGGCTTGGGCCCAGAATACTTGAGGGAACGCCTTCTTCCCTGTTGTCCGTCCCACACTCTTAAGGTCCTCAGGAAGAAATTTATTACAGCCCAAAAAATCTAGGCTAACATCTGTTCCCCAGAGGGCCTTTTCTACTACAGCTTTTAAGAAAACATTCAAGACAGATCTCTTCCAGCAGGCCTTTCCAACTTAGCTACCCTCCCCAGATATAGAGATATCTGGATGGGGGTGGTTTAGGGTTTGATTTTATTGTAACTTCAATGTATTTTATTGTTGTAGCCTGCCCGGATTCTTTGTGATTGGGCGGGCTAGAAATAAATCATTATTATTATTATTTTATTATTATATCCATACCTGTAAGCTGTATATACACCATTAAATACAATAAGTATTATATTAACCTAGGTTAAAATGCCCATAAGACACTAGCTTTTTCAAATTTCAAGGCCTGAATTGGATTGAGATTTCTATATGTATATAAAAAAAACATGTTCAGCAATTCTCTGTATTTTATAATACATAAAAATAAACCTGATTGGTATAGCTGTAGGTTTATTTCTCTGTTAAATATGATTAATAAAACATATTAATATCAGATTATCAATGTATCTAATATTTGCTCCTATAACACTACAATGTATTCATTACGAAAGATGGTCATAATAAAGTACCTAAAAAGTCAATAGTCTTCCTTCCCTTGGTAACAATGCAAATGGTCCTACGTATCACATTTTTTCACAGTACATTCATCCCACCACATTTGTGGCTTTGGCTTTTGCGAGTTTGATTATTGCAAGGGGAAGGCAATCGCATGTGTAGCCAATTTTTTTTTTTTTTAAATGATGCTTTTGATCGCATAGGCGCTGTGTTGGGTGACCAAACATAGCACATTGCTACATTGACCTCCATATCCCCCCCGCCCCGCATAACTCTACCCTGCTGTACAGACATTGAAGTGTGTGGATAGCAATTGAACACAATTTTTTATTTTTTTTGTGACTAAGTGCCTAAGCGACAGATTGGCTTTGCATTCATTTGAATTGCTTCTTGGCTCACCACAATTCTGTCTAATTACCTAAGCAATTGATTGACTGCTCAACCCCCCCCCCCCACATCCCCAAAAAACCCCAAGAAAAACAGGTTCTAAATGCAATGTGAACGGGGAACAAAAAGAGTCTGCATCAAAATGCACTGAAGAAATAGGCGTCACAGTGACATCTAATTGCCTAAGCGCTTGAACGACAGCTCAAATTAAAGAAAAAGGAAAAAATGGTTCCACAAATGCAATGGGAACGGGGAACAAAAAGATCCATGTTAAAATACACCGGAGAAATATCAATGGGAACGACAACATGGGTCAAGAAAAACCGATTCCATATGCTCCCATTGGTAATGCGAACGATGAAAAAAATTAAAACTTTACAGTGGAATAGTCTTTCTGTACTTGAAAATGGATTATATCTGAATATTTATTGAGAACAACACACTTTAAATGCATTGAAAATAAATGAGAGAATAATATCTATCAATAGTTACATGACTGGCATCCAAACAATCATAACTACTCTAAAGGCAGTTTTAGATCTATATAGCAGCACCACAGATGTATAAAACAGCATCACAGCCCCCATGGTGAACTTCCCCTGAAACTGAGGGTGTTTCAAATCACCATTATATGGTAGGCATCACCAAGATAGCTCTCTAATGAGCAATGGCAACAAGGTACATCTTTAATCATGAATAAGTCTGTTGGGAAGATTTTATGAAATATCTAATTTCAGTCCAACTGCCAAAGTAGGTGCATCCATATAGCCTTATTCCTAATCAAAAACAGGGGCTGGAGATGCAAAACAGCTATTATCTAATTTTCATCTCATGCTACCGAATATGTAACAGCTCTGTTAAGGTATCATTTTGTAGGATGTCAAGACAGCAATCACAGATCATAACCCTAAGACTCATTAACTTGACCTGAAATATCCACCTGTTCAAACAATGAATCTATCAAACATATTTACAGGTCTCATTTAGATGCAATGACTTTGTTAATGACTGCAAATATCAGAATTTTATTTTGTTGGGTGGGTGGGGGAAAGTAATGCACTTGAAAAACTGCAAGAACTGTGTGGGTCGATTTTTAAAAATCACTTTAGTAGGAGGATGAATGTTAATAACCATCTGTCAAAAAACCCCAAACCTAATTCTGACTGTATAGAGAACATGCTGATTGTAACATGGTTTTGACACATACAAAGTTACAAATGCTGTTATCCAGCTCTTAAAATAGCAGGAAAATCTAATTATTTATGGTCAACACAGAAAAGACAAATATAATCTGGATCCTACCTAGAGAATGATAAAGTTAACCAAGTCAATGTCCAACTATCTACTTTTCAAGTAATAGCGTAACAAAGTAAAAAGTAATTACAGTTAATCAAAATTCTCATGTTGGTTTGAGTGCTATGTCCAGTTCAGACTAACTATCCTGTTACCACTTGAATCAAAGGCTAAGAAATATTATCTTATACTTTGCATTTACCAAATCACTGCTAGAGGACTACTTATGAGCCTTCAAACATTTTTGCAGATTTCTTCTACAAGTAGCAACTACACACAGAAATCAAGTTATACTGTATATGAAAATCATTAATGCAACCACTGATGAACAGGTCATATCAAGAGTGGGTTATGTTTATTTTGATACTTTGTGCTCATAAAGACTGAAACAGCTATGTTTAAAATTGACCAGGTATGGGAATAGTGCAGCCTTCCAGATGTTTTTGGACTGTAGCCCTCAGAATCACTATCCAACATAATCAATGGTGTGGAAAGCTGTGTAGAGGGCCATAAAATCTACAGTTCTAGATATATTTTAAATTTCTGCAAACACAAAAGTGAAAAGAACTAAAATACCTCTCATAAACTTTTCACAGCATAAAAAAATACAGAGATTACAAGTAAAAGTATGTATAATCAATTGTGCTCTTCTATTCAACTGTGATCCAAAGTCTCCCTTTGTTTATAAAAGAGGATAGGAGGTAATTTCCCCCTCCTACTTGAATCCCCCCCAACAAAAAAAAATCTGCTCCACAAGAAGTATAAATCTTGCTGCAAGATTCTGTCCTGGTGCAAAGTATTTTGGCAGTTGTCAGTTGCTTGAAAGTCTTGCAAGCTTTTTTCTACTATTGTGAAGAAATAAGCCGATGAAGAAACCTGAAATTGTGTCACTTCTAGGTTCTCATCACTGTCTTATATAAGTTCTCATTCTTTTGAGACTGATGAATGATTCAGGATGTACCTTCAAGTGACTAATAGCTATCAAATCTATGGGCTCACAAAACACGGACACCACCACACTTTCTGGGTTGCAAATCCCATCATCCCTGAGCATGAAATATATGTACTGGGGCAAAAGCCCAAGGTCACTTGAATAGACACAGGCTTTGATACCTGCTATAGAAGAACAGCAAGACAGAAACAGCAAGAAAAAAGCAATTGTACTAACACTGTTGCCACAAGAAAAGAAAGACATAAGCAAGCAATTCATACAGAATGAGAGAGGATGAAAAACACACAGATTTCTTGAGCAAAACAAAGGTTCCAGACACAAGGAAGTGATGCAGAAGAGAAGAGGAGAAAAGGTGAGGAAGATTGCAATTGGTGCCAGGCAAATCTAGCAAGAAAAAATGTAGGCAATGAATCTTTGCTTATAGAGACCTTCTAGTAGCAGCTAAAGAGAAGCAACTCAAGACAATTGGGGCAGGGGACATCTTCCTTTTTTCCACTGATCAGTAGATATAAGAGGAACAATAGCAGAAACATTTTAAAGACTTTTTTAAGTGGCATGGGAGTTGATCTGCTGTTCTGTGAACAGATAAGAATCCTTGCACTATTGAAAGGGAACCACTGGACAGAACCCGTATGCAATGAGTGTACAGGACAGACCATTCAATTATTTTCTATACACTTAATCTGAGTGGTAAAATATGCTAAATAACAATTTAATTTAAAAACAACTCCTGTATTATGATGACAGAATTACAGTCCAATCTTGAGGTTCTATATACTTTCATGCTGACATCTATAATGTAATGGGCAGCTTTTCGCTTCTAGCATTGTGCTTGTGGTTCTGTTCCTGACTTGGAACTTGACACAGAAAGCTACTCACAAGAGCTCCACATGCACAATGCAAAATACATGGCGCTTAAAAAGAGTCTTAAAACATCAAGGAGCTCAGATACTGTGTTCTTTACAAATTTTCTAAGAGCTACACTTTCTTACAGAGTAGTCCATAACTTTAATTTGCATTGACTGTTTCTTCTAAATTCTCATTTTCTTCAGATGCTGTGGAATGTGAATTATGAGATGCACAATCTAGAGTTCTGCTGGGACATGTGTTAGAAACAGAACAACAGTCATCTTGAACAGTATGTGTTTGGCAACAGGAACATATAGGAATAACCAGCTCTTGGGGCTCTGAATCTTTTCCACATTGACTGCTCTGAAGAGCAAGCTCTTCTTCTGAAAATTTCTTTTCTTTATGTTGTGAACTATCTTCTTTCTCTTCCAAAGCACGAGCCAGCATATAACTAACCTTCCTTTGATGGGCCAAAGCTTCTTCTTTATCATTCAACTGTATAATCAAACAAGAACATAAAATTAGAAGGGGAACTATTACAAAGTATTTAAAAATCTAGCAGTGTATACTTATTGCTTCGGAGATGAAAAACTGTTAGTACATTCTGTCTGAACCTATAAAGGGATACTCACCAAGTCTATTAACATTCTGATAATTTCTTGGGGATTATCCAGTTCTTCTAGTTTCTTACTGTCAGTGCCAGAAGCAAGCATGCCCTTGAATTTTTGGCCCAAGCTCTTCCTAGTCCCTTGATATCTGAAAGCACCTGAAGGGGGAAAGTATGAGTACAGTATTTAAGTCCTGGTCTTTAGGACTTTATAAATAGTCCCCAACGAGCACCACATTTATTTAACATTGTATTCTGATACTGCATTAACATATAACCATATGTATAACATTAAAATGAAAGTATAGATGATTAAGTGCAAACAAAACAATAACAATTTAAAAACAGAATTTTGAGAATACATATATAAAACATTAGGCTCCAGCTATGCTGCCAAATTAATGCAGTTTGTTACTGCTTTAACTGCTGTGGCTCAATGTTACGGAATTCTGGAATTTACAGTATTGTGAGATATTTAGCCTTCTCTGTCAGAGAGCTCTGGTGTCACAACAAACTACAAATCCCAGGATTGCATAGGATGGATCCATGACCATGCATTAGTACTGCAGTGTAGCAACAGCCTGAAAGCCGCTACAGACTAGGAGGAAAGGATTTACCGTCAAAATTGAAACACAGTACTTTAACTGATTGAATTTCATGTATTCAACAGACATTTAACATTCACAATATCAAAATTCCAAATGCTCCCATTTTGGGGGGAAAGGCAGAATATAAATTCAAATAAATAAATACTGAATTTTTAAAGCTGATTCAAACCATAGCCTTAAACCATTCTCACAAGGTATATCACTGGTTTGTCATACGTGTGTGAGAAAAGTGGTTCCTATGTAACATTTACTTTAGAGCCATAAAGTACAGTTGGCCCTCTGTATCCATGGATTCTGCATCAGCAGATTCAATCTTCCATGTCTTTAAAATATTTTTTAGAAATTTCAAAAAGCAAACTTTGATTTTGCCATTTTATATAGGGGACACCATTTTATTATGTGATTGTATATAATGGGCCTTCAGCATCTATGGATTTTGTTATCCACAGGAGGATCCAGGAACTAGATCCCAGTAGACACCAAGGGCCCACTTTTTTCGCCTTGGAAATATTATTCTATAACTTTTCACAGTAGTCTTCATTTCCTGAGACCACAAGTAACTTAGGTTAAAAAGGAACTGGGTTCATTTAAAATATCTTCAATTTTATGACAATACCTTCACATTATAATTTCCATTTTTAGTGTAATTTTAGAAAACTGCCATCTAATTTGTCAGTGCCAATATCAGGCATTCTTGGAGCGGTGATAGGGCTCAATTGCTTTGGTGCTTTGAACTGGGCCCAGAAATAAATGGGAAAGCAGCATCTGGGAGGCATCAGAACATGATTATATACTGTATGTGGTGTCAGAAAATGACTGTACCATGAAGTGTTGGGAAAGACATCATTCAGTCTTAACCCCGATAACTGATCTATGGTTTGGTTGAGATATCTGAACCTGTTCATTAAATTTGGAAGTGATGTATTTAAGGTTTCATTTGTGTTGTTCTGTGGTTCAGATATACTGTATCACTAGATGCTGCAATAATGGAACAGTTAATGTGTATGTATCAACCAGCCCTAGGTCCTCATGGTAGGGACTGCATCATTATTTTGTCTGAATCCAGCACAGTTCGCAGAGAATCACTTTTAAAGGTTATTAGTACTTCTGTTAATTGTACAAGTCAATCAATGGATCTAGCAACAACTATATTTTATTAAAAACAATACTGCAAATTCTAGTTTATTTCCAATATCACTGAGAATCATGTAGAACAGAGAATATTACCATCCTCTTTGATGTGTTTCCAGTTTAATGATTTACTTTCTTTTCTGCAGATCTTACTCATCTGTGCAAGCCTCAAAGCCTGATCCTTCCTCCGCATCAGCTGCTGCTCAAACGCAATTCTGAAAGCATCTGCCATTATATAAGCTTCTTCTTTACTCTTCTTCAGAAGTTCAAACTGTTATTTTTTTAATTAAAAGAAGGTTTAGGTGTGTGCGTTTTTAAGGATGTAATTCACATGTCATTTTTTGTACTTATTTAATTACAGTAAATTGGCATGATGACTGTGTTCTCATCTCAAGAAGATTCATAAACAGAGTCACTGTGTCATTAGAAAATTCTGATTGCAAGACAGGAAGGCCTCTAAGGGTGGGAATTACATGACCCTCAGTCTGTATGTAGCTACCATACTTGAGGCCATTTTTGTGAACCCTGAGGGCCTCATTACCCCAATCCCTCCCCCCTTTTGCACAAAAAGTATAACTTTGCCTCTTCTCCTCTAAAGGAAATTATCTCGCCCTCAATATTTTAGCAAAGAAACATTTTAAAAAACAGAAATGAGCTTCTGGTCATCTCCAGTTTTCCCAAACAGGGCTGGTGCAGCCCACAATAGCTCTGCAGTATGAAAAATGTCCCCTGGATCTTCAAAAATTGCCCAGTCCTGATCCAAAATCCACTGCAAGATTGAATACTTATTTTTAAAAGCTGCTTGCAGCATAAGGAGGGCTCAGGCCTAAACCTAAACCTGTACAGCCTTCTGACACTTACATCCAATCACTTCAAAGTAAATCAAATTTCAACTAAATAGCGACTAAAATTGTGAACGGTATGGAAAACATGCCCTATGAGGAGAGGTGATATGATGATAGCCCTGTTTAATTATTTGAAGGGGTGTCATATTAAGGATGGAGCAAGCTTGTTTTCTGCTGCTGCAGAGACTAGGACCCAGAATAATGGATGCAAGCTACAGGAAAAGAGATTCCACTTCAACGTTAGGAGGAACTTCCTGATAGTAAGACCTGTTCAACAGTGGAACACACTCCCTCGGAGAGTGGTGGAGTCTCCTTCTTTGGAGATCTTTAAACAGAAGCTAGATGGTCATCTGTCAGGAGTGCTTTGATTGTGAGTTCCTGTATGGGAGGGCTGGACTAAATGGCCCTTGTGGTCTTTTCCAACTCTATGGTTCTATGATTCAACTGAATTCTAGAATAAAGCATCAGCAACTAAGATGGGGGATAAACAAATTGTGGGATAAGATTAAAAAAAAAGAAATGAGAAATTCAGGAACTCCAGACTGAAGAAAGAACTGAGGGATAGCAACACCAGAGAGAGGAGGACTGCTAGGGTCAGGCTAGATTGGTTGTGAATGGATCCTGTATCCTTTGGTTAGTCTGACTGGAGAAGACCAAATAGATCAATGGGATTTATCTAAATGTTGACTCACAATTCAACAACTATGCAGTGCTATAATTGTATGGTGTGAAATGGCCCCTGGTGTGTTCACAAAATGAATGGAAACAAATTACATTGAGTTTACTCAAGAGGCATGTCCTCCATCAAAACCAGAGCCTCTGGATTCAACATGTTTTCATACTGATAACCTTTCACAAGCTTTTCTACACCCATACATAGATAGGCTCTTCAGTACTTATGTACATACCCTGATAACAGAAGTTTTAGATATCTCAGTATAAGAAGGAAAAATATGTTGACATGTCAGCTGCCTAGTCATTACATTTTAAAACTTGTGACATTTAAAACAATTTCCCACATGGCACCTGGTTTCCATGTCTTCACAACACAACAGAACAATATTGCTTTAAATCCAAGCCTAGATACCTCTTTGTTAAGTTCAAGAAGTTTTTTTCGCGTTGCTGCTGACATCTTAGCACAAGAACATGGCTCACCCTCTGGACCACAACAAGTGCAGGCTCCAAGTACTGCCATCTTCAAATTAAAATGCATTTCATTTTAAAAATCAAACTTTTGGGGGGGAGGAAATTACACTGAATATTATCTATGTGGACTCATATCTTATCTATATAATGTGCCTCTATCTGGAACTGCACCTCAATGAATGAGATTAAGCTATAAACAATTTGCAGGTTTGTTTTTAGATCTAAATAATCTTTAATATCGCCATAAAGAATATTGTATCAAATATATTTTGCTAAATTTGCCTCCAGATCTGAAACTCAGGCAACTTGCAAAATTAAAGCACATACAATATAGATAAAGACATGCAGAAGATTTGTTCAATTGTAATTAAACAACATTAAAACCATTGAAAATCTTCATTAAGAATAAAAAAGAGTAAAAAGCAAACAATATAGCTATCTACTAAAAGCCCTTTCTTAAAAGCAGTATGTAAAGAGATCTTGTAGCATTTGTGAGATTAAATGAAAGAAAGACATTAGCAGCATGAGCGTTCTTAGACTTCAGTCTACTTCCTCAGATTAGTCTGGTGCTACAAGATCTCTCTGCATACTTCTACAGACTAACATGGCTAGATCTTTGAATTCTTAAAAATAGTTATTACCCCAAAAACTTCTCGGAATAAAACACATTCTTGCCTTCCTAGGAAAGAAATGAACCACCATGGAGATTTTGTGTTCCCACCAAATGTATCTATAAGGATGGTAACACCAAAAAAACTTCGAAGCCTAAGGAGAGTCTAACTGGAGAATACATTTCTTTGGATAGCCTAGGCCCAAATCATGCAGGGCTTTATAGGTTATAAACAATACTTGGAATTATGGCCAGAAGCAGATTGCTAGCCTGTGGAAATATTCTAACAAGGTGGTTGTGTGCTCCATGTAATCAGACCCAGTCAACAGTTTGGCTGCACCTCTCTCAGTCAGCTGAAGCTTCTGAACACCTTTCATTTTATTAAGGCTGTTCTTCTGAAATTAAGCACACAAAGAAATAATCAACTGAAGAAATAATACATACTTCAAGTCCTGTAATCTCTGTAACACCACTCTTGCTAAGAGACATATTCTCCTGAACAATCTTCTGCTGTTTGACATCAAGCATTGCAAGAATCTCCAAACGCTGTTGATCCAAGACTGTGAGAAGCAATATTGGGGGGGAAATATTTGTAAAACCTTTTAACCTGCTCTTGCTTATGCTTATGGTCTTGCGTTGTAGCTTTCTCATTTAAAAGTGGATGATTCTCATCAACTGACTTATGCAGAATTACTAAAAAATACACCGTTTGCCTTGGAAGCGGACCTGCTTATGATTATACATCAAGCGGGGGGGGGGGGGGGGGCGGGAACACTGTATATAGTGTTTACTCTCTTATTGTTTCACATGGCATGAAACAAACTCTCATTCCTGAAACAGGTGCAAAAACTAAGCTTTTCCCAATAACTAGCATCAGTGAAAGTACTTGTAAAAGCACACATGCAGTGTAGTGGTTAGAGCATAATGCAGTGATATAGAAATGCAGGTTTACAGCCTATAAGTCAGAAGTTCTTTGGGAAATCCTTAGCAGCTGCTATTTTTTTAGACTAACACAGCTAAAAAATTTGTTAGAGGATAAAGCATCACTTTGCATTACTAAGTTTTTCTAAAACTTGGATTGACTTTCATTTCAGATAATCATTCAATGAAAGATTTGTAAAAATAGGTTAAACTGATTCAAAATAATTTTGCAAATCATGTCATTGTCATATACAAAGCACTTCTCAAATGTTATTATAAATGCAGTGCAGCCCTGTGTGAAATGAGGCATTGCATGGTATTCAGTAAGACTTAACTCTCAGGTAAGCATATACAGGATTGCGACCTTAACAACTTCTTCTGGTGTTACAAGTCCTCTCAACATCTCAGCATCATACTAAGAAGCATGTCTTTCAGTCCACTCAAAAACAGCAGGACATCTTATCTTCTGAGTATCGGTACATACCAGAACCTTTCATTCAATATAAACAATCAAAATTTAGCATCCTAGACAATTTAAGTAGGCATAATGATTCCCAACCACTTTCTAGTTCTGCATCTAGGATCAGGCCCAGTAATACACCTTTTGTTTTTTGAGAAAGAGAAAAAATGATAAAGCAGAGCTCACTTACTTTCCCTTTCAGACTTCAGTGTTTTAATTTCTTCAGTTTTCAATTTAAGCGTTTCTTTAAGTGCAGAATTCTCACAATATATGCTGTTGACAATGGCAAATAACATGTTTCAATCACACCTGAAATATATGCCTCCAGTTTCATGTTAAATCAAGGGATTATTTCAGTAAATTTATAGAGAAATGTACCTGTCATATTTTTCTGCCCAAGCCTCCTCTATATTTTTAAATTTCTCCTGATTAATTTTGATTTCCCACTGTAGAACATTTATTTCCTATAAATAATGAGATGCTAATTAGAATAAAGAAGGATATTTTATGTTCTAAACAATATGCTGTTAGTGTAGAAATACTGGATCAAATTCCCTCCCACACTAAATAATGTGTAAGGTCTATAAGACAATAATCTTGCCTTACTTTTGCTAGGGGGAAAAAGCAACCACTGTAGGTACAGATGTAAAGACAGTTTTCCCTGAAGCCAATCACTTGGTTGAACAGGCAGGCTGCAAACCAGCTTACTTGTTTAATGGGCAGTTAAGCTTTCCCACCACTCCTGAATGTGTGTTCATTTCTCTGATGTCTTAGGCCTTCTGCAGCTGTAGCTTAAGATTCCTATGTTAATTATTTATCTTATTAAAAATATTATCCACTTTGTAGTATTCAATTTCTTTTTAAAAAACTGACCCAGTAATGAATGGGCAAATACACAGCTCACAGGCCATTCTACTTACTTTTGAAACCTTTCCTACCCCACCATCTAATTTACTGCTCAATTACTGAATTTTGGCAGAAAAGAATCTGATGGGAAGAAACTGGGAATATTCTCATATACATACATGTATGCGTGCGTGCGTGCATGCATGCATGTGTGCATGCAAGCAGGCAGGGAGCATGCACCTTGTATTAAAGCAGAACTGTATTGCTCCACAACTTCTTACAAAGTGTACATTCTCACGAACCTTGCTTTGATGGCAGCATGTCAACAAACTCAGTTGTGCTGTAGCCAGGTGCAGCTCCTGGTGGGAGGAGACATCCAAAACAGCCTACCACCTCCAGAATTTGCTATATATATTTATTTAAAAGTAAGTCACAGTGCTCAATTGAGTTTACAGTCTAGAGTGTGTATTAAGGTCTGCAAATGTGATCATGTTTTAGCAAGTGAAATCCATAGGTCTAAGCATAATTGTTGGCATTTTGTTTAGGACTGCAACCTGATGGTACCCTTCACACTTCAACTGTTTCTGTTCCTATTCAGAGAAATAATAAGGTACATTCTTACCTTTTCTAAAGCTCTCTTCTTCTCCTCTGTTTTTTTAAACATTGCTTTAGTATGACTAGTGGCTTTATCCAACACAGCCTGAAAAACACATGGAACAGAGAATTGTAACACTTTGTTCCAGAAATCATATTTAAATTAAACCAGTGCAATATCAATTATTTAAAATGGCAAATACGGCTGTTTTATGCTTTGATAGTATAGGTTTTATATCATAAATATACAACTATACAAATATTTACTAAAGATTGAAATGGAAAAAGAAACCTTTAAAAACTACATGATTATATGGGCACACTTATTTAGAATTACTTCTTTATGATCAAGCTTGAAAATGTAGTATTTAGAAATAAAAATGCCCAGCATTGTTGATACTGCAGAAGTCAAGAACATTTGTTGAACTTACCTAATAACATGTGTATGATTTGAAAAGTGTGTCATTATATATGTTCAGTTATCATATTAAAAACAAGATGATCGTTTTTAAAGTTACCATGCTCTGCAGAATTTTTAACGCTTGCTCTTTGCCTTCAAGTTGCCTTTGAGATGCTTCCAACTCAACTCTTAAAATTTCTACTTCCTAGAAGCAAAGAATTCAACTTAGATGAGTGAAAACATTGGTCAAGATCAAAGAAACCTCTTACATTTGTGAAACAGTTTACTGTTTGTAATGGAGGGGGGTCCCTACAGTAGTAGCTGGCGACCTCCATGTCAGGGCAGAGAACCCAGTGTGAAATTTAGTCTGAAATTTAAGTAAGATACCCAAGATACAGAACCCTATCACTCAAACAGGTTCAGCAACTTGGATAACTTATTTAACATTCAAAGTAAGACCAAGAATGGCTTACTACCTCACCCATATGGAAGCCACGACTGGGCCTCTAGCTGCCTCAGCTCCCCCCTGAAGCTGCAACTCCCTTCCACATCATTCGAAAGGGTTCACTAAACGTTAGTAGTCGCTTGATAGGGAGTGTAGTGCAGCATACAGGAAGAAGCAAAAAAACCCTGAACTGGCTGAACAGAATTACACTGAGAGTTCTCTTGATCTTGCACAGCAAAGGTTCAAATCATTGTACAAGAAAGATCTAGAAGTATGCAATATCCAAGAACAATTCCACTTTCTGTCATTAAAGACAAGAGGAAAGAAGCAAATATGTTTGGTGGGTTCCTCCTAGAGTAGAACGTTGTTCATTAAACATTGGGTTTGTTGTGGAGGAGGTAGATAATAGCAATTTGGGCATGAGATAATGAGCCAGCCAAAGCAATCAAGACCTGAGATGGCAAGGCTGTTGAAGTCATGGACAATGAGATACAGAGCACTATGTTCATAGAGCAAGGGCTGGCAATTTGGCCTCTCAGCTGTTGCTGGACTGCAATTCCCTTCAGCCCTAACCAGCATAGCCTATAGTGACAGTTGATGGCAGCTTCACTCCAGTAATATCTGGAAGACCAGAGAGTAAGCATAATGCTGGAGTACAAAAGGGATTCAGATAAGCAGAGAGATGGAGGAGACAGTAGTAACTTCAAGGAAGCCCTGTCTAAGTAACAGAACAGTTTGGGAGAAAATTTCTATCCCCCGACGCAATCCAGCTTGTGAAATGATGCTCCTGTCTATTTGATGCTCCTGTCTATTTTCAAAACTCCATCCTCCAGTCATTTACAGAAAGAGGAATCCCTCCTGTTATCTCCTCTCAGTGCTAACAGTGGGATTTTCCTGTTAATTGCATCCCATTGAGTTGGAAAGGTGGGTTTATTTGTTTTATTTATATTCTGCCCTTCTTCTAAACAGGACTGGTATTAAAAGACTTCCCCCACTACTATTAATCACTAATCAGATGTATCACAGGAATTCCCCTTGCACACCTCTTCATCATCCCAGTTAGGACAATGAACAAAGGAAAGGTCTCAAACAGGACCTGAAGGAGCAACTGCTCCAAGCAGCTGCCAAAACCATTTGTAAACCATGTATGGCAGAGTGATGCATTACATGGACTCAGACTCACTTAAAATGGGTTTCATAGAGGGCCCTGAATATGTCAAAGAAAGAGATTGGCCACTAGCTGACAACATAGCAAGGTTATGCACAAAAAACCCATATGCTTGCTTTTTTCTGCCTTTTCAGGGTTTTTGCTGTTGTGCTTTCAAGTTGTTTCTGACCCATAAGGCAAACCTATCATGATATTTTGTTGGCAATATTTTTTCAGAGGAAGTTTGCCATTGCCTTCCCCTGAGGCTGAGAGCATGTGACTTGCCCAATAGTTTCATGGCTTAGAATCACACACCCACACAGAATCTAAAAGAACATTGGAAAAGACTGGCACTTACCTCTAGAACCTCTTGAAGTTGTTGCCTTAACTCTTCATTTGATGCTTCAGAGTTAGACTCTGTGTGAATTTATAGTTGGAAAAAAGATCTTAGTACATCTGTCATCATGTTTTGATACAATATGGATAGAATAACTCTTATTTACAAAGTTTGAGTATCCCTTACCAAAAATGCTTAGGGCCAGAAGGGTTTTGGATTTTAATTTTATTTTGGAATCTATGCATATATATAATAAGATATCTTGGATATGTGACTCAGGTCTAAATGCAACGTTCATTTATATTTCATGCACACCTTATACACATAATCTTAAGGTAGTTTTATACACACTATTTTTAATAGTTTTGTGCATGAAACAAGTTTGTGTATAACATTACTTCAACAGCCTTGCCACCTGAAGTATTAATTACTTTGGCTGTCTCATTATCTCATGCCCAAATTGCCATCAGAAAGCAAAGGTGTCACTATCTCAGCCACCCTTACGGACAATTTTGGAGGATTTCGAATTTCCAGATAAGGAATTCTTAACCAGCACTAAGTTAAAAATTAAGGTAACCCTTATTTAAATCATATTTAATTTTTTAAAAGAAAACAAAAACAAAGGCAATGTCTGTATCCCAACATTATATTTGCACAATTTCCCCTCAGGGCTTCAATGAATGTGAGAAATAGTTTCTATGAAATCAGAATTTAATATTATTTCTAATTTCATTTTAAAGATGCAGCAACTATCGCTACTAGGCTCCACTAGCTGGTTGATGAAAAGAAAAGATACAAAGGCTGTTAACAGTAAAATAATGCTAGCCCTTACACACCTCTTTTGTTTCTGTGACAGCAATAATTGCTAGTAACTGCACTGCAAGAAATCCCTTTTCTCACATTAGAAAAAGTAAAAAAAAACAAAAAACAAGAAGGAGATGGCGATTACAATTTTTTTTGAAAAACTAAAGTAAAATGAGGACTCATCAGATAATGAAGAAAAATGCAGCATAGCAAGTATCACCCTTTTATGAAAAAAGGAACTACCTTAAATGAATAAATTTCTAAATAACTTCCTGTGGAACTTGCATTACTAAAGTCCATGCAGAACTTCAGTTGGCAGCGGAAGAGCACTAGTCTGTAGAGAAAATAAAGCTGCATTTTCCTAGCAATATCAAATTATCATTTAAGTGCTGGGAAAATGACATTCCCCCAAAAGATTTTTAGATCATGAAAAAATAAACAGAAATCCTGCATATTCCCTTACCAATAATCCATTTTTCTGGATAGGTGCGTTACATTTCACTCACACTTTCATTTAAGTGAGGCATTTCCATATTCTAAAGCTTCAAGAGTTCAATGAGACTACATTCACCTCTTGTATGCATAGAACATAAGTAGGAGTCATGTGGCCCTCCAGATGTTGCTGGATTGCAACTCCCAACAGTCATAACCCTTAACTGAACTGGCTAGATCTGCTGGAAATTGCCCTACAGCAGCATCCTGAAAGATTGCATTATTCTCGAATACTGTATAGATTTTTTAAGTTAGGCCATTTTGGTAGAAGCCTGTAATAAGCAGGTAGCTGAGTCCACAAGGAAGAGTTTAGTGACTGATGTAGTGCTTTATAGGGAACATATTAAGCCTTAAATACTGCCTCTTCTCTTATAATTGATCGGAATATTGCATTTTTTTTAATAAAGTATGAAAAAATACTTACACTAAGATTATTTTTTTAATGAATTTGTATTTTTGGAAGAAATGATTTCATAAATCTAAAAAAAAACACCCCTATTCTAATTATATAGAGGAAGTGTTCTTATCTATAAACTGATGCAAGAACAAATACTCAGAAACCAATAATCATAGCCTTTGTTTAAGGCAACATGCTAAATTCTTTTATGCCTAAAGTACAATCATTTGAGTCAACACCATCCCTAATATATACTTTATATTCCTTTCTTTTTTTTTCTTTCTTTTTTTCTTTTTTTTTCTTTTGCTTTGAACACCTACACTTAAACCACACTTTTGCTTTGAACACCTGCATTTGGACTTCCATATACTGTTTTGGAGTGCAACTCCCATTTGTTGTTGTGTGCCTTCAAGTCATTTCTGACTTATAGTGACTCTAAGGCAAACACCTTTCATGGGGTTTTCTGGAGCTGAGACAGTGTGACTCAGTCAAGCTCACCTAGAGTTTCCATGGCCAAGTGGGAAATTGAACCCTAATCTCCTGAGTTTTATGTTCAAACTAAACTGCTACACCACACTGGCTTGCAGCTCCCATTAATCCTAGCTAATTGTCAAGGCTGATGAGAGTTGCAGGCCAACATCAGGAAAGCCACAGATTCCCATCCCTGGTATATCTGACAAAACTTGCAGGAAGCATTTTAAACAATACTTAGTCCAATAAAAATGATCTCTGGATTTCCTTGGTATCTATTGCTCTATAAAACAAAATGTCTACTAACTCTGATACCGGAGATCTATGATCATAACAGCAACATAGGCAGTATTGGGAAGAACACTAAAGTATCCAAGTTTTAGTTTGGACTAAAGCCTTACCAGAGCTGTTTTGTCGACTGCAGGTACTAAATTCATTAAGTCCAAATTTTTTGACTGGCATATCACTCAAACTGTTACACCTTGAATAACGAAAAACTGCAGCATCATAGTCTTCTCCTTTCACTGGCAACATTAATGGGCTGAAGTTTTTCCTCACCGAACATCTTCTAGGTCTACCTGCATGTGCACTGATGCCTTCAGGTTCATATATACCACCATGTCTTCTAACAAGTCCATTTCCTAAGTCTCCACATGCCATGTCATCTTCATCTTCCAAGGCCTCTCCAACTTTGTTCTGCAATAAGACTATTTCACTCACAGGCAACATATCTGGTTCTTATTGCAACCTTGATGTGTCTCCTTCAACGCAACCTCCCCTAAATCTTCAGGCAAAGCTGTGCTAGAAGGTAAATTGATAAAAGTAAAAGAATATTAGTAAAACTTTGAAATCCCTCCCATTTCTTTAACATTAATTTCCAGAAGTTTTATACTTTTTTACACAACTTTTTTTACACAACACACATTAGATATGTGCAAAATTTTCCACTAAATTAAATGCAAATTTTGACACTACTGAATTCCAAGCAAAAGCCATTTCAAAATAAGCTTAAAAGAATGTAAGAGTGTATCATAGTAATCTTGTGCTGTGCTGGCAAAAACACAAACACACCCAGCCACTTTGTTTACTTTAGAATGCAGTAAAAAGAACACATTGTTTAATATACAATTCACTAGTTACAGAAGTCACATCAAGATCTATATAGAATCTTGTTCTATTATAAACCATCCAAATTTCATCCATTACTGCTTTCCCAGTTTTGTTTCATAGAATTCAATCATTAATAAGGTCCCTACAATGGTAGTCTGAATACTTATGAATGTTGAGTTGGCAAAACAAACATCGCAGAAGCCTTTATTTATGTCTCATTTTTTACAAACGTTCTTTCTCTGCTACTTCTGCATACAAAAATTTTAAGATCAGGACTTTGATCTGTAATATTATGTGAAATGGCATGATGTGCAGTAGTTGATGTAAACATGACTAATATGAATTCTAAATTACTTAGAATGTATTTTTGAATGTTAAGAAAAGAGAAATCAAACGTGGAATCCATCCATTTACAGATAAAACCACAATGCGTATACATACTTTGGCCTAAATCCAGTTGCTATTCCCAACAGATGTGAATAAATGGAAGTTACACAATTGTTCCCTTTTATTCAACGGATCTACTCTGACTGAGACTAAGAATTCTGTTTAGGCCTTTGATTTATTTCTCTCATCTGCTCTAGAAAATTACAGGAGCAATTAAGCCAAAATGAAACACTTTAAAATTACATCGATTTCAATGGGAAAGAGCAATGCATTAATTCTTCCACTTAAATTAATCATACTAGAAGGGCAATTCTATACACACTTAACCTGTACCTTATCCTTGACAACACATGCATATTGTTAAAAACACTTTTAACTCTGAAATAAATCTTACACCAGGGGATGTGGCAACCATGGCCCTCCAGATGTGGTTGGACTTTAATTCCTACCATCCCTGACAAATAGCCACAACTGTTGGATGTGGGAGCTGAAGAACAATCTTATCACAGTTTTCTTGCATTTCCAATACATTTAAAGCCTTTGGATGTGCTGACAGAGGATTCTGAGAGCTGTAGTCCTAAAAGGTAACTTTTTCAATCTCTGCTTCTGTATTCAGATAGGTATCTGTTTTTTGGCTCAATGTTTAATTAGCTGTTATCAACGTGTTAGAATTAACTACAAAACTAATAGAAAATTTATTATTTCAGTTACCTATGATGGATCTGCCTTAAACTCCTACTGGTATGTTGCTTTTTTGGTAGTACTGTATTGCTAAAATTCACACGCATCCAACAACAACTCAGTAATTATTTGTAGAATTATCCCATTTTTTTACTTAAAAAATTAAACATAGAAGTGCTTAAACATGGAAGACAGGAAAAGGTACATATTTGGCCCCAGTTAAAAGAAAGAAAAAAGTGACCCCTCTTTCTGAGTCCTCTCTCTCACCCTTTCAGGTAGCTGTACTATTTTCATCATCAATCCAGTCATCATCTACTTCTAAACAATAATAGTTGGCCATTTGTGGCGGTGAAGTTATTTTTCCTTCCTCGTGTAAATATCCAAAAGTGTTAATGATCACCTTTTTTAAAAAATCACAGAAAGTTTATTTTGATTTGTAGTTGTTAACTTATCTCTATGTAGTCACTATCTAGATTTACACATTTTTCCCAGGGTATCTTGACCCTCTGAATACCTGATATTGTAGAAGTCTGCAGATTGCGCCTTACGAGGGGGTATCGTAAAGTAATAATTATCACCCGGAAGTTATTATGGCATATTGATCAAATTTTGTCAGTGTCATCATTGGTCCCTAAGTTGCTGAGAAAATCAACTCATTGCATCCTTTATTTTTGTAACTGGATCTGCCAGAAGTGACTAAAGTGTAAAATCCTTGTCAATTTTTTTAAAAGGTGATCATTAAAACTTTTGGATACCCCCTTGTAAATATATGGAGCAATGGCATGGATAACATTGTGTATACATTCATATTATACAATAGTTATCCTCCCTTAGCTCTATTCCAAAGATTATACTGAAAGTCTATTCCCACACAGATTTAAGTGCGACACCATTGGCCTAGGCCTCTGGAGACCAAGGTTCAAATCCCAGCTTGGTCATGGAAAACCACTGGGTAACTTGAGCAAGTCACACTCTCTCAGCTTCAGAGGATGACAATGGCAACCCCACTCTGAAGAAACTTGCCAAGAAAACTCCATGATATGTTCACTTTCGGATCGCCATAAATCAGAAATGACCTGAAGGCACACAACAACAACAACAACACAACTCTATATAGGATTAGCAAGTATTACACATTCATCGTTCACTGTCCATTAGAATACCATTCTCATACAAAATAATTACTTCAAAACAACCAAATCATTCCTATACAGAGGTAGCAGAAACTTCTCAAAACATTCAATGTTCTGAGGATCTAAGATTGTCAAGTGTCTTTCATCATTCACTTAAAAGGCAATAGCTGCACCCACATTGCTGGACTAATCCAATTTGACACCACTTTAACTGCCAATGTTCAATGCTAGGGAATTCTGGGAATTGTAATTTGTTGTGGCACCAGAGCACTTTGACAGAGAAGGCTAATTAATGTCTCACAAAACTACAGTTCCCAGAATCCCATAGCATGAAGCCATGGCAGTTAAAGTGGTGTCAAACTCTGATTATTTGTGCAGTGCAGATGCAGCCAGAGTGTAACACAGGGACCTTTCCAGAAGCTTTTATATTTAGACATTGAAAGCAAACAGCTGCCACCCACGGATTTCCCAGAACTCTGGGCCTCCCACATTTCCTCCACCTGTTTCTCCTGTATGCTTTTAACACTTTTCCCTGAAGAAGAAGCCAGTGGCACTTCCAAAGCTTGCACCATGCACTTGGTGCATCATTAGCCAGTCTGGCATAGGGCTTAGAGAGTTGGACTGTGACTCTGGAAAGACAGAGAGAGAGAGAGAGAGAGAGACTAGGGTTTGAATCCCAGCTCAGCCATGAAACCCACTGAGTGACCTTGGGCAAGTCACACTCTCTCAGCCTCAAGAGGAAGGCATGGGCAAAAAAACCTTCTGAACAAACCTTGCCAAGGAAACCCTAAGATAGGGTCACCTTAGGGTCACCATAAGTTGGAAATGACTTGAAGGCACACAACACACACAAAAAAGCCATCCCTGTTGCAGGGATGTTGGATGTTATGGAGGATGTACTAAAACAAATTTGCCCATTAAGGAAACCAAACTTGCCCATGGAGAATCAATGGATAACCTTTGCCCATAGGGAATCATAAGGGAATCCTTGCCCATAGGGAATCATTGGGGAATCCTTGCCCATAAGGAAACATTGGAGAATCCTTGCCCATAAAGAAACATTGGGGAATCCTTGCCCAGAGGGAATCATTGGGGAATTCTTGTCCATAAGAAAACATCAGGCAAGTCTTCTGTGTTTCCCTATGGGTAAGTATTCTCCAATGATTCCCTATGGGCAGGTAGGGTTCTTCTATGGGGAAATTGTGTCACTGGTTTGAGGCTTACCTGGCACTCTGGGGGCTGCCTGTCTCTAGTCTGGCCCTGCTGCTGCCAGCCACTCCACTTCCTCCTTACAGCCTGCCTCCTGTTTGCCCAGCCTTGCTTCAGTTGCTTCCTCCCTACTAGTCCCTTCCTTCCTTGGGGCAGGGCTTTCCCTTTTCTCCAGTGCCAAGAAGCCTGCCTTTTCCGCCCCAGACCCAGTCTCTCACCTGGAGTGGCCAGACAGAGGGCCTCCTCCTCCTTTGCCAGCACCTGCCAGGAGGAATCCCCAAATCTCCTCCATTTGGAGCATGATTAAGAAACATGGGTTGATATGGATTCATGTTCTCTTGAAACTTTATTTTTTAAAAACATTCATCAAGCTATTCTTTGGGAAGATACTTTTGATTCCAACTTCATCAAGGTGATGTCTTTGGGACTCTCAATAACATCCAAACCATGATGCCTTCATTCAGCCAACCCAAATGCACACAGTGACATATTGCAAGCTTTCAAAGTCACACTGGCTTCTTCATCAGGCAAAGAGGAGGAAGGAATTAATTGACTTTGTTAAAGCTGTTACCCCACAAAAGGTAACTATTAGGCATATTGTCCTCCAAGGCTATTTGTTAATGTATGTATTGTTTGTTTTTATTGTTGTTATAAAACAAATAACACTTAACATAAAAAATGGAATTAAATCACATTACATAATAATAAAGACACAGCTGTATCATTG
Source organism: Urosaurus nigricauda (assembly GCA_034509955.1). Taxonomy (NCBI): domain Eukaryota; kingdom Metazoa; phylum Chordata; class Lepidosauria; order Squamata; family Phrynosomatidae; genus Urosaurus; species Urosaurus nigricauda. The sequence goes on along the minus strand of JAOEGL010000002.1, from coordinate 45,226,392 downwards.
GACAGTGTCTTGTTACATCTCTAAAATTCATTCATTCTTGTTTATGAAAATCTATATAAATCTCCTGTCTTTAAGGAGGTTATATTCCCCGGGGGGGGGGGGGGGGACAGTGCTGTAACCATTAAGAAGCATGGATTTATATTTGAGTGTTTTGAGCTTTTTTTGGTCATGTCCCTCCATTTTTCTGGATTGTCTTGGCCTCCTTCCCGGTGAGTACATCTGGTCGTGCAGAAAATGGCCTCCATTTGGAGCATGAGTAAGAAGCATGGATTTACTGTACGCTTGTCCCTCCACATTTGCGGCTTTGACTTGTGCAGATTTGATTATTCACAGATTTTATTAATATGTTCTCTCTAGGGATATCTAGGTCCTCCAGCACAACTCTATGGTCAATTTTAATCAAAGGTTACACTGAAGCAGATTCCTAGAGAGGACACCCCACTAGGCCTTTGTAGCTCCTCCAGAACAATTCTATGGTCAATGTCTGGCAGACATTGACCACAGAGTTGCACTGGAGGACCTAGATATTCCTAGAGGTGTTCTCAGGTAAAAGCATTGTTTTTGTTACCTTTGGTTTTTCCACATTCACAGGGGTGTGCCCCTAACCCCAGCGAATGTGGAGGGATGGGTGTATATTGATAGGAGTGTTTTCAGCTTTTATTCGGTCATGTCCTTACATTTTTCTTGAATGTCCTACATTTGGTGGTGCCTTGTCCTCCTTTGCAGTGAGGACATCTGGACACCCTGAAAATGTCCTCCATTTGGAGCAGTGGTTCCCAATTTTGGTCCTCCAGGTGTTTTGGACTTCCATTCCCAGAAGGCCCAGCCAGCTTGGCCAACAGCCAGGAATTCTGAGATGAAGTCCAAAACACCTGGAAGGCCAATGTTTGGGAACTGCTGATTTGGAGCAAGAGTAAAAAGCATGGATTTATATTTGCACGGGTGTTGTTAGCTTTTCTTTGGTCATGAGCCTACATTTTTCTTGAACATCCTACCTTTTGTGGTGTCTTGACCTCCTTTGAGGACATCTGGTCCCCCAGTCTGAGCCATTCCCTTTCCTTGAGAGGTGAAGGGGAAAACAGTGTGTGTGTCTGCACACAAATCACTCTCTGAGGCTCTGAAGAAACTTGCCAAGAAAACTCCACGATAGGTTCACGGCGAGGTTGCATGTCACAATCTCTCAGCCTCAGGGGAAGGCAATGGCAAACCCCCAATGGCAAACCCCCTCAGGGGAAGGCAATGGCAAACTAAATCTTGCCAAGAAACAAACCTAATAGGATCACCTTAGGGTCACCATAAGTTGGAAATGACTTGAAGGCACACAACTACATCAACAATCCACACTGCACAATTAGAGCAGTTTGTTGTGTGCCTTCACATTGTTTCCAGCTTATAGAGACCCTACCATGGAGTTTTCTTGGCATTACTTTCTCCTGAGGCTGAGTGTGTGTGTGACTTACTCAAGGTCACCCTGTGGATTTCATGGCCAAGGTGAGAATCAAACCCTGATCTCCAGAGTGGTAGTCAAACACTTAAACCACTATGTCACACTGGATCCCCATCACTTAAATTGCCATGACTCTATCCTACACAGTTCTGAGATTTGTAGTTTAGTGAGTTATGCAGCCTGGCCTGTATAAGTGTTAGAGTGTCTGGTTCCTCACCAAACTACACATCCTAGGAGTCTGTAGGATAGAATCATAGCAGTGTCAAACTGCTTTTATTTATACCTATATCACAGCTAAACATGAAAGAAAGAGCAATAGATGCAAACACTAGTAATGACACATTTTCAGAGTGCCTAAACTATATTTCAGTCCAATATTTTTTCAGTAAGGGGCAGGGGGAACATTCAGAAGCTAGCTGGCAAACACTATCAAGACCATCAATAGAATTCAAAGGCATCTGAGGGCTGCATCTGCACTGTAGAAATAATCCATATTGACACCACTTTTATTGAACGTCTCAATGGTTTGGAATGTTGGTTTGGAATCTAGTTTGTTGTGGCACCAGAGCTCTCCGACAGAGATGGCTAAATGTCTCAGAAAACTACATTCGCGGAATTCCATCTCATTGATCCATGGCAGTTAAAGCAATTTCAGATTTTGTTATTTCCGCTGTGTGGATGCAGCCTGAGAAAGTATCGGAAAGCTCATGCTACAAGCTTCTTTCAGTCTCAAAGTTGCTACAAGATCCTTTTGCAAGACTATCAGTAGTAACAGTTGTTGTTTTTGTCTCCAAGTTATTTCTGACTTATGACAACCCTAAGTGTTTTCTCAGTAATATTTATTCAGAGGTTTGTCATTGCCTTCTCCTGCAGCTGAGAGCATTATATACCAAAGTCATTCAATGGGTTTCATGGCCAAGCAGGGAATCGAACCCTTATCTCCAGAGTTGTAGCCCAACATTCAAACTGCTACACCATGCTGGTTCTCACTGTTAGTAGTACCAGCTTTTGGAAAAAGTTTAAATAGCTCTGTTAGAATATTTTAAAGTACTTATACTACACTTGTACAAACAAAATGGGTCCTTCAAAGTTTATTTCAGTTTATCTCAGAAAAATACAGATTAAAAGCAGAACGCTTATAACGCTCCAAGATGGGGTAGGGGTGTGGGCCACAGTCAACTGCTAAGTAAACTGTAAACTGCTAAGCTTTTACAATCCTTTGAGATATAGTACTGTACAAATTTAAGCATGTTCTGTTAAAATTAGCTTCTAAACCTATATAATTAAGAAAGAATTCAAACCCTGGATGATTACATACTTTATGATTTTTCCCCCCGCTTTGTGGTAATGATTGGCTGGCAAAATTAAATATATTAGTAATATTTTTTTAAAAGAAGGAAGGAACCTCTGGTTTTCCAAATGTTAAGACTTCATTATTAGGACACACAGTTGTAGCCCGCAACTGGAGAGTGACACGTTCCCAGCTCTGTGCTTTAGCCTCATTTACTCAAAAGAAAACGTATTTCAATTATTCCCAGCTCTGTGCTGTAGCCACATTTACTCAAAAGAAAACTTATTCCAATTATTCCCAGCTCTGTGCTGTAGCCTCATTTACTCAAAAGAAAATGTATTTCAATTAGGGTAGTTTTTAAGCATCTCTGCCTGTACTATTTAAAAAAAATCTATTGAAAAAACATACAGTGGGACAGGCCCATTGTATCTGCTGGGGTTTGGTTTGAGGAACCTCAGTGGATAACAAAATCTGTAGCTGCTCAAGTCCCATTATATACAATTCCACAGTAAAATTGTGTCCCTTAAGGATTGCTTTTTGGAATTAAAAAAAAAAAAACATTTTCAAGACATGGATGGTTGAATCTGTGGATGCAAAATCCATGGATATGGAGGGCCAACTGTTATTGCCACCGTTTTAAAATAATATTTATTACAATTTTTGTACAAACTAAATACGGGAGAAAACACAGCAACAGGCAACACAAAAGCAACAATTTGATGAGGAAAATAACAAAGAAAAACATGGGTACCTTTGTAACCAAATATGTCATAAAGTGGAAAAAGGTTTTCCAAAATGATTGGCCACTTTCCCATTATAATACAGTGAAAAAGATTTCAGAATTTCAAAGCTTGCTGAGAAGGGCTAAAAGGGGCTCAAGTATAATTTGAATAAACAAGAAAAGGGTACCAGGCGTCTAGTCAGTCTTTTAGCCAACTTCATCTGATACGTTAACTTCTCTTAAAAGGCAACATCTCAAACTCTATTCAGCCATCTCCTGAAGAAAAGATATTTCAAGCTTCTCCAATGCTGCTCAATTTCCAAGTTGAGTGGCAGCAAATATATTTGAGATAGCATTGAGGCCTAAGAAGATTGGATAATGTAAGTGCCTCATAGTAGTCTAATATATACCACCTTTGAGAGCTGGTATGGTTAGTGCCCTAGAGATCAAGTCATGGAAACTTACTATCTGACCTTGGGCAAGTTGCATTCTTAGCCTTAGGGGGCAACAATGGAAACTACTCTGAACAAATCTTGCCAATCTTATAGTGCTACCATAAGTCAGAGTCAATTTGAAGGTACATAACAACAAGCAGTTGTTGTTCAGTGTCTTCAGGTTGTTTCATCAATTCAGATTCAAAATCCTTTGAGACTAACTGGAATAAGGATTTTGAATTTAAATTGACATTCTCACATACCAATGGGACATATCTATCCCTGGTTTCCATTCCACTATATGCATCTGTGGAAGTAGACTGTAGTCTAGGAAAACTCATGCTGCCAACTTTATTTCAGTGAGTCTCAAAGGTGCTACAAGATCTCATTACATGGGAGACTTAGGGGCATTTTGTAATCTTTGGGGTGGTAAAGACTGCCCAAAAAGGGCAGTCTGGTGCCACCTCTTTTAGCATTGCAACTGCGCTGCAGCAGCATCACTAAAAAGGAGCGGGGAAACCGCGCTCCATTTTAGGTGCACAGTTGCGGCGCAATTAAGTAAAAAGGCACCATTTGGCACCTTTGCACAGTTTGCACCTTTGCACCCGTGCGGAAGCTGCACAGTTGCGCCGGCACCATTATGTAGTAGGGTTTGGGAGCGTGCGAATGCTGCGTGCTCCCAAACCCTAATGGTGCCTCCCAGGTACCTCTTCAGGCCTGTCTGTTTCGGGCCTTTGAGTTTCTTTCCAAACATTGAACAGAGGCAGAATCAAAGTCTCCAGTTACCAATTCAGATCTCCAGACATAGTTTCAGACCCTCACAGTACTTACAGACGCAACTAAAATTTAGAAAGCAATTAATCCCATTCTGAAATGAAAGCAAATTCCTTTCTATAATCCCCTTAAATTAAGGATGAGACATTAATAATTCAGATCTTCAGGTCAACTAGGTGGTGATAAATAATATTCAAAGACGGCTTTATTAGTCTGCTTCAGTATATAAAACAAAGGGGTGAAGGAAAAGTATTGATAATACATTACAATCCAACTGTCTCCCTTTCCAATCTTCTCTTGAAATTATTTCCACTTAATGGTATTTTAGCATGAGCTTTTGTGGATTATGATCCATTTTTAGATGCAATGATAGAGTACAATATTCCAGCCTCATGTAGATGTGCAAAGTAATATTGTAATGTTATGGGATCATTGAAATGGATATGGAAGACAATTATAATAAAGGTCATAACCCTTCAAAGAGATGGTTTCACAAAAAACACTGACATCTGTAAGCTAATACACATGTCTGCTAGGTTGAAATGCCTTTTGTGTGATAGCAGTAGATTCTTCTTTCAAAAATGTTTGTTCTGTTGAAGGCAGTCTTTTCCTGAAGGCTTTTCTTTTACATATAGACCTATAATGAAAACTAGTCTAGTAATATATGGAAGCTATTGTTATAATTGTGGTAAACCTCTGCTAATAGACTGTATTTAGTGAACACACCTCAGTTCATGTATCTTTTCCCAATCTTCCCTTGAAACTCTCTTGAAACTTTGGGGGATGTCACCTAAAATAAGAGCTATTTTAGTGTTGATCTTTCTTACTTTCAAAAGGTATGAAAAAAGCAAACTATTAGCATGTAAATAAAGCCCAAAACACACTGCAGAAATCATCCAGTTTGAGACTGCTTTAACTGTCCTGGCTCAATGCTAGGGAATTCTGGGAACTGTAGTTTTGTGAGACATTTTGCCTTCTCTATCAGAGAGCTCTCATGCCACAATAAAATACAATTCCCAATATTCCATAGCACTGAGCCAGGGCAGTTAAAATGGTCTCCAACTGGATTATTTCTGCAGTGTGGTTTGAACCTAAATTAATCTTCTGTATTATTTTCAGAAATTCCAATGGTCCTTGAATTTAGAAAAAGTTCTTGTAACAATTCAAGATAATTTTAAAAAGAGATTTTATAGGGATTAAATTGTTAGCAGCCATAACACCCAGACAACGTATCTCAGATGTACATAAATATAATGTCTTTGAAGAAGGTATATGATACCTGATTCCAAACAAAATCTCAGATTTTAAAATTCTTCATTCTGCACAACCTTGAGTTCAACTAGAATGGGTGAAATATTCCTCTGAGATAATGTCTCATCTATGACTGAAATAAAAGTCATTTCAGCAGTCATTTCATTGACTGGTTTTTAATGACTGCTCTGATCATATTTTCAGAAGTCAGTTGTTGTCTTTTATCCACTGTTCTATCCACTGTATAATCTGATCTAAATTCCGTTCCATGTCCTCTGGTGTATTGCTTGTCAACTGATATACGATTTCTTCATTATAAGATGACATGGCCTCTTCATAAATAGTCTGAAAAATTTCACATTCAATATTGTCTTGTAGCTTTTTTCCTTTGTAACCTCTAAACAAATAAAGATTTAAAAAATCTGTTAGATCAGGTTGGGGCAAATCTTAAGCAAAATAATAAAAATAGCTTTTATGTCACAAAATAAAAACAAACTGCACCAATGAAAAATTATCTTTAAACTGAATGTTGGTGGCATTTAATTTGTAGCATTAATTTACCTGCTCTCCAATCTGTCGTATAAGAATGAGTTTTCTGTGCGAAGCACAAATACAATGTTAAACCAACGTTCAGGAAAGAAGTCACAACTGTGATAATCAACTATAACACCACCATCACTCATCTTATCTTCCATTTCATCAATTACCTAAAAGAGTAATCAGACAAATCTTATAATGGATAATTGGCGACAAAACAAAACACATAATAACTATGCTTAGCTTTTGGCTTAAACTCACTCTGTCTTCATCCAAAATTGGACACTGATATTCTTCATCAAAGCCTTCATATAGTTCTCCTGCATAATTATAAAGAAATTTATGGTCATCATTACCAAACCACTGAAAACACATTTATCTCAACAAATCCCTGCAACATTAGTGCAAGCCAATCCTATTCATTTTTACTTGAAACAAGACTTAAACTGAAATACTAAACACACTTTCCACATTTACTTTCTACCTTAAGATGACCAACACTTAGCTGTTGCTGAGGCTTGTGGGAGTGGCTCTGATTGGGTAAGTGGATGCATGCTTTACCTCTTTATGTAACAGTTTTGCTTGACAATGAAATGGTTGCCTGACAGCACCTATGCACAATTCCGGCCCCCTACCCAAACAGCCAGTGAGTTGTAGAGGTGTACCAGAAAAGTTGTCTCGTTCTATCATGAACCTGGCTTCCTTTGTCTTTCCTATCCAGTGTCTTGATCTCTGCTTTAGTATGATGATGGTACTTTACCCTTTGCCAGCTTTATATAGGATCTTGGCTGGAGTGTACAAGTAATTTTTTTTAGACTGGTGTTTTAACTAAACACTTTTCACTTGTGGTCTCATTTATTTAGGCCAATAATAATTTACATTACCAATTTCTCTTTATGGTTTTCATGTGAATTGTTAATACAAAAAGAACAGCTACTTCCCAAAGACATGAAGGCATACACACTTACTACCTACTAACCCTTATTAAAATCACAATGTTCTTTAGTTTACTACTGAGTAAGTTCATTTAGGATTATTCTGTACATGTGTCTACTATATGCTCCTGTATGTTTTCTTTGTTTTATCGAAGAATTAATAGGCATGAATATATGATGTCATATTATTTAGGATATATAAATATGTGTATTTAAGAAAAACATTTCTCTTTCTGAAATCATGCTTTGGTGTGAGACCATATCAGTACCCCTAAGAACCTGGACTACTTTGTTATATTATTGCCAGGGAAAGGCTTTGCAGAATAGTCAATACTTGGACAGAGCATAACATATTTTGCAATCTCAGCAAATCCGAGGACAGACTGCATCTACTTATATAGGCATAATTTAAAATTAAGAAGTTTTCATGAAATTCCAAAGCAATTATGAACAAGCATATCTAAATTACCATGTATTCAGATAAAACAACCAAGGATGCAAAATTATATTTACAATACAGGCAAACCAAGTTATCTGCCTGTACCTTGAGTAAAAATTCTACGATATATTCATAGTAGTATATATCAATTACCTTCTTTGGCCAAATCACCCACATTGATGTAAGTAAAATCTGTTCTTGCAGCTATCTCTTTGCCTAGAGTAGTTTTCCCAACACCTGGAGTACCTACAAAGAAAAATTCAATAGGAAGAAAGAAAAGCATGTGAGTAATTTATAACATACAAACCAATCTTGAGACAAAAGTTGCTCTGAAAGATCCATACAGAGTGGGAAGTTTAAAACAAAACAGCTAAAGACTTCCCATTTAAATATGTGTCTCTCAGCCTCAAGAAGCTAACATTAATTAAGCTCTCATGGTTCTGTGGGAGAATCTGTGAGAGGAAAAAGCCACCCTTGCTGCAGAAGACATGCAGCTGAAAGTTCTAGTATAGGAATATCACAGAATGGGCTACACCAATTTCAACTGCAAGAAAAATGTATCCTATTTTGAAGGCAGAGTTCAAACACATAACTGTGTTAGTCTAGATCAGTATGCAAAGGGGTATTGTAACACCCTTGAGAATAAAAAAAGAAGGAAGTTAGTAGCATAAGCTTTAGTAAACTGTCAAAGGGGTGAAGCAGATGGGGCAAAGGGTTGCTGTGGGACCACTGTAAGACCATGGCAAACAGGTGCCGCAGTCCTGAGGGCGGATATTGCTGTGGTCCTGAATGGGCCACAAAAAGGAGTGGTAAGAAACTGCTCCTTTTGCGGCCGAGTTTCAGCCATGCTAGGTGGCCTTCGCTAAATCCATCATGTGCATGCCCCACTCCTGGTCCAATGGTTGCCCTTTTGAACCATCAGTTTGAGGCCAAAGGTGCTACAATACCGCTTTTCGCAATTTGTTGTTATTGTTGTTGCTGTGTGTGCCTTCAAGTAATGCATACAGTGATATATAAGTCTAGAAATTTTAGTCAAAATATTGACCCAAAAAACACCAAGTCAACTTATCCACACATCAAGACAAATACCGTGTTTTTATAAATAAAGGAACTGGTGAGAGGCAAGAGCATAATCTGTCCTGGAAGCTATGATCTCCTCTGCTTTCTTATCTACCCTGTTTCCCCTAAAATAAGACATCCTTTGAAAATAAGACCTAGTAAAGGTTTTGCTGAATTGCTAAACATAAGGCCTCCCCCGAAAGTAAGACCTAGCAAAATTTTGGTTTGGAATCATGCCCATTTTTTTTTGTTCAACAATAAATGTGAGTTCTTCTTCATGGAAAAATAAGACATCCCCTGTACATAAGACCTAGTGCATCTTTGGGAGCAAAAATTAGTACACTGTATAAGACACTGTTTTATTTTCAGGGAAACACAGTACCCAGCCTTTACAAACTGTTAAACCTGTGCTGGAATTTTGTAACTTTTTTGGCATCATTTGCCTCTACTTTGTCTTTTAGATCCTTTGTTATGTGTCCCTGACCTTGAGTTATTCAAGAGATAACTTATTGTCGAGCATATATGGTAGTTTCTGACTCATGGAGGCCTTAAGGTAAACCTATCATGGGTTTTTTTCTGGGGCTGAGACAGTGTGACTCACTCAAGCAAACCAAATGGTTTTCCATGGCTGAGTGGGGAATCAAAACCCAATCTCCAGGATCCTAGTCCTAAACTCAAACACTACACAGCTCTGGCTCTCAGTGAGATTTGCTCAGAGGAGGTCTGCCATAGCCTTCCCCTGAGGCTGAGAAAGTGACAATGAAAGTAAAAATAAATAAATAAAATGAATATCTTGAAGTAGTCAATATATATAACCCCTATCGCCAATATGTTAAATAGTTATAAGATTTAACTGTGAACTTAGGGCAAGGACTGTTTTGAGACAGATAGCCGAAAAGGTCAGAGTAAGATCTCCAGACTCATTCTTGTGGTGTCTAAAGGTCTGTACTAGGCAATATCAGAGATGTTAGGAAATGCATGCCGGGACATTGATTTAATTCAGACCTGATAAGGAGGGATACTCACGTCGATATAAACGTATACTTTTCTGTAATGAATGAGTGGAATATACATATGTTTGAATTTTCTGTAGCCAATCAATGCATAGTTTTTTTGTGGGTTTTTCAGGCTATGTGACCATGTTCTAGAAGAGTTTATTCCTGATGTTTTGCCAGCATCTGTGGCTGGCATCTTCAGAGAATGAAAGAGATGCCAGCCAGAGATACTGGCGAAACATCAGGAATAAACTCTTCTAGAACATGGCCACATGCAACTATGGATGCCTTCGGCTCCACAAATCAATGCATACGTTGGAGGTTCTTTGTGTGAAATCCTATAAAAAGGTATGTGATCTGTATGTGGATCTGGGCTTCGGATCTCTAGAAAAATGTTTTTCCTCTGGAGCCCTGCCAGCAAAATAAAGCTGATTTCATGTTAAAATGCTGTGGTCTATCTGCCTGTTTTATAACAACAATGTGACTTCTGTCAAGGGGTTTTCTCACAATATTTGCTCAGAGAGAAGGGTTGCCACGGCCTTCCCCTGAGGCAGAGAGCTTTGTCCAAGGCTGCACCAGAGTGTCCAGATATTGCAACCACAAAAGAGGACAAGGCACTGTAAAAATGCAGGACCATCAATGGTAGAATCATACAGTTGGAAAAGACCCAAAGGAGGGCCATCCAGTCCAACCCCATTCGGCCATGCAGGAACTCTCCATCGAAGCATCCCCATTGACAGGTGGCTATCCAGCCTCTGGGAGAGTGTTCCACTGTCGAACAGCCCTTACTCTCAGGAAGTTCCTCCTAATGTTGAGGTGGAATCTCTTTTCCTGGAGCTTGCATCCATTGTTCCGGGTCCTGTTCTCTGGAGCAGCAGAAAACAAGCTTGCTCCTTCCTCAATATGTCATCCCTTCAAATATTTAAACAGGGCTATCAAATCACCTCTTGACTTTCCCTTCTCCAGGCTAAACATCCCCAGTTCCCTCAGTCTTTCCTCATAGGGCATGGTTTCCAGCCCCTTCACCATCTTAGTTGCCCTCCTTTGGACACGCTCCAGTTTCTCTGCATCCTTTTTGAATTGTGGTGCCCATAACTGGACACAGTATTCCAGGTGGGGCCTGACCAAAGCAGAATAGAGTGGCACTATTACTTCCCTTGATCTAGACACTATACTTCTGTTGATGCAACCTAAAATAGCATTGGCCTTTTTAGCTGCTGCATCGCACTGCTGACTCATGTTCAACTTATGGTCTACTTGGACTCCTAGAAGTTTCCTAGAAGTTTCTAGAAGTCTCACCCGTCAGCAAAACGTTGGGCCTCCGCATAATGGCTGCTGCTGCTGCTGCTCCTGAGCCTCTTCTTTCCTTGAAAGGGGCCAGGAAGGAAGGAAGGAAGGAAGGAAACACGTGTGAGGAGGAAGGAGGACTTCTAGGGGGCCTTCAACGTCGCTGGTCGAGTGGGCGCGCACTGATGACGTCACGAGGGTGTCTAATTCCCCCCCACCCTCCATTGCTTGGCGTGGAGCCGTTTCCAGTCTATGCCACGAAGGATAAGCTTTTTTATTTTTTAATGTTTATTGGTGAGGCGGGTTTGGTTATTGAGTTGAAAGAGATTGTTATAATTATTGGGAAGAAACGCGTCAGGCGCTCCGTGGACAGCTAAGCGCCGGCTGTGTGGAAGGCCCCCTGCTGGAATGACCAAAGGCTTAAGGAGGAGACAGACAGGGCTCCTGCTGCTCAGTCTGCTGCAGCTGCTGCTTCTGCACAGGTTGCTTGGGCTCTTCTTCTGCAGCAAGGCTTCCTTTGCCAGAGAGAGAGAGACAAGAGGCTGCTGCAGGCTCCACTGATTTATATAGTCCTTGGAGGCAGAGGAGGAGGAGGAGGACCAGGCTCCACAAAATGTAGGACCTTCCAAAACAAGAGATAGAAACAATAATATACTCTATGTGTGTGTGTATATTTATATATATATATATATATATAATTCAGAGACATAGCCCTGTTAGTCTGTGGAATCAGTACCCAGAGAGGTCTTGCAACCCCTTTGAGGCTCACTGGGAGGAAGGAAGTTGGCACAGCATGAGATTTCATACACTTAAGTCTACTTCCTCAGATGCATAATGTTATTATTATTCAAAGATATAGCCATGTTAGTCTGTACAATCAGTACATAGAGAGGTCTTGCAGCCCCTTTGAGACTGACTGGGAGAAAGAAGTTGGCACAGCATGAGCTGTCCTAGAATTAAGTCCACTTCCTCAGGTGCATTTTGTAGAGTGGAAGGCCAGGGACAGACACTTATATGCCATTGGTATGTGAGAAAGGCATGTATACCATGGTTCCCCCAAAAATATGACAGTGTCTTATATTAATTTTTGCTCCCAAAGTTGTGCTAGGTCTTATTTTCAGGAAATGTCTTATTTTTCCATGAAGAAGAACTCATATTTATTGTTGAACAACAACAACAAAAGAACATTTATTATATTCTCTGTGTATATATATATATAGCTGTATATACAAAAACTTTGCTAGGTCTTATATTTAGCAATTCAGCAAAACCTCTACTAGGTCTTATTTTTGGGGGGTGTCTTATTTTCAGGGAAACAGGGTATATGTGTGTATATATATTTATACATATACTTGACATTTTGACATACTAATGCCATGCATAGGTTTATCCCTGGCTTCCACTCCACCAAATGCATCTGAAGAAGTATTCTTACATCTATGAAAGCTCATACTGTGCCAGCTTCTTTCTTCCAGTTAATCTATTTCCTCAGATTAATTTGGTGGAGTGGAAACCAGGGACAAACATGTATAAGCCATTGGTATGTCAAAATATCAAGTTTGTAGATATACATGGGCACATATATGCCATTCTCATGGGAAGTATACTTAGGTCTATGAAAACTCATGCTGCCAACTGCTTTATTTCAGTTATCAAAGGTACTGCAAAATCCCTTTACATATATAGATTCATTTCATGTAGTTTATCTTCAGTTGTATTACACAACACTGCATTTTGTTATCTTGTTACTTTTATTTTAGTATATTTTATTATCCTGCCCTCAAGTAGCAAATAGGGGGAAAAGATGGATCCTTTTAAAGTCCTTTTCAAGGCAATCATGGTGTTATTAAATGGGCTTCTTAGCCATGCTTAGGACAGAGGACATTTTGGAATTCATCCAGGACAGACGGATGAAATGTAGGACACGTCCTGGAAAAGGGGATTCTTTGGTCACCCTGTTTGACAGCTGTTCAATTCTCAGCATGTTGGTTCAGCAGCAAGTCCCATTTGTAGTCAGTTGGCCTCTTACTTCCCTCTGATGTGTGTTTAAGATTGCAACTAAAAGCTGCTATCCAGATGTACACTTTTTAATCAGCCACTTCCCTCTGCAGCTGATGCATCCACCTTTTTGTTTTCTAGCTTTTGCATAGCAAGGCAGATGCCTATCTTTGCCTAGCACCAGAAGGCCAGAAAGAACAAGCCCCTTCCCCGGCAATAAAGAATCACCTTTCCTTATTTTCCATTTCCTTCCCTAGATCCAACACAGAGAGAGGCGGGGTACAAATAAATTATTATTATTATTTACAAATGTTTGCTTTGGAGACATCCAGTGGTTCAGGAGAAGCAGGACAAACATGCTTGTGTTAAGGGCAGAGCCTTCACACACTTAGGAATATGTGTGTCAATCAGTGGGAACTTTTGTTAACCGAGCCTTGCTATTTGCTTATAGCAAGTAGCATTGACGCCTGAATATATGGAAAACTATACTTACCCAGACACGAGTCTTTTCTTTGGGGAATCATACAGTTGGCCTTCCACATCCACAGATTCAAGCATCCACAGCTTGAAAATGTTTTAAAAATACATACATTCCAAAAAGCGAACACTGATTTTGCCATTTTATATAAGGGACATCATTTTATTATTCTGTTGTATTCAATGGGACTTGAGCATCCATGGATTTTTATATCCACCGGGGGGGGGGGTCCTGGAACTAAACCCCATTTGCTGTCACGGGCCCACTGTATTTGCAGATTACATCAAGCTGAAATGGACTAAAGTATCACCATAGCAGATAAATACCTTTTTAATTATTAAACAGTCAGTGGCTACTGTTAAGTGTTTTTGCATTCCCCTCAAAAGGACTGTTCTGCTCACAGTGGTCAGCATTATGACAGTTTCACAGAAGTTAAACTCTCTCTGTCTCTGTTCTAGTCTTAAAGCATTGACTTTATAAGTCTAAAAGAGAGATAGTAAGAGCTGCAACACTGTGGAGAGGGGAAAGGAATAATGTCAGCAACTGAAGCAGGTACCTTTAGTGATTATTTGCACGGCTGATCTGGTTGTTCCAGAACTCTTACCTGTTTTCAACCACCAATCCTGAAAGCTGGTTTATTTCTTCTTTTTAAAAGGACATATATTTCACGGGGCTGCTGGTCCTATGCTTCGGATGGAAACTACAAAGGTTGATGATGTCAAAAAACTCTTTCCAAAGAAAGACAGCTCCAACTAGAGTAAGTGAAATAAGATAATCTTTGTTGTATCACTCCATATACAGGGATTATGCTTGTACAATGAATGCCTGTTTCTTTTGTTTTATTTAACTTGAAACTGAGCACCAGTGATTTGAAAACTGTTTTATTTATTCATGCTTAATACATGGGGGGAGGGATGTAGCTTGTTTTATTTGATGTAATTGTATTTTATTGTTGATCTCAAAGGGGTAGCGTATAAATAAATTTTATTATTATTATATGTTTGTGCTTATGAATTCTAAATTAATCTTTAAACATGAAAGTGCTATTAAATTAATTCTTATATGTGTATGCATGCTGTTTTTAAACTCTTGTGTTTAAGGTTGCTGCTGACTTTGTAATTTGGAACCAATGTGAATGCTAAAGTAGACATTTCCATGCTCATTAAGATTGTTAAGATCTGGAGCTGTTTACTGTAAAGATAAACAATGGTAAAATATTAATTGTCTTAAAAGTTAATAATTTTATTCTGCTGTAATTTTTGTATGCTTCTATTTTGACAGGTGGCTGATTGGGTGGAGCCATCTTTTAGTGATTTCTGTAAAAATACAAAGACGTCATCTAGCATTCTTCATAAAACAGCATCTACAGGTACCAACCACTGCCAAAAGAGAAAAGAGCATTTTCCTCTGTTAGACAGTTGCAAGAGTGAGAAGAAAAAAAGAAAACCACTTTCGCCAGATGAGAGACACAAATTTCCCAAACAAAAGCACAATCAAATTGAAACTTGGGTGGATAAATACAAACCCAAAACTCAGGTAGGATATTGTTTGGAATTCCATTCAGAAATACAGCAAAAACCTATGTTGTTAAAGCAGCATATCCAAAGGGAAAGTACTGTATTGGAACTGTCTGTCTTGAATCTAAGTACATTAGGGCCGAAGCAGACGGGCAGGAAGGAGTGGCCAGATGCTGCTCCCAGCCCGATTGCATAAGGGCTGTGGCAAACACGTCACAGTCCTGAGGGCACCTCCCACCACAGTCCCAAATAGGAGCAGAAAAGTTCCACTCCTTTTGGAGCCAGATTTGGGCTGCCTTAGGGTGCGCCAGCATGACTCCAGGGCGGTTTCCGGGCACTCTGGGGGTTTGCATTGTGTAAAAGCCACGCCCCGGAGGACCAGAAACCGCCTCCATCTGCCCTGCTGCTTCGGGCCAAAGTTCACTTGAAATCAGTGGAGCTCTATTATAAATTTGTTTTCCAAAGATTGGGGGCAAACTATTTGGAATAATTTTCATTTGTTTGGGGTTTTTTTCTATTTAATGATGAGTTAGCATATTATGAGGTCAAATAACTTCATTTTATTTTCCACAACTTTATTAGCAATAAGATAGTTTCAATAAATTAGTAAATTACTATATAGACAGAATTGTTATTCAGTTTTTTAAAAACACGCACACACAAATGCAAATTATTAAAACACGGAAATTTATTTTACAGAAAAAAAGAATCTCCCTAGAAATTTAATCTAGCTGAGGTTCCTAGGTTTGATTTGTGGCAATAATACATAGTGTGATGTGGAAATGGAGACTCAGAGACTTTGTTGCAGCTTTCAGGGTGCGAATGGCCTTTCTCGTATTTCCCTCATTCTAACTTATTTAGCAGGGATAATACTGTGGAACCATTTACATGCTAAAGGTTGTAGCAGAACCTCAGCCCCTGAACTCTGTTGCCCATACCATCACCTCGCTTGAGATTAAAAGCCTGTAAGGGACCTTTAGTAGATGTACTAGGAATCCAGGTGGTTGGACCCTGGTGGAAAGGATGTAAGTCTAAATGGAAAGAAGTGTGCCAGGACACTAAGTCAGATTATGTACAGAAAATAAAGCACAACTGGCTACTTTAAAATCTTGGTTACACATTTATTCCTCTTCAGTGATAGGCACAGAATATAGGTTGAAACAATGGCTTCTGTAGGATTTAATGTTACTTTTTTTCTGCATAAATATTGTCTTGTTATGTACATTTTTAATTCTTTTTTTAAAATTAGAACGAGCTTGCCGTGCACAAAAAGAAAATTGAAGAAGTTGAAGCATGGCTAAAAAGCCACATATTTCAAAGACAGCCTAAAAAGGTAGAATTTATTTACCTGACAATCTGGATTTTTTAAAACGCTTTCTGTTATTTAAATTGCACTTATTAAATGTACAGCAGGTTTATTTTGATAAATAGTTCTTTGTAAAACAAATCAAGTCAGGAGATAATAAAAATATTGCATGACATTTAATTTTGTAGCAGTGGTTCTTATTAATGCAACAGTATGCTAGCGAGATTTACAGCAACAGCTTAAGACTACGGTAAAAAAGCAAATGTACTGGGACAATAGTACCATGTACTTGATAATATGGCTGGCTGTTTCAGGTCAGAGAATATTCAGTTGCCAACTTTTTGGCTTGTTCATGTAACAAAGGGCAAAATTTTGCTTAGTATAGCCTATATAGCAATAGCAATAGCAGCTTCATTTATATACTGCTTCATACTGTCTAAGCAGTCTCTAATCATTTTATAACTGTAAGCTAATTTCCCCCAACAAGCTGGGTACTCATTTTAGCAACCTTGGAAGCCTGATTCGAGCCTGAGCCCTTGGCTAGTACTGAACTGCCAATCTCATGGTTTGTGAGTGAGTGGCTGCAGTACAGGCATTTAACCATTGTGCCACCAGGGCTCTTGCTTGAGCTTAAAAGCCTGTATGCGGTGGCCTAGTAATTAAGACACAGATTCTGATGATTGAAAAATTGGAAGGTTGGCAGTCCGAGGCCCAAGTGCTGCATGATGGGGTGACCTCCCATCACTAGTCCCAGCTTCTGCCAACCTAGCAGTTCGAAAGCATGCAAATGCAAGTAAATAAATAGGTACCACTTCAGTGGGAAGGTAACAGTGTTTGGTGCAGTCATGCTGGCCACATAACCACTGGAGTAGTTCTTGGACAACGCTGGCTCTTCAGCTTAGTAATGGAGATGGGCACCACCTCCAGCAGTCGGTTATGACTAGACATTCATGTCAAGGGATTACCTTTACCTTATAGCCTATAAGATAAATTTTCGGCAGGGGGGCAGTCTCCAAGGTCCACCAGAATGCCAATGCAGCCTCCTAACCGGCCACCTGTACTCCAGCACGCCTGTTATCCACCTGTACTCTAGCACATCAGGATAGGAAAATGTTGGATTAGATTAAAAGATGTTCTGAAGCTGGAAAATGGCTTCATACTTTCAAAATAGGGCACAGCTTGAGAGAAATTAAATCTATATTCTTTCTTTTTCACAAGTAGAAACACCTGAACTGCTGTAGTTCTATAATGAACAACACTACTGGCTATTTTCCTTTCTGTTGTTGATTCAGCTCACTGAACCATTGCAATTCAATCCCAATACAAGTAAAACTTGTAGTAAAATTTATCAAGTATTTTTTTCTAATGCACAGATCTAAGATCCACCCCCTTGAATATATGGAGAGGATGACCTCCGCTATTTACAATGGCCTGCGCGCACAGGGGTGCACTCCATTCAAATCTATGGGACTTGAATAAGCACGAGCCTCCGTTTTCGTGGGGGGTCCAGAACGCATTCCCCGCAAAAATGGAGGGCCAACTGTATGTGTGTGTTTTATTCCTGGTGCTTCATTTTTAAATTCCTTTCAGTGGGTGTGTTTATCCAATGGAAATCTTCCACTTACGGAACTGTAATGAAATATTAACTCATTGGTAACATGATTTGACAACAGGTCTGTTAACAAAATTTAAAAACAGGACAATTAACTCCTTATATCAAGATTATACTGTTTTAAAATCAGAAGCCTGCCTTGTTCATTCTTCCTGATATTGTAATTTCATTATGATACGTTGTCTTGTAGGGAGGCTCTATTTTATTATTAACTGGTCCGCCAGGATGTGGAAAGTCTGCAACTGTGGAAATACTAGCCAAAGACCTTGGCTTTCAAGTTCAAGAATGGGTAACTCCTATATCACTGGACTTTGCAAAGGATGACTTTCACCATGCTTTGAACCATGGTAAATATATAGTTTAAAAGCTTTAATAATTTTATTTAAGCAGTTAGAATATAGTTTATTTTTTTGTATCACTTGTAGTTATCTCAGTCTGAAGCCCATCCATTGGTAGTAGGTTCCATTGAAACAATAAGACTATTTTCTGCTTAAATGGACACTAAAAGCACATTCAAAGAATTACATTTTAAATTATAAGATGATGGAAAAGAAGAGAGAAGAAATGCTGGACCTGATCCCCTTCCACCATTCCGCACCACCAATCCCTTCTCCTTTTGTGTTGTGTCTTTTAGATTGTAAGCCAAGGGCAGGTAACCGTCTAATTCGAATGATTGTATGTACAGTGCTTTGTAAATTTACAGCGCTATAAAAATAAAGCATAATAATAATAAGTTTTGAAATAGTTTTATAGTTTTGAAATAGATTTATAGAAAAGAATCAATATGGAATCTGTTGTTACAAATTGAAGACACAAACATTTTAGTTAGACTATTTGAATCTTTGGGTTTTACTTTGATATTAAAATTAAGAGTTAATGAGCTAAAATTAATTTTGAATCTTGGGAAAATCTCAGATATTTTAGGAAGTATAAAAGGTTATAATATACAGTATCCTATAAGATATAATATATAAGACTTTTTTTATTTGATCTGTATGCTGTTCATTTATTTAACGGAACTTAATTTGTTACATTTTTATTGAAATAAAGAAAAAAAGCAACATGCTTTACTTTTCAATATATTATAAATTACTGAATTTTAAGATAAGCTGTGAAACAATGAGAGACAGAATTGGAAAGAGCTGACTGTATAGTTTTTACTGATTGTAGCGTGTGGCCTGGTTTGTGTGTAATGCTGAACTAGCTGCAGCAAGCCTCACGTTCACATTCTCCCCTCTCCCTGTACAAAGTAGAGATCAGAAACTTCTGTTTCCATTTTAACCAAGTTTAGTTTTCTGTCTGAACTCTGAACTCCAGCTAATCAATATTGAAACAACAAGCTATCTGTATAAACTCTATACTGCATTTGGTCTAAAACACACTGCAGAAATAATCCAGTTTAAAACTGTTTTAACTGCTTTGGCTCAGTGCTAAGGGATCTTGGGAATTATACTTTATTGTGGCACCAGAGCTCACTGACAGAGAAGGCTAAATATCTCACAAAACTACAGTTCCTAGAATTCTCTAGCTTTGAGCCAGGACAGTTAAAGTGGTTTCAAACTGAATTATTTCTGCAGTGAGTTTTGAACCTTTGTTAAAGCTAACTGCAGGTAGTCCAGTTTGAGACATCACAGCAGCTGTGGTTAGTTTAAACAAATGAAAGTTTATGAGTTCCTTTGTTCTGTTTGATTTGAAATATTTTTCCCCTATGAAATTGGTTCGTAGGCTCTGAAGAGAAATGCACATTTTTCTTTCAGTGCTGCATGCATACAACACTGAAGCACATAAAAATAATGCTGCATGGAACTTTTCTGTTAAAGCCAATTTGATCTTTCAGCTTATGTGTAACTTGTTTTCTGTATAAAACAATACAAAGGAATCCAGTACTGTAGTACCTTAGACACTAACTAAGAAAAGTAAGTTTCTAGCTTAAGATTTTTTGCATCCCAGTTCAGTTTATCAGATGCATTCTTAGGATGCATTCTGTGTTCTGCAATAAGCTTATCTTGCCCACTGAAAGATCATGGAGATCAGGTCAGAAATGGTCTGTATTTGGGCACACTCCTGTACCTTATATACATGGTGGGTTTCAGGCTGTGATGTTTGGTTGACGGTCTGCTCAGTAGTCAGAAATTTGTTCTAAAGTAGAGAATTCAAACAGACAAGTCTTAGAAAACTGTATCTTTATGTTCATGTGATTTTTAAAGTCTATATGGGTTACATTATAAAATGTGCTCTTTTGCTTAGAAGCTGATTTTCAAGCACTTCCTTATCAGAGCCAAACAGCCATCTTCCAAGAATTTCTGTTAAGGGCAAACAAATATCCCCGGCTCCATATGGTTGGAGAATCCGTAGAAACTGACAAAAAGTTTATTCTTGTGGAAGTAAGTAGAAATAGTTGCACGAATCATTTTACTATCTAAAGCTTTCTTGTTTGTTACCCTGTTTATGAAATAACAGCTTCAGTATGTTTCAAAGTACTGTAAGCTGTTGTCTTGAAAAGCTGAGATATACTGGTAGTTCATTGTAGAGCAAATTCCATCACCACCAACCCCCCATGAGAAATTAGAAGGAAGTTTCTCACAAAGGGCTGTTATTTGAAATTGTAGGCATTCCATCTGAAAATTTTGTTTTTACTTAATAATAGTTTTAATATGTGAGCTGCCTCTAGTCCCAGTTCTGACAGAAAGGTGAAATATAAATGAATTTTTAATTAATTGGTTATTAACATGGACATTTTCAGATGTTACTAGCCTCATATCGTAGCCTGCGTGTGATTAAAAATTAGTGGCTTTAGAGGTCTTTGGGGAAAAATTGTAACCCATGGTTTTCATTCAAATGGGCTTAATCCCCAACATATCTACCTAGAGTTGGAAAAGGTTCCTCTCTGAAATCCTATATCAGGGGTGAGTAAAGCGTGTCCCCAAGGTTGCCTGTTTTCTTGTTATGTGCCTTCAAGTTGACTCTGATTTGTAGTGACCTCATCATAAGGTTGTCTTGATGTATTTTGAGGCTGAGAGAGAGTGAATTGCCCAAGGTTACCTAGGGGCTTTTTACATTGGCAAGAAAGTGTGACATGAAGTTGCACTTTCCTTAATGCTTAGCAGCTAGACAGCAAACCCCAGGTGTGCATTTAAAAAGTACAGGGCAGCTAGACTGAGGTTTTTTCTGTGGCTCAGCAACTACATGGGAAGCTGTCAAAACGCTACAAACACAGGTGGAGCAGCTACATGGGCGGCAAGGAACGTGGCTTTTAGCCGCGCTTTAAACATTTTTTTCCCTTGCTGGCTGCGAATTGCGCAATTGCGCAGGTACACCATACAGTCGGAGCTTATCACATGGGGGAGTACAGGACCATTCCGAAAGAGGGAGAAAGTGAGGTCAGTTCGGAAATGCACATGATTACGCACAAGCTCATCACACACAAAACAAGACAGCATCTACACAAAAAGAAAATGCAGAGTCAATACGAAAGAATTCATCACATGTGAACGTACTGGTCGGCTTTCTGTTGCAAATTAAGGCATCTTGGGAAATGGTAGCAAAGGCTCATGGGAGTTGTAGTCTGTGTTCTGTCAGAGCATTATATTGAGTTGTCTTGAGGTTTCAGCCCTCTGTCCAGGAGGGATTCCCATATGTTCTCCATTCTTGAGCAGAGGCCCCCCTTTTCCAAGTTGACCAGGCACGTCCTCCTTTGCCAGGACACGTCCTACTTTTCCAGCCTTCTTTTTGAAGAGGAAGCAGGAGGGCCAGGCGTGCTCTGGCCAGGCTCTGGGGGTCTCTTCCTGGCTCCTTCCCTCCCTCCCTCCCCGCTTCCTTCCTCCTCCCTTTGGCTGAGAGAGTGTGACTTACAGGGAGGAAGGGCAGCGGTGGTGCTCCAGGTCCTCCTGATGCTGGGCCAGGGCAAGCTGGAAACAGGAGGAGGAGGAGAGGGACCTGGAGCACCTCTGCTGCCCTGCTTCCCTGCAAGTCACACTCTCTCAGCCAAAGGGAGGAGGAAGGCAGCCAGGAGAGAGCCCTGGAGCCTGGCCAGAGTGTGCCTGGGCCTGCCTTCTCCTTCCCCCTTCGGCTGAGAGAGTGTGACTTGCAGGGAGGCAGGGCAGCGGAGGTGCTCCAGGTCCCTCCCCTTCTCCTCCTCCTCTTGCCAGCTTGCCCTGGTCTGGCTGAGCGCCTCCAGTGCCCTGCTGTCTCCCTAGAAGTCACACTCTCTCAGCCAAAGGGAGGAGGTGAAGGAAGGTGCAGGCGCACTCTGGCCGGGCTCTGAAGGTCTCTTCTTGTCTTGGCACCTTCCCTCCCTCCGCACTTGTATCGCTGCCTTTAAATGGGCGCTTTAAAGATACAGAGCCCCAGTTAACCGTTCAACTACACCTTAGCCTTTAGATGCAATAGGGGTGCTTTTTACATTGGCTAAAAGGGGCGGTCCAAACTCGCCCCTTCTAGCGGTGAGATGAGGCCTAGGCTGCCACACGGGCAGCCCCAGAGGCCTCATCCCGCCGCAACGACCCGCCGCAAAAAAGAGCTCCGGGATCGAGCTCTTTTTTTGCGGCGCGGGAAGGGCACGATTGGCGCCCTCCCGCGCCGCCAGAGCATCAAAACGTGCGCAGCGCATCAAAACGCTGCGCACGTGATGACGCTTGTACGGCGCCACCGTGTAGACGCCGCCATCTTTAAATGGCGGCGTCCATGCGTTTTAGGCTTAGGGAGGGTGTAAAGGCTACGCCCTCCCTAACCCTAAATGCGGGCTTTTTAGCCCTAAAAGCGCCTTTTTTTGCCCGTGTAAAACGGGCCAGCAATGCTGCACCCTTTTTAAAAAAGTAGTGGGGAAATCAAACTACTTTTTAAAGGCACTTCTTCTCCCTTAAAACTCCAAAATAGTGTTTTCATGGCACACTTTCCATTTTTCTCATCTAAAGGCTGGGCTTTCATGCAGCCTTCAACACACCTCTTTTTGCCAATGTAAAATGGGCCAGCTCCTTTTTAAAGCACTTCTTCTCCCTTAAAACTCCAAAATAGTGTTTTCATGGCACACTTTCCCTTTTTCTCATCTAAAGGCTGGGTTTTCAAGCAGCCTTCAACACACCTCTTTTTGCCAATGTAAAACGGACCCTAGTGTGTCTCCATGGCTTTATGTGAATTCAAATAATTCCCAGAGACCTAATCCATGATTCAGAACACTGCACCATGCTGACTCTATGTGGCCCTGGGAGGTACCAATTTCTTTAAAAAATTAAAAGTTTTTCCAAAATGTCCCTAAAGGTTCTTTAGGTGGTATGGGAGGAATTTTGGCACATGTCCTGGGGAGCAGGCCTAGGAGAGTTTCTCCTCCTCAATAAGACTACATCTTCACTGTAGAAATAATTGTGTCAAACTGGGTTATTTCTGATATGCAAATGCAGCTTAAGTGATCAAAAACAAAACAAAAAACACCCCAAAACCAGTTTATTGCGTGGCGGACAAACAAATATCTTGAAGTATCTTTTATTTGTTTTTGTGAAGAGTCACAATCTTTAAACATGTAAATAATTTTGTGATAATGATCGTTCCGGTTCTTGTTGGGGAAAAGGAAGTAAAAGATATCTACATGGTATTTAATATTCAAAGAGAAATCATTAAGGGGGATGATGGGTGTATACAATTAATTGTAAAGTGATGTGTATCAAGAGAAATAATATGGATGTATATGTATATAAGAATAAATGTTTAAAAAAAACCCAAGGAGTGCATTTGGGGAACAAAAAACTCATTTTTGGCGAGATCCCTTGAGGAGGCCAGTGAAATCCTAACAACTGACACTTATCTATCCTAGTTTAGATAGACATTACATCCCACAACTAAGTCCCAAAAATTGGTTGCTTGCTTTCATAAGGGTAGTTTTTTGCATTCTTGTTGAATATCTAAATAATGACATAACATATCTGAAGCTCTCCTTCATTCTAGGACATCTCTTGTCCTAGCCATTCTGGTCAGAGTCCATGGAATCACAGAACTATTTCTGTATTCTAAAACAGGCTTTGGGTTACAGTTTTTTAAAACAGAATCCTCTCTCCTGTGTTGCACAGCAAAAACTTCTGAGGAACTTCGAAAATGGTCTGCAAAATATTATGGGACAAAGGCACCATTACAAGCATAAGTTTGGTTCATCTAAAGTAGATCTTTGGATTCAACTCTATTTATGTGTTATAGATGAAAAATAAAATGAGTCCATTATAATTTTTATTGTCCAAAGAGACCACAATATTAGTGCAGCAGGCATGCCACCACAATACTAATGCAGCAGGCATGCTAGAGTAACAGAATTGTACCTTTTTTCAACAGGATATGCCAAATCATTTTTGTCGTGATCCTGGCAGTTTGCATGAAATTTTACGGTGAGTGTATAGCACTGTTCAGCAACTAGTTTTGTCAAAGGGCTATTTGTAGAAATCAGTATAGATGGGTGCACCAAGTCTTCAGTTCCCCTCACCAAAATGGTCTTTTACTCATCCACATCTTCCTTTACCTCCCGAGTGAGTATGTGTATGAGAGAGAGCAGTTAACACCCAGAAAGAAAGGACAAATTTTGGCCTAAACTTCCAAGTTACTAATTGCTAGTATAAACTCTTACTGATTGCTGACCAGTACTACTGTTTTAAGTTTTAAGTTGTGCCTTTCCCCCCTCACTTTCCTTTTGTGTTCCAGGAGGTTTGTACGGACAGGCAGATGTCCTCTTGTATTTATAATATCAGATAGCTTCAGTGGAGCCAGCAACCAAAGGTCTCTATTCCCAAAGGAAATTCAAGAAGAGCTATGTATATCTAATATTAGGTAAAGAGATTATTAACTGCATTGGTCATGACTGAAGATTTTCTGTGCATCTTATCTTGATCATCTTTTTTATTTCTTTTCTCAGTTTTAACCCTGTGGCTCCAACAATAATGATGAAAGTTCTAAATCGAATAACTGCAATGGAGAACTGTAAGGTAAGTAGTCAAGGTCTCCTGTGCCAGCCTAGCATCTCCACTGCCCTGTCTCGGATTCGTCCCTTCTCACTTGCTGCCCCTCACTCCTGGAACCTTCTTCCCCCACATGTGCGCTTCATCACTTCTCTAACCAGTTTCAAAATTAAGTTAAAGACTATTTTGTTTAGGGAAGCGTTCCCAGGATTATGCCGTCTGCCCCAGGATGCCTCGTTTTAATTATGTATTAAGAAGCCTCGCCCTCCCTCCAGTCCATCTGCCTTGGACCAGGCCCCAGAGGGAGAGAAGAACCACTGGACCTCATCCGCTTTCCCACCATCTTTCCCTTCTCTTTGTGTTGTGTCTTTTAGATTGTAAGCCTGAGGGCAGGGAACTGTCTCATTATAAGATTATATGTACAGTGGTCCCCCGGGATACGAATCCCCCGGGTTAAGAAAACCCCGGGATCCGAAACCGGCGGGACCAAAAATTATCCCCCGGGATCCGAAGGATCCCCCGGGATCCGAAAAAAGGGGACGTCCCTTTTCCTCCGAGGCCAGGCTTCGGAGGAAAAGGGACGGACTGCCATCCCTTTTCCTCCGAGGCCAGGCTTCGGGGGACAAGGGATGGACTACCGAAAGGAAGGCCCGATCCGCCGGATCGGGCCTTCCTTTCGTTGGGCGCGGAGGCCCAGGCTGGCTGGGGAAGCCAGCCTGGGCCTCCGCGCCTGACGCGAAAGGAGGCCCGATCCCGCCGGATCGGGACTCCTTTCATTGGGCGCGGAGGCCCAGGCTGGCTTGGGAAGCCAGCCTGGGCCTCCGCGCCTGACGCGAAAGGAGGCCCGATCCCGCCGGATCGGGACTCCTTTCGTTGGGCGCGGAGGCCCAGGCTGGCTTGGGAAGCCAGCCTGGGCCTCCGCGCCTGACGCGAAAGGAGGCCCGATCCCGCCGGATCGGGACTCCTTTCGTTGGGCGCGGAGGCCCAGGCTGGCTTGGGAAGCGAGCCTGGGCCTCCGCGCCTGACGCGGAAGGAGGCCCGATCCCGCCAGATCGGGCCTCCTTTCGTTGGGCGCGGAGGCCAAGCCAGCCTGGGCCTCCGCACCCAACAAAAGGAGTCCCGATCCGGCGGGATCGGGCCTCCTTTCGCGTCAGGCGCGGAGGCCCAGGCTCGCTTTCCAAGCCAGGCTGGGCCTCCGCGCCCAACGAAAGGAGGCCCGATCCGGCGGGATCGGGCCTCCTTTCGCGTCAGGCCCGGAGGCCCAGCCTGGCTGGGGAAGGGAACCTTCCCTTCCCCAGCCAGGCTGGGCCTCCGCGGCTGAGGAAAGGAAGGCCCGATCCGCCGGATCGGACCTTCCCTTCCCCAGCCAGGAGGCCCCTGCGGCTGACGAAAAGAAGGCCCGATCCGCCGGATCGGACCTTCCTTTCCTCAGCCAGGAGGCCCCCGCCAGGCCAGGGGAACGGATTACCTATTTCCTATGGGAAATAGGCCCCGGGTTACGAAATTTTCAGCTTAAGAAAAAATAGCCGGAACGAATTAATTTCGTAACCCGGGGGACCACTGTACAGCACTGTGTAAATTTACAGCACTATATAAATAAAGGATAATAATAATGATAATGATAATAATGATGATAATAATGATGATGATGATGTAGGACAAATTGAAATAGCATTGGCATAATTGCAATATTATTGGGAAACAGAGAGGGCAGCTCCCTTGACTGAGTGAGGCATACCCCCCCCCCCACACACACACCTATTAGGAATGCATCTCTTGCCATTGAACTGCTGGTGAAATTTGATGGCATGGCAGCAGTATTAAAGAAAACTATTTGGCTTACAAACAGTATGTATAAAGAGCATCTATCTTGTTTATAGGTATATACAGTGGGCCTTTGTTATCTGCTGGAGGTTAGTTCCAGGACACCCCCGATAACAAAATCTATGGATGCTCAAGTCCCATTAAATACAATGGAAAAGGAAATGGAAAAATCAAGACTGGCTACTTGGAATTTATACTTAAAAATATTTTCAAGCCATGGATGCTTCAATCTGTGGCTAAAAATCCGTCGATAAGGAGGGCTGACTGTAAGCAATTCTAGAAAGTTCCTGGATGCATTGATCACCCTGCAAACAAAATGGTCTGCTGTCAAATCCCATGAACCTCATCCTTCTTTGCTTTTGGCCTTTCTAATCATTATGTACCTTGTGTCAAAGGCAAATTGTGGCTTTTGCTCTATGCTACAATTTGCCTTTAAATAAAAGTTCATGTGCATTGTCAATGCAATGATTACAAAGTGAAAAGAACCCCCAGCAGGCTTGTTTTTTTCTGAACATTGGTGTGAGGAGACCCTAGGGGTGCAAGTTGGGCAATTAATGTACCAGTAGGTTGCCTACTGCAACAATTGTTCCTGTTGTAAAAGTTACAGAAGAGTATACAGTATATTGAAATTGTGTGAGGGAGTTATTTTTGCATTCCTACCAAACTACAGTACAAACTTCTAACAAGAGGATTAGATTTTGGAAACAGATGCTGACCTTTAGGACCTTTTCACCCTACACAACTGTAGCACTGACATTCCACTTTAACTGCCATGAGTGCGTCCTATGGAATCTGTGGGTTTGTAGTTTGGTGAGGCACTCCAGCTTTTAGGCTGAGAATTTTTAATGCCCATCCCTTAACTGCAAATGCCAAGGAGATACCATGGTATTTAAAATGGAATCATAGTGTTATATTTGTGCAATATGACAGGGCTCTTCGTTTTATGAAATCCCTCTAACCACAAAGATTGTAAGATGGCGGGCCCAAAGGCATCATCGTTCCACCTATGTAACCTTCCATGATTGTTGTAACTTAAGTGTTCAGTGTTTTGCATTCCTTTTGAGTAAAGACAAGTTTTTAAAAATCTGATAATAAATTGCAACTTTAATTAAGGAATGTTTGGATGTACACAGAATGTCCACATAGATAGCAATTGCAATGCATGATCTGTCAGGGCAATTCTACATGTTTAGTAGGGAAGTCTGTGTATTTTCACAGCACTGTTCCACTACTGAGTTAGGACAAATCTCGTGGGTATGTTCTGGATCAACACAGACTTACTAATTATCAGATGGGACACTGAGGTAGTGAGCAAAAAAATGAAAACTATAGAAGTCTGATAAGAAATTATTACATTTGAATTATTAGATTTGGTCTGAGTTATTAGAGCTAATATTTCAGAAAACTGGAATATGCAGGATTAATATTATCATGTGAGTCTATAGAGAAGTCTATGTCAATGGTAAACATCGACATATGAAGTTATAGCAGTCTTCCATTGATTGTAAAATCTGAAGATTATGAAAATGAAAACTTTCTGCATACTGTAAAAATGAAAACTTTCTGGATACTCTTACTTTCTTTGTAGAGTGGAGAAAAAAATGATGTCCCTGGTAAAGCCACATTAGAGTTGATTTGTAAAGGATGTTCAGGTGATATTAGGAGTGCAATAAACAGCCTTCAGTTTTCTTCTTTAAAAGGTAAGAGAATTTCTTCAACTCAGCTATTTTGTATTTGAACATTTTTGAAGTATATCCTAATGGAGTCGCTTAATGGTGTGAAAGAGAAATTAAGCATTTTAAATGGATTTCGTAAGATGTAATGTTTACCTTAACACGAGCAAGTACAACAGGAGGATGCATGTGGGTCATTCTTGGATAATCCTCTCTTGGGGCAAAACAATCTCTCTTCTTCCATGGCTGATAATGCTAGTATCTGTTAATTCTCATCAACAGGACTTTAGGATTGCCAGGAGGGATGGATTCTGCAAATCTCTTCATTGGTGTATTTAGAATGCTGGAGCATACTTTGGTACTGCATGAGTCAGCAGGCAGTAAAAAGCAATACAAATATGAGACAAATATATAACAAAACCTTTTAACAAATTTTGTATAAATATAATATCTTGAAAAGTTCTTAATAGATGTTTTTATGAAATTACACTCTTCACTTGCTTATGGTTCATTTGCTTTTATGGCCTCGCAAGCATTATGCATTTTCTCCATTTTGTAAAATGTAATTAACAACAACATTTTTTGTTCTTTGATACATCTTTGGCTTAATGCCATGTTCTTTTATTAAATCAGAATTCTGAAGCTCATATCCCCCCCTCCCCCCACTTTGCTCCTTTTC
This sequence comes from Urosaurus nigricauda, assembly GCA_034509955.1. Lineage (NCBI taxonomy): Eukaryota > Metazoa > Chordata > Lepidosauria > Squamata > Phrynosomatidae > Urosaurus > Urosaurus nigricauda. The sequence goes on along the minus strand of JAOEGL010000002.1, from coordinate 45,197,203 downwards.
TTTTGCTTATTTATTGCCAGAGTACTTGTCAGAAAACATCTTCTGGCCACAGAGAAAGGGGGATTGTACCTTAAAATGTGATACACTTTCTAAAGTGAAGAAGAAAAAGAAATGCAGTAGTCCTTTAGAAGACCAGGAGACACAAGCTATTGGTGGCAGAGATGCTTCTATCTTTCTTTTCCATGCTTTGGGGAAAATACTTTATTGCAAAAGTAAGAAAATTTTAAACTTATTATTCTGTTTTCCTATGTTAAGAAATAATCACATTATTACCTATTGACAATTTCTACAATTGTCTACAAGTGATCTAACACGTTTATTGTTTTACAACAATATGAAGGAGTCAGTGTTGTCAGTAGCAATTGTTTGCTTTTCCTAGGTAAATCAGTGAGGAGAATTCATGTAATTAGCAGCAGCAGGGAATGTTCTGCAGGTCACATCCCAGGGGCTGCTGCTTGAGCCAGACAGCAAGAAAGTAAAAAAGTTCCTCTTACATGAAATCTTACATTTGAACACCTGCCTAGATATAGGGTTCTTAACTGTGTGGATGCCTGGGGACAGGTCCAGGGGGAATGCTGGGAGGGTGAGGCTGGCACCTCGACCAATTTTCCATCATGCCTGGAGACAATAGCTGCATCCACACTGCGGAAACAACCTAGTTTGACACCACTTTAACTGCCATGGCTCCATGCTATGGAATTCTGGACTACAATTCCCAAAATTCCATAGCATTGAGCCATGGTAGTTAAAGTAGTCAAAACCAGATTATGCCTGCAGTGTTGATGCAGTCAGTGTCACCTTCGTGACTGAAGATCGTGATGCTCTTCATGTATAAATTGCCTGAACTGGAGTAATTCTTATAAACCAGGCTTCTAAATGCAAATATTTTTTTAATTTGATTTGAAGTTACACATTAACCAATTTCCTCTTCTCCCATCCCATAACATTTTAGAAGTTAGCTTTGTCTTTTTCACTCATACTATCAAGAATTATCTCTTTGTTTAATCTCTTCCCTTAACACATTTTTTCTTTAAATGTTACTCAGCTATAAACCTGTGCCTGGTTTATCTTGGTTGTTTACAGAGTTGGAGTCAAATTAAAAGTTGTAGTTTGACACCACTTTGCCTGCACTGGCTCAGTGCTAGGGAATTCTGGGAATGGTAATTTTGTCAGACATTTAACCTTCTCTGTCTGAGAGCTCTGGTGCCACTACAAACTACAGGATTCCCTAGCACTGAGCCATGCCAGTTAAATACTGTCATACAGGATTATTTCTGCAGTGTGTTTTGGCCCATAGTAGTCTCTCCTTGTGTGTGTGTCTGCTACTTTAATTACCAGGCAAAAAGTATGCACTATATACTGTACATTGAAATTAATTAGGACTTGGTAGCACCACCAGAAATTGAGCTTGCACTGTCTCTTCTACATTATACTGAAGAAAGGTCATTAAGCATATAGAAAGATGTGTAAAGAAACAAATACTGCATTCTCAATGTGATTGTGGTAACTTAGGCTGTGCAGTTCTTTGGTGCCTCCATTTTCTTCTTCCAAAATAATCTTGCACAAAAGAGTAAGTCTGTTCTCCAGCGAGTTGCAGTAGTTCTTTGTGTCTCTTTCAAGCATCTTCTACATGAGCCTACATTTACATTGTATTTCCTAGTGAGATAGGAATACACACTGGCCTCATACCTTTGAAATTAAGAGGGCCCCATATATAGCTAGTAGGAAAAATATTGCAAAACTAGTTTCCTTTCCAACACCTGGGGACAGCCTTTTTGACATTGGTCATCCTAGTTTCTCTGAACACGACCTGTACTTATACTTCATTTAAAAAAGATAGACTGCAAAAGCAGTCTGAACCACACAAACTACTCTATATACCTGACTATAAGTCGACCTCATGTATAAATCAAGGACAGGTTGATTTATATGAGTCATATAAAAATTAAGGATTTTTATATGACTCATGGATAAGTCGAGGGTAAAACTTAGGGTCTGCTTTCTGCCTGTCCACCCACCCTCGTTTGTCTGCAGCTGGCCTGTTTATCTCCTTACAGGAGGAGGACAGGAGGAAGACAAGTGGTTGGCTGCAAACAATCAGGGGTGGGTGGCATGCACTCTTTGCCCCCCTTCACAGTCTCGTTGTCCCCTTGAGAGACAGTCAGGCTGGGGAGAGGCTTGAGGAGGGAGCGCTTGCCCTTTCTTCTCCTTCCCATCCCAGCTGTCTCCCAAAGCGACAGCTGGGTTTCGTAGAGGCTTGAGGGGCAAACACTTGCCCTGCCTCCTCTTCCCCAGGCTTGGGGAAGATGCTTGATTCAGTATTGACCCATGTATAAGTCAACTCAGGATTTTTGGGTCAATTTTTGATATAAATTTTTTGACTTATACATAAGTATATAGGGTAACACTACTCAAATTAGAGTTTTAAACAAGACTTTTGTTTTGGGTCTATTGTTGTTAGTTAACTGTTTTCAAGTTGTCTTCGACTCATGGTGACCCTGTAAATGAGACACATCCAAGACCCCCTATTCTCAACCTTTCTGCTCAGGTCCTGCAGGTTCAGGCCTGTGACCTCCCTGATTGAATCTGATTGATTCTAGCCACCTGGTATGTGGTCTTTCTCTCTTTCCACTGCCTTCTACCTTTCTTAGCATTATTGTTTTTTTCTAATGAGTCATGCCTTCTCATGATGAGTCCAAATATGACAGCTTCAATTTGGTCATCTTGGCTTCCAGGGAATGTTCCAGCTTGATCTGTACTGGGATCCACTGTTTGTCTTTTTTTTGCTGTCCATGGTAGCACCCCATCTCAAATGAGTTGATTTTCTTTCTGTCCACTTTCTTCAATCATCATCATCATCGTCGTCGTCATCATCATTGTTATACTTGATTTATATAGCACTGTAGATTTGCACAGTCAATACCATCAATAAAATAGATAAAAATCTCCACTGTCCAGCTCTCACATCCACACATGGTAATGGGGAATACAATGGCTTGGATGATTCTAACTTTAGCGTTCCATTAGTTGTACTCATATGCAAAGTACACATTTTTAGGTATTTAATGTTCAAATATAAATGTAGAGTATCAATTCCTTTTATAGGAGAACCAGCTACAGAGTCAGACATTCCTCAGTTGCCTGCTCATTTATCAGAATATGAACGAAATCACTTACTTGTTGAACCTGAGGTAAACTGATTAGTATTCACTGTTATATAATGAAGATTTCCTGCTAGTGATTTGTGCAAGTGATGAATTCCTATACCGATGTATAGGAATGCTTAGAACTGTTTCAGTGATGTGTAATATTAATTGTGTGTTTGTTTCCTCTGTTTAGGATGTCATAGAAAAATCACACATGCCTGGCGACTTATTTAATTTATACCTTCACCAAAACTATGTAGATTTTTTCTCTGATATAGATGACCTTGTGAGAGCCAGTGAATATTTGAGTATTGCCGATTCCATTTGCAGTAACTGGGAAGTAAGTTCTTAAAAAGTAAAATGCTTACATCTCAGCTTATGAAAATGTTCACCTTAACTTTCATGCTTAAGTATATAAAAGCTTAGTGTAAATGTCATAGTACGTAAATTTGAATTACATGCCATGGAAGGTGATTCATAGGTTCACAGTAAATGCACTTAATTTCTAGGCTTTGATTAAGATACAGTCGAGTGTATATTACCTAGCTTAATGAATGCTTCCTTACTTTGCATTGTAGGGCATATCAGCAAAGCATTGAAGTTTTTTTACTCTACCTATGCTAATCTAGGGCTAATCTGTCTATGTTCCGATTCACTTTCCCTTTTTTACATGAGAAACTTGTCATGTGACAAATATTGTTGTTCCCATATATTGTCACTAGGCCAAACCTTGAAAGAATAGGCAGTATGTTAAGTAAAATAAATATTAATGATTAATATTTGGCAGATTTAATGGATGGGGTACAATTATTGATCATTTTGCTGTATCCTAAAAGCATGCTGATTTGTGGTATTAAACACAAAAGAATATTCAGGTATACCTTCTGTGTCAATAGCTGGTTGGTTTAGGTCTTCCATGTATATTGGATATGTTTGCAGGTTTGTCAGTGTCCTTGTGACACAGGTCACATAGTAAGAAATACCAGTGATCAGTGGGAACTTTGGCATGTCAGTTGTGAGCAGTCCATTGGTACACACTACCTGATTACTCCAGATTATGGCAGGAGCATCTAAACAAACCATGTTTTGCTCCCAAGAAATCAAAAAGACATTAATGGTTTCTTTGTTTTGTTCGGAGAGTAACAAGAGAACATACAGACGTTTGTGTGGACTAAATGCTAAACAAACCAAGGAGCAATGCAAGCAGGCAGAGTACACATTGTTTATAATTGTAAAGCTAATTGTAATTGTTTTCTGTCTTACTGTGATAAGTGGCTTCAGCAAAATGTCCACTTTATTCTAAGAGTTTTGGCACTTTCTGTTTTTACAAATAAATTAGGCAGCATTTGCTCAGAATTCCCATTCACTTCATATCCTTCTGCTCCTTCTATTTCTTATCTTTACCATTTCCTTTCAAAATACAACCATACTGTTATTAAGAAACAACAAAAGCAGCAAGATAGCCTAGCCCGCTAGACCTTAGAGGTTATATACAAAACCATAGATAATTAGATAAAATAATGACAAAAAACTAAACATTTTTTAACAAAAGAACCTTTAATTTGCATAATAACCCTTTCATGTGTGTGTTTTTAAGACTGAGGTGGGGGGGAATTAAACTGCTCCTACTGTGCATGTATATATACATATAGAATTTGATAATTTAACAAATGTTAATGGGGATACTTTAGCCAACTTACATTGTTTCACTCTTAGTATGTTTTTATATTCCATGTGTATTTTTAAAAACTCTAATGTTACCACTTTCTCTAGGCAAGACCTACACTCCAGGACTATAGCTCATCGGTGGCTACCAGAGGTGTGATGCATTCAAACAGAGTCAGAGCCCAGAATAGAGGAAAAGGCTTTCGACCACTTCATAAACCACAATGGTTCTTGATCAACAAAAAGGTAATTATTTTCTGTTTTAAGAAATGTCATAAATTTCTAGGAAATGGTAATTGAGAAAGAATGATATCAAGTTCTGATTTCCTAATGCTACTCTTTGAAGTGTGGTGTTGGTTAACAGTGCTGTAAAATTGTCTTATCTCACATGTTTCTGATCAGCATCTAGGTTACAGGATTAGCGAGTTACTCAGAAGACTTAAGTTTCAATGAAAAAAATGTCTAATCTGCTAGCAAGGGAAAGTTTTCTAGATGAGTCATCCCCACCGTGTATTTTAGGACCAGCTTAATTGCACAAACAATCCAAGAGGGAAAAATCTTCACAGCAAATATGTAGCCTTTTGGCTGTTGTTGATTGCAGTTTCCGTCAGCTGTAGGCAGTGCAGCTGATGGTCAAGGATGATGTGAACTGTAGTTCAATAATATATCTTTTCCAACATTGTTTGTGACAAAGGTTCCTGGAGTATAACTTGATTGTATGGTTTGACTAAAAGTGCATTTATGCTGACTGTGGAGCCATCCATCTTTGTGATCCATGAGGGGGAAAGAATGCCAGTTCAGAATAAATAACTCAGAGCATTTAGGACAAGGATGAGGAACTTGAGTTTCCATGAGTTTGGACTTCAGTTCTCATCAGCTCTAGCTGGGACATCAAATTGGAAGGATCATGGGAGATGCAGACCAACAGCTTATTGGGGGGGGCACAGTTTCCCTGTCTCTTAAGATCTTGAAATATAATATTCTAGCATATCATACTACATCTTATACAGAGCAGTTCAATGGAATAGGGTTGAAATCAATTTTTAGCAAGTGTTGAAGGTTTCCCAAAATAACACCTTAATTTAATATAATTATACTTACTTACTCTACTAATAGTAGAGTGACAGAATAGAGCTTCTGTGGTTCCCTTTGTAATAAACCCTGAGAGTTGTTTCTTTTGCCTCCTTATTTAGTATCAAGAAAACTGCATGGCTGCAAAATCCCTCTTTGCAAGTTTCTGTTCACCACCACTGTGTCTTCAGACTGAGCTATTACCTTATCTTGCTCTGTTAACCAATCCAATGAGAAACCAAGGTATGTTTCAAAATGCAGCTTCTGTACAGAATATGCATTGGAAGTTTCTTACAACTTAGTCTTTCAGGCAGGTAAACAGTGCAATCAGTAGAGTTGTCTTACTTCTAATTCTAATATGAACACTGAGCAAGAGAAGTTGATTAAGCTCTGAAAAACCAACATACTTGCTCCTGATAGTTTCCACTAATGCTACAAGCTGGCGTGATGTCATATCTTGCTACTGCTGCTCTACCGTATCTTCTTTGTGTGTTCTGGTCAAAGGGCTATACATAGATACTCATTGTGAGGAGCAATCCTAAGATCACTCTCATCCAAATTGTGCTGTAACAGCATGATGATTGTACTGATTAGGGGAAACAGAGCTTAGTGACAGAAGAAGCCCTATAAAACACAGGATAATACTTTTACAGTGCAATTTTGTGCATGTCCACATAAAAATAAGCCATATTGCCTTCAATAGGTAAGTGTGTATACAATTTCATGCCTTTCAACTTTTCACAGATGAAAACTAGAACACATATGGCCAATTAACACCTGAGTGTTATCAATATAACAAAAGATAATGAAGAATGCAAAACTTAGGAGAGGGTTGCAGTAGTTTGCCTCTGCCTGAGCCTACTGGGAAAGGCAAGACTGCCCATCTTCCCTGCCCTCTCTGAGTTAACTGAATGCAAACTACATTTGCACTTTGAATTCAAAGCAGTTGAAATATGCTGAAGGCTAAGGAGAAAATGGGAGGAGGAGAAACAGACATCTTAAAAGAAGCTGAAAAAGTAGAGATGACAGAGAATTAATGGGAACTGTCATTGCCAAATTGGGACAGTTGGAGGGTATTTGATTGCAGTTTTGCTTCTAAAGAAGATAAGAGAATGAAAGTTTTAACACTAGTTCAATTGTTTGAACAATTTGGCCCAGGCCAAATGTTTGAACAGTTGTTAGGACTATGTCACTCAATTGACTTCAGAAATCAGTCTCATCAGCTGCAAACAGCCAGTCTTTTTAGATCAGATTAAGGTCCTTTTGGGCTGGGATCAGGCTGGATCCACCTGCTCAGCGTCCAGTCTGCCCAGTCCCAGTCTGGGGCTAATGGGCTTTATCGTCCACACAGGATGACACCAGGTTGGGGGAACACAGGGCTTTTGGCACATGCACATAGGCTAAATATTACTCACAAGAGAGCAACAGCCACTTTGGCTCTACTGTAAAGAGTATAAAGGCTAGAAAGAACACAGGTTTAGAGTTGTATAGTCTAGCCAGTGTAGTGTATTAGTTAGAGCCTGGCTTTAATATCCTTACTCAACCTTGAAACAACTTTTTTCTATAAAGTTTATCTTACTTCTTAGAGACTGGGCAAAAGACAGATACAAGAGTGATAAATATGTCTATGAAAAATATTTGCCACTTAAACAGGGAAAATATGTCAGATTTAGCACTTGATACATTACATTTTTTTACTAGAAAGTGTATAGCATTTGTTTATCCTACATTTCATTATATTTCTGACATTTCACAGACACTATATTGACTAGGAATTGATGTGCAGTGGATACAATATTCTGGTTATACATACAACTCTTTCTGCTGGAAGGGGAATTCTCAGTGTTCCCCTTCCAGCAGCAGCTCTCCTCTTTTATCAAAAGGCATGAAAAGGTACTACAGGAAGGTGCCTATCCATGCATTAATACTTTTTATTTGCCTGTAAAATAGGAGAAATATGAGGCTTGCATCCCAGCCAAAATAATTAAAGCTGTCTGTTCATGCTAATTTAATTTGAAATATAGTGAGTTCCAGATCTGTCAATTCAATCCACCATAGTTCATCATGCCACAAATTATTAAAGGGCAGCAGTGTGAGTACAGCATGTGCATTTATGTTGCTACATTTAATAATATGGGGCGTTATCATGCACATTTTTTTTTTCATTTCTGTGTATGGTCCCAGAACTGGATCCTTGCAGATCCAAAGGGCCCACTGTAGTGTTTCAGGCTGCAGTCATGTCTCCATTTTCATGGGAGTAAATCTCTTAATTCATATGCATAACATATATTGAATTGTACTGTAAATCCTGTTTTACAGTTTGACACACACTAATTCATGTACTGAACTGTAAAGTACATGTGATCAGTTTCCCTGTGTTTTGATTGGAAGGAAAATTAACATTTAAAAACTTGTTATACTTTTGTGACTTTAAAAAGGGTTGGCTGTTTTCAGAGGATCTTTTTATGATTTCAAAATAAAGTTTAAATTCTAAACCAGCTTCTGTAGTTTATGATCCCATAGTTGTTTATGTATTTGTATTCAAATGCATAAATGTGCACAATAGAAATGTGCACAATAGAAGATTATAAGATTACACAAACCCATGATCTTAAGAAATATCATTTTAAGTAGTAATTTTTGTGTATGCTTTCTTAGCTCAGATTACTTTTATTCAGGATGTTGGAAGACTTCCACTACAGAAACACTTTGGAAGGTAAATGTTTTTATCATTTTGATCAAACATTTGAAAAGCAAATGCCTGCATTTGTTCTATCCCAGCATGGGGAATCTTGTTTTATATTCTTACTTACATAATACTGCAGCATATGGAACACAAACCAGCTAATCTGTATACTGAAACATAAATCAGACAATAAAGCATTTAAATGCAAATGTAAAATATTCCTTTGGGTCAAATCGCAATCCAGGGAGATTTTTAATTGTTCCTTCCATATTCTACCATAACATTTTTCCAAAGTTTATGAACTTGTATGTAGAATCTTAGAGTTGGAAGAGACCACAATGGCCATCCAGTCCAACCCTGCCATGCAAGAACTCACAGTCAAAGCACTCCCAAGGAATGGCAATCCATCCTCTGTTTAAAGACCTTCAAAGAAGGAGACTCCACCACACTTTGAGGGAGCGTGTTCCACTGTTGAATGGGTCTTACTGTCAGGGAGTTCTTTCTAATGTTGAGGGGGAATCTGTTTTCCTGTATTTTGAATCCATTGCTCTTGGTCCTATTCTTTGAAGCAGCAGAAAACAAATTTTATCCATCCTTTGTATGACATCCCTTCAAATATATTTCTTCCCTGTCCCAAACTTTCAGTGTAGAAATATTAATTGGTATATGTATCCAGTCCTTACAGCTTATGCTGTAAGTGTTCCTTTTCTCAATGCCACAAGTCCACTAAGTAAATTGGGCTCTCAGTAGTTGGATATTGGCATCCTGCTCCTGCTTTTCACTGATTTTGGTGACATCAAAATCAGTGGTGACAGCGGATTAGAACAAAGTCATTTAATATTTCCATAATGTAAGAAAGTAGATTACAAGAGACGACTGATCTTTTCATTCTCATTTCATCTAGCACTGAAAGATCACCGAGGAGGTGCCACATGATGCTTTCTAGGGATAACATTGTACACTCAAAGTGCTACTGCCAAAAAAGTCCTTCTCCAGTCACTACTGACTTGGCAGAAATACATGGAAAAGGCCTCTGAGGGTGATCTCAGAATTTGAATAAGTGCATGTTTGAGGAGGCTCAGGCAGCCAGGGCGGAAACCCTTTTAGGAACCTGGATTTTGTATATTTGGAATCATATTTTTAAAAATAGGGTATACAACCCATGGTCAGATAAAAAGAGCCTACCTAGCCTCAGAAATGCCACTTATGAGTTTAAGATAAATAAAAATTAATTAATAATTTTACCTCAGTTTATTTCTTCTGAGGGGAAGTATATGTATTATCACAGAGTGCTGATTATTGTTTCTCAGTCCTAGCATCTTTCTAAATTAAAGACTGATTCTTTGAGTAACATGTTGTCTGCTCTCCTTAGTAATTTAGCAGGATGCTATTTTTTTGCATGTTGCAAACATCATTGTGAAAGACACAACAGTCTTACCTGAGTGGCATGTCTTTTTGAACGCCACAATAATCATGTACAAGGCAGAATCATATTTCTGACTGCTGTTTTACAGGTTGCAGCTTGAAACTCTTACTGATAAGGATTCTGCAATCCACATCCTGGACAGTGATGATGAAAGTGAATTTGCTGGGATCAAGTCAAGCATGCTTATTCAAATGGAGAAAACAAAAATCAGTGAGGTGAATGAGCCAGGTGAATTGCCCCTTCCTTCCAGTCAATCTAGTGGACTTGAACTACCAAGCAGTCAGCCTCAGCCTGTTGTAACACAAGCAGTCATGGAAGAAGATGAGCTAAACATAGAAGAATATGACAGTGACTGAAAGTTGTAAAATCTCAACCACAAAGCTGTGATCGTGTTGAACAATATAGTTCTGATATTTTATACGAATTCTTATCAGATACAGAATAGACCAACAGTGTTAATGTTTATTTTTTTTCAGACCACACTTGTTACATGTTCATACTGGGTAACAACTAATATGGAAAATATTAGTGGATCTCTGCATTTGTTTTTTGTTTTTTTTACTCTTCTTTGCAAAATTTCAACGATCCAAGTGTGAAATTTTGTTACCTACCCATAATGTGGTATGGAAATCTGAATTGCAGGAGAAATTATTTATTTCAAAGTTTTTTAAATGAAATCTTGTAGCTATTTGAAGCACATTGTCTACTGTTTTGTTAGCATTTGATAAGTCTCACTCTTATTTTCTGTGACAAACACTGTACAAAGAGTATAAGGCCTGCATTGTACACAATTTAAGATGTATATAAACCTCTCAATAAATTCCTAAAGAATGAATTTGTTGTGTGTCTTCAAGTCATTTCCAACTTAAGGTGATCCTATCATATGGTTTTCTGGGGCTGAGTGTGACTCACCTGAGGTCACCCTGTGGATTCCCATGGCCAAGAAGGGAATCGAACTCTGGTCTTCAAAGTCGTAGGCCAGTGCTAAAACCACTACACCAGGCTGGCTCTTGAAATTTTTAACTTTGTTGTACCCTGCTCAGAGTATTTCATTAGAGGAGCGGGTTATAAATAAACATTATTATTATTATTTATTTATTTACATTTAGTTTTACTGTTGTTGCAATAAAATTCAATACATTTGCAATTCGTAGTGATTTCAAGGCTTTTTCTTGGACCTTCCGGATTATCGAACATTTTCGGTTATCCAGCTATCAGCCAGTTTATGCCGGATAATCAAGACTCTACTCTGTGTGTGTGTGTGTGTGTGTGTGTATATATATATATATAAAAAACTAATTTTGTATTTGTATTTGTATTTGTATCCTGCTCCCCCCCCCCCCCCCCCAAAATTGGAAATTCCTCAAATCAGTCTTGGTACAATTCAAAACTTAACAAAAGTTGACCGTGAAGAGTGACTTGGACTAGGCACACAACAAGTCAGAGACACCACACACACCTTGATGTATCAGCACCTGGTGGTGTGTGTTTGTGAGGGCAGACCAAGCACCCTTCACAACAAAAACATAATGAGAATGCAGAGAGAGAGAAGAGAAACCAGGAAAGCCACCCTCCCTTAGTGCCTAAGAGCAGCAGCACCAGGTGAGTCAGTGGCTGCTCTTCTACCTGGAGACAGGTAAGCAGCACAGGTGAGGAGGAGGAGGAAGAGAGAGGCCCACCTCCTGGGCGCATGCGCAGTGGGTGGGAGGGGAAGGGTGTTTTCTTTCCTGTGGAAGGCCTGAAGGAACTACTATCACTCAGTCACTCCTCCTGGAAGAAGGAGAGGGGTCCTGACTGAGGAGGGCAGCCATTGCTGGCTGAGGGAGCCTTGCTCAGAGGAAGAGGCCCAGGAGGAACTAGGCGCCATTTTCCCTCCCTCTGACTCTGAGCCCAAGGAGGAGGCTGAAGGTGTGGCTCTGTTTTGGGGAATGGTGGCTCAGGAGGAGGGGTATTGTGTTGTACTGGAGGGACTTCTTGTGTCCACACTGGGGAGATAACCCGCTTTGGGACCGGTTTCATTGCCCATGGCTCCATGCTATGGAATTCTGGGAAGGGTTGTGGCGCCACTTCCTGTCTGTGTACAGTACTCAGAAAGCAGCCCCACTCAGGGTGACCATGCTTTCTCCAGGGCATCTCCCCCACTTCAGCCTTCAGGGTGACTTTATGTATTCCTATGAGTGTCCTACATGTTTCTGGAGAGTCCTACATTTATTGTTCTCCTTTCTCAGGACATGTCTTGCATTTCAGCCTTCTGTCCATGATGAATTTTATAGTTACATATGAGTGCTTTTAGCTCTTATTTGGCCATGTCCTACATGTTCTTGGAGTGTCCTACATTTGTGGTGCCTTGTCTCCCCCCCCCCCCCCCCCCCAATTGCTGACCAGATGTCCTCCTTTCTCCAGGGCACGCCCTCCATTTCTGCCTTCTGTCCAGGAGGAATCCCCAAAATTAAGTTAAGAAGCCTGCATTGATATTTCTGTGAGTGTTCTCAGCTTTTATTTGGTCATGCCCTACATGTTTCTGGAGTGTCCTACATTTTTTTGTGGTGCCTTGCCCTTCTTTTGCAGGGTGAGCAGGCGTCCTCCTTTTGCAGGACATGCCCTCTATTTCAGCCTTCTGTCCCTGAGGGATTCCAGAATGTCCTCCATTCTGGGCATGGCTAAGAAGCATGCATTGAAATTTCTATGAGTGTCTTTAGGTTTTCTTTAACCATGCCCTACATTTTTACCGGAATGCCCTACATTCTTGGCGCCTTGTTCTCCTTTTGCAGGGTGAGCAGTTGTCCTCCATTTTCAGGACATTTTATCTATTTCAGCTTCCTGTCCAGGAAGAATACCCAAAATGACTAAGAAGCATGCATTGATACTTCTGTGAGTGCTCTTAGCTTTTATGTGGTCCTGTCCTAAATGCTTTTGGAGTGTCCTACATTTTGTGGTGCCTTGTTCTCCTTTTGCAGGGTGACTAGGTGTCCTCCTTTCTCAGGACATTTTCTCCATTTCAATCTTCTGAAATGTCCTTTTGAGCATGACCAAGAAGGATGGATTTATATTTATATGAGTGTTCTTAGCTTTTATTTTATAATGCCTTACATTGTTCTGGAATGTCCTACATTTTGTGGTGCCTTGTCTTTCTTTTGCAGGGTGACCATATGTCCTTTTTAGGATATCCACAACATTTCAGCCTTCAGGAGGAATCCCCAAATGCCTTTCATTCTGAGCATGACTAAGAAGCATGGATTGATATTTCTATGAGTGTTTTTAGCTTTTATTTTGTAGTGTCTGACATTTTCTCCCCTGGATGTCCTCCATTTTGCAGTGCCTTGTCCTCCTTTGTGATTATGACCTCTGGTCACCCTGGGGGTGATACCTCACCTGGCAAGCATTTCCCTTCCCATTGAACTGTATGGAGAAAAAGCTAAAGGTCAAAACTCTTGCTGTTTGTTGTTGTTGTTGTGTGCCTTCAAGTTGTTTTTCGGCAAGCGTTTCATGAGGTTTCTCTGGCTAGATTTTTTAAAGGGGGTTGCCCTTGCGTTCCCCTGAGGCCGAGAGAGTGTGTCTTTCCCAAGGTTACCCAGTGGGTTTCATGGCTGAACTGGGAACCAAACCCTGGTCTCTAGGGTCATAGTCCAAGAACAGCAAGAGGTTTTGGCTTTTAACATTTATTCCTACGGTCAAGGGAAAGGGAAACACTTGCCAGATGAGATATCAATCCTGGCAGGAAGCATCCTTATACTCAGTGGAAAATTGTTTTCTTTCTTTTCTGTACCCTGTTAACTGTTGCTTGTGTGTGGTATCTCTTTTCTTTTCTCCCCTCTCCCCCATTTAAACATGTTTATTCACACAGATGTCGCACCAAGACTGACAGCCACATCGGAACAAAACCTCACATAACATATTGTAACAGTCACAATACGCAAACAATAACAACAGACTGTACTTCCTGACTTCTATATCGGGTCTTACTCTTAAAAAACAAACAAAAAATCAGTTTTTCCTTTTAATTCTAAACAAATTATATAGTTCCTTCTATACAATCATACTTTACGTGTCTGTTTTACAATTATGAATCAACTAAGTGAGCCTATATCTACATACAGTTTCTTCCTCCTTATTAATAAGGTCCTTTACACCTTATAGATCTTCAAACTTGAACTGACTTTTAATTATTAACTCTACCCATTCTTTATCAAATTTTTCAGTAGACTTATTTCTGAGCAGTTGTGTCAATTTATCATTCTTCATGTAATCATTTATCTTCCATAACTATTTTGGCATTTCTGGTAGATTTCGATCCTTCCATTTTTTAGCGTATACTACTCTGGCGGCTGCTGTCATTGAACAATAATTTCCCATGTGTTTTTTTTTCTATTTTATTATCTAGCATGCTTAGTAGAAATATTTTGGGAATGTGGTAGCTCTTTTCTGTGCGGGTTTGAGATTTCTGTTTGTCTCTCAAAGAATGCCACTGTGGGGGGGGGGGGGCAAGGGTAGTAGCCATGTTGGCCATGCAGCAAAGCACAACAATATCCAAAATCCACAAAACAGCGATATCTTTATGGGGGACAACGAAAATGCACAAAATATATGATGCAAGGTTTGAAAGCCCCGCCGGCTTCGTCATCAGGCAAGGGTGTTAAAAATTAAATAGGAGAAAGAACAAATATAACAACATGCTGACAAAATGTAGAACTATGACTCCAAGCTTGTCTTTTTTTCCCCCCTGTTTAAATTTTAACACCTTTGCCTGATGAAGAAGCCAGTGGAGCTTCAAAAGCTTGCATCATGTGTTTTGGTTGGGCACATAAAAGTATCACTGCTGTATGAATTTTGGATGTTTCTGTACTTTACTGTAGATGTGGTTAAGTTTCCAAAGACATAGCCCTGTTATTCTGGAACATCAGTATGCAAAGGAATTTTTGAGACTGAGAAAAAGAAGTTGTAGCATATACTTTTGTAGACTTCATCTGCTTCTTAGATGCATGGATTGGTTCAATTGGATAGCATTTGTCACATACATAAAGATTCTTGTTTTTTCTGTTATTGCTTCACCCTTCTCTTGAGTTAAGCCCTCTTAAATCCAATCTCAAACTGAAAGTGATCTAATTAATAGTCAATGAGTCATCAATTCCCTTGTTTTGAAGCAGAAATGAAAACATGAAACTAATATAATCTTTATTTTTTTAAAGAAGGTGCATTTTAGATTCTTCAGAAAAGAAATTACTGAGGTTTTTTCATTCTGCTGAGTACTTTTGAATGTATGTGCCCCATTCTGCTATTTTCTAGAAAACAAGCCACAAAAATAATGTTTAACCTGTATTTTGGTTTGTGAAACAGGAGAAGTTGCAAATGTCTTCAAGGAATGTATCATCAGAACGCAAACCAGGGCAACATGTTCGATCTGTCCATTATGATGAAGTATATGTGGATTCCCCTTCGCAGGAGGATTCAGAAAGGGATTTTCCAGATGCTGCACAGTTACTGAATGCAGACCCCTTGCTGCCGCCACCTCTTCCTCTGCAGCCCCCATTTGGGCCTGAATTTTATCCAAGTGAGACTGAAGAACCAGCTGAAAGTTCTGATCTCAAGCCTGTGAGAAAATTCATTCCTGACTCATGGAAAAACTTCTTCAAAGGGAAAAAAGAAGGCCCTGAATGGAATAAGCCAGTAGCTGCAATTTCTGGTGGAGTTCAGTGCTCTCCCCCATCTTCTCCAACACTTACTCCAGTGAGAACAGCCCAAACTTCAGCTCCAAGCTCTTATCAGGATCCATATGGCGGATCAGGGGGAACGTACAATTCACGCAAAGAAGCTGAAGCCATTCTTCCTTCAGATCCCTACAGCTCTCTAGAAAGGCATACTCAAACAGTACAGACTTACAGTGAGAAAGTAGAAGCTTTTAATCTGAGATACTCTTACATGAAGTCATGGGCAGGGTTGCTCAGGATCTTGGGTGTTGTTGAATTGCTGTTGGGTGCAGCTGTATTTGCCTGTGTAACAGCTTACATTCACAAGGACAATGAGTGGTACAACATGTATGGCTACTCGCAACCATATGGCTATGGAGCAAGCAGCACCTATGGAGGCTATTACTACAGTGGACCTAAAACCCCCTTTGTACTTGTTGTAGCTGCACTGGTTTGGATAGTGACTATTATACTTCTAGTACTTGGCATGTCAATGTATTATAGGACTATTCTTTTAGATTCAAACTGGTGGCCTTTAACTGAATTTGGGATCAACGTTGCTTTGTTTATTTTGTATATGTCAGCTGCTATAGTATACGTAAATGATGCTAACAAAGGAGGGCTTTGCTATTACCAGTTATTTAACACGCCGATGAATGCATCATTTTGCCGCATAGAAGGGGGACAGACTGCTGCAATTATCTTCTTATTTGTAACAATGATTATTTATCTTATTGGTGCAATAGTTTGTCTAAAATTATGGAGGCATGAAAGTGCACGGAGGCACAGAGAATTTATGGAACAACAAGTAAGTTGTGGCAAGAAAACTGTTGTTTCTTTTCTGCTCTTCATCTTCTGGTCCATTTCAGACGTACATGTTCAATACCTTACAAAGTGATTATACATCAGTAAGTGATGAATCACTGTGCATGTAGTTGCTTTTTACTATTTTTTAGTTTGTCTGCTTTTTAAAAATAGTTTCTAAGAGGCAGAATGTAAAGACTTACCATAGAACATTTGAAAATATTAGCCATTCCACTTTTTTTGTTTGTCTGTAGAATCATTTGCATTGCCTACATAGATTTCAGCAAATCTGATTCAGAACTACTTGGTCTGCATTCTCTTTTGCTGAAGGGATTTTCTTCCTTTGGACAAGAGAAGTTTATCCCAAACTTCATCATTTATTGTTCCTACCAAGGAATTTTATGATTCAATTTTTTTAAAGATAAGGAAAATTGTCTCCTAAAATATTAAGTACTAGAGAATTCTGGAAGACTTTCAAGCCCATATCACTGGCTGTACTAGTCATTTTCGTGCCAAACTGCCTCTTGTGCCTGTTCTGTTTCAAAGTTTAATCTCAGACTGCCTTTTGGCAGCATTATTGCTCTGCAGTAGTAACTTGCTAGTGAAGAAGCACTGACATGTACTGTTGCAACAGCATGGCATTTTGATCAGTTTGAGATGACAAGAGCTATGTTACTACACTGATCAGAAGTAATCCGAAGTATTTCTAAAATAATATAGATACATATGCAGGAATGTGATGATGGGACAATAAACTTGTAGTTTTGCTGAACTAGATTGTAACAGCCAAAATGTTTCTTTTAAAAAATAATAAATACTTCAGGATTTTGAAGGCTACTTAATTATGCACCTTTACACCAAATTCCATGCTCATGATTGCAAAATTGCACACACAGAGCCATGATTTGTCCTGCTATCATTTATAAATGTTAATAATATTAATTCATTATTATTTTATACAATATTGCATTTTAGGCTTTGTAGTCTAGAGTTGTATACTTCATGTTGTGTTTTTTTTTCTTTCCTTTTATTTAGATGAAGACACAGTCATTTACACCAAAAAGGATGGTAAGAACAAAGTATATGTTTGCAGTATCCAAAAACACTGTTGCATGTATTGGAGCTGAGCTTCCTACATTTTAGAAAGACCTGGGAGGAAGTGGGAGGTTAATATTTGTAGAATTATTTTGGTAGTGGCAGAATCTGAATTTGGCTGAATCAGAAAAAAGATGAATCCAGCTGCTATCTCTACATTAGATTTATGAAAATGTTGATTTAACATTCAGCACTTGATTCATGGCTATAGGGGAATACACTAGAAGATGAAAAGAAGCTCTCTGCTGGCAAGTGAATCTACTGGATTCTGTCTTATAGGTTATTGGTGGTCTGATTTACTATCAGAGAACAATGCACTTAACTAATGGGATACTTTCTCCTGATAGTTTTTGTTGACACAAAGATAAGCATATCAGGGTGAGGAATGTTGTTTGTGGAGAATTGCAGAAGAATTTGTAGCATTCTTTTTTCTGGATTCATGTCAATTCCATGTTCAGGAAGTGTGGGGAACTTCAAGCCCTGGGGCCGAATCTGACACTCACACACTGGGGTGATGACCATGTGCCCTTCCCTGTAATATGCCATCTTTCCTCAGCTTCTATGGGGTTTCCCCCATTCAAAATGGTTGAGGCAACTCTGTTTACAGTAAGCATTTTTGTCTTTTTATTTCATTTTATTCATATCTTGCCTTTATCCCAACATGGAACTCAAGGCAGCTTACGAACACACTCCCTCGGAGTGTAGTGGAGTCTCCATTCTTGGAGGTCTTTAAGCAGAGGCTGGATGGCCATCTGTTAGGGATGCTTTGACTGGGAGTTCCTGCATGGCAGGGGGTTGGACTGGATGGCCTTTGTGGTCTCTTCCAACTCTATGATTCTATGATTAAAACAAGATACAGCTAACAACCTGATTATAAGTTGTTTTTTTTAAATTAAATACAATATACTATTAAAATATGTGCAATTTAAAACAGTATAACTTAATTTCAAAAAATGACAGTGTTTATAATCATTTTACCTTTGGTCACTGGAATGTGGCCCCCAAGACATTAGCTGAACTGGAATGCAGCGCTTGGGCTGAAAGTAGCTCCCTACCATTGATGTTAGTAACATTTTTGTTACACTATAAAGAGCTGTGGTTCCTCTCTGAAGGGGAATGTCACCTTCCATTTTAAATGCTCTGGACTTTGTCATTTTTCAGCAGTTAATGTTTAAGCTATAATATTGCCAGTGTTGCTGTTACAGATATGGCTGTTGTAAGTTTATTGGATGAATTCATGGATGAAGAAATCAGAATTGTTGTCTTAGTTGCATTGGATGTTGATGGGTTTTAATATGTTTAATGTGTTCTTTGTTGGAATTCAGAAAGCCATAGGGACAATCCAAACAGGACTTGGAGAGAGCAAAGAAGCAGGGAGGAGCATGACTTGGAGGTTTCTGCTAGCCAGATCAAAAGACCAAGACAGCTTTTTCTTTTTCTGTTTTGCTACAGCAGTTCTAGGCTGATGCAAGTGAGGGGCCTGAAGGTTGGGTTCCTTTGGGGAAGGGGAGTCAGTGGTATTTTGGATGAATTAGCTTCAAAGCCTTCAGTGCACCATATCCACAACACCATGTTTTGTGATTTTCTGCCAGTACAGCCAGCGTTTATTTGTTGTTGTTGTTTTGTTTTTCTTTTTGTTTGTTTTTCTGGTTAGTGGAGTGCTCTGTCTGTGGACACCCTTAAATCCACACACTCCTCACAGCTTGTATGGAGTGTCTCTGCTTTGTCCTGATCACTTCAGCAAGCTTGCTTTAAGGACTGGAGTTCCCCTCTTATATAATTTTTACAGATCTGAAAGTGTCTTTATGTGTAATGATTCCACTTCACATTAAATATTATGAGTTAGTGCTTCTCAGAGTGGACTTTTTATCTATCCTTTTTATATAGCATGAAGACGAAAACAACAGTCCCAAAGTGACATTAAACTCAAAGAAATTCAAACCTGTGGAAATGAAACCTGAACTACTCAACGGACATATACCAGCAGGACATATTCCCAAACCTATAGTGATGCCAGATTATTTAGCGTAAGTATATTACTGTAGTATTTATTATGAAATTTATTTTGGAACTATGCATTTTCAGCTTTGTGTGTAAGATACTTACATATGAAGCTACAGTAGTTCTGTTAATAGACCTGTGAATTTTGTTTATATGCATGAGTGTTAATTTTTTCATTTTGAGCTAATAGTCCCACCATACAAATTCTCTGTACTTCATTAATATAAATATATCTAGAAAATGTGCTATATAAGCTATAAAGCATATCTGGTTAAAGCATGTAAAGCCGACTTTTTTTATCAAGAAAATGCAGAACTATTTAGTTTTTTTAAATCTGAGTCACTAGGTATGAGGTATATCAGAAATAATAATCACAATGCTGAAATGTTGCCAAGTATCATCAAGTCTTATTTATCTAAGATAGGCAACTGCATGCATTAACCTACTACTCCATTTATGACTGTACAGTCAAAATACTTGAAAATCCAAGTGATTTGATTAAATGAGCCAGTTTACTAATGCCTCCTTTCTCAATCTGAATAGCAAAATTCCATGCAGTAATGTATTTTTTTAAGTTTTATTTTTCTGAGCCAGTTTATGTTGTGCAGACCTTTTATGTCAAAACACATTTGCAGCTTATTTATACAGCTGATACTTTACCCTGTTTCCCCGAAAATAAGACATCCCCTGAAAAATAAGACCTAGTAGAGGTTTTGCTGAATTGCAAAATATAAGGCCTCCCCCAAAAGTAAGAAATAGCAAAGTTTTTGTATATAAATATATATACAGTATATAATAAATGTTCTTTTTTTTTGTTCGACAATAAATGTGAATACTTCTTTATTGAAAAATAAGACATCCCCTGAAAATAAGACCTAGCACATCATTGGAGCAAAAAATAATATACGACACTCTCTATTTTTGGGGAGACAAGGTAGGACTGATATGAAGATCTCTCTTTCAGTAAATACCCAGCAATTCGAACAAATGAGGAAAGAGATCGTTATAAAGCTGTGTTTAATGATCAGTTTTCTGAATATAAAGAGCTCTCTGCTGAAGTTCAAGCAATCTTAAAGAAATTTGATGAGCTAGATGCACTGATGCGGAAGCTACCTCGGCATCCTGGAAACACACTGGTATGTACCAAAATGAACATGAATTCAGTCATTGTATTTATAATCAGTTTAGGCTGTAGCTGCAGACTGGCCAGTATGCTGAACCATTTCTATATGGTTATCTTTTATTTTTTGGAAGCAAGAGACATGTTATGTTTATTGCTACAAAGCATAGCTTTTTACGGGAGGGGCCAATAAAGTACTTGGTAATTCATTAGCAGTTGTTATAGGTGGGTCTCAACATGCATAGGGGTTCTGTTCCCAGATTCATGATGTAAATTGAGATTAGTGTAAATGGAGGTCAATCATTTCCATAGGGAAACATTGGAAACCAGAGCAACACATTCCAACAGAACTGAAATAGTCATGGAGTTAGCAATTTTACTAGAAACTCTACAATATGAAAGAGCATAACACATCAGCATTCACATTTTCCAAACTAGAAGAACGCAGAGATACTCTCCAGAGGGATCAAAACAGGCAATAATTGCTGATTATAAAGGGGCTTGGCTGGCATGTGCTAGCTTATTATTAGGGCAAGGGTGGGTGGCTGTGTGGGGCACATTAGCCCCAGGAAACCTTGCAGAAGGGATACACTCCCTACAAAAAATAAAAACGGGTTTTCCCCAAATATACTCTAGGGTGGGGGGGGGGGTATTTTAGCCATATTTTAAGATGATTTTAGGAGCAGGAGATGCTTTTTTATATAACAAGAATTGACCAGACACTTCTGTTCACCTCTTGTTTAAAAAGATTGTAAGCCTGAGGGCAGGCAACTGTCCAATTATAAGATTGTATTAACAGCAATGTGTAAATTTACAGTGCTATTGTAGTGGATAATGGGTTCGGCTAGGACTGCTTACCCAGTCCTCAGCATGAGAGAGTGAAGGAGACAGCGGACCCAGAAGCATAAATTGAATACTCAGTTTATTCTGCCGGCAAAGTCCTCAGTGGAAATTTCAGTTTCCAAAGATTGAGGCCCAGAATCATACAAATGATGGGCTTTATAGTTTTTACACAAAGGATCTCCAAAAATGCATTCTGTTGGCCAATCTTAATTCTAAACAAATGAATCTCAAGCAATCAGGCAACAAATACATGAATACATTATAATGCACTTATGACTCATCAGCCCACCTAACAAAAGTTACTTTTTCCTCTCAACAAAAAAATGTTATCAAGAGCCTTTGTACAGAGTTACACAGTTGCAATTCTACTATCTGATGTTTATGTTTTGACTTTTACTTTGGCTTCTCCGCTTGGACTTTAAACATCCTAAACATTCTCTTGTTTGTTAAGCAACCTTCACTTGGTCCTAGTTTATACATGCCAGTTTGGGGTTTTCCATTCTCCCAGAAATTCTAAATTTTGGTTCAAGTAGCCATTTTCGTTTACTCTTCTTATGCACAATGTTAACTAAATATTTATTTTAAAATTTGCCCACTACACTATATAAATAAAGGCTAATAATAATAATAATAATAAGTAGGCCTTTGCTGGGCATAAAATACCCCCCCAAAGAAACTGCCACCCACAACCTCTACAATACTTTTTTTATCCTTGGGGGTCTTGGGTACCACAAAAATGCCTCTGGGGGTCTTGGATACCACAAAAATGCCTCTGGGGCCTACATATGGTGTACAGGCTTCACTTTGCCCATCCCTACATGAGCCAATATTCCTCTTCAGAGCTGAACAAAGACAGAGCAACTGACAAGCACTGTATTCTTTTGCTATGCCTTTTGCAACAGATCTCCCAGGTGGAAAAAGCACATTAGGAAAAAGTAGGGCAGAAAACAGTGAGGAAACAAGCTCTATGTGCTCTGAGATGGTTTATTCAGTTTTTTTTTTAAAGCCCAGCATGTTTCATCCTCAATAAGAAAACCCCTTCTTGAGGGGCCTTCTGCAGAAATCCCTGAAGTTGAGAACACTGTCCAAAACAACAGGACCATTAAGTACCTTCTGCAGAATGTGCAAAGAGCACAACAGCAGGAATGGCAGCAAATCTCCTGTGCAGTAATCAAATGCACTAAAAACAAAAGCAAAGCATTAGTGCTTGAACAAAAGATGCAGTACCCTTCTGCTGCAGGGTTATCCCTTTTGGCATTGTTGCTTACTCTCTCCCCAGCATGACTCCCTTCCCTAAGCAGGCAGAAGAAACTCTTTTTCCTTCAGCCATACCAAAACTCCCAAGATTTCAGACCACCACCACCCCACACAGAGACAAACCAGTAATGACTAGACTACAGTTGCTTTCTCTTCTTCCCATTACCCCAACTTAGGCTGGTTAAAAAAACAACAGTCCAGTCAGCTTTTCTCATGCAAAAAACAGCCTTTCTCATCACACCCTCCTTGATCTCTTACCTCTTCTATCTTGATCTCCCACTTCACTCCCACCAGGTAGGCTATATGTTGTGGTTGAGACTTCCATTTATTAGTAGTCTCTGAAGAATTATAAATTTGAAATGTTTAAAATTGGGCAAGTTAAATTGAAACTTTACTGAAATTGGTAACTACCAAATGCTTCCTCTCCCATCCTTTGCTTACAAAACCAGAAGGTACACTAATTGTTTTCCAAATGGGGTCTTGAGTATTGGTGTGGCCTGGTCATAATAGAGTTAGGAAGATCTGTTGCTTCCTAGCCTCTGCCAGCTTCATAGGTAACTATTAGGATCCTATGCTGTTGTCAAGTTTAAAATGTTAGAATAGAAACAAGCAGTAAGGGAAGACATTGTAGAACATATGGTAGCCATGGGATTTGAAAAGTGCGCTAATTTTTTCTGTTTAATTCTTCATAGGAGCATGAAAGGATTGCAAATGTTCTGCAACAGTACAAAAAGAAAAAGAATGTAAGTTGTCATATCTATTTATAAATGTAGTGTTGCTAATATTTCTTGCTGTTATGTGCCTTCCAGAAGTTTCTGACTTATGATGACCCTGAGGAGAACCTGTCACAGAGTTTTCTGGGGCTGAGAGTGTGTGACTTGGGCAGAAGATGGCCATAGAAAACTCCATGATAGGGTCACCGTAGGGTTGCCATAATTCAGAAATGAATTGAAGACACACAACAACAACAACAACAACAACAATTAGTTTAACTGATAGGATTCCCGCCAAAATATAATAAATGAATAAAATGATGTAGATATATTATATATTAGAATAGGAAACAATAAAAACAGCTGGAATATAAATTATTTTGATCATACCATGAACTTCAGAATATAATGCTGTTTCTAAGGTATGGTAGAATTTGAAAGGTGTAAAGACTGTATATTATGTATTCTGGTTTGGAGATACAAAGCTTTCAACAGCAGACTTCAACAGTGCTCCTAGGAATTTATCACACTGGGGCTAATTTCAGCATTAAAGACAGATTAAAGCAAATGTAAAGCATCCCGCAAATAAAACAAAAGTGGCGAGTAATTGTGTGAATGATTATCACACACAATTGTGCAAATAAAGTGATATTGAAAATGCATTGTCACTGAAAGTAAAAAGATGCATGTTAATGCTTCTTTGTGACCACTTTAATGGTGGGTTTTGTGTGACGTGTGAAATGGTTTCGTGTAATTACACAATTTTTCCAGGATATTCACAGGATAAACTCCCATTCTCTTTTGTGTGATAAACTTCCTAGAAGGCTTGTATCACTTTGCTTTATAGTTGTGATGTGGATTTGTTCCTACCTTTTAAAATTACCTGTAATTCAGGTTGAATGGCAAGCTGATGGATAGCAGTCCATCAAATTTATTTTAAATTTTCTTACCTTTCTTGACTTAATTAACTGCAAGACCTGTACAAAATAAAACTGCTTTGCATTTCATTTTTCAGGATCCCACATTTTTAGAGAAGAAAGAGAGATGCGAATACCTAAAGAACAAACTTTCTCACATAAAACAACGAATTCAAGAATATGACAAAGTTATGAACTGGAATGCTTAGGATACTTAGCTTTTTTGTCTGATGTTTATATATTTATTTATTGTCATTACTGTGTAAACATTTGGCTGTAAAATGAATGTTTAAATCACTGTCAGGTTTTTTTAAGCAGTTTAACCTAACTGTGCTAAACATAATGATTTTATTTGCAGAAGTACTACAGTTTTATGCTGTGCTTATGTATTGTGAGTATACCATAATTGTTAGAGACAATAGTTGGTGGTTTCCTGAAGATCTTCCATTGGGGAGTTTTGTGGATTGGCTAAGTATTGCATAATATTGTTGGAACATTTTGAGTTTAACCTTTGAATGCTGCTCTGCCGTTTGATGTTTTCTTGCTGATAAGTATCCTCATAATGTCCATACAGCTGAGCTGCCACTCTGTCTGTGACTGAAGTCAATGTTTCCTGAATGTTTCAGTGTATAGTTTGCTGTTGCTGGGTAACAGTGACTATTCTGTAAATTGAAATCATGTTTTCCCACCAGAAATAATCTCTGGTGTAGAAGAGCTTCTTATGATGTCATTGTGCCTTCAGAGAAATATTTCTTCATTGATATGCTGTCATGCCTTGACTCTTTTCTAATACAATATTTCTAGTTCATAGCAATGATTTTTAAATCCTGCATCATTCCTGTAATATTTTTTCTAATTTAAAATATTACTAAATAATATCAGTTTTATTCTGAAATATTTTTATATTTCATATCTTTTGTAAAGAACCAAATTATAATATACTTGTGTTCATGTTAACAAATTCTTTAACAGATATCATATTGTTTCTAAATGATGTTTTGCAAACCGTAGTTGTCATTTTTTAACAGATTATAAATACCAACATTCAGAACTGTCAGGTCACTTATGTATTTTACTTATTTTATAATGAATGAAGATGTAAAAAATAAATTACAGTCATATTTGTTATGTCTGATACTGGCTCTTCTATTCTGTTCACCAGTGTGTAGAGAATTACAGTTGCTAGAATGATAAAACAGTAAGACTAGCTTTTAAAAAAACTAAAAAATCACAGCAAGTTCAATATTTTAATTAAATATGTTGCTGCTAGTGGAGGCAGCCAAAATCCAGTGCAAAGAAAGGGAATGAAATGGCTAAATTGACTTCAAGGGCGATGAGTTATGTTTTGAATGTATTTCATATAGAAATACATATAGAGAGGTGATATGATAGCCCTGTTTAAATATCTGAAGGGATGTCACATTGAGGAGGGAGCAAGGTTGTTTTTGGCTACTCCAGAGAACAGGACCCGAAACAATGGATGCAAGCTCCAGGAAAAGAAATTCCACTTCAACATTAGGAGGAACTTCCTGACAGTAAGAGCTGTTCGACAGTGGAACACACTCCCTCGGAGTGTAGTGGAGTCTCCTTCCTTGGAAGTCTTTAAGCAGAGGCTGGATGACCATCTGTTGGGGATGCTTTGATTGGGAGTTGGGCTGGATGGCGCTTGTGGTCTCTTCCAACTCTTTGATTCTATGAAATGTCAAGAATTTTTTTAAAAATGCACAGCATTAAGCAGAGGTAAAATCTAAAATGGAAATGTGGGAAATGCTACAAATGGTTACCATTTTAAATGGACTACATGGTAGCTAATCCAGGTGATGACCATATCTGTAACAATGGCATTAAGAAAATCCTCCAGAGCTTGTAAATCATGTGCGACCTAATCATGGGAGTTTATCACACAGGAGAAAAGTGCCCAAATCCCATGTATAAACGGTGTTTAAATCCCAGGAGAGTCCCACAAAAGCCAGATTGTTTTCACACACTTTGGGGTCATTGTGCATTAATGTGACATTAACCCATGCAGAAAGTGGTCAAAATCACACTGCTGTTTACTTTCGGGATTTTCAAAAGTAAAAAGCAGCACAGTTTTGCAGCTTTTTGCACAGGTTAATGTATAAATGCTCAATGTGCCCGATGTCATCTGAAAACAATCTCGCTTTTGTGAGATTTTCCTGGATTTAAACCCTGTTTTTGCATGGGATTTGGCCACTTCATTCCTGTGTGATAAACTCCATAATTCCTTCAGAACACCAAGAAAATGCTGTTTGAGAAGCTGAAACTGTCTTTTTGGTTGCCAGAAACATAGTTGAATGGAGTACAATAGATGCTTATTATTTGAAAACTAACATGCTGCATCAAATGTAGAGTGGGAAACTGCAACATATTTCTATAAGAACTGGATGATGCTTGTTCTTTTTTATATATTGGCAAAAAGCAGATTACTTATTTATGATAGCATGGCATATATTCTTGTGTTTTTATGGTCCAAAACACACTGCAGAAATAAACCAGTTTGTGACCCCTTTAACTGCCCTGGCTCAGTGCTAGAGATTCCTGGGAACTATACTTCTATGAGACATTTAGCCTTCTCTGTAAGAGAGATCTGGTATCACAATAAACTACAATTCCTAGGAATCCTTAGCACTAAGAGCAGTTAGAGTGGTCGCAGACTGGGTTATTTCTCCAGTGTATTTTGGACCTGTGTCTTTTGAATTTAGCTAGTTGATAATTTGCATGTATCTGTAATTGTTGAGAACATTTGTGTTTTAATGTCCTCAATTATGAATAATTATGACTTCCTTAGTAACATTGTCCAGGGGAACAGCCCTGTCAAATTGCTCCTGCCAAAAGAGTACCTTAAACCTATCCTATAGCTTTCATGAATGAAGTGATTCTTAGGTTGGATGACATACATATTGAACAGTTGTAGAACAATAGAAAATGAGGTCAGTCAGGGGGAAGTGAAATTTTAAAAAATAGAAACTGACAATTATGTCAAATCATGAAATTACAATTCACAGGATACTGACTTTGGTATGCTAATTAATGAACACTGATTGGCGTGCCAATGCCAGGATGTTTGTGTTATTCAGAACATTGCAGGGGAAAGGTGAAGGTAATTATTTAATATAAGTAGTACAGTCTGGGGTTTTTTATTTTTATTTCATGATCCTCTAGCCTTTCATCTCTTTATCCCCTATATCTTCTGCCAATTTAACATTACACTTCAGATAGATATTTCTGCACTGCAAGTCCCAGCTCACCTAACCAACGTCCAAGTGAGACTTGCAATCCAACAACATTTGATAGGTATGATTCAGTGGAATCTAATCCATAAAAGGTTACGGTATTTTTAAAATGTGTCTATTAGACACCACAAAACTTGAGGGTGGGGTGGCCCACTTTGGTGGGTCCAGGGTCCAGTTTTCTGCCAAAGACTGTGAGGTGCTGCTTCTTTTTGTGGTTGTGTAACTTCAGGTCATTTGTGACTTAAGGCAACTCTAAAATGATGCTATCACTTTTCTTTTTTGATAAGATTTGTTCAGAAGAGGGTTATGATTGCCTTACGCTGATGCCGAGGGCGTATGATCTGCCCAGGGTAACCCAGTGGGTTTCCATGGCAGAGCAGAAATTTGAATCTTGGAGGCGTACAGCAACAACAACCCCTGAGTCCAACACTCAAACCACCATAGCACATAGGCTTTCCGTGGGGGAGTCACAGGCTACCAATTATGCCAAACGAATGTCTGTAAGTGACCAGAATTTTAGCCTTTTCTGGCTGTACCTAGATTAATGCAGTTTGACACCATCTGTATGTAACAGATGGCTACATATCTTACAAAACTAAAGTTCCCAGAATTCCATAGCTTTTCACCATGGCTGTTAGTTATAGCAGTGTTAAACTGCATTGTTTGTGCAGTGCTGATGTACCCTAGGAGAGGCAATTCACACTTTTTTTTGCCAAAAAAAGTGGTATGGGAGTAATTAAGCTGCAAAAACATTCGGGGCTCCATTGTTCATCCACACCTTAAATGCTCACAATATTTTCATCCTTTCTTTTTGTTAATATGAAAAGGTATGCACACATAATAGCTATAATCTAAAGAGGCAATGTGGATAATGGGAGGCTCAGCAGGTGTCCTTTCTGCTGTTCTGCCAGCAGACAAAGAACTCTTTCTTTTTACAGGCAGTTGACTTTAATTGGTTTTGCAGCAGGGTTGGGTTTTTCTCTTTGATTTATACTGTAAGTTGCCATGGAATCCCATATTGGGAGAAATGTGCCATATTAAATAAACAAATAGTATTTTCTGAGCTGTATTCTGCATGCCATGTAGATACCAGTTTTGGAAATGAAGAGTTAGAAAAAAAATGTGTAATACTATTAAATGAATGAAGGTCTGCTAGTCAGAGGGGGGAAAGTCACAAATTTCACTGGGCGTATGAAGTTGTTGTTGTATGCCTTCAAGTTGTTTCTGACTTATGGCGAGCCTAGGGGAAACCCTCATGGCTGAGAGAGTGTCACCAGTATGTTTCATGGCCAAACTGGGAATCAAAACCTGGCCTCCAGAGTCATAGTCCAGCACTCAAACCACAATGCTACACTAGTTCCCAACCATATTCTTAAAATAACTCTTTGGTTTGGGCTATTCATTGTACTTTATACAAGGAAGAATTTAATGTATTGCTTTGATTTCCAGATGCTGCTGAACTACTATTCCCACCACCCCTTGCCATTGGAGAGGGTGGCTGGGTGATGACAATTGGATTCTAACAATATCGAAAGAGCCACAAACTCCTCAGGCCTGATAAAAGCAGTTAAAGTGGCTGATTGATCCTATGAACTGGCAATTAAAAAGTGGTGTTTTTTAAATGATAAATTGTATTCTGACCGTGTCTCCTAAATTGAGCATTACAATTCCTTCTTGATTGCTCATTGCTTGTCACATATTTTTTGAGTTTTGAATTCTGGGGCACCAAAGGTATTTTGTTTTTGCTTCTAACATCTGTTCAACCTTAATACATGTTTTAATGGCTTATTTACATTCTTGACTTACCTGTGGCTTTTTCCAAGGTATTTCAGAGAAGTAAACCTAGGGAATTATTAGGTCAGATTTCTGAACATTAAGTGAGAAACTGGGAAGGACTGCCTGGGGCAAAGAGAGGAAAGTCAGCCAAAGGGATGTGACTCTTATACTACCTGAATCTATCCATGCGTACAAATGAGGATGCATCATCATCTTGCTCTTTTTTAAAAACAGAAATCCAGGAGTGGAAGAAAAATGAATTGTTAAATATACACAATGTATGCATGTGTTTCTATACTAGGGTGCATGCTATATTGCATTTCATTTATTACAGCAAATAGTATAAAGGGTGCATGTTCATTCATAATAATGTAGAGGGGGACGGAGCACAATATTCCCTCATTGGACGCTTGATATGTGTCCCCCAACTGGTAGGATATCCCCACAGCCCAAATGATCGGGTTTTATACAAGATGAGAGATTTATATGCACATATAACCCTCACCTCCCCAGTTAACACTGAATGTGGCTGTCAGCTGTGGAAGCAGCTTTTAAAGCTATGTTTTAGGAGATAGGGTCATAGAGTTGGAAGAGAGATGACTGTAGCAGGAAAAGGTGAAAATATTGTCTGCTGAGATATGACATTATAGCATTGTTTCATCCAAAAATAAAATAACTAAATAAACCAGTATTTAACATTAATCAGTTTTCTAACAGTGAAGCTGTGTATTTCAGGCTGAACATATTCTAGCTAAACTGTAGAATTTATTTCAGGCTCCATATTTCAGGCCGAACAAATTCTGGCTAAATTGTAGAATCACCTTTGAGTTGCCATTGCTCCTAATCCGATTGGTTAACAGTGCACTCCTATGTAACTATTTAGAAATGAATGTCACTGCGTGTACAGAAGGGTATATCTTGTCAATTATAACATTACATAATTGTGACGTATGTGTGGGACATAGGTAGTAACTGGATTATCTTCAGGATGTCAGTATTTTCAAATTATGTTATGATTTTAAGTGCCTTAAAATATTTTTGTATACACAGAGAAAACATGCAATGTTGATGCATATTAGTTGTGGTTATTAGTAGTCCAACACAGGGAGAATTCAGAATTAGTACTTACTGGTGGGAGAACTGGGTGGTCTTGTTGCAAATTCCCATATGTCATTAAATGAATGTATGCCAGCGATTTCTGACTCTTCCATGGATGGATAACATAAACAAAAGAGATTCTGTTTGTGCTAATGTTACAAAAGAGAGCCTACTGTTTCAATATTTGGGTTTTTTTTCCTTCTGGGAGCATTGATTAATAATGGATTAAGGCTGATTTTCTAGTTTATATCTTTGTAAACAGAAGCTGAATGCCAGGTTTGAGTTGTCTACAACCTGAAAACTGATGTAAAATAATCTATCAACCATCCACAGAAATCTAGAACAATCATCATACGTTTAAATCAAAAAAACAGCATTGTTGCTGCACTTATACACTTGCTCTTAGCGAAAAGGCTGAGAAGTGGTGTTACTGATACAGAAAACAGATTCTATTCCAGTCCTAGTGAGCCTTGTAGGAAGTATAGAAATTAAAATATTTCTACAAACTCCTAGTAAGCTATCACTGATAGTGGCTTTTTGAAGGCCTCATCTGGCATACCTGAACATTAAATACTTCCTGTTCCAAAATTCATTTATAACCATTAGTTGTTGTACGACTTCAAGTCATTTCTGATTTGTGGCATCCCTAAGGCAAACCTGTCATGGGAATTTCTTGGCAATAATTGTTCAGAGGAGCTTTGCCATTGCCTTCCCCCTGAAGCTGAGAGCGTGTGACTTGCCCAAGGTCACTCAGTGGGTTTCATGGCCGAGCAGGGAATCAAGCCCTGGTCTCCAGAGTTTTAGTCCAACATCAAACTACTACACTATGCTGGTTTTCATAACACTTATGCATTTTTTAAAACTTTTGTTTAAGGTATTGGATCCAGACTTAATTATATTTAAGAACAGGCACACTGAAATAAACATGGTTTGTCATTACTTTTTAAAGTTCCACTGATTTCAGTGAGTCTACTCTAAGTCTGACATATGTCTGGATCCAACTTGATATTAATAATTATGCACTGTTGAGTGCACCTGGCCCTTGTTGTAGTGTTCCAAAGAAATTGCTTAAGTAGTTTGTAAAACTCATGTTATAATAATGACAAATCATTCAACTAAGCCAGAGGGGATTTGCGGCATAAGCAGAAAAAAACAAAAATGGGAGGGCATCAAATGGAATCCATGGAGGAAACACATCTCAAGATGCAGATAAGGTTGGCTCATTGTTTAAAAGCCTGGCATTTTAACCCAAAAGAAGTCTGTCTTTTAAAAAAAAAAACCCTATAAAATATAAAGAACAGCATATAAATATGTGTATGTAAACAATATGACCATTCAAATACAGCCTATACAAGCTTCCTTCAGTTAACAAAGCCTCTGACAAAGAAGATTTTTAGAAGTCTATGCTCTCCTGCTGCCTCTTTTATTTCTTATTCTCTGTCTAGCTGGAAAGTTTTTAGCAAAATTGACATTGGGAGGATGGTGAAGGTGGGCTGGAGAAAACAGAATTTCAGTGTCAAGTTGCAGCAGAGTATCTACATTAAAAATACAATACGGTTTCAGCTGGGAAACGTCAGAATTCTTGTCTAGCAGATCCCACTGTAGTTGTGTATGTCCACCTGCAACATGAAAGGTAAACAGTAGTTGCCTCCAGCATCCCTCACTGAGTGAACAGCAAAAAAGAGAAAAGGGTAGAGCACGTAAATCTACCTCACTACCTACCCCCATCACATTAAAAAAGAAAGGATAGATTTATAAGTTTGACCACGAAAATGGAAATCATAAGCAAGGTGGAGGCTGGTAAAAAAAATCACCCCATGTTTCATCTCACATGTGCCTGTTGTTAGTTATGGATAAAAGTTTGTAGAAGCATGTTAAACTGCTTTTTTTTTCAGTATTGGATTTGTTGTTGTGTGCCTTCAAGTCATTTCATTGTCTCATCCCCTATCATGGGGTTTCCTTGGCAAGATTTGTTCAGGGGAGGTTTGCCACCGCCTTCCCCAGAGGCTGAGAGCATGTGACTTGGTCAGAGTCACCCACTGGGTTTAATGGCTGAGCTGGGATTTGAACCCAGGTCATCACAGTCCAAACAGTGGTGTTACTGGGGGAGTGCAGAGGGTGTTGGCTGCACCAGGTGACACCTGAGAGGAGGGTGTCACCCACTGGAGTGGTACACCCAAAGGGACTGGCACAACTACTGCGTAAGTTAGAATGGGTGCTTTCCTGCTTGCCCAGCTTGTACAGGACCCTAAATGGGCCCTCAGAGGCCACAGTGCAGCCCCTCTCAGTAGTGGTGGATGATGGGGGGGGGGCAGAGGAGCCTTCGGAGTCCCACATGGCAGCAGCCTTGTGGGACTCTGAAGGCTTTGGTGGGGGACTGCAGCGGTCTGGCCAGATGTGGGGAGGGCAAGGCAATCCCCACACACATGCCTGGTGACACAGCATCTTGGGGACCACCATGCCATGCTGCCATGGAACCTATCCCTAATCTTTCCATGTTATTTTGCCTCTGGTTCCAAGTTTTCTGTTAAATAAGTAATGCCCAAGAAGACATCCACTTTATTAACTGAGCTATATATCAGTAATACTGTTTCTTGACTCCCCCTATTCTGCTGCCAATATGTTCTCCTATCAGTTTTTAGAGACTTACTTGTTTTTTGGCAAATAAGTTTTTGGGTTTTTTTGCACCAGATTGCATAAATGGCAACATAGCCATTACTTATTTTTTGTGGTTTTTTTTGGGCTATGTGGCCATGTTCTAGAAGCATTTGTTCCTGATGTTTCACCAGCATCTGCAGCTACATGCCTGAAGATGCTAGCCACAGATGTTGGTGAAATGTCAGGAATAAACTCTTCTAGGACATGGCCACATAGCCCCCAAAACCCACCAAAAACTATGGATGCTGGCCACGAAAGTCTTTGACTTCATACAGCCGTTACAGTTGGTGAAATTGTTCAAAACATATTTTGTAGTTGAAATATCTGAAAATTGTGTGTTTTTTGAATTGCAAGTAGACATGATTTACTCCATCTCTACATACCTGTCTTGTTTTTAATCCTTGTATATAAAATCATGGGTTTCTAGTAAGTGTTGGATTTTGTCCCAGTGCTTTTTAATGATCCTCTCCAAGACTACCAACAAACATCTCTAACAGTCAGAACTGGCAGTAATAATTACACTTTCAGACACTATGTAGTCAGCAATAAGTAAAACCATAGATTTTTAAAAAGTACAGGCTATACTGGAGTGCAATTACTTATAATCATAGAATCACAGAGTTGGAAGAGACCCCAAGGGCCATCTAGTCCAACCCCCGTGCCATGCAGGAACTCACAATCAAAGCCATCCAGTCTTTGGATAGACCTCCAAAGAAGGAGACTCCACCACTCTCCAAGGGAGTGTGTTCCACTGTCAGACAGCCCTTACTGTCTGGATGGCCCTTACTTTATGAAGTTTATGTGTATTTATGTTATTTACATTTAATAGTCTCACGTAAGCAGGAAATGCAGTGGCCAGGTAAACCATCTCCAGAACAATGAGCTAAGTAAGCATAGCCTCAGATTTGTGTTTTGGCTGCTCACAGCTAGCCCTATTAGTTTAAGTAAATGGAGGTGAAATTGTGTGACAGACTTGAAATTAGACAGAACACAGGCCATAGCTTTGGTAGTTTTTGAGCTGTTTGGCATGGGTCAGTACAGTCAATAAAAGGAATTAATAATAATAATAATAATGTTTTATTTATACCCCGCTCTTCAGCCAAGACTATCAGAGCGGCTTACAATTTGTTAAACAAACAGCTTCATTTACAATTGTAAGCTATTTGCCCCCAACAATCTGGGTACTCATATTAGCGACCTCGGAAGGATGCAAGCCTGAGTCAAGCTTCAGCCCTTTGCTGGTCTTGAACTCGCCACCTTCTGGTTTTGAGTGAGTGGTTGCAGTACAGGCATTTAACCACTGCGCCACCAGGGCTGAATTAGATCATATCAACTCAAAATAGCTAGCTTATTAAAAAGGTAAGAGGACCAGCATGGAATAGTGGTTTGAGTATTGGACTAAGACTCTGGGAGACCCGGGTTCAATGGAAACTACTGGGTGACCTTGGGCAAGTCACACACTCTCAGTCCCTGGCAGAAAAAAAATCTGCTAAAAAAACTTGTGATAGGTTCACTCTAAATTTCACATAGGTCAGAAATTACTGAGGCACATAGCAACAATCAAAATACATATTTGAAAGGCAAATAAAATACCTGAAGGACAGGTTATGTTAATAGTTATGTTAACATAACATTGGGTTTATGTTAATTGTGGCAGAGTGGTGGTGGAAGAGGAAAAGACCCTATTGTTGGTTCTGGAAGAAGGCTTTTATTATGTAATCAATCATTCCTGCAGCTATATGTGGGGTAGCTCTCCTGTTTTCACCAGTCACCACAGCTTCTTCTGAGTATGACCTCCCATTACTGCAGAAAATCTGTTAAGAAGGAGAAGATAAAATACCTCTCCTAGGCGACGGGTTGATAAAGCTAACAGCCATCAGACTGGATTCTAATCTGAAGTTCTCACAGAATTGTGGATAAAATTTTCATGTTACCTTTTTATCCTCCCAAAAGAGCTTGGATCATACCAAACCATAAATGATATTATACCATTCATTTTAACATTGATAAAATGGCTGTTTAAATCAGAAAGTACTGGTTAAAGTCATTAAAAGCAAGACTATCCAAAATACTCTAAAGCAAAGAAAGAAAAAGTTACAGTACAGTTGGCCCTCCTTATCCACGGATTTTTTTTATCCATGAATTCAAGCATCCATGCTTTGAAAACATTCCCAAAAAAGTATAAATTCCAAATGGCAAGCCTTGATTTTCCATTTTATATAAGGGACACCACTTTGCTGTATCATTGTGTTTAATGGGACTTGAGTATCCACAGATTTTTCCATCCACAGAGGGTCCTGGAATCAAATCCCAATGGATAACAAGGATCTATTGTAATTTAAAAAAAATACCACTCCAGTCCTACAATTCCCTCTCCCCCATGGCCATGGGAGCTGAAGCCTATTCAGGTGTGACTTTCCCAAGTTCTAGTCCAAACATTAGTTACAATCATTTCCAAAAATGAAGTTCTTCAAGGTCTGTTTTTAAAAAAGCTGGCAAACAGATTTTCATAGAATCATAGAGCTGGAAGAGACCACAAGGCCCATCCAATCCAGTCCGGGCCTGCCATGCCAGAATACACAACCAAAGCCCTCTTGACAGATTGTCACCCAGTCTCTGTTCAAAAACCTCCAAAGAAGGAGACTCTACCACTCTCGGAGTTAGCGTCTTCCACTGGCGAACAGTTGTTACTGTCCGGAAGTTCAGAAATTTAAAAGTGTAATGACATTGCTAGGGGGAGGAAAAGAAAACCTTCAGTTTGACAGAAAGAACCCCATAATTTTCCCACTACTTGGCAAGAGTCTAATTCCCAAGTCCAGTTCCAAAAGGAGCCTGGAGGTAACCTTTGTGGATCTATACAATAACACCCAACATCCACAACACAGCGGAGTACCTTTATTGGCCAAGCAAAAATGCACAAAATCCATGATGAAAGCTTTCAAAGCTCAACTGACTTCTTCATCAGGCAAATGTGTTAACAATTAAACAGGAGAAATAAAAATGATGATGTTGGAGTCATATGTGTAGGCAAGATGTTGTTATAGTTGCTCTCGGGTAACATGATACAAATGGATATTCATATAAGGGAGGCTATTACTACTCTTTGGCCATGCAGGCTTGAACCTTGAGCTTGAAGGCTTGCATTATGTATTTTGTGCATTTTGGTTGGCCCCATAAAGGTTTCTTTGTTTTGTGGATGTTGGATGTGTTAGCCTGGAATATCAATATGCAAAGGGATCTTTGAGACTAACTGACCAAAGAGAAAGCTAAATGTCTCACAGAACTACAGTTCCCAGAATTCACTAGCATTGAGCCAGGGCAGTTAAAGCAGACTCAAACTGGATAAATTCTCCAGTGTGTTTTGGAAATGAGATAAAGAAGGAGTAGCAACTTTTGTAGACTTCATCTGCATCACATGCAAAGATTGGTCAGTTCGTGAACCTTTCTAACCCTCAAGTGGATTCAAACAAAAATCCACCAAACTAATATGAATTTCCTAAATGGCCACCAGTTACCCCTGCATGTTTCCTCAACTGGATGTTATAGTACTTTGCTGTATGGGCAAAACAGATATATTATTATTATTATTATTATTATTAGTAGTAGTAGTAGTAGTATTTGTCTCCCACTTTCCTCCCAAAACTGGGACCCAAAGTGGCTTACAGTCTAAAAACGTACAGTTAAAAACTTTTAAAAATACAGTTAAAAACATCCAAAAATGAAAATCAAAATAGAATTAAACTGTTGCAAAATTAAAACAGATCAATTGTTTAAAAGTAGAATACAATTAAAAAGATACAATCACTATACTGTACATGTTAAATTATACACATTAAAACAATGCACTGCCCCCAGGACCTTTGTTTAAAGGCTTTCTGTTTCATACACCTGTCTAAGGCTGCTTCCACACTGGAGAAATATCCCGGTTTGGCACGGGTTTAATTGCCTTGGCTCAAGGCTGTGGAATTCTGGGAGTTGGAGTTTGTTGTGGGTCCAGAGACCCCACAACAAACTCAAACTCCCAGAATTCCACAGCCTTGAGCCAAGGCAATTAAACCCGTGCCAAACCGGGATATTTCTCCAGTGTGGACGCAGCCTAAACAAAAAAAGAAAATGTCTCACAAAACCACAGTTCCCAAGCCTTGTGGGTCTGGGGATGTGCACCAGGGACCACCCAACCTAGAGCCCCAGTTTCAAAGGCAATACGCTCAGTCTTGGATACTAGTCATATTTGTGGCCGAAACTGTGAAGCAAGCAAGGGCAAAGAGGAACTCTCTGGCCTCCAAAGACATCCTCTCTCACACAGCTTGCTTTCAAAGCATGCGCTCTCATGGTGGAGGAATGGCAGGAACAACCTGTTTGTCCCCTGAGGCCGGAAAGTTTCAGGTTAATAGGTCACAGTCGCAAAGGAGGAGTATAGTATAGGCACCCTCTGTCTTACGAGAGCCAGCATGGCCTAGTGATTGGAGCAGGGCGTCCAGGCATCCTCCTTTTCCAGGACCTGCCCTACATTTCAGCCTTCTGTCCTGGAGGACCTCAAAAAATGTTTTCCATTTGGACACGACTAAGAAGCATGATTTTATGAATTCATATTCATATTGGTGTTGTTAGATTTAGTGTTTTTTTCCCTTTAAATCTATAGATGGACATGATCAGACAATCTTGTCAAAGGGGAAACCTTCACCTTTTTTCCTTTTTAGCTCTTATTTTGTAATGCTCTACATTTTTCTTGAATGTCCTATATTTTGCAGTGCCTTGTCCTTGTTTGCGGTGAGGACATCTGGCCAGCCTGGGTTTGAGCATTGGACTAGGATTCTGAAGACCAGGGTTTGAATCCTGGCTCTGCCATGGAAACCCACTGAGTGGACCTTGGGCAAGTCACACTCTCTCAACCTCAAAGGATGGCCTTGGCAAACCTTCTCTGAAAGAACTTGCCAAGAAAACCCTTAAGTCAGAAATGGCCTCAAGGCACACGCCAACAATTGTCTTATCAAGTTTTTTTTGGGGGGGGGGACTTTCAGCCAACCAACAATGGAGTTGCGCCTTTTGTGCACAGGGTGACCAGACGTCCTCCTTTATCCAAGACCTGTCCACCATTTCAGCCATCTGTCCAGGATAAATTTCAAAATGTCCTCCATTTTAAGCATGACTGGACAGCTCACACTCTCCCAAGTTCAGAGGATGGCCATGGCAAACCTCCTCTAAAGAAACTTGTCAAGAAAACCCCAGGAAAGGTTTGCCTGAGGGTCACCATAAGTCTGAAATGACTTGAAGGCACACAACCACCACCACCAGAACTGTGAAGGAAGCCCTCAGGAGACCACCAGGCTTGGATTGTGAGTCCCTCAAGCCACACTCTCTCAGCCTCAGAGGGTGGCCATGGCAAACCCCTTTTGAAGAAACCTGCCAAGGATAGGTTCGCCTGAAGGTCGCCATAAGTTGGAAATGACAACAACAAAAGAAGTATGGGTTTTATTTATTTACTTATTTGATTTGTATGCTGCCTTTCTTTCCCAGGAGAGACCCAAGGTGGCTCACAGATAAATTTTTGTCTGTGTTTTTCCTGAATCATGCTACATACATAGTACATAGAGAGAGCCTGTATCACCTTTGAGACTAATTGAAAAATTGGCAGCTTGAGCTTTTGTAGACTTCAGTCTACTTCCTCAGATGCTAAAATAAAACATTACATGATGGTTTTTCTTACTTTTAAAAATTTTTTTCTTGCCCCTCCCTCCATTTTTTTTTCTGGGAAAAACTTCTAGGAAAATGGGGGGAGGGACAATAAAAAAAGGAGGAAAGGAAGAAAATCAATGATGGAATCTTTTATTTTAGCGTGATTCAGGAATAACACAGAGGAAAAATGCAGGAGTAGTGGCATTGGCCTTATAGCAGGCCCAATGATATCCAAACAACGATAGCTTTATTGGACCAACCCAAATGCCCAATGACATGTGGCAAGGTTTCCAAGTCACACCGGCTTCTTTATTAGGCCAACAGGAGAAAGAAATGGAAGATGTCAGTCCTAGGCGTGCACATTTTGCTGTTTCTGGTCTTAGTTCAGGATGGGGGTCACTGGGAGATTTTCAAAGTCAAGGGAATTGAGTGTCCATTTGCACTTCATAGAAGAGGTTTCCTTGGAGTCCAGCATGTCTTTTTTTTTTTCCTCTTTGGGAAGCCACAGGCTCCTTTGTAGGGAGAGGAGGACACTGACTTTCCCAAGAAGTTCTCATGTTTTGCATGAGGAAAACTTCAGGTGCTGTTGAAAATAGTTTTTTCCCCTCCTCTGTTTTTAACTCTGGCCTTCAGCTCTCTACTCTCTGGGCAAAGGGGAAGGGGAGGCTTGCTTGAAGGGCCTCAGTTCCTCCTCCTCCTCCTCCTCCTCCTCCTCCTCCCTCAGGTATGCAAGAGGGATTCATGCGCATGCCCTGCTGCCTCTGCCAGGTTCCCTCTGTCCTGGGTGTGGTCCTCCTCCAAGAGTAGACTACGAGGAGGAGGAGGAGGAGGAAGATGGGGGAGTGTTGTTGTTGTTGAGGCCAGAGAAACTGCTCCTCCACACAGACAGGTTGGCGCTCCCAGCCAGGTGAGGCCAGGTAGGTAACAGCCACGACAGGTTGCCTTTGGGGGGAAAGGGTTTGGGGCAGCCTGGAGGGGCTGGGAAGGAAGAGGAAGAAGAAGGAGACAACAGTCTCTCTCTCTCTCTCTTTTGTGGGTTTGTGTCTGGAGCAGGTGGATATTTGTGAGATGGGGAAGAAAGAAAGAAAGAAGAAGAGGGAGAAAGAAAGAAAGAAAGAAAGGGAGGGAGGGAAAGAAGAGACTGAGAGAGAAAGAAAGAGAAAGAAGAGAGAGAGAAAGAAATAGAGAGAAGAGAAAAAAAGAACTGGAGAGAGAAAGAAAGAAAGGAGAGAGAAAGAGAAGACTAAGAAAGAGAGAGAACGAAAAAGAGAGAAGAGAGAGAAAAAGTGAGAGGATAAGGAAAGAGAGAGAAGACAGAGAGAAACAGAGAGAGAAGACGGAGAGTGAGAAAGAAACAGAGAGAAAGAAAGAGGGAGGGAGGGAGGAAGGAAGGAAGATAGAAATGAAGAGAGAGAGAGAGAGAGAGAGAGAGAGAAAGAAAAGAAAATCACTGTCTTTCCAGTTATTTCTTCTCAAACAGTATTTGTCTTTGCATTCCTTGGCTGCATCCTCACTGCAGCAGTAATCTGGTTTGGCCCCACTTTAACTGCCATGGCTCCATGCTGTGGAATCCTGGGAACTGTACTTTGTTGTGATACCCCAGAATTCCACAGCATGGAGCCATGGTGGTGTCCAGTGGTGTCAGCCCGGATCATTTCTCCAGTGTGGATGCATCCATGTCCCCTGATAGATGTGTGGTTTCCAAGAAGAGAGTGGTTTCTAGTCCAGGAGGTGTAAGGCTGTGGCCAGCTCAGTCCCATCATGGAACCAGTTCATTCAGGCTTTTCTGGTTCTCTCCAGCTGGCTTTGTGTGTAGTGGTATAGTATCTGGTTTTGCTTTGTGGTGGCTGGGGAGGAGAGAGGCAAGGGAGCCATGTGGTTTTCTTCCCCAACCAAGCTCTTTCTCTTAAATTTTAAAAGTTTTTGGACTACAGGTCCCAGAACCCTTTGCTAGCCATGCCAGTGGCTGTCCTAATTGGGTGACTGGGGGGGTTGTAGTCCCAAAGTATGGTAATCAAGCTCAGGCTTTGTTCTGGTCACTTTTTGTTTCATGCCACAGTGGCTTTAGCTGCTAACCATAATTATTTTTCAGTTGTTCTTAGGCTAATGCTCTTTTGTTCGTCTTGACGTACATATTGTACCCGCTTCCATGCAACCATAAAACCAAACCATTTTTTTCATAGTACAGTATGAACTTCTGTCTCCTACAGTCCACTTTGCCAAATGAATGAAGAAAGCGTGACCCACAAAATCTTCTGTCATGATGTTTGCTATGAAAGGGTTGTATAATCTGGATACGTTCTTGCATAAACATGATATATTGATCTTAAGTCGTATCTTGATATACTGAAATACGTTAAGAGTCCTAGCATTTGTTCAATTCTCAGTAGTTGTACTATGCAGTATAATGCATCTGAGGAAGTAGACTGAAGTCTAGGAAAGCTCATGCTGCCAACTTGTTTCTTTCACTTAGTCTCAAGGGTGCAACAAGATCTCTCTACGTACTGATTCTACAGACTAACATGGCTGTATCTTTCAATTCTAGTTGTACTATAGTTTACGTACAAGTATGTCCTGCTTAGCTGGAGTTGTTTTATCCAACAGGTACTTACCTCTTCAAGAACTCAGCATTTGTGTTTTTTTCCTATCATTTAAGGGGCAGTTCTCCTTTGCTGTGAGCTGTGTGCTCTGAGAGTAATTGCCAGCTGGCTATATCCTTATTCACTATCCTCAGAGGACACAAAATCTTTTAAGAAACCTGACAAGTAATGAAGAGTCCTTGAATGCTTCACCTTTCATAGTAAAACCACACCATTTCCAGCCACTTGTTTTTGGCAGCACTGTGACTCCAGTTGCTTCAGTGCTCCATTGCTTCTTTTAGAAGAACTCATTTCTTTAGGCTGCATTAATTAATAGAATTGCTGCCTTTCTGACTCTTTTTTCAAAACTGGAAGGAACATATTAAAATCTCATTCCTCCAGTGGTGCATTATCTCAGATGCAAAAACATCATCTTTACAAAATGCATTGAGAATATGAAGGATTTTGTCCAGGTGGGGGATCTGAATTAGTGGTTCTGCTCTCTCAGTTCGTCAAGCTGCAATCCTATACAGAGATACTGGCAAGTAAGCCCCACTGAACACAGTAAGACATAGTTGTAAGCACTTGCATCAAAATGCACTGGGAGGCTCTTCTTACATTAAAATAAATTATTGAAAAGATTTCCATGATAAAGGTAATTGATTCTTTTTGTTGAGTAGAGAATTGGGATGCTTCAGTGATTTGACATACTCCTGTAGGTTCATCAGGACCATTGTTGTTCTTAACTGCCCTCAGTTGACCCTGACTCATGGCAACCCTGAGAGAGAGATATCTCGAAGATCCCATATCCTCCTCAATTTCTGCTTAGATCCTCCAAATCTTTGCCCATGGCCTAGATTGAGTCTAGCCATCTGGCGTGTGGTCGTCCTTGCTTTCTCCTACCCTCTACCTTTCTGAGCATTATTGTTGTTTCTAGTAATCTGTGCCTTCTCATGATGTGGCCAAAGTCTGATAGCCTCAATTTGATCATCTTGGCTTCCAGGGAGATTTCTGGCTCGATCTGTTAAAGGACCAATTTTTTGCTTTTTTGGGTGTCAGCGGTATCCTAAACACTCTTCTCCAGCACCAAATCTGAAATTAGTTGATTTTCTTTCTGTTTGCTTTTTTTACTGTCTGGCTCTTAAATCCATACATGATGATGGGGAATACAGTGGCTTGTACGATTCTAACTTTAGGACTCAGTTGTATATCTTTACTCTTTATCTTGCCTAGTTGTTTCATAGCTGCCCTTGCCACCATTCCTAGTCATCTTTTGATTTCTTGACTTCAGTCACCATTCTGATCAAGTGTTTGATCCCAGATACGGGGAACCCTTTAACTAGTTTGATTTCCTCATTGTTTAGGCTGAATGTGGTCATTATTTTTGTTCTCTTTGTTCAGCATGAAGCCTGCCTTTGCACTTTCATCTTTGACCTTTATTAGTAATTGTTCCAAGTCTGTGATGTCTTCCGCTAGTATGATTGTGTCATCCACGTATCCTAATTTGTTGATGTTACTTCCTCCTGTCACCACTCCTCCTTCTTCTGAATCTAACTTTGTTTTTCCTGTGATGTTTTCTGCATACTGTACATGTTGAACAAATGGGGTGTCAGAATGAAGCCTTGCCTGGCCCCTTTGACAATTGGGAACCAATCTATTTCTCTGAATTCTGTTTTGACAGTACAGTAGTACAGTATTGTGACTTTCAAATGTAGTGACACTCCCACATCTTCGAGAGCATTACGGGACCATTACATGTTGCAGACACAACATTGGAAAGCTAAGAAAGTTTGCTGTGGCTTAAGATGGATCCTAGCAGAAAGCATGGGGGTGGGGGCTTGAACAGGGTAGACATCTTAAAGTTGTAGGACAAGATTTCATGGGCTACAGTGCAAGCTTGTGTAGAACTGGTTAATTTTAAAGGCACCAAATGACTCCCTGTTGTTTTGGTTGCAATAGACAAAATGGCTGCCTTTTTGAAAATTGCTTTTTCTTAGGAACTAGTTACAGGTACATCGAGTTGATATAAAAGGGAGTTCTTATTGTTTTAGACCCACTCCAGTTGGAACTAGTGGTTGAATTCACCTCAAAGAGTCTTGTGTACTAAAAAGAAATGTTAGAGTACAGCCAGTGTATTATGGCATAAAGTTTCATAGCTCTAATGAGCTGAGTATTATGTGTAGAGAAAAACCTTCATACCAATACATTAAAAATACTTTGGGGAATTAGTATTGTTCTGTATAGCAGATGTAGAAAAGAAGTATCCCTGAATGCAAGGCCTGTGTACACAGGAATGCACATACAGATCTGCCTTCTGCACTAAGATGAGGTAGTTGCTGTTTGATGACGGTCCTTGTGTTAATGCTTCTGCTACCATATCTCTATAAAGTCTGGATTGGCAGGTATTGGATAAATCTTTTTCCAATAGATGGAGAAGGAAACTAATTAAGAAGGTCTTGGGGAAAGGGAGCCTTTCTGTGTGGTCAAGAGGAAGATATCAAGAGAGATTCCCAGAGGCAAGTCTTGTCTCTCTTGCAGCCTCCACTGATATTTCTATAGTTTTGAAAAGTTATATCAGGGGCATGGTAAATGCACAGGAACAGGGATTACAGAAAGACCCCTTTCCCCTTTGCATTCAGGAATTGATTCAGATTCACTGCACAGCCATTGCTGCTGATGCCTGCTTATGCTCTAAATCTTCTTTTGTACTCTAATTGTCAGGATCAGAAATGAGAGCAATGAAATACCAGCACATTCCTGCCAAGTAAGCATGCAGAGAAGAACATATAAAATCTAACAGCTGTTTACAAATTATAATGATAGATAATATAAATAAAAATAATACCTCATCAGAGATGTGTGATTCAGCTTCTATTCTCCACATTCCCCTGCCTAAAGAGTTTGCAATATTGTGTCATGAATGTCATTGAGAGAAGTCAATATTTCATATACTCAAGTCATATTTCATATGGCTTTACACTCCCCCCCCCCCCCGTTGTTACTTGGGGCAGTTGTTGTTACTTGGGGCAGTGGGAAGGGCTACTGGGGGCAGGGCTAAAAGGCCGCACTCACCCCTTCTCCCACCTCATGGCAGTGGCTTCCTCATGAGAAGACTGCTGCAGAAAGGAATCGGAGCTGGGTAGGCTTGGCGATCTCCTATGCCACGGCGGCAGCGGCCTCCTTGTGAGGATACCACTGCTTCTGCCATGGGGAAGCAGGGCTGGGCACACTTG
The DNA here is from genome assembly GCA_034509955.1 of Urosaurus nigricauda. NCBI lineage: Eukaryota > Metazoa > Chordata > Lepidosauria > Squamata > Phrynosomatidae > Urosaurus > Urosaurus nigricauda. Next base: position 45,152,501 of record JAOEGL010000002.1, on the reverse strand, counting down.
CTCTTTCCCCTGTCTCCAGGTGGGAGGTACACCTGATCCGGTGTCATTCCTCTTCTGGGGTGTCACCTGGTCCAAGCCATACCACTGCATCCCCTAATGATGGCATTGTTCATACTTAGTTTAAGTTTATTCAGTATAATAAACTTACCTTATTAGGATGCTTGAGCTTATTTTCTTTTTTCCATTTTAGGTGTAAAATCTTTGACTCAGGCAGCCCAGAGCATCCACTATGTCTTCCAGGCCTTTTGAAAGTCCTCCACCCTATCGACCAGATGAATTGTAAATATATATTTTTCTGTTCTTGCCAGCTCAAATTATTTCAGATAAGTAGTGTACACTGTTGAAGATATGAATTCTGGCAGCTCCTAACATTAATTGTGTAACATTAATTGTGTAAACTGTAGGCACACTTATTGTTATGCTAAATAATCTCTAAATCACTTATTCGTTTCAAAGGCAAGAGTGTGCAATATCATAAACATAAGGCAGATATATTTTAAATTTTGTTCTGTGTATGGAGTGACGGATTTGTCTATAAGATTAAAGGGCATATATAAACAGATTGGGATTGGAAACCTGTAGCCCTTTAAATGATACTGGATAACAACTCCTATCATCCTCAATCATAGAGCTGATGGGAGATAGGATCCAACAGCATCTGAAAGGCTATGTGTTTCTCATCCTTGGTGTAAATTAACTTGCATTATACCCTGTATTGTTTCATCTGCAAGTTGTTGCTACTACTTTAACCCACTCTGTGTAGACAGTGAATGCAAAGTGATTGCAACTATATGATGGAAGGAAGAACGGGAAAACACATCAGCTTAACAAGCTGGTGCATGCATTTGCCTTTCACAGCAAACTGAAATCTTAGTGAAAGAGTCCACAGATAAATATGTACATCTGGTCATAAATGGAGGTAAACTGAGCAGAAAGGTGACTTTAAAACAACAACAACATTTTAATCCTACTTCATCCATACAAATGAAATTGTTTTTAACAACTCTGTGTAAGACATGGCTTACTGTATATTAGAAAGCTGCTGGGCTGGAAAAAAAGTGTTGTTTGGTACGTGTGGAACTGTTAGCTATTGTCTGTTGCTGTTGTGACTGTTCAGCGGGAACAAATTCTGTTTTTAAGTCCATTAGATTTATTTCTAAATAACATACTTAGACTCAAGGCATTCCTGTGTCTCATTGTAATGACAGAGCTGCTAATCTTCACTGTTTGGCATATTACGTTATGGCCAGTGAAGATTAGCAGCCTGGTCATTATATTGCAGCATCTTGTCTTCTCGTGTAAAAACTTGTATGCTTTCTAACAAGGAGTTGCTTACTGAGTAGCCAAACAATTAACAATATTTTGCTCAGTTTTCCAAGTGCCTAAGCTCACAGTTTCACCTGAGGTGCATATAAGGTACAATGCATATAAAGTACACTGGTGTGTGTTTGTCTTGCACGTGGGTGTGCATGCATGCACGTGAGAAATTAACTTGACATTTCAGATTCTTATTGTTTATAAAGGGTTAATGGTTCCTAACAGGCATTGCTGCTTTATGTCTTCCTAGCAAACCTTCACACTATGCTCCAAGCAATAATACATATGGTGGCGAATTCCATTCTCAGCCAATGTTCTCTCAGCCTGCATATTCCTACTATCCTGAAGATGAAGTGCAAGAGTTCTACAAATGGACTTCCCCTCCAGGAATAATCAAGATCATGGCAGTTCTCATTATAGTGATGTGCATTGGCATCTTTGCTTGTGTTGCTTCCACATTGCCTTGGGATATGGACTTCTATGGAGGTCTGGGAACTGGTATGGGATACCCTGGCTATGGAAGCTATGGAGGCACAGGTTTTGGAAGCAATTATGCTGGTTACGGTGGCAGCAGTGGCTTTGGAAGTTATGGTGGTTATGGTGGTGCATATGGCATTGGAGGGAATTATATCGATCCTCGGGCAGCAAAAGGTTTCATACTTGCAATGTCCGCTTTTTGCTTTATTGCTGGATTGGTAGTTTTTGTAACTAGCATTACCAAGACGAGCATGTCTAGGACAAGGAAGTATTATCTCCTTGTGATAATAGGAAGTGCCATCTTGCTGTTCTTGGTGTTTATTGCTACGATAGTATATATATTGGCCGTCAACCCAACTGCACAAGCTTCTGGATCAGTGTTCTACAATCAGATTTATATGCTGTGCAGCCAGTTCTATACACCTACAACCACTGGACTCTATGTGAATCAGTACTTGTATCATTACTGCGTGGTAGAACCTCAGGAGGTATGTAAATTTAATAATATTTTAAATGCAAAATATTACCTGTATTTTAACTCTGAATCTAGTTAAAATCTAGTTCTTCATGATTTGAATTTGTTTGTGGCTTTCACTGGATGGCTGTTTGCCCTTTAATTGATTATACCACAGTGAATATGTTCTTCTGTTTTTCCCATGGTAAAATGAGGAAGATGGAAATGCTTTGGATCTTATCTGCCTATGTTATACAGTACTCCCAAGTAGAAACAGATGTGAGAACTCAGATTTAAAGTAAACAGAAGTTATTGTATAAAACCAGGATTCCAATATGTGGCATCAATCTACCTAAGTCAGACTGTATGTGTTTATGGACATTCAAGTTGCCTGTTAACTTATGGTGACCCCCATCAATTTCAGAGGGATTTCTTAAGCAAGGAATCCACATAGGTGGCTTCACCAGTTCCTTCCTCTGTGATTTAGCTTACAGTGCATAGTATTTGTTTGCATTTGGCAGTTTCCAAGTCAAGTCAGATTACATCAATAAATTGTTGATGTAATAAAAATTGTCTACTCTGGTTAAAGCTCTCCTTCAGCCATTGAAACATTTGCTAGTTAACAGCTGACACCAACAAATACCATCCATTTAGTTGTTATATTCATAGACTTTCTTAGGGTACAGCTACATTGCAGAAATAATGCAATTTGACACCACTTTAGATGCTGTAGGACCTTTGGAATCCTGGGATTTGTAATTTCATACAGTCTCCAGCCTTCTCTGCCAAAGAATGCTGGCACCTTACAAAACTACAAATGTCACAGTTCTGTAGGATGGAACCATTTATGTTGAAGTGGTGTCAGACTGAATTATTTCTACGGTGTAGATGCTTCCTCAGTCTTTAATTGAATAACCTATGTTATCTGTCCAGGGAAGTGAGAACTGAATCTTGCTCAAAACCATTTTAATGTCTAGAGTTAGTGACTATCCTTATAGTCACTAATTCTAGAGCAATTATAAGGATAGTCACTACCTCTAGCCATTAAAATGGTTTTGAGCAAGATTAAATTCTCACTTCTTTAGAAAGGGACAAAACTGAATTTTAATGGTTAGCTATCCGGAGTTGTGGATCAATAATAGGATTTATAAAATCCTCTGAAAAAGTTGTAGAGATGCTAAATCTCTGGGAGCATATTTTGATGAATCCAGGAATGCATATTTTGATGAATTTCCCTTACTCAAGGGAGATATAGATCAAAGAAGCATGACATAATTATACTTAAATTGGATCCCCCCCCCCCCAAGATCGGTCCTAAACATGTTTACCAAACTGTGTGTTCCACTATGTTCAGTAAAGTCTTTGCTAAATGCTAAGGATTTCAACCTCAATTACTTTTCAGATGAATGCAGAATTCACCTGTTAAACGTTGACCTTTTGAAATAGTTCTGCAGAGGTGAATGTGTAATAAGTGACCCTATTTGTTTTATCTCCTGCCTTTTTTTGAGGCAGAATGGTGGTCTGAATATTAAAAAGACAGGCTTGAAAATTAAAAAACTCTAACCCAGCAAGCAAAAATATCAGAAGACATATTGTAGTTTATTTAAATGTTTAGGATTGGAAATCTAATATTTGGAAATTTGATTTCTGAATGTTCAAAATTTGAGTTTTTGTTTATACAGTGGGCCCTGGGTATCTGCTGGGGTTTGGTTCCAGGACCCCCTGTGGATACTAAAATTCGTAGATGCTCAAGTCCCATTAAGTACAATGGCATAGTAGAATGGTGTCCCATATATTAAAATGGCAATATCAAAGTTTGTTTTTAAGAATGTATGTATTTTTAAATATTTTCAAGCAGTGGATGCTTGAATCCATGGATGAAGAACCTATGGATATGGTGGGCTGACTGTATGTATATAAATATACACACAGAGAGAATGCATTCATTATAAGTTGTGGCTTTTGCCAATAAAACACATGCAAATGAACATTCCTACTCTTAAAATGAAGTGGCTCTAGGATGCCTTTTTAAAAAAGCCTCATGGCTAATTGAACCAAGGATTATACAAAAATGGTCCTTGTAATTAGGAAAACTCAACATGTCATGCTACCCTTTAAACAGTATTACTCTCTTAACTTTGCTAAAGCTTGAACTTCTGGAAATGGGTGTGAGACAGTTTGATGGATTAAAAAACCAGCTATGCATGAGAAACCTCCACCTTTTTAAAAATGTTGGCTTGTTTTGTTCACCCTTGATCATTAATGTGCTAAGCTTTAACAATCCTGTGAGAAAGGCTATTATTTTTAGTATTGTTTGTCTACCATTAGCAGTTAGAGTAATTTAAAGGAGTAGACTTCATATTTAAACCTATTCTGTGGGCTTTAAAATGCAATAAAACAATAGTGTATTTATGTGTTTCTTTTCTAGGCAATTGCCATTGTCTTAGGCTTCCTGATTGTTGTAGCTTTTGCTATAATAATATTTTTTGCTGTCAAGACCCGAAGTAAAATTAATTACTACGGTAAACAGAATATCCTGTGGGATAATATAAAAAGCTACGATGAGGCTCCCAATGTGGAAGAATGGGTAAGTTAGTTGTTTTCATGTTTGTTTTGGAACCTTAAATAATTGTAGTGATTGTGGGTATTTAAAGTCAGTAGAGCACAGGGGTGTTGTTATCTTTTGTGGTGATAATAATTTAAGCCATCTATTAAACATGGTTTGTTGAAGCAGTGTGCTTTAAGCTTAATTCATGATAATGAGGCTAAGGCAGCCATATATTTTCCTCCCTACATTGTGGTACACTTGAACAGATTAGTGTAGAAGCATGTAAAATTGTAGTTCAGTCTCAAAATGAGTAAGAAACATGGGTCATTAACCATGAATAAAGTACTCTCTGGGTAAAGTATCCCAGACTTTATATGGATTAGTCAGGCAAACTGGCCCCTAGATGATGGTGCTGACTGCAAAATCTAAAAGTCTCATTGATAGTTCCTTCTTGCCAGTCTATCCCATTGTTGTGAGACAGCAACATCTGATATAAGATATAGACGCTGTGAATATAAAGTTGAGCATTTACAGTATCTAACATTAAATGTACCTATTACTTTTGTGCGTGAGGGCACTATGCACTCTGATATTTTATGACTTCCATGTGACACTGGATTGCTTTGACTTTTATCAGAGGGTTAGTGTAAAGAGACTGATTATTTCATACGGTGCTTCAAATGATATGAGGTAAATGTTTCGGTGAGACAGTTTCGGGGCGTGTTCTTTGCTGGCTAATGAACTTGTTTACTCATGTTTCAGTCTGACAGGGCAGGACTGAATAAGTCTCAAACAGCAGATCCCAGGGAATAACTATACCTGGGCCTTTTTGTGTTCCAAGCAGAAGATTGTAGCTAAGTGCTGATATTTGAGCTGGCCTTACTGAAGATATGTATTTCTATCTGGAGAAAAATCTCTGCTCTTTAATGCCAGGAGAGTTCTTTTAAAAACTGTCATGTTGCTTTCTTACTGTTAAATTTTTGCTGTCCCTGGCATGATGGCTGTGAGGCTAAAAATTGTGGTCCCATATATCTGTAGGGCACTAGGTTTGGACAGACTCTTGAGGTACTCTCAGATGTACCAAGTAAATACCAAGTAAATTCAGGCTCACGCTATTAATGGCATTGATTCATACAATACACTTGGCTTTAGGACAAGATCTTCTTTAATCTCTAGAATATGTGTCATGTGGAAGTAAGCCTGTAATCTTTGGTGTGACTTTGTTTATGTCTCCACAGACCTAAATTTTAGCATTAGGTCTAAAGCCAGATGTTCAGGAAAGTGACCCCTTTACTGTTGCTTCCAACGTCCCTTCTTTTTTACTATAGCCTGTGCAGTGACCCCACCATTACTAGGTCAGATTTGTAATGCCAAGCTATGATTTAACATTGCATGACCAAGCTTCAGCTCTGTATGCTTTCTTCTCTTACTTCCTCCTAGCCTTCCTTGCATGCTTTCTTTAATGAGTTGTACTTCCCAGTCTGAGAGCAACCACAGTTTGGTGCTGCATATTTTCATATTTAACAGCAAATTATGGTTTGCTGTAAACTGGAAGTGTAATTAATCAAAATGCATATGAAGAAGAAAAGTGCACATAACTTAGAGTTGATGTCTTTCTTTTTGCTAACATACAGTCAACCCTTAAACTAAATGGCATCTGCTGAAAGATTTTCACAGTTACTGTGTGTCATTTTTCCAACAAATGACATCTCCGCATACATGTCCTTGAAATCACTGAACATGTTGCATTGGCAAATTTTGGTTTGCTGCTAATAAGACGCGCAACAGGTGGCTGCAGCAGCCAATCACAATTCCTGATGAAGGGTACATGCATGTATATAAGAGGTGGCATTCATATTTCATAGGTTTAAGTATGTCTATTAGAATGAATGGTGAACCACTGAACTTCTGCACCTTCACGTTCTGTTTCAATCTTTTTAGAACAGAGGTCATATAGTTTTCAGTTATGCAGACAACTTGCTCATTTAACTCCCTGTTGAGGGAAATAGTTCTGTTTATACCCACATTTCATTTGCATGTTGCAATTCCTTAGGGTTGCCATAACTTGGAAACGACATGAAGGCACACAACAACAAATTTCTTCTTTGCCACATTCAGTGCCGTAAGATTTCTGCTCTTGGCTAAGATGCAAATGTTGTGGACACTGATATGCTTGTAATTTGCAAGATTGATATAGGTAATGGGGATTTTGCAGGTCTCTGCTAAAAAGAAACCCAATGCTTGTTTTCTTTTAGTACGCTCTTGCTCAACGAACAAGCTAAATTGCTTGAAAGTTCCCTGAAAGTCACTAGGACTATATTTCTGCCAGTACAGTGCTTTGGATCCACTGGATAGTTTAATAATTTTTTAAAAATTAGTTTTAAAAAATAGGCTGCTGACTTTTGTATAGTACGTATGTGTGTATACATTTGAAGGAAATATAATCAGTGGAATCATGATAAACTAAAGTGTTGTTGTTGTGTGCCTTCAAGTCATTTCCAGCGTCTAGTTGGAACTAACAAGAGGATTCAAACCTTGGCATCCTACTCTTCTCTTTCCATTCCAAGAATGGAACTGTGCTTTCTGGACAAATATGAAGTTTCTGGGAATTTCCCATATCCCTGTTAGCTTCCTTAAGAAACCTGGTGCACACTTTTTCCACTGAGGAAGATATCCCTGCTCTGTAGTTTGTGGATAGGAGAATGATGAAGACTGTATGAGAGCTCCCCACTATGATTGACAAAATAATGCATGTTGGCATTAAGCAAACTTAGTGGCTTAATATGGTACAATAATGTTTTTTCTCACTCAGTTTGACCAGTACTACTCTATCATCCTATATTAGAATCTATGATATACTGACTATCATTGTTACTGACTGTAATGTCATTGTGGATTTTAGGTTGGGATTATAATGTTAGGGTGTCTCTGGTATTACTTTGAGAGTAGATTTCGGAAGGTGGTGCATTGGTCCCACAAATAACTTGTCTCCCTTGCTGTTTAACAATATGTGTAACCATAGGGCAGGGTAAGTTGCTTTGTCTGCTTCAGCAGTTTTTCATGTCAAGGAGGTTCTGAAAATGGTCTTGGGTGGAGGTTAAATCAACATGAATCAATCATCCTGTAGCACCTTTACACTAACAAATTTGTTATAGCATGAGCTTTTGTGAACTATGGCCAATTGTATCAGAATGTTGTTTGACAAACCATATGAGGCTAAATTACTCTTTGGACAGAAAGCCTGTTAATCTAGTAACAGGAATTAGCCTGTTTTGTAAGAGTCTGCACTCTACTTGAAAGATCAGGCTTGAATTTTAAAGGTGCCCCTGAATTCATAGATGTCAGAAGTTGACAAAATATCTTTTAACAAGTTTAGGCTAGTTGAGCGCATTTTCTCAGAGCTCAGAAATAAGACTTAAAAAATTAGGATAATCTTATTTTTAAAGGATTTTATAAATAACAAGGGGAAATAACTTCAGATTTTGTTGTTTATCCTTTATCAGCCCTTTATCAGTTAGTGCGAATGACAACAAATTAATATAGACTTTATATGATTAAAGAAATGAAATAAATTTAGCTCTTTTTTTAAAAAAAAAAATAACTTTCTAGGGCCTGTGTTTTCTGACGAAGGTAGATATAGCCATGGTCACAAATGCCTTAATTGAATCAAATCCAGTTTATTGATAAATGCTAGGCTGCTTTTGAGAAGTGAACAGAAAATCTAGCAGATTAAAAATGTAACATTTAACCATTCGGAGCTCTTCCATTTTCATATCAACTGTGCCTGGACAGAATCCAAGAGCTGATTATCAGCATAAATACCTCCTCATTCAGTAATTCTCAGGCCCTATTGACAGGAACATGAGAAAGGCTATATCTGATAGTGATGCCTAGAAAGTGGAATTTCCTGCCCAGAGTGATCCACACCTTGGAGAGCTGACCACTTACTCTTGGGAATAAACTGTCCCATGGAGGTTCTGTATTATCCCCCACCCCTTTGGCAAGCTCCTGCCCTTTGGTTGGGAGGGTGGGGGTGGGAGAGAAACATCTCTGCTGTTACCTTTGTTCAGAGATAACATGGGACCCCCCCCCCCAGTGCCCTGCTTTGCGTCCTACTTAGGAGGAAGAGTGGTGGCCAAAGACAGCAGTTCTCAACTGGTGTTTGCTGTGAGTAGTTGAATCCTGCTTCTAGTACTGTGGCATGGGAAACACGACTAATAAGACATGCTATGACTATAGACAGTTGTGCCATTTGGCAACTCCTTATTAAAATGCAAAGCTTCTGGAGAATTGTGACCAAAAGTTATTTGACATAGTAGTGCCCCATGGAATAAATGGGAGAATGTAAAAAAATTAACAATCATTGCCTCTTTTTCCTTTGGAAAAGGCTTTTGTGAATGCCCAGGTAAAGCCTGAAAAACCAGTTAAGCTGCTCTCTCCCCTTTTCCCTGTCTAAAGGAAATCCTGAGCTGAAGACACACAGATATGAAGCTGACTTTCAGGACTATAATGCTGAGGTTTAGATGCAATCATAGAATAAAACAGACTTTTATGAAGTTCGTTATACTAGGTTCTTGGATGGTGCACCACCATAAAAAAATAATGGCATGTGGAAGAAAAAGCCATTTCATCTTTATTAGTGCTATTTCCCCTTTCTTCCTCCATGTCCCTCATTGACAAGCAAATTTATTTTCTTCACAAAAAGAATACTGGTCATATAGAGATCAACAATAATCTTTCTTTATAACAATTAAGAGGAGTGGGCAATTACGATGGGTCATGGATCACATTGGTCCAAATCTACCAAGGGCTGCACTTCTACCACCAAATTTTCAGCTAAAAAAAAATAAAAATCAGCATCTGACCTTTATTAGCAATATTTTCTCTTTAGAATAGGACTCACATAATTGATTAAGATGCCCCTTAGAGAGCACTAATCTGCTCCTTAACCAAGTATGTGAGTCCTGTTTTAAAGGGAAAATGTGGTAAAGGTGCAGCACCTGGTGGATTTGGGTCAGTGTGACCTCTGACCCACCCTAGGTTCCAACTCCTCTTAACTGTTATAAAGAAAGATTATTGTTGAGGTCTATATGAACAGTACAGTGGGCCCTTGTTATCCACTGGGGTTTGGTTTCAGGACCCCCGTGGATAACAAAATCCATGAGTTCTCAAGTCCCATTAAGTACAATGGATTGTAAAATGGTGTTCCTTATATAAAATGGCAAAATCAAGGTTTGCTATTTGAAATTTATATGTTTTTAAAATATTTTCAAGCAGTGGATGCTTGAATCTGTGGATAAAAAAATCTGTGGATAAGGAGGGCCAACTGCATTCTTTTTTGTGCAGAAAACATTCTTTTTATGGTACATTCGACAGCAAAACAAGTTTCATGTTAGAGAAGCATGTGTGTTCTGTCACAGCCTTAAAATTTTATCCTCAGTATGATTGATACCTGTGCTGTGCAGATACTGCCTCACCCAGAAATGGGATTGACTGCATAGCAGGAGGTCACACCAGGATGGCTGTCTCCACCTCTGCAACATTACCTAGAATTCTGGCACCTTGGGACAAACATTCCTAAGTATGTGAACATGTTGCTCCTAGAAACTGTTCTGGCATGTTCTTGAGTATAGTATCCTGAGCTTTGCCCTCAGGTGTCCTGACTAGGGCAGAAGCTGCCTCATAATCTAATTTAGAAGTATCTTGATGTGACAGACGGTCTATTGTAGGCACTCAGTATATTGGGGCAAGTGAATGGCAGCTGTCTGTGGCAAGGACCAGAGCGTGGGAAATTACTTTTTAAGTTACTTATTTATTTATTTGCGATATTTATACTTCGCTCTTCAGCCCTAAAGGCTCTCAGAGCAGCTTACAATTATTATTATTTTTAATTAAATGGTTCCCTGCCCTCAGGCTTACAATCTAAAAAGACATGACACAAAAAGAGAAGGCCCTCGGAGGCCTGGGCTATGGCAGATGGCATGAAGGGAGGGCTCTTCATCTTTAGGTTAGCCCTAATGGAGTTGGGCCCTCCTTTTCACTCCCTCCCAGGCCAGATGGTGTCAGATGGCATGGAGGGAGGGTTGTTCTTCTTTATGCTCATTACAGTTGTTACAGTTGTTTGAACAGTACTCCATGGTTTCAGCTTGTTACAGTGTTTAATGGGTAAGATGTAAATGTTATGCAGTATACTACGTGCTACTTTTTTCTTGTTTTTATTTTTCTAAAACTTCAGCTTGGCATAAAACATGAATATTCCATTCCAAAAGTTTCTAAAAGTGCCTTATAAATGTAACGTTTAACATAACTAGAAAGTGCTACTGATTACACTCCAGCGCCACTAATGACACATCTGCTATGCCTTTTCCCCTCTTCCTATTTCTTGTGACAAAGAACTCATTACCAAAAAAAAAAAAAAAAAATCACTATGGGTGCTGCTTCTAATCTCCAGTTCAAAGATGGGTGGCTTGAAACCAGGATAGTCGGAAGCTCTGGCCTGTGTACCCAGGCTTTGAGTAGGTCAGCCATTCTAAATGCATGGCTTGCAACTCCATTCAGCACCATTATTATCATCATGATGGGCAGCAGTCCATCTGCCTACAAGTAAGCTCAAAGGACCAAAAACAATCTGCTCAGGGCCCCTAAATCCTGGGACTGAAAGCAGTAATTCAGGTAAGAGGGAAAGGCAACTGGATTTTACTTGAACAGGTTGTCTTGGTTGAAACTGGTGAGGGTATAAAGTTGAGCCTTCCCTGTGGAATGTGTTTCCCAGGGTGGGCCTCCTGGCTTTCCTAGCAATAGCTTTTTGTTGACAAGTAAAAATGTGTCTGTTCTTGAGAATATTTTCAACTAGCTGATTTTACCTGTAAGATAAGCTTGTTTAGATATTTTATTAATTAATTTATTTATGTCCTTTCTCCTAAAAACCCATAGTGGCTAAAAGACCACAAAACACAACATGCAAACACCATTAAAATCACAATTCTAAAATAGCAGACACATTATAAAACACATAAAATACAAAAAACAAAAATCAAGAGAGGACTTGATCTTGCCTGTGCACCAAAAGCTGAACAAATGTTTCAGCTGGAATCTAAACGGCAGTTCAGTGATTAGCCAGTTGTGTTGTGATGGCTGAGTTATTGCTGGTTTTCTGCCCAGTTCTAATGTAGTAATAATTTAGAGCAGTGCCAGTTGATTTTTAACCTTATTACCCACATACTCCTTCCACAAATAGAGACAGCATACCTCTGAATATGAGACCGACAGTGACTACCATCACTTATGGTTATAGCTCTGTAGTGTGGGAAACAGCCAGCTATTTCACATATTACAGTATGGCAGAGAATGTGACCAAAGTCTTGCACTGGTTCTTTTGTACATGTTGAATCAAGAAGGAAGTTTCCTGGTGTGGAACTCTTTTCTGGGTGTGTTACTGAAATTATCAGGTTTTATTACATCAATAAACACACAAGAGTTGCTACAGCTTGACTTAATTGAGCACTGAAGCATCATGATAAGGTCAAATCCTGGAGAACTCTGGATTATCATAAATGAGGCAACATGCTGTTGTTTTGAGTACACCTGCTGCAAGCAGCAGTAACTAGACTAACCATGGACCTTCCTCTGTGGCTTATCATGACCCTTTGAACCTTGCCCTCTGGCTTCTCCCTTGCTTGGGAAACCAGAAAAACTGTCCATAGTTTACTATTGCTTTCTGTGGTTTACCAGGGAATGGATTGGATGTTGCAGTAAATAAACCAATGTGGCTGGGGTGATCAGAAGTGATTGAGCTGGTATACAATACTTGCAAACCATGGGTAGGAAACGTGTAGTCTATGAGCAACACATAGCACCTGGGGGCCAGGCATATAGCCCCCCTGAAGCTTCCAGGCATCCACATATGTTTTAAAAAATCTGTGATAAAACAACAACACACCATTCAAACCACCACAAAATGTGGCAGTTTGGATGATGGCTAGCAGTCATGGATAGCTTTATCTCCACCTACAGTAATTCATCTAATCACCTTCAAAAGCTGTCTAAGTTGACTATCTTCACATCTATTGATAGCAAATTCCATAGTTTATTGGCTGGTGTTGACTTGTACTCTTACATGGACTTTTGAATCAGTTAACTTGGTACAAAGTATCGGCAATGGGAAAACTGACTAATTGTATCTTAGTGAAATTGCATATTACTAACCCTGTGGCAGGCTGATAGCAATTTTCCTGTTCATTAATTAAGTTGCGTAGCAAGAGGTCTACTGAAGAAGGTGTAGAAGATTAATGTTTTAATTTAATACCAGCAGGAAGGGCTCTTTTGATAACAGTTTGTGACATTGAAGAATCCAAAATCCCACCCATTAAAATGTGAAAAAATTATTCGGCTCTGAAATGATAATATGCTGTTCAATGTTATGCTTTTATCATTAATCTAACATGTATATGTTCTTGCAGGTGAAAAAAGTAAACGCAGAGCCAGGAGTACCAGTGCCAGTCACCGACTATCCTGACCGGGTTGGTAGTTCAGCAGGTTACTCTGTTTCTGATGCTCCTGCACATCGAGTCTATAATGACAATAGCTACAGAGCTACTCCGTAAGTACACTGTACCCATTTGTCTGATGGAACAGACACAATGCAACAGGAGGCCATTGTGAGATCACAGCTAAGCAGAGACTGCGGAAGGCTGTAATATTAGTTGCCTCCTTCCTCATTCCAGCGTTAGGGAGCATGAACTACACTTGCTTCATCAAGTCTTTCCATCACAATGGTATACCAAGCATGGTGTTGTGGGTGTGGTCTACCCGGGTGAAGCACTTCAGCTTTGCCTCTGCCTGAATATCCACTCCCCACTCACCATTTGACAGCAGGTGCTCAGCTCCAGATACCTCAGCAACCAGGACATGTTGCTAAACTGTTGTTGCTGTGTGCATGAGGCTAGAAGTGAGAGAGCTTGCATGAGTCTGGATTGCAGAGAGCTTGCAGCAGGAGTATGGTTCAACTCAGAATCTAACTCAAAGTTGATTCCTAAATTATGGTTTAACTTGATACCCTGATTAGTTCCAATTGTAGTTAAATGTTATGCTAGTGGCAGTGTTAATCATGGCTATGCCTGGGATGGGCTGAAGTACAGGATTCATGCTTCAAATGTGAAGAAGTAGAAGAAGGAACTATTATGCCTGTATATAGCCGAGCCAAGCAGATAGTAGACTCTGTTTTTAAAAATCACCTCTTAAATGTCACAGTTAATTACTTCTGTTTTTGTGATTTGCTAGTGCAAATTTCACTAGTTAAATATTTGATCAGAGATTTGAATAGCTGTTGTTGTTTTTTACTTATCCCAAAGTAAAGCATAGTTAATTATGAATGCTATGTACTATAGTGCACTTTCTAAGATGTGTAGATTTACTGATAAGCAAAGTGATAAGCATGTACAGAACATATGAACACTTTGAGAACAAACAAAGATGCCAAGCTTTTGAAAGTATGGTTTCCAGGTTCTTTTCATGTGGTATGTTCCTGGTATCTTAATAATAAGTATTTGTATAAGGATAACCTGTATTTGAATAATAGCTAATCAACATATTGATAACCTGGGAGGTGAACACAATACCTACAGTATAAACGTATGCATGACTACACAGAAGTAAGTCATACCGAGTTCTGTGGAATTTTTTCTCTCAGATAGTGTGTGTAAGATTGCAAACTTAGTGTATTGGGCATATTTTTCTTTAGCTGCATCAATTTGGCTAAGCACTTTACCTGTACTTTAATATTAATGGAAATATATGACAAAAGTGACAAGAATAGAAAGCATTAAGTTTCTTGAAATCTGAAGTTGGCTCTAAAATTGTGCTTGAGAATTTTAAAGAAAAGTGGGATGATAATCTATTTCCCCATGTTTTTTCCCTATACACATCTCCTTTAAATTTGAGATTTTGCTAATTTTCTCTCAAGTTGTAGAGAATAGAAGAATATTTGTAAGAACTCTTAAATGACAGCAATTTATGCTTCATGCATATATTTGAGAAATGTTTCCTTGCGCTGTTTCTTGAGTTTACTACTTGGAAAGACAGCTTGCCTTACCTATTTTTCCAGTGTTGCAGTTATTCACTGAGTATTTCTTACAATTGATGGCTTATTGTTTGTCTGTATCCTTGTAGTGCATTTTCATTGTATGAGTTCAAGAGTAGGTCTACAGAAGTGATGATCTGGAGGCATGTGAATTTTCTGTGGCTTGCCTTTTTATCTTTAGGACTTGGTTTTGAAAGACACTCATAACTGAACCTGTTAATTATGTTTATAAATAAAAAGAATGGAACAAGTGTACCATTTACATAAAATAGCACTGTAATGAATAGTTGTCAAAGTTGACAACCACCTATTTTAAAAGGTGTGGCATATGCTTCACTTCTTCATTGCAACATTTCTGTTCTCAAGAAAGAATGAGGACATTTTGCTCTAGTGAGGCTTTATTAAAGTTGCCAGGCCCTGTGCTGAATAAAATACCATTTACATAGAATAGGTATTCAGCTGAAAAAATTGACTACATTAACAGCACTTAGAAGGCATTTATTCCAGGTTAGGTCATCTTTGTTTCCACTGTTGAAAGTCCCTCAATCATCTAGGAATTTATCAGATTTCAGTTAAAGTAATAAATAATAAATCACCCCATGGATCCAAATGTATATTGTACTTGACATGATGGACATTTTAGAACTTCAGGCTTGTTCTCTAGCATTCAGATAAGTGGAGAGGGAATAATTCTTCAGTGAGGTTCATAGGATTCACTGCAGTGATGGGAGGAAGCTCCACACACATCCTCACAAACTTGGAGAGCAGGGGTGAAATTTGTTCTTTTGGGGCTGGATAGCCATGCACTCTCCATCCACCTTGGAGTGGAAGAGGGGAGAAGCCAGCTGTCTTTGAGCTCCCACAGACGTGCAGGACAGTGTCAAGTACTGTAGCTGTGAGCCTGTAACTCTTAGCTGAGAATCAAGCCTGCTGAATTCAACAAGATTGCCTTTTAACTGAGGAAGCAATTTAAAAGTTAAAAAGCAACACTGTTGTATTCAGTTGGGCTCTCAGATAGGTCTTACAGGATTGTAATAAAAATGGCAGAAACTTGGAGCCCATATTGGTTTTGGCCTGAAACTGACAAGCTAATGCCTTGCTTTATGTATGGATGTCCCTTGGGCAGTAGCTGGAAGGTCACCTGAATAAGTGAATATTATTCCAATTGAATGCAGGCATCTCATGCCTTTCAAACAGCTGTAGCTATTTGGGATTGTTTTAGGAGGGGCCAGACTAAATTTCATGAGAATATTTAATTTTAATTATGTGGCTGCCCTGAGAATTCTCATATTCCCTGGCCCAAAGGACCTACTTGAAAATGACATGAGAGAAAGGGGAAGAAAGTGGAGGTGTGGAGAATATGAAATCATTTCATTGGAATGTAATTAGACTCTGTTACAGTAGGATGTGGATACTGGGATTAGTGCCAATGAGAAAGACAGCAATAATTGATAGTCTTTAGCCACCTTCACTTGTATCTGCACTTCAATGTATTAGATTCTTGAAGTGAATCTCTCATTAAAGCCTTGTGAGTAAAATTTATCAAAATTTTGGAAGCAGAAGCCTAGCATTTTCCATTCTGACTGTTAATTCATTGTCTGTTTCAGTCTTTTAAATGGTAAATGCTTTCAAACCCTCCTTTTGTTCATGTGCAAAAAATTAAATTAAAAATCACAGTGTTGGGTTGTTTGCATTTCCATTTATTCTTTAAGTTACCAAAGCTGATGAGTCCATTAGCTGAGGCAGAGTTGTAGGGTGCCATCCTGTTAGTGACATATGGACATTTATGTTGGGCTTATTGTCTTTACACTGTCTCTGTATTAATATATATTGTTGATGCTTTGGCCTGAAATCTCAAATGTATCTTGTTGTTTAATTTTGTAATAGGATGCCAGAGGCTACTGTTCCCTTAAAGCAGTCTCAGTATGGCAACACCAGCAACACCAGCAATTACAATGGATCAACTAAGGATCAAACGCAAAAAAGAAAAGCAGGAAAACCTAAAAGGACCAGTACAGATAACTATGATGGAGATTATACCACTGGAGGTGAATCTTGTGATGAGCTAGAAGAGGACTGGGACAGGTATAGATAGCTCCATAAGCCTGGGCAATGGTATTGGCATAGCATTTACATTGCAATGTTAGAGCAAAGGGAACTTGTAGCACCTTTGGAACTAATTGAGGGAAAGAGGGTTATAGCATATGTCTGCATAGACTGAGGTCCAAAACACACTGCAGAAATAATCCAGTCTGAAACTGCTTTAATTGCCCTGGCTCAATGCTTGGGAATCCTGAGAACTGTAGTTTTATGAGACGTTCAGCCTTCTTTGTCAGATAGCTCTGGTGCCACAATAAACTAGAGTTCCCAGGATTCTCTAGCACTGAGCCAAACTGGATAATTTCTGCAGTGTATTTTGGACCTGAGTCTACTTCATCAGATGCATGGAGTAACGACTTTATAGAACATCTTCCCACAGGAGGCAAATGTAGTCCCTTGTCCATTTTCCATTTGCCAACAATCAAATACCTTTTTATTTATAGAAGCTTTTGGCTGTTAACAGAAAGGTCTTCTAATGGGTTTGTGCTGTACTTTTATGCTCACTGTTTGTTTTAAGTGTCTGTAAATTATTTTAAATAGGTGCTCTTTTTAATAGGATGCGTTGTGTAATGGTGTTTAAACTTGTTTTTCTACTATTCTGATTGATTTTTAGCTGTATTTTGTTTAATCTATATGGTAAACTGAGTTTGATCACATGTCAGAAGGAAAAGCAGGATATTAAGCAAGCAAACAATTACAAATAAAATAACTTCCATAACATAACTTGCTATAGGTCGTGATATCTAGAGCTGATGGCAGTTACAGACACCTCAGCTTTACATTGTTAGTGGAATAAACAAAGGCTGGAGATCTGCACCTGAAGTGGATGCTGTCCACTTCTTAGTGAAAGTTAGCATTTTAATTGGGAAATTAGGTGCAATATCTTTCCTCTGAGTGAGAGAAGCATCACTGTTTCTCTGTTTGAGTTTGAGTAGATATATTTTACATGGTTTTTATTGTGTATGATAAGGTAAGTTTATTGCATGTTGGTGAGAGAAAAATCAATTGGTGTAGCTGCTGCACTACTTGCATATTTGGTATAAACCTAAAAAAAAAAAATGTGTGTGGAGGTAGAAGAGGGAGGTGAAGAAAATTTTATATATGTATGAAAGTACAGCTTCTGGGAATTTGCAAAACAACTGGCTTCCTGACAGTAAGGACTGTTCGACAGTGGAACACACTCCCTTGGAGTGTAATGGAGTCTCCGTCCTTAGAGGTCTTTAAGCAGAGGCTAGATGGCCATCTGTCAGGGATGCTTTGATTGGGAGTTCCTGCATGGCAGAGGGTTGTACTGGATGGCCTTTGTGGTCTCTTCCAACTCTATGATTCTATGGCTTCTCTCGGGACCCTACCTGTATGCTTATTCACGTGGTCTATGGATGCTTCAAGAGCTTGCCATAAGAATATACCATAGATAGCAGAAATGTTTCTCATTTCAGTGATAAAGAGAGTTTAAAAAAACCTCAATAGATCAGGGGTTCCCAGCTTTTTGGATTTCATTCAATTTTTATTTTTTTCATTTTCCTGGAGTGGCCACAGAGCACCTGGAAATGCAGGCAGAGCCTTAAGGGCTCCCCGGAGCTCAGGTTGGGAACTGCTGCAATAGGTTAATGCTTAAGTGAATGGATAAAAGAGACAAATGGAGAAGATAGTTGGACTGCACACTAATCACAGCTCCTAAAACAAAGCTGTGTCTTCTTTAACAACATTTATGAAATCTGCAACTTCTTAAACTGGCCCTTAACATAACTTTTAGACTCCAAACGTCTAGTATCCAGTGAATAATATTCAAGAAGTACAAACAGAATGCACTTCAGCTACTCTTTACATAAGCTGAAAGTGAAACTCAGTTAAGCAAGTTATGTGTAGCTATGGCAACTTGATTCTGTCTGCTAAGCTGCTGAACTTCTCATGAACCTCACATTGCTTTTAAAGCAAACAGTGACAACTTCCATACTTATGTCCACTTCCCTTATGAAAAACACAACACATGTGTTTTGTGGGGGTGGGATGCACATGCTCACCTTTGATTTCTTTATGACCAATCATACAAGGAGAAAAGATGAAGTCCCTTATCTGGAATTCCGAAATACAAAATATTCCAAAAAAACCAGTAACACTTTGTTTTTTTATGATTTGTTTCATGCACACACTTTGTTTCATGCACAAAATTATTAAGAGTATTGTATAAAACTACCTTCAGGCCATGTGTATAAGATTTATATGAAACATAAATGAATTTTGTATTTAGACTTGGGTCCCAGTGATATCTCATTATGCATATATATGCAAGCATAGGTATTCAAAAATCCAAAACACCTCTGGTCCCAAGCAATACAGATAAGGGAGACTCAAGCTGTACTAGCGTTCACTTGCAATTCATGCTATAATGTATATAGGAGTGAATCCTGAATGGAAAGTATTGCTGTTCTTCAGAAATAACTGTCAGCGTGAAATATGTCCCCAGAGATAACTGTCTCCTAAAGTGGTTCAAAATGATGCTTATTTTTCCCATTGAGTGGATATATTTTTAATTTTGAATAGTTAAGATCTACTGCTTCTTTTCTGTTCAAAAATGTAGAATCATATTTATTTACTGTTGCATAAGATTTGTTTAAAGAGTACAACTGAAAGGTTAATTTGGTTTCCAACTGAATTAGATATTCTTTCCCTATAGGCAGTGATAGGTTTGTTTTTTAAAATATTTTTTATTAAATTTTTCCATAATAAAACACATCTTGTTACAATACATAATACTAAACTTCTGTTTAAATTTACATATTTACAATATTGTTCCTTCCTTTTATCAATTCTGTAAATTTCTCATCAATACATTGTTACTTTCTATTATCATTACATTTTTAAAATTATTTATCACATGTATATTTCTGGTACATATATTGAAAAAGCCATTTCATTCTTCTTTTCAACCTTAATAAAGCCCTTCCTAATTTATTTTTATTCTACATGTTGCTACCTGTTGGAAACTGTGGATAAATTATCTGATTATCTTAATGAAGAGAAAGGAGCATATAGTAGTATAATTTTAAATTAATTTTTTAAATCAAAAAAGATAGCAGTGTTGTTTTAAAGGTTGGCTTCCCTGCAGTTGAGTAAGCTGCTCTCTTTACACTGAAATGACATTTTAAATCACTCTTCACCCAGAGAATATCCACCAGTATCATCAGACCAACAAAGGCAAACATACAAGCGAGACTTCGATGCAGGACTACAAGAATACAAGCGTTTACAAGCAGAGCTGGATGAGATTAGCAAGGAACTCTCTCGTCTTGATAAAGAACTGGATAACTATGTTGAAGACAGTGAGGAATATAGGGTAATTTTATTGTTTTAAAGATTCTGCATAGACATAAGTGCCACCTTATCACATACAAGGAAATGGACCACTCAGTATAACCATCAGTTGGCTGTGTGGTTGATTTGATGCTTAAAAGGAATATCTTTTTTTAAAAAATATTCTTTTAGGAGACTATCACATGGAGGCTTACCATTCTTAAAACGTGGCTAGATTGTCCCTAAAACGCGAGGGTGTGATCACCAGTCGAGCTTATCCCCTGTGATGAAATCGTCATGGAGGTGTCCTGTCATTAAAGAGTTCATGGACCCGCCATTTCTCTGCATAACTGGAACTTCCGTTAAGTAGAAAAATGGCAGCTCCGTGGATGACGGGACTCTTCCATGACAATTTAATCACTGGGGACAAAGACAACTGGTGATCACACACTTGCGCTTTAGGGACGATCTAGCCACTTTTTGAGCCTTTGTATGACAATCTCCTTAGAGATGGAAACAGCACACTGAACAGCTTTTTAGGATGGAAATAACAACTTTTTTAAAGAAATCACCATTGTGATGCTGATGATACTTACAATATAAAATCTGGCAGAAATCGCCCACCCTTGTTTCTCAATCTTTGTTCCTCCAGATGTTTGGACTTCAGCTGCCAGAATTCTTTATCATTGGCCCAGCTGACTGGGGCTTCTGGGAGCTGAAGTTCACTTTAGAGAAAGTTAAATCATCAGAGGAACTTTCTAACTAATTCTGCCAGCATGCACCAGATACTATGGTAATTAGCAACATGGAAAATGTTCAGTTATGTTTATCTCTGCTCAGGAAGTTCTATGTGTCTTGTTGGCTTCTCTTCTGAATAATCTGTGAGAAAGTAATTACAGTCTTATTTGTTTTTGAGCCAGCTTTTCAAAGTCAAGAAAGATGGAAAACTTTCTGGCCCCTTTTGTTCAGTCCCTCCTTACTGTGGCTCTCATGCCTCACTGCAATTATTCCTGGCTTTCTTTCAGCTGTTGGATTTCTAATCCCTTTCTCTTGTTCCTTTTGCAAAGCAGCAAATTTGTAACAGAAAATGCCAGACTATTAGTTCATCTAGCCTAGTAAAATCATTTTAGTTGGGGGGGGGGGGGGGGGGCGCTGGAACAAAGGACACTTGTCTTATCTTGAGTCAGAACAAATGACTATCAAGCTCAACATTGTTTACCTTCGTGGTACTTTCGGTTTCAGACAGATCACTTTTTTGGGCTGCTGGAGGTAATAGAGATTGACCCCAGGATTTTATGTGTGCAGAGGGTGTTCTGTACTACAGAGCTATGC
The DNA here is from genome assembly GCA_034509955.1 of Urosaurus nigricauda. Taxonomy (NCBI): domain Eukaryota; kingdom Metazoa; phylum Chordata; class Lepidosauria; order Squamata; family Phrynosomatidae; genus Urosaurus; species Urosaurus nigricauda. Next base: position 45,130,901 of record JAOEGL010000002.1, on the reverse strand, counting down.
GGTAGGCATGTTGTAGGCTAGATGTACCAGTGTCTAACCCAACACACCCAAATAGTTTGTGATCTATAATCCATACCTGTAAGGAATCAATGTTTCTTTTAGATTGGGGTTATCTCTGTCCCTTGATCCCACACTGGACCTTCCCAGATTTGGGGGTCTGAAAACAAATAATCACATTTATCATGGATTGTGGTGATTTCTATAGGTCTGTATAGGCCTTTTTTCAAAAAAGGAAACAATTCAATATTTTTTAGGCCCGTGTGGACTTAAGAAATGTTATTCCTCCCAGTTCAGTCAAATGGCTAGTAAGCTCACAATTTTTAGGTCTACACAGACATTTTTCAGAAGTCAAAGTGACCATATGGTCAATTCCTGATTTGGAAATATTCATATATTACATCAAGTGGAGGAAGGCTCAGTGTCCGCACATAGATGTAAAGGGGAGGGTTTCCAAGGGTTAAAAGTCTGAGTTACACTGGAATAGTCAATAGCATCCTCAGAGGTGTAGGGAGCAGTAGTGGCCATTTGGGTAGAGGACCTACAAATTGGAGGGGCACGAGGGGGACTCTCGGCATGGAGAGTGTACATGGCCCATGTTTTCTCCACAAGCTGCTCTTGCCCATCAAAGTACTACACAGTTTTAATAATTAAGCCTGCTTTTATTCTGTTTTCCCTCTGGGGTAATGCTCGTTGCCTAATTTTAAACATTTTTTTCTTGTAGGCTGCTGCTGATGAATACAACAGGTTGAAGGATATAAAAGCGGTACGTAGTTTGATTATAACTTAAGAAAACATGTTACTTGTTTTTCAGTGGAATAAGTGTAACTAATCTTGAAACACACACAGCTTGATTCTTCCCAGTCTCTGAGGTCTTTTTCCTTCCTTTCTAACCTCCCCAATTTCTCCCAGTTTGCCTTCTTTATTTAAGAGTTTATTCTGGCTTAGAGGGAACAGGGAATGCAGAAGAAACCCCAAACACTGCTCTGACTGCATAGGTAGTGTGAGACAATTGCCTCTGCCATCTATGTTCAGCTGAGTTAGGGAGTGTCGGCGGGGTGGGTGGGTTAATGGAGCAGATTTGTGCTCCAAATAGATGGTTTGGGTATCTGGCAAGCACAGACCCAAAGCCTTCTTCCGTCTTTCCTCCATTTTTAAGCAGTTGGGATGCCAGGGACTTGCTTTAATATCCCCCCCCCCCAACACACACACTCAAGATTTATACAGGTTGAGTCTCCTTTATCTGAAATTCCAACATGCTCTAAAATCTGTAACTTTGTGAGCGCTGCCATAACAGCGCAGGAGCAGAGGCAGGCAGGGAGGGAGGTGGTGTGGCCAAGTTTACAGCCAAACTTTGCACAAGTGGCAGCCGTGGTGGATGCTGCTGTTGGTGCTCCACCCAGCCAAAATGAGGTCTAGAGTGGGAGGTGGCAACTGTGGTTGCTGGTGATCATGTCCAGCCTTGGCCTGCAAGAGAGCCCCATGGCAAAATGTAGCCCCCCTCTCCTCTTCCTGCTGCTTTCACTGCACGACCCAGTATCCCAGTCAGACAGCAGCACTAGGGTTCATCTCTCCTGCCACTCAGTGACTGCAGTATGATTAAGCAGCTGTGCATTGCCTTGTTCTACATGCTATCAATATCAACCGTTCCATGAGGGCAAAATGAGCAAGTGCCCAGAGAAAGAAACACCAATCTTCTGCAAGCAACAGCTCACAGTTGCCATTGTGTCCAGGGCAGACAAATGCACAGGAGTAGCCACAGCCGCTGCTACCTCCTCTTCCTTCTCTGGCAGCGTGGTACTTTGCTGCTTCATCTGCACTGGTGGGATCAGCCAAAGCAAAGAGAGGAAGGTGCAACTCAAGTTCCTCTGCAATAGCAAGCAGCCCTTCTTTTCTTTTCTGCAGCACCAGGAGCTGGTGCTTAGGGTGCAGGAAGTGATCATTGTGAGGTTGTTTGTAGCCACTTGCATGCTGATTATGTGGGGCAGCTGCTGAACACTCTGACCATAGTTGGTAGATATTACAGGTGCAACATATAATTATTCCAGTCTGTGTTTGACATTATAATATGATATCTTGCTAAGTTTCTAATACTAACACATGGAGATACCTTGTATTACTACCTTGCGCTTTACAGGTATTGTTTTTTTGACCCTGTCAGTCTTTGTTCAAGAAGGAATGTTTTGCAAAATATTCTGTGGTTTGTCTTCATAAATCTTCCCACACACAAGTTGAATAAGAGATACTTTGTGTACTGTTAAGAGATTCAGGAATTTGAACTTCTCCAAGTACAATATAGCTTCACTTTCATGAACATGCATCGCATTGACTAAATAACATAGTATGTAAGTCATTGAATTTATGTAATATTCTCAACACTGAAGATGATTTCTTCCCCTTCCATATCAATCTTATGTTCCATTTTGTATTTAGTCAGCAGATTATAAGAACCGAAAAGCATACTGCAAGATGCTGAAGAGTAAGTTGTCACACATCAAAAGGATGGTCACTGAATATGACAGACAGAAGTCATAACAAGGAAGAAAAATGTTCTGCATGACCAAACATGTTAATATTCATTAAGCTGCAGTATGATTATGTTGGACTGCAAGCAGTGGGAGCCATTGTTTGTTTCTACTTCACAATTATGTCACTTGTGCCATGTTACTATGAAGAAAGGACTTTGGCACTCAGTGTATGGGGTTTCATGTAGTTTCACAAAGTCACGGAATTTCACCATTCTTCATTTGTCCTTCATGTTTTCCATGCTTTATTTTCCTTATCGCTCTTGTGGCTCCTGACACAAATCTATTCAGTCCCTTCCTGAACAGTTCTTGCCACATTATATTATTCCAAATGAAATTCATAATGTAAGCTGGGTGCTTTCTCTTTGTATTCAAAATGCACCAAATAATTTTCTCCATCTGGGCCATATGTTAATGTCAGGTTAATGGAAATTATATTTTGAATTGCATGATGTGTCTAAATGGAGCCAATGTTCATCATCTATAATGTGATGTCACCAAGGACAATGTGAAACAATGTAAATATATCTATTATTTTTTTTTAAAAAAATCTCAGTTTGTATTTTAAATGATTTTATTGTACACATACAGAATTGAAGAACAAAATGTTTTGACTTGAATATGGTATGTCTGTTAACTCTTGATGTTCCTATGATTTGTGTCTGTGTGTGCAAGACTGCGATTCTGCACACAATTACCTGGGAGTGAATTCCATTGAGATCAACGGAGGTAACTTTGAGGTAAGCACATGTTAAGATTCTGCTGAAAATTATCAGCCAAAGTCAGCTTGATTCTTATTATTTGCCAAAACATTTAAACCACTCTGTAGTGTAACAGATTTATTATGGCCAAAGAAAATGGAAACCAAAGTAGAGAAGCTCCTTTTTACAAAAATTTTAATGTTTCTTTTAAATGTTACGTTTAACAAAAATTATTAGGAAAGAAAAGAAGCATTAAAATCTAACCTTTTTTGTACTTACTGAAAGCCTGTGCTCTGTTAGGTCATGAACTGTCCTTAATATAAGGTCCAGTGCTAATTCAATAGCCATTGATTTTGAAACAGATGAGGGAAAGGTTCAGTTTCTAATAGATGCTCTTCTGCTACCAGGTGAACATTGTTGAGTGCAGTCCAATGAATTTGGCCCAGACTCAGTCCTGTTTAGAGCAAGTTTGCTGAAATCAGTGAATCTTAAGTTAGTCATGATTAACAACTCATTGATTTCCATACTCTAAATAGGGGTAAGTTCTGGATCCAACCCAGTGTTTGTAAGGATCTCGGTAATGAAAATATCAGAACAAGTCAACCTCTTAAAGAGTGAATTTTTTAAAACAGTGCTTTTATAACATGTCTTAATTGGAATGTAGTAATTGTGTACATAAGTCTGTTTTGTAGTTGTTTTTAAGATAACATCAATAAAATTATTTCAACTTTTGGATATGCTGGAAACATTAATAATTAATATTAAAACAAGAGTGTTTGGATTTATTACATTTACATTGTTAAGGCCTTGCAGAGGTAAAGTTCATTTTAGCTTTCAGAGGGATAATTGTGTTAGTGTGCTACTAGAAACAAAGAGCCTTGTGACAGCTAAAAGACCAACAGATTTATTACATGACAAGCTTTCGCAGACTAGTGTCAACTTCATCTCATGCATCATTACATTCATAATTGTTGACAAACAGAACTCTACATCACCATCTCTTCAAGGTATATCCTTTGTATCTTTTGAAGGAGGCTGGAATCTGTGGATGCTTTTATCTGTGATTAAAAAATCCGTGGATAAGGAAGGCCAATTGTACTAGGCAATTCCCAGAGAAGGAATTTGGTTGACAGTTTAATACTATTCTAATCAGAACTTTTTTTATGTTTTTGCAATGTGTGTTATTTCTCATTTCCTCTGTTTTGTAAGCTGCCTTTTCCACCAGTTTTGGGGAAAAGGTATAAATGGATGGATAGATGGGATGACTGGATGGAAATAAAAAACAGCCTGTCTAACCTGAGAAGACCTGATCATGCAGATTCTGGCAGGTATCTGTTTAACATCAGCCTGGATATTCTGGCAGGTACTTGTTCAACATCAGCCTGAGTCATAAAGCATCATTCTTGGATATGTAGTAATGCCCTTTGTGCTATCTATAGGAACCTGTGTGGGCTGGGAGGCATTGTACAGATGCATTTCTAGAGATCAGTGGGGATAGGGATTTAGATGTTTAATAACAATATGTTGAGTTTTGCCACGTTATGAAGCTAGGAAAGTAGAGGACCAAGAGGGGATCTTTTCAAGGAAAGAACTCTGCATGAATAGTGTCCCTTTAAATAATATTTGTCTGATATAAATTCATATTCATGTCTTTCAGCAGCAGATAAAGGTATTTATGTTTGCCCACTTCTTTGAGCATGTTAACTGGCTTCATGTTTACTGTTCTCTTCTGGTTTTTATTCTGTTTTCCTGCCCTGCTTTGTTTGTCTAGGGTGACTGTTTATACTCTTATAGTTTATGATCCTGTGAGCTGCTGTGAGAGCTTGTTAGCAGAAGCATGGCACTTCTTAAACATAAATAAAAAATGTTTTACAGACGAAGGGAACTGCAGCTGTAAAGAAGTACAGCTGTGTATTCTTTGTAAGCCTTATTCTAATTCAGGTGTCAACATGGGTGTGGGTATCAAAGCTTAACAACCATTTCCGGAATGTGAAGAGTCTCTTCTGGATCACGTAAGTCTCAAAGCAAGCATTAAAGAGAGCTTTAAAAAAATCCATGGACAGGTAAATCTATGGAAAGTAACTGGCTGTAAGTCATAGGCATGATATGTGCAAAGGCAATGGATTTCTGCCAGTTGCTTAGGAGTAAGGAGGAAGCTTGTGGTGCTTCTCTGAAGCCTTTTGTGGTGCAGTTGAAAATAGGATGCCAGACTAGACTAGTTTCATCCAACATGAAAGGTTCTTATGTAAGCAGTTCTTAGACTTAACACAATACCTTGCCAAGTGTCCAGAAAACAAACAAGAACAAGTAAGCCTTTCCCCTGCTGCTTGTGGACAGGCCCCTTCATAAGACTAAAAAGAACCTTCATTGGAAGAGGATGACTTTACATACCACATTGTTCTACGTCAACCATAACATGATGCATACAAAAATGGTGAACACAAATGTGTTCTTCACCTGCTTCACACACTTCTATTCTGCAGTCCCATGAAAATGAAAGTATTAGCGGTAAGAAACTCAAAATTATAAATTACAGTTAACATGCATTTAAATAATACATCAGTAGTCAAACATACTAAATTATAGTACCCAAAGACAGTGCATTAAAATGGTTAGTGAAAAGAAAAAACTTGCTGGAAAGGAAGGAGGAGCTGTGGAAGCATGATTATCAGCATGGTGTAGTGTTTTGTGTGTTCAACTATAACTCTGGAGACCAGGTTTCAAATCTCCACTGAGACATGGAAGCTCACTGGGTGACTGAGGAAATCATCTCCTTGGAGAAAGGTAAAGAAGGCAAGTCCACTCAGAACAAATCTTGCCACAAAAATCTCATGGTAGGTTTGCCTTACAGTTGGTATAAGTAGGAAATGACTTGGAGATATGCAACAACAAATGAATAAGGTCTACATTAAATAACCTAATTATCATAGTATAAGATCTTAAAGTTTAAGAGACAACAAGGAACCTGTAGACAACTAAAGCATTATTGAAAGATGACCATGATTGAAACACTGGAACACTATCTTTTATGTGCATACACTTTTTTTTTTATTAAATGACATTTTAGTGTTCAAAGACTTTGACAACAGTATTCCCTATAATTCAGATATTAGCACTGAGACAAAATTCTCTGTGCCTTGGCACTGATGCAAAAATGTATGGAGATTTGCTGATCAGTTATGGAGGAGAGTCTGAATATACATGTATCAGCTGGGCCAACTGGATATGTCTTACAGGTTTCCTGCACAAATGAAAAAATAAAATTGACTAACAGGCAACCTGTGATACTGCTTTGGTAATGAGGAATATGTAAACAGTCAGCCTGCCCTACCCAATAAGAAAAATGTTTAAATACCAGAGAAGTAATGCAAACAGTCCTCACCCAGTTTTAGACTGAGTCAGGAGGGGACTGAAAAGTTGAACTCAGACATTTCATAACTTTTGATGAATATTAACAAAATCCTACTGCCTTGCAACAAATTAATGATGCAAAAATTATTCATTGCTGGGAGGGATAGGCATCTGTGGAATCTGAAGGATTGCTCAGGATCAGAACTATGCAAATAAACTGCAGGGTGTTAATCTGAAAAGCTAGTTTTAATTGCACATACCATGGACAGGGACATAACATGCCTTCAGATATACCTTATACAAATGTGAAAATGTAAATGATAAGCTATTACTGAAGATCGTTAAAATATTTTTAACCTGCAGTAAACACATTCTAGTTCTTTAAAGGAAAAGATTGTGTGGAACTATAAAATTAGATGGTCATGTCATGATGTGTGTTTAGGATTGCTTAGTCCTGTAATAAAAGTAAGCCATGAAAAGTGTGCAGATTATAATCAGAAAATCTTAAAAGTATGTGTGTGTGTTTAAAGTTTCATTTAAAATACAGTGAACATTGAGATGAATGGAATTTTGGCACAAGTGAGAAAATTAATTTCCCTAAACCTTTGAACCACTTTCTGATCTCTTTAATAAACAATTGAGGATATCATGTGTCAAACATGCATCTTCCATTGAAACACTCTGCTATTAAATATTGTAAATGTTTGTGAATCAGTGATACTGTACTCTGGGAGGAGGGATAGGTCAGTGTGGTATTCTCACTTGAAATCATAAGAATTGGAAGGGATTCCAAGGGCCAGCTAGTTCAACTCCTTGCCAGTGTAAGAATTGATCACTAAAAGCATCCAAAGAGATGACAATTTAACCACTTCCAATGAAGGAGAGCCCACCACCTTTTGAGATAGTCTACTCTGTTGTCCATCAGCTCTTACTGTCATGAAGTCTTTCATAATGTTGGAGGAGAATCTCCTTTTTTGTACATTTGAACCAATCTGAGTCCATTGGTTTAGCTTCTTGCCAGTGGCATCCCTAGGGTGGAGTAACTCATGGTGTCACCTGCCACTGACCTCCTTCCATTTCACACCATACAGAATTCTTAGCAATCCTTTTTTGCACTAATCTTACTCATAAATTGTAATTCCCATATAGCACTGAACGTAATGCTAATTGTTGTGACATACAACTAACAAAATTAAAATTACATCTTCAAAATACAGTATCATATGCACAACCGAAATGTATTTACATATGCATTGTGAAGATTTGGTTAAAATCTTCGAGAGGCTCCCAGCATCCCCTGCAGGCCCACACCATCGGCAGCAGAGGAAGGTATCAGCTGAGGCAGCCTGGCAGCAGCTTTCCTAGGACTCTGGGGCCTTTAAAACATCTGCCCTGCCCCTTCCAGCAACTCCATCAGCTGAAGCAGCTTGACAGCAGTGTTCCTGGGATTTATTTTTCAATATATGTTTAAATATATTTGCTTTGTAAATCTTTTATATATTTTATGTGTTCTTATGTAACTTTGTAAACCGCTTTGATCTTTTTGGAAAGGCGGTATATAAATAAATTATTATTATTATTATTATTAAAATGTGATGTTTTCAAAGAAAATTTTAAAAGAATTTTAAAAAATTAAAAATTTCAAAAATTAAAAAAACCAATTAAATTAAAAAATAAATTTTAAAATATTCTGGGGGCTCTCCCTTTCCTCCCAGTGAACTTTACCCAACTCCCACCACTTTTAAAGCATTTTAAAGGGAAGCAGATGAATGCTACAGCCCATATCTGCCCAAAAGTAGGTATTTGAGGAGCAGTGGTGTCACCCTTCCTTAGGGTGTCACCTGGGGCAGTCCACACCTGCTGCACCTCCCTGCACTCCAGAACAGCAGAAAACATTAATTACATCATCTTAGGCAAGATATATTTAGATGGCTATATTATAACTCCAAAATTCAGTTTTGATTATATTACAGCAGTGAAGGGGGCTTTGCAATTAACCACACAAATAATAATAATAATAATAATAATAATAATAATAATAATACATTTTATTTATACCCCGCTCTTCAGCCAAAGCTATCAGAGCGGCTTACAATTTGTTAATTAGACAATTAAGTCCCCTCAAGATGGTGGTTGAAGGGAGGGCTCTTCTTGCTTCCAGCAGGAGGTGGCCTGCATCTCTCTCCCCTCAAGATGGTGGTTGAAGGGAGGTAATTATTTCTCCACTTGTACCTAAGTTAGTATGTTGGAGCAAACTGACATCTAAACCAGGGATGGGCAGCTTGTAGCTCTTCAGTTGCTAGCAGAGTGCAATTTCATGCTCTCCACCATTTCACATGTTATTATTATTATTATTATTAAACTTTATTTCTAGAGCGCTGTAATTATACTCAGCGCTGTACAAGAAAACCAGGACATGTGAAAACCAGGACATGTGGTCAGTGTTTGGTCAGGATGGCAAAAGTAATAAGGAAGGAAAAAAAAAAAACAATCTACGAGAGTCTGCAGGAGTGTGCCTTTTCCTGAGCTCACTGGGAAGGGCAAGAGTCTACCCTTCCTCTTCTCCCTGCTGAGTTAATTGAGGCAAATCACTTTTGTACTTTGAACTCAACTAGCAACAACTTAAGTAAGTGGAGAACAAAGAGGGACAGTGTTTGTTTGCTTCCTTAAATATTTCCAGGATAGCTGGTGTGAACAATCCATTCCTCCACTGACAGAGTTGAGAAAAATAGAGTTTGTTAATATCTGATCATAAATTTCTGTCTTGCTAAATACCAAAGCATCTTGTTTGGAGATGCAAGTTTATGAATTCAGTTACTGGTCCACGAAATGCATCACGGTGTTCTCCATCATGCAGTGAGCTTCTGCTTGAAAGTTATGTTTCATTGTAAGGGATGATATTTTATGGTGGTAAGAGTTTGGGAAATTCATATTTTGGAGTTCTTTTGCTACAAACTAGTTGGCTGTGTCTTTCCTTCTTTTTGTAAACAGTCTAGAGGGAAGACAAAAAAACAAAAACAAAAACAAAACCTGATTCCAACTGTGTTGAAACACATTTCATTTCTTTGAACCTAGAGACAGCTATCCCATCAGGCGTAGTGATATTTCTGCCTCAAGCAGCAATGAAAGGGCAGCAAATTGTTACTTGTTTAATTATTGTATTTTACTGTCATGTATTGGGAGAGGCAAAACAATAAGGTTGGCTTTGAATACTATGTACCATGATATGGGTGGCTGACCCACCATTTTGCTGCTCTGCTTAAGGCAGTAAGATATCTTTCCTGCCTTTGTTGAAAATAAATGCCTTAAGGCATATTAGTAACATGCTAGAATTTCTGCCTGTCCCTTTTTAACGTTATTTCTGAAAAGGATGAAATGGAGCTATAAGTTTAAATCAGTCAAATGGGGTAACAGGACAGAAGCAAGGATGAGAAAATAGAGTCGTTCAAAGCTGTCATGCCACAATAATTACATTTTAAGCTACATAATAATTGCTTTTTTCAAAAGGTGTGGCATTTCCAAAAGTGCTGTTTTTCTATGATTAAAAAAAAGAAATCTGCATGCAGAAGCTTTGCTTCCTATTGACTTGTGACTGAAGAATTAATGCAGTTTGACACTGCTTTAACTGCCATGGCTTCATCCCATGGAATCATAGGATTTGTAGCTTGTTGGTGCCCTGATTGCTGCCCTTTGACAAAGAAGGCTAAATATCTCACAAAACTACAAATCCCAGACTTTCACAGCATTAACCCATGGTAGTTAAAATGGTGTCACACTGCATCACTTCTGCGGTGCAGACACAACAGGCAGCCCCATAGCACTTTTAAGGTTACAACACTGCTATGCCGCCCATCTGTGAGTATAGGAAATCTGTTTAAATTAAACAAAAGTCTGGAAAAGAAAGACTTCCATTTAAAATTGGATACTATGGCTTAACTTTGACTCGCCTAACTTTTCCCACAGGAAGCAAGGGGAGAAGCACAACGAAACCAGATGGTGAGTCGCCCTCGGGTATAGAAACCGTGTAAAGAATGACACACCTCAAACTGTCCCTAGATCTTCTGGCTTAAAATTTAACCACTCCCAATCCAACTTCTAATAGAAAAGAATATAGGTCCTATACAGAGTTGTTACAATAGATTTCAAAATATAGCACAATATATGTTTCAGCAAACTAAGCTATCCACTAGAGAGCCAGTGTGTCTTAGTGGTCTGAGTATTGGACTACAACTCTGAGGACCAGGGTTTGATCCTCAATTCAGCCATGAATCCCACTGGGTGACCTCGAGCAAGTCACACTCTCTCAGCCTCAGGGGAAGGGAATGGCAAACCTCCTCTGAACAAATTTTGCCAATAAACCCCCATGATAGGTTTGCCCTTAGGGTTGCCATAAATTGCAAATGAAAAAGCAGTATATAATAAGGTATGAATATCAATTTCTGTCATGGTGTCCCATATATAAAATGGAAAATCAAGGTTTCCTATTTGGAATTTATACTTTCTGGGAATATTTTCAAGCCGTGTATGCTGAAATCCATGGATGAAAAATCTGTGGATAAGGAGGGCCAACTGTATGTGTGTGTGTGTGTGTGTGTATACGTATGCCATTATGCCATTAGTATGTCTGTGTGTGTGTGTATATATATATGTATGTCATGGGTGTGTGTGTATATGTATATATTTATATGTATGTGTGTGTGCATATATGCATGTGGATATGCACACATACCAATGGCATATATATATATATGTGTGTGTGTGTGTGTGTATGTCTGTGTGTGTATATATATATATATGTCATGGGTGTGTGTGTATATGTATATATTTATATGTATGTGTGTGTGCATATATGCATGTGGATATGCACACATACCAATGGCATATATATATATATGTGTGTGTGTGTGTGTGTATGTCTGTGTGTGTATATATATATATATGTCATGGGTGTGTGTGTATATGTATATATTTATATGTGTGTGTGCATATATGCATACACATATGCACACATACCAATGGTATATATATGTATGTGTGTGTGTGTGTACATATGTGTGTGTGTATATATTACACAGTATGTATATGCTGTATATCTATGTCCCTGGCTTTCCATTCCACCTAATGCATCTGAGGAAGTAGACTGAAGCCTAGGAAAGCTCATGCTGCCAACTTTTTCCTTTCAGTGAGTCTCAAAGGGGCTTCAAGATCTCTCTACATACTAACAACAACAACAACGACAACAACAACACAGGTTTCCATCGTGTGATGATGATCTCCATCCTCCACCACCACCACCAGCAGCAGCAGCAGCAGCAGCAGGGCCCCCTCTGTCTGTGGTGATGATGATGAGAGCGGAACCATTTTCTCCTCAGCCTGCTGCTTCACCCGGACCCTTTAAGGCGAAGGACCTAATCAGTCTCAGAGAGAGGGAAAGGAGAGGGGAGCCATTTCGAGGAGGGACTGCTGCTGCTGCTGCTGCTGCTGGAACCTTTGGTCTGTCTCTGTATTATTATAGCAAAATTAAAACTTAAATTATTTAAATTAGTATTTACTTATATATCCCACCTTGCTCCCAATATAGGGACTCAAAAGCATTAGAAATGTATTAGTAGTAGTAGTAGTAGTATTTACTTATATATCCTGACTTTCTCCCAATATATGTATTATTATTATTATTATTATTATCATCATCATCATCATCATCATTATTATTATTTGCTGATATAGCCTGACTTTCTCCCAAGAGAGGGACTCAAGGCAGCACATAGCAAATTTAAAATGATACAAAAGCACTAGAAATGTATTATTATTATTATTAGTATTATTATTTACTTACATATCCCACCTTTCTCCCAAACTCAAAAGCATTAGAAATGTACTATTATTATTATTATTTACTTATCTGATCTGACTTTCTCCCAATATAGGGACTGAAGGCAGTGCATAGCAAATTTAAAACAATACAAAAGCCTTAAAATTATTATTATTATTATTATTATTATTTATTATATATCCCACTTTTCTGCTAATATAGGGACTCAGGGCCTGGTCTCCAGAGTCCAACACTATACCATACTGGCTTGAGATTTTACAGGTCCTAAAGTTAGTGATTTTAGTTTTTAATATCCCAGATGCCTTTTTAAAAAAAAGTTTTTGCATCCCTCTATAAAACATGCTTGTGATCATTGTCACCTATTGCTCTTAGTAAGCAATGCTTTAAAGATCCTAAGGATATACAGTAGGCCCTTAGTGTCTCCTAGGGTTTGGTTCCAGGACCCGCTGTGGATACCAAAATCCATGGATGCTCAATCCCCATTAAATAAAGTGGCAGAGTAAGATAAAATGGCAAAACCAAGGTCTGCTTTTTGGATTTTTTAAATATTTTTAAACCATGAATGCTTGAATCCATGGATTTTAAAGTCCATAGATTTGGAGGGCTGATTGTATTTTGTTTTTTTAAAAGGTGATTTTATGCCACATGGTTTTAGAAAGCTTTATGAGTAATAGGATGTGTTTTAAATAGTTGTCATACTATTTTTGGGGGGCAAATTTGAATTGCTGGAAAATGCTTGTCAGAAACTATAAACTTTCAAATTGCAAATTGCAGTCTAGGTGAGGGAGCGACTCAAAGCTTGCAGTGTAAAAACAAGTCAAGGTTTGTTTGTTTTTGCATAATTCTTCCAATCTGCAGGTTAGCTTAAATCGAAATAGGAGAGTGCATATGTTGATACTGCTGAATTGGGAGTTTATAGTCCATTTCTAATCTCAAACTCTTTTTTCCCTTCTGTTTTGTGGTATATCAGAGGGAATTTGGATTCTGCCATACTGGGAAAATAAAGCAGTTTAACAGTGGAATTCTTGGGTTTGTCTTTTCTGTTGTTCCAGAGTGTTCTGACAGTGAAGGTTAAATAACTCACATAACCACAAATTCAAGAATTCCATAGCATTTAGATATGACAGGAAAAGTGGTGTCAAACTGCTTTATTTCAGCAGTGTGGTAGCAGGGTCTTTAAAGGCTACTAGGATTTCATAAAACATGTCCCTGATAGTTATGCTCTGTATAAAACACATATACTCTGTAGGAAATAATTGCCATTCATAGTGCAGTGTATGTTTTGGTTATCTATTGTGTCACATATTATAGTGATTTGCCTTGAAATGTTGTCTGTAACTATTATTTTTTATCAGTATCCTAGGTAGGAAAACTTGGGCATACTAAAATGGACGATGAACCTGAAAGAACCAAACGGTGGGAAGGAGGTTATGAAAGAACATGGTAAGTTTGTCTTTACAAATCTTTTTTCATTCTTTAAAAATGTTAGACTTCTATTAGATGCATATTATATATTTCAATCTCTTCTTACTTCACTTGTAGGGAAGTGCTTAAAGAAGATGAATCTGGATCATTGAAGGCTAGTGTAGAGGATATTCTCTACAAGGCTAAGAGAAAACGGTTAGTGTTAAGATGTAATCTACTAAGCAAAAAACATTAAGCTTCAGAATAAACTGAATTTTGGTGTGATTTTACAAAGAATGGGTTGAAAAATGTTGAGCTTCAATGAAGTACTGCTTAGCCATGAAATAGTTAATTGATTCTTTGTTTACATAACCAGTCGAATAAACACAATATCTGAAGTTCACCCTGTTAAAATTATCTATAAAATATGATCTTAGTATGTAAAATAAATAGAAAATGATTATGAAAAATCATTTTTCTATGGGGGGAAAAACCTTCGAAACAGAACCCTTGTTTTCATTTTACAAATTAATAGACACAGCACATAGAAAAAGGGATTGAGAGGAAGAGACAGAAAACTAGACAGAAAGTTCTTCTTATGACCACTGATAAGGAAAAATAATAATAGCAACATATGACTAGGTACATCATCAAAAACCCAACTTGTTTTAAGTGACAATCATACACACATTTTCCTGGAAGTATATCAAACCCAAGTTAAGAGGACTTGCTTCTGAATCTACATAAATATAGTCATGTATGAACAATGCAACCCTAGATATTATATTAAGTGAAGAGGTATTAACGTGGAATTTGTAAAAATATTTATGCATACTTTTATTTAAAATATTAGTATTACCCTTCATTCTTTTTAGAATTACAGGGTTTAATATATATAATCCACTAAATTACAGAGTCAATAATAAAGCAACAGCTAAAGCCCATAACAATTGAAAACATGTACAAATTAACGTATGTGAAGATACTGATTTTGCAACATGAAATGCTGTAAGGGCTAAGCATAAACATGTTTCTTAATTTGCAGAATCTTTGAACATCATGGACAAGTTCGACTTGGGATGGTAGGCTTTCTTTTCTTAATAGGTTATACATTTATTTTTCTGCTATTATGTATATTTACAGTGATATAGTTAAAGAAATTAGTAGAGAAGAATACTCAGGAAATATTCAGCTCCTTCTTTTGGCCTGGGTTTCAATTTATTTTTGGCATATTGACAATGTAGAAGATCAGTTGTATCATCAGTCCAGTATGTTTGGAAGGGGGTAACATCTGGCCACAATCTGTTTCAGACAATTTAGGTTACCTTTGTGAACCTCCATTGAACAGGAACTTTAAATAAACAAGAGGGAGACCTCATTTTTTTTAAAGAAAGCTCCAAATAACATAAATGATACATGGTGTAATCCCGCCAGTCATTTCCATTGAGGTCATCTGAATTCTCCTAAATTGAAGGTACAGTGGTCCCCTGGGTTACGAAGGTAATCCATTCCGGGATTACCTTCGTAACCCGGAAGCTTTCGTTTCCCGGAGGACCGCTATATTCAATGGACCGCGCGGCCGATTTAAAGGGGCCGCGCGGGGTTTTTTTTCCGTCTCCTGGAGGATCTTTCGGATCCCGGGGGGTACATTAGCGGTCCCGCCGGTTTTGGATCCCGGGGTTTTCGCAACCCGGGGGATTCGTAACCCGGGGGACCACTGTACCATAGTTATTTTTAAAAAATGTAAATATTGATAGATGGACATATTTTAACTAATAATTCCAAATAGATTATATTATACTCCAGAACTTATTTAGATTAATTTTATCATGAATTTAATCATTCCAGTAGTGTGTAACTAAAGCCCACTTTTCTATAAAATGATTGGTTAAGATCTCCCAATACAAAACTTTGTGAGGTCCTTGTAGATGCCTGTAAAGTCATCCCACCCCCTAGTCTCTGGCAACATGGAAATGGCTGTTTTGGAGGGACTGTGCTGCTGAAGAAATGAATAAAGCGGTGATGGCATAAAACAGACTTATGACACTATAATTACTGAATAGATGACATCCAGATGTACTGTTGCCTACCTTCACAGACCTGAATTAAATTTATCAGGCTTCTCATATAAGATATATATTTTATATACATTCTGTCATTATTGTAGGTAAAAACTTTCTTCACAAGTACAGTGAGGTTTGGTTCCAGAACCCACAATGGATACCAACATTTGTGGTTGTTCAAGTCCCAATGGATCGTCAAAGGGTCGCTCAGGTCCTACAGTGGATAGTAAAAGCATGCCACATATATAAAATGGCAAAATCAAAGTTTGCTTTTTGGATTTTACATATTTTTTTGAACATTTTCAAGCTGTGGGTGATTGAATCTGTGGATAAAAAAATCCGTGGATATGCTGGCTGACTGTGTTAGAAATGTCCACTTGTTCTGCTGTTAATAAGTGTACAGGTACAGGATATTGATTATACTGTTGCTTTTACATAACAACATAATTTTATTAATAGATAGATCCAGTTGAAAAATATATTCTGTTTTCACTTTCTTCAAAAATGGAAAGCAAAATTTCCTTACAATAAGCATGACTGAAATCTGTGGTAAATATTAGCACCTGGTGCACCATATCTCCGGCAATTATGCAACTCTTAGGGTGAAATACACAAGAGTCTGAAGCAGCTTCTGGCTGCTTTGGTAGCATGTTGATTAGACAACACATACCTCCAAAGCTGCCGAAAGCCATGCTAAGGCCGTGCACTGGTCCTTTGGACTGAAGCAAAAAGGAGCCAGGAAGTGCCAGTCAGCCCCAGCAAGCATGGCCCAACTTGGAACCTGTGTGGCCAGTGGGGTTCAGACCGACTTCTGGCCTGAGTGGACTTGGGGTGCTCTTTTTCTGCTCATCTGCTCCGGCCCTAAGACAGATCTTATTCAGCCTTTGTGGAGTCAGATAGCATCTACACTGTAATTTATGAAAACTTACCCTTATGTTATGTTAGGACTTAATAAAAGATATAAATTTCCAAATACATTTCCAACTGTGTAAATATATATCTTTCTGAAAATCATTTTATCATTAGGTCCCCCCCCTCCCTGCTTTTTAAATGGTTTATAGAAGTTACTCAATGCTCTTGCTTAATTATTCCTAAAATGGCATTTCAGCAATTTGGCATATATCTCAAGTGTATTTTATAAACAAATGTTGTATATATTGTACCTGCATATATCAAAGCAGAGATGTTTGTCCATCATAAATTGGAGAATATGTTTTCATGATTTCATCTTTAAATGGATCTTTTAATGCTGTTAATCCTCTTGTTGTTTTTCCAGGGCATATTATTTAATTATCCCACTTTATGACCTCTGAGTTGACAATTTTGTGATATTATAGTAAAATGCTGGGTATCTGGAACTGAAATGTAAGAACTGGTCTGGAGCTGAAATGGAAGCACAGCAATCCTCTGATATTATTTTAGGCTATGTGGAAAATGATACACAAACTATGCAAAGTATATTGATTTCAGCGACATTCACTCCCAAAAAAGCATGAGTTACTTTGTAGTTTAAATTTATTTTTCTAACTTTGAAAGGAGCAATAGCAAAAAATAAAAGTGCTAACAGCATCCTATTTTCCAGAAAACCTGTTCTAGATTCCTAGATTAAGTTCTAGAAGCAATTTTCTACATTAGTTTAATATTTAATGTTATTTAATAATAATGCAAATATTACAACTGATTTTAATTCCCTGAATTATTTTGTATATTTAAAAATCTTTCTATAGATGCGCCATCTGTACGTTGTGGTTGATGGATCAAGAACAATGGAAGACCAGGACTTGAAACCTAACAGACTGGCTTGCACTTTAAAAGTAATTATTTTGGAAAATGTTATTTGTATTTTTTCAGGACACGTCCAAATAGGTATAGTGAACAGAATGTCAGTCTAGTAAGCCCCAGGGTCAAAGCCTTGCTTGCCCATGAAGATCAGTGGCTGACCATGGACCAGTGATCTCAGTCTAGTACCTTGCAGATATGAAAACGGTGCTTTTTGGAGGAAGAAGTGATAACAATGTAAAAAAGTCATCCTCTGTTCTCCTTCTGTGAAAGCATCGAGATTACTGTCTTCATGCCTTACCAGTTGTCTTACTGCAGCCATTTTATAAGCCACTTTGATTTCAAGCTGCTCATTAACTGAACCAGATGGCAGTTTGATTCCAGGTTTATTCAGCACTCCCAATAGGTTGAGACATAATCCACAAAAAGTGAATTTGGGATTTTAACATTACAGGGCAATCCTGAGCATATCTTTTCAGGAGTCAGTCTCATTTAGTGGGTATTATACTCAGTAAGTGTGCTTAGGATTGCAACCATAAATGCTTATAGTTAAATATGTGGGCTGTGTAGAACTGGGAAATTACATTTGGAGATTAGCTCTTTGATAGCACAGACAAGAGGGAAAAATTCCTCAGTTGTAGCATTTTGTCGTGCTGCTCAACCATAATGTGAATTACTGTATATAGTCATGTATAAGTCTAGAAATTTAGGTTAAAAAATTGACCCAAAAAAACTGATTCAACTTATCCACGGGTCAATGTAAATACTGTACTTTAAATCATAATATGAAACCATCACCTGGTGAAAGACAAGAGTTTAATCTGCTCTGGAGACATTGACCCCCCTTTTACTCTCTCATCCATCCAGCCTTTAGTATGAGCACAAATAGTTATGTCTGTTGGAATTTTGCAAATTTGTTGGCATTGTTTTCCTTTGCATCCTTCATTACTAGATGCCACTAAGTTTGACCCTCGACTATCCAAGGGTCATATCAAAATCCATAATTTTGGCCCCAAAATCTGCCCTCGACTTATACATGAGGTCGACTTATAGTCGAGTATGTACGGTAGGTTTTCATTGAATTTACCTCAAATAATAGTAGTAATCATAGCTTTAGAATTTTTGTTACTACTACTGGCAAAGTATTTCTCCCAATGTTACCAGGGACCAGCACTGTTGCACAGACTACAATGTTGAATAGCACTATTTTAGATGATGGGTAATCTTTTTTTAAAATTCATTTTTAAAAATGGCAGTGAACATGACAGTAAAGCCATGTTATATAAAACAACATTTCAGTAATAATGATCCTAACAATTTGTCTTTTCTGTAGTTGCTGGAATATTTTGTTGAAGAATACTTTGATCAAAATCCAATTAGTCAGGTAAGCATGCTATTCTAGAAATTTAAAAAGTCCCACAAATTGTTACTGCAAACTGTAGTTGAATCTTTGGTTTAAACTGAGGTACCAGAGGTCATCATCCAGAGGCTGCATCTTCCAGATGTTGCCCTCAATTTTAATTTTTTCCCCCTTTACAGATAAGATTCCCTCATGCCCTCTAGGAGTCACGAAGGAAATATTGTGGGAGGAGGGTGGTGTTAAACTGTTCTAGGAGGAACTAAACCAGGAGGGGACTAATATCAAACTAGGAAGTTATGAAACTCACTTCTGATTTGGAGAAAAGAGAATTTTGTCATAAATGCTTCTCAATATTCTTTGTAATGTCATCTACAAAATCTTTAGATGTTGTCAGCTTACACTTGTACAAGGTGTTTGGAGATATTCTTCACAGTCTTAAGAAGCTATAGTACAGGGGCGGGCAAAATGTGACCTGTGAACTATTCAAAGCTCCCAAAACTGTTTCTGCAGCCAGTAACCCTCCAGAGCTTCCCAATGTCCCCCATAGTGAATTTTTGAATGGAATTTCCCCCATGTTTTGGGATCTCCAGAAGAGGCAGTTTTCAAAAACCTTACAACCTTCAAATGCCAAGTAAACAAAACCATTGTGGAGTTCTGGGTAATTTTAGTCTGGATTTAGTTTTAACTTTTTAAAATGCTAGTTCTGGCTCCTGGGGATGAAAAATTACCCTTCCTGATCATTTGAAGATGCCCACTTCTGCTGTACTTTCTCATGCAATTTCCCCAAAAGGCCCTTGTAGAACATGACAAGTATGTACCAAGCCAAGGAACAAAGTTATTTCATTTACAGGCCCTAGAATCTTGTGCTTTGCTGCTACCACTGTACTTCACCATATATACAGTGGTCCCCCGGGTTACGAAGGTAATCCGTTCCGGATTACCTTTCGTAACCCGGAAGCTTTCGTTTCCCGGGGGACCGCTATTTTCAATGGACCGCGCGGCCGATTTAAAGGGGCTGCGCGGTTTTTTTTTCCCGTATCCCGGGGGATCTTTCAGATCCCGGGGGATATTGTAGCGGTCCGGCGGCTTTCGGATCCCGGGGTTTTCGCAACCCAGGGGATTCATAAGCCAGGGGACCACTGTATATGGGATTCAAATCTTTAAAGATTTCATTGCCCTGGGAATTCTAAAAACAGCAGATATTTCTCTTGCAGGTTGGCATTATTGTAACTAAGGGCAAAAGAGCGGAAAAACTCACTGAGCTTTCAGGTATGGAAAAAAATGTTTCTGATGCAAATAATACGGGGTTGAGTATCCCTTATTCAGAAATCTTAAATCCTCCAGAACTACCACAGATTGTAGTTTCAGATTGTGTCTGAGATAGTGACATCTTTACTTTCTGATGGTTCAAAGCACACAAAATTATTTAAAATGTTCTGTATAAAATTAACTTTCAGGCTATGTGTATAAAGTGTATAAGGAGGGCTTTAAACTGAGTTATATGGGGGAGGGAGACATTATTTTGGAAGGCAAAAGGGCTGGAGAAAATAATCAAACTGACATAGAGGGAACAAGGCAAACAGTGCAAGGACCCAACAGTGGGAAGCAAAAAAATTTGCACAGGCAGCAAGTAAAGGGAACACATGTTCTTAGATGTCTCTACACTAATGCACAGAGTATGGGAAATAAACAGGATGAACTCGAACTCCTAGCACAACAGAGCAAATATGATATAATAGGCATCACTGAAACCTGGTGGGATGAGTCTCATGACTGGAATGTAGAAATAGAGGGATATAACCTTTTTAAGAGAAACAGGCCAAACAGGAAAGGAGGAGGAATAGCATTATATGTCAGGGATATTTACACCAGTGAAGAGATCCAGGAAGTCAATACTGGAAGCCAGGTGGAGAGCATCTGGATAAACATTAAAGGAGAGGGAAACAACAGGGATGTTACTGTGGGAGTCTACTACAGACCCCCGACTCAGGCAGAGGAATTGGATGATGCCTTTCTAGAACAGATGAGCACACACTCAGAAAGGAGAGATGTAGTAGTGATGGGGGACTTCAACTATCCGGATATTTGCTGGAAGTCAAACTCAGCCAAATCCTCAAGGTCTAGCAAATTCCTCACTTGCCTGGAAGACAATTTCATTGTCCAAAAGGTGGAAGAGACAACAAGGGGATCAACTATTTTAGATCTGATCTTAACCAACAGGGATGACCTAGTCAATGGGGTGCAAGTGGTTGGATCCTTAGGGGGAAGTGACCATGTTCTCCTGGAGTTTGTTATACAGCGGAAAGGGGAAGCCAGGCATAGTCAGACACGCATTCTAGACTTTAGGAGAGCTGATTTCAATAAACTTAGAGAAATACTGGGGGAGATCCCATGGTCAAGAAAACTAAAAGAGAAGGGAGTTCAAGACGGATGGGAGTTTCTCAAAAAGGAGATACTGAAGGCGCAATTTCAAACAGTTCCAATGAGGAAGAAAAATGGGAGGTGTCTCAAGAAGCCAGGATGGATGACTAAGGAACTTTCAACTGAGATAAGCCTTAAACAGAACATGTATAAGAAATGGAAAAATGGGGAAATCACGAAAGAGGAATTCAAACAAATAGCCAGCACATGTAGGGGTAAAGTCAGAAAAGCTAAAGCACAGAATGAACTCAGGCTGGCTAGAGAGGTTAAGAACAACAAAAAGGGCTTTTTTGGGTATGTCCGAAGCAAAAGGAAGAAGAAGGAAACAGTAGGGCCACTGCGTGCAGAAGATGGCAAAATGCTCAAAGATGACAAAGAAAAGGCAGAATTACTCAACACCTTCTTTGCTTCAGTCTTCTCAGAAAAGGCAAAGGGTGGTCAACCTAAGGATAATGGAGCAGAAGACAGAATAGGGGAATCTCAGCACAGAATAAGTAAAGAGATAGTACAGGAATACCTGGTTAACCTAAATGAATATAAATCTCCAGGACCAGATGAACTACATCCTAGAGTATTAAAAGAACTGGCGAATGTAATATCGGAACCATTGGCAATAATCTTTGAGAACTCCTGGAGAACAGGAGAAGTCCCAGCAGACTGGAGGAGGGCAAACGTTGTGCCCATCTTCAAAAAGGGGAAAAAAGAGGATCCCAACAATTATCGTCCAGTTAGTCTGACATCAGTTCTAGGAAAGATTCTAGAGCAGATCATTAAGCAGAGAGTCTGTGAACATTTAGAGGCCAATGCCATAATCACAAAAAGCCAACATGGGTTTCAGAGAAACAAGTCTTGCCAGACAAATCTGATCTCTTTTTTTGATAAAATTACCAGTTTGGTAGATGAAGGGAATGCTGTGGATATAGTATATCTTGATTTCAGTAAGGCCTTTGACAAGGTTCCCCATGACATTCTTGCAAACAAGCTCGTAAAATGTGGGCTAGACAAGGTAACCATTACATGGATTTGTAACTGGTTGACTGACCGAACTCAAAGGGTGCTCAACAATGGCTCCCTTTCATCCTGGAAAGAAGTGACCAGTGGGGTCCCACAGGGTTCTGTCCTGGGCCCAGTGCTATTCAATATCTTTATTAATGACTTGGATGACAGAATTGGGGGCATACTTATCAAATTTGCAGATGACACCAAATTAGGAGGAGTAGCCAATACTCCAGAAGACAGGATTGAAATTCAGAATGACCTGAATAGACTAGAAAGCTGGGCCAACGCTAACAAAATGAAATTCAATGCGGAGAAATGTAAGGTTCTGCACTTAGGGCGGAAAAATGAAATGCACAGATATAGGATGGGGGACATCTGGCTGAATGAAACTATGTGTGAAAGGGATCTAGGAGTCCAAGTAGACCATAAGTTGAACATGAGTAGGCAGTGTGATGCAGCAGCTAAAAAGGCCAATGCTATTTTAGGTTGCATCAATAGAAGTATAGTGTCTAGATCAAAGGAAGTAATAGTGCCACTCTATTCTGCTTTGGTGAGGCCCCACCTGGAATACTGTGTCCAGTTCTGGGCACCACAATTCAAAAAGGATGTGGAGAAACTGGAGCGGGTCCAAAGGAGGGCAACTAAGATGGTGAAGGGTCTGGAAACCATGCCCTATGAGGAACGACTTAGAGAGCTGGGGATGTTTAGCCTGGAGAAGAGAAGGTTAAGAGGTGATATGATAGCCCTGTTCAAATATTTGAAGGGATGTCATATTGAGGAGGGAGCAGGCTTGTTTTCTGCTGCTCCAGAGACCAGAACGCGGAGCAATGGATGCAAGCTGCAGGAAAAGAGATTCCACCTCAACATTAGGAGGAACTTCCTGACAGTAAGGGCTGTTCGACGGTGGAACACACTCCCTCGGAGTGTGGTAGAGTCTCCATCCTTGGAGGTCTTTAAGCAGAGGCTGGATAGCCATCTGTCGGGGATGCTTTGACTGGGAGTTCCTGCATGGCAGGGGGTTGGACTGGATGGCCCTTGTGGTCTCTTCCAACTCTATGATTCTATGATTCTATGATTCTAAGGTGAAACATAAATGAATTTCATGTTTAGACATGGGTTCCATTTCCACAATTTCTCATTATGTATATGCAAATATTCCAAAATCAAAATCTGATCCTGAACATTTTGGATAAGGGATACTCAATCTGTACAGATATTCAATATTACTTCAACATGCTGCTGATGCTGCAGCTGTTGTTATATTTATATCCCACCGTTTTCCCAATAATGAGACTCAGGGTGGCTAATAATGTATTTAAATACAATGCAGAGTAAAGACTATACAAAAACTTCAGTAAAACTGTAAATGTAAAAGTTATTTAACAATTAAAAAATTGTTAAAGTTAAAAACATTTAAAATTCATTAAAAGACTATATATAAATATTAAAACAGCACTGTACAGCATTAAATAACCCCCTTCAAGTTTCTAAAGTCTGACAGGATAAAATGTTTTAATTTGCTGATAAAAGAAGAGAAAGGGTGGAGCTATCCTGGCCTCCCTAGGGAGGGAGTTTCAAAGTCTCAAGAGTACTTAATGAGAAGGTCCTTTCCCATGTTCCCAGCAAACAAGCTTGAGCAGTTGGTGGGACAGAGAGAATAGCCTTTCTCAGCGATCTCAGAGCTCAAATGGAGAGATATAGTCCTTCAAATAATTTGCACCTAAGCCATTTTAAAAAGTAATTAAAATTGTAACTGAAGTTTATGGAGAGTTTTGGGTAAGTCTCCTCCTGAAACTCAATGTGACTTGTTCAAAAGAAATTGCTTTCTCCAGGCCAAAACTAAGTAGCAGTGAGGGAGGGGTTCTTCAGATTCCCACCCAAACTGGCTGTGAGATCGTGCTGATTGGCTGGTACACATGACTTCACAAACATCCTCTGTCAGGTTTTCAACTTTTTAAAAGTTTGTGCTTTTATTCAAATAAAATAATGAATTAAATTCCAATTATGTAAATGTATAAGCAGCTTTTTTAAAAACCCAGCCTGCCCGAAACTTGTTGGGAGTAGTAAGACTGGTGAATGACCGGAATCCAGTTCACTGATTCAAGTGACTACCAGTTGCTTTGTGAAAGTTGCAGGCTTGTTTCTCAGAAGAAAAGGCGCATCTGCCCTTGATTTTTATGGTATCTTTATATGCAGTCCTAAGTCATAGAAATGATGCAGATTCCAGGTGTTGGCACTTTATTCAGCCTAAGTGATTGTGATTTTAGGCTTATTGGGCATTGGGCACTAGTCAGGAAAAGGCTAGGCATAAGTACATGACTGTGCTGAATAAATAGAAGTGAATGGCAGATATTTACTGAGAATTTTCATCAGTGTCTTAATCAGTGTCTGTAAAAGAGAAATTTCAGGAAGTCTGATTTCTGGGACACACTGCTCCCTTGGAGACATACGTTTCATTCACTTGTGAGGCTAAATTGTGGTACCCCAGGCTCTATGCATTTCCTTTATGCCTGTCTGCCAATAAAAACCATATTTGATGCCATAAAGGTTTTTTTTTCTGGACAGTTATTTCTTTTAACTTTAGATGTGTTCTGCTTGGTCTGTGATAATGGGTGAATTTTTCCCAAAGGGAATCCAAGAAAACACACAGCTGCTCTGGAAAAAGCTGTAGGTATGACCTGCCTAGGAGAGCCTTCCCTATATAATGCCTTAAATTTGGCCACGCAGACATTAAAGTAAGTACACACTGGAAACGTCTTTTTTAAACAACAAAAAGTACATATTTGTTCGATTGTAATCACTCCTTAAAAATGTAAATAGCATAGCAAAGTGATTTATTAACAAACTGTTAGTTTTGACTATCAGTATATGATTTCAGGGGGCCTCACACAAGCACTTTGATTCCTTCCTTACTTTCAGTTTTAGCAGCAAACTATGGTTTGATGTGACATCTGAACTGTCCTAACACTGGTTAATCTGTAAATTAGAAAAGAAATGGTAGTTTGTTCCTGTTGGAAATTTCCTCTCTGTTATTCTAAAAATTAAAAGATGTAAAAGAACTCAAAACAGTCTGCAAAATTATTCTGATTACTAACATTCTATCTAGCATTGAGAGATACCTTAAAGCCCATGTGATTTGTTATTCTTTTTGCTTTGAACAGCTTTGTTTGAGCTTCTAAAATAGTGAACACAAACATGCACATACATGGGTGCATGTACCCATAGTCTCTGCTTATGCTGTGTGAGTGCGTAAATATATGTGTGCAGTCTTGTCTTTGTGCATCAAAGACCTGAACGCCTTTCCGTCACATAAGAAGAAACTTAATTGTAATTAATCTCACCACAGTTTGTGATGAAAAACAGAGCAGATTGCTTATCTAATGTGTAACCAACCAATCACATCCTTAGGTGTGTTGAGAAGTTCATCTGAGGGGGGGGAAATAAGAGTCTGACTGTTTTAATAGATGTGTTCTGTTTACTTTAGGAGAGAGCTAATAGTGGAATGTCTGAGGTGAATGAGGGAGCTAAATGAGGGTTTTGAGAGGAGTAAAGTAGATATAAATGCTAACTTTGGAAAAAGTTGTCAGTTAGCATTTATATTTGATGTTCTGAAACAGCCTTTTGTTGAATAAACTGTTTGAACAAACTGCTTTGAGGGGCTGTGAGAGTATCAAACATGCACACACAAACCTGAGCCCACAGAGAACATATGTACTAGTCCTTTGCACCTTAGGGCCCCTAAATAATAAACCCAGGCCTTGGTAACATGATCTGTCACACAGTAGATATAGCGAATAAACTTAATGTATATAATTTATTCAGTGAGCTTCTAACTAATAAATAAATACATAATATTACTCTCTACAGGCATATGCCAGGACACACAAGCCGAGAGGTTTTAGTAATATTCAGCAGCCTGACAACGTGTGATCCTTCCAATATATATGATCTTATTAAGGTATGAAAATGATTTAATTTTTTTTAGCATTTGACCATGCTAAATGAGTGCTGGACTCATTTAACACTTGGGATAAGCTAGAGAAATCAGCTTGATTAGAGTGAATGTTTCTCACAAGTACTGGAATTTCTTGTGTCTCTTACAGTTGCATGTTTCCTCATTGCATATTTTTAATCTTTTTTTTGTGCAGTGTTTAAAGGCGCTTAAGATCAGAGTATCTGTTATTGGCCTCTCTGCTGAAGTTCGAGTTTGTACTGTACTTGCCCGGGAAACTGGTGGTATGTATGTATATAGACAAAGCGTGAGTCTCAACACATATACTATTGCTTACATATTGAAAATGTGGGGCAATAGGTGGATGTGTGTTGAAACAATTTCCATTATGTTATTTATTTACTTATAAAATATATATCTTATCCACAATACCAAAAACAACAGTTGAACCATCCATTATCTCAGTCAGTGCATAGGCCCATGAAAGGCATGTTGATAGAAAATTATTTTATATATATATAATATGAAAACTAACAAGTATTGCCACCTATGTAACTTAAGAGGAGACTGTTCTGCAGCTGAAGTATTAGAAGATTCTGTTAAAATGTCTGGAATCACTGACTTTGTTAATTAATCTCTTGACCTTTTCTCAGTTCATGAACATGATAGCACAGGGAGTTTTGGGCTGGCATCCTATTGAACAGTTACAAATGCATAAACTAGATTTATGCATTCGTAAGTGTTTGGTATTCACGTTCACAATCACAAATTCTGCTCCAAACCTATCTTAACAACCAGCAGCCACACTGAGATGTGGACGCCCTGCTTGCCATCAGGGTGCAGCACAAGAATGCTCCCTCCTACCAGCAGTCTGCAGGATGAGAGATAGAAGCAGGACCCCTGATTCAAATCATGTTGTACCATAGATTGCGGTGGAAGGGTGCTGGAAACATTATTCTGTTGCATCCCGATTCCCAGCAGAATAGGCCTCAGTCATTCTGTGCAGCTGGTGTCTGTTAAGGCAGGTTTGCAGAGCCAGGTCAGGAGATGATTTGTAGTTACATGTCTGTGATACAGATTTTTAGCTGTGATCTTGAGGTAGCTTTATATTTCTCTTGCCCATGTATTTTCAAGAAAATATTTATTGAAGCTATTCTGTAAGATACCTTGACAATTGTAGTCAATATGCATTAATTGACTTAAGATGCTATTTATTTAATGGTAAATGAAGTGATTAGAAAACTAGAAACTTAAAATTTATCTTTAAGTTAAAATGTGTTTGTATGTAATATGTACAAAATAGTAAGTAGGGATATTTAATCTTTATATACAGTGGTCCCCCGGGTTACGAAGGTAATCCGTTCCGGATTACCTTTCGTAACCTGGAAGCATTCGTTTCCCGGGGGACTGCTATTTCCGACGGACCGCGCGGCCGATTTAAAGGGGCTGCGCGTTTTTTTTTTAATTCGGATCCCGGGGGATCTTTCGGATCCCGGGGGAATTTTAGCGGTCCCGCTGGTTTCGTACCCCGGGGTTTTCGTACCCCAGGGGATTCGTACCCCGGGGGATTCGTAAACCGGGGGACCACTGTAGTTCATGCAATCAGTACAATCAGGTTTAACCAGATGCTTTTTCCAATCAAAGTAATTTTATCACATTTGGTTTGTGATGGAGTTAATACAGACCATTTCTCTTCACATTTTAACCACTCTAATTATTGTATGGCCGTAAATAACTCCATAAACTAGTAGACAATAGAAAGTTTTACTAGCTTACCTGCCCCCATATACCTGTGCTAGTCAAGCATGACACAAAACAACAGAAAAGAACCACTTGCTTTTGTGGACTTTTCTTGCTTGGCCATTTTTAGGTTTATTCATCACAGGCAATCATGTGAGAGCTTATTTACAAGCTTTCTCTCAGTTAATTTAATTTCTCTTTTTTTGTGTGTGGTAGGAACTTATCATGTCATTTTAGATGAAAGTCATTACAGAGAACTATTGATGCACCATGTCAGTCCACCACCTGCAACTTCAGGTTCTGAAAGCTCCCTTATTCGAATGGGTAAAAATTCTTACTTTATGATAGCATGTTGGTATTTATTGTTTTAATTATTTAAAGCTGCACATAGCATTGTTCATTCTGTGATCCAGTTCTCATTAAGTGAGTGGATCATAATGAACCTCAGTCTTGTATGTTTCTCTTTCTGCAAAGCTATAGGAAGCAGGTCAGATGTCTTCACTACTGTTTTACCTTAGCAGTAGTTTAGCAATTATCTGAGTTCCAAACTTTACCTAATCTTACCTGTCAATTGTTGAGACAAGCCAGTTTAGTAACTTTACTTTTAAAATTGGCTGATTTCAACAAATTATGGTTAAAAATAGACGTAAATCTGTTTGGGTATCGCAGCAAACTGTTGTTAAAAACTGAAGATTAACAGTTGCTACACGTCTAAACTCTTCAGGGTCAAACTGGAGAAGTCAAGGATCTGAAGGCCTTTGCTGCTGATTTTCATAACTTTAACTTTAATTCAGCATTACATCTGAATTGACTCTTTTTGTCCCTTGCCTAATACTAAACTTCACAAAACATGTTCAGGTGTAATCACCTTTGTGGATTTTGCATTTGGTTTTACTAAACTCCATAATGAAACATACAGTGTGCCTGTGTCATATTGCAGGCGTGCTATTCGTGGCTTTCAGTTTACACTGAAAGCCGCATACCCTAAAAGGCAATGGTGCGTGCACCCATGGTGTGTGCGCCGTGCCACATTGCATGTGCGAGCCCCATTATTTTCGGTGGGGCTCGAGCATATACAGAATTCCCCTTACACGGCGGGGGGGGGGGGTGTTTCCAGAGCGGATCCCCCACAAAAGGGAAGGGCATGCTGTATCTTGATTTATGATTACATTTGCATGTTACGGCTGCAAGTAGCAACATTTTTCTCTTAATGTCCTGAGTAATTTGATGTACTTGACAGTTGTGTAAGGAATCTGTAGAATGTATAAAAACAAAGCACTTGTTAAATGACAACTGGCTTGATTCCTTGTCACAAGAGAGATAATTGGACTTGCTAGAGAGATTGACTGGCTTTACTGTGAACCTCAAATTCAGTGTTATGGGTTTTCTTGCACTTCTGTATTCAGTGTGCAGATTACCAGGAGCCAGGGAGTAGCATATCCCAGATATGTAAAAGTAAGAGCAATCACTGTAAAGAAAATACCATATGTGTGTATTTATAATCATTTATGGATTTTCAGAAACAAAGGGATATAAATTGTCTTCCTGACCATAGGGAATTGTGGTCCAGTTTACAATATTTAAATGTAAACATGGAACACTACTTTTTTTAAGGAAAAAGATGTAAAATTGCTTAAAATTATGTTTGTGATCTTCTTTCTCCCCCCTCCCCAGGCTTCCCTCAGCATACTATTACATCTTTGGCTGATCAGAATGCAAAACCATCTTATAGCATGGCGTAAGTGGGGTATGGCTATGTTCACTAGTAGCCTGTGGTTTCTTTGAATTCTTTTATTCAGCAGTTCAGGGACATACAAGCTAGACTCTTGAATCCCAAATGATGCCAGTGGTAAGGTGGTGTTTTTGTTTTTGCTTTTTTATTTATATTTTATTTATTTCATTTTTATGCTGCCTTTCTCCCAGAAAGGAACCCAAGGCAAATCACAACTAAAACACTTTAAAAAATTTAAAAACAACTTTTTAAAACAACTTTTTACTTTAAAAACAACAGCAGCCACCCCATATAAAAGCCATCCTATGGCTATATATTAAAAGCTTGCCTGAAAACATTTTTATAGTTTTTGTGGGTTTTTCGGGCTATGTGGCCATGTTCTAGAAGAGTTTATTCCTGACATTTTGCCAGCATCTGGGGCTGCATCTTCAGAGAACTTTTCTGAAGATGCCAGCCACAAATGCTGGTGAAGCGTCAGGAATAAACTCTCCTAGAACATGGCCACATAACCTGAAAAGCCCACCCCCCAAAAAACAACCTATGGATGCTAGCCATTAAAGCCTTCAACTTCACAAAACCATTTTTGCTTGCCAATCAAAGGCAAGCAGGAAGGGGCTAGCCTAGTTCCCATGGAAGGGCATTTGAGAAGGTGGGAGCAGCCATCAAAGAGGCTGTCTCTTGTGTCCTCACCAGGTGAGCTTGTGATAGTGGCAGGACCAAGAGAAAGCCTTCCCCTGAAGATCGTAGGGGTCTGGCAGGTTTGTATCGGGGAGATATGGTCTCTCAAATAGCTTTGCTGGGTAGTAGTCCCCTGCCCCCCCCCCCCCCAACATGGCTACATTGCTTATACGCTGGTTTTGAATTTTGTGTAATGAAAACCAGTTTTGTTCATTGCAAAATTATAAATATTACAAAAATCGTTAAATTGAACTTCTTTGATAGTGTTCTGGGAGATTAATGCCTGTAAGAGTTTTTCCAGGTAGTTTTATTGTACAGTAAATGCATGGTTTTGTTACTGAAGGTGAATTTCCAGCTAGAATATCCATTGCAGAGCAACCTCATTTCCCAGCAACTTACATCACATTGAAGCAAAATGAAGTTTCTTTCAGACATGTGACAAATGTTTATAATTGCTTTAAATGTGGTGGCTCATTTTAGAAGACATTTCTTGTGAAATTCTAATTGGATGTCTGAACATTAGAAAATAACATTATGGAAATAATTTTTTAAAAATGTGTGTAACATTTTCACCCTTGCAAATATGCTCTTCTTTATAGGCACCTGGAAAATAGCAATGACCCAGGTCTTACATTGGGAGGATACTTCTGCCCCCAGTGCAGAGCCAAGTATTGTGAACTTCCTGTGGAATGCAAAGTTTGTGGTGAGTTAACAATATATTTATATTTGCCTGCTATAATGGAGCCTAATGGAGGTTACCCAAATGAAAACCACTAATTGCAGGAACAGAAAAGAAAGCCAAGGTACTTAATTCTTGAACAAGGTGATATTGCAACATAGTAGTTACTCTAAAGCATATCTACCTGTGCAGAGTCTTCTGTAACACTTGTATTATGCTTATATGGCACTTCTCCATCTTTCATAACTTTATCATGTTCAGTGCGAGACGCAGTGGCTCAAGTGGTTGATTGCAAGATTGGCAGGTTGTCAGTTTGAGGCCCAGGTGCTTCATGAAGGGGTGAGCTCCCATCACTAATCCCAGTTTCTGCCAACCTAGCAGTTGGAAATCATGCAAATGCAAGTAGATAAATAGGTACCACTTTGGTGGGAAGGAAACAGTGTTCTGTGCAGTCAAGCTGGCCACATGACACACAGAGAAGTCTCTGACAACACTGGCTCTTCGGCTTGGTAACAGATGAGCACTGTCTCCTACAATCGGACCTGACTTGACAACCTTGTCAAAGGGGAATATCTTTACCTTTATCCTTATCGTGTTCCATCTCAAGTTCTTGCAGACTGTCAGTACATGGATGTAACAGGGCCTTCAGGGCACTCTGATTGCCCTAATCACCTATTTAGATAGAGATAAAATTTATCTTTAGATAAATTTAAATAAAAATGTCACTTTGTGGGAAACCACTAAAGTCTGAAGAGTGGTTAGTGCTGGCCCAAGATTAATTGTAAAAAGTGTTCCTAGAGTAAATGTAGTATAATGTCAAGACTGCAATATCAATTAAAACAGTAAAGTGTTGAAATCATATAGCTGATGCATGATTTTCTGTGTATTCAAAGGTCATCGAAGTTTAATAAGTATCATGGGGAAAATCAGAGCTTAAGTTCTAGCTCTATGAGGCATAGAGTTGTAGGGGGCAAAGCAGACAGTGAGGATTGGGCCACATCTGGACTGGGATTGTGGCAGCCGCATGGCCTGCTCCCAAAGTGGGCCATCACCTGCAGTCCCAAGCCGCACCACCCAGGAGCTGGATTTAAATGGCTCTTTTTAAATCTAATCCTTTGGACCAGAGGGAAACATAGGAGCAGCTTCTGGCCATTTTGGGGACATGCATCATGTAAAGGCCATGCCCCCAAAGCAGCCGGAAGCTGCTTCATTTAGCCCTTGTGTTTTGGGCCTTTGAATCTTAAGAGTTGGAAGGGGCCACAAGCACCATGTAGTCCAAACCCCTGCCATGCATATACATCAAAGTGTAAGGCAGCTGGAGAGTCAAGAAATAAAAACAGAATTCTGTTAGCTTATTGCTTGCTTGCAGGTTCTAACTTACAGGGCAAAGTCCAATATATCTAATTGAAATAATTCGTTAAAAGTGTAAATTTTTTGTGTGTGAATTTTGGAATGATACATCCTGAAGACTATAGAAATTACTCGTCTATCAGAAAGGTAGGGTAATTGGAATTCAAAGTCTGTCTGTTCCTGAGTCCACTGTGTTACACTGTGTTACAGTGGAGGTGTGTCAACCAATTCTGGATGGGTTGCACCCCCTCCCAAAAAGACTGTGTTCACAGTTTAGGAGTGCTCCTGGATCCAAAGGTCAGATCAGGTGCAACCATCAAGAGTGCCTGTTTTCAGCTTCAGCTGATACACCAACTGTACCCCTTCCTAGAATCAGAAGACTTATGTAGTGCACATATTGATAACCTCAAGGCTGGACTTCTGCAATGCACTCTACATTGGGCTACCTTTGTACCAAGTTCAGAAACTCCACTGGTTCAGAATATGTCAGCTGGACTGATTATAGGTACATCAAGGAGTAATAATAATAATAATAATAAAATGTTTATTTATATACCGCCCTTCCAATGATCAGGGCGGTGCACAGCATATAGACAAGTTAAAAACATGGCAACAACAAACAGTAAGATAAAACCCGATACAGCAATACAGTAACAATAGTAATACTCCAAACCGGTTCAAAGTGGGGGGAGGGTGTCATCAGGGAGGAAGAAGTCAGGGATAAGCTTGCCCAAATAAGTACGTTTTTAACCCTTTTTTAAACTGAGCAAGGGGGGCAGCCAAGCGGAGCTCAATAGGCAATGAGTTCCAGAGGCTGGGGGCCAAGACGCCCTCTTCGTAGTAGATGATAGTCTGGCCTCTGGAACTCTTAGTAACTGTTGCCCGGTGGATCTGAGTGTGCGGGGCGGATTGTATGAGGAGAGGCGGTCCTTCAGGTACTCTGGGCCCAAGCCATACTCTGGGCAGCCAGTGAAGGTCTTTCAATACCGGTGTTATATGGCAGGCCCTGGGGACACCAGTGACCAGCCGTGCTGCCATATTCTGCACTAATTGCAGCTTCCGAGTGTGATACAAAGGCTGCCCCATGTAGAGCGCGTTGCAGAAGTCCAATCGAGAGGTTACCAGAGCATGTACTACCGTTTCAAGGTCCCTCCAGTCCAAGTAGGGGCGCAGCTGGCTTAACAGCCGAAGCTGAAAACAGGTGCTCTTGACCGTCACATCCACCTGGGAAGTAAGATGGAGCGACAAATCAAGGAGCACCCCCAAGCTGCGTACAGTGTCCTTTACGGGAAGCGTGACCCCGTTCAGGACAGGTGGAATCACCATCATCCCTGGGCCGGGGGAACCTATCACGAGTACTTCCGTTTTCTCTGGATTCAGGCTGAGTCTGTTTTTCCTCATCCAGTCCATTACCGATTCCACGAGGGGAGTGACGCCAAACCCGGTCACTGCATCAGTCGGAGACATAGAGAACATTATCTGGGTGTCATCAGCGTACTGATAACCCCGCGCCCCATGCCTCCGGATGATCTCTCCCAGCGGTTTCATGTAAATGTGATCATATTTCATCAATTTTGAAATCACTCCACTGGCTGCTAATTAACTTTCAAGTGAAGTACAAAGTGTGGGTTATTATCTATAAAGCCATACACAGTTTGGGTCCAGGTTACCTACAGGATCGCTTTCTCTCATACAATCCCCTTTGTACACTCAGGTCCTCTGGGAAATATTGACTCCAACCAGCCAGGATTAAACTGGCAACAGTTTCATTTGCTGGCCCCAGGCTGGAATGACCTGCTGGAAGAGATATGACAGTTGGAAACGCTGATGGCATTTAAAACAGCATTAACGAAACATCCCTTCAAGCAGGCCTAACTTGCCAATTTTAAAATGTGACTTTTTAATCTGTATATTTTATATAATGTACCCATATGAGTGTAATTCAATAGTTTTATACTATTGTAACTGTTGATTTTATGTGTTGTCTTTTTAAGTGTACCCCATCTTGAGCCTTGGGGAGAGGCAAAAAAGAAATGAACATTTATTATGTTTACAGCTGCACACATCTACAGTTCTGCATGCTATGACATCATCTGCACATCACTCTGTAGTCAAATACTCAGTCATTAGGCAAGGGCAATTTTCACTATTTCTACTGTTCTTCATATATTTCTGACATTCATAAGTAAGATCCAGACAGGCCTGTAGCTAGGCCTTTAGGGGCCCTGGGGCAGAAAGTACATTTGGGGCCCTAATGTCCCGAGTCCTGCTGTGTGCCATGGGCACCATCTTGACGTCACAGCACCACTCCAGGGCCCGGCTTACTTGTCCGAACGCATCTGCGAGATAGTATCAACCCCATCCTTACTGGCCTTTAGGAAGAAAGTAAAATCATGGTTGTGGGACCAGACTTTTGCACATTAATGTAATGCAGCACTTCACTGGGACTGGCTAGCGTTGATGGTCATAAGAATAAGGATTACTGCTTTGGGATATGGAAGGATCATATATTGAGATCTTAAACTGTTTGATTGTTAATTATTGTTGATTGTGCTTGTTTTAACTTTACTGTATTTATGTTTTAAATTGTATACTGGCGGCACATAATGATTGCCTTGTAAGCCGCTCTGAGTCCCCCCTCGGGGGTTGAGAAGAGCAGGTTAGAAATACTGTAAATAAAATAAATAAATCTGTTATGGTGGACAAAGGAGCCGTGTTTCACATATCATTTGGGAACCCCTTTGGCTGGGGGTCCTGGTTGCCCCAGCCTAGCTATGGGCCTGGATCCAGAGCTAAAACCTTTTCTTTTCCAAAATTACTCAGAGAAGAGTTTTTACATTTTTAAAGAACATCTTATGGAAAGATGTCTGAAATATCAGTAATAGTGTAATAAGTGAAAGCTACTTTTAATAGAATGTTTGTGATTTTTTTCCTTCAAGAAAGCTTTATAAATACCCTGTTATATTTCCTAGGTCTTACGTTAGTATCTGCACCCCATCTGGCTCGATCTTACCATCATCTCTTTCCTTTGGATGCCTTTCAGGAGGTCCCTCTGGAAGAATATACAGGAGAACGGTAAGAGATCAGAATAATTAGCCTCAGTTTGGTATGACAGCCTCAGTTTAGTCATCTTGGCTTCCAGGGAGAGTTTGGGCTTGACCTGTGCTAGGATCCATTTGTCTTGGTTGTCCATGGTATCCTTAGCAGTCTTCTTCAGCACCACATCTCAAAAAAGTTGATTTTCTATCGGCTTTCTTCACTGTCCAGTGAAGAAATCTATACAAGGTGATTGGGTACATGATGATGTGTAATTATTTCAATTACACATATTTAATTTTAATTCACTTGAGACACAGGGACTCAGGGTTCATGTAGGGCATGCATTTTACAATTTTCTCTAACATAATTTTGTAAATATTTCTTTAACTAGCTATTGTCAAGGATGCCAAGGAGAAATCAAGGACCAACATGTAAGTCTAAAGTATTCAACCTATAATCTGTGAAACCTATAACCTCTTTCTATTAGTTATCCTTACAAACAAATTCTTGAAGACTGTGAAAATATTATGTGATCAAATTTATTTATCAGTCAATAGGTCATATGGGATCATATCAGTTTAATATACAAAGTGATGTTTTGGTTAAAAAATTGATGTTTAATATGTGGGTTGTTGGTTAAATCAACAAAAACAAACGTTCTGTCCATGGACAGTTGATTTTAAAGTGTTCACTGTTACTTCTTCAAAATCACTGGGATTTTGATATGAAATATTTTTCAGGTACTCTTTATATTATTGACTTCCTGAAGAGAAATTGTTACATATTTCTTGATTGTCCCAAAGTTATAAGTAAAGCATATTCGTAAGGCAGTTGTGAAATAGGACCCACTTTTACAGAAGACTTGCAGAGACAAATCACTACAGTCCCTTTTCATAGTTGAAGATGCATTGGGTGGGGAGGAAACTCCTAGGTTTTGTAGCATGGGAACTCTCTCATTTCTGCAGATATCATGAAAACAGAAACTCCACTACTAACTGCTAACAGTGCAAAGTATTTCCATGTGTCCCAGTTGGCTTACTGGTGTCTATAGGGATACTTGTATATTTTACCTAGTAAAGCAGCATTCCTGTTGAGTACAGACTTCTTAGTCAGCTACCCCTCCCCCCCCCTCTTAATGGTCATCTGGGTAGCTCAGGTGTGTCTCATTTTCTGTGGATTCGTCCTCTGCACCAGTACAGAAAGAGTTTCCATCCTGTGTTTCATTTCCCTTTGTTCTCCTTCTGTAGGAGAGAATGACAACAGTAGTCAAAGACAGTCATGTATGTGCACTTTTGGTGGGTAGGTGCATCATCCTGCCTTGCCTGCTCTGGCTTCACCTACTGTTAGAATAAACATTTTACCAGGTTCCAGCCAATGAAATACAATTGTCAGCACAACCAAGTTGCCATCACCATAAAACGGATCTCTGCCCCAGTGCATTGAGTCAGATGTCTGTGCGGTGGAACCTATTTCATAATCATAACTATTACATAGCTCTGGTGGCGCAGTGGTTAAATGCCTGTACTGCAGCCACTCACTCAAAACCATAAGGTGGCGAGTTTAAGACCAGCAAAGGGCTGAAGCTCGACTCAGGCTTGCATCCTTCCGAGGTCGCTAAAATGAGTACCCAGATTGTTGGGGGGCAAATAGCTTACAATTGTAAACCGCTTAGACACTCCTTAAGGGTATGAAGTGGTATATAAATGAAGATGTTTTTTGTTTGTTTGTTTTACATTTGTAGTAATTAAGCTAAGCTATACTTTGTAACAGAATGTTGATCTATAGCGTTTGCTTAGTCACAAAACTGCTTCAATCTGTTCCATGTGGAAGAGAGGGAGAATTTGCAGGAACATATTTATGCAATCAGAGTATTTCTGTCATATTACACAGTCAAGGTGTATGTGTGTATGTGTATAATAATCTTATTTTGAGAATAAAAAACATTCCACACATTTTAAAATATTTATACTTTTTTTCAAGCACATAGGTGCATGCAGTGGAGTATGCCAACTACCTTGCTGTGTTGTTTTTATGTGCCTTCAAGTCATTAGTTTACCCACAGGCACACATTGTGATTGACTAATATGGGGCAGGGAGATCCAGTCCATGGATACAGCAGACCCACTGTATTATTATTTTAATTTATTATTTAACATTTCACATAGACACCTATGTCACATAGACACCTGAGAGGTTTTAGGTGCTGACAGATTGAAGCAACAACAAACAAATAAACATAATAAAACAGAAGGACAGCATAGAAAACATGATAAGATAAAATAATACAGCTCACTTCAAAAGCTGTCCTTGCCACATTGTCAGGCATACAGAATACATGTGCTCAAAAAGACATCAGCTTATGACTGTTTTTCTTTAAAAAGACCCAATAAAGACAAGCCAGAAGAAAGAATTCCACTGTTTCAGGGCCACTTCCAAGAAAGTATCCCTTTTGCCATCTTCCAGTCTTAACAACAGGTCTTGGGAAACAATGGGTGAGATTCAACATCATCCCCTTTCCCACCACCTTTCCCTTCTCCTTTTGTGTTGTCTCTTTTAGACTGTAAGCCTGAGGGCAAGGAACCATCTAAATATAAGATTGTATGTACAGCACTGTGTAAATTTACAGCACTATATAAATAAAGGTTAATAATAATAAACCTATTTTCAATTTCATTGGTATACACAAAGCAGTAATCATTGCTTTTATCTGCTGTAATGTCACTTTGATGTTTCAAATCTTTCCTTCCAGGTCTACATTTGTAAAGCTTGCCAGAGCTGCTTTTGTGTGGAATGTGATATTTTTGCTCATGATATGCTCCACTGCTGTCCAGGCTGCATTCACAAACAACCTACTCCTTCCTCCTTTGTGTGATGTCATCCGTTTCAGCATCACTTCTTGCTACATTCCTATGGATTTAGTTTCCGCTTAACTGCTTTGTGAAGGCCTTTGGTGAAGAAGGCTAATGATGAAGAAGAGCACCTTTTTATATGCTATGTAAATACAGTCGCCCCTCCAAGTCCATGGAGTTGAAATGTGCAGACTTGGAAATCTGTGGAGGGGCGACCACTATTAACTTTAATGGGGTGTGCGCCCATGGCAAGTTTAATGGAGTGTGCGCCTAGTGAGTTCAAAGAGGGGACTGTACTATTTTTACACCTTTTCTGGAAAAATTGTGCTTGTGCACTGTTACTTGCCTTTATAACATGTTTTTGAAGAATGGCCTTTGTAATACCCATTTTGTATTTCTGAATACAAAAGGGATAAAATGGACATGAATGTGTTGGACTGGGGATGTGTACATATTTACAAGATATGTTTGTGTGTTCACCCACGCCCACACATAGAGAGATAACTTTTTAGAAAGGTTAAGGTTGCAGCAAAGCTACAATGTTAAGCACATGTACATAGAAGTAAGTTTAACTGAAGGCAGCAGAACATAACATTTGAATGGATATATCTTGGACCAGAAAGGATGCAGTTTCTGTGATAAGCACTCTGTACCTTAACTCTTATAGTAGAGCTGCTTCTTCACTTTACTTTAAGCAGATGTTCAAAATGATGCCAGGTGATGTTTCAGTAATCAGTTTTATTGTGCAGTATTTTTGCCTGTAAGAATCATAACAGGTTTAAGACAAAAGATAATTTGTTAAATTGGTTTTTGGTTAGTTAGGAAAATGATGGGACTGTACCATACAAAGTATATTCTCTGTCTTTTGTGGTGTAATGGATTTTCTTATTAAAAATGCAAAAAAGAAATTTCTTGCAATCAAAATCAGTAGGATCATTGAATATTGTATGAGACTTCACTGTGTAGGGCATTCCAAAAATTGCTTTAAGATGCATCTTTTAACAAGAAATCAAGACATCATGTATTTGAGAGAAAAGCCTGGTCCTCACATCTCATTCATATTATAGGAATTGGTTATCATGATGTTTGAATCCTGGACAAAAACTTATAAGGCATTTTTGCACACTGAAGCTACTATTAAAATAAATTAAATTAAATCCTGTCTCTGTGGCTCTTTGAATTACAAATTTAGTAGAATGCAAAGGGATCTTGTAATACTTTTGAGACTAACTCATCAAAAGAAGTTGTAGCATAATCTTTCATAGACTTGGTGTACTTGCTTAGTCATATGGTTACTTTATTTAGATTTTCTGAGACTAAGGATCAGGTTGGCAGAAGAAAAAGAAGGGAGATGTGGACAGCTACAGGCCTAGTAAATTGCACTTGTTAATACATGAAGCTTCAGGCTGTCTGGTATCAGAGCATATGTTTACCCTGTGTTCTTCCATGATCTCCTCCTGGCCTTGTCCCCATTATAATTTTTTTTGGAATCTCTCTGCAGCATTATCACTATGTTAGTAAGATCCAGTGATGCATTTAGTGCCCTGGGATGAGATCAGTCTCTACCCACATATGAAAACACTCCAAGCATGTATAAGAGATTGTGACCCAGAATCATATGCTCAGCTCTAAAACACCCCAAACAACCAGGTTTGTGACAACCCCTATTT
The DNA here is from genome assembly GCA_034509955.1 of Urosaurus nigricauda. Classification (NCBI taxonomy): domain Eukaryota; kingdom Metazoa; phylum Chordata; class Lepidosauria; order Squamata; family Phrynosomatidae; genus Urosaurus; species Urosaurus nigricauda. The sequence continues at coordinate 45,090,779 of JAOEGL010000002.1, read as the reverse complement.
CCTTCTTCCTGACAGACTCTTTCATTCCCTTCGCACATTCACCATGTTTTAATTTGTAAGTTTATATGATGTGTGTGTTTGTGTGTGCATTTATATTTCTGAAGAAAAATAGAGAATGGAAAAGTGGGGGAGAAGATGCCCATAAGACTCCCACAATATTCCTTTGTGTGTTGTGCAGGGTGATCCCAGTACAGCAACAACAGCACTGCAGCTTAGTGGTGGTGGTGGTGGTGATAGAATCATAGAGTTGTAAGAGACCACAAGGGCCATCCAGTCCAACCCCCTACCATCCAGGAACTCCCAATCAAAGCATCCCCGACAGATGACCATCCAGCCTCTCCTCTAAGGAAGGAGACTCCACCACCCTCCGACGGAGTGTGTTCCGCTGTCGAACAGCCCTTACTGTCAGGAAGTTCCTCCTAATGTTGAGGTGGAATCTCTTTTCCTGCAATTTCTATCCATTGTTCCACGTCCTAGTCTCTGGAGCAGCAGAAAACAAGCTTGCTCCCTCCTCAATATGACAGCCCTTCAAATATTTAAACAGGGCGATCATATCACCTCTTAACCTTCTCTTCTCCAGACGAAACATCCGCTAAGGCGATGATAATGATGATTGATGATGATGATGAAAAATAATGCAGTACAGAGATTATGGAATAACTTCAAAATGAAAAGGTTTCACTTAAGGCAAAAGGAGGCAGAGATCCTGCATTTAATTTCATTTTTAAAGAGTGGATGTAGAAAAATGAAGAAAGCAATATGCTGTGACTTAAAATGGAGCAGTCTGAATCAACACTACTCCTCAGTCTAGATTACTTTTTAAAGAATGAAATTGTCTGGGGTTTTTTTTTTTTTTTATATCAGTGAACTTCTGTACCAGGAAATGGCAGCGAAATGTTTTTATTGTAGGAGTTCAATAATGTTATTTCCCCACAATGCTTGGCAAATAGCACCTATTGACCTTTGCATCACTCTCAAAAACAAAAACCTTCCCCTTGTCTTTTGCTGACAAAAACTCCTGAGTCACAAAGTTCAGAGTATTTCACTTCCTCCTTCCTGGAAAGGAAACTTTTTTCAGTTATTTCTAATTGCTGAGAAAGACTCTTGTTTTGTAGTCATTTTTGTACATTTTGTCATTGGATCAAGAATCTGGAAAAAGGTAAGTTCCAGTCCTAAACCTGTTCTGTTTGTTAAGTATCTGGTATTGCAATTATGTTTGTGTACTGTCTTTCTTCAGCACATATTCCCATTACCAATGGTTTAACTATGTTGATGTGTGCCCTCAAGCCATTTCTGACTTATGGCAACCCTAAGGCACACCTGTCATGGGGTTTTCTTGGCAGGATTTGTTCAGAGGAGGTTTGCAGTTGCCTTCCCCTGAGGCTGAGAGCATGGGACTTGCAGGGAGGCTTTAAAACTCCTACCACCTCTCTAATGCAAATTAGGAAAGCAGTAGTGAACTTACAGTTGTCATTGGAAGATAAGCTACTTTTACAGGCAGTGGAAATCCTATTACCTTGTAATATTGAAATGAAAGAAACCTAAAATTAACATAGGACAGTGTTTTTCTTTTCTTATTGATGTTTGTAAAACTTGCTACTATAGTAGAACCCTGTAAGATCACAAAGTACTGCTACTTAATTTCAAATTGGTGATGGGGAAGAGCTGTGTGATCCAGAACTTGATCCTGGCAGTATGTCCCTGAGGTTGGTGTCACCCGGTGCAGGCGCGCGTGTGTGTGAAGTGCCTTGCCCTCTCCACCCCGCCACTTGCTTGCCCAGACTGCTGCAGACCCCCAGAGGCCTTCAGACGTCTCCATAGTTGCAGCCATGATGGACTTTGAAGCCAGCACCTACCTAAGGCCTTCAGAGTCCAAAGTGGCTGCAGCTGCACCGGGCTCAGATGGCAAGGCTCCCGCCAAAGGTCTTCAGGGTCTAGTATGGTTAGAGCCACTCTCGACCCTGAAGGCACTGCTTCCTCCAAGCAGTGCCTAGGCCTCTGGAGGGCTTGTGGCTGCAGCTTTACTGGACTCTGAATGCAGTGCCCCCTCCAAAGCCTTGAAGGTAGCCCCTCCCAAGGCTTTCAGGGTCTGGTGTGGCTACAGCCATGCCGAACTTTGAAGGGAGTGCCCCTAGGAACTGCCACTGGTGAGGAGGGAGTCCAGGACAAGTGAGTCCAGGACAAGCCTTCAGAGCACTTGTTTAGGGTCCTATGTGCCTGCTGAGTGAGCAGCTGTTTTTGCGCACCCAGTAGCCATGCCAGTCCCTCTGGCTGTACCGCCCTTTCTCCTCCCCCCTTCTTTGTCCTGTTTTGCTTTATTTTATTACCCTTTTCCATACATTACATACCACACATAAAAATCCACCATAATAATTATAAAACATCTGACACATACATTACCATCATTCTCACCTACAAACAAACCAAAAAGAGAAAATCTACACATGTCTTTCCTAGCATTCTTCCTTTCCATCTTTTTTCATTAATTTATTTTCCAACATATTCTTCCCATTTTTTACTTGCCACGTTAACCATTTCCCAAAAATTCTTACTAGCCTTATAGACGTACTACATAAATTATCATCTATATTTCATTATTTTCTGTTTACAGTTATTATCCTTTATTTATATAGCACTGGAAATTTACACAGTGCTGTACATACAATCTGAGATGGTACCCTGCCCTCAGGCTTACAATCTAAAAGACACAACGCAAAAGGAGAAGGGAAAGGTGGTGGGGAAGGGAATCAGGTCCAGTGGTTCTTCTCTCCCTCTGGGGCCCGGATCAAGGCAGAAGGACTGGAGGGAGGGGTCGGCTTCTTAATACATAGTTAAAAGGAGGCATCCTGGGTCAGACGGCACAATTCTGGGAACTCTTCCCTAAACAACATAGTCTTTAACTTAGTTTTGAAACTGGTTAGAGAAGTGATGAGGTGTATAAGTGGGGGAAGAAGGTTCCAGGAGTGAGAGTTAGCAAGTGAGAAGGGACGAATCCGGGACAGGGCAGTGGAAATCCTCGGCTGGGACAGGAGACCTTGACTACCAGAGCGGAGGGTACGAGAAGGAGTGTGAGGAGAAAGAAATTCAGACAAGTAAGGAGGGGCCAGTATGTGGAGGGCTTTGAAAGTCAATAACAAAAGCTTGTACTGGATGCGGAAGGGGAAGGGGAGCCAGTGAAGGGAGGAGAAAAGAGGAGAAACATGGTCAAAGTGGCGAGCGGATGTGATGATACGTGCAGCTGAGTTCTGAATAGAGATTAAAGGATGGAGGTGAGAGAGAGGAAGCCCTGTCAGAAGAAGGATACAATAATCTAGTCGCGATACCACTAGGGCATGGACCAGAGTCTTGGCAGTGGAGGCTGAGAGGAAAGGACGGATTTTAGCAATGTTGTAAAGAGAGAATCTGCAGGTCTTGGCGGTGACCTGAATCTGGGGAGTAAACGACAGAGAGGAATAAAAAATGAAGCCAAGACTGTGGGTTTGCTGAACCGGTTGAATAGAAGTGCCATCAACAGAAACAGAAAAGGAGCATTGAAGGGTGGGCTTAGGTGGGAAGACAAGAAGCTCTGCCTTAGACATGTTGAGCTTCAAGCGCCGATGCCGCATCCACTGAGAGATGGCAGCCAGACAAGATGAAACTTGCTGTTCAAGCCCCGATGAAAGGTCAGGGGTGGAAAGATACAGCTGAGTGTCATCGGCATACAGATGATAGGAGAAACCAAAAGAACTGATGAGTTTGCCAAGGGATAATGTGTCTAGAGAGAACAAAAGGGGACCTAGGACAGAGCCCTGGGGAACTCCAACAGATAAGGGAACAGAGGAGGAAGTCTGACCACCTGTGACCACGGCAAAAGATCTGTCTGACAAATAAGATTTAAACCAGTCAAGAACAGAGTCAGGGAACCCAAGGTCAGAGAGTAAGTCAAGCAGGAGACAGTGATCCACTGTGTCGAAGGCCACAGACAAATCAAGAAGAATGAGAATAGAGGCCATTCGCCTTGGCCTGCAAGAGATCATTTAAGATCAGTTAAAAGAATGTTGATCAAACCATTACTAAAATAAATAAGAGTTATTTTTTTCTTTTTCCTCCTTTATCGATTTTTAAAAAAAACATTTATTCATCAGCTAGTTTTGTTCTTAAACAGTATCGTATCTAATACTTAGTAATCTTAATTATTTTATCTCTATTCCCATTATTGCTATTTCCCCCGATTTGTCTTTCATATATACCAAAACTTTTTTTCAGTGTTCCAGTAACTCTTGTTTTGAACCTGTTTTCAATTTCGTGGTCAACATATCTAGTTCCAACATGTCATATAGTTTGAGTAACCATTCATCATCTTGTGGAATTTTGTTTGTTTTCCAATACTTTGCATATATTGTTCTTGCAGCAGTTAATATGTAAAAAATAATTTTGCCATATTCCTTCTCTGTTTTGCTATCTACCATATTTAATAGTGGCGTTTCAGGTCTTAATTCTAAATGTATCTCTGTTAATTCCTATATTTTACTTTGAAGCAAGACTACAACACGTGATAAAAGGTTCCTATTTCTTTTAGACACTAACAGCATTTATTGCTACATGAACCATATATTTTTCTTAATTTTTACAGTGTCAAGTACCATCTATACATTATTTTGTAAAAGTTTTCTTTTGCATCTTGAATTAACGTATATTTTAATCTTTTATTCCAAGATTGTTCCCACTGATGTAATTCTATTACTCTATCACAATTTTGGGCCCACTTAATCATGTTATCCTTAATCAATCCATCTTCAGTGTCGTATTCCAATTTTTTTTAACAGTTTGGATAACAACGCTGGCTTATTTGTGCTAAGAATATCTTCCAGTTCAGATGTAGTATGCATTAATGAAGATTTTTAACTTGTTATCGAAAATGAATCTTTCTTTCAGCTGCCTGTAGAGAAACCAATCACAAATAGTGCCCTCTTTTACTAACTGTCTTCCTGCATGGCAGTGGGTTGGACTGGATGGCCCTTGTGGTCTCTTCCAACTCTATGATTCTATGATTCTATGATTATTAAAGTCTCTATTTACCAATACTTTATTGTGAAATAAATACGCATGACAGTAATATCTTAGTTCAGTTCCTTTTAGCATGAGCAGTTTTGAATTTTTGAATGTCATCCATTCTTTTAACCAGGATAGGCAGCTAGCTTTAGAATATAGTTTTACATTTGGCAGGGCAAAGCCACCTCTTTCTTTTGCATCTTGGAGCGTTTTGATTTTGATTCTGGGACTTTTTTCTGCTGAGATCAAATTTATCAAATATTTTTGTCAGTTTTTAAATATAATGTCTTTTTTTATTATAGAAATTGCTTGAAATAAAAAGAGTATTCTTGGTAGTATGTTCATTTTTACAGAAGCTATTCTAACTAATAATGAGAGTTTTAATTGTTCCCATTTTTAAGATTAGATTTTATTTCATTCCACAGTTGCTGATAATTGTTCTTAAACAATTCTGAGTTTTTATTGAATAGAATTATACTCAGACATCTCACCTTCTTGTTCATATTGAAATCTGAAATGCTTTTTAATCTTTTTCTTGTTTATTCATATTTTTGGTAATTATTGCCAATTGCTTGCCCAATTCCTTGGTACCCGTTCACCCAATTTAGGGGAAAGCTGTCTGCACATCCCTGTCCATAAAGGTATTTATCTCCTAGGATTGTTGGGAGTTTAAGTTGTACTGATGCAATCCTATTCCTCTCTGTTCAAATTAGGACCCAATGGAAATTAATAAGCAAGGAATCCCTGGCCCTGGGAATGAATCCAGTCCTTCTTAAGTTCCAGTCTAGGGTTCCACAGATGTCCATGCTCCTTGCTCTATGATACCATCATTTGATGGTTTCTCAGCTTTTGTATTCCTGCCCCCACCCCACATTCTGAAGGGTTTAAATACCTCTCTTAAGGCTTACGTATAGACAGTAAGTTACAAGCTAAAATAAAAACAAACATATATTTGTTCCCACCCTTTTAGACCACTCACTACTGGAACCCCACCCTTGAGAACTTTTTAAAATGTCCCTAAGGGCCCAAACAGGCCAAAATAAAGCTGCTTTGGGTCACTTTGGAGGTATGTTGTTTAAATGACACACACATCTTAAGAGGCCAGAAGCTGCGCCAAAGCCACCCTCCAGTCCTTAGGACTGGGGCTTGGCTTTGGCATGGCTTTTGGCCTCTTAGGACACCTGCGTCATTTAAACAGTACACTTCCGAAGTGGCCCAAAGCAGCTTTATTTTGACCTGTCTGTTTGGGTCCTAAGTGTATTAACAGGGGTGGGCAAAGTGTGGTCCATGGCCACATGTCCCCCTCTCTCAATCCCCACCCCCACCCCCAGTTTGTCATTCCTCCCCCACAGTTTACTGGGATCCTGAATAAATATTTTTGATCCTAAAAGGGCCAGTTGCACTGTTTGCAAGGTGCAGTTGGCCCTACAACTGCAAAGTAGAGTATAAATTCAGAGACCAGATTATTTGTGATTTAAAACTCTACTTTTTCTTTTTAGAACAGGATGGCTAATCCTGCAGAAGGTCCAAGCAGTGACATTACTGAGCTGGACATTTCTTATCTAAAAGCTTCTTACCCTCATGTTAACTTTGATTTCGACATGCTGGCAAAAGAAATGGAAGAAGAGTACCGACAAATCCGCAAGGAACTTCAAAGAGGGTTTAACACTTCAATGAGAAATGAAGTCAAAAGGTTGAAAACCTTCCTGTCACAACCGCCTGGCAACTCTGCATCAGCCTGGTCTCCCATAGAGATGGCCGCTGCAGGTTTCTATCACACTGGCATTAAGACAGCAATACAGTGCTTTTGCTGTGGGTTGGTTTTGCTTGCAAGAAGCATCAAACGATCTCCTTATGTAGAACACAAGAAATATTGGCCTCAGTGTGCATTTATTTTAGGGAAAGAGGTGGGTAACATCCCTAAGTATGAGATTAGAGTTCAGAATCCCAGAAACAGTTATTCAGAAGTCAAAAACAGTTACAAGGAGTTGGAGTCAAGACTTCAGTCCTTTGCTGGCTGGCCATCCTATGCCAAAGAAACTCCGCCTGTTCTGCTAGCTAACGCTGGATTTTTCTATACAGGTAAATTCAAAAGATTCTTATCCTGGGGGGAAAACAATGTTTTTGTGTTTGTAAAATTGCTTTTAGTAACTGTCCATTTCTATACTTCAGTTAGCATAGTCATTTGAAAGTTAATTTCTTTCAGTTTAGGAAATGTTTACTGCATTAGAGTGTGTCTACTAGATAAGTGAATTGCTTCAGCGTGGTGCTTACGGTACTTGAAAAAGTTACTTTTTCAACCACAGTTTATAGAATTCCATGAAAGATTCTGGCTGTAGGATTCTGGGAATCCCAAAAGTTCCAGTCCTACCAAGTTTACCATGTTCTCTGGGTGCCTGAGGCTAGAAATTTAGTGCCTGAGGTTAGAAACTGAAAAGCTGAACCATATAACAAATTACAATAATAACTATTTCCAGCCCTTCAGTAATATTCACAGAGTAGTAGTGCTGGTAGCTCCCATCTCAGGGTGGAAGTGAATATACACTGGGTTTTATCCAGTCTTAAAGGAGCTATCCAAGTAGCTGCATCCTACGTCTTTAGCATCTTCAATAGCTCCTTCAGTGTTTAGACTATATCCTGGCATTGATTCACCACCAAATTGACATTAACAACCCACCACTGATCTTTGCCTTTTCTCAAGTAGTGACTGAGACTTTGTTATTGTTGGTTCCATAATGGGAAATTTCTTATAATTTATTTTGTTTTGCTCCTCTTTACCCAATGTATATTTTTGATTCAGGGGCTTATGGGAGGTCTCTCCTGGTTCTTCTTTGTCATTTTTTTTTACATGTAGGTATAAGAGACACAGTTCAGTGCTTCACCTGCAGTGGATGTTTGGCGAATTGGGAAGAAGGTGATGATCCTTGGAAAGAACATGCAAAGTGGTTCCCTGAGTGAGTAATGTACACAGTTGAGAATGGCTAATGCAATGCAATATCTTTGCTCAGCCTCAGCATTTTAGCTATGGTTATGTCTAACCTCTGGTAGGAGAGGAACAAAAAGGAGAATACTAATGCAACTGTGATTTGTTTCAACTCTTCTTCTTTAAGGAAAAATGCCCAAATGCAGTTTAAACAGTTTTATTGATTATTGTGAGGATTTTAGTTGGTTTGATTATTGTGATTTTAATGGCTCTGTTGTTTAGTTTATCTTTATTCTGTTCTAATGAGGCTGGCTGCTTCCGTGAACACTATTTTTTTTCTGAAAAGCAGGGTAATAAATAAGTAAATAAATAAAATATTGAAATAGAGTAAAAAAATTCTGGGACACAAAAATCCACAGATATTAACAATCCATTAATTGTTAATATCTGAAACCCTTCTAAATTGTTTAAAGATGTTGCCAATAATATTTTGTTTGCTCTTTTATAGATGTGAATTTCTTCAAAGCGAGAAGTCAAGAGATGAAATTAAAGAGTACATTCAAAATTATTGTGGATTTGTTGGCATTACGGTATTCTTTGCCTGAACATTATTCTTGTTTTTATTATAATATTCATTTATATCCTAGTTTCCCCCCAGAGTTGGAACTCAAAGCAGCTAATAATTTTTTTAAAATACAATAAAATCAATAATAGCTAAATTTTAAGTAAGACCACATTAGCTGTGCTAGAGTCATGTTAGAAGTTGAGAGTGTGTTGAGAGGGATGAGCAGCTTCAAAGGATTTGTTGTGTGGGAATCAAGATCATATAGCTACTTGGTACTCAATGGAAAGAATGTCAGCTGTTGGGAGGAGGAGTGCTCAAGAGGGTTTATAGAAGAAATTTATCCTGTAGCTTTAGGCCTGGCAATGGGCTGCTACTGTGCTGAATCTGATTTTCAGTAAATTCTTTCCGGTTCCATCCATGAAGTTTGTTGATTGACTGAGGTAGAGACAGGACATTACAGATCTGGAGTCTCTTCTCTGATTCCCAAGGCAAGGAGGAGGAATCTCAGGGTGAGAATGCAACCCCAGCAACTGCCCAGCTAAATGGGTGACAGGACTTGTTTGTGGCAGATGGAAAAGCTGTTACAGGGATCAAGTCTATTCAGGGAAGTCCTTGTGGCATTTATTTCCTATCTAAAGATTAAATTCAAGCAACTGCAACCCATTTAGTAGCAGAAGTACCAAAACTTTGGACTCTTTCAAACGGGAGGAATTTCTCGCAACTCCGAATGGAGCCAATGCGGATTCATGTAAATTCGCTAGTTAAGCGAATTTACATGAACCCCTGCTCCATTCGGAAGAACCCCTGCTCCGTTCGGAATTACTTCCCATTACCCGAAAATAACCCCCTCCTGCCCGAATTTGCATGCGGAGCTTTAATTCGCAATAAAGTAAAACCCATGATTGCATTCGAATTGGCTTCCCTCTTGCCCGAATTTGCGTGCGAAGAGTTAATTTGCAATAACATAAAACCCATGATTGCATTCGAATTGACCTTAAATTATACTTCCAATTTAGCCTCATATGAAAGAGTAGATTGTAATGAACACATGCATAAAGGCATACTAATTTTATATTTTACATTTTATTTCAGGGAAAGCATTTTGCAGTATCCTCAGGGAAGATATTGGCCTCTAATACAGGTATATGGTGGAAATAGAGTGAAAACATAGTTCTAGGCCTTTACATTAAATCACAGTGCTCATGCTAATGCTGATGCTAATAAAACTGTGTGGGATCCTGAAGTCTTTGTGTTGAGCTATTTGGGTTACCTTTTCAAATGGGAAATTCCTGAGCTTCAGGGACCTTCTTGAATATGTTTTGATGCACAATAGCCATTTCTATTCACCCAAAAAGAGGAAATATGTTACAAAAAAGAAAGCTCAAATTTGCATAAAATTCAAACATGCTACTTTATATGCATCAATTAGGAATGGACAGCCTCACAGGTCAGCCAGCTTGGGGCCTTGTAGATCACCATGGGCCTCACACTACCATTTGTGTGGATTTGGAAGTGACGTTCTAGCCATTTCTGGTTACTATTTAGATTGACTGATTGATTGTTATTTTGGTGTGCCACGCTAATAGTGATCAAACAGAAAGCCATGCCTTCTAGAGATCCCTGGAATTATGGTTTGGATTTTTAAAAAATCCTCTGAGGTGTGTAGAATACCGCTCACACCAAAGCCTCCTCTCCAGTGTAAATTTGGAAGTAATTAGCATAACTGAAACTGAAATATAAGACATATCACTATAGGTGGAAAATTCTGGCCAATTGAGCTGTGCAGTTGCTGCAGTTCAGTTTGCAGTGCAAAGACTCCCTGCTAATGGGCAGCTTTTACTGTATGCCCCTGTGATACTCTCTTATTCAATTGCGTCTTCTAGGGTTGGTGTCACGTAGTGCAGAGGGGGTAGGGGACAGAATGCCATGGCCTCTGGAGGGCTGTTTGGGGTCCAGTGTGGCTGCTAAGCAAACAATAAAAGGGACACGGTGTTCTTTCTTGCTCGCCCAGCAGCTGCACCAGTTTCACCATGGGTACTTCCTCAACATATATATACCCCCTTTGGAGTGTCACTTGGTGTGGTCCACATCCTCCCCACATCCTAGTGATGCCACTGCTCTTACTGTGGTTCTTTAACCTTAAACTGAACTTGGATTGGGCATCTTTGGCTGCAGCCCGACATCATAAGGTTGTTGTGGTGAGCCTTCATGTTGTTTCCAAATTATGTTGAATTTAAGGCAAACCACAGGGTTTTCTGTGGTTGTGACTTGCCCAAGTAGGGATATTAATTCTTGTCTCCAGACTTGTCCACTGTTCCAACCACTATGTCACGCTGCATCATAGCATGGCATAAATATCCATCAGCAGAGATATGTTGTGCTAATACTATGCAAACTCCATATAGAATAGCAACATTGCACAACACAAAATTATGAATGAAGTGTGTTGTGAAACATTCTCTTTGTCACATTCATATGCACAAAAGGTCTGCATAAGCAACTCTGCTTTTAACACATTCAGCTTAAAATGGCTGTTGCACAATTTTGAAATAACTGCTCCACATATTATTATTATTTTGCAACTTGTGTAAAAGCTTCGGAGGCTATTGTGTGCTAATTTGTTTATCTAGTTGTTACACCTATTTTAAAAAATTGTTAACTGATGATATTTCAGATTGTTCTAAACCTCTGTGATATCTTTGGTTCCAAAGGGGGCTTTGAGCCTGCTATAAACATCTATGAAGATGAAGACATCAGGCTGGACACTTTTAAAACCTGGCCAGAGGAAGCAAAAGTAGATGCTACTTCTTTGGCCAGAGCAGGATTTTTCTACACAGGTCAGTCTCTTCTCACTTTTTGGGGGGACTGACTTTTAGATTAACAGATATGGTGTTATCATCTGCCACTCTCCTCAAATTTCCAAGTTTCCCTCTATCTGCAATCCTCATAGGTGGTGTGAATAATGGGATGAATTTTCCAAGCTCCAATGTATTGTTGTGAGATTTTCTTGGTTTAAAGGTTTTTAATCGGCATCTAAGATCCAGTAGCTTCATAAAACCCTTGCTCCTGGTGATAATTAAAACTGCTAAAACTGTTTTTTTTAATGGTACACATTTTTATTTCCTAGTATTGGGAAGAGAGGCTGGAAGTGTTACTCACATTCTGTATGTGACTTCTTTGAACGTAGTATCATCAGGGAATGGGAGCAAAGACAGAAAGCTGCCCTTATTAGGTAGCATTTGTGTGATCAGGAGCAGTGTTGTCTGCTGAAGGTTTTTGTTTTCTTCCATGGTGTCCTAAGATTATATAGTTTTATATACTATAAATATTATAGTGACACTATGGAACTTCTGTGCTGTGTCATACAGAAGAAAGTTATTCCAGTACTGCAATCTAAAGACTTTTAATAACTAAGGGTGGTAGGGAATGCTTAATCATATATTTCTTTCTATATTATATTCCTCTTGCCATCAACCATTACATTTCCCTCTGTCCTTCCTGCAGCAACAGCAGCATTAAATTAGGCAGAAATTGATGAAGATGGTGGTGATGATTATGAATATTATTATTAACTTTATTTATACCCCAACTTTTCCCCAAAACTGAGATTAGCCCAAGTAATTTTATGATTGAGTGGGCATGTGGACCTAGAGTCCATTCACACTAGATAATTATAGCACTATTATTCCACTTTAACTGCCATAGTTCCATTTTATGAAATATTGGGGCTGGTAATCTGATGAGTCACTAGAGCTCTCCTGCAGAGAATTATGAATGCCCCTCTCTCAAATGGCAGTCCCAGGATTCCATAGGAGAGGACCATGGTAGTTAAAGTTGAATCATAGTGCTATAATTCTAAAGTGAGAATGAACCTCTGCTAGTATTCTTTTCTACTATTCTAACAGCTACTTCAGTACCAGTATACTGAAAGCAAATGAAACAAGTTGGAATATTGCTTAAGACTCAGTAAAAAAAACCTTTTCCCTTTTGGACTGCACAGTGCTGGGGAAAAAAGATAAAATCCTCAATGTGGATCTGAAGGCATCATTTTTAAACACACCTACAGCAACCTATTTTTTTTTTCCAAATCATACGTATGCAGCAAAAATAATTGCAGTGATATGTTATATATCACCTTTTTGCAGGAAAGAAAGACATTGTACAGTGTTTTTCCTGTGATGGATTTCTAAATGACTGGAAGGAAAATGATGACCCTTGGGAAGAACATGCTAAAGCGTTTCCTCAGTAAGTGTCTGTTCAAGATGGCTCACCACGGTGTCATTTAGAAAAACATGTGAAAAAGAAATGTATAAAAACACATCAAGGGAACAATTAGAAAACTGCAGAGAGATCACAGTAGTGAGGCATTAGCCTTCCTGAACACCATGGCTTTCACATGAATTGGGGTACAAGCACCATTATCCCTAATTGTGGGGCTGATGGGCACCAGAGTTGAGTACATCTGTGAGGTTACATGTTAGCATCAAAACTGTATAGCTGTATTGTGAGTAATCCAAACAGCTAAATGCTTTGTTCTTAAGCAAGCTTTTCAGAGCTGTCCTCTGGCTCTGAACTGCAAGAAAAGCAAGAAGGCAATTTAGGGAAACCCACTATTGCCAAGTCATCTAGATGTTCCTGGCAAAAAGAATAGGTTTTCTTGGTTCTGTGCATCATGTAATGTGAGTGTTATGTAAACAACAAATGACACATTTAGCATTATTTTTGCCAATTCCAGTTAATATATTTGCCCTTTTAAAATTTATTATAGTTGTAATCAATCTGTTCAAAGAAGGAGTACATCACTGGAGAAACCACAAAGAGAGGCTGAATTGGAGTCATGTCATGAAAAGGTAAAAGAACATAATGAATTATATAAGATCACAAGGTATCACAATGTCTAGTGCTACCTTGATATCTAACCAATTTTATTTGGCCTAATGTTTTGTGGGCTACAACCCAATTTCATCAGTTGGCAGATATATGCTTGGGTAGGTGAGGAATGTAGAGGAATTGAAGTGCAAAAAATAAAAACATAGATAATTATTTTTAATAATGTAGATAAGCAGACTAACACATATATGGTGACAAAAACCCTTTCTCTATTCCAAATATAAGAGATAGAGTTTAATCTCTACATGGGCTCTTGGGAGTTGGGGATTGTAATCATTAGGGTCAGAGGGAATCTTCCAAAGATTCTAGAACAAAAGAACTTGAAAGACATATCCCAGTGGGGAAACAGCTGAACCAAAATTTGTCAAGAGATTCAGCTCATTTAGCATCCAATTTTTGGTTATTAAATTTCTGCCTTTTTTTTTTTTTTTTGGCTGCCTACCTTTCTGATCCCTCTAAATCTTCATCCCAAATACTAAAAACAGGGGACCCAAATTCAGTGTCTATTATTGAGAGGGAGGTTTGAGAGACAGTGTTGTGTAGCAGCTTTAGTACTAGAGTACAACTTTTGAAGACTAAGGCTCAAATTCCTGCTCAGCTATGAGAGTCCACTGGGCAAGTCAAACACTCTGAGCCTTAGAAAAAAAGCAATAGCAAATCTTCTGAAAAGATCTTGCCAAGAAAACCCTATGATTGATTAGCCATAAGACAGAGTCAGTTTGTAGGCACATAACAAAGCGACTGAGTGGAAATAAGTCTGATTTTTATCTCGTAACAATCTGGAATTATGACTGGTAGGTATAAGATACTCATTTTGGTTAGCAACTCTCATGGACTGGGGCCTGATCTGGGCTGTCACACCAAACAGATTTGAGAATGATCCCATTGAGACAACCTTGGTTGTAACCATACGGTAGCATATTTTTAAAGGGAGTTACCCTCTTGAACTCATGGGGACTTACCAGTGTTTCTGAGTACACCTGAATAGAACTGTGATGTCAGAAATTTGCATCAAAAGATACTGGCCTAAATTCAATTATTAGTCCCAGCAAGAATAGACCGTTTGAATTAATTCAGTGGGCCCACACTGTTTGGGGTTAACAATTGCATGACTAAATTGAGGCTGTCATGCTTTGGGCACATCATGAGAAGGCATGAATCATTAGAAAAGGCAATAATGTTAGGAAAGGTGGAAGGCAGTAGAAAGAGAGGAAGACCACATGCCAGATGATTAGACTCAATCAGGTAGGTCACAAGCCTGAACCTGCAGAAATTGAACAGAGCGACTAAGTACAGGGAGTCTTGGAGAATGAATGTCTTATTCACAAGCTCTCCATGAGTCCACGTCAACTTGAAGGCAGTTAATAACAACTACAATGTCCTTGATGATTCTGCTGGACCTCTTTGTGTCACAGAGCATGGTATCCTTTTGACCTGCCTGGCTGGGATGGGACTTAAAGGTACTGTTTTACAGTGCTTCCCATCCTTCTTGGAAGTGTGCTTTCAGAGGGCAATGCTGGGGTACTCTGGCTGATGCTGCGGCCACTGGTCTTAGATATTCTCAGTGTTCCATATTGTTCCTCATGCTATGGAACATAGCCACAATATTTCTTCTGGAAGAGATTGCCTGAGGTTCTGCTTGGTATAATTTGCATCCTGGTGCCATCCAACTCCACCTCTCTCTTCCATGTGCAAGGAATCTGTTCCAGTTCTGAATGACTGTCTCATCTTGGCAGAGGACCAGATGAGGATGAACAAACTAATGCTTAATTCAGATGAGACAAAGGTGTTCTTGAGCATCTGAAACAATTTTAAGGGATGTATTTGATTTTATGTTTCAATTACAATTTTGTATTTTATTTGAATAAATAAACAATTTCTTCCCCCCTACCTCTAGCAAATAGACTGCAAAGACAATTTGGGAGATACAGACGCTCTCAGTTCTGCAGTTAATAGTAAGTACTCTGCCACTTAAACTTGGCTCAAAGAGCCTTTAGAAACCTTGGCTGGAATTCTGCATGGCACAACATAGCATAATAGTTCTATAGCTGGCCAGTCAACACTTCTACATTCCCCTGCTCATAGCCATTCTGTTGCTGGTGGAGCGAGGGTGTTTAGTTATGTCCTCATAGATAGATGCAATATGATTACACTATCTGTTGAGGTCTGCCAGGGTCCCCCGGTGCTCTCAGGAGATGATATAATCATTTTTCATCTGGCTACAGGGACATAGCCAGATGCATCTCCAACTCCCTGCTCTTCACCAACCAGGGAATGCTCATGAGGAGGCTGCAATGGCTCAATGGTCAGTCCTGAAGGGCTTTTATTTGTTACAGAGGGAGGGAGGAAATTCCATCTTCCGCAATGACCAAAAATTACATATGCAGGCATGAGGTAGAGGTACACCTCTGTATGCCACTAATGTGATTCTGACTAATGTACGGTATGATTAACTTGGGTTTTAAGATGAGTTTGAGGCAGACTAATAATGCTCATACTGTCCCAAACCTAGTGGCTTCCATGTCTGTGGGTGGTAAATCTGCTCTAGGTTTTAGTCTGACCTGTAAAGATGCTGACTAAAGTACTGCATCCTACCACTCAAACAATTTCAGAATCATGGCTAGCTCCTTTACATTTCACTCTGAATCCCAGAATTCATTCACTGCTCCACTGACATTAGACCACCAGCCACCTGCCTAATTGTGCAATCCATCCTATGTATCTTTACTCAGTAGTAAGTCCTGTTGACTTAAATAAGCATGTGATGAAATAGACTGTAGTCCCTGAAGCCTTATAATATGGGTGGGCAACTTCTCGATCTTGTAGAGTAGATGACAGCAAAGCAAACCCACACCTGCATGGGGAAGTCCTGGAGACGGAGAAGACAACTGAATGCATGTGTGCTGTTCTAAATAACAGAATCAGAAAGGGATGAGAAGAGACTTGCTGTTTAGTATGGATAGTTAAGACAAGTGTACTAGTCTCTGCATCAGTGGTGGTGTTTGTACAGGATTATTCTGCCAAGAATAAACCCCAGTTTGTGATCCTGGCTTGTAAAAAGCTCAACAAACCAGGGTCCTAGATTCAATCAACATACTAAGCAAACCACTTCTTGCTTGCTTAGCTATTCAGCCTACTGTGGAGAGCCAAAGAGAAGAGCCGAATTTCATGCATTGTTCGATGCAAACATAGCTAGCATGTTGTCTCAAGACATGAAGTTATGTCAGCATTGGATTTGCTTTCAACAGATTTCACACCATGTTTCTCCTTTCTCTTTTGACAGACATGGCCTTTGAGGAATATGAATGGCTTCAAGAAAAGCTCAGAAGGGCATACAATGATACTCATTTCAGGAAAATGTTTCCATTTGGGGATTCTGCCCATTTTGCTATTGATCTGAAGATGCTCTTTGGGGACTTAGCCATTGTTTCCAAGAATATCAGTAACCTGCCTCTGCAGCAGCTCACGCTACCTGAAATTCTTGAAAGCTTTGAGTCCATTACAGTTGTAGAAGGAGAGGCAGGCAGTGGAAAGACTGCATTGCTTCGGAAGATAGCCATTCTTTGGGCCTCTGGGTACTGTCCCATACTCAGCAGATACAAGCTTGTATTTTATCTGTCTTTGAATTATCAAGACTGTGATCAGAGTCTAGTGGACCTTATTTGCAACCAGGTGGTGGGCCTTAGAAGATTATTAACAAAAGAGTCCCTGGAGAATTTGTGTCAGCATTTGACAAATGAAGTTCTCTTCCTATTAGATGATTATGATGAAATGAATTCAGTTCCTTATGACATTGAAGACTTGATTCAAAAGAATTATTTAAAGAAACACTGTTTAGTTATTGCAGTTCGTACTAATAGGGTTAGGAGAATCCGCCAGTATGCAAACACTATTCTTGGTATCACAGAGTTTCCAATGACAAGTACCCTCTATCTGCTAAGGAATCTATTTTCACATAACAATTCCCTTGTAGAAGACTTTTACATGCAACTGCGAGTAGAAGAAACAATGCATTCCATGTTCAAAACTCCCCTTTTTGTTGTGGCCCTTGGGACATATTGGACTGAGTATCCTAATGGCAATATGTTCCTAGGTCTGGTCATCTTAAAAGCCTACATGTTGTATACCTCACTGAAATATCCTCAGGAGAGTGATCGTATAAAATCTGCGGTGTCTGCCTGTGGAGAACTTGCTTTACAAGGTCTCTTCAAATCTCTCTTTGAATTCAGTGAAGAGGACCTGTCTAAAGTTGGGGTGAATGGAGATGATGCTCTCTGCTTTGGTCTACTGAGTAAATTCACTGCCCAGCGGCTTTGGCCAGTCTACAGATTCATTCATCTTTCATTCCAAGAATTTCTTGCAGGTCTAAGGATGAGTGAGCTCCTCAGTTCAGATGTACAGGCAGATGTGGACAAAGGGCTGCAGTATTTGCAGCAAATAAACACATTTGTGAAAATCAGTGGCCGCTACCAGTATATTTTGAGATATGCCTGTGGTGAAGCTTCCAAAGCAGTACCCAAAATAGTTTCCCACGTACTCCATTTGCCCAGTTGTGAGAAATCATTTGAAAGCCAGATAGAAAATGATGTTTATCTACAGCAGACTCCAAAACTGCTGCTGATGCAACAGCAGCTCTTGAGTGCCACCTTAACTTTGCTCCCAGAGATTTATCTTTCAAAATTCACTGATGTTGTACTGGAACTTGCAACTGAACTAGCTTATCAAAGCAATATGGTGCCTGCTTGTGCCCCAATGATCTTACAGTTCCTTACTGGAAAAGAGTTTCCATTATCTCGCTTTGCTTCTAAAGATGGGTCCATCAGTCGCTTCTTTCTGGACTATCCAGATAGTTTGTTCTTACCAAGCAGATTTGAGAAAAGTCTTATTGGCAAAGAAAGAAACACTGATCTGTCTCTAGCAGAAAGATGTTATTCCAGTCTTGGGACTCCAGTTGTTGACCAAGAATATGCTTCTGCTTTTAGGCCCTTCAGTGAGGTTTCCAAGCAAATAAAAGAAGATGAAGATACTGTTAACAGCATTAGGACATTTATCCCTAGACGTCTTCCAGATTCAATAATAGCTCCATTTCTCCATAAGAAAAGCCAAGAAAAGATCCCACATTTAAAATTTTCTGTCAGTTACATCAATTCATTTCAGGCTCATGACTTGAAGAGTTTAGCTGTGCTTTTCTCTGTTTTTGATCGTATTGACTTGAGGCTGAATGATTGCAAAAGTCTGCTGGAAAGTATTAAACCAGCAGTTGAACAAAATCTGGAGAACTTTAAAGCATGTATCATACGTAATACTGACTTGAGTTTAATAGAAGAGAACCTCCTTCTTTCAATATCTTCACTTGAATCCCTTGAAATTATGGGAAAGGCATCAATACCAGGTACTGTAGCATGACCTTGAATGTCATTTACTTCCTCCTCCTCAGTTGTGCAATTTACTTTCTTAATTAATTAATTAATTAATTAGGACTATATCAATTTAAGTTTAAAGATATGCAGAGTTTGGGAAAGGAACATTCTCAAGATCTAAAAATATGGTAGTAATCCCATTATTTTGTTATACAGATACACCTCGGTTAACAAAATAGATGTATTTGTAAGCTTTACTTTAACAGAAAATTTGGAATCAGAGACAGAAACAACATGGAAAGAATAGGGATAGATTCCTACATCAGAAAAAAAAAAGAGCAGTTCAACACAGTTCAGCAAACCTTTTATCCAAAACTAACAATATGTACATGTCAACTGAAACAGCTAGGGCAGGTAAGCCTTGTACATATAAATGAAAACATTTTGAACCTTATTGAGACCACTTGAAAGCTCCTTATAAAATTTATGCAGGGATCCCTCTGCCCAGCTTCCACTTTTCTTATGATATCCATTTTGGTAACCAATATTATAAAATCCGTACTGTTTTAACAGGCTGGGGGAGTTGATGAGTTAGGTTTATCTGTTCTCCCCATTTTTCTCTGTTTTGTTGTTCATGTATGCTCATTATGTGATTTTTAGAGGCAGCTGCTGTTTACCTTGTCTATTGTAGCAAGGCACACCCATCTACAGAAAGTTTGACTAGAAAAGTTTTAGTTTTCCTAGTAAATGTTTCATTGCATTATTTATTGCATAACAATGCTGCAGCTGAGCACAGTGCGTTTCTTTTTTCCCCACCTCTCCTTCACCATTCTCTCAAGTGCTGCTGCTTAAAAAATCCACCTAGTCAGAGGACAAGGGGAGACTCAATAGGTTTAAAAAGACTTTGTGAAAAGGACCTTTGTTTACAGATGCTTATTAAACTGAGGTATGCCTGTAAAATATAGGCCTTCATTCTATACTTTAGTTGTAGAAATACAGGTTGAGTCTCCCTTATTTGAAAAGCTTGTGACCAGAAGTATTTTGCATTTTGGATTTTAAAATTTTTGAATATCTGCATTTGTCTATATGTGTATAAAGAAAATTTTGGAGATGGGACCCAAGTCTAAATACAAAATTCATGTATGTTTCATATACACCTTATACACATAGCCTGAAAGTAATTTTATACAATAATTTTGTGCATAAAACAAAGTTTGTGTACGTTGAACCATCAGAAATCAAAGGTGTCACTATCTTAGGCACTTGTGAAAGAAGTTTTATTTTTTTGAATATTTTAGATTTCAGAATTCTGGATAAGGGAGACTTAACCTGTATTTCTTTTCATTTTTAAAAACTGGAGCAAATAGTATTATTCTGATTTATAGACAGAACAGTCTAAATCTATATTTACCGGTACTCATATCTCAGTCTCACTTGATTGAATGACTTTTATTCCTTAGAAAAGTGTGCACAGGAATTTGGATTGCACTCTGTGTAGTAGACTATATAATAATTAATGGACTTTTGCCCTATTACATACACATTTATTTGTTTTGTATTATTTAAACTTTCATGGGATGCTTCCAGATAGACAGTTCCTAGTGCTACCAGTAAAAAATAATTGTGTAGCTAATTTGTTTTTTCTTCCCTAAAATATTATTTGAGGGTGGAAAAGATAGAAAAAGTAGGAAAATATAAGTAAATTAGAAATGGATGAGGATGTCTGGTCAAATGAGGCTGGGTCATTATGTAATAAAAGCCTAACATGGAAATGCCATTGGTTTTAACCAAACTATCTTCAGAACTGTAGTGTCCTGCATTTAGTACTGGACTATGACATTGTCAGACTAGGGTTTGAATTCCTGCTAAGCCATAGAAACCCACTGAATGATCTTGGACAAGTCACATTTTCTCAACATCAGCAGAAGGCAATGGCTGTCTCCTCTGTGAACAAATATCCAGAAAACTCTTATTGGTAGGGCCACCATAAGTCAGAGTTGACTTGAAGGCACATAATAAGAATTTCTTTCCACCCAAGTTTCTTTTGTAAGAAGAAACTATTGTTCAGTCTGAAATTTTAAGTGTTTACTAGGTTCTGTCAGCCACAGTCAACACACTAAACTTCCTTCATGAAGCCCGTAGAAACATGAATTTATATTTTCAGGCAATCTGCTTGAATCCTAAATCTGCTGTGTGTATTCTGTTTGAAACTGTAACATAGACACATTATGGGGAATATATTAATTTTTTAAAGCTGGATTAGCTGTTCCATTAGCTGAAACAGATAGGGAACTTTATACTGTAAATTCTACAGAGTGGGTCTGGAGGCCAGTACTAATGAACATTTGCTTTATGTGTTTCAGAAACTCTCTTCTCAAATTTGGACAAATACACATTCTTGAAGGAATTGTCAGTGGATCTTGATTGTCAAAATCTGTTTGACTTAATCCCAGATGGCTTCAAAAATCTTTGTGACATGGAGAAATTCCTCATCTGCCACGTTCGGTTTCAAGGCAGTTCTCCCAGACTTGGTAAACAGAAACACAAATCTCTGCCTTTTACTATATAGAGAATAATTCAGAGTAATTTAAGCACAGTGCAATTCTAGGCATGTCTATCCAGAAGTAAGCCTCAATTACTTACTGGATTTACTTCTAAGGAAGTGTATGTAGGCTCACAGGCAAAGCTTTAATCCATGCCTACTTTTCTGCAAGCTGCATTGAATTCAGTGGGTCTTACTTCTGACTGAAAATACCTAGGACTGTACTACATACCCCATTGTATTCAGTAGGATATAATCATGCTCAGCTATCTCAGGGTTGCACTCTTTGGTCAAAGTCCAGTTTAAATTAGCTGCCACCAAGTTTTATTTGAACTGAAATTATAATATAATCCTAAATTGGGGTTGTGGGGAGTAAAGTGGTAGAACCTGGCCTGACTTATCCAGGGCTCTGCCAATTTACACTAGCCAGGTTGGAAGATGAGGCAGGTTTTCTTTCTTTTCCCCATTGGGGCATGTTTCAATCCCCCTTGTTTATAATGGGATGGAAACATCTGATGGCAGCTGGAGGCTGGCATAGGTGAAGGGCCCAATCCTGGACCTATCAGAAGAACAGATAGACTTTGGAACAGGTGAGTCCCACCACATCTGCTTAAACAGGAGATTTGTGTGGGAGTAAATTGTTGCCTAGGCCCCATGACCAGGATGACCAGACATTCTCCTTTTCCAGGACATGTCCGACATTTCAACCTTCTGTACAGGAGGAATTTCAAAATGTCTTCCATTTTGATCATGACTGAGAAGTATAATGCCCTACATTTTGTGGTATCTTGCCCTCTGCGATTATGACATTTGGTCATTCTGCCTCATGGCTGCTTTTGTTACTGTTGTTCAAAGTGCAAGTGGCCAGTTAAAGCACTGTTTTAAAAAATATGTTTATAATCATGTGCATTTTGGCTGGAATTAAAGCCTTCAATGCACTCTTCCATCCAGTTTTAGTTTCCACATTTCATATTGTACATTTGCATATTTCTGGACAGCATGGGAGTAATGCACATGGATAAGGATAATGTAGAAAGGGAGGCAGAGCAGACTGGTAGCAAATGCGACTATTCAAAGAGCAACAGGTTTTTTTTTTCTTTTCTTTTTGGATAGTTTACCTGGATACACAATTCTTTCTGGGTGGAGTCTGACTCTGCCATGCTGGTTTGAACTTTGGAGGATAGAAGTGAGGAGTCTTTTATCCTTATTTATAGCCATATGCAATACAGTTGGACCTTGTTATCCACTGTGGTTTGGTTCCAGGACCCTCCATGGATAAGAAAATCCATGGATGCTCAAGTCCCATTAAATATAATGGCAGAGCAAACTGATGTCCCTTATATAAAATTAAAAATCAATGTTTGCTATTTGGAATTTATACTTCTTTGGAATATTTTCAAGCTGTGTATGCTTGAATCCATGGATAAAAAATCCATGGGTAAGAAGGGCTGACTGTTTTTGTTTTGTTTTTACTTTAAACTATGACATTATTTTCACATGATTGTTTGCAGTGATGTATTCAAGTATTTTAGTCCAAGTCTTAAGTCAACTCTTAAGTCTCTTACCTTCAAGTCTCAAGTGAAGTCTCAAGTCCTTGCAAGATATTTTCAAGCCAAGTCTCAAGTCAAGTCTCAAGTCTGGGAGCCAACTTTTAACATAAAAAGGAGCTAGGGTGCATTTCTCAGAGGGGTCAACAAATGTGTTAGGCAATGGGCTTGAGGTGGGGCTTGAGGTCTGTTTGGCAGCTTATCCCTGCTGCACATCAGAGGAGCCTTCTAAAGCTTTTCCACCTCAAGCCTATTGCCTAACTCATTTGCTGTTTCCCTCCTAGAAACAGGCCCCACAAGGTGGGGATGGGTCTTGCTTGCTGCTCCAAATGAATTACACCAGCAGGTCAGTTGTTAAAAATATATATGTATGTCACAAATTGAGCTGAGCTGATCCAGTGTGTCATTTATTGCCGACTTGAGTCCAAGTCATGCCTGAGTCCAAGTTAATTGACACAAGTCTAGATTACCGACCATTTGACAGTTAACTTGCTATAATTCATGAAACTTTGCTGGCCTGATAGACAGAGTAACAGAACTAGTAGTAAAGGGTATTTTTGAATGAGTAATCAACCACCAGTCCTTTTCAGTAATCTCAAAAGCTTGTCTCAGTGGAGGATTGTTTTGGCTGGCTCAGTGTCAATGACTGCAGAAAAATTCTGTTGAGAGTCAAAAGCATTTTATCACATCCCATTTCATGCAAGCTCCATATCTGGCCAAAGATATTTTGGCCCTTGAGGCAACTCACATACTCAAGTCATAGAATCATAGAATCATAGAGTTGGAAGAGACCCCAAGGGCCATCCAGTCCAACCCCCTGCCATGCAGGAACTCCCAATCAAAGCATCCCCAACAGATGGCCATCCAGCCTCTGCTTAAAGACCTCCAAAGAAGGAGACTCCACCACACTCCGAGGGAGTGTGTTCCACCGTCGAACAGCCCTTACTGTCAGGAATTTTCTCCTAATGTTGAGGTGGAATCTCTTTTCCTGGAGCTTGCATCCATTGTTCCAGGTCCTAATCTCTGGAGCAGCAGAAAACAAGCTTGCTCCCTCCTCAACATGACCTCCCTTCAAATATTTAAACAAAACTATCATATCACCTCTTAACCTTCTCTTCTCCTGGCTAAACATCCCCAGCTCCCTAAGTCGTTCCTCATAGGGCATGGCTTCCAGACCCTTCACCATTTTAGTCGCCCTCCTTTGGACCTGCTCTAGTTTCTCCGCATCCTTTTTAAATTGTGGTGCCCAGAACTGGACACAATATTTCAGGTGGTGCCTGACCAAAGCACAATAGAGTGGCACTATTACTTCCCTTGATCTAGACACTATACTTCTATTGATGCAGCCTAAAATTGCGTTGGCCTTTTTAGCTGCTGCATCACACTGTTGACTCATGTTCAACTTGTGGTCATACTGCATATTACTTTTGGCTGGTCAATTTATTGAAACACAAAAAAACCCAAGCAATTCTTACCATCCCTGGCAATAAAAATACAATGACCTCAAAGTATATAACTAAACAGTTGTTTCACTTTCATATTAGCTAAATCTGCTGTCTGAAGCAGCTGCCTTCTTCTAAATGGTAGGACAAAACCCTGTAATCTACTTCTTCTCTCTTACAAGTCACACTCCTTCTTACCCCCAAATGATCAAAATACAAATTCCAAAAACATTCTAGTGTCAGGTTCAGAATATATCATCTGCAGGCAATATTTGTAAATGTAGTAATGTACATAAATTCTTCTCGGAGCCAAGTTGAGTGTGTGTAGCATATGCTTATATGAATAAGATTCTTCACTTTCTTTGACAAAAATGTACACATGGGTTCAGTAAAGTCCTACATGGTTGTGTTTTACTTCACACTGTAACATATATATTTTCCTTTACAGCTGAATTCATACGGAACTTTAAAAAACTCTCTGTTTTTCATCTGAAGCATTCTGATTTTTCTGATCTGGGGGTTCTTATGGATGCCATGTCTTCTTGTAAGATGCTGACAGAATTAGAGTTCACTGGATTGCCTTTCAGAAATGAAGACCTGTTCTCCCTTAGTAAGAGAAGTTTGAGTAATTTTTAAAATGTTGACAATACATTATATTTCTGTTCTGCAAAAAGTGTACTTTATAGTTTGTGAACTCAATGATTTACACAAAGTAAGGCTAGCTTTTTTCTTGTCACCTAGACACCTCTAATTAATCCCCAGGTGCATTCCTGCCTTTACCAATTTCTGCAAATCAGTGAAGCAAACAAACAAAAAACCCTTGAGGTCTCACACTTGTGATATTCTTTATCTTAATTAAGACAATGTCGTAATTATTAGGAGCCAGCACAGTGTAGCGGTTTGAGCACAATATTATGATTCTAGAGGCTTCAGTTTGAATCCATGCTCATCCATGGAAATCCACTGGATGACTTTGGGTAAGGCACATTATTTCAATCTCAGGAGAAGGCAAAGGCCCCTCTGAAAAAAAAATCTTGCCACTCCCCCATGATAAGGTCACCTTGGCGTCACGATAAATCGGAAATGATTGAAGCCACACAACACACACACACATTTATTATACTTAATTTCATGCTAACCCAAGATCATTCATGATGATCTTGGAAGACCTACAGCCAGAACATAGAAACTGATAATTGTATGTAATACTAAGGAGAGCAATCCACATCTAAGGATAGTTAAGATGGGGTAGAACTGGTCCTCTGATGGCAGAGTGTCATATCCACCTCAGAGGCCTCTGTTATGCTTGCTGAAAGCTCTGCATGTGCAGAAATATTTCAGTGGTGGTTCCCTTCATGGTAGGGAAGCCATATGGTGTGTTTCGGGAGACGTCAGCAGCCATGGTTCTGCCAGAGCTGAAACCACCTTGAAGTTCCAACAATGGCTTGTATTCAGGCCCCAAACTACACCAGACTGAGACTGGAGTTAGAATTTCTTCTAAAACCTCCTCTGCACTATCGAGAGGAAATGATTACTGCCCTCACTGTAGCAAACTAAGCAGGGTTTGGGGAGTGGCCGACTTTCTGCCATGTATTCCTCTCCCTCCTTAAGACTGTTCTGTAAAATTGTAAAGGATTTTTTTCCAGTGCCCCATAGAATTGTTCTGCAAGTAATTTAGTCATTCAGTCATTTAGAAGATATGGAACTGTCATTACAATCAAGGAGATTTTCAGAAATTACATTTCCAACGTATAATTAGACATTAGACAGCCACCTGTTATCAGAAGTGCATTTTAGAGACCACATAACACCAGTCTTATGAGAACTGCACTGGCTTCCAATTTGCTTCCAAACCCAATTCAAGGTGCTGTTATTGACCTTTAAAACATGTGACCAGAATATTTCCCATATAAGCATGCCTGAAATCTAAGATCATCATCAGATGCCATGTTAATGTTCCACCATAGTGGAATGTGTAACATGATTAGGGTGAACGTGTGGCAGGATTATCTATGTAACAGCACCCTGACTACTGATTTCCTCTTAAGGGAGGTCAACCTAGCTCCTTCTCTTTTGTGTTGCTGGCAGGCAGTGACAATTATGCTATTTCACTTCATTTTTGGTTTTTAAAAATATTGGTGTTTGCTCAAGCTGTTTCTAAAACCTTTAGTTATCTGGTTCTAGAACAATTTTAAAGATGACTTTTGGAGTTTCTCATTGGTTGTTGGTTATGAATTTAACGTAAATTAAAAATATTTTTATTGATTGTGCATTACCTCGGGGGCTCTGGAGAGTCAAGAAGTGATAAACAAATGCCTTTAATAAATAAAATATAATAATGTTACAACTTAACATATAACAAGTCTTTTGCAACTCTACAGCTCAAATAATGAAGTATATTTGGTGGATACAGATTATCTATATGGTTGCAATAGCCTCTTCCTCCCTCACTTTGACATAGTCAACAGAATCTATTGACTATATACCATCATTACGAGGATGCTTTTCATCTAATGCTTTTTATATTTGTCTCTGTTCCAGCCACTGCTTTGCCAAATTTTATTGCACTGAAGGTACTTAATCTCACCAGCCTGAATTTTATCAGCAAGGAAGCTGGCACAGCACTGGGTATGATTTACCTATTCATTCTTCATTACCATCTTCTCAAGTAGGTGTGGGCAATTTGTGGACCTCCAGATGGTGCTGTACTACAAGTCCCATTTGTCCTCATCTTTGGCTGTGCTGGCTAGGGCTGATGGGAGCTGCTATCCAACAATGTGTGGAAGACCACAGGCTCCTCAACTGTTCTAACATTTTATATTTTAGTGTAAGGCATTTCTGGTACTTTTTCTTTTAAAAAACACACACATTGTGCTGAGTTTTCAGAAACTGAGATGAGTAAGGTATACATATTTAAGTAACTAAGGGGCTGTATAGACTGTGCCTAAGGGGCGGCCTGTAGCCACCCCTTCTAGCACCGGATTGGGGCTGTGGCAACTACATGCCGTGGCCCTGATCTTGCCTTTCCATGGCACAAAAAACAGCTCGTTCAGCTTTTCCGCACTTCTTTGGCACTGCATCATGTAGACACAGTGCCAGAGCAGTCCTGTGATGCTGTGAGCTATGTGGTACGGCACGTAGCATCACGCTGCCCCGGGGGTGGAGCCAGGGCATGCGTCACATGAATGCCACAGACCGACATTGTTCCCTTAATGGCCAGTCTGTTGAAGCTCTCAGATGGGTAAGGTATATACTTCTTTCTTCGCTGGATCAGGGCCTGGCAACTACACGCTGCAGCCCTGATCTGGCCTTTCTGTGGCGCAAAAAGGAGCTGCAAAAAGCAGCTCCTTTTTGTGCTGTGGAAAGGGCGCCATAGCCACCAGCACTGCAAATTTTTCGCACTCCTTTGGCACTGTGTCATCTGGATGCAGCACCATGACGCCACCCATCATGCGGTGGGGTGCACAGCATCACACCAGCATGGAGGTGGAGTTGAGACATGCGTCATGCAAATGCCATGCCCCTACTCTGCCTCCAGGCCAGCCTTTATAAATAAATATTTATTATTATTATTAATCACCGGTCTGTACAGCCTCAAAGTCTTCAATTTTTTACTATTTTCTGGGGGCAATAACTAACAGACTAATGTTTGAGTAGATATGAAGTGTGTTGTAAATAGCTAATTCCAAAACTTTCTGTTTGCAGGAGATGCTCTGGCTTCTCTTGGGAATTTAGAAGAACTTGTTTTACCCATTGGAGAAGGAATGAGTCATGCAGCTAAATTTATTGTTCAGCAATGCTCCCATTTTCCAAATCTCCGAATGCTGGAGTTTAATGAGTTTTTAAGTGGTGAAGGCCTCTTGGAAATAGGTGAGTAAAAAAAAAACAACCCAGAAAACCTTCCCTTTATTCATGAGTATCACTCACTGCTAATTCAAGTATATGAAAAAGCTATCCATAATTGACCAATTATCTCTTAGATATTTGTATTTCTGGCCTAGCCTTTTCATTTTCTCTGAATAGTAAACCATCTTGTGTACACTTAAAGGAAGCTAGTTGTAAAATGATCAAAGGTAACAAAAATGATATAGGATTCTTATGGAGTTACTTGATCTGGCTCTTCACATCAGAACAAATCTAAGGAGCAGGGTCGTATAATCCTCCCACATATACAAGTTACATAGTTTAGTTCCAGAATCCAGAGATATAGCCATGTTAGTCGGGAAAGGGATCTTGTAGCACCTTTGAGACTAACTGTGTAAAAGACCTTGTAGCAAGAGGTTTTGTAGACTTGGGCTCAATAGAGGCTAAACAGAGAGGCGTCTGGCCGCTTTGGAGGCATGGCATTTAGACGTACACCCCTGCAGTGGCCTGAAGCTTCTCCCAAGGCTTTAATTCGCTCCTGCTGGTGGCCCATTTGGGGCCATGGCTGCAGCCCACTTTGGGAATGGGCCATCCAGTTGCTGTAGTCCCAGAATGATCATGGCCAGAGATCGCTCCTTCTAGACCATCTGCTTCAGCCACACAAAAAAACAAAACAGAAACAGCTGGAGAGTAGCAACTTTTTTCATGCCTTACTGCATGACATTGTAGTCCTTCTTTTCTCATCTCATGGAAGATAATCGTAAAGCACATTTTTTGTCGAACAGATTTTTCCAGGTAGAAGAAAGATGCACATTTACAACCATCTCCTGTGGGAAGAGAACTGAAATGCTACAACATTATGCAGTAAGGCACAGAGAAAGCCACTACTCTCCAACTCAGTGCCTGCTTTGTTTTCTCATGTGATAAACCTTTGGTTTACTTACTCAGATGCAGCTCATGCTATAACTTCTTTCACTCAGTTAGTTTCAAAGGTGCTGCAAGATATTTTTGCATACCTTCCCCTATGATTGTTCTCTTGCAAAACCTTTATACTATTCTTATCATGAGCTTAAGATTCTTCACCAATAAATCTCCACTACTATTATCAAAGGCCACATTTCTTTGAGCTACTTGCTATCAAATGGATGCAATTTCTGCCTCTTAACTTCATAGTATGTGTGAGCGGGTATAGACAATTACTTTTGAGACCTAAAATTCTTGCTCACCTGGAAATAGTTACATCATGGTAACTGAGGGATTATTGCTTTTAAAACACTATCAATCAATCCTTTATATTCCCCATAGCATAGAAGGTTCACAAGAATTAAATCTAATAGTTATTTGTACTGTGTGAGAGATTCCCCCCTTCCACAAGAATTATATAATCATACATAGTATTCCCAAGAGAGATCCCATTTAGTCAAACAAGCCGTGGAACACGAAAGTCACATACCATGTTCCCACAGAGAGTTTAGATGAGAGATTTGGGTTTGGATTCAGGCTCACCCATTCCCAAAGTGGTGATGAGTGTTGAGAATACTATCTTGTTTGGTGCTGTAAATATGTTTATAATTTTGGCACCCATATTTTATTTTGTTTCTGTTTTATTTAAAGCAAAAGTAGCAGCTGCTGGTGGTTTCCAAAAGCTTGAAGTCTTGCTCCTCATGGTGAATCACAATATTCCAGAGGATATTTGGAGAAGATTCTTTGAAACATTGCCCAGTTTGCCAAAATTACACAAGGTGGACTTCAGTCGCATTTTCACACATCAAATCAAATGCCAGGCAGCAACTGTGAAGTCTTTTGTCCAGTGTGTCTCCAGACTTCACAGCCTGAAGACAATTAGCATGATAGGTTGGTTGTTTGATGAGAAGGACCTCCAAATGTTTAATGACATGAAGGAACAACATCCACAGTCTAAACATTTAAACTTAACTTGGAGATGGGTGTTGCCTGTTTCACCAATTATTAATGCATAAAGAAAAAGAAAGGGATCTTACTGTGTAGTTGTTGTTAGCTGCTTTCAAGTTGATCTCAACTCATGGTGACCCTATGAATGAGATGTCTCCAAGCCCCCCTATCCTCTGTTTCCCTGCTCAAGTCCTGCAGGCTCAGGCCCATAGTCTCCCTAATTGCTTCTATCCATCTGGCATATGATCTCCCTCTCTTTTTGCTTCCCTCCACCTTCCCCAGCATCACTGTCTTTTCTAATAAGTTGTGCCCTCTCATGATGTGGCCAAAGTATGACAGCCTCAGTTTAATCATCTTGGCTTCCAGGGAGAGTTCAGGCTTGATCTGTTCTGGAGCCCATTTGTTTGTCTTTTTAGCTGTCCATGGGATCTTCAGCACTCTTCTCCAGCACCCCATCTCAAATGAATTGATTTTCTTCTTGTCAGCTTTCTTCACTGTCCAGCTCTCACATCCATGCATGGTAATAGGGAATAGAGTGGCTTGGATGATTTTAACTTCTGTGCTCAGTTGTACAGTATATCTTTACTGTTGAGGATGTTTTCTAGTTCTTTCATAGCTTCCCTTCCCATTCCTAATCTTCTTCTGATTGCTTGATGCAGTCTCCGTTCTGATTAATGTTTGATCCAAACTATTTGGTTAAAATATTTGGTCAAAAAAACCCATACAAACCAAACAGACGAGTGATTTCACCTTTAATTATTACTGGAGAATTGACACAATTGATTGACTTTATTGGCTATATGTAAAATCGTTGACTGATGTCTTCTCCTACATTTGCAATCATTTCTTGTATCTAGAAAAATCTGAAACTTTAAAGAAAGAACAAATCAGTAACTTAATGGCTGAACCATTCTTTCTGTTACTGCTGTTTTTCCAAGATGAATGATTTCTGATTATGTGGCAACTTGACATGCAGATGAACCTGTGATTCCTCAGGATACTATAACCTTTCCAGTGGGTGCAATTTTATCACTGTTTTTATTTTACATTGAAATTTAACATTGAATTTAACATTGGAATTATCTTCTGGCTATGTTTAAATTAAAAGGTATGTCTGATTAAATGAAAGAAGATAATAGGTTTGAGAAAATGATTGAGAAAAACACACACACAATATGGCTGCTTTCACTGCTATTTTCCACCCATCCCCAAATGAAAAATGCTAGGCTTTTAAAATGTTTGTGACCAGTAGTTGGATACTGACAGAATATAGTATACATAATCATTTCTTTAACAAAACTTTTGGAGGTTAAAAAAGTTTTAAGAAAATTTTGGCTGCTTGAGTCAAGTGTACTTCTTTCCCTTCCACATCAACAGTAACTATATTGCACCTACTGGTGTATAGACAACATAGTGAGACACAGATGTGAAGAAAGTACTGTACAATACCCTCAACAGCATGGAAAGTCAGTTGAAATTCATTGTAGTTTAAGCAAAAGAGCTAGGAGCCACTTATCTAATACAGATTTATAAATAGGCTAATTTTACAATAGTAATGAACAATGAAAATAAGGAAATATGGCCATTAACTGCACTGTTGAATATGTTTTAAATTTATTTCTAAGGTGTTATAAGTTGTGATTCTAATTGTTTTATTCTGAGTGCCCCACACTAAGATCTTTTGATATAGGGTGGCATAAAAATAGTTAGGCTACAGTCCTGTTGACTTCAATAAAGGCAGTGTCAAAGGAAGGCTGCAGATTCTATCCAGTTTCTTGAATGTCTGACTTCTGGGTGCAATTTTCAGAGCTAAGGCAGTAGTCTGAGAGGGACAATTCAGACAATCACCCATCCATGACACATATATCTTTTCGACTGCCTTGAGAGCTGCCCATCCCTGGAAACCAGGCATGCATGAAGCAGGTGGTATGGAGCTGGCAGCCATCTCTTGTTGCCACCATCCCTATCCTTGAGCAATGAAAAAGTCCAGCAGCACATTGTGATGGAATGTTGCATACATGTGAGGTATGTGAAGGGCTCTTGTAGCGCCTTTGGGACTGAGAGAAAGAAAAAAGTTGGAAAAAAGCATTAGCTTTTGTAGACTTGAGTCTACTTCCCCAGGTGCATCAAGTGAAATACAGTGGTCCCCCGGGTTACGAATCCCCCGGGGTATGAAAACCCCGGGGTACGAAAGAGCCGGGGCCGCAAAAACGGCCCCGGCTTACAAAAAAAATCCCGGGTTCTGAAGAAAAAAACCGTGCGGCCCCTTTAAATTTGCTGCGCGTTCCGGCAAACAAAGCGGTCCCCCGGGTTGCGAAGACTTCCGGGTTACGAAAGGTAATCCGGAACGGATTACTTTCGTAACCCAGGGGACCACTGTACCTAGGAATAGACCTGTATAAGCAGGCTGTGTAAATAGAAATAAAAATGCAAAACCTATGATAAGGCGACAAGTTCTAACAATGGTCTTTGCGGGGGACAAAGGCAGAGGAAGGATGTTGCCTAAAGCCAAAACTGGATAACAAATGAATGATGGAGGGAGTTATTGGACTGTAATGTGATCCTGGGAACCAAAAAGTAGATATGATAAACTAGCCAAGAGAGGTAGGGCTGTTAACTACGGTTATGATGTATGTGCCAGGAAACAATTGTCTCTGTTCAACCAATGGACTTGACTCTCTGGATTCTACATACATGTGAGGTACAATGGGACCTTGTTATCTGCTGGAATTTGATTCCAGGATCCCCTGTGGATAACAGAATCCGTGGATGCTCAGTGGATAAGAAGGGCTGACTGTATTACCAACATAATTCCTGCCTTCATTAAGTAAAACATGACTATCTAGGTAATCAATTTCACTTTTAGTCCAAGCTATCCATCTGTAGAAAAATAATTTAGTGGCTGCATGAAAGCTGTTCACATGAGTTGCTGTTCAACAATTAAAAAAAAAAGTCAACTGCCATTGAAGCCTGCTATCTGATGAGGATGTTCTCACGATGTTGTATGTCACAAACAAATATGCACAGACAAAACCTTTGGATTTAACTTGGATGTAGATTTTGTCATTTGCCAACTTCATCAGTGAAAAGGAAATGGGTTTCTGTGAATATTGGATAATACATTTGATAATGTTATGCTCAGTTGATCTAATGATCTGCTTTGCAATAGTTGAATGCTTAGTTGGTCTTCATTACAGTGAAGACATAAATATTAACTCATATAATTCATGCAGTCTCAGGCATTCATAAATCTCACTGGAATAATACAGTAGTAACAGAAAATTGGAATTAAATTCAAAGACTGCAATTCCATGTAGATGTATTTACTTGGGAGTTTCCCTCCTCCTAGTGAAAGTGGGGATTTCCTTGCATTGGTTCTTGGTCTGGTATACATTTTTATTGATCTAGCTGTGGACTGAGGTACCACAGGATTGTAGTATGAGTTCTTCTCTCATGCCACCTATGGGTTCTATATCTGTTGGGCTGTGTGATTCTCACCCATTTCGAAAGACTAATCTTTATGAAGAGTGCAATAACTTCACAGACTTGCAAAAAAAGAAAGGCCAGGCACTATATGTGTCACAAAGTGTGCCTTAGAAGCCTAAGCAGCTTTCTTTCACTACTTCTATATTCTCCATTTTTACATCTGTTCACTTCTCTCTCCTATCCTTGATCTGTGATGTGAGAAAATAACTTCTACTAAACTTCTAACAGTACCTGAGGTTTTCATTAGTTGGAATTTTAAAACAGATAATTTTAGGTCTGACAAGGCCTACTGAAACAATGGGATTTGCCTACATTCAATATTTGATTAAATGACTCCACTCTATAATTTCTAGCCCATAGGATTCAGGTTTAATTTTGCTGCTTCTGTAGTGGTTAAAACTGGTAAAAGGACATCTGGACCGCTAGTAGCAATTTTGCATCTAGGCATATCCCAAGTTGTTAATTTGTTTTCTTGGAAGTCAAATAGCTACAGATAGAATTTGGAGGGGGGGAGTCTCACACCTCTCAGAGCACCGTCTTCACAGTGCATAAAATGAGTGACATTTTTTTTATTTAACTTTGCCCCAACCCCTTTGTCAGTGCTATGTACAGAAATGTACTTGCTATTGCTAGCACCTTTGTCAGTGCTATGTCACTTGTGTAAGTTATGACTTGCCCATAATTCAATAGTACAGATCTAAGGGGAATGTAGCTGACTATGATTGGAGTACAGTATCTCCCTACCACCTTGCCTAATTCTTTGCTTTCAAACAATTCACTATAGGGTAGTGGTCACATGTATTTCAGTTTAGCTCAGCTTTTGTTAAACATACATACAAATCAAGCCTATGTGACTGTGGTAGACTTTATGTTAAATTAAAACAACGGTGCAAAACCTGCAGCTCCCCAAATCAGTGTCCTTTCTCTGAAGCTCCCAGACAGTTCCATAAGTGCTCTGATCTCCCCAATTGGTTTTTTAAATTATCTGTACCAATTTTTGAACTGAAGCCAGCCTTAAATGCATGAAAACTGACTGAAATGCAGTGGCTTTAATATCCTGCTCCCACAATCCCCCCCCAAACACTAGTATAGTCATCTGAGTGCTGCACCAGGACACAAAGACCAGATTAGAATCCCTGCTTGGCTATGGAAACCTACTGGTTGACCTTAAGTCGCACTTTCTCAACCTCAGAAGAAAGCAAGGGCAAATTCCCTCTGAACCAATTCTGTCAAGAAAATTCCTATGAAGGCATCTGTTTGTTTGCTTTAGCATCACCTTACGTTAGCAATGACTTGAAGGCAATAAATCACAACAAAATTCTTAGGATGCTGAAGAAAAAAAATTCTGTCAACAAAGCAGTTCTGATGTGGCAGGCACATGTGTAAACTTGAATATACCACATAGGTGTTTATAGGTCACTTGCATTAGACAGATGCAATCATTATCATCTAAACTATAAAAATGTTTATAGCTCTCAAATAAATAATTTGTAAACTCTCAAAAAATAAACAGAGAAACAAGTTGAAAAAAATAATAATTTTATTGACCAATATTTCAAACCAGTTGAGTGTTCCCACTGCTGGATAATTATCCTTATGCCACTGTACAGGTTTTCTTCAGAACAATATTACCATCCACAGCTATAAAGTGATACACATCAGTGTCAGCCTGTTGTCACTGGAGAGCTAGAAAAGGAAAGATATTCAATGCCTTGGAAGATCACTTTAAGTACCAGTGGTAGCCTCATGTATCAGGATTCATATGAAAATGCATTGTTCAATAGTCCAGAATAGGCACCTAATTAATATGGTATGATTACCAAGTAAAAATAGGGCCATCCAGTCTGTACTCTTGCTAGTAGTGTGGACACCACTACCAATCATTGTATCAGCTGCACTTCTTTTGGTGGATTATCCATTCAGTAATGTCTGCACCAGTGAAAACTTCATTGCTGTCCAATGCAAAGGTGGAATGTCTTGCTCGCTAAGGAAGAATTTTTTAAAATCTAAATTTAAAGACCCATATAGCAAATGACACTATTTTAACAAAACCTCATATGTTAGCTCTATTAAGTTCATGTTGCATCGCAGACAACTTACTTATCAGTAATAAATAAAAGTGAAACTCTGGTGGTCAACCACTCCTCCTTTTTAAGCACTGACTATGTATACTAGAAAAATGTAATAGCACAGCAAGACAGCATGGTTTCCCCATCTCTTTTCAGCAAATCTTGATTCATTTAGTTGTTATTATTAGCATGGGCTCCCAGAAAAGATTATAGACATGGCACAAAAGAAACTTTGTTTCAAAGCTGAGGGTCATCTGCCTTCAAGAAAAATCCAGCATAGCCTCCCCTGTCCTACAGGTTAAAGCTAAAACAAAATGCAATACTTACAATGTTATTTAGAGTGGGCATGTCTCCCCAATGCAGCTTCCATTCGACTCTGCTTTAAGCCCTGCAAAATAAAGGATATAGAACAGTCTATAACTGAAGCACAAATTGTTTTGCAGCCCTATATACTAGTGGGAATGAAATACAAATGTGCTAAAATCTGGTTATGTTCTTCAGTTAATAGTAGAGGTAAAATTACCAGCTCTCAGGTTAAAAGAAGGAACATTAGTTGGAGTATGCTATAATTTCACAGGTGGGAATTGTGCGGCCTTTAATGAGACTGCAATCGTAACTCTATGGTGGCTTGGCTGCTTGAAAAGGTGTTTCAACCACATTTGGGGGTCTGCACAATTTCCACACCTGCTAGAGACAAGAATCTGAAGGAAGACAAGAGTACCAACTTCCTGCAACGCCATGCAGTTTTCCAGCTACAGTGTTCAAGATTTCATGTTTACTGAAAGATTTTCCTGGTATGGCAACCCGATTGTCAAGGCCTGATTGATGCCAACATTGAGATCAATATCAGTGTCATTCTGGCACTATTGTAAAACAACATTTATTAAAAGTCTCTCTGACCTAATTTATTTCATCCAAAATTTGCACATGAATTATGGTTTTAAATTGCTTTACCTGATTAATTACACTATTTTCAGTTTTCAAACTGTTTAATAGGGTTTTAGTCTATTTAAATTATTTCCTGTGTTTTAATACTTTACTGGTTAAATTGATTTTATTGTATAGGATTCTGTGATCATATGATATAGAACAGAATAGAAGTATTCAAATAAATAAATAAAAATGTTTTGTTAAGAAGAGTTTTGTTTTTCTGGTTGTGTGCCCTTCAAGCCATTTCTGAATTGGTAAGAGCGGGTTTACCTTTGCCTTACAAGTGCTAAAGAGAAATTTATTTCACACGATCAATAATTCAAGTGTTGGCTGGGCTATACCATTTCTTCTTCTGTACCTACAAGCAATGACATTCACTGCAAATGACTGGTTAAGTTTATCTTAATCTAAACATAAAATCAAATCAAACCCAATTAGAAATGTGCAGTTAGTGATATTTCACACTTTCAACTGGAAGGCTTTATTTTATTGTTTAAAGCCAGAATTTCCTTCATACAGGGGACCTCCCATTTTTTTTCTATCACAGAACATGTCACATATGAGATGCAGGAATCTCTTCTAGGAAAACATCAAAACAAATGGTATGCAGTTAATGGTTGAGTGGTCTTTTTTAACTAACTACAGTTTGCAGCAAATGGCCATACATTTCAAAATGGGTTAAAAATTATTCTCCTCAAGCACAGCACCATTCCCAGGGGCCCTTTCCCTGTTCTGACTAGCCTTTGGACAGTTGAGATCTTCATCTCTGACTAAACAATACAGATGTAAACAATCTGTGGCTCTGCAGATGCTGTTGGACAGCAATCCTCATCATGCTGTATCTTTGGCTATGCCAAGTTAGGGCTGAGAGCAGCTGCAGCCAAACAAAATCTGAGGAGTCACAACTTGATCTCCAGTGCCTTCGACACTGCCACATGTGCCTCTAGTACCCCTCCAAGTAAGAATGAATTTCTCTCCAAGATCCTTTCTGCTTCTAGTAAACAGCAAGATGTGGGAGTCAGAAATTCAGTGCTCCACCCTTCTCAGAAAAGATGCTGGTATCTAAGTAGACCTGACAGATGGCTATATTCCATGCGACTGAACATCATGGTAATCACAGTTAAGATAATCAATCAATTGTGCACAGGAGCATTTAAAACTGCTGGGTGCAGCATTCACTCCATCTACCTACAACAAGGAAGCTGCTGAGAGGAGAACAGTGTATAAGACAGGAACTGTTTTAACTCTCAAGATAACACTGAGATGTTTCATTTATTAAGAAGGAGCATTCTAATTTGAAGATATTTGCTTACCAGATTCGTACAATTGGTTAAATATAATTATTTTTAAAAGAGGTCATTCTTTCTGGAGGATCTCACTGCGCATCTTAGAGACAAGTTTGAGTAGATTTTTTATCAGCCATACAGACATCTTATTTTAATATATATGCTGAATCTATGACTATATTCTGTGTTATTTTTCCTCCTCATTCCTTTTTTTTTTTTTTTTTGTATTCATAAAGGATTTTTTAATTTAAGGAATAATTTGGAATCTGATGTTGGGGTGGATTGGGAAAAGTCCACCTAATAGTAGCAGAAACCTTGCACATGCATGGCTTTGTAGTCCAGCAATCAAGAAAGTTATAAATAATGTTGTCCTCACTGTCATTTAAACCAAAAATAGGAAATTCAAAACTCATCTTTATTAAGCTTTATTAAGTTGCTGTATCTAAAGGGTTGCTGTTTTGTTGTTGTTGTTGTTGTTGTTTTGTTTGCAGATGCAACATTTACTTTTCCAAAGAAGCTTCTAAAAAACAAAGCCCATGTACCAAAGTTTAATCGGGTGCATTCCTCTAGGGGGAAAAATGATGCATCTCTTACCAAATAGTAGCCTGTGTGATAGCCACTCATATACCAAGCAATCAGCATACTTCCCAAGGCTTCATCATCATCAGGAGAATCTTGACTAAGAATGGGAGGAGGAGGAGGTATCAACTAGGAAAATAAAGGAGATTTCTGAACTAAACTGGCTAATTAATCTTCTCGGAAACTTTAGAAAACAACCACAAATAAGTCACAAACCAGAACAGAAATATATGCACAGAACAGATACATTTTACCTACATATAACCAGCACATATTATTAAAGAAACATGTTTAGTACTACAATTGTGCACCCTATGCAGTAGTATTTTACTGTACAGCTGAGTAATGTTATTAACTGCTGTCTAGTCCACTTTGACTTATAGCAACCCTATAAATGAGAGACCATGCTCCGGTCTTGCAGATTCAGGGCTGTGGCTTTCTTGACCAAGGTTATCCATCTATAGTGTTTTCTTCCTCTTTTCCTACTGCCTTATTCCTTACTAAGCATTACTGTCTTTTCTAGGGAGTCATGTATTCCCATGATATGGCCAAAGTATGATAGTCTCAGTTTCATCATCTTGGCTTTTAGAGTGTTCAAGCTTGATTTGGTCTAGGACCCATTGATTTGTCTTCTTAGCAGTCAATGGTATCCATAGTACTCTTCTTCAGTACATTTCAATTAAGCTGATTTTCTTCCTGCCAACTTTCAACGTCCAACTTTCACAATCATACACAAAAACTGGAAATACAGTGGCATGGACAATCCTAACTTTACTATTCAATGATATATATACTAGATCTTGCCAAGTTCCTTCATGGTTGCCCTTCCAAGTCTTAGTCTTCTTTTGATTTCTTGATTGCAGTCTCTATTCTGATTAATGACTAAGCCAATGTATAGAAAATCTTGAACAAGTTCAATGTCTTAATTGTCTGCTTTAAAGTTATGTAAATCCTCTGTTGTCATTCTTTTTGTTTAATGTTCAACTGCAAACCTGCCTTTGCACTTTCTTCCTTGACTTTCCTCAGTGAATGTTCCAAGTCTTTGCTATTTTTTACTTGTATGATATCAACTGCATATCTTAATTTATTGATGTTTCTTCCTCCAATTTTCACATTCAACACTTACATTAAACAGAGTGATAAATTGCAGCCTTGTCTCTCCCCCCCCCCCCAAATTGGAAAGCATTCTGTTTCTCTATATTCTGTCCTGATGGTAAATTCTTGTCTTGAGTACAGGTTACACATCAAGAAAATCAAATGGTGTGGCACATCCATTCCTTTAAGAAGAATACATAGTCTTCATGATCTACACAATCAAAGGCTTTGCTAGAATTTATAAAGCACAGGCAGGTTTTTTTGTTTGAAATTCTTTTGTGTGCTCTATTATCCAACATATGTTTGCAGTACAATCCCTAGTGCCTCTTCCTTTCCTGAACCCAACTCAGGCATTTGTAATTTCACACTTTATATAGGATAAACATCATTGTTATAGAATTTTGAGCATCATTTTGCTTGCATGGGAGATTACTGTAATGATGTAAGGAGATGGCTATTATCCGTAGTACATTTCAGAGACTGGGTTACCAACCTACATGTCGGTATGCTTTTTCTTACCATCCTTTTTACCAATCACTCACCGGTGGTCCTGATGGAAACGGTGGAGGCCAGCCTGATAAGAAAGGTGGAGGTCCACTGAATTTCATTCCAGGCTACATTGGTGTTTTAAAGGTAAGAAAAGAAGATTTTCATTATACCAACAGCTGCAAAATTTAGCATGCAAAAGATAACAATAGAACCACATTAGAAAAATAAGTAACAATTCTTAAGTATTTTTCATTCATGTTACAATACCTGAATAAACTGTTAGCAGTCCAAAAGTTACCATGTTTTTGACAAGCTTTTCTCAAGACTTTCAAATACAGTGCTCCCTTCCCTTATCCAGAGGATCCATTCCAGACCATCACCACCACCCAGCTTAAGGGGAAAATCGTGTATACTTGCGCCCCATTGAAAAAAATGGGGCAAGTGCACACAGCACCACGAGACATGCATGCCATTCAGTAATTCTCCCACAGCTTCAGCATATGCTGAAAGCCGCAGAAGTGAAGCCCGCATGTGGTGCAGGCTCACTGTACAACACATATTCATATAACTCTGAACTAAAACACACTACATCAGCTTTGTATATAAGCAGTAGCACTGAAGCCTCACACTCAATTTTTCTTTTATCCCCAGCACAGAAACACAGGAAGCTGCTACAGGTGGACTTTCCCATTCTTATTCTGAAAACCCCCCAGCAGCTAGTAAGCATGTTTGAGGACAGCGGCTGACATTCTAGATCATTAAGCAAGTTAACTAAGTAGCATCTCCCACCCAATACCCCCAATTCTACCTTACCAGGCAGTTGCTGCTATGAGTGACAGAGGTCTGCCCTACTGTTCATTGGGGCTCAGCATACTACTGTTTCCACCCTCTCCTTCCAGCAATTTCCAGTGCGACAATCAAAAGCAGGAAGCTGCAATTCCTCCTTATAATGGAGACTGCTGACAGGAATGGAGTTGGAAATGTCACTATGCTGTATCCCAATTGATAGAATAAACCCTTGTTGCTTGCAGTAGCTTCTGCCCAGTAAAGTAGGATTGAGGGGATTTTACAGGGGTCTCTAAATAAGAATCAGAGAATAGCAATGGATGTGTAACTCATGGTTATGCATCTGAAACTGTCATAGTGAATTCCAGCTATTAACGTTTACAGCCTGAACAACTGGGCAGGACTTATTCTGCATTTATTTCAGTATCATAGGATAGTCCCAAGTCAGACCACTGACTCAGCACTCTCTCAACAAACTGACAGCAACATCTTTCAGACAGGAATCTGTCACAGTCTTATCTGAGAAAAACCAGGGATTGAATCTGGATCTTTTTACATCGAAGCAATATATTCTACCACTAAGCTATATCCCATGAAACTCCAAACTAGTGTCCTGCCTATTTATATAATGGTATTCTCAATTCAATTTCTAAAAAAAAAGATAAAACAATTACCTAAACATTTGTCAACACTACCCTGTAGTAATATGAAGATGTTTAATTTTCTTTCTATTCTTACCTTGCCAGCACCTGGTATTGGTGGTGGTGGAAACTGGGAATTCCAGTGTGCTGGTTTTATATGACTGTGTTTTTTACCAGGTGACTGAAAGGAGAGGTCACTTTCATCTGTAGAATACTGGGTCTCATTTTCATTCTAGAAAAATAAGTATAATTTGGAATTTATGACAGATACTTTTCCAAACCATATTTATGAGCTACAAACAAGTAAAACTCAAATGTGCATCACACTCTTTCTGTTCTCATCCTGTTCCTCATTTTATCCCTCTCATAACTTGCTTTTCCAGAGCAATTCACCACCTTCCCTATTTCTATCGAATTTCAAGAGTCTTGCCCTATTTCATACACACCTGCCCTTCTAGCCATTTCTACTTAATTCTGTTGCTTGGATCAATCTTCTCTTCTAATCTTGATTTTAAAAAATACACCATATAATTTTGGAGATCTGAACATTAAGACAATGTCTAAACCAAACTTTAAGTAAGCAGAACTGTTGTTGTTGTAATATACACGCTAGTTTTCCAATTCTGCAGAAAAGCTGAAAGCACAGTAAAATATTAAGATAACCTCAAAGGGAGGCAAATGAAAATAAATTATGCTTATCACAGTTTGAGCAAATTGCCATGTTACAATCTGGACAAATTCAAGACGAGCAGCAGTAGCTGCCCACACAAATAAGAACTAAAACCACATCACACCAAGTTACTAATAAATACAATGGGTTTCAAAAACATTTTTTGTTAAGCAATTCTTAGTTCAACTGAAACACATGCACAAAACTCAAGATCAAACAAAAAGAAGTACAGTTCCATCTTTCATGTGTGTTATGTTCACTTCCCTCCCAGATTACTTCTAATAGCTCTCCAATACCTATAGCAACGACTATTTTTTTCCATCTCAGCCAGGATATATTTTGTATTTACCTCAGCAGCACTTCTCTCTTCATTTGTTCCCTCAGTGTCTCCTGGTGGTAGAAGATCTGACAGATTTTGCTCTTCCCGATTTCCATATCCTTTATAGACAACAACACAAGTCCCTTTCTTCCAATTAACTGAGGTAATAGTTGCTTGGTACACGTTGCCATCTTCAGACCAAACTGCACTGCAAGCATCACCAATTCTCCACTGCATTGGAGGAAAAAGAAATTTATGTTCATGTTGCAATGAAACAACGTTCTCCTTCACCCCAATATACAAACATTATTTTTCTCCTGCATAAATGAATACAGTGCGTATGACATAATTTTTATTCTTTTAGAATAATCTTTTAGAAACTAACAGATTGCCATCCAGCTTCTGTTTAAAAATCTCCAAGAGGTTTGAGGAGGAGACTCCACCACACTCCAAGGCAGTGTATTCCACTGTCAAACAGCTCTTACTGTCAGGAAGTTCTTCTTAATGCTAAGGTGGAATCTATTTTCCTGTAGTTTGTATCCACTGCTCCAGGTCTTATTCTCTGGAGCCGCAGCAAATAAACTTGCTCCCTCTTCAGAATGACATCCTTTCAAATATTTAAACAGAGCTCTCGCCTCTCAACCTTCTCTTCTGCAAGCTAAACATACCCAGCTTCCTAAGGCGCTCCTCCCAGTGCATGATTTCCACACCTTTTCAGAGGAAAGAACTGGCAAAACCACCTCTGAATACTCCTTACCTAATAAAACCCTATGACATTCATGGGGTCATCATAAGTCGACAGGCAACTTAAAGGCACACTCATACACACAGCCTTGAAAGATTTGCAAGCTAGCCTTGCAGGCTTCAATTACTGTAGGATTAGGCTACCAGGATTTATCAAGTTCTGCCAGTATAGCTCATGCTGTGTAGTCTGCCTTCAAGTCATGTTTGACTTATGGTGACCTATGGCA
Organism: Urosaurus nigricauda; assembly: GCA_034509955.1. NCBI lineage: Eukaryota > Metazoa > Chordata > Lepidosauria > Squamata > Phrynosomatidae > Urosaurus > Urosaurus nigricauda. Next base: position 45,047,383 of record JAOEGL010000002.1, on the reverse strand, counting down.
AACCTATCATGGGGTTTTCTTGGCAAGATTTGTTCAGAGAGGGATTGCCTTTGCCACCTGAGGCTGAGACAATGCAACTTCCCCAAAGTCACCCAGTGGGTTTTCATGGCTGAGCAGGGATTCAAACCCTGGTCTCCAGAATCATAGTCCGATGCTCAAACCACTACACCATGCTGGCTCTAGAGTAACTCATACCACTCTATTTTTTATTTTTAAAAACCCTGCTTGGAGTTTTACTCATTTCCAGGCCTAACTGCACTGTTTTATTCATTCCCAGGCTTAATGTTCAATGTTCCTTTAAAGCCCTATATGGCTTTGGGACTCAAATGTATGAAGAACTGCCTCATGGAATTCATATTGCCTGTGTATTAAAATGTTCTACACCACAAGTGTCCTCCTTATTGGAAATGTGCTATGTAACTAAAGCTTTTTCAGCAAAAGTAGCATAGCCTTGCAATGCTCTCTCCAGAAAAAAATGCCTGGAACCAACTTTACAATGTTTTCAGATGCAGTTTAAGACACTTTTACTGACCTGGGGACTTAAAATTTATAGACTGCTATAGCATTTTTCTTTGTTTTACTTGGTGCCTAAACAAAGCCAGTATTGATGCCACTTGTACCACCAAGGGGAAGTATTTCACAATTGGGGTGCCACTTACACAATACATTGTTCTCATCCGTGGGACTCATAGTAGCCCCCCCCCCTCCTCTGAGGATATATCTGTCTTCCTCTGGGAAAATATGACACTCCCTAAAGTATGGAGGTCCCAAGCAGCTAAGGACATTAAATAAAACATCTTGAACTAAGGCTAGAAGCATGTTGCCAGCCAATGCTATTCTTTTAAGTCAGGCATTATCTATGATGTCAGAATCATATAGTAATGTAAATATTGCTCCCATTTTTAGAACAGAACTGAACCCATGACAAAACAGAGGCCCAAGTTAATACCAGGCTTTTTGGTATTTCCCTATAAATTTCCATGTAAAATGGCAATTAGGTGACTAACAGTTCCTATGCTTTCATTTTATATCTGGGAGTAACTCTTGTACTGAAAAGGAATAAGATCTTAATTTTATATTTAAAAAAGAGTGATTTTAAACAATGCATTTTATCATTTTTGTTTAAAAAATGACCTGTTTTTGTGCTGCAGCATTAGTCTTCTTTCTACTTTTGTTCTTTTTATTATTTTTTCTTTTTGTTCCAGCATTTTGTTCTGTCTTATCCAAAGACTCTGAACAGTCACCATTCTTCAAAGCATTCTGTTAAAGAAGTTTAAGAGAAAATATTTGAGAATTTAAAAAAGAAATTCAGCTACCCCCACTTCATTCCCATATTACAGCTATTTCAATATTATTCAACATATACCTATATTATGCATTCATAGCATTTGATATTAGTGATTTATCCATCTATCTGATAAATAAAAACTCATTTATATAAACTCTAACTTCCAAGGAAAGCAATATTAGTCCACAACTTAAAAGTTTTGATCTAATTAATTGTACCTTGATGAAAAAACTGTTTCAAAACGTTTGGAAAACAATGACTATGTTGTGAAGTCCTTCTCATCTTTCTCACCATACAAGCCGTTCCAAGTTCAATCTTAATCAGTCACAGATATTTAGTCCTTCCATTGTTTTCCATTTAAAAACAACCTCTTGTCTACAACAATTTAAAATTAGTTAAAATATGGCAATATTTCTTTGGAATGAAATCTTTTATATATAGTGTTCTAAGCACTAGAATAAAATGGATAATTATTGAATTTCCATTTCTGATACAACAGCTTTCCCCAAATTCTTGATATGACATCACCAAAGATTACCAGATAAATTCCTACTGCATTTTATTGATAATGAAGGTGTTAAGAGACCATTATACAAAGTCTAAATCTGTATTCAAGCAGATTACTAAAAACTGAATTTCCTTTTTGAATACGTATTTCTACATTTGTTCTGAGTTGGGACCAGAATTAATTACGTGTGCCATGCCTATGACAGTCAGATCTCCACCACAGCACCCCATTCCCTCTATTTTGATTTAGTGAACTCCAAGCTCTAGTCTAGCAACTTGCTTCTTCTAGCAAGACACCAGTTCCCCATCACAAATGGGGGAAAATATGGAATTGATCATATACACAGCGCCCTTCCTGAAACTGACCTGATATCTTAAAACAGGCGAGAGACTGAACAGGTAAAGCTTTCCTTGAAACTATCTCTCTGCATTATGAGAAAGTGCACCTGTGGATTTTGTGGTCTTGCTAAGGGTCTGCTTAGTATTCAAGTGCAATTTTCTACTCCTTCCTTCCTTCCTTTTATTTTCGCATTTATTCTACCTGCTCATGCATAGAAAAGAGGAACCATACACGCTTGAGTAATTTTCACATTTCCCCCCATAGCAATTTCCAAGCTGTGCTTACTTTGAAGGATGCAACTGCTTTATCATATGCTTTTATGAGCGCTGTATCATCCCATATATCCGAATCATCACTCTGTAGGGATGAAAAAAGAACAAAACACAAGGTTGTTTTAAAGTTACAGAAAGGTTTAAAATTCAAAAGTTTACAGATTGCCTTCTTCAGTGTACCAATACTATCTTTGTTTGTTTTTGTGTGCCTCCAAGTTGTTGTTGACTTATGGTGACCCTATCGCAGTCTTCTCTTGGCATGATTTATTTAGAGGGGGAGTCTGCCTTTGCCTTCTTGAGGCTGAATGCCATATGCCCAAGATCACCCAGTGGTTTTCAATGGCTGAGGGGGAATTTGAACCCTGGTCTCCATAGTCCAATGCTCAAAAACCACACCACCACAATAGCTCTCTCTCAGTGTATCGTTGGTATCCTCTGGGGTTTGCCTCCCTGACCCCTGTGGATACCAAAACCCATGGGAACTCAAGTCCCGCTATGTACAATGGGGTAACATGGCAAAATCAAGGCTTGCTTTTTGGAATTTGTATCTCTTTGGGAATATTTTTTAAGCCATGGATAAAGATCTGTGGATACAGAGGGCTGACTGTATAGTATATCTGTATAGATATCATCTCTGCTTTATTGTTGTTGGGTGCCTTCAAGTCGTTTCCAACCTATGGCGACACTAAGGCTGATTTGTCACAGGGTTTTCTTGGCATGTTTCTTCAGAAGTGATTTGCTACTTCCATCCTCTGAGGCTGAGAGAGCGTGACTCACCCAAGGTCATCCAATGGGTTTTCGTGGCTGAGCCGGGATTCGAATCCTGGTCTCAAAGAGGCACAGTCCAGCGCCCAAACCACTACACCACACTGCCTCCATGCTAATGTGTATTAATGTCAGGATGGCTCCAAATGGAGATCTGCCTCTAAGTCTGCCAGTGCCACGTGGGATTATGTTATTTTTTTCAAAATGGACCATCTAACTCCCTTGCCACAACATGGGGCTCCTGTCCCAAACTCCTGCCAGTTTCAAGAAGAGTTCGACCTGCACCAAAGGGAAGGGCAGCGTAGTGGTTTGAGTGCTGGACTCAGGGGACCAGGGTTCGAATCCTGGCTCAACCATGTAAACCCACTTGGGTGACTCTGGGTGAATCACACTCTCTCAGCCTCAGAGGATAGCAATGGCATGCCCTCCTCTGAACAAATCTTGCCAAGAAAACCCCAGGAAAGGTCAGTCTCACGATTGCCATAAGTCGGAAATGGAGCCAGCGTGCCTTAGTAGTTTGAACATTGAATCCTGATTCTGGAGACCAGGGTTCGAATCCTGGTTTGGTCATGAAAACCCACTGAGCAAGTCACAATCTTGCCAAGAAAACCCCATGACAGGGTCACCATGAGTATAACGCTTTCAGTGGCTCGGCCATGGACACCCACTGCAGCAAGTCACACTCTCTCAGCCTCAGAGGAAGACCATGGCAAACCCCTTTTGAAGAAATCTTGCCACTTCAGGGGCTGTAAAATATCAAGCCATCACTGTGCAGCCTTGGACTATGATGACTCTGGGGAGCCAGGGTTCAAATCCCATCTCAGTCACAGAAACCCCACTGAGCAAGTCACACTCTCTCAGCCTCAGGGGAAGGCCATGGCACTGGCAAGCCCTCCTCCTCTGAACCAATCTTGTCTCAAGAAAACCCTCTGTGGGCTCTGGAGAGTGTTGGGACTCTGGAGGCCTGGGTTCGAATCCTGGGAAAACCCCCACTGCGCGAGTCACACTCTCTCAGCCTCAGAGGGGGACGAACAAAGGAAAAACAAACCCTCCTCTGAATAATAGTTTGGCCTCATGGTGGGCCTTACCTGCCCGGCCCCTCGCCTGAAGAGGACCCCTTCCTCCTCCCCGCGGGAAGCCATGGCTGAGGCCTCCTCCACGCTCCCTCACTGTGAGGCCTACTAATATGTTGGTCAAAGCCGCCTCTTCTTCGCCCTCAGAGGCCTCCAAAGCCTTGGGGGAAGATCTCGGTGCTGCCCTCTACAGGCCGGGAGGCCTCCATGAGCCTAGAACACTGGTCCCCAAACGTTTCCCTTTTAAGGGAATTTTGGACTCCAGCTCCCAGAATCCCATTCTATTGGCCAACGTGGCTGAGGCTTCTGGGAGTTGGAGTCCTAAATCTCTTAAAGGACCCAGAGAGAGAGAGCTAATGTGTTCCCTTTTGAGACTCACTGAAAGAGAGAAGTTGGCAGCTTGAGCTCTCCTAGACTTAAGTCTGCTTCCTCAGATGGTTTTGGTAGAGAGGAAGCCAAGGACAAACATATATCTGCCACTGGTATGTGAGAATGGCATATATTCTGTATATACTTGACATTCTCACAATGGCACACACAAAGATACACACACACACACACACACACACACAGTCTGTCTCTAGCTTACACTCCACCAAATGCATCTGAGGACGTAGATTAACTGGAAGAAAGAAGTTGGCAGCCTGAGCTTTCCTAGATTTAAGTCTACTTCCCTAGATGCATTTGGTGGAGTGGAAACCAGGGACACACACACACACACACACACACAAACCAGTGGCATATATGTGTCTGTCCCTGGCTTCCACTCCACCAAATGCATCTGAGGAAGTAGATTGAAATCTTTGAAAGCTCATGCTGCCAACTTCTTTCTTTCAGTTGATCTACTTCCTCAGCTGCATTTGGTGAAGTGGAAGCCAAGGGCAGACACAGACACACCCCAGTGGCTTATATATGTCTGTCCCTGGCTTTCTGCCCCACCAAATAGAGGGTGGTTAACAACAAAAGAAAAGATCCTAAAGAGTAAAGATATACAAGTGAACACTAAAAAATCAGAATTTGTCCAAACAGATGTGAGAGCTGGACAGTGAAGAAAGCTGATAAGAAGACAATCATTTTAAATGTGGTGCTGGAGAAGAGTGTTTAGGATACCACAGACAGCAAAAACAACAACAACAAATGAGTCCCAGAGCAGATCAATCCAGAAATTTCCCTGGAAGCCAAGATGATAAAGCTGAGGCTGTTGTACTTTGGCCACATCATGAGGAGGCACAACTCATTGGAAAAGACAATAAAGTTTGTAAAGGTGGAGGGATGTAGAAAGAGAGGAAAATTGCATTCTAGATGGATGGATTACATTAAGGAGGTCGTAAATAAGAATTTACAGGACCAAATCAGAGCGACGGAGGACAATGGGTCTTAGAGATGTCTCATCCACATGGTTGCCATGAGTTTAAATCCACTCCAAGGTGGTTAACAACAAATCCCCTCATTATGTAGGCTGACCATATGTACCATTTGAAACAAGATAGTACTGTTCCTTCCCCCCATATTTCCTGACCATCCCGTTGTTTGTGTTATGATGTGAAAATAGTTTGAAGATCCTTGTTTAAAAGTGTGGTTGTCAAAAAAAAAAAAAAAGATTTGTGTCATGGAGTGTTAGATGTTTTATGATAAGGTGTTGAAATACCAAAATTTGCCACGTAAGGTTACTTCATTGGAGAAATATTTGTGGTTTGTTCATGGTAAGTCCCCCTCTATGCCTACCTACAGGTAAGTTTTTGTATGACTTCTGTCAATGAAGAACAATTTTTTGCTCAGTATGTTAACGTAATAAACAGTGATGGTGTATAAGCACTTTGAGGACAACAATCACTCAGCTCTGCCAGTGACCTTGATGCTGTTATTGTGGTAGGTTTCACTGAAGTATGCAATGTTGTGTCTAGTTCAATTGTTTGGGATCGGTTTCAGTTGATGTAGCCTGAGGGTATAGCCTAAGTGCTTGCAATAGTGCATCCAACTACATATCCTCTTATTAAAGTTAATCTAAGGAATATGGCAAAGTGGTTCCTGGATGTTGTGTATGCTTCTTTACATGAAACAGTGGTGCACTCACTCTTTAAGAAAAACACTTTGGATCTCGTGCTTCTTGACAGGTACAGACCAGTTGCAAACACTGCATTTCAGGTGAAGGTCCTTGGCACAGCTATGGGAGTGCCTGTGCAAGCACCACTTATCTAGACTCATTTCAATCTGAATTGAGGGCATTGGCATTATTAACTGGGATATTATACTGTGCAGAGAGTGCCACCCAGGAAGGGTGTGCTTTTGCCCTTCCTGCTGCTCTGTCATTGGGCTTTTCCCCCAGAGAGAAAGCCTGGTGACAGAGCAGCCAGGAAGGATTCTACCCTTATTGCTGCTCCATCACCAGGCTTCTTCCCCAGGGAGAAAGCTTGGCAGTAGGGCAGCTGGGAAGGGTCTACATCTGCCTCTACTGCTCTTCCATTGCCAGGCTTCCTCTCCAACGAGCAAGCCTGGCGATGAAGCAGTCAGGAAGGGTTTACCCTTCCTTCACCAAAAGACAGGGAGGGCCCAACCAGCTGTCTCCCTCCTCTATAGTGTCACTCGCTGTGGTCTGAACCCCACACACCCTCCCAGTGATGCCACTGGCAGAGGGTAGATTCAAGACTGAATAGACCTTGGTGACTCTTGACAGATTACCTGTATGAGAGAAGTGGGGAAGCACCATTTTGCTCTGCTGTAGTATTCTTCTAAAGCAGTTTAGTGGGATGGAAGTTGGGGGCACTGTACTTCTACAGTTCTGTGGGTACCTATAGCACAGAGTCCAGACAGTCATATTGGCTGACAGTTTCTGAACCCATTAGCACCTTTTCTAATGAGGTGGTGTTGGGGACACCCTATCTCCAAAGTGGTTTAATATCTTCATAAAGCTGTTTGGAGAGATCATCAGAAGATTTTGAGCAAAGTGTCATCAATATGCTGATGGCACCAAATTTCCCTGTCACATCTGAATCAGATACAGATACAGAACTTGGATACACTGTCAGACTGAATGAGAACCAATAAATCAAGGCTGACAAAAGTCCTTGTAGGCAATCAGTTGTCATGTCTAGGAGGTAAGTAGACTACTTATTCTGGATGGATCTGTTCTGGTGGAGCATACTGTAGGGCTGGTTTATAGCCAAGGCCTCTTGTGTGGCTGTGCCACTGCCAGAGGTGGTGGAATGAAGGCTAGGCTGGGAACCGCGCCCAAAAGCTCTCCTGCCACTGCTGCCGCTGGTGGTGGTAGAGGTGGCGATGAAGGGGCTGGCTTTATAGCCAAGCCCAAGGAGAGTGGATGCTTTCTGGATTGTTTTAACCACTTCTTGCCATTAGAAGGCTCACAAGTGTATAATTCCATGTCTTTTGTGGTCCTTGTGTGCCATTTTGGTCCAATGGTGTCATAGCTGCTTCCCATTCTGATCCACTGGACACCACAGCCTGCCTGCCTATGTGAGAGGTCCAGTGACACTACTCCTGACCATTAATAATCAGGAGTGGAAGGGAAGCAAGAGCATGTCATATATGCAATGTGCATGCATGCACACACACTTGAAGTCATGATACTCAGTATCTTCACACAGTGCCAACACAACCCTCCGCTGTTGCCTCAGCAGCACCAACACCAGCACCTGAGAGAATGGGCTGGCCTGAACCTTCTGCACAACCTGTGGGCACTTGGTCATATATACAATCAATTAGACTCATCTGAGGAGAGAATGGAACTACATGCAGCTGCCATTACCAGAATTCTACAACCAACAAAAGAAAAACCTGAAGTTGAGACTCACCATTCAGTCTCAATGGTAATAACTTAGGGTGGTAACAGCTTGCTCAGGTAATGATCCAAAGTAATGTAGTGCTTTGAGTGCTGGACTCTTAACTCTGGAGGTCAGGGTTTAATTTCCTTCTCTGCCATGAAACCCACTAGGGGATGGTGGCCAAGTCACATGCTTTCAACCTCAGGGTTGCTAAGAAAACTTCATTATACGTTTGCCTTACATTGTCATAAATCAGAAATGACTTGAAGGCCCACAACATTAATCCAGCAATCCTGACCCAATCTCAGACTTTAGCCAGAGCATTAAAAGCTCTGCCCTGACATAAGCTAAGAGAGGTTTGAACTGGGAAGGTGGGCCTGGTCCTTCCTCTTAAGACTGGTAAGGTTGACTAACAGGTTGAAATCCTGCCTCTGAAGCACAAGGAAGGAACCAGACCCAACATGGTTTGCCCTCACACTGCAGGAAAAAAATGGACATACTCCTATCTAACAGTTCAAACATAGCCAGTCTCACAATCATTCTGTGTACCACAAGTCTTAACCTGCATATAGTTTTTGATGTACTGTACTTCTGATTTTTGAGCTTGTGTACAGTATTGTAAACAAGTATGACCAAAGTAGAGGCAACACACTCAATATCAAAGATATCGTTCACCTATTTAGGGTTGGCCTTGGTCACTGCTTATACTGGCTATGAGCTATCGTCTAAAATGTTTGAAGGCAACAATTGCTTTTCCCTGGACTAGATGAATCCTTGGCCCAGTATGAATAATGCTTTTTTGCACTTAACTACTCTGTTAAAATTCCACTCTCTCATCCATTAAATATGGTTAGTACTGAAATATATATTGCTGCAGCTGGATGTAGAGAGAAACAAATTCAGGAAGTTTTAAGAAACTGTAGAATAATAATATTTACCAAGTTTTGTAAGGGAAAAAGCCAGGTCTATCACTACTCATTTCTTTAAGAATCAGATTGAGAGCATGTTAGCTGGTATTATTTAATTGAAATTTAGGTAGACAACTCTACCTCTAGTTTATGCTACCAGAGTGGTTCTCAACCTTTGGTCCTCTAGATTTTTGAGATTTCAACTCCCAGAACGATGAGAATACTGACTGGAACTTCTGGGATTGAAGTCCAAAACATTTGGAGGTCCAAAGGTTGAGAACCACTGTGCTAGCAAGTTTTGGTATAAAAAAAATCCCTACATTTCTTAAAAGCTTGATCATCTACTGCACTCTTGTCACTTGTAAGAAAGTATTATGTCATAGTTTACAGTTAGGCTTTTCAGAATATTCACCTAATAGGCTATTTTAGAAGTCTGCCACTTTTAGCTTGGAGGTTGTTGCCTAAAGAATCCTATGTTGCAGTGTTTGCTGTATATTTAAAACATACTAATGCAACTGACTGTATTTTATACATTGTACATGCTATAACCCACTGCCTTTGAACTTCATGAGAGACTAGGTCACCCTGACAGCCTCCTTCCTAATCTGTAAATAAAGCTCAAAAGAATATTGTATTGGGGGAAAAACCAGCAGGGAAAAGAAGAATAACTTGGCATAATTCCAGGTCAACTGGCTGTTTTTTCTCATTAGTTGAAGAACAAGCATGAAAGCTAAATAAGCAGTCCTAGTAGGATCTGTAATCCAAGTGCAGAAAGTAATTAAGCTTAACAAAGCCAAGAATTTGTTTCCTGCCTACCATTTTTACAATCAGTCAAGCTTTAATCAAAAGATAGTTTATATATGCATTCAGATTACAAATTTTAATTGCAGTTTTACATAGTAAATATTAGAGAATCTTGTTTTGCAGTTGTCAAGTACTCAGGCTGCAATTAGAACACATGATAGAAGTCAGGTTATTTGACTGTGCTAACCAAGAGACTAAACTCTGAACTGTGACAATCTGTCAGCAACTTCTGAACACCTGTTAAGAGCTGTCTTGGGTGCCCAATTCCAAGCTACATAGTACTTCATGCAACATTTTATTGTAAAAATAATTTATGATTAACTTTACAGCTGACCTTTACAAAGTGGAAAGCAAGTACAGAAATCTGGTTTTTACGGTGGCAGACTTCTGAATGTTAAGAGCTGCCATATAGATTTCCAAGTCTACTTTCATAATAACTGGTACATATGGATTTCCAAGTCTACTTTCATAATTAATAACTGGTACAGTTACACAAGCCACTTACTGAGCCAACATTTTAACAATGAAAACTGCAGTTAAGCTACTGCTACCATTTGCTAATAGACATGCGAAGGGAATGAATGCAATTTTATTTGAACAGATTCTAATAATCTGAACAAAGTCAGCTGCAACTGCACTACATTAACCAGATGTTCTAAAATAAATGCATACTGGACAAGTGAGTAAATAGAAGATAAACATTAACCATTTAATGGCTGGCTACTTTTACAAATATGTCTTTTTTAGGCCCTATATTTTTGAGATGCACGGCAGCATTATTAGGTCCTTTGTGTAGCCACATATTATTTTGCGCCTGTCTGAAGAGACTTCTTCTCATCAGCTGCTTTCTGCTTCTGCTGCATAATTTCAGAGTCTCTGTAAAAGAAAAGAAAAAAGAGTGAGATTGCTAGATATACAGTGGGCCCTTGTTATCCACTGGGATTTGGTTCCAGGACCCTCCGTGGATAACAAAATCCGTGTATGTAAGTCCCACTAAATATAATGGCACAACAAAATGGTGTCCCATATATAAAATGGAAAATCAAAGCTTGCTATTTGGAATTTATACTTTTTGGCACTATTTTCAAGCTGTGTATGCTCAAATCCGTGGATAAGGAGGGCGAACTGTAGCTGTTTCTCTAGTTCTTAGAAATGGTTAAGCTTTTTAAAGCTAGATGTACTACAGTGGTCCCCCGGGATACGAAGCCCCCGGGGAACGAAATCCCCGGGATCCGAAACGGCCGGGGCCGAAAAAAAATCCCCGGGTTGCGAAAGAAAAAAGCAACCCAGGCCCTTTAAAACAGCGCGCTCTGGCACGCTGTGCACCAAAAAAAAGCGGTCTCCTGGGTTACGAACACTTCCGGGTTACGAAAGTAATCCCGGAACAGATTTTGTTTCTCCACAGAAAAGCACCAGTCCAAGCTTTTCTAGATCCTAGCAAGTTAATATTAAACTAGCTTCTCGAGTATTCAACACCCATTTATTGCTGAAGAGTGGATACATACTCAGAATTTTAAGACAGAGCCACATGTTACTTGCCCTTGCACCAAGAAATCTGAGTTAATTTCCATGCAAACATACCTTTGTTTCCTCTGAGAAGCTGAGAGAGTATCCTCTTTTCTTTTGCCTTTATTCAGTTCTTGGGCTTTCTTCATGTTTTTTTGGCGGGCAAGTTCACGCTGGTTCCCACCTAGAAGTGAGAAAGTGTTACAGCTAAGTTTAACACTCACTGGCAACTGATTTTTCCGTTTAGGAAAAGAACAACACTTCCTCATCTGTTCACTGTTCCAGTAGCACATTTGCCTGCCAATCCTCCACATGTCTTCTACATACAACTTATGTACAGCAGGAGTGGGAGTAATGGGGTATTCCATGCATTTGGTGAACTGCAGCTCCTAATGGACCTATTCTATACAGCCAATAGTGAAGAATACAAGGAGATGCAGCTGCATGATTTCCAGTCCATCCTATAACATCCTCTTCACAATCCTGAACTTTCTATTAAATTAATCTGATTGAAGCCATCACTCTGGTGAACAATGAGTTGCTCCCACACTTTACTTTTAAGTACATTTAAGAAATTTTCTATGCATTACAGTGATGTAAAGCAACAAGCCTGACTCAACTATCCTTCTTACATAACTAGCTGCATTTCAACTTCTTCTCAAGTATCATGAAAGTCATGGGCCCTAAACTAGGATGCTTAGCCTTGGTTAAATCAAACTGAATTTTTGTTGTCTCTCAAAAAACTAATTAAGCGTAGAAGCAAATACAAATATTCTTTCCAAAAACCACCTAAATAAAAGTCATGGGCACACATGCTTACTTGACCACTAGTTAAATTGGGAGTAGGTTCTCCCACATGAACCTGAGTATATTTTAATATAGTCTTTTCTTTGCCTCTCAACCTAAGAGGCATGCATTTGGCAGGAAGTCAAGCAAGTTTTCTTCGTAGCTACTCCCACCTTTCTGGTTAGCAGGCACAGGATAGCTCCACCTCTGATATGCTTCCATGGGCAAAGAAATATTTGAAGGGATGCCATACTGAGGATGGAGCCAGCTTTTTTTTTTTTTTGCTACTCCAGGGACCAGGACAGGGATCAATAGACTGAAGCTACAGAAAATTCCATTAGGAAGAGTTTCCTGATGGTAAGAACTAAAATAAATAATAACAAAACTTTTATTTATATCCTGCTCTTCTACCATAAGGCAATCAGAGTGGCTTACAGTATAAAAACAACACAATATATCATAACCCCCCTTAAAAAATTAAACATATTACTATTAAAATCACTATTAAATAAACTATTAAAACTAATCGCAGGCGAGTAGCGGCACCGTTATCACTGCTTTGAAGATTTTAAATAGAGGCTGGATGGCCATCTGTGAGGGGTGCTTTGACTGTGTATTCCTGCATGGCAGAGGAATGGTCTGGATGACCCTTGTGGTCTCTTTTCTATGATTCTGGAAATACTCTGTTATTCACACAGGCGTTTAGATGTTAAGCTGACCTGTCTGATGAAATATGATTAGTACAGTGGTTCCTCCACATTTGCTTGGATTAGGGGTGAAAGACCTTTGTGAATGTGGAAAAAATACAAATAAAAAAGCCCACTATTCTTTCAACCTCAGAGAACACCTCTCTAGGAATCGCCAGCTCCTCCACTGCAACTCTATGGTCAACATCTGCCAGGCATTGATCATAGAATCATGCTGGAGGACCTACAAATGCTTAGAGCAGTATTTTCTCTAGGAATTTCCAGGTTCTTCAGCACAACTCTATGGTCAAATTGCACTGGAGGACCTAGAGAGAACATATTAATCAAAGCTGCAAACAATCAAATTTGCAAAAGTCAAAGCTGCATATGTGGAGGGCCAACTGTATGTGCTGTTTATTCCTTTATTTTAGGAGTAATTTTTAAATTACTTGTTATATTTATACTGGCTATAACTTAATGAAGTTAATCTTTCCTGTATATCATCATACATTAAAAAAAAAATCAAACCATGCATTTTAAGACAATAAACCTTTGTTTTATAAAGTATTCATACATTCCAAGAGAAAATATTTTTCTAGGATATCATCTTCAATGTCTTTGGGGAAAAAATACAATGGGACCTCAGTATCCCTTCCACCTCCCCCCCACTCATGGATATAAAAATTCATGGGACCTCAAGTCCAATTGTCCCTAATGGTGGCATGGCCACGTGTACATGCTGCCCACTGGGGACAACGGGAGCTTGCCATCCGCAGATGCTTAAATCTGAAGATAACAAGGCCCCTCTGTAGTTCAAAAAAACCAAAAAAAAAAAAAAAAAGCACTGGGGGAAGGATTGTTTTTTCCACTCCTTTTCATCTCTAGACAAATCAAATGGGACAACTAATGCCCAATTTTTTCCCCTCTGTAAATTCTAAGCATCCATTTCCATAATTATTTAAAAGGTTTATTACTGGAACAACTTGTTAAAGAAGTAAATAGCTACACTCATATCTCAGGCTCTTCTTTAGTCTAACAAGCTCATCTCACAAATTCCTTGTCTGGAGGTCAAATTCCTGGATACCACATTGAGGATGGAGCAAGCTCAACATTTAGAGCAAGGGTGTGAGATGGAATTTCAGGGAATGCAACAAAGGGTGGCTTGTGTCCTAGAGTCACAAGCTCCCATTGTGCTGAGAATTGGTACCAGGTTGTTGAGTTGCATAAAAGGAGAGAATTTTACAATCATTTATATTTTTTCTGATTAAATTAAAATCCAATTGCTCAATTTCGATTGGCAAAATTGTACGTGGTTCAATTCATGGTTTTAAAATTAGACGACTTCATCTTCAAATGTGGTATTAGTTTTGTATGAGGTGTGAACATTAACCTAATATTTCCTAGGGGTGTGGGGCATAGAAAAGGTTGGGAACCATTGGTTTACAAGTTGTTCCTGAATGTTCTCCCCACCCCCCTTTCATGTTGTATCATTTCATTGAAACCTGAGAGTGCCATTGCTTCATGCAGAAACCGTTATGCATGCTGGACTCAAACCAAAATATCACACTAACTTTCTACATGCAGAAGATGTCAGGCAATGGCCTGGTGTTTAATTGAAAAATCCAGCTAATTATACTTGCACTCAGGACAAAAGGCTACTGTTAAAACTGAAAACAGAAATAGAATGGTTCCCAATTGGTAAAGAGATCAGACAAGGCTGCATCTTATCATGCTACCTGTTTAACTTATATGCTGAACCTATATTGTAAGGAAAGCAGGCTTGGACACAAGAGGAGTGAAAATAGGAGGAAGGAATATCAATGATCTAAGGCAGTGATTCCCAAACTATGGGCCTTCAGGTGTTTTGGACTTCAGCTCCCAGAATTCCTAACTACTGGTCAAGCTGGCTGGGGCTTCTGGGTCCTGAAGTCCAAAATATCTGGAGGACCATAGTTTGGAAACCACTAATTTACGGTATGCAGATTACACCATAGTACTAGCAGGTAACTTCCCAGATTTGAACAACTAAGGAAAAATGTGCAAAAGCAGGATTAACACTGAACATAAAAAGAACAAAAATAATGACCACGGAAGATCTACACAAATTCAACTTAAACAATGTGGACATCCCTCCCAATTTGCGGGGGATCCATTCTGCCCCCCCCCCGGGAAAATGGCGGCTCGCAAATATTCCAGTCCCACTGAAAATGATGGTGTGCATACCTGAGGTGTACGTGTGGGGCCGCACAAGGGTGCGTGCCACCATTTATCCCTCCCCACTTGTCCCTCCTGCAAAGAGCGAGGTTGCAGGCTCCAAGTCCGTGAAAAGGGAGGGACAACTGTAGTAAAAGAATTCTCATACCTGGGATCAAACATTGATAGGAACAAGGATTGCAGCCACGAAATTAAAATAAGATTAAGAATGGGAAGGGCAGCTATGAAAGAACTACACAAGATGCTAAAGAGCAAAAACTGAGTACAGAAGTTAGACTCATACAAGCCACTGAGAGCTGGAGTGAGGAAAGCAGGTAAGAGGAAAATCAACTCATCTGAAATGTGGTGCTGGAGAAGAGTGCTGAGAATACAATGGACAGCCAAAAAGACAAATAAATGGGTCCTAGAGCATATCAGGCCTGAAGCCAAGGTGACTAGACTGAGGTTGTTGTACTTTGGCCACATCATGAGGAGGCAAGACTCACAGAACAGACAATAAATGTTTGGAAAAGTGGGGAGAAGTGGAAAGAGAGGAAGGCCACATGCCAGATCGATGGACTAAATTAAGGAGATCACGGATATGAATTTCCAAGAACTTAGAAGAATAGTGAGGGTAACCATGAGTCAAGATCGTTTGCAGGGTGGTTAACAATAAAAGATCCTAAAGAGTAAAGTGAACACTAAAAAATCAGAATTGTCCAAACCGTTGTATTCCCAATTACTATGTACAGATGTGAAAGCTGGACAGTGAAGAAAGCTGTCAAGAAGAAACTAATTTTAAATGTGGTGCTGGAAAAGAGTGTTTAGGAACCACAGACAGCAAAAACAACAACAGATGGGTCCTAGAGAAGATCAACCCAGCAATTTCCCTGGAAGCCAAGATGATAAAGCTGAGGCTGTTGTTCTTTGGCCACATCATGAGGAAGCACAGCAAATTAGAAAAGACAATGTTTGGAAAGGTGGAAGGAAGTAGAAAGAGAGGAAAGCTGCATATTAGGCTCTATTAAGGAGGGCATAAAATTTCGTAACCTGCCATGAATCCTACTGTGGGAGAAAGTCAGGACATAAATCCTACAAATTTTGTTTGTTGTTAACAATTGCCCTCATTGATCCCAGGTACGAGAATTCTTTTACAATTTCTATTTCTTCATTGGCTAGGTTGAACTTGTGAAGGTCCTCTGTGGCCATTATTTTTTGTTTTCTTTATGTCCAATATTAAGCCTGCCTTTGCACTTTCTTCTTCGATCTCACTTAGTAGGTGTCCCAAGTCTGTGAGGCTTTCTGCTAGTACTGTGGTGTCATGTAAATATAAATTTGCAGGAGGTAACTCAGAGCGATAGAAGACAGGGGGTCTTGGAGATGTCTCATCCACAGGGTTGTCTTTGGCTTCTATGGAAATTTCTAGCTTGATCTGCTCTAGGACCCAACTGTTCCTTTTGGCTTTCCATGGGGTCCTAAATACTCTTCTCCAGGACCACATCACAAAAGAATTGATTTCCTTCCTACATACTTTTAATCAGTATGTAGAGGGATCTTGTACAGTCCAACCATCTAGCATGCAATTTCCCTCTTTCTACATCCCTCCACCTTTACAAACATTGTCTTTTCTAATAAATTGTGCCTCCTCATGACGTGGCCAAAGTACAGCCCCCTCACCTTTATCACCTTGGCTTCCAGGGAAATTTTAGGCCTGATCTGTTTTAGGACCCATTTAATTTGTCTCTTTGGCTGTCCGTGGCATTCTCCGCACTCTTCTCCAGCACTACATTTAAAATATAGTCGGCCGTAGTTATCCACTGGGGTTTGGTTCCAGGACCCCCCGTTGTGGATAACAAAAACTGTGGATGCTCAAGTCCCATTAAATATAATGGCACAACAAAATGGTGCCCCATATATATATAATGGAAAATCAAGGTTTGCTATTTGGAATTTATACTTTCTGGGAATATTTTCAAGCCGTGTATGCTCAAATCCGTGGATAAAAAAATCCATGAATAAGGAGAGCCAACTATTATTATTATTAATTTTATTTATATAGCACCTTGCCCTCAGGTTTACAGTCTAAAAGAGACAACACAAAAGGAAGAGGGGAAGGTGATGGGAAAGGGGGTGAGGTCCGGAGGTTCTTCTCTCCCTCTGGGGCCAGGACCAAGGCAGATGGACTGGAGGGAGGGCATGGCTTCCTAATACATAGTTAAAAGGAGGCATCCTGGGGAAGATGGCACAGTCCTGGGAATGCTTCCCTAAACAATTTTCTGTAAATTGATTTTCTTCCTATCCACTTTCTTAACTGTCCAGCTTTCACATCCATGCATGGTAACAGGGAGCATAGTGGTTTGGGCAGCCTGAATTTTCCCTGGGGGCAAAGGCGACCAAACTGAAGCTGCCCTAACTTTGGCCACGTTGTGAGAAGGAAGGACTCGTTGGAAAAGACAATAATGCTGGGAAAGGTGGAGGGAAGTAGGAAGAGAGGAAGGCCAGATGGATGGACTCTATTAAGGAGATCGTGGGTTTTTATGGGTTTGAAAGAATTAAGCAGAGCAGCGGAGGACAGGGGGTCTTGGAGATGTCTCTTCCTCTGAATGTGTCTCACAAAGCTACATTTCCCAGAATTCCCTAGCACTGAGCCAGGGCAGTTAAAGCGGCCTCAAAGTGGGTTATTTCTGCAGCGTGTTCTGGAGCTAAGAGGCGTCCTTTCCTAAAGAAGAAGACCTCCCGCCCCCTTCGGAGTCAGGCCCAGGAACGCAACGCAGGCAGCAGCAGCAGCATAGACGACGACGGCGCCTCCTCCCTCTGGCCGAGAGCCACCTCCTCCAGGCCGCTCCTCGCTACAGGCCCCCCGGAGCCAAAAGGCGTAAAGGGGGAGAAGGTAAGTACGTGAGAGAGACCGTTAGCTCTCGTTGGCGGAGGAGAAACAAGGCCGCTACTTACGGGCCATGGCAAAACAATAACCCCAGCGACGACAACCACCGTTGCGCGAGAGCTCCGACGACCCCACCAGACGCTCCGACTGCCAGAACCTTCTGCGCGCCCCACCCGCCCCTCTCCCGCTTTATATAGGCGAGCGGGAACGCCTCTGTGACGTCACCGCGCACGGCGACGTAGCCACGCCTTGCCTGACGGGATGGGCTTCTTTTTCTCTCACTACTTCCTTCCTTGCGCATGCGCACTAGTTTTCAGTTTCCCCCCCTCACGTGACGTCACTGCCTGTTTTGGTGTCTGTGTGGAATCATTTATACTGTACCATAGGTCCCCAAACAGTGCTCTTCGTTAAAGAGATTGTGGACTTCAGTTCCCAGAATCCCATTCTATTGGCCAACATGACTGAGGCTTCTGGGAGATGAAGTCCAAAATCTCTTAAAGGGCACAGTTTGGGGACCACTCATGTATACTATTCTAGCAGGGTCCAAAACACACTGCAGAACCAATCCAGTTTGACACAGCTTTAACTGCCTTGGCTCTCAATGCTAGGGAATCCAGGGAAATGTTAGGTTTTGTGAGGCATTTAGCCTTCTCTGTCAAAGAGAGCAGTGGTGCCACAACAAACTGCAGTTCCCAGGATTCCATAGCACTGAGCCAGGGCAGTTAAAGGGGCCTCAAAGTGGATTATTCCCTGTGTGTCTTGGATCTATGTGGTCTATATTCAGGGGTAGTAGCTCTCTCTCTCTCTGTATTGTGTGCCTTCAAGTTGTTTCTGATTTATGGAGACCCTAAGGCAGAACCTGTCATGGGTTTTTCTTGGCAAAGGCTACATTCACACTGGAGATTTAATCCAGTTTGGCACCACTTTAAGTGCCCTGGCTCAAGGACAAACTCCAACTCCCAGAATTCCATACCCTTGAGCCAGGGCACTTAAAGCGGTGCCAAACCGGGTTATATCTCCAGTGTGAATCCAGCCAAAGTTGGTTCAGAGAAGGTTTGCCATGGCCTTCCCCTGAGGCTGAGAGAGTGTGACCTGCCCAAGATGGATTTCACAACAAAACTGGTCTCCACAGTTGTAGGGCAACACTCAAACCACTATGCCACACTGGCTCTTGTCCATAGCCACATAGGAAAGTACAATAACATCACAAATCCACAAAACATTGCTATACTTTTAATCAGTACAGTATGTGGAGAGATCTTGTATCCCCTTTGAGGCTCACTGAAAGAAAGAATTCGGGAACATGATTTCCTAGATTTCCTCAGATGCATTTGGTGGAGTGGAAGCCAGGGACAGAAATATATATGCCATTGGTTTGTGTGTGTGTATATATAAGTATATATATGTCTGTCTGTCCCTGGCTTCCATTCCACCAACAACATCTGAGGAAGTGGACTGAAGTCTACAAAAACTCATGCTGCCAACTTCTTTATTTCATTGAGACTCAAAGGGGCTACTAGAGCTCTCTACATACTGATTCTACATACGAACTTGGCTATATCTTTGAATTCTACTTTTAATCAGCCAACCTAAATGCACAAAATATTTTATCCAAGCTTTCCAAGCTCTGCACCATGTATTCTGTACATTTGGGTTGGCCAATTAAAAGTTAACACTGTTGTTTTCTGTGAGTTTTTCGGGCATTGTGGCTGCATTCTGGAAGAATTCACCCCCGAAGTATCCCTACCAGTATGTATTTTGTTGTTTTTGTCTATTACAGCAAAGCTTTAGTGCACTCCATGCGTAGTGTGGACCTGAGTTTGTGAAATTTGTTTCTTCATAGGACTCGGCTCTTGGCACTGCTGAATATCTGTGCATGGCATGATTAAGGCGCCACCTAATATGAGGGCTCACCTTTAAACTGTGAGGCAAAAATGAAATTGATGCTGATTTTTTAAGCCCCATTGGAATTTGTGGTTTCAATTTACTATCGGGGGTATGAGTGGAACTTCAGAAGTCATGATGAAATTTGTCAGTTGTTACTGAAATCGCAGCATTTAAACAAACCTGATTCTTCAGACTGGATCCCCTCTGATTCACAAATGAATACGCAACCAGAAATAAATGTTGAAAGCACATATTTAATATTCTGAATCTAGAAAACTTATAAATGCATTATATAACTAAACAAATAGCGAAGTGGCACCTTTAAAAACAACCAATTTAATCTTGCTTGCTCTTAAGGAGATTGTATCACATGTCATCAGTTGCATTAATTTTTTCCAGGCATTTAAGTATTTATACACAAGGTCCAGAAGTTAGTTCCTCATTCCCAGTCTTTTATTTGTGAAATACTAATAATACTTTCAAACCACAGTCTAGTCATGCAGCTCCCCTGGAATGTGCTATAGTCCTGGGATACTCCTACATGTTCAGTTGCACTCAGCAAATACCAGTCTTTATTCTTTCAGCTACATAATTATATTGAAGATATGCACTCCAAAATAATCTGTGGACTACCCCAAATTATAGTCCCTTACATTCAAGAGGGAGCCTTGTATGAGATGACATCAACCCACACCTGACTGAAAGCTTTATCTACCCACGGAATACTGTCAAGTGTATCAATCCAAACAAAAGCAATGAAATAGAAAAGAATAAGGAACTGATGCTCTGTGGTCCCATATAATCTGTGAGCTACTCCAAATGAATGTGCCTTTAAAGCTAAGAGAGAATTCTCTATGAGATAGTGGCATCAGCCCCATCTCACCCAAACCATGCAGGGTTGGGAATGAACATTACTTTGATAATTTTAAACATTAAAAATGAAAAATTAATTCACTAGGATAAACACAAATGGTTTCATTTGGTAAGTTATTCTTAACTAATTTGTAGATTAAAACATTAGTGTTGAGTCTTGCCATGGGATTTACAGTGAATAGCATGGAGCTTGTCACTTAGGGGAGCACATTTGTTACTAGCACCCTCAAAATATCTTTTTTGTCTTTTCAAAGGAGTGTGGGTATGTGCTTTTATCTGTTGACTTATGGTGACCACATGAATTTCATAAGGTTTTCTTTGGCAAGGAATAGTCAGAGGTGATTTTGCCTCTTTTTATATTGTAAACCAGAGGGCAGGGAACTGTTAAATTAACAATCTGTAAACTACTCTGAACGCTTTTGTGGCAAAAGAGTGAAGTATAAATAGTCTAAAATAAATAACTGAACAAGTACAGCCTACAGCACCTGGTATTTGTTGGCCATCTCCCATCCACATACAAACAATAGCTGACCCTGCTCAATTGTTTTACTCCAATCTGTAACTACAAAGTCCATAACACCCTGTTTCCCCAAAACAAGACATCCCCAGAAAATAAGACCTAGTAGAGGTTTTGCTGAATTGCTAAATATAAGGCCTCCCCAAAAGTAAGACCTAGCAAAGTTTTTTTTTTAATATAAATATATATACAGTATATAATAAATGGAAAAATAAGACATCCCCTGAAAATAAGACCTAGTGCATCTTTGGGAGCAAAAATTAATATAAGACACTGTCTTATTTTCAGGGAAACATGGCAGTAGTGTAGGTTTCCTGGGAATCATGGGAGTCCAGGACACCTGATGACAGCTTTCAGTTTGCAAAAGGAAGTCTAAAACCATGGGATCTCATCTTACAGCCCCTTCAGTTTACTTTGTCACTTATCTGTATCTCTCACACCAGGTTGTACATCAATTCAAATACTTTTTTTTTTTTTTTTTTTTTTTGGTTAAAGGTTAATAAGGAGCAATTTATGTCAGTTAGAGGGCACTGATTCTTTCCAAGTACAACAATCAATGTATAGCTACAAAGACTGGCCAGTGAATTAACACTTAATATGGCATTTTTGATAGTCTCTGAATGTATGGAGAACATTTTTCTGTAAAGCTGAATCACTGTTTCCTTTCTGTCATCCTACTCCCAATCAAAAAGTGTGGGCTGCTAAAGTCAGTGAAAGAATGCAGGTTTTCTATACAAGATCCAAGTACAATCTGTGGCATCTGCAGTTTTAATTATCAGGTGTCCAACAAGCCCACTCTTCTTTGCACCCATCTTACCTTAATTGTAGAATTAAAATGGGGAGTGTAAGGAGGAGGAAGATCGATGGATAGCTAGATTAGTAAAATGCAGAATGGGAGGAGGAAGCTATATTATAAGGTAATGTGCAAGAGAACCCAGTCTCAAATACTGTATAATAATAGAGGAGAAGTTACTGAAGAGAGTCCCAATACATCCCCATTAATGCGCGAAACATTTTCCTTCCACACAGGTTCATGGGGAGGGCATTTCGAAAGGCCCCTGTCTGATTCACAGCCTTGGTCTTATATTACATAAATATTACTCCCCCTTTCTCCCCCTTTCCATTCTTCTTGTTTAATTCTTTCTCAAGCTTCATTGGGCTTATGTTCTACAAACTCAGGTACTGTATCTGACTTGGGCTCTATACATTTATTTCTCCCCTTCTCTCCTCTCTTTGCCCCCAAAAGTATAAAGATCATTCTAACAACACAACCATGGAACACAATTCCTCCTATTCTAGTGCAGTCTCCACATTTGTGGATTTGACTTTTGCAGACTTAATCATTCATGGATTTTATTAATACTGTATGCACTTTCGAGGAATCTCTAGGTCCTCCAATGCGACTTTATCATCAACTTCTGCCAAAAGTTGCACTGGAGGACCTAGAGATTCCTAGAAAGAATAATTTTTAGGTCTTCTTGCTTTAGTGAATGTGACAGGGGAAGAGGTACCCACCTGAATAAATTCTAACAGTCTAATTCATTAACTCTACAGGCAGCATTGCTCTTATCATCGTAGCCTCTTACCATATCACCACCATTCAAAGGCAATGCCATTTTCTGAGGAGCCAGTCTAAGGAGATTATCACATGCCAAATCAAGATACAGGCGAGTTGCAACCATCATTGACAGATCTTATTGCACTGCCCCGTGCCTGGGCAGTAGGCAGCTCCTATCCAACCTGGGCTTCTCCCTCAGATTTTCAAGAATGAGAAAATCTGTAGGTGACAGTTATAACCCACTCGACAGAGATTTGGCTTGCGATAATCTAGTTGTGCCAAACAGCTACTGGGCAGCAGCTGTAGAGGGGGTGACATTGGTGGAAGGTCTTTCAGAGACATGGCAGTGGCATCAGAGCTAATACTTGTTGGTATTATACAGGAGGAACCACAATAAGCACCTTTTTGAATGTCTTTTATCATGAAATCTTTTTGATGAGAGAAACCAAAGTGGAACAACAGAAAGTGCTAGAAGATGAGACTCCCAGGACTCTTTCAGACGTGGGAAATTGGAAGTATAATGCAAGGGCAATCCAAACGCAATCCTGGGGTTTCACGTGATTGCGAATTAAATCTTCTCACGCAATTTCGGGCAAAAGGGAAGTCACTCCGAATGCAATCATGGGTTTTGCGTTATTGCGCAATAAAGGCTCTCATGCAATTTCGGGCAAGTGGGGGTTATTTTCGGGTACTAGGAAGACATTCCGAACGCCTTCCGAACGCAATGGGGATTCATGTAAATTCGCTAAACAAGCGAATTTACATGAATCCGAATGGGCTCCATTCGGATTTGGGAGAAATTCCTCCCGTTTGAAAGAGTCCCCAGCTCAGAAGGCACTCAATGAGCTATTGGGGAAGTGCAGACAATAAGTATGAGTAGAGCTGTGGCTAATGATGCAACTGTACTCTAGCCAAAGGGAAGTTCAGCTGTTTATATGTTCAGAGGTGAAAGGAATGTCCAAGGCTGTACAACACATATTATAGGAATATGAAATGTGAGAACCATGAATCAGGGAAAGCTATACACAGTAAAAGAAGAAACTGAATGTATAAATGTTGCAGTATTTGGGGGTGAGTGGAGAGGTGTAGCAAAAGCAGTCAAAGGATATCAAAGGCTATGCAAAGTCTGAGGGAATAATATCAATAAGGAAAACCCATCAATATAACCATAACCCAGGTTTATGCTGCCACTACAGAGCCAGATTCTCAGTCTCTGAGAGAAGGACTCTCACTAGTCCGAGAGAAGTGAAGGACTCTTTCGAAGAATCTATCCTGGATACTCCTTCCTCTCATTCTCCAGAGATGTGTCTTCTGCACACAGCTGCAAGTCATCTCTTCCAACACAAACATTGTTTCTTCTGCTACTTCTTCTCTCAACCTGTCCGACAAAATAAAGCAGGAGCGGCAGAGCAGCCCCAACCTGGCAACCAAGTCCTGATGAAGAGCTCATAAAGCTTAAGCAGTGTCCCAAATATTAATGCCTCTTTTTGCTGCCACTTCTCCCCCCTCCCCCCTACACAATGTGCTATAACTTTTCATCCTTACTATGGTCCTAAAGGCTGCTGGTTCCCCTTGGCTTTTTGCATGCCAGTACTTTGATTGAAGGCTCACCCGCTGTCCTCTTTTTACTCACCACTGACGTGCCCCCCTCCCCCCCTTTCCTCACTATGCCCCTGGACCTTTCCATCGTCCCCAGGAGGGGAAGTACTCCCAACTTTGGGAAGAAATGGGTGTGCCACAGCACTTGATTGTCCTGATGCATAATCTGTACTCAGAACAAGAAGCTACTGTTAGGACAGAATAGCGAGAAACAGAATGGTTTCCAACTGACCCTATGTATTTAACTTGTACACTGAACATATTGTACATAAAGTAGGACTAGATGTAGAGGAAGGAGGCCTGAAAATTGGTGGAAGGAACATTAGCAATTTAAGATATGCAGATAACATCATACTATCGCAGAAAATAGCAAAGAGTTGGAATAGTTACTGAAGAAAGTCAAGTAAGAAAATGCAAAGGTAGGTTTGCAGTAGAGCATTAAGAAAACAAAAATAATAGCCCACAGATGATTTACAGAACTTTAAAACAGACAGTGGAGTTTATCACATGGGAGGAATTTTTCTCAATTGCGAATGGAGCCAATTCGCAATTACGTGAATTCACTAGTTTAGCGAATTTATGTGAAATCTGATTGCATTTGGAATGCATTTAGAATGACTTCCCATTTCCCGAAAATGACCCCCCATTGCCCGAAATTGCGTGAGATGCTCTAATACACAATTACGTGAAATCCCATGATTGTGTTCGGAATGACTTCTCATTGCCCGAAATTGCGTGAGATACACTCATTCACTATAATGTGAAACCCCATGATTGCATTTGGATTGCCATTGCATTATACCCCCAAATTCCGTTGTATGATAATGTTTAATGAAAACATTAAAATATTTAAAGATTTCTGTGCCTTGCCTTATTCATTAATCAGAATGGAGACTGCAGTCAAAAAAGCAGAAGTAGTAGCTTTGTGAGATATTTAACCTAATTGAGAAGTCTGAGTGGTGCCACAACAAACTACTGTTCCTAGAATTCCATACCACTGAGCCATGGCAGTTAAAGCGGTGGCAAACCTGATTATTTTTCCAGTGTGGATGCAGCCTAAGAAGCAGGAATTTTTACATTTATGTGAGTGTTTTGAGCTTTTATTTGGTCATTATTTTGGTCATTTTTCTAGAATGTCCTGCGTTTTGCAGTGCTTTGTCTTTCTTTGCAGTTAGGACAATCTGGTCACCCCGATTGTGATCGAAACATACTGGAGAAATAAGCCAGTTCGAGACTGCTTTTACTGCCTTGGATCAGTGCTAGGGAATCCTGGGAGTTGTAGTTTATTGTGGCACCAGAAAACTCTGACAGAGATGGCTAAATGTCAAACTACAGCTCCCAGAATTCCCTAGCATTGAGCCAGGCGGTTAAAGCAGTCTCAAAGTGGATCATTTCTGCAGTGTGTTCTTGACCTATGAAGTAGGATTGTTTGCATTTATGTGTTTTGAGCTTTTATTTGGTCACACATCCCTCCATTTTTCTCAAATGTCCTACATTTTACAGTGCTTTGTCTTCCTCTGAGGTTAGGACACTCTGGTCCCCCTGAATCTTATCAGTGTTTGAGCCAAGGTCCAAAATACACAGGAGAACTAATCCAATTTGAGACCACTTTAACTGCCCTGGCTCAATGGTAGGGAATTCTGGGAATTGTGGTTTTGTGAAACATCTAACCTCCTCTGTCAGAGAGATTGCTCTGGTGCCACAATAAACTACAATATTAGGATTCCCTAACACTGAACCAGGTTCAGTGCAAAACACAGTGCAGACATAATCCAGTTTGAGACTGCTGAACTGCCCTGGCTCTCAATGCTAGGGAATCCTGGGAAATGTAGGTTTTGTGAGATTTAGCCTTCTCTGTCAGAGACAGAGGCTCTGGTGCCACAATAAACCACAACGCCTAGGTCTGAAACACACTGCTGAAATAATTCAACTTGAGACCACTTTAACTGCCTTGGCTCAATGCTAGAGAATTCCAGGCATTGTAGTTTTGTGAGAACTTTAACCTTCCCTGTTTATTGGTGCCACAACAAACTAGAAATCCCAGGGTTCCTTAGTTAGCACTGAGCCTGGGAGGGCAGTTAAAGCCGTCTCTAAAACTGGATTATTATTTCTGCGGTGTCTTTTGGACCAAGGAGGACAACAGTAACCACTCTTTGGTCCAAAACAAAATGCAGAAGTAATAATAATAATCCAGTTTGAGAAACCATATATATATGTATTCCCTGACAGAGAAGGCCCAATGTCTGGCAAACACTACAGTTCCCAGAACCCCCTAGCACTGAGCCAGGAGGAAGGGGGGCAGTTAAAGCAGTGTCAAAGTGTTTTGGACCATGTAGGCCTCATATAGGCCACTGAGGGAGTACTATTTGTTATTATTATTATTATTATTATTATTTTAACTTGTCGCAGGGTGATGACGCAGTTCTGAAGGCGCCATTCTGGAGCAGCAGCAGCTGACAGCAGCAGCAAGAGCAGCAGCAGCAGGCCTTAATCTTCTTCTTCTTATCTTTGCCCAGCAGCAGCAGCAGCAGCCAGGCCCAGAATAAGGCCAGGGCTCTGGGTGAGGAGGAGGAGGAGGAGGAGGTGATATGAGGCCATGTTCCGAAGGGCCAGGTTTAGCGTGAAGCCCAACGTCAGGCCAAGTGCTGGGAAGGAACCACCAGACCTCCAGCAGCAGCAGGGAAGGAGGACCAGCCCCAGCCCCAGCCCCAGCCCCAGAAGCACCACCAGCAGCAGCAGGTAGGTCTCCTGCTCAGCCCTCACCTCAAAATGGAGGAAGAGGACCTTCCAGGAAAAGGGAGGAGGAGGGGACATGGCCAAATGCAAGGGAAGACTCATAGCAGTATCAACAACCCATGCTTGAATATAATACAAATGTAAATGTCAACTCATGCCTCTTGGTCTTGCTCCAAATGGAGGGATTTTTGGAATGCCCCTCCTGGATAAGGAGGTGGAAATGGAGGACGTGGCCAAAGACACTCCTCTAGAAATGTCAATGTAAAAAACTTGCTGCTTGATCTTGCTCCAAATGGAGGACAGGGCCAAAGAAAAAGGCCAGGGCACTCTCAGGAATGTAAATGTAAGCACATGCTTCTTGGTGTGATCATCCAAATGGAGGACTTTTTGGAATCCCCCTCCTGGATAAGAAGGTGGAAATGGAGGACAGGGCCAAAGAAAAGGTCAAGGCACTAACATCAGTGTAAATGTAAATACACGCTTCTTGGTGGTCCTCCAAATGGAGGACTTTTTGGAATCCCCCTCCTGGATAAGAAGGTGGAAATGGAGGACAGGGCCAAAGAAAAGGTCAGTAGACAAATATTAGTGTAAATGTAAACACATACTTCTTGGGTCTTGCTCCAAATGGAGGACATGACCAAAGAAAAGCTGAAGACACTCGTAGAACTATAAATGTAAATTAATGCCTCTTGGTCCAAATGGAGGACGTTTTGGAGATTCCCTCCTGGATAAGAAGGTGGAAATGGAGGACACGGCCAAAGAAAAACTAAAAAGACTGCCCTAAAAAGCTCAAAACACCCCCATCAATATCAGTGCGTGCTCCTTCAGTAAAATTTATATTATAAATATAAATGTAAACTCATGCCTCTTGGCCATGCTCCAGATAGGAAGGCCTTTTGGAGATTCCTCCTGGACAGAAGGTGGAAATGGAGGACATGATGACCAAAGAAAAGCTAATAGTACTAATTATAAAGCTAATAATAATATAAATCCATGCTTCTTAGCCATGTTCCAAATAGGAAGGCATTTTGGAGATTCCTCCTGGACAGAAGGTGGAAATAGAGGACAGGACCAAAGAAAAGCTCAAGACACTAATGTCAATTCATTTGGTCCTGATCCAAGTGGAGGACGTTTTGGAATCCCTCCTGGACAGGAGGATGAAATGGAGGACATGGGCAAAGAAAAGCTAAAAAGACTGCTGTAAATGTAAATTTATGCTTCATGGTCTTCCTCAAAACACTAATATAAATATACTGTAAATGTAAATACATGCTTCTTGGTCCTGCTCCAAATGGAGGATGCTTTGTAATGCCTCCTTGACAGAAGGGGAAAATGGAGGACATGACCAAAGAAAAACTTAAAACACTAATATAAATGTAAATATAAATTCATGCTTCTTAGTCATGTTCCAAATGGAGGACGTTTTGAGATAACTGCTGGACAGAAGGGGGGAAATGTAGGACATGCCCTGGAAAAGGAGGACACGTGGTTACCCTAGGTGGGGCCGAGGGGAGGAAGGGTGACCAGATATCCTCACTGCAAAGGAGAACAAGGCAGTGCAAAATGCAGGGCGTTCTAGAAAAATGGAGGGACATGACCAAATCAAAGGTAAGCATACTCCTAGAAATGACAATTCATGCTTCTTAGTCATGCTCCAAATGGGGGATGTCCTCCATTGTGCAGTGCCTTCTCCTCCTTTCTGTTGAGGACACCTGATCCCTCTTCCCCACACAGGGTAACCAGCTGTCCTACATTTCCCAGGACATGTTCTACATTTCCCCCTTCTGTCAACGCACAGGAGTTTCAGAATGTTTCCCCACCTGCACTGCAGAAATAATCCAGGTTGATACTACTTTAACTGCCACGGCTCAGTGCTATGGGATTCTGGGATTTGTAGTTTTGTGAGACATTTATCTGAGAGCTCTGGTGGCACAACAAACTACACATCTCAGAGTTCCATAGCAATGAACCATGACACTTAAAGGGGTGTCAGGTGCAAGAAACAGCTCTATGCCTTTTTTTGGCACTGGGGGGCACACGTCTGCCCGTAATCTGCAGGCTTTGGTTTAATTAACATGGTTTTGAGGCATATCTAAAGTTGAAGACTGGGTGATTCTAGTTGTTGATCATGGAGAAGAAACAATTTTGATTGTTGTATTTGGCATTAGTTGTCCTGCCAGCTTTATATGTTTGTGGGAAGAGTTTGCATTCTTTGGTTGGCTATGATGGGAAGGAAAAAGAATAAGAAAAGTCACAATTATTTGGTCTGCCAGATCTGATGGTGATGTTGGTTGAAGTCTAATCTGGTTATAATCCAGCCAGCATTTATGGGTGTGATATTGGTATCTCCTGAAAATATAAGGAAGATACGTCAAGGGTCATCTATTCCAACCTCTCCATGTGCAGAAATCTGTGCTAAAGATGGTTATCCAGTCTGATGAAAAAAATCTCAAATGAAAGAGAATTCACCTCCTTCTGAAGTAGTCTTCAGCTGACTGTTGTACAATTGTAACCATCAGGAGATTATTTTTAATGTTTGGCTGGAATCTCCTCTCTTATAATTTGAATCCATTGGTCTGAGTCATATCTTCCGCAGCAGCAGAAAAGAAAGCTTGCTTCATCTTACATGTGACAGCCCTTCAGATATTTGAAGATAGTGATCATGATACTTCAGTTACTGTGTCTCAGGAAATAGTGCTAAGAGTACATACGTCATAAACTTTGCTGTGTTGTTTAGTTGTATGAAGAGATTGCAAGCATTTGAGCTTAACATACGTACATAGGTGCGTCCACTAACTGGAGTAAATTAGAATGCATTGTGTATCATTGACCCTTGCAGTAGGGTCAAGCTCTCCTGAGATCTAGATCACTAGCTTGCAAAGTACAATGATTTCAGCAATTGAAAGATCATGAACACTAAAATATCTCATGCACAGCATTCGAAAATCTGAAATGCTCCAAAATCCAAAACTTTTTTCATGGGTGGCTAAGATAGTAATACTCTTGCTTTCTGATGTTTCAGTGTAACCAAGTACACAACAAACTTTGTTTCATACATAAAATTATTAAAAATATAATATAAAATTTCCTTCAGGCAATGTGTCTAACTCTAAGGTATATACAGTTGTAGACTGCTTAGACACTGCTTGGGTGGTATGAAGCAGTATATAAATGAAGCTGCTTGATTGACTGCTGTAATCCACTTTGATTCCCCACCGGAAAAGGCGGAATAGAAATAAATCCTATTATTATATATAAAAATAAGTGAATTTTGTGTTTAGATTTGGGCCCCATCTTCAAGATGTCTCATTACATACATGCAAATATTCCCAAATCTGAAAAATTATGAAATCTGAAACACTTTTGTGCCCAGACATTTCAGATAAGGTATATGCAATTTATACTGATACTGTCTCTGTACTTGCCACACTATGCAACACTATACAGTATTAAAAAATTAAAGGTAGTCCACTTTGACATGATTGTCTAGTTGTATCCAACTATAAGGGATGGTGCTCATTTCTGTTAATAAGCCAAAGAGGCAACTTTGACAAAGATGACTCTGTGGTCATGTGGGCAGATGACTGCACAGAATGCTGTTACTTTCCCATCAGGTTGGCAGAACCTGGGACTAGTAATGTGAACTCATTCCATCATGCAGCACTTGGGCTTCGGCTGCCGACCTGCCACTCTTGCAGTCGTCAGAGTCAGTGCCTTAACCGCATCCCAGCACTGTATTATTTCTGTTGAAAATCAGTCTTATTTGTTGGTATAAGTTAAAGCCTCCTGTATGTGGAATTTAAAGAGCAAAAAATGTGTTCCAGTGCATTTAAATTGGTAATTTAAATCTGTAATGGTACTGAGTTGTATTGCAATTTTAGATAAGACCAGTGCAATAGTATTGCATTTAGTTGGTGTTTATCAAGTTGTTTTAGCTCTCAGGTGAATTATACTATTTGCAGAAATTATATTTATCTCTATTACAGGATTTTGGGGGGTTGCATAGGCCAGGGTTCTAACTGGAATCTTTTTGTCTTTAAATTCTTTTTTCTGTCACTGAAGCTGCAACTGTAGTTAAATATATTTACATTTTATACATAGTTAGCCAGGAGTGAGTCTCAGTTCATTCAGTACAGTTTATGTCATAGTAGATGTGTATGCTGTTGCAGTATAAGACTAGGACAGTGAGGAGTTGCTCCTTGAAGGTTGTAATCTACTGTTCTTTAAATGGAAATAAGTCTGAGTGAACTTAATGGCAGTTACATCCAAGTTCATATGAATAGGATTAGATTGTAAGAATGCCAGACAAGCTTATTCATACAAAAGGTTATTAATTAACCCATTCCTTTACTGGAGTCACTTTCCCAAATTCTTTCTTAATGTTGCATCATCAAGTCATATAATATCATAATTTTTGTACGAGCACTAAATGTGACTCTAGTGAAATATGATGTTATCTAAATTATCTTGTCATGTCCCCAAGAACATTGTAGACCTATATCCAATATATAACTATTAGATTTCTAACAATGAACTGTATGTATTTCTGAAGTTGACATAGATCTAGAGTAAATCAGATGTAAAATGCCTGTGTATTTGTTGGATAAATTAATATTTCTAGAAAAAAAGGCAGCTCTAATATATTATGATTGTCTTAATTATGTGGCAGTTCATTTCTTTCTTTCTTTTAAAAGTAGTCCAATAATTTTCTTAAAAATATTAAAGAGATTTCTTTCTCTTGGAATTTTCAGAGATGAAAAGACTAGTGAAGGTGATGGAGATTGCAGTAAACGTATGGAGATGCTTCTCCAGAGAAGAAAACGAATATCAACTGTGCCCAACCTTGCTAAACCAAGAGTTACGTCCCCATCTACACAACGTGCTGTCAGTTTGGCATCAAAATATTCTACGAAACAAGTACCTCAACCCCCTACTCTTGGCACCTCTGTGCTTCAGGAGACCTCTTCTTCTGAGAAAGTTAATGTGGAAAATTCACCAAAGTCTCCTGTCCTGCCTGAAAAGAAAACACCTGTCCCACAAGTACCACAGTTTTCTCCATTTAAAAAATCTGCCAGTAAAGAGCCAAGTACATGTGATCAAAGAAATGATGAATCAATTCAGAAGAACACATCTTCACCCCTCAAGGAGAGACCCACACAGGAAAAATTAATTCAAGATGAAACAGCACAGTCAAAATCTGCTCCAGCAAAAGAGAAAAATAAGTGTTCAGAACGTGAGAAAATAATAAAAACTCAGACGCTAAGAAAGATGCTTAAAGAAGAGTTGAAGAAAGAAAAGGTATAGTAATAGTTTTATAAGGAAGATGCAGAAGGGAATAGAAAGAGATGCCTAATCTGTGCATCAAACTAAAGGGCAAAGCAGACTGACATAAAGAGCTGGCTTCAGGGTGATGTGGGGACATGGCGTATGCATGCCAGATGCTCCAGCGCCGCTCCCAAGTTAGCATTACTCAGCCCTGCTGCCCACACAGCAGGTGGTGTCACAGTGCTTCTGCGGCATGGCGTTTACATGTGCCGTGCCACAGAAATGGGGAAAAGCTACTGCTGCTTCCGTGGAAAGGGTGTTTTTTTTTCCAGCCCAAAAAGGAGCAGCGTTTTGCTGCTGCTTTTTGGGTTGGAAAAATGCCAGATTGGGCCAGTGGTGTGTGGTTGCTGCAGCCCCAATCCAATGATCAAAGTGGCAGCATCAAGCTGCTGCTTTGGGGAAGTCTGTTTTGCCCCTAAGTCAGATCCTTGGTCTCTTTGGTTCATGTTGTCTTTACAGCAGCTCACTTCGATATTACATAGGAGACTTTTTCAGATCTTACCTGGAAATGACAAGGATTGAACCTTGTAAGGTAAAAACTTTGAGCGGCATTGGTGTTACCTGTGTGGGCCAAAAGGCCTGTGTTTCCCCCTGGCCTCACATTGTCCAGTTTAGACTACACAGGGTAAAACCCTGGGGCCAGGATGTGACTCGATCCTGCCAGACTGGGTACAGATCTGGTGGATTTGCCGTTTAATCCAGGATAAACAGCCTTTACCCCAAGTCAGTTTGATGCCTGGTTTGCTGCAAAGTTTCCTGGAAACTCCACAGCAAACCTCAGCTGTTTATTTGACCACCTGTACTCCTTACCTTGCTGTGCTGTCATTAGTACTGAGAAGCCCCCTGTTGCCATGTCTTACATGGAAATGGGGTGCCTGGCTATGTGGTGCAGCCAGTTGCCCTGCCACCTGTCGGGGATACTTTGATTGAGAGTTCCTGCATGACAGGGGGGTTGGACTGGATGCCCCTTGTGGTCTCTTCCAACTCTGTGATTCTATGATTCTGCCTCAGATAAGGCAATGGGAGCTTCTCAGTACCAGCAATGGTGTGGCAAGGTAAGTAGTGCATGCTGGTAGTGGGTGCTGGGTCGGTGATAGGTGTGTAAATATCTGCCTGTCCCTGCACTGACTTGGGTACCAATCCAGGTGAACATAAGGGACAGAATAGCACTGGCTCAGCTTGGGTTATCCTGACTGGTCTGCTCAGCACCATTGTACACTATTTCAGACTAACTTTTATTAGACCAGAGCTCCACCAGTAAAGTAGATCTGAATCTAATAGACAGATGTACAAGTAAATATCTCAGTGATGTGCAATGGATTGGCAAATATTTTGCATTCCTTATTATTGAACAACAGGGGAGATAAAAGATACCCACTGCCCTCACTTATGCAGCTGATGTGTAGGAAGCTTGGCATAATCAGCAGCTGATTTATATGTGAAAGGAATAAATTCTGCTCAGTTCTGGTAATGATTTTTTTTTACAGATCTATGATTGTTTGATTTGATCAAGGCTGTTTTTATGTCCTCAGCTCCCACCCCAACTATTTTTTCTCTTTCAAAAAATATGAATTGCTTTTCCTGGAAGATTATAGGACTAGAGGTCTCATTTTAAATAGTGATATCCTGCATCCATAATATGTACACTAACCCCTTTAGTTTTCAAACCAGAAATAATTTTCTGACCACTTCTGGTTATGTTTTGTTTGCACTTTTTGATAGTCAGTGCAGCCATGAGAGGGCCCCAGAGCAGAAGTCTGGGCCTCAGATCTGCCAAAAGTTTCCTAGCCCTACTTCACTTCTACATTCTAAATATGAATATGGGGTGGGGGTGGGCAGCTTGTAATCTTCTTTTTGTTTCATGGATACTACCATCCAGCCATTTTGTTCTGAGTGCTTACACTTTATCTGGACTTGGAAGTAGGTATAATTGAATGTATTGTGATCTGCTCCCAAGTTTGTGTGTATAAGACTTTATCACTGGTCATCATGGCCTTGCTTCATGTTCTTGCCTGGTTACAAAGAGATAATATCTGAAATAGTTTCTTGAGTGTTTACCTTGTCTGTAAGCATCTGAAAGACCGCATCCTTACATAACTAAATAGACATCCTGTTGCATATCACACCATCCAGATAGGGAAGAGTTGTGAATACATGAGGCAGGACTTTCTTTGTAGCAGCACTTCAGTTCTGAAACTCATTACTAAAAGGAGTCAGTCTGTCTTCATCCTTACTGAGCTTCTATGTCCTGCTTATGTCTACTGAGGGCAGCACAGTAGAAGAATATACAAAGGAATAGTCAGAGTCCAGTCCAAAGGTTACACAATACCAGTTAGCCAGTCAAAACAAAGGGCAGAGGCAAGAGCATAGTCACA
This sequence comes from Urosaurus nigricauda, assembly GCA_034509955.1. NCBI lineage: Eukaryota > Metazoa > Chordata > Lepidosauria > Squamata > Phrynosomatidae > Urosaurus > Urosaurus nigricauda. The sequence goes on along the minus strand of JAOEGL010000002.1, from coordinate 45,012,722 downwards.
AGGCAAGTGCAGGGGTCAGATAACCAGAGTCATGAATCAGTTGCAAGGAACAACAAAGCTACAAGACTGATTGTCAGCTGCAAAGAACCTCTGCAGCTGGAGGTCTGTTAAAAGGCTTCTGCTTCTGTCAGCTTAAACCAGTTAGCTCTCCTCTTGGCTTCCAGCCTGGAAGACTGCCTCATAGACTCCTTGACCTGCCTTCTCTCCACAGGTCCTACTACCTTCAGCCTAGAGTCCATAGAGTCTGTTTCTCCCTCTGCATCTTCCTGAGCCTGCTCTGGGACTGCTGATCCAGGCAGCCCCATATCTGCCCCTATATCAGCCTCCTCTATGTCTTCTGTGTCCTCTAACTGTGTCTCTAAGTCAGGCCCAGGGTAGTCCATGACATTCTAGCTGGCAGCCAAGACTGTGTTTCATATGGCCTTTAGTCTTTAAAATTAGTGTTGCCTTTGTAATTATTTCATATATGTTTTTAAACTCTTCTAAAAAATGTTTACTCTGCTTTTAAAGAATGTTTTTATTTGTTGTAGATTGCCATAGTTAAATAGTCTTTGTGTATTTCTTCAAGTTATACGACTTCTAAATTGGAAAATTGTATCTGAAGCAGCCAATTCTGTAGAAAGTTGTATAAAGCTGAAGCTTTAACAGAAAAAATTACCAACAAATATTACATTTTGTGTCTAGGAACAACGGAAATATAAATCCCCCATAACTGAAAAGAACATGCCAGAGGATCGTTCAAAAATGATTATGAGAGACTTCATATACTATCTTCCAGAAAACAATCCCATGAAGCAAGTATACATTTTCTCTTTGATTATAATATCAATTAATTTTTTAACTTGTTTTGTTTATATTCTGTCCCTTCTCCCAAAATCTCAGAGTTGTATACATTCACCCCTCCAAGTCTGCGGACTTGAAATCAGCGGACTTGAAAATCCATGGAGGGGTTACTGCCTTTAACCTCAATAGGTTGCACACCCCGCATGCATGTGCCCCATTCAAGCCTATGGGACTTGAATATGCATGAGTTTTGGAACTTGCGGGGGGGGGGGGGGAGAACAGATCCCACATGAATTCTAAGGGGCAACTGTACATTCTTCTTGCCCCTTTTGTCTTTTCAGCAATCCTGTGAGGTTGGACTCAAATAAGTATCAGTATCACTTAGAAATATTCCAAGAACATTTTGACCAATACAGAATTAAGTATATAGCAGAAGTAACACCTGATCCACTGTGATGTAGTGGCTTGAGCGTTGGACTATGACTCCGGAGACCAGGTTTCAAATCACTGTTTGGCCATGGAAACCCACTGGTTGACCTTGGGCAAATCACATTCTCTGACAGAAAGACAAAGGCAAACCCCATCTGATTAAATCTTTCCAAGAAAATCCTTTAGGGTTGCCAAAAGTTGCAAATGACTTGCAGGCACACAACAACATCTGAAAATAAATAGACTAGTCATTGTCAAAAAAAAATCCTTTCTGTATGTATCTTTCACATTAAACCTGCCTCTCTGATCATGTACTTGACATCACCCTTGATATATACACTTGTCTCTCCATATTCTCTGGGGTTAGGGGCACAAGAACACCGTGAATATGGAAACACCACAAATAACAAAAACACCATGTTTTTACCTGAGAGGACATCTCTCTAGGAATCTCTAGGTTCTCCAGTGCAACTCTGTGGTCAACGTCTGACAGACACTGACCATAGAACTGCATTGGAGGAGCTACAAATGCCTAGTAGAGTATTCTGTCTAGGAATCTCTAGGTCTTTCAGTGCAACTTTTAGTTAAAGGTGATCATAGAGTTGTACTGGAGGACCTAGATATTCCTAAAGAGAACATATTCGCCTCTCATCCGACAGACTTAGCCATAGGTTGCACCTTTGCATCTATCGGGAGGCTTTGTGTGCAGCACGGAGATCCTTTTCTTCTGCATGCAATGCGTCTGCAGCGTCTCACCAGGCAGAACTGTTCAAGGTGGTAGGGGAGATGACGCAGGTTCCCCCTGCGCCATACCCCCTACTTGAGCCTACAGCAGCCTGCTGTGAGGCGTTTAACACTCACTTTGCAGATAAAGTCTCTCGGATTAGAGCCGACTTGGACGCCAACATTGATTCAGAGCCCGTAAGTGAGGTGTCCAGTCACTCTGTTGATGCTAGTTTTTTGGATGAGTTTCAATTGGTGAGTACTGATGACGTGGACAAGCTCCTTGGCAGTACTAGGAAAACGACTTGCTCCCTTGATCCAGCTCCATCTTGGCTGGTCGTCCAGGGAGGGGACACATTGAGAACTTTCATTCGGGAGGTGATCAATGTGTCCCTCAGGGAGGGTATTGTTCCATCGTGTTTAAAGGAGGTGGCGGTAAAGCCCATCCTGAAGAAACCCTCCCTTGATCCCCTGGACAGGAATAACTACAGACCAGTGTCCTTGCTACCTTTTCTTAGCAAGGCCATTGAGAGAGCTGTTGCCTTCAAACTCCAGGCAGTTTCGGATGAAGCCGATTATCTTGATCCTTTCCAAACCGGGTTCAGGGGTGTGTGTGAAATTGAGACTGCCATGGTTGCTCTGATGGACGACCTCCACTTGAGCATCAACAGGGGTAGTGTGACCCTGCTCGTCCTCTTGGATCTCTCCGCGGCTTTTGACACCATAGATCACGCCATCCTTTTGGAGCGGCTGAGAGTGTTGGGGATCGGTGGCACTGCGCTCCGGTGGTTCCGGTCCTTTCCCTCCAGCAGATCCCAAAGGGTGAGGCTCGGGAACAGTAGCTGCCCCAAAATCGAACTTAATTGTGGCGTCCCTCAGGGTACCATCCTGTCCCCAATGCTATTTAACATCTATATGAAGCTGCTTGGTGAGATCATTCGGAGGCATGGAGCTCAATGTCTTCAGTACGCTGACGACACTCAGATATATCTCTTCATGACAAGATCGTCCACTCAGACCTCAGATGGTGTCTCTCCTCTCAACAGCTGCCTTGAGGCAGTAATGGATTGGATGAGGGAAAACAAATTGAAACTCAATCCAAGCAAAACAGAGGTATTTTGAAACTCAATCCAAGCAAAACAGAGGTATTCACAGTTACAGGCCCGAAACCAGGTTTGGGAATACAATCTCCAGTTCTTGATGGAGTCACACTCTCCTCGAAGGACTGTGTTCGCAGCTTGGGGGTCCTCCTTGACTCATCGCTTCACATGACTAGTCAGGTGAATGCGATGGTCAGGAGTGCCTGTTACCAACTTTGGCTGATCCGCCAACTGTGCCCTTTCCTGGAGAGGAAGGATCTGGAAACTGTGATACACGCACTAGTAACCTCACGACTGGACTTCTGTAATGCACTCTACATGGGGCTACCCTTGTGCTTAACTCGGAAACTACAACTGGTCCAGAATATGGCAGCCAGACTTATTACTGGTACATCTAGGAGACAGCACATGACACCTGTGCTAGAATCTCTCCACTGGCTGCCGATCATTTTCCGGGCACAGTACAAGGTGTTGGTTCTGACCTATAAAGCCCTACATGGCTCAGGTCCATCCTATCTAAGGGACCACCTTTCCCCATATGAACCCCCCCCCCTTGCACATCGCGATCCTCTGGGAGGAATCTGTTACAGCCCAGGAAGACCAGGCTGGTGCAGACCTCCCAGAGGGCCTTTTCAGCGGTCGCCCCCAAGCTTTGGAATGACCTGCCGGATGAGATGCGTCTTATTCCATCTGTTGACAGCTTCAAGAAAGCCTTGAAGACGCATCTCTTTCAGCAGGCCTTCCCAGAAAATGTCTAATATTTCCCGGCTCTATCTCTTGTTAGTTCTTAGTTCCCATCTGGTTAAACAGCTCAGGAAGTCTTTTAGGGTGACATTATGAATGTTGTTATTTGTAATTGTTTTAACTTGCCTTGGTTTAATCCTTTTTTAAGGGGGGGGGGAGTTGGGAATAGTATTGGATATTTTAATTGTGATGTCTTTTAACTTCTCTTGTACCCCGCCCCGATTGCTTGTTCAGAGGGGTGGGCTAGAAATAAAAATTATTATTATTATATTATTATATTAATCAAATCCGCGAATAAATAAATCCACAAATATGGAGGGATGAGTGTATTCTCAGTTTCAAATAATGGTTTATTTTCTACTGTGAGGAAGACTTACACAATTATCTCAGAGAAACAACTGAGGCAGTGATTAAAGGATTTGATTGAACTTACCTACTGGAATGATTCAAAGTTACCTAGAAGTAGATACTTTCCACCCACTCTTGCAAGATAGTACTTCATTATTTTTAAAGTAGAGGAGGGAAATTCCAACCTACTTAATATGGCTTGTGAGCAGTGCCATTCCAGCCCAGATATGAGGATGCCCTTCTCCTCCTTAAAACTTCATCCTCTGTGTATTTGTTTTACCCCACTGACCCTCTGATCAGGAAAGAAACAATCCCCTTGTTATCTTCAATTGAAATTAACATTTGTGAAGATAACCGTGGTGAATTTGTATTCTCCTTCCTGGATGAAGGATGAGGGAGGTGAAGGTTCCCAAACCCAAAAACTATCCACTGTAAAGCTCCTGTAACTGGAGGATGGCTCTGTGTACAGCTTTTCTCCTCCCTTGCTTTCTCCTATGTGAGGAAAGAAAGGAGGAAGTAAAGGCACTTAGGCAGTACCTGAAGAGCAGGCTGAGTTCTAAGGATGAAACTTGGCCACCTTTCCAAGTGTGCATATTATACTTCCTCCCATTACATGAGGAAGATGAGAAAGGAACAAATCTAGGTTCCTGGATGCAGTACTGGCTACAAGTGCCAACCATCATTGTGGTTTTGGAGTCTGTTATGTCAGGAGGTGGAGTGACACCAGTGTGCCTTGCCCCTACCCAGCCCATGTAGGTATGATAGGGTGCTGATCCATTCTGTCACCTGAAACTGCTTCTTTACCTTAATTCAAGGCACAGCTGCCAGATACTTGTTGCTCATTTTGTTGAAACTCTACTCCCTATGAAAAGAATGACTATAGTACTTTAATTAGCTTGATGTACTTTTATAGTATGAAATGAAGAGTTTTCCTAAGTCAGTTTAATGGCTTTGGCTTAGTATGGTTATCTACAAAATGTGCACACTTTCAAAAGCTGTTAAATGTTAATTACTATTAGGCCTATAGTGCAGAGCTCAGTAGAAGTGCATCTCTGTGTGTTTTCCTGTGCTAAATGGCTTTAGTATTTAACAGTACAATGACAAAGAAATCGGGAGGAGGGGGGAGGCAAAGAAGACCAACTCAGGCACTCATTTACTATAAATAAATAAATTGTGGATAAGATGGCAAATCATACAGATAAACTGTGAGTAGAATCAGGCACTATTGAGGCAGTCTTTTTGCTACCATATGAAATGTAGGAGATACGAAAAAGATATAAAGTTTTGAAAAAAGATGAATTTATTCTTAAACATAGCCCATCACGTTCTGGCCTGGAAATATTTTTATGGCCGTCTTCAGGGAAATACAACTTTAAAAATCAACCTGCAGAGAATATCTTATGTCTGGCAACTGAAGAAGGCCATAAAAATATTTCCAGGTTGAAAAGCAATGGGCTATTTTTAAGAATACTATCATCTCATTTTTCAGCATCCTGCAACTTTTTCTCTTTTCCACCTCTCCTGTATTGGGTTTTACCAGTCCTGTTTGATTTTTGTTATGAAATGTGGACCACATTTTAAAAGAGTTTTAAAAACTTAAATGATGAAGTGGGACTATGTTTTTAATATCTAATAGGTCTTCTTTGGTGGAAGAAAAGCGAACAGAAAAGACGTCTACAGTGACCCAAGCAAAAGAGTAATCTTTCTTTCCTTTTTTCTTTAAAAAAAATAGAATTAGTGATAAGTGGAGTAATTCATTCAAAGAGGTTTTTAAAGAAAAAAAATAGTTTAATTGAGAACAGTTGTCATGGGAGTGTAAGTTTATTTTTTGTTGAATAAATCATGTTGAAGGTAATATACCGGTGCAGGTAGTTGTCTTTATGTTCCGTACTTTGCTAGGGCTAGTTTTGGCCCTAATGCTGGCTTGTTGTTAACCACAATTATGGGCTTTCCAGTTTCCAACATTGCTGCTCTATCTCAAAAGCCCATTTCCTCTTTCATGGACATTTCGTAACTAGGACAAGATGCCTAATCCAGCATTCAACACTTGGTTTCAATTTCTGGGTTAGAAATGCTCCTGGATAAGTATGTAAATAACACTATAATTAATAGTTAGAAGAATTTGAGTGTAGGAAGTTAAGGGCTTGGGAGAGAGAGAACATTGTCTCATGCTAGTAGCTTACTGGTAGTTATAATTATTAGATAACAGACATTGCATCTGTACTGACTTATTTGCTTTAGTGTCATACTGTAATATGGCCCATATGTATATTAAATAGGTGCTGATGTATATATTTCTATATAGTGGAGAGTAAAGGTGAAACATAAAATGAGAGCGTTGCAATTTATCTGCTATTATCTATCCATTTTCTGCAGTGAACTCCTAAGAGGATTTTAAAAACACATGCTTACTTTAGACAAAAAGATACAATTTAGTTTTCTAAAAGAAAAAAAAAGCACAGTAACATTAGTCACTATGTATTTGATACTGTTGGAAGTAATTCAGGCAGTACAGAAAAAATTAGATTTATAAATGAAATATGGAATAGATTCTCCCTTATTTGTTTATCACTCCAAATTTCAGGCCTGAGGAGATAATTGTTGCTGATCATGAAGATGAAAATGAGGAAGATGAAGATAATGAAACAGGAGAGGAAGATGGCCCGCTTCTAGTTCCTCGAGTGAAAGTTGCAGAAGATGGTTCAATTATTCTGGATGAAGAAAGGTTAGATTTTGACAATTGGTGTTTGCTTCAGAAGGAGGATAAACATTTATTGAACTGCTCAGTGCTGACCTAAGACACTTTACTGTTTGAGGCAAAGCCCTTTCTCAATAAGGCAAGCAGCTGTACCATTTAGACACAAGCTTCCATCTATTCCCATCTCTTGCCTTCCTTTCCACATCTGAAATCTCACACATACTGCTTTGGGAATTAGTCCTACTCAATTCAGAATGACCTGCATCAGAGTATAACCTGAATTAGGCTTGATCCAGTGCATGGATATTATAGAAGTCTTCTTTTTCTTCTTCCTCCCTGTGTGTGTGATAGACACACACACACCTTTTAAACTAAGATTTCTCTGCTTTGCATCTACATCTAGGAATTTTAGCACATTCATAAACGTCTGCTTTCCAGCAGAGCCCAAGCCTTTTGTATGAATGAGAGAGCTGTTCTTTGAACACAAATACAGGATTATATTGCATAAATGTACTCAGAGGATAACAAACCTCTCTAACAAAACTTTGCTGTTTCCAGATGCTCTAAGTTTCACACCCCATCACTTGTTTCTGTTTCAGTCCAGGCTTTTTTACATTTCGTTGGTATCTATGTCTTTTCCCCAACTTGCATTGATCTGTGACCCTCACTTTGCAATTGCTGCTAAGTCAGCCCAACATGGTGTGGTCTTTGTAGTGGGCAGTTACACAGCAACATACTGCAGTGGAGCAGGTGACAACTGCTCCTCCAACTGTTCCCACTTCACTTCGTGCTTTATTCCTCTGTATATGTTCTCAGTTGGCCTGAAAGGACAGGTGATGAGCAGCAGAATGAAAGAGCAAAACATATGACATCAAGGAGGAAGAGATGAGGTGGGGCAGGCCACATGCTGATGGTAGTGAGTGAGATTGTTGTTTTTCTTCTATCTCTGAAAAATATTTCTGATCACTTAATGGGTAGATTGTCCATGAATGAGACTTTTTGTTCCTTCAAACTATTTTGGGTGATTAGTAAACAGAATATTTATATTTTTGTCAGTATAGAAAGACAATATCAATTCTGAATTGAAGTTCAGTGTAAAACACTGATAACAGTTAAAAATTAATTATTGTTATAATCTTACTAGGAAAACCACATTGTCTTCACTTAATTCGTCTTCCAAGGCAGCTTATGTACTTGGTTATCATTGCTTCTTCTTGCTCTGTGTTTTATTTTTGAATATCTCCCAATTTCACATTTAGTTTAACGGTAGAAGTTTTGAGGACAAAAGGACAATGTGTGGTGGAAGAAAATGATCCCATATTTGAGCGTGGTTCTACAACAACTTATTCAAGTTTTAGGAAAAACTATTATACCAAGCCATGGTCAGAAAAAGGTAGGTATAGTTTGATGATGTATGTAAAGTTGAGTGATTGTTTTCTTTGAGTTTGGCTTTTGAACAGCTGAACTCTTTAAGACATACTCAGCTGGGCAAAGTTTGTGAGTGAGTGAAGAAAGATGTTTGCATCTATTTCATATTTACATCCCTTCAGTTTGTCCAAAATTATTGAGTATCAGTTTATACAAACAATATTTTTCACAGGTTGGAAGGTGCAAATAGCAAGAATAGGTTTGAGTACTATCTGTGGCAATAAAAATACTGCATAGTGATTTAAGTGTTGGGGTTATGACTCTAGAGACCAGAGTCATAATCCTTGCTGAGCCATGAACACCACTGCTTGGACATTGGCAAGTCACACTCTCTCAGCCTTAGAAGATGTCAATGGCAAACCCCCTCTAGAGAAACCTGCCATGAAAACCCTGTGATAGGTTGGCCTTAGGGTCACCATATGTTGGAAACTACTTGAAGGCACACAACAACAGCAACAGACCCATTAAAATACTTTTGTTTATATAGATCTGACAATAGAATTAGATTAGTATTTAATTGTTGTCTCTGCATAACTCTTTCCTCCTCCAGATTAGAAATAGTGGAATGCTTTTAACAAGGTTTATCAATATTTCCTAAATTTACAATCTTTATCTTTATTGTGGTCTATGACCAGTATTGTTATACAGTCTGACCTGAGAGCGATATGTTTAAAAACACTTTCCATCTAAAGCAAAGACAAGCCACTTTTTATTCAGCACACGTTTACCAGCTAGACTTTCCTCTGAAATTTCAAAGTTTGGAAATATGATTCACTGGGTTTTATATCTAGGCAATTCTTATTAAAATACACAGGAAAATATAACAGACAGTTATAGTGCTGTTGTATTAATAGGGTCTGTAGCTCAGTGAAGGAACACATGTTTTGCTTGCAAAAGGTCACAGGTTTAATACCTGATAAATCCAGATAAAACTGAGACTCTCTCTGAGGTTAAGCTGTGCAGACCCATTGCTAGATAGTATAGACTGAGGTGTAAATCATGTAGCACTCCAGGTACTTTTGGACTGCAACCCCCAGCATTCCTCACCATTGGTTAAGGTGGCTTGGGCTATCTGAGGGCTAGATTATTCTCAGCCCTGATATAGGCCTCTGTTTTGCCTCACTAGGCAGCTCCATAGTATGATATATTTTTATTATTAAATAATAATATGATATTATTATATTTAATATAATAATAATAATAGTAATAATAATAATAATGAAGAAGAAGAAGAAGAAGAAGTCAGGAGCGCCTGCTATCAGCTTCGGCTGATACGCCAGCTGTGCCCTTTCCTGGATACGAAAGACCTGGAATCTGTGGTACATGCCCTAGTAATCTCACGTCTGGATTTCTGTAATGCGTTCTGCATGGGGCTACCCTTGTGCCTTGTGCCTAACCTGGAAACTTCAATTAGTTCAGAACATGGCAGCCAGGCTTATCACATGAACATCAAGGAGAGAGCACATAACACCTGTGCTTAAAGCTCTCCACTGGCTGCCCATTAGTTTCCGGGCACAGTACAAGGTGTTGGTATTAACCTTCAAAGCCCTACATGGCTCAGGCCCGTCTTACCTTCGGGACCGCCTCTTCCCATACGAACCGCCCCGCACACTTTGGTCCTCTGGGAGGAATCTGCTGAAGCCTATGAAAACCAGGCTGTCGCAAACCTCCCAGAGGACTTTCTCAGCTATCGCCCCTAAACTTTGGAATGACCTGCCGGACGAGATGCGTCTCATTACATCTTTGACCAGCTTTAAAAAGGCCTTAAAGACGCATCTCTTCCGGCAGGCCTTCCCCTGAAGAGGGAATAATATATCACCAACCCCCGACCCTAATAATTCAAATGAAAATGTAAATGGCACCGGGGGATTAACTCTAGCTGTCCCTCTGTTCAAACCTTCTGATCCCACCCACTGGGGATTGCACTCGTACTGCCCATCAACTGCACTTTATTTTTATTATTTTAAAATTTTTTCACTGATGTCAATTTTAACTAGTTTTGATTTAATCTAGTCTTAAGGGGGGGAGGTTGGGAAGGGATTTGACTGCTGTTTTATTCTTGTATTTTTTAATTTGCTGTACCCCGCTCCGAGTATTCTATTAGAGGAGCGGGTTATAAATAAACCTTATTATTATTATTATTATTATTATTATAAAATAATAATTTTATAATCCCACAGTATATAAAGATAGATGCTTTTATACTCATATATAAAAGTATATTAAAGTGATCACTTTAAAAGTGTTTTTTTCCTTACAGAAACAGACATGTTCTTCTTAGCTATAAGTATGGTAGGGACGGACTTTTCGATGATTAGCCAGCTTTTTCCTCACAGAGCAAGAACAGAGATTAAGGTAAACATTTTAAAATTACTAAATCAATATTTGGCTTAGTTTTTTGTAGGGCTTTCAGGCTATGTGGCCATGTTGTAGAAGAGTTCCTTTCTGACATTTCGCCAGCATGTGTGACTGGCATCTTCAGAGAAAGATGCCAGCTACAGATGCTGGCGAAACGTCAGAAAGGAACTCTTCTACAACATGGCCACATAGCCTGAAAGCCCTACTAAAAACTATAGATGCCGACCATAAAAGCCTTCGACTCCACAATATTTGGCTTGTTGATGTAATATTTTATTATGTTCCATTCAGTATTAGAACAGATCATTGGAAGTTAAGCTTGCTTCTATTAGCAAATTATCAAATTATATTCTGTGTAGACATTGCATTGCAATGGATGAGACACATTACGTAGATCTATTTCGATCTGGCTTCAGGCCCAGTTATAGGATGGAAATGGCTTTGGTCAACTTGGTGAATGACTTTCTCTAGGATCTGAACAGAGGGACTCTGCCCCTTTTGGTTCTGCTTGACCTCTCAGTGGCCTTGGTATCTTTCTGTGTTACCCTGCTTGGATGTGACTTGGGGCATTGTTTTACAGTGGATCCATTCCTACCTGGAAGAATGAACCCAGAAGGTGATGCTGGGCTACTTTTGTTCATCTCCATAGCTATTGACCTATACTGTCCCATAAAGTTCTGTTTTGTATCCCATGCTATTCTACATATACATGAAACTGCTAAGAGAAGTTGTCTGGAGTTCTAGGGTTTGGTACTATCACTATGCTGATGACACCCAGTACCTAATACTCCCTCTGTTTCACTTCAACACAAGGAAGCTGTTTCAGTTCAAAACAGCACCTAAATATTGTTCTAATCAACAGAGCAGATTGAATTATCACAGAATCATAGAGTTGGAAGAGACTACAAGGGCCATCCAGTCCAACCCCCTGCCACGCAGAAATACACAATCAAGCCTTTGTTTAAAGACCTCCAAAGAAGAACATTCCACCACTCCCCAAGGGAGTGTGTTCCACTGTTGAACAGTTCATACTATCAGGAAGTTCCTCCTAATGCTTAGGTAGAATATCTTTTCCTGGGGTTTGCATCCATTGTTCCATGTCCTTTCTCTGGAGCAGCAGAAAACAAGCTTGCTCCATCCTCAGTATGATATCCCTTCAAATATTTAAATAGGGCTATAATATCACCTCTTAACTGTCTTTTCTCCAGGCTAAACATCCCCAGCTCCCTAAATCGTTCCTCATAGGACATGGTTTCCAACCCCTTCCCCATTTTAGTTTCCCTTCTTTGGACACACTCCAGCTTGTCATCATCCTTTTTGAATTGTATCTGGAATACTGGACACAGTATTCCAGATGAGGCCTGACCAAAGCAGAATAGAATGGCCCTATTACTTTCTTTGATCTAGACACGATACTTCTATTGATGCAGACTAGAATCACATTGGCCTTTTTAGTTAACAGTAGCATCACACTGTTGACTCATGTTTAACTTGTGGTCTACTAGGACTTCTAGATCCCTTTCACATGTAGTCTTGTTAAGCCAGGTGTCCTCCATCCCTTATCTATGCATTTCATTTTTTTCTGCGTAACTGCAGTACCTTACATTTCTCCCTGTTGAAGTTCATTTTGTTAGCTTTGGTCCAGCTTTCTAACATGTTAAAGTCATTTTGAATTTTGATCCTCTCCTCTGGGGTATTAGCTATTCCTCCTAATTTGTTGTCATCTGTAATGAATGAGTTTCAGTGAATGATTGAATGAGTGCAAATAAAATCTGAGGATGGGGGTGGGGGCTTGTGGTGACTAGTAATAGGCTTCAGGGGCTGTACTAAGCAATCTCATTTGCTCAGTGAAAATAATCAACATGGCACAACTTTCTGTTTTCAGAATAAATTTAAACGTGAAGAAAAGGCCAATGGCTGGAGAATAGATAAAGCATTCAGTAAGTATTGCTACATGTTAATATACAGATGAAACATCCACATTGAAGTAGACCTACAAGATGTTGTCACCCCTATAGTGTCCCCATTTAAGGCCAGTTGTAACATACAATGTTTCCCCATAAATATATAGACAAAACATGTCTAGAACAAAAACCATCCCAGCAAATCTGTTGATGTTTGCCATTTGGATACTTAAAAAAAATCTCAGCAAATGTAACATTCCAGGGTATAAAGCCTTTGACAGCAAATCTCATTTTTACAGGGTTTTTTTTTTTTTGGTACCAGTATGGGTTCCCCCTTTTCCTTCTTGTATTCTGCCTAACAGGAAGCTTTTTAGTAGCATTAGGAGGATGGTGAAAGTGAGATAATGGATAAGCCTGACTTAAAAAAGAAAAATCTATAAGTTTGCCTCCCCAAGTAAAATATTTTTTGTTCTTTTGCAAGCCTAATTTTTTCTTATTATTTTATTTAGCCTTGAAGATTCAAAATGTTTTTGTTTACATATGCAATGCTTACCTGACCTTGTTGTTTCGTTTCATATAGGCATGCTGCTAATTTTGCGTACATATTAGCTGAAACTAATTTTCTATTAAAGAAGTAATGCCCAGGAGCATATCCAGTGTGTTAACTGAAGTATACCTGTACAAACAAACAAAATCCTCCATGTTGTTTTTCAGCAAACCATGATATGGTGATGCAGAACACAACTTTGGACTTGGGGCATTTTTATATTCCACAGTACATGGAGACTCTCATTGGGGTCAGAAAATACTCCATCATTCAGTCTACAGGGTTTTTTTTAAAAATTACTGTACGAGGGTTAAATAGTTCAGGCTTGTTCTATCTCCTGCAATGCTCCATACATATTTAATAACAAATCCTTTGTACATGAATTTTCTTAGGCAAGATGTTAATGTGTTAACAGCAGCAACAACAGATGCCTGTAGTACAGTATATTTGCTAGCCTCAAAGGTGTGATTGAAGTATTTGTATTTTTACATTAAATAAGTAATAATTTTATGTCCTTCTACAGAAGAGAAAAAGCCCTTTGACTTCGAGGTCTTTACAAAACTTCTTGAGAAAGTCTTGGACAATGAAAGGAGGAAAAAGGAAAAAGATGCCAAATGTCAGGGTCAAAAGGAGAAAAGTTCCAGTGAGAAAAAAGCACACATGTCTCAGAAAAAGCGGAAAGGTATTTCTAAAAATACTGAAAACATATTGGAAATTGATACATTTCCTTTGTTACAAAACCTTCAATTTCTGTGAGCTAGTGGGTTTCCTAATTTCTATGAGTTCTGTTTAGAATGTTAACTTTCTTAAGAGGGTGACTACCTGGAACTGCCCTTTCCAAGCCCAGCTTCACAAAATGATTATCTTCTAGACATTCCCATGGTCAGTAGTTCACTACTGATCTTTTGTTTGCTTATGTTTTTTTACTACTTTAGGTGTTTTAAGTTTTGTGTTACTTAGGGGTGAAACAGATGGGTATGAAGGAGTGGCCTCTGGCTGTTCCACCTGCAATCAAGTCCTGATTGGTGCAGGACTGTGGTGACAGGGTGGCTCATTCTGAAAGTGAGCTGCTGCTGCAGTCCCAAATGGGCCCTTGGCAAGGAGCAGATTTTCCCCAATCTTTTTGCCAGTGGCCTAGGCAGCCTCAGAGCAGCTTCTGACCACACTGGGGGCATGCTTTGTAGTGACTGGAAGTTGTACATTTTAGCCTGTCTCTTTCGGGCCTTGGTTATATTAATAAACTTCTATTATTCTAAGAGATCCAGTGTGGTGTTGTAGTTTCAGCATTGGACTGCAACTCTGGAGATCAGGGTTTGATTCCTCGCTCGGCCATGAAACCCACTGGGTGTCCTTGTGCAAGTCACATGCTCTCAGTCTCAGAGGGCCCATGCTAGGTTCACTTTATGATGGCCATAATTTGGAAATGGGTTGAAGGGACTCAACAACAACAGCAAGTGTGTAATTACACTGTATACATTGATAGGTAAAGTTGTCAATGGGCAGCCTAACCATGGTCAAGAAGATCTCCAGAGTGTTGGAATTTCTGATACAGAAATGGAAGCGGATGCTGAGACAGCTGAAAAGGAGAATGAAGTATCTCCTAGCATCTTGGAACAGACAGAGGGGCAAACAATGACAGAATCAGTTTTACCAAAAAAGAAGAGGAAAAAGAAAAAGAAACATTCTGAACATGCGGCAGAGAATCTCCCTGAAGAGAGAATCACCCCTGAAGAAATGGCTGAGGGAGAAAGGTCAAGAAAGAAAAGTAAGGATATAAGTTATTGTTGCTGTGTCACTGGGATAATATACAAGGATTTTGCTTATTTCATTCCAGGGAGCAAATGGTTGAATGTAGTTGTTATTCCCTTAATGGGAGCATCTCTCCTGAGTAGAATAGCAGAAAGGAAATTGAGGCAATCTTTGTTGATTAGCCCCTCTTTTTTGCAGTCTCCATTGACAACCTCTCCACTATTCCAGATGGTGTCTCAATTGTTTGAAGCAAATTTTCAAGGAACATAAGGGAGTGCACAGATAAGGGCAAACTGCAAAAGATTGTCATTTCCCTTCCCCTGTCTTTAGCCATTTGGATCTTTTTGGTGGATCAAAAAATGCCAGTGGACAGAAACAGCCCTTCTGCCTGGCTTATCTTGGGCAATCCATTGGTTGATGGAAATAGATCAGTGGTGGCGAGCCTATGGCACGTGTGCCAGAGATGGCACACGGAGCATTTTTCAGGGCACGCAAAGGGCTAGGAAGAGGAGGAACAGGTGCATACTTGCTTCTTTTTTTCCTCCTGTCTCAGATCTTCAGCTGTCTCCAGAGAGGCAGCTGAAGGCCCATGATGGTGGGGGAGGGAAGAAGTCCTGCCCCAGATGTCCCACACCCAGAAGCGAGAGGTCCTGCCCCCAGATGGTTAAAGCCCTGTTCCAGAAATCCTGACCTGGTGCTGGAATGCTTTTTAGTTTGGGTACTTGGTCCCTGAAAGGTTCACCATCATTGAAATAGACCAATGAAATAATAGTAAATATAACTCAAGAAAAACAGACTTATTTAGTTCACGTGAACAGCAAGTGTATAGCATAGGTAGCATTTTAATCTTACATATGGGACTTGTAGATGCCTAAAAAAACCCAAACACCTGCATTTAACAATATTTTGATCTGCATCTTACAACTAAACAACTTCCCCCCTCGTATGGGAAAAAAAACGTGTACAATCAAATCTCATTGGTTTCTGTGGTGGTGCACTCCTGCGGCACACATGCCATTTTGTCTTCCCTGGCTTGCCATATGCATAAGGCTTGCATATGGCATGGGTGTCCTGTATATTCTGGAAACAATCATAAGCTCAAATTTTAAAAAGTAAAGATATGTTTGATTTACATAGGTAATGTTTTTGAGGAATTTATAATGCTTTATCGTGTTTTGTCAGGAAAAAATGCACCTAGTATTGAGGTTGATAGCATTAATGAAGATGATGAGGAACTGGATGTTCCTGATGGATTAACACATGAAGAAAATCACTCCTTGATAGAAGAAAATCCACAGTGCTGCATAGTAGATGAAGAGGCTGAGCAAGAGTGCATATCCAAGTAATAATTTACATCTGGATTTTGTATTAAAACATCTCTATATAGTCTTGCAAAGCACATCACACATTTATCACATATTTTCTTTGCAAAATCACTTGAAAGCCCCCTACATTACTGTTTGGCATTATTTTCCTTGCATTTGCCACAACTACAAACCAGATATATAGCTGTGTTCTAAGTCAAATATTCATTTCAATGAACTGCATGGTTAGGTTATCAACATATTATTGACACTTTATGTGAGGTCATTTCTTCTCAGGATGTTGAAAAACAAACATGTTATGTCTGGAAAGTATGCAGAGTTTTCAAAACAAGTATCTCAGAATATTTACGAGGTATGGCTTAGAATCATAAACATTTGACAACTGATGTGCTGTGATCTACTTTTTACTCTGAGCCTAAAGGTTGTTGCTACTCTTCTGTTGAGAGTGTTGGACTTTAAACTTGGGTCCTGTATTTCTGTCCAACTGTTGACTGGGAAAATTTGAAGAAAACTTTTATTTCTCATCTTCTTTTTCTGTATATACAATGGAAATAGTGAAAGTCTTTCATGGTAGCTGTGATGATAAACAACTTGACATTTTACATTAACAGTACTATATAAATGTCAGTGAAGTATAGTGAAGACATAACTGAGTATTTATCATTTATGAAATTCTTTGAGCAAGCCTCTGTCTAGATTGGCACAATTATGTAAAGGCAAAAATACAAGTTCGTGATTGTCTTTGAGCCTCTGAGAGGGGCTATCATGTTTAATGAGGGACAATAATGCTTTCTTCATTTCCTTATATTTTCAGTGTTTGTGATGGTGTATTAACAGCAGCTGAGCCTAGTGAATTGGATGTTTTGGAACCTACTTCTGAGCACCACATTGGACAGACCTCAGTGTCTCCAGTCACAAATAAAAATGAGTTTAAGGGAACCAATGTAACCCAGGTAAAAATATTTAGAAACATTTCTAGCCTGCATTTCTTCTTACAATGCTGTGAACAGAGCAGACAATATGATAGTGTTCCAAAGATCAGCACAAATGAGCACAGACATCTGCATGTAGCTTTCCATTTGAATATATTTCATTTTGGCCTAAACAGTGTTGCATTTTTAGCAAGCTGGAAAGACACTGCACCTATATCTCCAGGCATATTACCAAGTAGTTGAAGTTATCAGCTCTTAAAATGTATTTGAACTTGAGTTGATTCCAGTTATCTGCACTCCATTGAAGTTGTTGGTGCTAGGTGCAGAACTGCATATTTTGTATAGCACTATGTTTGATTAATTCCTCCTTTGATTAGCATTTACTTATGTGGCAAAGCAGCTCTCAGTGGCTGATGTGAAGAAAAAGAAACATTCTGAACATGAGGCAGAGAATCTCCTTGAAGAGCTTTTAAATCTTGCCTTCTCACTCCAAATTGCTCTCTTCTCAAGCTCTTTTGTTCCCCAAGAAATAAAAAAAATATATGGGGACCTTTATTTCTTTTCTGTTGAGGAGTGGAGGGAGGGAGAGGGGAGGGAAATTATCTGAGTCTGGAGAGAACTCAGAGAGCACAAATGATTAGGAAGGAAGCGGTCAAGCAGTTGTTGTCCTTGCTCCATATGAGAAAAGTATTGTAGGACTAAATGAGAGGGCCTGTTCTGTGTTCAGTGGAGAGTGATAAAGAGATGATTGCAAGGAGTTCTTGGAATGGGTCCATATTTTAAAAACTATTGTCATAACTATCTAGCATTTTGTATGTGCATGATGCTGAAGTTTACATTTCTATATGGGTTGAGAATGCCTGACATACGACATTAAAAGATTTCTACATGGGGTGAGAGTGTGTGACATATGACATTAAAAGATTCTCCTTCTGTTTATTCCTCCTTTCTCCACAAGAGTGAGAATATCTGTGTGTTTCTTTCTGATCTAAACATGATAGGCAAAATAAAGGCCTAAATGTATGGATATAAGAGGAGTTCAGTGCTCTTTTTTATTTTGTTTTGTTTGCTGAGGTAATCAATTTAATGTTAAAAGACTATTCCTTTGTGATTCATACTGGCTGTTTTGGTTTCATTGCAGAGTGACATATATGTGTTGGATGAACTGGATGAAAATCAGAATACAGTACCACCAAGTCTTGATGAAGAAGTAAGGTGAGTAGAATAGTTCTGTCTCTGAGTAGCATTTCTACATTAAGTGCTTAGTGTTATATAAATAAATCATTGTTTATTGATTTAAGATTACTCAAATTTTTTTCTTATGTAAGTGGCTGCCCAGAGTAAGTGGATTTCATTTACCAATAGTGGCCTTGCTAGATATACTGGAGTGCATGCTAAACAGTGAGATGAATATGCAGAAGAACTGTGATATTCCTGATTATCTGCAGTGTCAATTGCAAATCCCCTTGTAGCTGACAGTGGAGTAGCAATGATTTATCAGCACTAACAATAATCTTTTCTGTCAGTAAGGAGCTTAGTTGACATTGTGTGACATAAAATGGGATAAAATAAATATTTTCAATTTACCTTCAGGGAAACAGAAATAGCAATTCCCAAAAAGCCAGCAGTGGAAGGACAGTTGCAGAGAACTCCATCAGACATAACAAGAGCATCTGAAAAAGGAGACCGTCCAACTGGTGACATATCAGAGGTCAAGATTTCTCCCTCTAAGTATATGGGTAGTGTAGAAAAGGTATGGGACTAAAGATTTTAAAATTAATACAGTGTGTTTTTTGTATTGCATTGCCTACAGTTTTGAGGGATTTATTTTATTTTACACATGGAACCTTGATTTCACCAATCATCTCAGATGTTTAGAATGTTCTTTGCATTGTTCCATATGTTGCTTAGAAGATTGTTTTCATCATTGAACTTATTATTATTATTATTATTAATTAACCTTTATATATATAGCACTGTAAATTTACACAGTGCTGTACATACAATCTTAAATTAGACGGATCCCTGCCCTCAGGCTTAGGGTCTAAAATAGACAACAAAAAAGAGAAGGGAAAGGTGGTGGGAAAGGGGGTGAGGTCCAGTGGTTCTTCTCTCCCTCTGGGGCCAGGACCAAGACAGATGGACTGGAGGGAGGGCACAGCTTTTTAATACATAGTTAGAAGGAGGCATCCTGGGGCAGATGGCACAGTCCTGGGAACGCTTCCCTAAACAATATAGTCTTTAACTTACTTTTGAACCTGGTTAGAGAAGTGATGAGGTGTATATGTGGGGGAAGAAGGTTCCAGGAGTGAGGGGCAGCAAGTGAGAAGGGACGAATCCGGGACAGGGCAGTGGAAATCCTCGGCTGAGACAGGAGATCTTGACTACCAGAACGGAGGGTACGAGAAGAAGCGTGAGGAGAAAGAGGTTCAGACAAGTAGGGAGGGGCCAGTCCGTGGAGGGCTTTGAAAGTCAACAACAAAAGCTTGTACTGGATGCAGAAGGGGAGGGGGAGCCAATGAAGGGAAGATAAAAGAGGAGAAACATGGTCAAAACGGCAAGCTGATGTGATAATACGTGCAGCTGAGTTCTGGACGGAGATTAGAGGATGGAGGTGAGAAGATGGAGGTGAGAGGATGGAGGTGAGGCCCCATCAGAAGAAGGTTACAATAATCTAGTCATGATACCACTAGGGCATGGACCAGAGTCTTGGCAGTGGAGGCTGAGAGGAAAGGACGGATTTTAGCAATGTTGTAAAGAGAGAATCTACAGGTCTTGGCGGTGGCCTGAATCTGGGGAGTAAACGACAGAGAGGAATCAAAAATGAAGCCAAGACTGCGGGCTTGCTGAACCGGTTGAATAGAAATGCCGTCAACAGAAACAGAAAAGGAGTATTGAAGAGTGGGCTTAGGTGGGAAGACGAGAAGCTCTGCCTTTGACATGTTGAGCTTCAAGCGTCAATGCCGCATCCACTGAAAGATGGCAGCGAGACAAGATGAAACTTGCTGTTCAAGCCCCGGCAAAAGGTCAGGGGTGGAAAGCTGAGTGTCATCGGCATACAGATGATAGGAGAAACCAAAAGAACTGATGAGTTTACCAAGGGACAGTGTGTATTGAGAGAGCAAAAGGGGACCCAGGACAAAGCCCTGAGGAACTCCCAACAGATAAGGGAACAGAGGAGGAAGTCTGACCACCTGTGACCACAGCAAAAGATCTGTCTGACAAGTAAGATTTAAACCAGTTGAGAACAGAGTCGGAAAACCCGAGGTCAGAAAGTAAGATAAGCAAGAGACAGTGGTCCACGGTGTCGAAGGCCGCAGACAGATCTAGAAGAATGAGAATAGAGTAGAGGCCATTCGCCTTGATCATTTGAGATCTTGGTGAGGGCCATCTCTGTAGAGTGCCGTGGGTCCAGGATGGAGTTGGAAAAATATTGAAAAATATTTTAAAATTCTTCATATTTCTTTCAATTAGAGTACTGTGGAAGATAAAGTTAAAGAAATAATTGGACCTACCAGTGAGGAAACAAACAAAGCAAGCCAAGATATGGAGAGCAAATCTCAGTAAGTTTCAGATTTTTTTTTTTACTTTATGTTGCATTTCACTACTTAAAATATTCAGCTATGATGATAAAAACAGTTCCTGAAGATGCAGATAATCTAACGTTACAAAAATAACTTTTTCTTGGTTAATGAAGGATACAGAAAATGTTGACATTGGCTTGACACACATGGGCAAAAAGTGCCAGCTTCGGGCTCATCTGGGAGTGTGGCATGCAGATAACACACACCCTCGGGTCTGCCAGAAGCCGCATCAGGGCCAGCTAAGGCCACTCCAAGCTGTCAGTCTGTTTGACCTCTTTGTGAATTTTCACTCTGATTTATTTTTTTCAGATAAGAGTAATATTACATGAACTGTAACTCTAATAGAGATTCAAACAGAAGGAGCTGTTCTTAGAACAGTGAAGATGGCATTTATGCCAAATATCACACTTATAATAATGGCTGTTTAAAATCATGCATTTGAAATCATACAAACTCTGTGAAGAATACTCTTCTTTAAAAGCCAGCTGACTTCTTTTGCCCTCCCTCTATGCCAACTGGTTTTAAGTCTGTTCTCAATACAGAACTTTGTATTGATTACCTCTCTTTGCCTAAATAGCACCAGGCTTTTAAAAGACTTGATTTAATTTTTTTTTTAGGCAAATTCAGAATGCTCATCCAGAAAAGACAGAAGTGAGAGGTCGTCGACAGAAACCTAGACCTAATATAATAAAGGCATCAGGCAGAAAAGAAACACCTGCCCATAGTAACTTTGACAAACCAGAGCCTGTTGGTGCAGTAGAAAAGGTATTCTGTATTGTGGATTTAATTGTTCAACAATGGGATTAGGAAAATATCTTGTATTATTTGTGTATGAAACAATTTCATTGTTTGTGTAAAGGAGGGGGCACTTCTGTTCACATGTTTGGGCTGTTCCAAAACTGTTTTTGCATGCAGGGGGCTAGACAGAACTATTTTAGTTGTGAATTCTAATTTAATTTAATTTAATTTAATGTTTTTAAAATTACTATTTTAGATTATTATGTTTTTAATGCTGTAGCACATTGTTATTTTTATTTTTATAAATACCCACCTCGATCCAACACAGGGAGAGGCAGGATACAAATAAAGAAATAAATTATTATTATTATTATTATTGGAAGAATGCTCTTCCTGACAACCTCTGGAGCCCAGTTCTCCATTCTGAAATGTTCCCTCTCTCAGTATAAAAATGCTGAGGTTTGTCAAAGTTCAAGGGGTCATAGAATTTCCACACCTGCTATAAAAGACTTTGTTATTTTCCATAATAGTTTTTAAAGAGTGTAATAACTATGTAGCTATAACTCTGTAGAGTATGTTAATTTTTATTTAATGGAAATCCCATCTATGAATGACATCCTACATTGCAATTATGGTTTGTAACTGGTCTGTATGCAGACATGCTACATATTCACAATTGTGGCAACCAAAAATTTAATCTAAATCATCCCAAAAATATATTATAGAAGGTATTTTTGGTATCTTTCTGGAAGAGCAATATTCGAATATCATCCTCTCAAGAATACTCAAAATGTGTTCTGTGACTTCTGAGATCTTTCCACTTTTTCCCCCTGCACTTCATTTCTTTCCTTTGCTGGTAGGAAAGTAACTATTGGTGATTGACAGAGACATGCACTCGGCTAAAATGTCTCTCCTGTCAACATCTTGCTTGGATTCAGAATCCCTCTCACTGTGGCATGTTTCCAAGATGTAATACACTGCTTTAAGAGCAATCAAAGCAAACATTTGAGCTACCATATACTTTGGTGAACTGAAAAGCTACTGAAAAGTTGGATGCACATACCTTTGTTTTGCACCTGTATTCTGACCAGTTGCTTTAATATGTCCAATGAATCATTTTGATTACTGCATTTCAGTTTTGTATCCTGTGGTTACTAAGTATAGATGGTGAAAGTGATTTGTTTTGGATAATCACAGCATCTTATTTTATTTTCATATTTAAATCTTAGAATAATGATCATGATGATGTACCCAATGCCACCACTGTGCATACTGCTGAAAAAGATCCCAGGCATTTAGATACTGAATCTTTGTAAGTATGGGGAGAAAGTGGAAATTGTGCAGCTATCTTCTGCATTATTGATAGTATGATTAGAAAATATAGTTCTATGGAAGTTATCAGATTAGCATATTTTGGTGCGTTCTTGGCAACTCCTCACCCTGACTAAGATCTAAATCCAAACTGGTGCTAGTGCTCCAGTGATACCATGATGGAAATTTCTTCCCTTGCTTTTCCCCTGAAACCTTTGGAGCTTCTCAAAAACCTGCTGTGGGGGAAGTATGTATGGGATGCACAGAGTGTTCAGTGGAAGGGGATATTGCCCCTCCTTCCTCTGCTGGAGGGAAACAAAGTTTCTAGGGCATAAAAAAAAAAAAAGAACAACAGCACAATATAAAAATATAGGAAATACATATTGTTAAGTGTAAAATATGTTTACATGAGGGGAAAAGCACTTCAAGTAAACAATCAGTACAATCTATGGTTTTTCCATCTTCCTATGTAAGGTACTTCCCCCCCCTCAATTATTGTTATCTCTTCTTTTCTTTTTCTTTGTGCCCTGGAAAGTAAAAACAAAGGTAGTATACAACTCAGTCATAATAACTGATAAAACTTCAAGATGGATCTTATTAAATTAGGCTTTCTTTAGTAATCTCAGGTTGAATGGGGAAAATATGATGTAACACTAACATTGATCAAATTTGTAAAAAAAAAAAAAATTTTAAACATTTACATCTGGTATCTGTTTCACTGTAGAATTTTGTATTTTGATTTACAGATTTATTGTTGTCAGTTCTATTAGTAGTTTATCATGACAGAGAGATTATCCATTCCCATTGGTGTTTTATCATGAGAATGGATTCTCCATTGTGATAAATTTCTTGAAATTGGAAATGGTGTTTGTCGTTGGTTCAAATAACTACTTAGATTTATTATGACATGAAGAGTCCTTGCAGTATTTATTCCCTCTCTGATTGCTTTAGGAGTGGTACATCATTTTTTTCTTGAATGTTTGTTTTTTAAGGGCTCATAAGAAATCCACTCTTCAAGAAAACAGCAAGGAGGCTGTTTTAAAACCTGCACCATTAGCAAGGGGTCGAATACAGCGGATTACACCAAATTTAGGAAGAGTAGTTAAAAGGCAAGGAGGATCTGCAAAAACTACAGCAGCAGAAAATGGAAAAACAGTGGAAATAGCTGACGAAGCAGACAAGACTTTCATACAACCTGAATGTAATAGTAATGAATTCCTGAATAAGAATATAACTGTAAGTACATGAAACATTCTCTGTTCGTTTACAACATTGAACAAATCAGATGTCACTCTGTGAATACTTATGTTTCTATAAACGATGGTACCAGGACACTCATTGTGTTATTATGAACAAGATAATAAGTGTATACCATACACAGAGTTAGTATAAGAGTGAAGTATTATAAGACCAGGAGCAGCTCACGTAGTCTTGTCCAACAAGTCACCTTAGTTCATATCAACCGCATTTTCTGATATTCCAAAGTCAAAGATGAACTTACTAGTCTCATGGCTTATTCTACCTTTGGCCTAGATTTCAGAAAAAGAACACAGCACTGTTTGCTTAAATATGATACAATTTAGTCAAACATGTCACCTGTATTTATTAGTCTTAATAGCTTATTTTATAAACGGCTTCTTATTTTCAGACTGTACTTAAGATAATTCAGAACATACCTTTTTATTACATCAGTTCAATTAATAAAGTAGGGCTATATATTTTTAACTCAGCTGATTCAGACCATTGGTTCATCGAGCCCAGTAAAGCCAACACTGACTGGCAATAGCTGTCCAAGATTTCAGACATGATTCTTATCTAACCACACCTATTCCCTGCTTGCATTCTATCCATATTAATCATGTCCAACTGTGCTTTATCTTCTAAAATCAGATGAGACAGGCTTTTTCAGAATAAAACAACTTTTCTGCTATATCATACTGTCTTATTCTGGTATAATTGCTTTAGGAATTCTGATTCCCAAGTGTCTTTTTGTGTTTTATATTTGTATTAATTGATTGGTTTAATGGGTATTAGACTTCCAATTTCATTTATTTCGTAGGAGGCCTATGAAGCTGACATGCTGCACTTTGAAGTGTTACAAAGCAAAGCTGTTGCTAGTACTGAGAAAGTAGGTTCTACACCCACAAGCCCAGCAAAGATACCACTGGAATTTGAGAGTCATGAATTCAAAAATACATCTCTGTCAAGCAAGAGTCTGGAGACTGCGGCAGATCATGCTGCAAGGTGGGGTCATTATATCTTGAAGAGAGAAAAAAAGAGGCATTAAGTTATTACAGTACTCTAAAGCATGTGGTCCTCTAGACACTATTGGAATCCAGCTCCCTTTAGCATTGTCTTTTATGGTCAGTGCTGAGGTATTATGGGAATTTTATTCAACACCTGGAAGATCATGGGTTCACCATTCATTCTATTGCATAGGGATTCTCTTGAACAGTATTAGAAATGTGTTTTCATTTCTAATGAAATAAATTTCATTTCAAATGTGAAAAATAGAGCTTCTGTTCCAAAATCTAGATTTGAATACAGTTGTCCCACTGGATTCGCTGACATCCCATTTTGGTTTTGAATTTCCACAGATGGGAAGCCAGGAGGGACAAAACTGTTCATGTGCACGGCAGTTGAGCTCCAATATTTTTGGTTTTTCCAATTCATCGGGGGGGGGGGGGTCCAGAACAAATCCCCCATGAATCAGAAGGGATGACTGTATTTTAAAAAGGAAATACTGTTTTAAAATTTAAAATTGTTCAAAATCACCAGGTTTTATCCAACTTGTTTTCCATTGGACTGTTTTGGGTAAGAAGGTTCCCAAGGTATCAGACAGAGATCTTATTCAGTCCTTCTACCTCAGAATTTTCTTAAACTGGAGATAAAACCTCGGGTCTTCTGCATGTGAAATATATGCTGTACCATTTTTATCTAACCCTTTGGTATGATCTTGTCTTCACATGCATACACTGTTGAGTGGTGTGAATTTTACATCTTCCCTCTTTCCCTCTTCTGTTGCTTCAATTTTCTGCATTACAGCTCAGTGAAAATAATGATTGGAGTCCTTGTTTGCAGAGAAGGCAGTTTATTGCATAAACTTTATGTTATGATTACTGGAATTGCCATTATTAAGTTAGCCATGCACATTAAATAAAAATAACTTTTTTTGAATGGCTGCTTCTGTCCCTTTTTGTATTTGATTCATAAGTGTGACTCTTTCTTACAACCATTTTAGTAATAAATTGTAGTATGTAGGAAGGTTGCACACATTGATTTGGATTGTTATACTGGGCAGTACAGTTGGCTCTCCATATCCACTACTTGAAAATATTTTTTAAAATATATACCGTGGGCCCTTGGTATCCAGGACCTCCCATGGTTCCAGGTTTGGTTCCAGGACCTCCCATGGATACCAAAATCTGTGGATGCTCATTAATACATTGGCGGCATAAAAATGTGTCCCTTATATAAAAAGGTAAAATCAAGGTTTGCTACCTGGAATTTATACTTTAAAAAATATATTCAATGTTTAATGTTTAAATCCATGGATAATGAATCCATGGATACAGAGGGCCAACTGTAGTTCCCTAAAAGCAAACCTTAGTTTTGCCATTTTGTATAAGAGACACCGTTTTGCTACATCATTGTATTTAATGGGACTTGAGTGTTCGCGGATTTTGGTAGCCACAGAGGAACCCGGAACCAAACCCCAGCTGATATCAAGGGCCAACTGTATTGTTTATATGTTAATTTCTATTGTGTTCTTTAGATTTTTAAGGATTTTAAAACAAAACCTTGTGTTTGTTCTTAGTAATGCATAGTCATAGTTCTATTGATTTTTCCTGATCAACCAGAGATTCCAGTCTTCAGCAAGACGAAAAAGATTTTTTTGCTGAAACAGAAGATTCTTTGAAGAGTCACTGCCTTAGTCCAAAGCAGAACATGGGAAAAGCAGCAGAAAAAGAGGATCCATCCCAAGCAGGAAAAGAGCTGCAGGGAAACAAACAGGAGAGTGAAACTACAATAGCGAGTTCAGTTGATATCAGTACAAAATGCAGTGAGTCCTCCAGCCTAGACGTAAGACTTATTTTAAAGCTGGTGCCTTGATGTTCATGATTAATCTAATAGTTCACAGTGCAATAGCCATTTACTAATGAAAATGAGCCTACAGTACTTATGTATAAAACCTGTATTAATTTACTTTCATCTCAAAAATATACTTAATTGTGATCTTTAAACTACCTGTCCTTTACAGAACAGCCAGTTTGTATGTTTCTATAGTAGATAACATAGTCTTTAGACTATAATTCATAGTAATTTAATTTTGTGAAATTTTGACTGAACTTTCAGCATAGGTTTTCTAGGAAATCATATATCAAGGACATTGTTAGGTCTTTGAATATTGCTGAAGAAGCGGTCTGTATTATATCTGCAAGGGAATGTAGGTTGGGTTTCCCTTATCAGAAATGCTTGGGACCAGAGATGTTTTTGATTATTATTATTATTATTTTTTGGATTTTGGATTTGCATATCTGTATATAATAAGATATCCTAGAGGTAGGATCCAAGTCTGAACACAAAAACCATACATGTTTTGTACACACCTGTTGATGTTGTTGTTGTTGCTGTTGTTGTGTGCCTTCAAGTTGTTTCCAACCTATCTTGGGGATTTCATGGCAAGATTTGTTCAGAGGAGATTTGCTATTGCCACCTTATACACATAGCCTAAATGTAATTTTATACAATGTTTTAAATAATGTTGTGCATGAAACAAAATTCGTGTGCACTGAACCATCAAAAAGCAAAGGTGTTACTATCTCAGCCACCCATGAATTTTATATATATATATATATATATATTGGTTTTTGGAATATTTCAGATTTCGGAATTCTGAAAAAGGGAGACTCAGATCTATATGTTGATGTTCAAATCTCATGCATAGTTGAGATGGATTTAGCGTAAAATGTATAGATTTTACAAACTGAAGCAACCTTGTATTTCAGATTACTCTGACTTAGTTAAACAGGAAAGGCATATAATATCATATTTTTCTTCCTGTGTCTTTGGAAATAAAAATACTATTTTGTGTAGCAAAGATTGAGATGTTAGTAGTTCTTGCTGACTAATGAGATCTACTTGAGTTTCCTACATTATTTATTTTTCTCTTGCACTTTATAATTGAACTGGATGTATTTTGGATCAGATATTGAATATTGTGATTGTATTTTAGGAAGCAGCAAATGATGAAATTGTCCCAGTGTCACATTTGTTAGAGGAGTCCTCTGAAGATGCTGTACAGGCAGTTTCGCCAAAAAACCTCCATCTGTCTCCTCCAAACCTTTCAGGCTGTGAGGACGGTGAACCAAATAAGGTGTTACGGTCCCCAGATACTCAGAAAAACATTTCACTCGGGTAAGGATGTGCTGACTTTTCAGGACGTTTATTAGATGGAGAGAACACTGGCTTTTTTTCTGTTCTCTTTCACAGGCTAAAAAATGAAGTTATAAAAAACCAATTCACTTAAAATCGGTTAGTGATTATTATAGCGGAGTTATCCTTTCTGGGAAATGGGAGGCCCTTTAATAGCATAATTTCAAAGTAAATAAGGCTCCCTATTTCCTAGAGCAGCTTTGGTGCCTGGCTTACAGTTTGTACGGTCCTAATTACCTTGCCACAGGTCATTGTCTCAATTCTAATTAGTTGATGGACATAGAATAGCTAAGGATGAATGTATAGCTGGTATGGAACAGAGAGGAGAGTTCCATCCCTCTAATCTGCTTTTCCTTGTAAATGTGGCTTGCTAGTTTCCACTGATTTTCTTAAGAGACCAGTCTCTGAGTGTTGTATCAAGTGTCATTCCTGAGGGTTTCTCTGCTAGAGCATCTCCCCTCTACCCAATAACACAGTTCTTGGACTTCATCAAACAGGACAGGTTTATTGAAAGGAAAGCAAAGCAGAACATAGCAGGCACTCTGCAGCTCTTTGATGGATCTGAGTTACAGTACTAACCATAAGCATTTATTCAATTCATTTAGATTCCCAACACTGATTTCTAACAACAGCCACCATTGGTCACTTTATTTCAAAAATTCCTACTCAGTCAACTTTCTCACCAGAATGTTGTTGACAGTAGTATCCCAAAACACTAAATTCTTTCTCAGGGAAGAACCAGGTTGTTCCCATGTTTCCCTTCTCACTGAGGCAAGATGGCCTTCAAATATGTTGTACCATAAACACGTCTCTATTCTCAGACTAACAATTTTCAAACCTGGCTGTAATACAGTTGGCCTTCCTTATCCACAGATTTTTAATCCACAGATTCAAGCATCCATGGATTGAAAATATTCAAAAAAATTATAAATTCCAAATAGCAAACCTTGATTTTCCATTTTATATATGGGACATGTGGACCTGAGCACCTATGGATTTTGTTATCCGCATGGGGTCCTGGAACCAAACCCCAGCAGATAACAGGGAACCACTGTATAAACAATCCTACAGGCTCACTAACTCATACCTTCAAAAGGTTTAAACTTATAAAATCTTAGTTCACTAAATCAATTAAACTTATATATTCATCCATATAACAGTCTAGCATTAATTCACTCATTAAACTTCATCAAATAATTAACAACCTTCACTTAACCATTCTCCTATCATATAGGTATCACACATCACTATTGGTACAATTGGTTTCTCTTAATGCTTTCAATTATACATTCTACAAGTTTATTTAAAAGGCACTTAGAATACAGGTTTGTTCTAATACATGGCCATCGTTGGTTTTATAATAATCAAATAAAACAAAACCATTCTGATACATTTCTATGATACCTAACTTGAAATGAAACAATACATCATGTCAGCAGAATCCATAACAGTCATACACATATCCCAACAAATTAATTCTTAACTTTAATACTTTATGTCACAATTAAACTCTAACAGTCTATCCATTAGTTTAACTATTAATAAACTCTTTTCATAGTCCATCACTCATGATTTGGCATAAAACAGTCCTGACCAGGCTAACTGTCCCAGAGCTGTTCTAAGGTCAACCATATCCAACATTTCTTTTGAATCTTCCATTTAGTCTTTGGCTGCAGTGCCTATCAATATAATCACAGTGTAACACAGACTTTAATCAAACAAAAGCCAAATATCCCCCAGAGTTCTGGAACCCTAAAATGTGGCAGGATAAATAGGAGTTATTGAACTACATGGTATGTGGATGGAATGCATCACATGGTTCTTTGGATTCATGTCAAAATTAACTGAGAAATGATTATGAAAACGCTGAATATGTAATTATGGAATATGGAAGCAAGCTTATTTTTGTGATGAATAATGGAGCAATAAAATCCATCTATTCTGTTTGAAGAGTAGTTACCAATAATTTATGCATAATGAACTTCTGTTTTTCTAAACTGTATTCATTTAACTATTTTTAATTATCTTTTAATTCATCATTATTGATGGAACTCTCTTAAGGCAGTGCATAAGATAAAAAAAAATACAAACCAATATAATCAGTGGAAGAACAATACTCTCTTCTGTGTAGGGATAATAATGAAAATATATGGGCATAACCTGTATATATATATATATATATATATATAGAGAGAGAGAGAGAGAGAGAGAATCCTAGAGATAATATTTCTGAAACATAGAACTGATTTAACTGCCACATATTTTTAATCCTCTTTCCAGATCCCCCAGTAAGCAGAACTCACAAGGAGAAAGCAAAGAGAGTGTTGTTCGACCAACCCCATCACTCAGAAGCAGATACCATAGACCAAAACCCAATGTTGGAAGGGCTGTTGGAAGGAAAGAAACACAGTCTTTCAAAGCAAACGAAGCAACAGTAACACTTATTGAAAGTGAGAAATCTGAACTACAAAAACCTGAACCTGCTAGAACTTCTACTGTAGTAGTAAGTTCAAGGAAATTGACTGGATTAGTTCTTCAGTAGTTTAGCAACAAAGACAATTGAAATTCAATTTTTTGTTTCTGTTTTTTAAAATCACCATGCAAAATTGAGATTATCATTGCTAAAACAATTACTTATCTTGATTTTTTTTTTTCTGAAGAGTGACAATAAAGTCTTTCTTTCTAATATTTAATACCACCATTCCAGGCAAAGCCACTCCATGTCTTACCTGCTGAAGCATTAGAAAAGAGACTTGTGGGGACTGAGAAAGTGAACTGGGAGGGCCCTCAAGTGCCCAGTACCTCCCATAGTATTTTAGATTCACGTCCAAGGTATGTTTTCAAACATGATCATGACTTCCTCTAATATCTATACTGTCCTAATGATAGTAAATATGAGAAGATTAAAATTTTATGAATCTGCCAGATTTCAACATCTCTCCCACAATTTGATAATTGGCACTTGCAAATATTGAATGTCCTTTCCCCTTTTATTTTTTTCATGAAGCACTTCAAGGAACAATAAGAGGGAAATAAAAAAATTATTGTATCCTCCATTAGGCATGGAATATTAAGAGAGGGATGAGACAATAGGCACACCTGTGAGGGAGAGACAGTTTAAAGCTTTTGGCCATGGTTTGTGGCCATGGCTTAGGTCATAGGAAGCTCCCATGTAGATCCACTCATAAGATCTTAGGAGATCTACAACTCTATGGAGATCTGTTGAACTACCAGTTCCCAATGGGTATAGGCTTTGCTGTGTCCTTAAACAAGCTTTTAGTAATGCAGGAAGAGGGAAAGCAAAACAGGCTTCCTGTTTCTTCTGGGAGAGGGGGCAACTAAGGAGTGTTTTAACTGAACAGATTTTAACAGGCTTCTTGGCTATCAGAGGGTTTTGTGTTAACGTCACTGAGGTATCCATTAGAGGACAGAAAATGGCTAATCCCAAAATTAAGCCTTTTTTAACAGGGCAAAAAAAAAAAAAGAGGAAAATACGTTACTTTTAATTAAAATCTTGCCTTTTCCCTTGCCTTACGTGCTTGCTTGTAAAGGCATAAAGGCTCAGAAGACATCAGTACCTCCTCAGTCTCTGTTTTTTTGAATTTCCTAACCTCTCTTCTTGCTTGTATAGCTGCTAAAGTGATCTCCATTTGCTCGTTCACCTGGCGAGGCAAGCAGAAGACATTTAAATAGGCTTCCACAGAGTTTGATTGATCTTGATCCCTTCTTTCTGTCATAGCTCTAGTTGTTCCATTTCCAATGTCCAGTTTCCTCCCTTCACACATTAAGAGAAAAAAGAACATGAGCTTGCAACTTTTGAGAGCACTTTATATATAAATGCATTTGTAATTGTTGTTCCTTCTCAGTAGTATTCCCTTCTCCTTCCTGGATTCATAACATTTCTGGTTAGGTCTGCTATAACAGCCACCATAGATGGAGTGGTGCTCCTGGCAACACTTGGAACCTTTCTCATCTTCAGATTTGCTAGGGTTAGAGGCATTTGGGGAGTATAGGTGTTGCTATAAAGAAGCCATATGAGACAAGCAGGCAAAGAGGAGGTTTTCCCCTTTGTTTTGTGAATTATATTATTCCATCCAGCCTTTAAAAAACCTTTCATTTTGGAAATAACTGGTGTACTTCTTGTTTTTTAACATCATGTTTCTAATGACATCTTACTGATAGCCGAGTGCCATTTTTTTGGCAGAAAGTGTGATTTACATTATATAAATAAATTTCAGTAAATAAAATGAATGCACAGTGCACTATTTCCAGATGAACTAGTCAGCAGCATATAATTATTTATTGGTCACAAGCAATGAGCTATTCATGTTGTATTTCACATCTGATTTGCTGCTTTCATACAGCCAAATGCTGCTTTGTATTATGCACGTGTGTGGGTCATGGCGATGGTTTGGCCTCTTTCATTCACCTGCCCTTAATCTTCACTAGTATTTTGGATGTGATTTTTTTAAATGATTCATTTAATTAGAGGGGGAGATTAAAGATAAGGGTAAATGCCATATCAACATGCACAGAGCTATATTTCCTTGAACCACTCTGATAACCTTTTCCCTCTTTGCCTGATAGAGATAAACCTCTCTTCCAAGAGAGTAAACCTTGTACTATCAAGCCAGCTCAATTGGTGAGAGGATGGTTTCAGAGAGCCAAACCCAGCTTTGGAAGAATTAAGGATAAGAAGGAAGAATTTGTGTCAGAAAATATTAATGCTCCAGTTGAGGATGAAATAAGAAACATCGATATGGAGATAATCAAGAAAGATGATTTGCACCCATCATTGAAGGTTAGCTAATTGACAAGATTTTTTATTTGTGTCTTAGTTCTCCTAAGCATCGCTTTAAAAGCAATGTCACAGCAGATACTGCTCATTTTCTAGGTATCACATTGTGACTGGCAAGGCGGAGGAATCTTCCCTTGAAACCTTGGTGCATGTGTGGAAGCACTTCCCATGCTTTTCACCGCAAGCACTCTGCTAATGTTTATCAGCTATAAATTGGAAAATCCTTCACTTCCTTTTCCCTAAAGCTTCTGTCCTGATTGGCTGCATATTGAACGAAAGTGTTTCATTTTTAAATACAAATGGTGGATAATAGCTGACACACACATTAACATGCTGACAGACACATAAACATGCTAATACAATTGCAATGTTCTTATGTTAATAATAACAATTCAGATAATGTAACATGCATGAAAAAGATCATTATATATATAGATTTAACAAAAATTCATTACAATTCTGTAATGCAAATAAAAAATAAAAAAACAAAAAAAAAATTCTGTAATGCGCTCTACATGGGGCTACCCTTGTGCCTCACCTGGAAACTCCAATTAGTCCAAAATATGGCAGCCAGGCTTGTCAGTGGAACATCTAGGAGAGAGCACATTACACCTGTGCTTAAAGCTCTCCACTGGCTGCCGATTAGTTTCCGGGCGCAGTACAAGGTGTTGGTTTTAACCTTTAAAGCCCTACATGGCTTGGGTCCATCTTATCTTAGGGACCCGCCTCTCCCCATATGAACCCCCCCCCCCCCCCCGCAGACCTCCCAGAAGGCCTTTTCGGCTTCTGCTCCCAGGCTATGGAATGGCCTGCCGGACGAGATCCGTCTTATCACAACGTTAGACTGTTTCAAAACAGCTTTAAAGACACATCTCTTCCGGTAGGCGTTCCCAGAAACTGTATAATCTCCCTGGCTCCAAAAAATCTTCCAGCAAATTTCCTGACCCCCTATACCCTGAAGTTACCCTATGCTGTGGCCAGCACCATGGGTTTTAATATGTGTAATAAGTTTGTTTTATTTCTACTTGATAGTAACTTGATTTTAATCTTTGCTAGTTCAATTCTATTTTAAGGGGTGGGAGGTTGGGGATGGGACTGTTGAATCATTTTAACTGTAACTGTTTTTAATTCTGCTGTACCCTGCCTCGATTGTTTCCAACAGAGGGGCAGATAAGAAATAAAAACGATGATGATGATGATGATGATGATTATTATCATTATTATTATTATTAAAAGGTGAAAAATGATTAAACAGTAACAGAAAATCAGCAATGAATAACAAAATTCAATTACAAGAAATAAACTTGAATGTGAAAATTTGTGCTATAATAAAATTTACAGAGACAGGCTGATCAAAGTGACAAGAAGTCACCAAAATACAGGATTTATAGATATTCTTCTATTTCATTTCATCTTCTTCAGATTAGCTATAACTACACTTGACACAGTGCCAAAATGTATTTCCCCATAATAAGTCATATTGTTGTTGTTTTGTGACTTCAAGTTTTTTCTGACTTATGATGATCCTGAGGCAAGCATTTAGCAAGCATTTACATTTCTATACCACTTATCAGTGCACTCAGCACTCTCCAAGCATTTTACAATCTGTAAGTCAATTGCCCCCAACAAGCCTGCTCCCAACAAGCCAGGTACTCACTTTACCAACCTACGATTTTAGGCTGCATCAAATGAAGTATAGTGACTAGATCAAGGGAAGTAATAGTCTATTCTGCTTTGGTTAGGCCTCACCTGGAATTCTGAACACCATAATTCAAAAAGGATGTTGACAAGTTGGAGCGTGTCTAAAGGAGGGCAATTAAAATGATGAAGAGCCTGGAAACCATGCCCTATGAGGAACAACTTAGGGAGTTGGGGATGTTTAGCTTAGAGAAGAGAAGGTTAGGAGGCGACATGATAGCCTTATTTCAATATTTGAAGGGATGTCATATTGAGGATGGAGCAAGCTCCGGAGAATAGGACTCAGAACAATGGTTGCAAGCTATAGGAAAAGAGATTCCAACTCAGCATTAGGAGGAACACCCTGACAGTAAGAGCTGTTCAACAGTGGAACACACTCCCTCAGAGTGTGATGGAATCTCCTTCTTTGGAGGTCTTTAAGCAGAGACTGGATGGTCATATGCCAGGGATGCTTTGATTGAGAGTTCCTGCATGGCAGGGGTTGGACTGGATGGTCCTATGATTTACCACAGTTCCAGGTTCAGAGATGCAAGAAGTTGTGGTTAATTGAAAGTGAAAGGTTCTA
This sequence comes from Urosaurus nigricauda, assembly GCA_034509955.1. Lineage (NCBI taxonomy): Eukaryota > Metazoa > Chordata > Lepidosauria > Squamata > Phrynosomatidae > Urosaurus > Urosaurus nigricauda. The sequence continues at coordinate 44,977,524 of JAOEGL010000002.1, read as the reverse complement.
AAAGCTGGGGCAGAGGAAAGCAGGAAGAATATATGTATCTGGGTAAAGGTCATACTTGTTCACATCTTGCTAAACCATAGTATAACCTAATATCAGAAAGTAATTGATTTCCATAAATTCTATTTTAAAAAGAGAGATGATTTTCAACTTTTAAAATTTTCTTCCTAAGATCCACATTTTCTTCTGTATAAACCTTTATCTTTTATCATTGCATTATTAAATGACAAAGCAGTCTTATAGCACCTCAGTGACTTATTTATTAATGGATAACATAATTTATGGTGAGATAAAGCAGCCTGTATTTCAGAGAAAAGCAATTGCAAACTACTTCGTGAATTCTTTGCCTATAAAATTCCTCAAGTCACTATAAGTTGCTGGGTGATGTGAAGGCACATATAAACACACACACAAAGTATGGCTGCGTCATGAGGGACAATATCAGTTTCTTATCAGTCATAATTTAATGACCTTGTACAGGAATTGTGCAGAAAAATCTGAAAGTCATGTCGAGCATATTAAAACTGCAGTAATTCTAACTTCTGGAAATTAATCTAAATGAAGCCTTTAGGGCAGTAGTTCCTAAACTTTGGTTCTCCTGGTTTTTTGGACTTCAGCTCCCAGAATTCCTGACTGTTGGCCAAGGTGGCTGGGGCTTCTGGGAACAGTTTGGGAATCTGGGCTATAGTATGTTAAATAAATATATCTTCTAATTTCTAAGGGTGAAATCAATATTCAAGATGCCCTGGGAAATTTGGAGAAAAAAGAAAAATCAGAATCCAGTGGATTACGAGAAAGTGTAATTGATCAGAAGAATCTTTCTTCCTCTGAGAACTCACAGAGATGTGAACCTCTGAAACACCACAAAGATGCCTATGCTACAAAAGATGATGCTGAAGGAAGACTCCTGGATGTTCCTGTAAGGCAAGTCATTTTCAAAAAATAATTGAAATGTTACTCTGAAACCATGATGCCATCACTGTTTCCTGTATATCATAGAGAACTGGATCTCTTTATTCATCTTTAGTACTAACTGATGAAAAGCGTTATGGCTCAGAAAAGGAAGCATGTTTTCGTGTTCATATTTCCTCATCTCATATGGCTTATTTTTTACAGATAAGCTTTAAGAAACTCATATTGGCTCAGGTGTTTAAAGGCAAAATATTAGGTTGCAACAACACTGCAGAATTAATGCAGTTTGACATTGCTTTAATTGCCATGCCATAGTGCTATGGAATTTGGGGATTTGTTGTTTTATGAGATAGAATCATAGAATCATAGAATCATAGAAATTTAGAGTTGGAAGAGACCACAAGGGCCATCCAGTCCAACCCCCTGCCGTGCAGGAACTCCCAATCAAAGCATACCCGACAGATGGCCATCCAGCCTCTGCTTAAAAACCTCCAAGGAAGGTGACTCCACCACCCTCCGAGGGAGTGTGTTCCACTGTCGAACAGCCCTTACTGTCAGGAAGTTCCTCCTAATGTTGAGGTGGAATCTCTTTTCCTGCAGTTTGCATCCGTTGTTCCGAGTCCTGTTCTCTGGAGCAGCAGAAAACAAGCTTGCTCCCTCCTCAATGTGACATCCTTTCAAATATTTAAACAGAGCTATCATATCACCTCTTAACCTTCTCTTCTCCAGGCTAAACATCCCCAGCTCCCTAAGGCGTTCCTCATAGGGCATGGTTTCCAGACCCTTCACCATTTTAGTCGCCCTCCTTTGGACATGCTCCAGTTTCTCCACATCCTTTTTGAATTGTGGTGCCCAGAATTGGACACAGTATTCCAGGTGGGGCCTGACCAAAGCAGAATAGAGTGGCACTATTACTTCCCTTGATCTAGACACTATACTTCTATTGATGCAACCTAAAATTGCATTGGCCTTTTTAGCTGCTGCATCACACTGTTGACTCATGTTCAACTTATGGTCTACTTGGACACCTAGATCCCTTTCACATGTTGTCTCATTCAGCCAGGTGTCCCCCATCCTATATCTGTGCATTTCATTTTTCCACCCTACGTGTAGGACCTTACATTTCTCTGTGTTAAATTTCATTTTGTTAGCTTTGGCCCAGCTTTCTAGTCTATTCAGGTCATTTTGAATTTTGATCCTGTCCTTTGGGGTATTAGCTACTCCTCCCAATTTCGTGTCATCAGCAAATTTGATAACTAGGCTCTCGATACTGTCATCCAAGTCATTAATAAAGATGTTGAATAGCACTGGGCCCAGGACAGAGCCCTGTGGGACCCCACTAGTCACTTCTTTCCAGGATGAAAAGGAACCGTTGGTGAGCACCCTTTGGGTTCGGTCAGTCAACCAGTTACAAATCCATGTAACGGTTACCTTGTCTATCCCACATTTTGCAAGCTTGTTTGCAAGAATGTCATGGGGAACCTTGTCAAATGCCTTACTGAAGTCAAGATATACTATATCCACAGCATTCCCTTCATCTACCAAGCTAGTAATTTTATCAAAAAAAGAGATCAGATTTGTCTGGCATGACTTGTTTCTCTGAAACCCATGTTGGCTTTTTGTGATTATGGAATTATCTTCCAGATATTCACAGACTCTCTGCTTAATGATCTGCTCCAGAATCTTTCCTGGAATTGATGTCAGGCTAACCGGACGATAATTGTTGGGATCCTCTTTTTTCCCCTTTTTGAAGATTGGGACAACATTTGCCCTCCTCCAGTCTGCAGGGACTTCTCCTGTTCTCCAGGAGTTCTCAAAGATGATTGCCATTGGTTCCGATATTACATTTGCCAGTTCTTTCAATACCCTAGGATGTAGTTCATCTGGTCCTGGAGACTTATATTCATTTAGATTAACCAGGTATTCCTGTACTGTCTCTTTATTTATTCTGTGCTGAGATTCCCCTATTCTGTCCTCTGCCCCATCATCCTTAGGTTGGGCACCCTTTGCCTTTCCTGAGAAGACTGAAGCAAAGAAGGTGTTGAGCAATTCTGCCTTTTCTCTGTCTCCTGTGAGCATTTTGCCATCTTCTCCACGCAGTGGCCCAACTGTTTCCTTCTTCTTCCTTTTGCTGCGGACATATCCAAAAAAGCCCTTTTTATTGTTCTTAACGTCTCTAGCAAGCCTGAGTTCATTTTGCGCTTTAGCTTTTCTGACTTTATCCCTACATGTACTGGCTATTTGTTTGAATTCCTCTTTGGTGATTTCCCCATTTTTCCATTTTTTATACATGTTCCGTTTAAAACTTAGCTCATTTGTAAGTTCCTTAGTCATCCATACCGGTTTCTTGAGACATCTCCCATTTTTCTTCCTCATTGGAACTGTCTGAAATTGTCCCTTTAGTATCTCCCTTTTGAGGAACTCCCATCCATCTTGAACTCCCTTCTCTTTTAGTATTCTTGACCATGGGATCACCCCCAGTATTTCTCTAAGTTTATTGAAATCAGCTTTCCTAAAGTTTAGAATGCGTGTCTGACTATGCCTAGCTTCACTTTTCCACTGTATAACAAACTCCAGGAGGACATGGTCACTTCCACCTAAGGATCCCACCACTTGCACCCCATCAACTAGGTCTTCCCTGTTGGTTAAGATCAGATCCAAAATAGTTGATCCCCTTGTTGCCTCTTCCACCTTTTGGACAATGAAATTGTCTTCCAGGCAAGTGAGGAATTTTCTAGATCTTGAGGATAGCGCTGAGTTTGACTTCCAGCAAATATCCGGGTAGTTGAAGTCCCCCATCACTACTACATCTCTCCTTCCTGATTGTGTGGTCATCTGTTCTAGAAAGGCATCATCCATTTCCTCTGTCTGACTTGGGGGTCTGTAGTAGACTCCCACAGTAACATCCCTGTTGTTTCCCTCTCCTTTAATTTTTATCCAGATGCTCTCCACCTGGCTTCCAGTATTGATTTCCTGGACCTCTTCACTGGTGTAAATATCCTTGACATATAATGCTATTCCTCCTCCTTTCCTGCTTGGCCTGTTTCTCTTAAAAAGGTTATATCCCTCTATTTCTATATTCCAGTCGTGAGACTCATCCCACCAGGTTTCAGTGATGCCTATTATATCATATTTCCCTTGTTGTGCTAGGAGTGCAAGTTCATCTTGCTTATTTCCCATGCTCTGTGCATTAGTGTAGAGACATCTAAGACCATGTGTCCCCTTTACTTGATGCCTGTGAATGTTTTTTTGGCTCCTATTGTTGGGTCCTTGCACTGTTTGTCTTCTTCCCCCTATGTCAGTTTGACTATTTTTTCTAGCCGTTTTGCCTTCCAGACTGCTGTCTCCCTTCCCCAGGTCACTTAGTTTAAAGCCCTCCTGATCAGATTCTTCAGACTGTTGGCAAAAACGTTTCTTCCAACTGGCGTGAGATGTAGCCCATCCCTTGCTAGAAGTCCCTCCTCATGGAACCGCAGCCCATGATCCAAGAATCCAAATTGTTCTCGGCGACACCATCTGCGGAGCCAGTTGTTGATATCTGCTATTTTCCTCTCTCTTCCTGGACCATGCCCTTCTACTGGTAGAATAGACGAGATGACAATCTGTGCGTCCATTTCCTTCAGCTTCTTCCCCAGAGCCTCGTAATCCCTTCTGATATTGTGAAGGCTGTGTCTTGCTGTGTCATTCGTTCCCACGTGGACCAAAAGGAAGGGGTATTTGTCAGTAGATTTCACCAATCTTGTCAGCCTCTCCGTCACATCACGGATCTTTGCTCCAGGGAGACAACACACCTCACGAGACATCTTGTCGGGTCCACAAATCACTGCTTCTGTACCCCTCAGCAAGGAGTCCCCCACCACAACCACGCGCCTCCTCTGAGGCTTAGCAGCAACTCTTCCCTGCGATGGAACTCCCAGGCTCCCCTGCTGTGTCCCTGAAGTCTGTCCATGCTGCTCTTCCTGATCCTCCTTGACAAGTGAAAGGGCTTCGAAACGATTCTGTAGCTGCAAGCTCCTACTGCTATCTCTGATTTCTCTGCTTCTCTGTGTGACATTCCTCCAGCTGTCTGCCTCCTGTGTACATGAAGTGACCTTCTCACCCCCAGCGACTTTCTCTGTGTGGTCCCCTTCCAAGATCGTTCCTTCCGTTGTGTCGAGGAAAACCTCTTGCTCCCTGACATGCTGAAGTGTCGCTACCCTGGATTCCAGCTGCTGTACTTTCTCCTCCAAGAGGGCTACCAACTTGCACTTGGGGCATGTGAAGTTCGCCACATCTGTAGGCAAGAAGACAAACATCCCACAAGTGTTGCAAGTGACTGCAGCCGCTCCCTCGGTGCCCATACTGAGAAGTATTTTGGAATCACTAAAAGAGGACTGTGGGCTTCCTCCTCGAAGAATATCCCCCGGTAAACACCAATGTCAAAGGCCCCTGATGTCCTGTCCTATTTCACCAAACTCTATCAGTGATTTCAACCTACTGGGAATGTTACTTTATACAGATGCCCTGGTTTCTAACTTGTATTCACTTCCTCTGAGGTGGAGGGGAACCCTTCAAAGCACTTTTTAAAAAGGGGGAGATCCAAAGGAGAACCGCTAAAAAACAAAGTTTATAGCTCCTCTACTTCTTAAGTTGTGCTTCACCCTGTTTGGGGGGGGGAATTCGCGCGCCGTTAGGCGCGCGGCTCTCTGAGCAGTTCTCTACAGCTAGTCTCCTAGCTCCTCCCACTTGTGACTCACAGATGTGACTCACAGAAGCTCCTCCTCCTCTGCAACAGACACACTCCCCCAAGAGATTTTAAAAATCCACACACTTACCACTTAAAATGGCTGCCAAAAAGGTGCTCTTCCTTCTTCTCTCTCTATTTATTTAGATATTTAGCCTTCTCTTACAGTTTGGTTCCACAACAAACTACAAATCTCAGGATTCAGCAGGGGGGAGCCATGTCAGTTAAAGCAGTGTCAAACTGCATTAATTCTGCAGTGCGGCAGCAGCCGCATTGTTATTCAGGCTACTAAAAGTAGCTTTTCAAAAAGGATATTTTCAAGGGTAGTTAAAAACTGGTATGATCTTAGTTTTGTTTGTTAATTTTGTTTCTTGGTTAGGGATATTTCTGACTCTCAAGATGGAAGTCAGTCAGAAACCATAATGCCTACCCCACGCATGAGGTATCATCTTCAGAGGCTTAAACCAAACATCACTAGGGCTACTAAGAAGAAAGATATTTTTTTAGAAAATATTTGCAAAGAAGGCCAAACCGAAAGAGATGCAGAAAATAAAGCAACACTATGTGGAAGCAAACCTGGGGAAATAGCCACATCAATGGTAAGTGTGAATGATTAGCACTAAATCTTCTTTTGGTGGACAGTTTTGCCCAGGAGAGGGCACTCAAATTAGTAAAAAGTCTAAAAACCAGTTTGAAAAGCTGTGAAGAATGGTGGGATCTGTGTATATTTATTTATTTTTAATGTATACTTTGTATATTTAGTTTGGGGGAACTAAGATTGAAAGGTGATATGATAGACATATTTAAATATCTGAAGAGCTGCCACTAGATGTTGGAGCAAGCTTGTTTCTGCTGCTCCAGAGGAGAGGACTCAAACCAATGAATTCATGTTACAAGGAAGGGCATTCTGACTAGTAAGAAAGAACTTCCTGTTAGTAAGATCTATTCAACAGTGAAATAAACTATTTTGGAAGGTGGTGGACTTTCCTTTGTTGGTTTTTAAACAGAGAGTAGAAAGTCACCTTTCAGGGATGTTTTCTCTTTTTTATGCATTCATAGAATCATAGAGTTGGAAGAGACCACAAGGGCCATCCAGTCCAACCCCCTCGACATGCAGGAAATCACAATCAAAGCATCCTCAACAGATGGCTATCCAGCCTCTGTTTAAAGACCTCTAAGAAAGGAGACTCGACTGCACTCCGAGGAAATGTGTTCCACTGTCAAATAGTCCTTACTATCAGAAAGTTCCTCCTAATGTTGAGGTGGAATCTCTTTTCCTATAGCTTGCATCCATTGTTCCGGGTCCTGTTCTCTGGTGCAGCAGAAAACAAGTTTGCTCCCTCCTCAATATGACATCCCTTCAAATATTTAAACAGGGCTATCATCACCTCTTAACCGTCTCTTCTCCAGGCTAAACATCCCTAGCTCGCTAAGTCATTCCTCATAGGGCATGGTTTCCAGACCCTTCACCATCTTAGTTGCCCTCCTTTGGACATGCTCCAGTTTCTCCACATCTTTTTTGAACTGTGATGCCCAGAATTGGACACAGTATTCCAGGTGGGGCCTGACTAAAGCGGAATAGAGTGGCACTATAACTTCCCTTGATCTAGACACTATATTTTATTGATGCAGCCTAAAATTTCATTGGTCATGTTCAGCTTGTGGTCTACTTGGACTCCTATATCCCTTTCACATGTAGTTTCATTCAGCCAGGTGTCCCCCATCCTATATCTGTGCATTTCATTTTTCTGCTCTAAGTGCAGTACCTTACATTTCTCCGGGTTGAATTTCATTTTGTTAGCTTTGGTCCAGCTTTCTAGTCTTTTCAGGTCATTTTGAATGAAGATCCTGTCCAAATTAGCTGCTACTCCTAATTTGGTGTCATCTGCAAATAAGTAAGCCCCCATTTCTGTCATCCAAGTAACTGATAAATATGTTGAATAGCACTGGGCCCAGGACAGAACCTTGTCACTGGTCGCTTCTTTCCAAGATGAAAAGAAGCCATTGTTGAGCACCCTTTGGGTTTGGCTGGTCCATGTAACAACAACAACAACAACAACGGTAATTTATTTATATGCTACCCAGTCACTAGGAATCTGGGCGGCTTACAACATAGGGAAATACAAAGCAATAACAATACAATGAAATAAAAAGCAAATATAGCAGTATATTAAACTATAACAATAAAATAAAATAACAATAATAACAGTAAATAACAGAAACAAAAATATATAGCAAATCAACAGCAGCAAAAATACATACAATTAACAAAGCAAAACAAGTGAAAAGAAAAACTACAATAAACGTTCCTAACAGATTAAAATAAAATATTTAAAACAAACTCTAAGTGGGTGCCAAATTCCTTCAGCGTTCTCCAGCTGGTCCTCATTGGAATTTGGGCAGGAGGCGGGAGGAGAGTGCAGGGTCCCTCTTCCCTCTCAGGATGGAGGAGAGATGTTCCAGAGCCAATTCCCTCTTCCCTGTCAGCCCACATTCCTCTTTCCAAGGAATGCCTAAAACTCCAGTGGGTATTGTAAACTCAAGGCTTCATTTGACATGTTGCTTTAAGGACATGTAGCAATTTGCAGAACTATTTTTGTTCTCTCCTGGTCTCCCTTGTTAATTTTCATAAAATGGTACAGTTACTGGGCTAAATCCTATTGTCAATTCCAATGAGGTCTTTAAGCAGAGGCTGGATGGCCATCTCTCGGGGATGATTTGATTTGGAATTCCTGCATGGCAGGGGGTTGGACTGGATGGCCCTTGTGGTCTCTTCCAACTCTATGATTCTATGGCTCTAGAGCAGACCGACTGAATCACTAGGACTAACATGAATGTTGACATCATAAGCCTATTGATTCAGTGGGTTTATTCTAGTCAGAACTGACAATTCGATTTTTAGCTTACTATGAAGTAGAGAGTCAGTGTGGCATAATGCTTTGAGTGTTGGACTATGACTAGAGACCAGGGTTTGAATCCCCGCTCAGTCATGGAAACCCATTGCGTGACCTTGTGCAAATCACATTCTTTCAGTCTCAGAGGAAGGCTAAGGCAAAGGCAAACTCCCTCTGAATAAACTTGCCAAGAAAACCCCATGATAGGTTTGCCATAAGTTGGAAATGACTTGAAGACATATAACAATAACAATTTTTTATCTTGGACTTTGATATTCAAAACATTTCTGATCTAATTAAGTATAGCCTGTAGTTATATATTAACAACATTTCTGATGGGACAGCAAGTTATAAACTTAAAAAATTAATACATAAAATTAACATGATCTGACTTTTTCTGCACTAGTTACAAACAGCCAGCATGAATGCCTGGAGTGAAAAGGCAAGTTAAACATTAGTAGTAAATCTATTTTAGAAAGTGAGGAAATTCAATGTAGTATCTTATGCGTTCCATCCGAAAGTTAAACAAATTCATTATATAGTTTTATTTAAAGGTGGGCTGGAGTAGGAAAGGGAGGGAAAATCTTAAGTTGGTTAAAAAGGACATTGAAGAGATAAACATATTTTAACTTGGCATATATATGTTTTTGTTTCCAGTGTGTTTCTGGAAATTTGGTGGAAGCTGTATCAACCTGTGAATCCTTGAAGCAAAAGGATAGTGCAGATAGCACTGAGACAGTGTCTCCAAAAACAAGCAGGCACTCTGAAAAATGTGACTCTTTAGAGAAGACCTCAGGGAGTGAAAGTCAAATGTTGAAGCCTCTTTCTGTCCATGGAAGACCATCTCAAACATTAAAAGGGTAAAGTTTGAGAATTATCTTTTTTTAAAAAAGAAGTAGAAGGCTAGAATATAAATGACTTTATGGCTAAATAAATCTATAGCTTTTTAAAAAAAATCTGTAATAATATCTTATGCAGGTGTTTCAAAGAAGATATATAAGCAAAGTCTTGCAGTCTCTGAAAGTTTGTCCTCATCTTTTATTTGTTAGTGGCATACATATAAAATGAACCTTTCCCTGCCCTTTCCCATCAATTCTGTTTAATCAAATACCTTCCTTTATACTTAGAAAACAACCAAGAAGGATACTTAAAAAGAGAAAAAACAACTCTGCATCAAGGGCACCATCTGAATCTGAGAACAGCCATACTGAGAAGGGGAAGCCTCACCACAAGATGAAACCAAAAGTTAGCAAAGGCAGAAGCTTAAAATCAGCCCTTCACAAAAAAAGCAGAAAAGAATCTGGGAGTACAAAAGTTAGCTTGGTGACCCTTAGAGCTTCTTCTCAAGAAGAAGAAGGAGATGATGATGACAACGACTTGGAGCTGGACTATGAAGTTGAATGTTTTTCACCAGAGGAAGTAAACAAAGCACCAGTGTTTGTTCCTAAAGGGCTTCGGTCTCCAGATCCAGTACCTGTTCACATTGAGGAAACTATGGAAGAGGTATGACAGAAATAATGTATAACAAACAGGTATAACAGGTAAATGGCTGCTCGCAAAGTGCGTTATTTGCTATTTCAGTGCACATGTTTGGCCATTTCAAATTCTACTTAATAGCAGTCACCAAGCACCTCAACTTGCGCTGTAAAACAACAAAAATGATTAATGAAAAAAAGACTAAATCTATTGATATTAGATGTTGTTAGGCTCACTCTCAACACCCTTAGCTAGCTTCATCAGTGGTCAGGAATTATGCAATTTAGAAATCTAACAACACCTGGAGACCCAGATTTGGAAACCACTTTCATGGTCCAATTTTCTGACAGCCTGTACCCTGATGTCATTAGGCAGTATGATCTTAAATCTCCCATTGAATCTATTTTTGTTAGCTTCAGTGTGAATATTTTACACTGGAACTGCAATTATTGGCATATTCACTACCAGTAAGTCAATGTTTGCTTTTGCATAAAGATTTTTAGGATATATTTGTCTTTTGAGAACTATGAAATGTTTGGCACTTCTCAATTTCAGATATATTAGGTGTGTAAAAAACAGTTGTAATGTACACAGAGAATCTTTTGGAGTGGTGTTTGGGATATCAGGGTGATGTTTTTTGGGAGACAAAAACTCTTGGACTGCTATGTTTCTTCCTCCCTGCCACTAACAGCTTGAGATATATGAAGATGTTGCACCTGAGCCATATCTCACCAATGAACTGAATGTAGCTGCTCAGCCTGAGATACAGGGAACTAAACGTTCATGTCCATCACAAGTTGTAAGTATATGTATCCTTCACATATTATTATTTCCTTGTTCATGTTGTATATCTTATTAAAAAAATCTTTTCTCATATTAAGTGTGCCTAGAGAAGTGAGAATGAGGTGTGGACCTTTATAAAGTCTTAAGTCAGAATGTTGTACTTAGCATAATTTTTTTAATATCTGTACTTTGGTAGAGCAACAGCCAACCTGAAATAGCAGTAGAGATCAGGAAGATTTGGATAATGGACAGGTACAGTCCAGGGTAGAACTAGCAAGAGACAGAAAAGATGTCTAGGCATACTTTGTTACATAGCCATAATATGTTAGGCTGAAGTCTGCTTGTTTTTATGAATTGTTTATTACTTGTTTTTTTAATGACAACCTATAATTGTCACTAGCAGTGTGAACTGAAAAACATAATTTACAGAATCTAATTGAACTGAAAAAAAATCCATAACTGTAGTAATGACTTGTATTTTTTTCCCTAAGGTTGTTATACAAGAAGAACAAAGAAAGGAAACAGGTAAATGTGCAGATAACATTCACTTGTGAAGTCTGTCACTTTGTTAAATTTGTGAAGTTTGATACTATTGGCCTTTAAAAATGTTTTAGTTTTCATTAAAATAAGCAACTATCACCAGGTTTGAAATCTTACTAGCCTGAGTTCTAATGCCAATGAAGATGATACCCAGGATTCTTTATGATGCTTTTCTTGATAGAATTGCTTCTCTCAGTGGAGCTGGGAGTGGGGCTGATTCCCCTCTCTCTTTCTGCGGCTCCCTTTGGTCCCTAAAACTTGATTCAGCTGACTGAATATGAATAACAGTAGCAGTAACAAGTACATTTCTATACCGCTTATAAGTGCATTTAAGCACTCCCTAAGCGGTTTACAAAGTGTAAGCTAGTTGCCCCCAACAATCGGGGTACTCATTTTAGTCACCTCAGAAGGATGCAAGCCTGAGCCCCTGAGCTAGTATTGACCTCACAACCTTATGGTTTGTGAGTGGCTGCAGTACAGGCATTTAACCACTGTGCCACCAGGGCTCTTCTGAATAAGGTACTTTCAGTGCAATTTAAGGAACTTAAGGATATGTTCCTTGATATTCTGGAGGAGCATGGAAAAGAGCACCTGATAAATTGACGGTCTCTGTATTTTGAGCAGCTGCATGCCCTCTGGGTAAGAGCAGGTCGGCAGAGCTGGTGCAACAGACAACTACCATGTCAGTGCTGGGTCTGTGCCATGCTGGCCAGTGCCCATTGGGACAGTGCCCCTGTCTTCCGCACTCCAGGCTGCCCTATGCTGCCACATGCTGTGCTTGATGGCTTTCTCAGTGTCCTCCATTGCAGGGGTGCACAGGTGCCAACGACAGGGAGATCAAAACGGGGAGGGGGAGCTATCCAGCTTTCTGTCCTTTGGCTCCCAGGAGTCGGCCCCTGGCATCGGGGGGCAGGAAAAGGAGGAGTGCAGCCACATGGAAGGTAGGTCTCCTTCCTTAGGGGTATGGCTGTATGGTGCTGCAGCCATGTTTTCTCCGGTATGTCTTCTCTCCTCTTAGCACTGAGGTGACCTGACTGGTGACCTGATTTCCCCCCTCCTTCTCAGCAGGTGATGAAGGTAGTGCTGGTCCCAGCCATGGCATGAAGAGCAGTGCCAGGGGAGGGGCTGTTCCGCTGTCCCTGCTTGCCCACCTGATCACCTCACAGGGGGAGGACAGGTTGGTAGACTTACAGGACAGAAGAAATGCTTCTGTGCAGTTGACAGAAGGGCTATATGTGAGGAACAGTGGCCCTTTCTGGTGCATGTTGACTGGTGGCAGTGGCTGCCCATGTCGTCATTGCCCCCAATTTCCAGTGGATGGGTCCACAGCAGTCTACTAACCCCAACTCCCCTTGATCATTCTTTGTAGCTCGCCAACTGGAGCAGAGGGTTGCTTCCAAAAAGGGCCAGTTGAGGGACATTAAAGGAAGCCTCCAGGACGTCCTGGAGCAATGTTAAGCTGTCCAGCCATGAATCCCACCTGTACATACACCCTTCTCCCCCTGTACATACTTTCTTCTGCCCTTGTACATGTCCCCTCCCCCCCATGGTCCCTGTTTGGCTCCCATGCTTTTGTATAGTTTTAACAAATGCTTTTTATTGTTCTACGAATGACGCGTTTGTTGTTATTCTGCATCACAGGTGTGTGATGGGTCAAAGTGGGGTGTCAGTGGCAAGGAGGGCAATGGGAGATAGGACTCTGGAAACGTTCAAAAGCAGGCAGAGTAATTGAGGATGATCTGGTCCATGCTGGGAGGAAGGGGCAGTTGTTGTTGGTGATCTAGCTTGGTTCTGCCCTGTGTCACTGTGGGTGGGCTCTGGGATGCTTGCCTCCTACGGGTGGCCTCCCTTCTTGGGAGAATTGCTGTTTCAACACATGGGGGCGGGAGCCCAGACACCAGGTGGCTGAGGAGGCTGATCAGTTCCTCCATTCAGGGTTCCTTGATGTCCACCTCCATGTCTGTCCCTCCTCCTGGAGCACTGGTGCAATTCGTGGCCTGTCCCATGACCCACAATCCCCTCGCCATCACCCTGGGCCAAGCCAGTCTATGCCATGAGGGGGCCTCCAGGGCTGCAGCGAGGTGTTCCTCCTGCTGGAGACCTCGCTCATCCACTGATCTCTGGCACTCTGCCTCCCTCCCCTGAACTCCTGTTTGCAATCTGCCTCTCTCCATCTTTCCTCTGCCTCCTTCTCCCTGTACTCATGGGCATGTTCTCTCTTGCTCCTGGTGTTCCAGGAGGTCCCTTATGTCCCAAGTTCTGCTTCACTGCATTTGTGGCCACCTCCATTGTTGGCCATCACTCCCTCATCCTTCACATCTCAGTCAGGTGGACCACTGGGGGCAGGGAGGCAGCGTGGTTCAGTACGCTAGGATCTGTGTTTAATAGCATAGGACATTGGTGAATTACTGGATGCATCCTCTGGACTCAGTGGGTGTGTGCTTGCAAGGTTGTTTTTTGTTAGGGTGACATGGCTCTTTCAGCCAGTGCTCATACAAGAGATTCCCACAGCACTGCCATGAACACCTCCAAACATTGCCTCTATAGCCCCCTTAGCCTGCCTAGTTGGGATGGCGGCATCTGGTTAGTAGCATGATATATGCCTCAGCACATTCTATGTCATTCCCTACTGCTTGCATAGTGTGATCACTGTATGGTAGTCATAGTATCAATGTGCACATGTCACACGATGCACTAATTTTCATTTTTGCGAAAGGGTGTACTCCGTGCAGCTGAAAAGCAACTCGTAGCTGACATCACCTGCTGCCTGTTTTCCCTGGCTCTCATTGCTGGCTGCTGCATTGGCCCATGCAAGGGGTCATCAGTCATGGGAGCCACTGGCCATGGGGCAAATGGAAGTCTCCTCCCCACACTGGGATGTTGTGCCAGAGAATGGTTTCCTGGGTGTTTGGCTGTTATACATCTCATTGGAGTTCTGCAGGTCCCCCTGATCACCTGTATAATGGGGGAACAGGGTCATGACTGTACTATGCCCAACCGGATGGTCCGGTTGGCAGCTGTACCTAGGGAGCTGCTGCATCCCAGTACATGTTTGGTCCCCCATTACCTCAGCGAGCACCTCAGTGCATGTTTGATAATAATAATAATATTAAATAATAATAATTATTATTTCTTCCTTTCGGATCGAGGTGGATTCCAAGCAAAAAAACAAACAAACAAAAAACAACATCAATTACAAGTACAGAAATATAAAATCACAATCCCCATTCCCAACAAACAACAAGTTGTTCAATCTAAAAACACTTCAAGTTAAAATACGAATCTGATTTAAAAAATTTAAAACAGGTGGATAGTTGTAGTGACTATAAACAGACAGAGGGACAGTCTAATTTGTTGTTGGACTTAATCGGGGAAGGCCTGCCAGAAGAGATCCATCTTAACTGCCTTTTAAAAGGCTTCAAGAGTATCAGTCTGACGGATCTCATCTGGCAGGCCACACACAGTTTATGAGCGCCTGATGAAAAGGCCCTCTGGGAGGTCACAGCCAGCCTGGTCTTTGGCTGTAGAAGATTCCCTCCATAGGACCTAAGAGTGCAGGGTGGATTATATTGGAAGAGTTGCTTCTGTAAGTACGCTGGACCCATGCCATGTAAGGCTTTATAGTTAATAACCAACACCTTGTATTGCGCCTGGAAGCTGATTGGCAGCCAGTGAAGATTTTTAGGAATAGGTGTTATATGGTCTCATCTGGATTTCCCAGTGACCAACCTGGCTGCCATATTTTGAACTAATTGAAGCATCTGAATTTAACACAAGGGTAGCCCCAAGTAGAGTGCATTGCAGAAATCAAGACGCGAGGTTACCAGGGCATGTATCACCATTTCTAGGTCATCCAGCTCCAGGTGGGGCCGCAGCTGGCGTATTAGCCAAAGTTGATAACAGGCACTCCTGGCTGTTGCATCAATCTGAGAGGACAGCTGAAGCAATGAGTCCAGGAGCACCCCCAAACTGCGAACACAGTCCTTTTGGGGAAGTGTGACCCCATCCAGGACCAGTTGATATATCTCCAAACCCAGATTCGGGTTCCCTATGACAAATGCCTCTGTCTTACTTGGATTCAATTTGAGTTTGTTTTCCCTCATCCAGTTCATTACCAACTTAATACAGTCATTCAGAGGAGAGATGCTTTCATTAGTCATTGAAACAGTCCGAGACATAGAGAAATAGATTTGGGTGTCATCAGCGTACTGATAACACCCCACTCCATGTCTCTGGATGATCTCACCCAGCGGCTTCATGTAAATGCTAAACAGCATTGGGGACAGAATAGCGCCCTAAGGGGATGCCCAAACTGATAGCGACGCTATCTGGAACCTGCCTGAGAGGTAGGATCAGAACCACTGCAAAGCAGTGCCCCCACTTCCTAACTCAGGTGTTCCAGAAGGATACCATGGTCGATGGTATCGAAGGCTGCGGAGACGTCCAAGAGCACCAACAGGGTCACACACTTCCCCTGTCGATGCCTAGACAGAGATCATCGGCTAAGGCGACCATGGCAGTCTCAACTCCATATCCTGTTACCTAGGGTGATGTCAAAGGAGCCCTGTTGGGCTCTGGGTGCCTGGCCGATGGGGACCCAGCGTGTCGGCACTGCAGGCTAGTTGAGTGGGACATACAGTGGCATCTCCACAAAGGATGGTGTTGAGGTCCTTGCAAAAGGGCATAGTGGCTGTGCCTCGGCCAATGTGAACTTTGTGATCATGCACCTGTCCATAGTGCTTTCTGAGAGACTTGCTTTTCATCCTGCATGCCTCAGCTGTATATTTGTGCCCCTTGGGCTTCATCTCTTCTGAGACTGTCTCAAACAGCTCAGTGTTCCAATAGAGTTCCTCCAGCATGGTGTTCTGTTTTTGCATGGCTATGAGATCAGGTGTCTCTGAAGGACATCCCTGTACCTCTGGCACCAGTGTTATCGACAGGCGAGCAGTGGACAAAGGAACTCCTCTGGCGAGCAATGGTGCAAGCAACTACGTAGGAGGCAGAAAGTGAATGTGAACAATGAAAGTTCTGGTGTGGGAACATCTAGCAGGGAAGTTGTCAGCATCATGCTGGGCACAATGCATATACTTCGGACTGCTTCCATAAGCCGTCTGGGCCTTCCTGCATTTACCCACTCTTGTTATGCAGTTTATACACTGTTGCTGCAGAGCAAAGCAGGGGTCAGTAAGGCTCAAAATGGGTTGAAACGGTTTCTTTTTGTCCATACGGACAGCCCTCATATTTCTATTCGTTCAGCAGGTTTAATCTGGTTGGCACTAGCAGTTGGATTTAGATATTGGAAAGCATTTTGAGACTTGTAGAAGGAAATATGCTGAATTCTTTCTTTTGTTCGTTTGTTTTTTAAAAGCCTGCTTCTAAAGCTAGAATGTTTTAGAAACAATGGGCCAATACAGACAGCCCTTGAAGGGGCGGGTTTATGCCGCCTGTTTTTGTGCGAGATTGGGACCAGGGCAGCCTCACCGGCAACCCTGCGGCCTCAATCAGCTGTTTTTCCTGGCCATGGAGAAGCAGCAAAATGCTGCTTCTCTGTGGCCTGGAAAAGGGATGTCCATGGGGCTTCACTCCTCCGGACACCCCAGAAGCCATGAAGAGAAAGGGGTGGCCCCTTTCTCCTCAGGATTGTTCCTGTTGCCGTGTGGTTAGCTTGGGAATGATCTGCTCCCAAAAAGGAGCTCTGTTTTGGAGCTCCTTTCTGCACTGCTGGAAAGGCGTAATAAGCGCCCTCAGAAGCGCACAGCCCCGTTTGGACACGGTGCATGCATGATATCACCAAGGCGTGTGCCGTGTGGGTGAGGCCATGCAATCATAGCAGCCCCCACACATACTAGGGTTAGGGAGCCTGTGGCTGGTGCGCGCTCCTTAACCCTAGTATTGCTGCAGCCACACCCCTTTGTGCCCATCTGTATCGGGCCAATGTTTTTCTCCTCCAAAATTAGCCTGAGATTTTTTTTAAGTGTTACTGAAATATACTTTGTTTGTTTAGTTTTGTAAATGAATGTATATGTCTTTCAGGCATTAATGATGGAAGTACTGAGGCAGCCATGACTTTACTTGCTATGAGAGATCCAGAGTTCCAGCTAAACATTGCCACCCAAGGTATGGTACATATTATCATGCATGGCTTCACAATTTTCCTTTTCCCTCTCTATTTCGGCATCAAAATTAGTTTTGAATAAATCCATTCTACTAATGCTTTGCAAATCTAGCATGTTATTTTTCCCCTTTGTTCTCCAGTTTGCTGTTACATGGAGGGAAATATGTAAACTTCATGCATCAAAGCCAAATGAGAACAGAAAAGAGATTTTTTTTATTATGTACCTTTTGTATTATTTTTAAGTAGAACCCGGTTAAAAACATAAAACAGGCAATAGGAATAAAACTGAATCTGAAAGGCTTAATGAGAAAGGAAAAGCTTTATGGTCTAATCTGCATTGCAGATGCAGATGGTCTGGGCCTCAGAGAGAGAGAAGAACTGCTGGACCTCATCCTCTTCCCCACCACTTTCCCTTCTCCTTTTGTGTCGCGTCTTTTTATATTGTAAGCTTGAGGGCAGGGAACCATCTAATTACAGATTGTATGTTTAGCACTGTGTAAATTTACAGCGCTATACAAATAAAGGTTAATAATAATAATAATAATAATAATAATTATCTTGGGATTTGTAGTTTTGTGAGGTATTTAGCCTGCTTTGTGAGAGAGCCTTGGTGCCAACATACTACAAATCCTAGGATTCCATTAACATGGAGTCATGACAGTGAAAGTGGTATCAAACTGCATTATTTTTGCAATGCAAATGTAGCCTTTGCCTGCCACCAAATTTTATTTATTCATTAATTTCAGTTTTGTGCCACCTTTCTCCCAGAAAGGGACCCAAGGTGGCTCACAAGATTAAAACATTTTAAAATTTTACAAAAAGAATTTAAATCATCCATTTAAAACAGTAAAATCAATATTAAAACATACAAGAAGTTAAAAACATAACTACTGGTAAAACACATATCCCATATAAAAAACACTCTGGGGCTTTCTAGATTGGCAAAAAGAAGTGTGTTCATGTCTGCATGAAAGTCTAGCCTTTAGATGAGAAAAAGGGAAAGTGTGCCATGAAAACGCTTTTTTTGCGTTTTAGGGGAGAAGAAGCGCCTTTAAAAAGGTGCTGGTTTTCCCAGCTTCTTTTTTAAAAACTGCGGAACAGCACAGCTCCATCTAAAGGCTGTGGTGCAGCTGCTAAGCATTAAGGAAAAGGCAACTTCATGTCACACTTTCCTGCCAATCTAGAAAGCCCCCCTGTCACTGAAGGACAAAGTACCGTAGGTGGCCGGCAAAAGAGGGATTAATTAGAAGCCTCACCATCACAACAGCAACAGCAACATTTATTTATGTGCTGCTTTTTATCTAGTCTGGGATTAGAGGTATTTTACAAAGGTTAAAATAGATGCAAAAGTAAAATTCATATCATGCCTATATTAATTAAAATAATAATATATCATGCATATATTAATTAAAATATCACTAGAACAAAAAGCAGTTAAGACCAAGAAATCGGGAAACTGTATTTGCACATTCTGAAATGCCATTTTTCTCCTGAACAAATAGCCATCAAAGGCCTGCTGAAACATAAAGGTCTTCACCTGCCTATGAAAAGATAGCAGGGAGGGTGCCCATCTAACTGCCCAAACAAGGGAGTTCCAGATCCCAAGAGCAGCTACTGAGAAGGCCCCTCTGATGTTCTACCAGATGTACCTGTAAGGGTGGTGTGACAGAGACGTGCCCCTCCAGAAGATCTCAATGCACAGGCAGGCTCATATGGGAGAATACAATATCTCAGATAATCTAGAAACCAAAACCATATAAATCTTTTGTGGTCATGACCAGCACTTTTAATTGTGCCCAGAAATGGATCATCACCTAGTGGAGCTATTGTAACAAGTGAGCTGTGTGCTCCCTGTAGCCAGACACAGTTAAAAATCTGTCTGCAGATCTTTGGACCAGCTGAAGTTTCCAAATACTCTTTGAAGGTAGCTCCACGTACAGTGTGTTAGCAATGGGGGTGTAACTATGGAATGTGTCCCTACAAGGCCAGTTCTGACATTTCTGAGATAGATGAACTGGCACACAAGCATAAGCATTCCTGGTCCATGCTGACACTTGAGCTTCCAGTTTCAGGGTTGAATTCAAGAGTACACACAAACTATGAACCTGCACCTTTAGAGGAAATGTACTGTAATCCCATCCAGCATTAGCTGAATCCTTATTTCCTGATCTGCCTTTCAACTGATCAGAAGCAGCTCTCTCTCATCTAGATTAAGTTTCAGTTTGTTCAACCTCATCTATTCCATTGCTGTTGACAGGCACTGGTTTAGAACTGAGATAGCTTGCTTTGATTGAGGTGGAATGGAGTATTATCTGCTCATCTATCATTTGCATACAGATGGCACTGAAATGGACAGTAAATTTTCTTTAAAAGGAGGAAAAAGTAAGGGGGAGGAAAAAAAAAGGCTGAAACAGGTTACTAATGCACAAAAACTTGTTCAATTCTGAAACCTTTAATTGAGGAAGACCAAGACAGGCCTTAATTTTGAGTTGTTTCTTTAGAGTTTTAGTTTGTTGGCTAATGAGTCAGCTGATTGCAACAGTCACTCATGAATAGATGATGTACTTTGAAATGGCCATGCTGGCAATGATAATTCCTTGGCATTTAGAACAATTTGAGTTACAAATGCTTGCTGGTTGTTATCTAAGCCATAACGACATATTTTATGTTGGTTAAAGAAGGTTCAGAATAAATGCTGGTAGTTCTGGGCTTTTTTTAAATAATAAGTATAATTTATTGCCCCCAGATGTCCTCACTTTGTCCACCTGTGCTCTATAAGATATACAAATTTTCTTAAGCTGTACAATGTACTTGCAGAATTTTGGATTTTGCAAGCATTGATAGTTTGGGTGCAAAATGCCATAATGTAATTTATTTATTCATTGAAATTATGATCCACCTTTCTCCTAGGATAGGAAATACAAGGCTGGTTGCAGCATAATTATTTAAAAACAAACAAAAAATATAATAAATAAAAATACAAATTAAACCAACTAAAATGATTTCAAACATCTGATTAATAATAAACAAACACTAAAATTTTATAGAGCTTAACACATCCCTCTTAAATTGTCAGATCTATTAGGTTGTCAGTTACAGAAGACTTGCCTGCCAGCAGAATTGCATCATATGAGAGCAGCCATCCAAATTATATTTGAGTTAACACTATATCTTTTAGCCCATTGGCTCAGTTGAAGGTGTGCAATTTGATTGTTTCCATTTGAATGGTTACATATATATTAAGATGTAACTTTTTTCTACTTTTTTATTTTGGTGAAAAAAGAAAAAACTCAGGATTTTCCCCATAACAAGGAGCTGAATGTTGCAGATAGCTTAGCAGATGAGCATAATGAAGAACACAGTATCGTCTGCTGTAATGTGCCATGTTATCTCCTATCAAAAAATGAACTGGTTTCTTCAGAAACTGTGAACAGTGCTATTACAGAGGATCCAAGTACTGAACCACTGGATTTGGAAAATAATTTACAGGAAGAAAAGAGTGAATTATTTCCTGGATCTTCAAAATATGAACCAGTGTCTCTACTCAGTAGAAAGTGTTCCACTATATCAGGTTTGGAAGAATGTTCACAAGAAACAACCAGAACCAGCAGGTTTGTGTTGCTATATTAAGCATACCTCTTACCTTTTATTTAGGAATCCCACTGATTCTTTTAGGAAAATACGTATTATTGCCTTGATATCCTAATACTCATGGTTGTATAACTATGTTTCTCCCTCTCATCTTCATCCAAGTTTCTTCTCCCGATTTAAAACAGATACCCTGATTATTTTTCTTCATGTTAGAGCCATACCTTGAAACCATAAAGCCTTGCAGGGCTACCACATCATGCAAAGTGGAAGGGCTAGTATTCTTTGGATAAGCAAATGGGATTACCGTAATTAAACATGTAGCATTCCAAGTGGCCAGGAACTGTTAATCGCATACATAAAACATAATCAGAACTAGAAAAAGCTTTTTGACTACAGGTCCCAATTTCTCCAAACCAATCTCCCAAAATTTACTTTTTCAATTACAGTGGGCCCTTGGTATCTGCTCCAGTTTGGTTCTAGGACCTCCCCCTCCCTCAATGGATATAGCAGAATCCATGGACACTCAAGTCCCATTGAATATAATGGCATAGTAAAATGTAATTATATAAAATGGCAAAATCGATGTTTGCTTTTTGGAAATTATATATTTAAAAATATTTTCAAACCATGGATGCTTGAATCTGTGGACAAAAATACATGGATATGCAGGGCTGACTGTAGTTGAGGGAATTCATATATCATTTTCAGCTGTCTGCATTTGTTCCTAAATTGCTGTTATGTTTTATTTTGTTTAACAAACGTTAAAATCAACAGTTAAGAGCATTAAGGTTACTTAGTGGTATGTTCTGTTTGTCTGTAGTGTTTTATCTACTTTCAAAGAAAATAAAGCTTCTAGACCAACACGATTCAGATTTCGAAAACATAAACCAAATCTTAACAGAGGCCTGGGGTTAAACCAGAATACGTCTCAAAAATCTCTTGGCCTGATTTCAGAAGTGGAACAATTTAATCAAATCCAGAATGGTAAGTTTATAGTTTGTTACATTAAAAGTCAGGGAAGGCTTTATAGGTGCCTAGCCAGGACTTTGAATTGCCTTGAAAACAGATAGCTAACTAGTGAAAGTGCTGTAAGAAGGTGTTCACTTATTCTCTATAATCAGTCACAGTTTATAATATGATCACAGCATTCTGGACCAGATGAAGTTTCTGACTAGTTTTCAAAGGCAGTCCTCACAGGGTAAGGTCACCCAGTAGGTTTCCATGGCTGAGCAGGAATTCCGATCCTAGTCTCCAGGGTCCTAGTCCAACTATTACACCATGCTGATTCTCTATACAGGCATAATAAGTTCACTGATATCTGGTACTCCATTATTTATTCCTTCAGTGAGAAATAATAGATATTTGGCTAGCCTTCTAGGACAGAGCCATACTCTGTTTTGCTGGTAACACATTAATTAGGAGCTCTTAGTACAGCACATCACTACATAGAACAAGATCAGTTGGGGATAAAGCTAAATATGATGTCTTTTCAAAGTTGTAATTTCATCCGAAATAGTATATACTGTGTGGTGTTCTAATATCTAAAATAACAGAGGTGTCAACAAATACTACAGAAGAGCAGAAAGTTGAACTGGAAGAGAATCTCAAATTGGAAGAGCTTGCTCAGAGCAGTTCTGCAGAGAACCATGATTTACAGCATGAAAGTTCTGACCCTGCTATGCAGAAAAGGTATAAACATTACTTCTGTTTTATATGTTAATATATTTAATCTCTCTCTTTGGTGTTGTGAGCTAATGTAGAAATATGTAGAAAAGTGCTTTGTAAAATGGGGGCATATCCAGGATGGAGTTCACCAAAAATACTGGAAATCTACTGTTATAGATGTTTTTCAGAATAGTATCCATGTATTTTATTATATACTGTTCATTTTCCTCAAGCAACGTTTGATATATAGCAATGCAAATCTTGCTTAAATGTAACTTGCTATCACTTTTGAGGCATTGTGTTCCTTACTAGCCAAACTTATTTATTACTAAATTATATAGCTGTTGCATAATTCAAATTCTTCAGAGCAGTTAAAGATATTTGACAAAGAATGGCTATAAACCTGGTACTATTTGGTTGTTTCAGACTATGCAATATAAAAACATTTTAATGTTTAACTAGTAAACATTTTATAAGTCAAACTGTTTATTTTTCCAAAGTAAAGACATGGTAAAAGAGACTTGGGAAGTCACATCAGAGTTAACTGCTTCCAAGGTTTCTCCAGAAGCTGAAACTTCCCCTACTAAACTACCGTGTGACCTCAACGCAAACATTAATGTTCAAGTTTCTAGTCCTGTTGAACATCAGTTGTCTCCAGGTGAAGTAGCACAGGTAAGAATGTGTTGCTTTATATAACTGAAATAGTTACTTCCTGGAGCTGTTTAATAGAAGACTATAAAAGAGGAAAGCAAAAATATTGATATACAGTGGTCCCCCGGGTTACGAAGGTAATCCGTTCCGGGATTACCTTCGTAACCCGGAAGCTTTCGTTTCCCGGGGGACCACTATTTTGAATGGACCGTGCGGCCATTTAAAGGGGCCGCGTGGTTTTTTTAATTTCGTATCCCGGGGGATCTTTCGGATCCCGGGGGATACAATGCCGGTCCCGCTGCCTTCGGATCCCGGGGTTTTCATAACCCGGGGGATTCGTAAGGCGGGGGACCACTGTATTGCTTATAGGTACAGTTGGCTGTCTATATCTATGCATTTTTTATCCACAGATTCAAACATCCACAGCTTAAAAATATTTTTTTTAAAATCCAAATGGCAAACCTTAATTTTGCCATTTTTTAAATAAGAGACACCATTTTACTATGCCATTTTATTTAATGGGACTTGAGCATCCATGGATTTTGATATCCACTGGGGCAGGGGGTGGAACCAAACCCTAGTGGATACCAAGGGCCCACTATATTTGTTGGTATACACACTTCTCTCTTTACCTTTTCCCCTTCTTCCTCTAAAAATTGTCTGCATTTTTAGTATACGTTTAGTTTGCATTGCTTTGCATTTGGAGATTTGATCACACTTTTCCTAACTGTGATTTTAATGGTCATTGTCTGAAAAAAGACATGTTAGACTATTCTTTCAATAAATGTTCTGGCTAACTTTCTGTTTTGTTATTAATGAACCAGAGCACTGTCATCTGTGAAACAGTTACAGAAGTTTTAGTTTGCAGTCAAGACTGGAATGATTAGAATAACTGGAGGAATTTTCTTTGAATTACTGTGCAGCCTTTTATATGAGTCATTTTTGGCAAAGGTTATCTATCTGGTAGGCCAACATTATTTGTTTTTTAGGCAATTAAAAGGGAAAATTAGCGCAAAAGATTTCCTCCTTGGTTAATGTAATGTATTATACTTGACTATAAATCACCCTCATGTCAAGAGTAGTTTTTGGGGCCAAAATTATAGATTTTGATATGACCTGTGGATATGTCGAGGATAAAACCTAGGGGCATGTAACAAAAGATCTCAAGGATGAAGCAAAGGAAAACAATGCCAAAGAACTTAAACAAAAAAACAAAACAAGCAGCTTCATTTATATACCTCTTCATACCGCCTAAGGTGTGTCTAAGCAGTTTACAACTGTAAGCTGCTTACCCCCAACAATCTGGGCACTCATTTTAGCGACCTCGGAAGGATGCAAGCCTGAGTCGAGCTTGAGCCCTTTTGCTGGTCTTGAACTCGCCACCTTATGGTTTTGAGTGAGTGGCTGCAGTACAGGCATTTAACTACTGTGCCACCAGGGCTCCTAGTGCAGGCATAACTGTTTGGGCTCACCCTAAAAGTTGGGTGGATGAGAGAATAGAGTGGGGTCAGTGCTTCCAGGACAGATTACATTCTTGCCTTTCACCAGGGGATTGTTTCAATATATATATATATATATAAGAGTTGAAGTAAGTACTTACATTGACCCATGGATAAGTCAGCTCAGGTTTTTTTGGTCAATTGTTTAAGTAAATTTCTAAATGTATATATACATGAGTATATACAGTAAATATTTTAATTCAGTAGTTATTAGTCATTTATTTCCTTTTGCATTTTTGTTTGCAATATCATGAGGTAGGAAAAGCTATTTTTATTAAAAGATTTATTAAAAGAAATTTCTATAGTTTTACAGTCTCATGTTTTCTAAGCAATATGTTTAGTATGTTTGATTCTTGCAATATTTTTATTACTAGGTTGGAACCAGCAAGTATTCCAGTATTTCAGCAACTACCAATATGACTTCAGGTATATTTTATACTGTTTTACTATTGAATATTTTTTTTCTTTTTGGGAATGAGCTTTACAGAAATAACATTTTCATCTGAAGGTAACTATTAAAAAAGACATAAACACAGATGTAGATCATTTTAAAATACCTTTGATGTCATTAAAATGCCCCATAGTGGAGTGTATAATGAGATTATTGGTCAGTATTTAATTTTTTAACACAATATTAAGGAGGATTAAAGAATCCTTCCTTTGAACAAGATGATCCTTTGTTAGAAGTTCAGTGAAATATGTAAGTGGCTAGGACCTGACCTGCTCTCCCACTACACATTTAGCAGTTAGGTTCATTGGCAAATGCCCTTCAGTATTATTCATAAGAGATTTGGTTGGAACCCTTTGATTCATTTTCAAACAGGCATTAAAATTAAGCAAACTTTTAAGCAGCTCCATCTGTCTTAAAAGGGTTTTGCACCTTAAAAGGCAGCTCCACTTTAAAAAAAATAGGTAAAATAATTCAGAGGGCATTTTAAAATTACTTTTCTTGGACTGTTTCTCTGTTCTGTTTCTGCACTTCTTGTTTGGATTATTTTTTATTATATTTTATTTTGTTATAGTCTTTTTTTCTGTGAGCTGGGCATTAATGTTAATGTAAAGAAGATGTCTTTGAAAAAAAGGAAACAAAAGATATCATTTAGCTGAACAAGGAATAATCCTACTCTCTTTTTGCTGGACTTTCATTAAACTTTGTTTGTTTGTGGTGGGCTTGGGAAGAGCTTACAGAATGATTCAAGTATTTAATGACCTTCCCTCCATTATTTGTATATCTTTGTAGTGATTGGTGACATCCGAGAACATTCATCTACAGAGGAGGAGCCAACATTTATTTTAACTTTAGTGGAAATCCCAAATGATTCAGAGGATTGCAGGGATATACCCTCTTCATTTCCTCAAGCTGCTGAGGAATTGCTTCCAGCTCCAGTATTTTTCACTCCATGTAATACAGATGCAGCAGAACCAGAAAGAGAAGATAGGTAAGTAGTAATATGCTTCAGTATGGACCAGTATTTATTATTCTAATTTCTTAAGATTGGGGATGGTAGGATCATGGCTTTTACTATGAGTCCAGGGCCTGTTTCTCTTCCTGCCTTACTGTCCTGATGTTCTGATTGCGATTGGAAAAAAATGTACAGGAGAGATGGTGAGCTTGATGACTTCTTTCTAGGTTCCAGGGGTGAACAATGTATGACCCCAGTGACATGTTTCCTTTTTGTTACCTCACAATAAGGAAGGATTTTCAGTCTAAGAATAATGTTTATTGCCCTGTTCCAATTGTACAATAGTTATTTTCAATGAAATATCATTGAACTTAAGTGAACTCTTAAAAAAAACTTGGTGATGGTCTCTGCAGTCTTAAGTCTGCTTAAAATGCTTATGTCAGTTAGAGAGCTATTAGCACTGAGCCCAGTGCTATTCAACATCTTGATCATTGATGGTATAGAGAGCATGCTTATCAAATTTTGAGATGACCCTAAATTAGAGGGGGCTGCTAATACTCCATAGAATAGAACCAGAATTCGAAATGACTTTAACAGATAAGAAAGCTCGGCCAAAACTAACAAAATGAAGTTCCAACAGGGAGAAATGTTCGGTGCTACATTTGGGCAATAAAAATGAACTAATGATATGGAGTTCAACAGGAAGAAATGTTGGGTATTACACTTGGACAATAGAAATGAAATGCACAGATACAGTGGGTGATACCTGGCTTGAGGGCAGTACATGCGAAAGAGATCTAGGAACATTGGTGGACCATACACTGAACATGAGTCAGCGATGTGATGCTGCAGCTAAAAAAGCCAATGCAATTCTAGGCTGCATACATAGGGATATAGTATCTAGATCAAGAAAGTAACACTATCATTCTATTCTACTTTGGTCATACCTCACCTGGAATATTGTGTCCAGATCTACTTACTACAATTCAAGAAATTGACAAGTTGGAGCATGTCCAAAGGAGGGTGACCAAAATGATGAAAGGTCTAGAAATGGTGCCCTATGAAGAGTGGCTTAGGGGTGGCATGATAGCCATATTTAAATATTTGAAGGGATGTCATATTGAGGATGGAGCAAGCTTGTTTTCTGCTAGTCTAGAGACTAGAACACAGAACAATGATTCAAGCTACAGGAGAAGAGATTCCATATAAAAATTAGGAAGAACTTCCTGATGGTAAGAGGTGTTTGACAGTGGAACACATACCTCAGGGAGAAGTGGAGTTTCCTTCTTTGAAGGTTTTTAAACAGAGACTGGGTGGCCATCTGTTGGGCTTTGATTGTGTATTCCTGAATGGCAGGAGATTAGACTGGATGGCTTTTGGAGTCTATTCCAATTCTATGGTTCTATGATTCTAAATCTCTGTAATTTTACAGTTTTAACATGACATTGTTGTACAGCTCTAGAATCATAACAGCTGCTGTTGAAACAAATGCTGTCATTATGGACAACAGTACAGAGAAATCAAGATTAACAGCTTCATTGGAAGAATCAGCAAATCTGGATTCAAGCTCTTGGAAGAACTGGAAAAGGTGTCCTGTAGCCTTTGAAGGAAGTGACAGTCCTTCTGGAAAGAAAAGATCTCCTTCCCTTACTGTGGAAGACCTGGAAAGGTCAACTAAGGTCAGAGAATAATTTAGGGAATGATAAAGTATTGATATGAGAACCTTTTGGCTGACCGTCACCTGTATGAAAGTAACAGGAGATGCACATGAAAAATGTTTCAGAAGTGCTGTGTTTTGACTGCAGCAACAGACACAGGTTCAGTTCTGTGTACTCTGCACTTGGGAAAACCTCAGGTGGACCTGTATTAGTAGCTGCAAACAAAGAGCATACATGAATTTCTAGGAGGAGTTTATATTACCACAGTCCATGGGCATTTGAGACATGTGCAATTAAGGATGAGGGCCTAACTATTGTAAAAGCATGACATCCTGACTGATCTTGGAAGCTAAGCAGAGTGGATCCTGGTTAGTACTTGGATGGGAGACTACCAATTAATATCAGGTGCTGTAGGCTATATTTCTGAGAAAGGAAAAGGTAAAAACCATGTCTGAGTATTCCTTGCCTAAGAAAACTGCATGAAATTCATGGGCCATTATAAGTTGACAGTTAATTTGAAGGCGCAGGCACACATGCACACACTAAAGAACTAAAGCCAATTAGTAGTTTAAACCACTCATTTACACACAATGAGAATACTGTACTCAGTTCTATTGATAGATTTGGCTGTAACGCAGACTGGAGTTGCTCCCCCTGGTGGTAGCTCAGTCTAGAAAGATCAACTTTCTGCCTCTCAGAGCAAATAAAGGGAATCAAGCCAATATAGGATGTTTGCACCTCCATCTCAAAAAACAAACATATCACAAGGAAGTCAATGTTGGTTTTTGGCAGTGTGGTATAGGGAGGGTTCAGTTTTTAGAATATTTTTTCTCCATAGTGGGGGACCTTAAAGAATCCTAGGGGTGCAGATGACTGGTGTTCAGCCCAGCATGCGAGTCTTCAGACTAACCTCCTTGCCAGGTAGCTGGGAACCACCTAGTGGGTTGTTTACATGTGGATGCCACATCTGTTCCCCCTTGGAAGTTAGGAGGTTCATTAGATAATGGGTGGGTTACCTGCTGCCTGAATCCCTTATGCCAGACCAACATTATTCAGCGGTAACAAATAAAGCTGGGACCTCTTTTGTTCCAACTACAACTTTTATGAGTATATTTGCCTTCCTTTTCCTGTGCCAGCATCTCATTGTTTGACCTAGAAGAGCACCATGACATATACAGTGGACTCTTGGGCACCTGTGGATACCAAAATCCATGGATACTAAAGTCCCATTAAATATAATGGCACAATAAAATGGTGTCCCTTGCATAAAATGGGAAAATCAAGCTTTGCTTTTGAAAGTTTATATAATTTTTAAAATACTTTCAAACTGTGGATGCTTGAATCCATGGATAATCTGTGGATATGGAAGGCTGACTGTACATGTATTCAGACACCACAAATAGAATTTAGCATTTCTAACGCAGGAACCTAAAGTTGATCTTGCAAGTTCTTCTACTACATTTACTTTTTGCCTATTACATTCTTGCATTTGCCTTGCTGTCTTTGAGCACAGACTGTACTAATTCAGCTTTATATAAAGGAACACCCTTTGATTTCTGACGAAAATGTCTTCCATAAAATTGATGAATCATTAGAAATTCATTTTTATTCCTGTTTCTTTTAATGCAGGAGACTTCTCTTAAATTAAGGTGTATGTCAAAGAAAGCTATTGGTAGGTGAAATTTATATTTATGTTCAAATATTTCTTTTCAAAGATGTGGCACACATGCATGGTTTTGCAGATGGCTGTTAATTTAGGCCAGGATCTTAAGGGCTGATGAAGTTCTTATCCAAGGAAATATTGCTAAGCCATTCACAACTCTTATTTCTTCCTTCTTCCTTCTAGTTTCAAAATAAATTTTGTCATTTGGCATGGATGGGTTGGTGATAGAGAAATACTAAAAAAAAAACCAACCCATAACTTTTCATGTCATAGAACTAATTGGGCATAGGTAATAGATATTTTTGTTTGTTTGTTACATTGGTGTGAAAATGAATCGATGGAGAAAGGAGTCAAATGACTTGCTTACACAGAGTAAAATAGAATTCTGCTGCAAGCAGACCCAAGTAGCAACTTCTCAGATTTTGCTTGTTCATAATGTACTTGTTTCTCTTTCTTTTAAGAAAAAACCCCAGCAAAACAGAGTATTTCAAAGAAGAAAATCTCATCTACCTCTAGATCAGTGCCTGAGCTACATGTGGGGAAAAAAGAGCAACCTCAGTCTTCTATGAATGTATGGGCTATGCTGTTTGACGAAACAGCTAGTACAGATAAGCAAGTGTCAAGAACACGTCATGCAGGAAAAGCAGAAAGAATTGAAAAACAAAGACACTTGGTTGATACTTGCAAATCTTTACAATCGGGGCAAGTTGGAAGCACAGCAGTTCTTCCAAAAACACCTTTATCCAGGTACCTACCTAGCAGTTGTTTTAGCATTTTCCAGCCATTTCCCCCAATGTTACAGCAACATTGTAATGAAGACAAGAACTAGAATAACTAGGTCCCTCATTTTAGGCTGCTGGTCTTAAATTGTTTCTTGGAATAATCCTGTAGTAGTTTTGAATCCCTCCCTTCTCTCTTTCTCCTGCCACATTTGGTCAAATTCTGCCTCAGTAAGGTCTTCCTTATGCAGATTTACTGCCAAGGTGTTTTTATAGGAAAGTAAACGCTATACAACCCCTGTAAAATCAGT
Source organism: Urosaurus nigricauda (assembly GCA_034509955.1). Taxonomy (NCBI): domain Eukaryota; kingdom Metazoa; phylum Chordata; class Lepidosauria; order Squamata; family Phrynosomatidae; genus Urosaurus; species Urosaurus nigricauda. The sequence goes on along the minus strand of JAOEGL010000002.1, from coordinate 44,946,924 downwards.
GGAATAAACTTAATCTGTTTGCTCAAGGGATCCTACACTGACTAAGGTTGCATCTACACAACAGAATTAATGCAGTTTGACATTGCTTTAACTGGCATGGCCCAATGCTATCGAATCCTGGGATTTGTAGTTTTGTGAGACATTTAGCCTCTGTCAGAGAGTTCTGGTGCCACAACAAAGTACAAATCCCAGGATTCTATAGGGTGAATCCATGACAGTTAAAATGTTGTCAAACTGTATTAATTCTGCAGTGTGGCAGAAGTCTAATTCCCAATTTTGTACTATGCATACCAAAATAGTTCATTCAACCCAGAGGAAATAAATGCATGCAGTTGGTGCCTTTATAGATTCCTGCACTGCTCAAGACAGGTTATGTCTCATGTGACCCAGAATCTTTGCCTTGGTTCTGGAGCCAATAGCCCTTTCATCTTTGCTCTTCGCCTTGTCCAGGACTGAGCTTGTTTTCCCCCATCCCATTTTGTTTTAACCATTCCTTCACTTGTTTCTCCAAGTGTTTAATTCTTTAGCTTTCTTATTTACTTTGTTTCTTCTAGCTTCTCTTACCATTCCACTTATTCATTTTGTAGGTCTTCACTTTACATTTGCACTGATTTTTAATTTTTTAACAATAGGCCATGTCAAAGATCTCTGGGATTTTTACCTTTAATATGTAAAAGTAACAATACGGATGAAGAGGAGACCACTAAAGGGAAAAAAGAGTCCTTCCAGAAAACTATTGAAGAGGTATCTGAAAGTGCTACTAAATGTCCAGTCTCACCGCAAGACAAAAAGGAAGAAATTCAGGAAAGCAGTTCTCTTCCATCAGCTATCCCATTGTCTTCCAAATGTGAAGGTGGAAGTTGTTCTACTGTTAAGGTATGGTGGGTTATCTCTACATAGCATATCAAATGTTAAAACCAGCATTGAGATGTTGTATTTTCCCTCATTTATTGATGCATCTTGCAACAGCATTGTTCATTAACAGAAGGGGAAGAGACATGTTTGCCAGTTTTCCACTTGTCCCTTCCTACCTCCAACCTAATCCAGAGGCTTGGGAGATGGTGCAGGTAGCTGCCAGGGTATAAGAAATTGACAAATCCTGTCTCTTCTTCCCACATAATGAATAGATTAAACACACTAAAACAGACAATGTACCTGTGTAACACATTTAAAAAAGGACACCTACTACACTTTGATACGTATAGAAAATTCTATTATGAAGCAGAAAGCAAAATCACATATGTTGATATGTGATACTATTTTGAAACCAAGCAGATAACTTTAAAAATAATACATCTCATATATGTAAATGAAATCTGTTTTTCTTTCTAGGTGTTTTCTGAGCTATTTGACCATGCAAGTTCTTCTAAGGAGCAGGAAAAAGAGGAAGAACCAACCAGGATTTCAGAGTATTTCTTCAGCGATATATTTATGGAGGTGGATGATTCAGAATAATATAGAAACTTCTCAAATATCAGCTATCCAAGAGTGCACTGTAGTAGTAATGTAATATTTTTGATCTGTCACACATTCTCAATCAGTCCTCATTTAAGGCAATGTAAACAATCCTGCAGAAAGATGAGCTAATTTTTCTCTTTTTCTGAACAGCGTGTCAGTTTCAGAAAACAAAGAAAACATACTATAATTTTAAAAGCACACATGATCAGAACAGCAACTGATCTGTGTCTGAATTTGGTACTAGTACCTTCTAGATGCATAGCTACTGCTTTAGAAGTACAATGGAAATTCTCAGCTTACCAATATACAGCCTAAATAGGATACCTATGTTTGTGGGACTGGCTATGAAGAACCTTTACTTCTTTTTGTGAAGTAAACAATTTTGGGGGTAGGCGGGAGGGAATCATTTTCATGTGTAAATAAGCAATTTCTGAATATTTCAGTGTAAAGTACATACAAAATATTTTGAGTTCGCTTTTTAAAATGTATTTTTATAAGAAATTTATATCAAAAAAGTAATGTTAAATTTCTTTAAAATGTACAGAGATGTGAAAAAATATTTATTTAATCTGAATGTATAGTAAGATAATTGTCCAATAGTAACTCTGTGTCTTGCAGATAAAGATGAATCAAACATTACTCTGCTTCTAAGAACTACAGTCACCACTCCAAGTCCATGGACTTGGAAATCTGTGGAGGGGCACCCACCATTAAAGTGAATAGGGCGCAAGCCCCATTCAGGCCTATGGGGCTTGAATATTCACGCATTTTGGAACTCACAGGGAAATCTGGAATGGATCCCCCACGAGTTCCAAGGGCCAACTGTACTTTTTAAATGTGAGCCTAAAAATAATGATTTCAAAGCAGTGTTACAAAGTCTTTTTTTTTAACTACCCATATAACAGAAGCATACAATTGAAGTTAAAATCAGGAATCAGGGTCAGTAAAGGAGAATTCAGTTAGACTGAGTGGTTCCCATACTTTTGTTTTCTGGTTAGGTTCATTTGTCATTGTTGGAAACATGTCCAGATTAGTCACTTGGTTCAGTCTTAAAAAATATTCTGTTGGAGGACTATGCATTCTGCCCTGAAGGTATTTTTCGATAAATATAATTTATACATTTTCTATGAAGTAGCTATTCTCACACATAGTTGTTCAGTACTACATATTGTTTTTTATAATCAAATAACTTTTCTTTTGTGCATTTGTCTTTCAAAGACAAAATTACTATTACTGCTAAATCTGAAAAGCATTACTCTTCATTTCCCACAGAGACAATGGGTAGGATCTAGACTGAGTTATACTTATTTTACCTATTTAAATGAATGGTACTTAACTTAGTTTTGACTAGGATCCCCTTAATTTCAGTGGATCTACTTTTAGTATGACTGAGTCTAGATCTATCCCAATAAATCATTGTTCATTAGCAAATCAATATCTTAATTATCACACTCAACAAACCTTCACTGGCCTGAGCATTTGATTTGTGTTTTAATCTTGTATTATCTTAAGGCGCTCTAAAAAGAACAAAACTCTACATGTTAATGGGAATCATTTACGAAATATAAATTTAGATCAATAAACTCAGAAGTGTTAACATTTTCCAGTGAATAATTAAAGTGAAATCCGTTCTAGCATGGAAAAGTCTGTTTCTTTATGTTAATGCTTGGAAGAAGTATTCTGAAACATTACTCAAATAATGAAAAACAATGGAGTTTCTCAACAGGGATTAACCCATGAAAATTGTGCAATTTACATTAAAATGTGATTAAAATGAGGTTAACACAAGAGCCGTTATCTTGTGAATAACCAGAGAATAAACAGCAAAGTCATTCACGGGAATATCCCGTGAATGATTTGCTGCTGTTTCTTGCCTGGTTATTCACGGGATAATAACACCGTAATCATGTTTCATCTCGACATCGTGTGCATTAGTGCAATTGTGAGATTATCATGGGTTAATCACTATTTATACTTCCAATTGTCCCCCGTGTGATAAACTCCATAATGATGCTACTTGCAGGAATGGTTTATATTGCAATATAAAACAAATTTATCTTACACAAATTCTGTAAAAGATGAACAAGCCTATAAATGTGCCTTATCTTTTCTTGATGAATAGAAAGAACATCAGATCCTGTTGGTTTTCCCTGTAAAAAATATTCTCTTGAATATCCTTTTGAAATGTCTTTAAAACATGAATGTTTCTTTGTGTCATTAATATTGTATACTTTAATGAAAGAAACAAACTGACCATCCCAAATTAAGGAAGAGGCCATTACATTTTGTGACAAGGAGTTGCTTTCCTAAAATGTTTGACACATATTTTTCAGAGATGTTATGTGTTAAGCTTTCTGTTTCAAGAAAGCAGTTGTGATATATATGTAAATTATGTGAATAAAAATTTTTGTATCACTTGTCAAGCTTTTTTGATGTTTGAGGATAAATGGTACTGGAGCCACTAAGCTATAGCAAGCAAGTGTAGGTCAGCTTGGGGATTTCAGACTTGTCATTGAAAGTTGTAAGATAACTGAAAATCCATTTTTCAAAGATATAGCTGTGTTCGTCTGTAGAATCAGTATGTAGAGAGATCTTGTAGTACTTTTGAGACTAACTGAAAGAAAGACATTAGTAGCATGAGCTTTCATACACTTCAGTCTACTTCCTTAGATGCACTAAATGCATCGAGGAAGTAGACTCAAGTCTACGAAAGCTCATGCTTCCAACTTCTTTCTTTCAGTTAGTCTCAAAGGTACTTCTGGATATGTGCATAACATGTATATGAAACATAAATGAATTTTGTGTTTAAACTTGGGTCTAATCTTACATATCTTATTATGTGTGTACATGAAAATACAGGTATTCTGAAATCCAAAACACTTCTGCTCCCAAGCATTTCGGATAAGGGACACTCAACCAGTATATTGCGTTATGCTATGTCTACCAGTTCCTGTTTTACTTTCATCTATAGTTTTCTCGGGACTTGCACAAATTGATGAAGGTTACTATGCTTAACCCTAATTCCTATTCCAATACTACCTCTCCTGAGTTTCCCTAATGTAGTGTGACATTATCACACTACAGCCAATTCAGCAATAATCGCGGTAATGAAAGATAATATAACCGTAGCACTATAGCTCTTAATGTTTTTGCACAGTAACTCAATTGCGCAATTATTGTGACATTACCATATACAGTGGGCTCTTCCCATATACAGGGATCAGGTTCTGGACCCCCCATGTATGGTGAAAAACGCATAAGCTCAAACCCCATTAGTTTCAATGGAGGAGTGTTCCTGTGTTTGGTGCAGTGCACACACCATTCTCCTTATGGTGGCTTAACATTCTGTGTAAAGTTAAAGCTTCATATGGTGTGCCTGCGTATGGTGCAGGCGTGCTGTAATATTGTGATCACATTTCTCACATAACCATGAATGAATCGTTGGTACGTTGGAATTGATCATTTCATGCCTGTGCCATTTCGGCGCTATGGCGCATGTCTTGAAATCGTGTTTCCATCCTGCACAGAATAAAAGTCAACATAATAAAATTTATTACTTCACCGTATTGTTTTAATCCACTGTAAACAAAATTGTATCCCATACCCCAAAAGACTGAAATCCAATGCAAAACTGATCCTGGCAAGGTGAACAGATTGCCTCTGCTGGAATACATTCTGGGTATCCCTTGCTGCTTTAGCAATAGCTTGAATGAAGCATGATGAGCTTTCGCACTCTTGCAATCATGCTTCGTTCGTGCTATTGAAAAGCCATTCATGGGAATGGTTTGTTGCTGGAGCATTCTCTGTCCTTTCTGGGATAAATCATGGTTGAACGATTTAGCAGGGATTACAGCCCTCTCTCCCCCCATTTCCCACCATCTGATAATCTCCAAAGTCCAACGCTCAAACCACTACGCCACACGAAACCCTAAAAACTACAGTTCCTAGGATTCCATAGCACTGAGGCATGGCAGTTAAAGTGGGGTCAAACCATTATTTCTGCAGTGCAGATTCAGCTTTGAAGGCACATACACACAGACATTGAGAATTCTCTTCCAGAGAGCTCTAGTGCTTTTTATTAACTGCCTTCGAGTCAATTTTGACACATGGCGACACTATGGATGAAACATCTCCAAGACCCCCTGTCCTCCACTGCTCTGCTTAATTCTTGCAAACCCATAAAACCCATGACTTCCTTAATAGAGTCCATCCATCTGGCCTTCCTCTCTTCCTACTTCCCTCCATCTTTCCCAGCATTATTGTCTTTTCCAACGAGTCCTTCCGTCTCATGATGTGCCTGAAATACGACAGCCTCAGTTTGGTCACCTTGGCTTCCAGGGATATTTCTAGCTTGATCTGCTCTAGGACTCATTTGTCTGTCCTCAGCATTCCATGGGATCCTCAGCACTCTTCTCCAGCACCACATTTCAAATGAAAGGGATTGTCTTCCTGTCTTCTTTCTTAACTGTCCAGCTCTCACATCCATACATGGTAACAGTGAATACAGTGGCTTGTATGATTCTGACTTTTGTGCTCAGTTGTATATCTTTGCATTTTAGAATCATTTCTAGTTCTTTCATTTCAGCTCTCCCCATTCTTAATCTTCTGCTGATTTCCTGACTGCATCCCCCGTTTCTGTTAATGTTTGCTTACTATAACCCCCCGAGTCCCAAAGGATGCATCCACAGCAGTTTTAAAGCGGAATCAAAGTGCTATCGTAGTTGCTCCTCAACATCTGAGTCATGTAGCAGTATGAAAACCATGGAGTTTTCATATGCAAGGCTACATGTGAATACTGCACCAGAGGAAATGGCCACCTTAAAGCAAGGTGACTGGATGTCCTAACTGCAAAGGAGAATATCCAAAGATATGTAGAACATGACCAAATTAAAGTTAAAAACACTTTAAAAATGTAAATTCACGCTTCTTCGCTTGGCTCACAAAGGAGGACTTTTGGAGTGCTTCCTGTACAGCAGGTTGAAATGTAGGAAATGTCCGGGAAAAGGAGGATGATCTGGTCACCCTGCCTTATGGGAAAAATAATGATGGTGCCGAGAGAACCCAGTTTTACTCCAATTTTCTGCCTTTCTCAATAGAGGAACAGGCTTGAGAGGTGAAGGAGGGGCAGAAGCGTGTTGTTTGTGCTTTCAAGTCTTTTTTTTAAATCACACTAGGGGGCAAATGGGGCAAACAGGATTTAAACAGAAATTAAACAGGAAATGCCTTATGTTTAACATAGGACTTTTCCTGTTTAATTCCTGTTTAAATTCTGTTTGCCCCCTAGTGTGATAAACATCAGAGTGACCCTATAAGGCCAGATTTGTTCAGAGGGTTTTCTTTGGCCGGGGCCATCCTCTGGGTTTTAATGGCTGAGGCAGAATTCGAACTCTGCTCTCCAGGGTCATCATCCACGGCTCAAACCACGACACCACATTCAAAACACACTGCAGAAATAATCCAGTTTGAGACAGCTTCAATAGCCCTGGCTCAGTGCTAGGGAATCCTGGGAACTTATTGTGGCCCCAGAGCTCTGTCTGGCAGAGAAGGCCAAATGTCTCACAAAGGCTGCGTTCACACTGGAGAAATAAACCGGTTTAAGTGCCATGGCTCAATGCTGTGAAATTCTGGGAATTGTAGTTTGTTGTGGGGCCCAGAGCTCTGCTCACAACAAACTACAATTCCCAGAATTTTACAGCATTGAGCCATGGCACTTAAACTGGTTTATTTCTCCAGTGTGAATGCAGCAAGCTACAGTTCTCAGAATTCCCTAAAATTGCGTCTCGGCAGTTAAACTGTTATCAAACTGGATTATTTCTGCAGTGTGTTTTAGACTACAGGCTTTGGGATTTGTAGTTTATTGTGGCACCAGGTAGTGCTGCAATAAACTACAGTCTTCACTCTGATAACGAAGGCCAAATGCCTCACAAACACTACAGATACCAGAATTCCCTAGCCTTGAGCCAGGGCAGTTAAAAGTAGTCTCAAACTGGATTATTTCTGCAGTGTGTTTTGGACCTAAAGTGGAAATAATGGAAGCAGACTGAGGCCTATGATGACAGCTCATGCTGCCCATTTTTTCTTTCTTTCTGGGCCACAAAAAACACTGTAGAAACAATCCAGTTTGGGGGGGCTGCTTCAACTGGAATCCTGGGAACTGTAGTCTGAGGCATTTAGCCTTCTCTGTCAGAGAGGGAAAGAGCTCTGGTGCCACTACACAACAACAAACTACAGTTCCCAGGATTCCCTAGCACTGAGCCAGGGCAGTTAAAGCAGCCTCAAGCTAGATTATATGTTTCTCCAGTGTGCGTTTTGGCCCCCAAATTAATCCAGTTTGACACCACTTTGTCAGGAGGCTCATTGTTATGGAATCCTTGTAGTTTGTGAGACATTTAGTCTTTTCTGTCAGAGGCCACAGGGAAAAAAAACAACAATCCATACAATTCCCAGGATTCCCTAGCACTGAGCCAGGGGCAGTTAAAGCAGCCTCAAACTGGATTATATATTTCTCCAGTGTGTGTTTTGGCCCAGAAAGAAAGAAATATATTCTTCATACATCTTGTGCACATTTAGTAGTCAAACAATCCAGTTTGACACCATTTTAATTAACTGTCAGGGGGCTCAATGTTAGGGAATCCTAGGAACTGTAGTTGTGTGAGAGAAACATTTAGCCTTCTCTTGTCAGTCCAGGCAGGAGGCCATAACAACAAACTACAACTCCCAGAATTCCCTAGCACACTGAGCCAGGGCAGTTAAAGCGGTCTCAAACTGGTTTATTATTATTATTATTATTCCCGCAGTGTGTTTTGATTGAAACTGTAAAGGCCCTCAATTCAGGGACTCAAGTCCCTTTAACAAGTTCTGAGGTAAAAGAGTAAGGCGCAGGCGACGCCTACTCGAGCCTAGGCTCCACTGTGGGATGTAGGCCCCGCTCCGCCTCCATTCCTAGCAGTGAGGAGATAGAGAGGGGGAATGCTCGGCTCTAGGCCTGGGAAGTGGTGGGTCTTTTAATTTCTGGGCCTCCTCCTCTGCCATGCTGCCGGCCCTGAAATGCCTCCTGAGCCGGTGCTGCCCAAGGGGGGCTCCTACTGCTGGGGTTTTCCACCGTGGCTACCACGGGGACAAGGTGGCCACGGTGGGCTCGCAGCCTGACGCTGCCTCCTCGCTTTATCAGGTAGGCCCAGGACAGGAGGAGGACGAGGAGGAGAAGAATCAACACTGTGATGCAGCAGCTGAAAAGGCCAATGCGATCCTGCATCAATAGAAGTATAGTGACTACTAGGACAGTGGTCTCTCTCCCCCTCCCCCCAACTGTGCTCTTGCTTTAAGACTGAGATCTTGGACTTCATCTCCCAGAAGCCTCAGCCACGTTGGCCAATAGCCTGGGATTCTGGGAGCCGAAGTCCAAAAATCCTTTAAAGAAGAGCACAGTTTTTGGGGACCATATAGATCAAGGGAATTCGAAGACACATCCGTGTTGTTAGTCTGTGGGATCAGTATTATAGAGAGATCTTGTGTTGCACACCTTTCAGATTCACTTCCTCAGATGCATTTGGTATTATTATTATTATTATTATGTAGAGTGATGTTGTTGCCCCTTTGAGACTGACTGAAAGAAAGAAGTTGGCAGCCTGAACTTCCATAGACTTCAGTCTACTTCCTCAGATGCATTTGGTATTATTATTATTATTATTATTATTATTAGAGATTGATCTTGTAGCCCTTTTGAGACTCACTGAAAGAGAGAACTTGGCAGCATGAGTGTTCCTAGACTTAAGTCTACTTCTTCAGAAGCATTTGAATACAGTATAATAATAATAATAATTATAATAGTGTGGAGAGATCTTGTACACCTTTGAGACTCACTGAAAGAAAAAAATGGGCAGCACGAGCATTCCTATAAGTCTACTTCCTCAGATGCATTTGGTGGAGTGGAAGCCTGGGACACACACACACACACACACACACATCAATGGCATATTTCTGGCCTTCCATTTTACCAAATGCATCTGAGGAAGTAGACTTAATTCTAGGAAAGCTCATGGTGCCAACTTCTTTCTTTCAGTGAGTCTCAAGGGGGCTAGAAGATCTCTCTACATACTGTAGAAATAGTGTGTGAAGTGATCTTGTGGCACCTTTGAGATTCACTGACAGAAAGATGATGGCAGCAATAGCTTTCGTAGACTTGCGTCTACTTCCTCAGAGATGCTTTTGGAGAAGGGACAGACATATACACTTGTCCCTCCACATTTGCAGCTTTGACTTGTGCAGTTTTGATTTTATATATATATATATATATATATATATGGTTTTATATATATGTTTGTCTCTGGCTTCCACTCCACTAAATGCATCTGAGGAAGTAGATTTACTGAAAAAAAGAAGTTGGCAGCATCAGTTTTCCTAGTTTTAAGTCTACCTCCTCAAATGCATTTTTTTAAGAGAAAGTGGACTTAAGTGTAAGAAAGTTCATGTTGCCAATTTCTTCCAGTTAATCTATTTCCTCAGATGCATTTGGCACTGGTAAAACTTTAGCTAAATGGAGAATCATCACCTGCAGTTTGGAAAATCTTCCCATTGGAATGTTTGTGGGGCTTGTAAGAGCTGTTAAAATATACTGACCAGCACTGTTGGGTTATTTGTTTAAAGTCCATGTTCCAGAGTCCCAGGTTTATCCCCCCCCCCCCTGCCACCAATAAAAAATAATACAGTTGGTTCTCCACATTTGTAGCTTTGTGGATTTGATTATTTGCAGTTTTGATTAATGTGTTCTCTCTAGGAATCTCTAGATGCTCCAGTGCAGCTCTACCAGAAGCTGACCATAGAGTTGTGCTGGAGAACCTGGATGTTCATAAAGAAAATACTTCTCCAGTCCTCCAGCATGATTCTGTGATCAACTTTTGGCAGATGTTGCAATGGAAAACCTGGAGATTCCTAGAGAGGTGTTCTGTCAGGTTAAAAAAAGTTTGTTTTTTTTTAATTTGCACCTTTTCCATGCTCTTGGGGGTCCTTCACTCCTAATCCCAGTGATTGTGGGGGGACAACTGTACTGCATACACTTCTCTAAACGGAGGTATTTAAATAGAGGCTGGCATACCAGCTAAAATACAAACCGGATATGCTGCACTTCAATTGGCCTTTTAAACCCTCAAGAGACAAAAGAAGCCAGTGTGGCATAGTGGTTTGAGTGTTGGACTACAGCACTGAAGACCATGATTTGATTCCGAGCTTGGCTATGAAACCTACTGGGTGACCTTGGGCAAATCACATACTCTCAACCTTAGGAGAAGGCAACGGCAAACCCCCTCTAAACAAATCCTGCCAAGAAAACCCTGTGATAGGTTCTCTATAAGTTGAAAATGACTTGCAGGCACACAGCAACAAATGGACAAGAATTATGAGTCTAAGGACTGAAACAGATAGGCCCAAAAGAGCAGTTGCTGATCGCACTGGTACTACAACAGGCCGCAGTCCTTAACCAGGCTGCTGGAAGGAGTGGATCCTATCTGGCTCCTTCTTGGCCTGGTTCGTCCTGGATGGCATGGTGTCAATGTGGCCAATTTGGGGCATTAATCATCTGAACACTAAGCCCTGAACGCAGGCTGGAATCCACATCATTTGGCCTGTGTGTTTCGGGCCTTTGGTCCAAAACACACTTCAGGAATAATCCAGTTTGAGACCGCTTTAACTGCCTGGGAATCTTGGGAACTGTAGTTTATTGTGGCACAGGGCTCTCTGACAGAAAAGGCTAAATGTCTCACAAAACTACAGTTCCCAGAATTCCCTAGCATTGAGCCAGGCCAATTACAATGGTCTCAAACTAGATTATTTCTGTAGTGTGTTTTGGAGCTAAGAGTACCAGGAGCCACATTAAAAAAAAAAAAAGGGGGGGGGTCCTTGGGAACAGTGCAGATGCTAAACTTTTCTCCATTTTGCCATTATTATCTCAAGCAGCCATGATTCCAGAGGTATACTTGGCATTGCACTTGGCCTACTTAGAATCATAGGATCACAGAGTTGGAAGAGACCACAAGGGCCATCCAGTCCAACCCCCTGCCATACTTCAGTGAGGCATGGGTTTTCCTGCTATTCTGCTGTCTTGTTGGCAAACTCACTCTACTGTTCCTGTTCATTTACAGTACTGCCATAGGGAAGTGGCTGGCAATCCACTTAAATCAGGGAGGGATTTATGTGGCCAATATTCCAATATTGTTGGAGTGAAGCTCCAGTATTCCTTATCACTTTCTGTACTAACTAGGGCTAATAGGACCTGGATGCCAGTGAGGTCTGAAGGGCTGCATGATCCCCAACCCCTTACCTAAATACTGTAAAGTGGGGAAGAAGTAAACCCAATGCTGGTATTACTGGATGGATGGTGGTGGTGCTGCAGCAGAGGATGAGAACATGTGATTGTAATTCTCCTTTTGTTTTTCCATCCCACCCGGATGTTCACAACAATTGCCTTAAAATATGGAAAATGTTCTCTCTCTAGCTATAGTGCCTACTTGCATTCTTGGATGAGATTTGCCAGACCTACTAGAATTGCTGTCTGCTACCCAGTTTAGTGGTGTACCATACAACTCTGAATTCTCATTATGAATGTTTGATTCTTATATGCTTATTAAAATTCTTGAATATTTGGTAACTCTGGTATTGGAGTCCTGCTTTCCCACAAAGATTATACTCCCCCATAACAGTGCCCAAGGTAAACGTGTTGACACTATGACAGGGTTTTTGGAAGACCTTAGATTCCATCACATCTGCAGTTTTTCCTGTGCCAGAGAACTCACTCAAAGGATATACTGTACTGCAGACAAAGAAATAATGCTTTAGCAGCAGCTTTTCATGACAGCCAGCATGGCGTAGTGGGTTAAGTGTTGGACTAGGATTCTCAAGACCAGGCTCAGGCATGGAAACCCACTGGGTGACCTTGGACAAGTCACACTCTCTTAGCCTCATAGGATGGCAATGGCAAAGGCAACAACAGCAGCAGCAGCTTTTCAATTATTCAGTACAAGGTGCTGGTTTTGACCTTTAAAGCCCTTCATGGCTTGAGTCCATCCTATCTCAGGGACCGCCTCTTCCCATATGAGCCCCCTCGTACACTCCGGTCCTCTGGGAGGAACCTAGTACAACCTAAGAAAACTAGGTTGGCACAGACCGCCCAGAGGGCCTTTTCTGCTGTCGCTCCCAGGCTATGGAATGGCCTGCTGGATGAGATGCGCCTTATTACAACCCTGGACGGCTTCAAGAAGGCCGCCAAGACGCATCTCTTCCGGCAGGCCTTCGCAGACAATGATTAACCTTTCTGCCAACTACTGTCCCTCTTGCCTCTTCCACTGGGATATCTAATATTGTCGAGGCTGCCCATCATTTTTAATTAGAGTTTTCTAATGTTTTAATATTTTAATTTATTGGCCCTGTTTTAGTATTTTTAAATTTTACTGTATTTTTAAGGGGTGGGAGGGGAAATTGAATTGTTATATTTTAATTGTAATTGCTTTTAAATGTTGTACCCTGCCCTGATTGCTTACCCAGAGGGGCGGGATATAAATAAATAAATAAATAAATAATAATTATTATTATTCAAGTTTTTCATTGACAGGCCATTTTCTCCTTTATGCTAGTTTGCTAGGAAAATTGCATAGTTGAGAACATATTTTTCCTAGTCATAATTAGTCTCTTTCTGACCTGTTATCAGTCACGTATATGTTTATTAAAAATAATGAAAGTGCCTCAAATATCTGAGATCAGTAAGCTTAGGACTGCAGCATCAGATAGCAAAGCTAAGTAGTCTGTATGCACCCTCTGTTCAGCAGGGCTCAACAGCTAGTTGTCCAAAACCGTATGCGGTCCTCTGAGGTGTACCAGCTGGTGTCTAGTTGGCTTTGTGGCTATAGGAATAGGGTTTATTGGAAGGTTATTGTGGGAAAGGGGAAGGCTTTCCATTAATTTCTTTCCCATACTGCTTCCCCCTTGAAATTAGTTGCTGACTAGGCTTCCTGTGTTCTGCTTGTGAATTTCAGTTAGTTTGAGGTTTTCTCTTCTAATTACTTATGAAAAATTTCCAAATCAGAAGTCAAAATAAGTCAGATGCACCCAGCTGTGCTTAATAATTCTACACAAATAACTCTGATATGACTTTTTAGGAGTCAAGTGATTCATGTTATCTTGAAGTATACTGGTACTGCTATTATTTATTAAGGTTGTGATGTGCAAACCTTTTTCTACCTACCTGAAAATTGTGAGGTCCCTTCCAAGAGATGGCTATGTACTGAACAAATATAACACATGATACTGTGTGAAGTATCTGCGTAAATGAATGCTGCCCTTCCTCACCTCTTTTGTTTGTCCTTCTCTGCAGATTTAACAAGATGTAGTGGAATACAGTTCTGAATGCAGGGCAGCTATAAATGCAATTTGGTGAGATAGAATGGTTATCTTTAATTTATGATATCTAACGATATAGCTGAGACCACAGGGCTAGAGCCAGAGAAAATGTCCAGCAGTTGTTTTTTTCCCTCCTAGTATGTTAATATTTACACTTTCCAACTATTCATTTTCTGTTTTTCTAGTTAACAACAGGATCAGCTATGTTTTGCTGTAAAATCAGGGTCATAATAGGCTTTATGATTTCAGTTCTACATGATTCACTAAATAAAACTATATACTTTGTATATAATAAACCACAGTTTGTCTGTGAACGTGTCCTGGATTTATTCACCCAATTTTCTCTTGTACTTTTCGCTTTCAGCAAATCATATGTTGCTGTTAGATGTGAATTGACAAAATTGTTTGCTTAGCTCTACAAACTGTTGTTTTTAATTATGATTTGTAAAGCAAACATGGCTTGTCGTTTTGGAGGCAGTGGCAGGAAAATGGAGCATGTGAGGGTGGAAGGGAATTTATACTGCTGTGTTTAGCCCTTGATACTTAAAGGATGGCTCTCCCTCTTGTTGTTGTTGTGTGCCTTCAAATCATTTTGACCTATGGTGGTCCTAAGGTGAACCTATTACGGGTTTTTGTGGCAGGATTTGTGACGGGGGTTTGCTTTTGCCTTCTACTCAGGCTAAGAGTTTGTGACTAGCCCATGGCCACCCAGTGGATTTCCATGGCTGAACAAGAATTCGAACCCTGGTCTCCAGAGTTATACTCAAGTGCTCAGACCACTACACCATGCTGGCTCTCTAACAACATTCATCTTGTGGAGTTTCCTTTCTGGAGATTAGCTTGGAGCTGATTTTGAGACAAGATTAAAACAATCCTTTTCTGACAGGTCTTTGAGTAGGTAGCTAGGCATATGTATTAAAGCAATTTAGCTGGAGTGTGGTGTATGTTGTATTTTGAAATCAGTAAGTGTCTGTATTTTTATTGTTGTACTGATGTGGCGTATATTGTAACCATTTTGTGATGAAGGGCAGGATACAACTTGAATGCATAAATACCGTATACACTCGACTATAAGTCGAACTCATGTATAAGTCGAGGGCAGGTTTTGGGGCCAAAATTATGGATTTTGATATGACTCATGGATAAGTTGAAGGTAAAACGTAGGGGCATTTAGCAAAGGATCTAAAAGATGAAGCAAAAACAAAACTATGTCAAAGAACTTACAAAATTCCAGCAGACATAACTCTTTGTGCTTACTCTTAAGGCTGGATGGATGAGAAAGTAGAGAGAGTAGGTGCTTCCCGAACAGGAGATGGTTCCTTCTTTTTAATAAGAGTTAATATACAGTACTTACATTGACCCATGGATAAGTCGACTCAGGTTTTTTGGGTCAATTTTTTGACCTAAATTTCTAGACTTATACATGAGTATATACAGTAAATCATCTCTGGAAAGTGAGATCATGGGGCAGGAAAAAATTAAAGAGAGTCAGATAGGTTTGCCCTGCTCCATGACCAATATGTTGTAAGATCCTTAAATGAAAAAAGAAGTTTTTACATTAGCTTTTAAGGTAATAGTGATTATGGCAAAAGTAGAATCTGGGGACAGAACCACCATACCTTAGAAAATACTTGCTCCAAAATCCATATTTGCTCAAGTAATGCATATATTGGGGTGAAGGGGAAAAATTGGAAGAAGAGGCGATGTTTAGCTAGACTATAGTTTTTTATGGAGCTTTTGGGCTATGTGGCCATGTTCTAGAAGAGTTCCTTTCTGACTATTTGCCAGCATCTGTGGTTGGCGTCTTCAGATTCCTTGAAGATACCAGCCACAGATGCTGGTGAAATGTCAGAAAGGAACTCTTCCAGAACATGGCCACATAGCCTGAAAGCTCCACAAAAAACTATGGAGGCTGGCCATGAAAGCCAACTCCACTTTAACTAGACTGTTTTTCCCTCTGCCGGAACTAGTGAACATGATTCAGCTGGAAAAAGTTTTAAAGTGTTGTTGAGGACAAATGCCTCCTTTCCCTCCTCATGCACTGATTCTTATGCAGGTCTTGGCTTTTGGAGACATCAGCATTATTTTAAGATGGGAAAAACACATTACAGAACACATTAAAACTATCACCTCATTTCCCCTTTCAAGAGTTAGTGAGGGAAGAAGGGTCTTTTGAATAAAGAGGCATCCCTGAAAGATGTAGGCGGGCTTTAATTTGCCCACCTGCTATGAATATCTTAATCATCTTGCCCTTCTGATTTATCTTTGTGTATGACTATTTTAACATTAGTCTCGTAATGGAACATAAAATGTAATGTAAATATGATGATTTAATATATATTTTTAAAAATAGGGTTTGATGGATATTAATTATTGAAAGAGATCTTTGACCCAGGATCTTTCTTGTACATGCATGGTTCCATCTCTTTCTTTCAGAAACCACTCTATCCTGTGTGATTAAATTGATGATTCAGGATGTTGTGTTAAATCAACAATGCCTCATTCCTGGTAATTGTGAAGGTCAAGCTAACCTAAATTCATTTAAAAAAAATACATAGAATTCCCAGAGCTTTCTGTCATCAAAGTAGATTTTGTCAATCAGTTAAATGACATTCCAGATGTAGACTTTGATTTTGATAGTTTTTTTGATTACATGGAAGAGCAAACAAACAAACTTTCTCCTAAATTCCCTGCATTTCAAAAGGAACTTGTCAACATTGGGTTGTTCTGTTGTGACAACAGAGAGTCAGTTGGGAACTACTGCATAGTCCTGTAAATTCATTTTTTAAAAACTCTGTACTGCTCTTCAGCCACGCATCCAGGGCAGTTGCAAAACAAAAAACAACCCAATAAAATATAACAACAAGACAAATGTTCAAGACAATGAAGATATTTGCCTGCTACCAGATATCTGCCTGCCACCAAAAATATAACAATTTTGGAATAAGTGTTTTGGGTAAGAAGAGTACTGGGAAGTGTTCTGGAAAACTGTTTCTGGAGAATAGGAAATACCACAAGACACTACTGAGAAAACTTGCTACAGTATTTAGTTGCACTCCCATAGTTCTAATGGAGGGGGCACCTTAGAAGAGTATCTTGCTATTTTAACAAAAAGGAACCAACCAGGATGCCTCCTTTTAACTAGGTATTAAGAAATCAAGCCCTCCCTCCAGTCCAGGCCCCAGAGGGAGAGAAGAACCACTGGACCTCATCCCCTTTCCCACCATCTTTCCCTTCTCCTTTTGTGTTGTCTCTTTTAGACTGTAAGCCTGAGGGCAGGGAACCGTCTAAATATAAGATTCTATGTACAGCACTGTGTAATTTTACAGTGCTATATAAATAGATAATAATAATAATAATAACAACAACAACAACAACAACAACTTTTTAAATGGGAAGTGTTTACATGTGTATTGTGAAAACTTCTGAAATGGAAATACTGTTCATTCAGCAGTACATCCCTCTGCATTTAGTGGGGCTTACTTCCAGGAAAAACTGCATAAGATTGTGGCCACAAGGGAAATTAGTAGAAAGAAAATGCAATTAAAATAGTGGATCAATTTAAATGTGTTGAATAAGCTAGTCCATTTTGAGTAATGTTTCTTACAAAGGTATTGTTGCTTTTTTCATGTCATTGTTCAATATTAGATAATGAAAAAGGGAGAAAGACTTTATCTCTAGTTTAATTATTTTCATGCCATTACCCTTTTTAAACAATATGCTGTTTGTTTTTATATTCCATCCAGGAAAATTATGAAAGAATGAAAGCATTAGTAACAGAACTCCAACAGAAATCTGAAAAAATCAGGTTAGGTATGTGTTACTTTGGTTTTTCTCTTATTAGAGCATTTTGTAATTTTGCTTGGTTTTGAGTGCAAAATGAGTTAGCAATACAGTAGTATCAATAGTACTAATTCACATAAGTTTAGCATCATTGTTCATTTAGCACAGTGTAGATGGAAGAAGTATTCTGTCGTTTGCCCAGAGACTTTACACACAGCTAGAAGAATTATAACATTAGCTGAGCTTGTGTTGGATACAAGAAGCGACTGATAATCAAAGGAGGTAATGGAAGAGGTAGATGCTGGTTCAGCTGTGATCACTGTAGAACAGTGACTGTATAATCATGCCAGGGTGGTTTTTATGGAAACCTCCTTGTGATCACCTTTCACCAAGAAAACTCCAGGATGAGACAATCTAAGACAGAAAAAGAGACAGGAAAAGGACACTGAGAACTAAAAGGGCAGAACAGAATGCAAGCCTAAATGAGATTGTAGACAAGTACACAACAGAAGCAAATAAAATGGGAAGCCACACAGCACATACATTTAAAAATGAAAAGAAGAAAAACAAAAACAAAAAGAATGGCCACTGAAGATTTACAAGAATTCACCCTAGACAGCAATAACATTGAAATAGTCAAACGAGTTCCCATACTTTGGTTCAAATATTGATCAGAATGGAGACTGCAGTCAACAAATCAGAAGACTAGGACTGGGAAGGGCAGCTATGAAGGAACTGGGCAAGATCATAAAGTGTAAAGACATAACTCTGAACACTAAAGTGAGGTTTATCATAGAATCATAGAATCATAGAAATTTAGAGTTGGAAGAGACCACAAGGGCCATCCAGTCCAACCCCCTGCCATGCAGGAACTCCCAACCAAAGCATACCCGACAGATGGCCATCCAGCCTCTGCTTAAAAACCTCCAAGGAAGGAGACTCCACCACCCTCCGAGGGAGTGTGTTCCACTGTCGAACAGCTCTTACTGTCAGGAAGTTCCTCCTAATGTTGAGGTGGAATCTTTTTTCCTGCAGTTTGCATCCATTGTTCCGAGTCTTGTTCTCTGGAGCAGCAGAAAACAAGCTTGCTCCCTCCTCAATGTGACATCCCTTCAAGTATTTAAACAGGGCTATCATATCACCTCTTAACCTTCTCTTCTCCAGGCTAAACATCCCCAGTTCCCTAAGGCGTTCTTCATAGGGCAAGGTTTCCAGACCCTTCACCATTTTAGTCGCCCTCCTTTGGACCCGCTCCAGTTTCTCCACATCCTTTTTGAATTGTGGTGCCCAGAACTGGACACAGTATTCCAGGTGGGGCCTGACCAATGCAGAATAGAGTGGCACTATTACTTCCCTTGATCTAGACACTATACTTCTATTGATGCAACCTAAAATTGCATTGGCCTTTTTAGCTGCTGCATCACACTGTTGACTCATGTTCAACTTATGGTCTACTTGGACTCCTAGATCCTTTTCACATGTTGTCTCATTCAGCCAGGTGTCCCCCATCCTATATCTGTGCATTTCATTTTTCCGCCCTACGTGTAGGACCTTACATTTCTCTGTGTTAAATTTCATTTTGTTAGCTTTGGCCCAGCTTTCTAGTCTATTCAGGTCATTTTGAATTTTGATCCTGTCCTTTGGGGTATTAGCTACTCCTCCCAATTTGGTGTCATCTGCAAATTTGATAACTAGGCTCTCAGTACTGTCATCCAAGTCATTAATAAAGATGTTGAATAGCACTGGGCCCAGGACAGAACCCTGTGGCACCCCACTTGTCACTTCTTTCCAGGATGAAAAGGAACCATTGTTGAGCACCCTTTGGGTTCGGGCAGTCAACCAGTTACAAATCCATGTAACGGTTACCTTGTCTAGTCCACATTTTACAAGCTTGTTTGCAAGGATGTCATGGGGAACCTTGTCAAATGCCTTACTGAAGTCAAGATATACTATATCCACAGCATTCCCTTCATCTACCAAGCTGGTAATTTTATCAAAAAAAGAGATCAGATTTGTCTGGCATGACTTGTTTCTCTGAAACCCATGTTGGCTTTTTGTGATTATGGAATTATCTTCCAGATATTCACAGACTCTCTGTTTAATGATCTGCTCCAGAATCTTTCCTGGTATTGATGTCAGACTAACCGGACGATAATTGTTGGGATCCTCTTTTTTCCCCTTTTTGAAGATGGGACAACATTTGCCCTCCTCCAGTCTGCTGGGACTTCTCCTGTTCTCCAGGAGTTCTCAAAGATGATTGCCATTGGTTCCGATATTACATTTGCCAGTTCTTTTAATACCCTAGGATGTAGTTCATCTGGTCCTGGAGACTTGTATTCATTTAGATTAACCAGGTATTCCTGTACCATTTCTTTACTTATTCTGTGCTGAAATTCCCCTATTCTGTCCTCTGCCCCATCATCCTTAGGTTGGGCACCCTTTGCCTTTCCTGAGAAGACTGAAGCAAAGAAGGTGTTGAGCAATTCTGCCTTTTCTCTGTCTCTTGTGAGCATTTTGCCATCTTCTCCACGCAGTGGCCCAACTGTTTCCTTCTTCTTCCTTTTGCTGCGGACATACCCAAAAAAGCCCTTTTTGTTGTTCTTAACCTCTCTAGCAATCCTGAGTTCATTTTGCGCTTTAGCTTTTCTGACTTTATCCCTACATGTGCTGGCTATTTGTTTGAATTTCTCTTTGGTGATTTCCCCATTTTTCCATTTTTTATACATGTTCCGTTTAAAACTTAGCTCAGTTGTAAGTTCCTTAGTCATCCATACCGGTTTCTTGAGACATCTCCCATTTTTCTTCCTCATTGGAACTGTCTGAAATTGTCCCTTTAGTATCTCCCTTTTGAGGAACTCCCATCCATCTTGAACTCCCTTCTCTTTTAGTATTCTTGACCATGGGATCATCCCCAGTATTTCTCTAAGTTTATTGAAATCAGCTTTCCTAAAGTCTAGAATGCGTGTCTGACTATGCTTAGCTTCACCTTTCCACTGTATAACAAACTCCAGGAGGACATGGTCACTCCCACCTAAGGATCCCACCACTTGCACCCCATCAACTAGGTCTTCCCTGTTGGTTAAGATCAGATCCAAAATAGCTGATCCCCTTGTTGCCTCTTCCACCTTTTGGACAATGAAATTGTCTTCCAGGCAAGTGAGGAATTTTCTAGGTCTTGAGGATAGCGCTGAGTTTGACTTCCAGCAAATATCCGGGTAGTTGAAGTCCCCCATCACTACTACATCTCTCCTTCCTGATTGTGTGGTCATCTGTTCTAGAAAGGTATCATCCATTTCCTCTGTCTGACTTGGGGGTCTGTAGTAGACTCCCACAGTAACATCCCTGTTGTTTCCCTCTCCTTTAATTTTTATCCAGATTCCCTCCACCTGGCTTCCAGTATTGATGTCCTGGATCTCTTCACTGGTGTAAATATCCTTGACATATAATGCTATTCCTCCTCCTTTCTTGTTTGTCCTGTTTCTCTTAAAAAGGTTATACCCCTCTATTTCTATATTCCAATCGTGAGACTCATCCCACCAGGTTTCAGTGATGCCTATTATATCATATTTCCCTTGTTGTGCTAGGAGTGCAAGTTCATCTTGCTTATTTCCCATGCTCTGTGCATTAGTGTAGAGACATCTAAGACCATGTGTCCCCTTTACTTGATGCCTGTGCATGTTTTTTTGGCTCCTATTGTTGGGTCCTTGCACTGTTTGTCTTCTTCCCTCTATGTCAATTTGACTATTTTTTCTAGCCGTTTTGCCTTCCAGACTGCTGTCTCCCTTCCCCAGATCACTTAGTTTAAAGCCCTCCTGATCAGATTCTTCAGACTGTTGGCAAAAACGTTTCTTCCAACTGGCGTGAGATGTAGCCCATCCCTTGCTAGAAGTCCCTCCTCATGGAACCGCAGCCCATGATCCAAGAATCCAAATTGTTCTCGGCGACACCATCTGTGGAGCCAGTTGTTGATATCTGCTATTTTCCTCTCTCTTCCTGGACCATGCCCTTCTACTGGTAGAAGAGACGAGATGACAATCTGTGCGTCCATTTCCTTCAGCTTCTTCCCCAGAGCCTCGTAATCCCTTCTGATATTCTGAAGGCTGTGTCTTGCTGTGTCATTCGTTCCCACGTGGACCAAAAGGAAGGGGTATTTGTCAGTATCAAAGTCATTGTATTCCGTATTACCATGTAATAATTACCATGTGAGAGCTGGAAGTGGAAAAAGCCAATAGAAAGAAAATCAACTCATTTCAGATGTGCTGGAGAAGAGTGCTGATGATACTGTGGACGACCAAGAAAGCAAATAAATGGGTTCTAGAACAGATCAAACCAGAACTATCCCTGGAAGCCAAGATGACTAAATTGAGCCCGTCATACTTTGGCCACATCATGAGAAGGCATGACTTATTAGAAAAGGCAATGATGCTAGGAAGGGCAGTAGAAAGAGTGGAAGGCACATGCCAGATAGCATTAGTAAGTACATTTCTATTCAGCTTATCAGTGCACTTAAGCACCACCTAAGCAGTTTACAACATGTAAACTAATTGCTCCCAACAAGCTGGGTGCTCATTTTAGCGATCTCGGAAGGATGACAAGTTGAGCCCCTGGCTGGTATTGAACTCACAACCTTGTGGTTTATGAGTGAGATGCTACAGTTCAGGCATTTGACCAGTGTGCCACCAGGACTCTTGAGATGGTTAGACCCAATCAGAGAGGACATGGGCTTGGGCCTGGAGGACCTGAACAGAGTAGTGAAATACAGGGGGTCTTGAAGATGTCTCATACACAGGGTTGCCATGAGTTGAGGTGGACTTAAGGGCAGTTAAGAACAACAAATTTTTACCATTATATCTACTTTTATCTTGAATTAATGCATACTAATTTAGACTTCGAATTCACAGTCCAAGTGGTTTCCAAGATCTGCCTCAAGCAGAAAAATCCCCCTTTTCAGCTTCTGGAAGTTAGTCTTGATCACAGCAATACAACTGCTCTACAAAAATGATTTCACATGATCGGTGTTCCATTTGTCTTCAGTAACAGATACAGTTTCTCAGTGCAGACTAGAAAGTGGCTTATTCACACAATATACTCGCTCTTTCTACCCTTCTATATTTTTGTATTCTTAGTCCTTCCTTTTCTAGCTATGGATTCCATTCCCCTCCCATCACTGTTCTGTACCATTGTTTTCCACCATTAGATTTACAGGGATGATTTCTTTCTTTAAGATTATTTTCTACTCCTGCAAATCACAAAGTTACACAAGTTTGCTTTGTTGATACCTCTTTCTTGTACAGTGGTCCCCCGGCTTACGAATCCCCCGGGTTACGAAAACCCCGGGATCCGAAACCGGCGGGACCGCTAATGTATCCCCTGGGATCCGAAAGATCCCCTGGGATACGAAAAAAAATGCGCGGCCCCTTTAAATCGGCCGCGCGGTCCGTTGCGAATAGCGGTCCCCCGGGAAACGAAAGCTTCCGGGTTACGAAGGTAATCCCGGAACGGATTACCTTCGTAACCCGGGGGACGACTGTACATGAGTGCTGTGGTTTTGTTGACATAGGCAACTGTTGACAATTGATATCAGAAGGGATGATGATGATGATAGAATGAACAGAAGATTAAAAAAATAATTTATCATATCGGTGTTGTTACAGTTATTGCTAAAGGGTGGATCTGTTTTGCTCAATTGCTTGCACAAGAAGGCATAATAAAGGATTATACCTATAGTAATCCAAGATATTATGTGACAGGTGGTGGAGAGAAGTCCCGAAATCTTCACACATCAAGAGGAAAATTGTTACCTAGAGAAAGAATCGACAGACTTATAGATCCTGGGTGGGTACTTTCTTTTTAATTGTTAATATTTTAACATATAACATATGGAATGCTACAAAATATGGAATGACCTGCCAGAGGAGATCCGCCATATAACATTGTTGGAGGCCTTCAAGAAGGCAATAAAGACGGATCTCTTCCAGCAGTCCTTCCCTAACTGACCTCCTCAGACTTTTTAACAGTCCATCTGTCTCACTGCCCCCATCAGATGTTTTCAATTTTTAATATCAGCTTCATTTATCAGCTTCATTTATATACCGCTTCATACCCTTAAGGAGTGTCTAAGTGGTTTACAATTGTAAGCTATTTGCCCCCCAACAATCTGGGTACTCATTTTAGTGACCTTGGAAGGATCCAAGCCTGAGTCGAGCATCAGCCCTTTGCTGGTCTTGAACTCGCCACCTTATGGTTTTTGAGTGAGTGGCTGCAGTACAGGCATTTAACCACTGCGCCACCAGGGCTAATATGAATTCTAATTTAATGTTTTTTAATTATTATTTTAGATTATTATGTTTCTAATGCTGTAGCACATTGTTGTTGTTTTTTTTGTAAACTGTTTCCCACTTGCTGTTACCCGCCTTGATCCAACACAGGGAGAGGCAGGATACAAATTCCCCACTTCATTAAAAATGCAAGTTTTGTAAGAACCAGAGAACCTTAAAGTTCTCCATCTGTAATACTGATCAGGATCAGATTGCTTCACTTGACCAACTTGACATTTTTCCTCTTCTTCTCAGGTCTCCATTTCTGGAATTTTCCCAATTTGCTGGCTACCAGCTGTATGGCCAAGAAGAAGTACCAGCAGGAGGCATCATTACAGGCATTGGGAGGGTATCAGGGTGAGAACTGCTGCTGTGTTGTCTGTAGTATTGCTTTCAGTTCTGATGCTTCTTCTGAATATTGGAAAATAATCCCAAGAGACTAGAATTAATAGATTTGTTAGCATGGTGTTCCTGCTCTGTCTACTTGTTCATCTCTGTGATCTAATGTTATAGTTTGTCTTGGTTTATCAACTGATTATCAATCTGGCATTCCATTTCAAGGTCAGGCAGTTCAAAGAAGCCATTCAGCAGTATTAGTGAAAACATCTTTTGTCTTGTTGGATAGTGAAATAACGGTTTAATCAGTATACATTCTATAGTATCCAGGGACAACTGAGCACAGAATTCTGCTGCTGTTAAAATAAGAGTGGTGTAGTATAATAATGCTGTGATGTCTTTTGCTTAATAAATGACAAATATTGTAAACTAAAGCAGTGGTCCCCAAACAGTGCTCTTTAAGGGATTTTGGACTTCAGCTCCCAGAATCCCAGGCTATTGGCCAACATGGCTGAGGCTTCTGGGAGCTGAACTCCATAATCTCTTAAAGGACACAGTTTGGGCACTACTGGACTAAAGGATGGAGGTAAGGCAAGTTGTTATTAATACCAGATAGCATAATGTTTGTTTCTGTTATTGCAGTGGCTAGAGATGATTTTTACCATTTCCAAATGCACAAAAGGTAATAGATGGGTTGGCTTCCAGATGTTGGATTACATCTCCCATCATCCCTAACCTTTGGCTATGTTGACTACAACTGCTGGAGTTGCCACATGATTTTCAAATTCAGTTGTTGTTGTTGTTAACCTTGAGTCAATCCTGACCCATGGTGACCCTGTAGATGAGACATCTCCAAGCCCTGCTATCATCGTTGCTTTGCTTTAGCATTGTAGATTCATGCCTGTGACCTCCCTAAGTGAATCTAGCCATCTGGCATGTGGTCTTCCTCTCTTTCTGCTGCCCTCCACCTCTCATGATATGGCCAAAGTACGACAGCTTTAGTTTCATCAACTTGGCTTCTACAGGGAGTTCTTTTTAAATCTGTTATACGACTCATTAGTTTTTCTTTTTTACTGTCCCCAGTATCCTCAGGACTCTTCTCCAGCACCGCATCTCAAATTTATTTTTTTCTTACTTCTTTTCTTTTCTTCTTCTTCTTCTTTTTTTTTTTACTGACCAGTTCCCACATCTGTACGTGGTGATGGGAATACTATGGCTTGGACAATTCTGGCTTTGGTGCTCAGTGGTATGTCTTTATGTCTTTGTACTTTAGGATCTTTGTACTTTCATCTTTGACCTTTCTTAGTAAAACTGTTCCCAATCTGTGATGTTTTCTACTAGTAATATGTAGTCAACAGGTCTAAGATTCTTTAAGTTTCTTCCTCCTATCTTCACTCCATCTCCTTCTGGGTCTAATCCTGCTTACCTTACGATAATTTCTACATACAGGTTGAACAAACAGAGTGATAGAATCCAGCCTTGCCTGACCCTTTTGTCAATTGGGAAGCAATATTTTTCCAAATTCTGGTCTAACAGTAGTCTCTTGTACTGATTTCTCATCATGACTATTAAATGCAGTGGCACTCCCATGAATCATCCATAACTTTTCGTGATCTTTGTAGTCAAATGCTTATATAAAGCACATGGTTCATATAGCCCTTTTCTCCCTCAGAAAACCTTCATGTTTATTTCTATTTTTGAGGACTACACTAATGTAACAAAGACTGTTATTCAGGCTTTCTTCTTCTCCCAAAGTCTTTAATGTGCTGCCGACATTAGTGGATTGCAGATTAGAGCCTTCACAATATTGTTCCTTGGATGGTGCAACAGATATTGAATGCAGCTTTGTCAAGATCTGTTTAAAAGTAATAAATGTTTGTGTAACAACCTCTTTTATAGGATTGGGTTAATGGAAAGCTTTGCCAGATTTACTTGGAGCTGCAAACTCAAACATGCTTAATTGGATGAAAGTTCCATTGATTTCAAAGTTAACCTTAGTAATTCTTTTGATCAATTGTGAAGTATTGAGTTGTTGTAAATTTTTTCTATTTCAGAATAGAGTGTCTGATTATTGCCAATGATGCAACTGTCAAAGGTGGAACATATTATCCAATCACTGTAAAGAAGCATCTGCGTGCTCAAGAAATTGCAATGCAAAATTATCTCCCTTGTCTTTACTTAGGTAAGTCCTGTTCCAAATGTAATTGTTCATTCATGACCTAAGATTTGAGGTAGGCACTATTTTTAAGAGGCTGCTGTCATCATACAACCGTCATCAAATGATCTGTTTTTACTAGTAGCTTGATTAATAAGCTATGGTGTTTTTTATTCAGTGACTTCAGCCCAGATTCTGCTGTAGGCATGTAGTCACCAAATAATGATTAAAGGAAGCCCAACTGCTTGATATTTGAATTGAGAAATGAGGCTTACAGTTTACTAGAAAACTCCAGTAGGAAACGTGGTTTGAAAGAGGTCTGCAGACCCAATTGTAGTTTGGGATGATGTCTGAATTGTTTATCAGTTCATATATATCAATCACTTTATCTTCAGAGGTTGCTGTATTAAAGGTGGGATTTTAAAAGAAGAGTACTGCAAATGAAAAACAAAATTAGACTAGTTATTCTAAATTAGGTTCTGTACATTTTACAACTTGGTGGGAAACCTGTGGTCCTCCAGGTGTTGGACTACAGTTTCCATTAGTCCTGGCTTGTCTGACAATATCTAGAGGGTACCAGGGTCTCAACTAATGGTTTAGGATTTCAGATAGTGTTTTGAGTTGCAAACTATGGTTTGTGCAAATTGGTTTGCTGTGATACCTAAACTGATCCAGTTTGTGTTTGTGGAGTCGAAGGCTTTCATGGCTGGCATCCATAGTTTTTTGTGGAGCTTTTGGGCTATGTGGCCATGTTCTAGCCATGTTGAGCTTTCGGGCTATGTGGCCATGATCCTCCCACCCTGAGGACTGCCATTAGCAACAGAACAATGCATTTGCAAATTACTCCTTCCTACCCAGAGTCACACAGGATATATATCTCCAATCCTTTTCCAGGCTAGCATTCTGTGAAGATGCTAGCCACAGATGCCGGTGAAACGTCAGAAAGGAACTGTTCTAGAACATGGCCACATTGTGTTTCTTTTTTTAAAAAAATTGTTAAAGTATGTTAAAAATAGAGAAAATGGATTTTTATGTATAAGACACATTGTGCAGGACAGGATAGTGAAAATGATTGCATCATATAGCAAACTTTATATTAGCAAGTTTTGTTATTTCATTATTTATTTGAAAAATAGCTGACAAACCTTGTTGGCAGATGAAAGGGAGTGTACCTAGTAGTTCATGACTACAGTAGAATTTCCAGGTTTCCTTTACTCAGGTCTGGGATCTGTTGTGGTATTTCCTTTTTTTGTAAGGATAGTGGTGGAACTGACTTGGATGAAGCACTCTGAATTAAAGGAGCAGAATGCTTTATCCAGTCAATTGTCTTTTGAAGGCTCTTGACTGTATTACTTCAGCAACCATAGCAGATTATGTGTTTTGGGCATGGGAAGAGAGCAATACTTCTCCCACCCCAACTCTGCCAGTCTGAACTGCCTCACTACCCCTCTCAAAGGCAAGGATTTATGTTGAGATAATATGCTATTTATAAATCTTCACTCTTTATTTTAACTTAGTCGACTCTGGAGGTGCAAACCTGCCTCGTCAGGCAGACGTGTTTCCAGACCGTGATCATTTTGGAAGAATTTTCTATAACCAAGCAGTCATGTCATCACGAAGAATTCCGCAGGTAATTTTATTTAGGAATAAAAGCAGAAATAAAATGAAATTTATACTGCAGACAAGTATATGTGCACTGTTCATGCCTCTTGGCACTGAATATTAATTGTAAGCCAAACATGCACACAAATAATCTTCTTTATGGTGAAACAATTATGACTCCAAATGATTTATAAAGAAAATAGCTAGTTAAGCATACCTGCTTTTGATTTCCCTGAATGTTTCCCTTAAAAAGGATGGTTTACAACAACTTCCTCTCTGCTTGTGGTTGAGCTGTTTTTTTCACTTCCAGTCCTTGACCAGAGTGTGATGATTTAAAGTTATATCTTGATTACAGTGTCTGCCTTATATTCATGGACTGCAGGCCCTAGTATCCCTCACAATTGCCTCTTCTGATCTGAAGGGCTGCACTTTATCCATCCCCCTACTTTAGAAGTAGCTGTGTTGGAAAAGTAGTTGAAATTAGTAGCATTATTAAAGATTTGATTGGATGCCTCCAATTACAAATGTTGAATATAGGAATATACACTAATGCTAGAACTGCAAAATCGTCAAGTCTTTTTCCTTCTATAAAGTTTTGTTGTTGTGTGCCTACCAGTCATTTCTGACTTATGGCAACCCTAAGGTGGGTGCATCATAGGATTTTATTGGCCAGATTTATTCAGAGGAAGTTTGCCATTGACTTCCTCTCAGGGTGAGAGAGTGCGACTGGCCCAAGGTCACCCAGTGGGATTCCATGACTGAGGAGGGATTTGAACACTGGTTTCTAGGGTCCTAGTCCAGTACTCAAGCTGTCCAGTACATCATGCTGGCTCCATAAAGCTACTATAGTAATTATTGTTTGCCTTCCCCCATTTGATTTGAATGGCACTGCTGAATTTGATACTAGTTTTGAAACATGTCTGCAACTGAGCAAACATGTAAAATAGGTAATTAAAACCATGCCAGTTCTATGGTTTGTAATATGTAAATGTGTTTAGTTATAATTGAATTTAACTGAATAGCTATTTGTAGTGTGAATGTAGCCCATTCACACTACAGAATTATAGCACTATAATTAACTGCCATGGTCCTAAAGGGAGAGGCATTTAGAATTCTCAGCCAGAGTGATCCAGTGCCTCCTAAAACTGAAAAACCCAGAATTCTGTAGGATAGATAATGAACTGCAGGAGCTGATGAGGAGGTCTCCGGTTATTCTTAGGATATGGTTCCATATGTGTGTTGTACAGAAAGAAATGTATATTGGATTTTATATTAGTAAAAATCTCTTGGTACATACGTTTTGTCACATGGTCCCTGTCACTTGTTCATATTTGGAGTTGAAAAGTACATTCTCAGATTTGCTCCATTAAATCTTGCTTTTTGTTTTCTTTTTAAGAAGCAACACAGTTTTAAAGAGTTATTTTAAAAAATATATCCATGCTCCGTTAAAAAGAAATAGCAGTGTAAAACTTGTTAAAATGGTGCTGAACTTAGCTAATGTTATGCTAGGAAGAAGGAGCATGACAGTAAGATGTTATTTGTTGTCTCTTGACTTATGTGCCTTGTCCTCCCCCTTCAGTTCTTAGCTTAGAGTGTATACTAAGGTACCTGAGAAAAGGAGTTTATTGTGATTTTTTCTTCAGCAAAATGAGCAGAGCATTATCATACCTTTAGCACTGAAATTAAAAAGGGTACTTGCCTGAGATATTCATCATCATCATCATCACCATCAATTTCCAAAGTGTGGAACATCAATGTATACAATCAAGGGTGAGGACAATAAAACATAACACCATAAATATATATGAATTGAAATCCACAACACCCCACCAGCCACTATCCCTCTCAGCAACCTCAGGCATAACTCAACAATTTAATTGGTGAATCAAAGAGAAAGGTCTTCAACACCTTATGAAAACAGGTGAGATCCTCCTCCAGCTGGAGATTGTTCCACAGATGCAGAGACAGATTTTGAAGGCTTGCAGACTTGACAGAGCTCTGTTCATTGGTGGAACAAATAATAATCCTTTGACTGCAGATCTTAGATTCCTAGATGCTACATACCATTCTGGCTGAGCTGCCAGGTAATGGAGCAGCCTTAAATACCAGAACCAAAAGTTTGGAAGGGGCTCTGTGCCATACTGGTAGCTTGTGAAGGGATCTGGATGTGTGAATATTTAGGAATATGTGTTCTGGATTAAAGAAGAAGAGAGCAGGAAGGCAAACCTTCCAGTAGGCTATTACAATAATCTAAACATGACTTAACCAAGAGTCCAAGACCTGAGCATGCAAGTGGGCAGTCTAAATGGTCAAAAATGTATGAATACTATAGATGTTCACAAGATGGAAATTACATTTTTTGTTGCTCTGGTAGAGGGGCACAGACAAACAATTATCTAGCAAGACTCCGAGGTTCCAAGCAACTGACACAGGATTTAGTTGCTGGCTCTGTCCCTTTCCCTGTTTTTCAAAGATATTGCCTTACCTTTTTAAACAAAACTGAATCAAAATACTGTTTGTAGGTTTTGGATCTACAAAAAGTTTGTTTTCTGTCTTGTGTTTTCTAATTTTTTTTTTAAATTGTAAAACTGCTCTTTGCAGAACTGTAGGCTGGAAAGGAACAAACATGTCTAACTACATGATGGAAAACATGTTTTCAGAGTTTAATGGTTCCAGGATTTCAATAATCTGTATTCATCCCTTTTAAAAAAATATTTTAAATAGCAAGTGTGAGGTTCCTGCTTTTTCCTACCTATACCAGCACCCCCAAATTTGTATTGGCCATATGGGAAGGAACCTAATGAAATAGGGTAATTTTCCCCACAAGGCAAGATGGATTTGTATAAATTGGTGAGCAAATAATTGTTTCTCAATGGTTAACATTAAAGATAGGGTGAGTTATTTTTGTTTTTTCTAAATGAAGTATTCTATGCCATAAAATGTCTTAATGATGTGACTATTTGCCTGTGGCATTTTGGACTGTGTCTTTAGTACGCATAATGGACATAATGTGGGTCTATTCAGTTAATGATGAAGCCTAATTTACCCTGTCTTTCACAGAGCACCTTGCTTTTAATAAAAACCCATTGAGACAGCAGGGTAGAAGGTTACAATCCTGCTATTTTTCTTCATTGTTTTCTCAAGCTCTTTCCACACTTTTTTCAGTACTTGTATGGTGAGAATGTTCCTTGTTCCACTTGCTGTTTACTGCTCTGACTGCTTCACTTGGGAAAATATTTTTCTCTCTTAGTACAGGTTTTATAGCAAAAATGATGTGCCTCTATGAAGACTTAATTTTTTAAAAAATAAAATGTCATGTTTCATGAAAAAACGCTCCAGTGAAACTCTTCAATTAAAATATTATTGTGTATGAAGCACAAGAAATAACACCCTATTCTTGAAAATATAATTCTGTTTTCTTGAAAAAAGGTACAACAGGAATGGGAATTATGCATCCTTCAATACAATAGTTTATGCTGTTCTGGTGTTATATGGTCTCTGAAATATTCACCTGACACCAGTCTGGCTGCTGCATTTTGCACTAGTTGTAAGTTTTGAACACTTTTCAAGGGCAGACCCATGTAGAGTGTATTAAAGTAGTCTAATCGAGAGGCAACTAAGGCATGAACTATTGTGGCCAGATCTGCATTCTCTGAGAAAGGGCATATATAATGCACCAACCAAAGTTGGTCAAAGGAATTCCTGGCCACTGCAGCAACCTGGCTTTCCAGGAGCAGTGTTGAGTCCAAGAGCATTCACAAGCTACAACCTGATCTTTGAGGAAGAGCAACCCCACCCAGAACAGGCTGTGATCCCTATTTGAGGCTGGTTTTCCTACTGACCTTGAGCACTTCCATCTTGTCTGGATTATGCATCTGTCTGTGCATCCAGTCCTTTACTGCCAGTAGTAATGGAGAGATAGGCTGGCTATCATCAGCATAATGACACTCAGTCTCAAAGCTCTGGATGACCTCTCCCTGTGGCTTCATGTAGACGTTGAAAAGCATAGGGGACAGTATTGACCCTTGTGGAAGCTTACAGGGTAATGGCCAAAAGCTGAACAATTGTCTCTCAGCACCAGCCTCTAAGAACATTCAGGCAAGAAAGACTGGGTCCAATGCAAAGCAATGCCCTTAAGTCTTATATCAGCCAGATGATCTAAAAAGATACCATGGTTGGTGGTATCAAATGCTACTGAAAGATCTAATAATAATAATAATAATAATAATAATAATATATTTTATTTATAGCCTGCCTCTCCCTACAGATTGAGGCGTGTTACAACAAACAAGAATAACAATAAAATATAAAATACAATTAAACCCCACATTTCTAAATAATACCCTTGCCCCAACCCCCCTCCCAGTCATAAAAAGTAGCAAACTAAATAACAATATAAAATGAACAACAAAACAAACAAACAAACAAACAGCTTCATTTATATACCGCTTCATACCCTTAAGGAGTGTCTAAGCGGTTTACAATTGTAAGCTATTATAAAATAAATACTTAAAATAAAATACTAATTAAGAGTATGGGAAATAAGCAGGATGAACTTGAACTCCTAGCACAACAAGGGAAATTGATATAATAGGCATCACTGAAACCTGGTGGGATGAGTCTCACGATTGGAATATAGAAATAAAGTGGTACAACCTTTTTAAGAGAAACAGGCCGAACAAAAAAGTAGGAGGGATAGCGTTATATGTGAGGGATATTTACACCAGTGAAGAGATCCAGGACATCAATACTGGAAGCCAAGTGGAGAGCATCTGGATAAAAATTAAAGGAGAGGGAAACAACAGGGATGTTACTGTGGGAGTCTACTACAGACCCCCAAGTCAGACGGAGGAAGTGGATGATGCTTTTCTAGAACAGATGACCATACAATCAGAAAGGAGAGATGTAGTAGTGATGGGGGACTTCAACTATCCGGATATTTGCTGGAAGTCAAATTCAGCCAAATCCTCAAGGTCTAGCAAATTGCTCAATTGCCTCTGAGACAGTTTCATTGTCCAAAAGGTGGAAGAGGCAACAAGGGGATCAGCTATTTTAGATCTGATCTTAAACAACAGGGATGACTTAGTCAATGGGGTCTGAGTGGTTGGAACATTAGGTGGGAGTGACCATGTTCTCCTGGAGTTTGTTATACAATGGAAAAGAGAAGCAGGGCATAGTCAGACACAAATTCTAGACTTTAGGAGAGCTGATTTCAATAAACGTAGAGAAATAATGGGGTGATCCCATGGTCAGGAACACTAAAAGAAAAGGGAGTTCAAGACGGATGGGAGTTTCTCAAAAAGAAGATACTGAAGGCACAATTTCAAACAGTTCCAATGAGGAAGAGGAATGGGAAATGTCTCAAGAAGCCAGGATGGATGACTAAGGAACTTTCAGCCGAGCTAAGTTTTAATCGGGACATGTATAAGATATGGAAAAATGGGGAAATCACCAAAGTGGAATTCAAACAAATAGCAAGCACTTGTAGGGGTAAAGTCAGAAAAGTTAAAGTTAAAGCTAAACTCAGGCTTGCTAGATAGTTTAAGAACAATAAAAAGGGCTTTTTGGGTTATGTCCTCAGCAAAAGGAAGAAGAAGGAAACTGTAGGGCTACTGCATGCAGAAGATGGCAAAATGCAAACAGGGACAGAGAAAAGGCAGAATTACTGAACACCTTCTTTGCTTCAGTCTTCTCAGCAAAGGCAGAGTGTGCTCAAGCTGAGAATAATGGAGCAGAGGACAGAACAGGGGAATTTCAGCACAGAATAAGTAAAGAGATAGAACAGGAATACCTGGTTAATCTAAATGAATACAAGTCTCCAGGATGAGATCATTCGAGGGTACTAAAAGAACTGGCAAATGTAATATCGGAACCATTGACAATAATCTGTGAGAACTCCTGGAGAACAGAAGAAGTCCCAGCGGACTGAAGGAGGACAAACGTTGTTCCCATCTTCAAAAAGGGGAAAAAAGAGGATCCCAACAATTATCGTCCAGTTAGTCTGACATCAATTCCAGGAAAGATACTAGAGCAGATCATTAAACAGGAAGTCTGTGAACATCTAGAAGGCAATGCTATAATAAAAAAAAAGTCAACATGGGTTTCAGAGAAACAGGTCATGCCAGATAAATCTGATCTCTTTTTTTTGATAAAATTACTAGCTTGGTAGATGAAGGGAATGCTGTGGATATAGTATATCTTGATTTCAGTAAGGCCTTTGACAGAGTTCCCCATGACATTCTTGCAAACAAGCTTGTAAAATGGGCTAGACAAGGCAACTGTTAGGTGGATTTGTAATTGGTTGACCGGCCAAACCCAAAGGGTGCTCAGCAATGGCCCATTTTCATACTGGAGAGAAGTGACAAGTGGGGTGCCAAAAGGTTCAGTCCTTGGCCCAGTGCTATTCAACATCTTTATCAATGACTTGGATAAAAGAATTGGGAGCATACTTATCAAATTTGCAGATGACACTAAACTAGGAGGAGTAGCTAATACCTCAGAGGATAGGATCAAAATTCAATATGACCTGAATAGACTAGAAAGCTGGGCCAAAGCTAACAAGATGAAATTCAATGCGGAGAAATGTAAGGTTCTGCACTTAGGGCGGAAAAATGAAATGCACAGATATAGGATGGGGGACACCTGGCTGAATGAGACCACATGTGAAAGGGATCTAGGAGTCCAAGTAGACCATAAGTTGAATATGAGTCAACAGTGCGATGCGGCAGCTAAAAAGGCCAATGAAATTTTAGGCTGCATCAATAGAAGTATAGTGTCTAGATCAAGGGAAGTAATAGTGTCACTCTATTCTGCTTTGGTCAGGCCCCACCTGGAATACTGTATCCAGTTCTGGGCACCACAATTCAAAAAGGATGTGGAGAAACTGGAGCATGTCCAAAGGAGAGTAACCAAGATGGTGAAGGGTCTAGAAGCCATGCCTTATGAGGAGCGACTTAGGGAGCTGGGGATGTTTAGCCTGGAGAAGAGAAGGTTAAGAGGTGATATGATAGCCCTCTTTAAGTATTTGAAGGGGTGTCATATAGAGGAGTGAGTGAGTTTGTTTTCTGCTGCTCCAGAAACTAGAACGTGGAACAATGGATGGAAACTGCAGGAAAAGAGATTCCACCTCAACATTAGGAGGAACTTCCTGACAGTGAGGGCTGTTTGACAGAGTGTAGTGGAGTCTCCTTCCTTAGAGGTCTTTAAGCAGAGGCTGGATGGCCATCTGTCAGGGATTGGGAGTTCCTGCATGGCAGGGGGTTGGAATGGATGGCTCTTGTGGTCTCTTACAACTCTATGATTCTATGATTCTAAGAGAGAGAAAAAATAAAAGTTAATTAAAATTAAAGGTAGTTAGAGGTGAGACAACTATCTTTCTTGGGGTAGACGGGGGCTATCACTATCAGTGGATGTATCGATGTATCTACCAAGGTTACTGTCCCATAACCAGCCCTGAACCCATATTGAAATGGTTTCGAGGTAAACTGTTTCATCCAATATAGCTGATGTTGTGTTGCCACCAGTTACTCTAGGACCACACTTAGAAAGGGGTGATTAAAGACTTGCTGATAGTTACCTAGTGAGGTGGGGTATAATTAATGTTTATGTTGGAAAACAGGAGAATAAAATATTGCCAAAATTATGCCTGAAGTACATAATGAAACTAGTCAAGAATGCATTTTTAAAAAGGAAACTGGAAAGATAACTTGTTATGCAAAATTATAACACATGTGCAGAAAGACTTAAAAGATGGTGATTAGTAACAGCAGATCTAAAAGAATAAGGACTGAATACCAATGTTACTTTTTGCTGGAAGATTATTGGTAGGTCTTGAGAGATCATGAAAAGAACAAAAACCTGACTAGAAAACGTAAACTGGATGAATTGAAGATGCCAAGAATGTGCAGTATAGTTAAAGGAGCTTGTAAGAAGCAGAACAGAGTAGTTATTCATTTAAGTTTCTGTTTTTTACTCAACATTTCAATCAAGATTGGATTATGATATGGATTACAAAGGGAGGAAACCCTCAAATTAAAATATACAATAAAAGATGTTAAAATATGTCTGTATCATATAAGAGGAAGAAAGGGAGATACTTGTAACTCACACTTGTTTTTTCATGCAGATCTCAAACACCTACTCCCCCCCAACCCTTTGAAGTTTGTCTTGCTCTTGCCATAACCTTAAAGACTACTTATCTCTTCTGTGCATTTTAATTAAAGTAAAGTGCTGAACCTTTATCAAGCATACAATTGACATTCCAATTACTGTTGAAAAATGCCCAGCCCTGTGCTGATGATATTTTCATTCACAGCTAAAGACGTTTCTCCAGATATTTTGCAGATGTCCTGGAATGCTAAGCTGATGGTATCCCATTATACTGGAATCTTAAAAGTAGTCTGCTATTATCCCACAGAAACTTTAGCTGCTGATACCAGAAAACTGCTGGGTTTTACAGTAGGATTGGATAGTTGCTGTGGATCTTGGGGGCTAATTTTCTACTCTTGGGTCCCGCTGGGGGCTGTATGGGCAATCAAAAATGCCCAAAACAAACCCAGAAGTGGTCCTGAATCCACTCTTGGGTTTGTTTGCAGATCCCCCTCCCCTCTGTTTAGCATAAAAAATCCCAATTATTTTTTAAAAAAGGTAAAAAGTCTAGCAGTTTGGGTTGGTACTTTCTGATGTTGAACAGTACAGGGTAGGACTGCATTCTGTTTAAAAAGTGAATTTCCTTTCTGGGAGGCTTGAGGAGAAGCAGTTTGTGGGAAAGGGTTGAAAAAGAAAGGAAGTTTAAAAGGCCACTTAGGCCACAGTTGTTCTGTAGTATCCTGTTTGAGATACATGTTCCTCCCAGAAATGCACTCTGGTAGAACCAAACTGATAGGCCTGATGACTTTCCTCAGTAACGATCTGCTAGCTCCTGGGACTGTTAGCTTTTGAAAGCTAGCAAATGAGAAGCAAGCCATATCTTGATTCTATGCTGAGGGTGGGACTATCTTCCCTCAAGAACCTCTAGGATTCCTTTTAGCTCTTCTGTTTGAGTAGAGAAAAACAATGTAGAAAAGAATCAGTATATAGGCCAGAATAAATCCTTTTAGTAAATAGGGACTTGGTAAATTGACACTTTCATCTGTTCCATTAATTCAAGTGAATATGTTCTAATTGATACTAGCAACAATATTTAAACATCTGCCTGTTATTTTAAAAGTGTAGAGTCTGCAAGCAAGTGCTCAGGAGTAGTCTCTGTTGTGCTGATGCTTCAGTGGTCTGTTCAAGGTAAAAAGACCCTGTGGAGTGCATTATAAGAGTTTTGATGCACATTTTTACAGTCTTGTCAAACTTTAAAGTTACATCTTCTTGTTTTGCATCTGGCAGTGCTATACAATGACAATAGTGCACATAATTTGTAGAGCTAAAATCAGAACTGAAGGAAGAATGGTGCATATTAGATTTCAGGGTGAAAAAAAAAATTGCACACATATAAGTACTGTTTTGTTAATACATGATTCTGTTTATTTTGTCAGATAGCAGTGGTTATGGGTTCATGCACAGCAGGTGGAGCCTATGTCCCCGCAATGGCTGATGAAAGCATAATAGTTGGCAAGCAGGGAACAATTTTCTTGGGTGGACCTCCATTGGTAAGTGTGTGATTTTCAACAAATTGTGGAACTCTGTCCTCTTCTGTTATAATTAAAAGTTGTATAACTGCACTATAGATTTCTTACGGATGTTAGTTGTTTCCAAGAAAGGAAATCCAGTTGATTTATTAAAGTACAAAAATTTTATACATTACAGTTTGGTACACATTTGAATTATGGAGGGGGCAGACAGAAAATTGGTGTGCTTCTCTTATTCTGTGCATTATTGCTAGTTCAGTTCTTTGCTTTATGCAGTGCTTTAGTTTTTGCAACTAAGTATGTGTCTATCTTTGCCACAATGGTTTAGTATTTGTTATAGTGCTGAAGACTTTATAGGAAAACTACTAAACTTGAGGAGAGTGCTAACATTGCAGTGTATAGATTTCTGGAACCAAGCACCACTCAGTATTAAAAGAAAATTACCTCATTCTTTCATAATTAAGATTTGTAATGACATGATGATCAGTGGCAAAATAGAGCACACATGCAAAGGCATGTTTTAGAACAGTGGTCCTGGTCCCCAAACTGTGCCCTTTAAGAGATTTTGGACTTCAGCTCCCAGAAATCTCAGCCATATTGACTAATAGTCTGGGATTCCAAAATCTGTTAATGAGCACAATTTGGGGGCCACTATTTTAGAAAATCAACTATACCATGGTTTAAGTCAGGCATAGGATGTTTTCTGCTCTGCTGATATTTTGAACAATTCCCACAATACCTTACCGCTTGTGCTGGCCATGGTGGTACATGCCTTTGTTACATCGCTTTTGGACTATAATGAGCTTTACATGGGGCTTCCTATGAAGACTGTTTGGAAAATTCAGCTGGTTCAAAGAGCTGCTGCCAGGCTATTAACAGGGGCAGATTACAGAGACCATACAACGCCCCTGTTGAAACAGCTTAATTGGCTGCCAGTTTGTTTCTGGATACAATTCAAGATGCTAGCTATCACCTGTAAAGCCCTACATCGCTCAGGTCCACACTATTTGACAGACTGTTTCTCCTGGTATGAACTGGCCCGGACTCTGAAATCCACTGGAGAAGCCCTTCTCTCCGTCCCAACATCATCACAAACACGGTTGGTGGGAACATGCGAGAGAGCTTTCTCTGTGGCTGCCCCTAGACTCTGGAACTCCCTGCCCAGGGAATGGATCAGAATGGCTCCCTCCTTGATGGCCTTCCGTCGGCAGGTTAAGACCTACCTTCACACAGGCATTTAAGGAATTTTTATTAGGTCAGGCGGGGGTGTTGAATAATTTTTAAATGTTTTAATTGTACTGTTTTTAATGGGAAAAGAGCGGGATACACATAAATATAATAAATAAATGAATAAATAAATATAGTAGGTGGGGCGATTGGAAGTTGTAGTCTAAAACATCTGGATCCCCACTGCTTTGTTTAAATAATCCAGAATGATCTGTGATTTGCTGTGATGCTCCTTTTCCCTTTTCTTCTCCTGCACTGGAATGGAAGAAGATGTGTAGGAAAAGACAACTTCCACTTTAAGAAGAAAGTTCCACTTGGTATATGAACATCGGGAACTGGTATTTTCTAATGAAGGCTCATTTAAACAAACTAGGATCAGATTATTGCAAAGGGAGTTTATTTTTTCCAATTAGCTGCTTGCGTGTGTATGCATATGCTTGTGAATCAGTATCTTTTATTCAGCAGCAGATACCTATAAATCCCTGCCCCACTTTGTTTTCCTGTCAATGAAGTGAAGCTTGTGAACTCTGGAATGGTTTGGATGTTCTGTTCTCTTCCATTTGTTCTGCATAATGAGCAAAAAATGTGGTTGTGTTCTTATTGGCTCAAGCCACAAATGGGTTGAACTGTCACTTCTCCAGCTTGTGCCTAATAGCAGAATCAGGACATTTAGAGGAGACTTAATATATTTCTAATCCAACATCTACCGGTAAGTGTTTGTGACTGGATAGTCTTTTAAGGTACCAGAGAACCCTGCTATTTTTTTAAAAAAAGAGGTTCTGACATGGGGCACCATTCTGCTTGCTCCATTGTTTCCTAGTTTCCTAAAAGATTGTTTGGGGATCAGTTAAATCCTAACTTGTATTTTCTGTCTTCACTCCAATGTGGTGGTGGAGAGAGTTTTTCTTCTTTCATATTTTTGAATACAATGTAAATTATGATTTCTTTAACTGAGTCTAGTATTTCTTCTTTTTATTGCTCAACCTCCCTATGCTTATTTTCTAGAATTTAGAGTTTTTGCTTTCCCTAAATATTAGTATTGTTCTTTTGTAAGAGGTGTAGAATAGTTTTTCTTTCTAATTTTTTGTTCATTTAAATTGTTGTTAAGATGCCTACCAGTACCAGTAGTCTTTTTACTCATACTCATAAAATCATAGTTGGAAGAGACCACAAGGGCCATCCAGTCCAACCTTCCCTTAATATCAAACAACCTAAGTAGCCCTGTGGACAAGAAAAAGGAAGGTACATTTACACGACACACATCATTCCAATTCAGGATAATCCCTTGTTTAGTTTAGTGGAGATGATGCTTTTGGCCCAGTTTTCTAATCTATTAAGGTCATTTTGAATTTCAATCCTGTCCTCCTATTTTGGTATCATCTGCAAATTTCATAAGCACATCCTCTATTCCTTCTTCCAAGTCATTGATAAAGATAAAGATTCTGAAATATCCATGTAACTGGAGAATTTTAGAAGGTCACCTGGAGGTCTGTTTAATGTCAGGACATAGTGTCAGACAAAAATTAAGATGGAGAGCTCCTTCAACTAAATCTGGGGGAATAGGAAAGGAATTTTAATAAGAAGATGATGATGGTGGTGGTGGTGGTGGTGGAGCATTCTACTAGCATGGTTGAATGTAAGGTTTTGTGGCTTTTGCAGGCTCTGTGATACACTGGAGGGGATGGCGAAATTCATAAAAATTTAAGGAATAACATAACCTGAGGTTTGTCACCTAAGTCATTCATTCAGGATACTACTTCAGCCTTTGTACCAAAGGCTGTACAGTCACAATTTTTTTGATAGATATCATTTTTGATATATACAAGGTTCTAGGTTCAAGGTATGTCATTTCCATGTAATGCTTGTTGGGCAGTTAGACTGGAAAAGAGAAAAGATCTCATCCTATTGTACAAGTGCTGAATTTGACTTCCATTGCGGATTAGTGTTGCCATTACTGGGCCATGTGAACCATAGAATGGTAACTGCTTTTATCCTTACATTTGTTGCCAGTTGCTGTTTCCTACTTTTATAGTGTTGTGTCAGTTCCCTATCAAAAATACAGCTAAGCACTTTATAATATTTTAGTTGTTCCATTTAGTAATTATGAGAAAGAAATTGCTCATCAGAAAGAAACATATGGTAGGCCTAAATGCAATTAATGGTTTGAACCAAAGGAGATCATTGTATAAATGGCATTTAAGCAGTTTATTCAATGGGTCTAATCTAGATGGGACTAGCAGTTGAATTTAAATAATACAGTGTAACTTCTAAAACTTTGAACATATATGGTTGCTCAAATACATT
Organism: Urosaurus nigricauda; assembly: GCA_034509955.1. NCBI lineage: Eukaryota > Metazoa > Chordata > Lepidosauria > Squamata > Phrynosomatidae > Urosaurus > Urosaurus nigricauda. The sequence goes on along the minus strand of JAOEGL010000002.1, from coordinate 44,905,738 downwards.
GAATATTTATGACCACTGCTTTGATGTCTTCTACTTATCCAAGATGACTTGGTGGCAGCAGAGGAAAAATATGCACATGACATTGCTTAGTTTACAAGGATAATGACTTTAGTGTGGGCAGTGTTTTCCTGTGTCAGGGATAGTTTTCTGGTACAAAGTAATCAGCAAAAGCAGACATAGAAAATCAATAGCAAGCTCAAGATGACGACACTTTGCAATTTAACATTAATTAATCTGCTCTTTAAATTTCCTGTTTGAATTTCGGGCACTAATTATGTCACTTTAGAGAATCAGAGTGTATAGATTGTAAGTATAAGATCTTTTTTCAAAATAAAATATTTTGTGTGTGTGTGTAAGTAGCTTTTGAGATTCTACCTCTTAACAGAACTGGGAAATAAAGTTAGGCAGCCATGTATTAACACCATTTAATGCTAGCATTGTATGGTAGAGAAATTATGGTATTCCATTGTTTTCAAAGATTAGCCAAATTCAGTGTGTTCTCAAACAGGCTAGTCCCCCATTTTATCTTAATAAACATGAACCTTTTTCCTGGTGTTAAGATTCAGAGTTGTCCTATGCTACCATCCATTGTGTCTTCTGCATATTGGTGGTCTGAGTCTCAAAAACCATTTCCTTTTTTCATCACTTAACTCTTCTGACACCCCTCCTTGTCCCTATACTGGTTGTCTGTTCAGTCCTACATCCAGCACAGACTTCTTAAGACTTCAAGAAGTCTTCCATGCTGCTGTTTCCCATTTTTCTGTCCTAATATATTGCTCTACATTTCTGTCAGTTATCAAGATCTACCACCATCCTCAGTCATCCAGAGGTCACCAGATTCCTTTAAAAAAGCTTCCCTTCCCCCTTCTAAAACAATGATGCAATGGTGCTTTTCTTTCATCCTTCAAAACGTACCTTTTCTTTGATACACCACCTGCTACAACTAACCTTAATATGCGTAACCAACTGGAAACTTTTTCTTTATAGCTCCGTAGTTGTCTCCATTTGCCTTTCTTGATGACTTCTATATCAGATTTAGACTATAAATTTCATGAAGTGGGGCCTCTCTCTCTCTCTCTTTACTTTGTTTAGCTCTATACTTATTAATGGTTTTAATGCATTATCAACAACAATAACTTCATGTTATCTATTACTACCACCACGCCTATCACCACCATGAATGAGTAGGCTGGGCTGAACAGAAACAATATTCACTGCAGGCATTTGTTGCAGTTCCCACTTGTTTTCTCTAAAGTAAAAATGGGAAGCCGGAGAGGTTTGATGCAAGTATAATATTTCCTAATCTTTTAAACATGTTAAGAGACTGAGAGCACTCTTATGGCTTACATGCTCTTCTCCTTTCCCTCTCCCATTCTTCTGCTTGGTTTGAGTTCCCCTCTCTCATAATTAAAGTTGGTGTGACATTATGTCTTCACTGAGGTTATTGAAAACCAAATGTAAATGAGATCATGCTACCAGTTTCAAATATTGTTTTAAAGCTAACCAGCTTAGAAATGTGTTAACTGTTCTTGGCCAAGACTGCAAACTGAAGAAAATAAGATGCATAAACCAATAACAACATGCATAAGCCAAAGACTGTACAATTTGGAAGATAATTTTAAACAGTAGCACAAAATAATTGTGAAAGGGCATCAGTGATCCAGACCAATGAAATGAAAGCTTTGTTTTGTGCTTTAGGTTAAAGCAGCAACTGGGGAGGAGGTATCAGCAGAGGATCTTGGAGGTGCAGATCTTCACTGCAGGTAAAACTAAACAGTCCTGCTCCCAGTACAATGGTACTGACTATAAATTACATTGTTGTTGGACTGTGTAAATAATAGTGGAAACTTTTGTTAATTGCTGTTGGTTTATATTTATGTGAAGTGTTTGTCCATTTTTTTCCTGAAATGTGCTTTGTTTTTTGGCAGAGCTTCTAATATTTCAGTTATTATGAGCAGATAGTACTTTTTTTCAATAATATTTGACCACTGAATAGTAAATAAAATATTTTTTCCTTGTTAGGATATAATAATTATTAAAATTTTAAATCTGTGCAGAAAATCTGGTGTAACTGATCACTATGCGTTGGATGATAACCATGCACTCCATTTGGCTAGAAAAGTGGTACGAAGTTTGAACTACAAGAAGAAAATTGATGTGAGTATATTTAGCTTTTTGTGAATGAATGTGCATGCTCCTTCTATAGAATAGAGTTCCAAAGTGGATAAACACTCCTTTGAACCCATAGATTTCCAGCAAAACACCCAATTTTCCCCGATCATATCTTGATAATTTCCCCCTCATTTATTCCTCCTAAATAAGAAGGCCATCACAAATAATTATGTACAGAGGCCTCATGCAGCCAATACAGAAAGATCTGGATAATTCTTAGGCCTTTCTCACACACACATCTATTCACAGCTACAAATCCATGCACACTGTCCATCACACAAACATTCCCCTATGTTTTAATGTGACTTGTTGCTCTCTCACATCCTCAGTTGGCTTTCTTCTACCCTTCCTAGTGGTTTCCCCACCCACTCCTGCCCACTTCTGAGCACTCTGAAAGTTTGAAAACATGCTCATTTAATGTTTACATAGTGATGATTGTATATATTGCTAAAGAGGAGAGGGCAAGGGGAGCACACTTGCCATGCTCCATTCCTAGTTCCTTAACCTGGATCTAGTTGTAGATTAAAATGACACTTCAGGAGCTGTGTAGAAGTGAACATTTTCTAGAAATCTAGCCTGTTTAAAATATTGTGCTAAATGAGTTGTAAATATTTGAGCCAGAGCTGATTATAGAATTATTCTGGAAGCTAGCAGGAAAATATTGAAGGCCTTTCTCATTCTGTTGTATTTTTGGTTGTACTTTTAAATTATTGCAGGTGACAGTAGAACCTTCAGAGGAGCCTTTGTTTCCTCCTGATGAAATCTATGGAATAGTTGGAGAACAGCTTAAAAGAAATTTTGATGTCAGAGAGGTAAAAAGCTAAGATGCATATGTACACATGGATGCTAATACAATGTAGATGCACAAAATGTAGCCGTAGAGTGCCCAATGTTACCAAGTTTCCTTCCAGGAGCTTTTGCAGGAGCGCTCCCTACCAGGAGTTCCCATGTATGATAGAAATTACTACTCCCCCCAACCCCCCCCCCCCCAAAAAAAGTTTTGTGGCTGTTACGAAGTTTGAGAAAGTAGCTGAGTGTCAGCTGAATCAAGCATGGTTTGCCATCTCTGTCTCTTAGACTGAAGGACTGAGGATCCTTACCACCTGTCAGGTAATTCTAGGCCCTCTTGGAAGTCATCTTTATCAGCTTCTGGTCTCCAAAGTTCCCAATGTATGATAAAGGTTAAACCAGACAGGTCAGATTAACACTCTATTAAAAATGTTCAAGTCTTTGTGATTTATATGGGAAGGAACGGATTATTTTGGTATTAATTCAGGCTATTTACTATAGCTATTCACAGATATATACAGATACAGTATATTCCCTTTAGGACACTTCAGCTTCATTATGTAAGGTATTATTATTCTGTTATATTGCATATAAGACATTTTATATTAAGTCATATAACTATCACATCATATTCATCAGGACATTTATAAGGACTTTACCTCTCTATCCAACTGATTGACATGATTGGCAGTAAGTAGTACATGTAAGAACATCAGCTTTCAAAAACAGTTAACATGTAACTTTTTTTATTGAATCTTCGTAATCAGATTCTTCCTAATCACATAGTTTTCCATAGTGGTTGCTAGATCATTATACAGACAATTCCTAAAGGCTTTTACGTATTCACAGTCTTGTCCCTTATCGTATTCTTAGCCATTTTGATTACTTTGAGGAATTTAAAAACTTGTTTTCATGTGTTAAACCTTAAGCAAATCTTAAGCAAGTCTTAACTGCATTAATCACATGTAAGCATATCTCCTAGCTTTACCAGAATCATCATTTTAGGGTGGCATGTCAGGGCTTGTTAGGAACTTTTCTTGGCAGGGCTATATGTAGCCCTCTTCTTGTATTGGAAGTCTGCCTAAGCAGCTTAATTATGTGAGTCTGACTTGGCTCTTTTATTCTCTTTTGATGTCCACTCAGTTATTGCAGGCAGCCTTGGTTATCTAATCAGATATTTAAATTCATATCTTCTGTACATTCGAGTCTAGTGCACATCCCACTTTTAGATTACACCCTATTATCTGTTGTCAGGTGTCTCCAATGTACTAACTTTCAGGGTGAACTGAACTCATCCTTCACAGTTTTGGTTTACATATTCTAAGGCCTGTAGCAGACGGGCCAAATAAAGCACCTTCTGGGTGCTTTGGGGGCATGGTGTTCAAATGCTGCACACCCCCAAAGCAGCCGGAAGCTGCTGTGGGATCAGGTAACATGGCCCAAAGCTGGCCCAAAAAGGAGCAGCAAAAAGATGCTCCTGCTGAAGACCCATTTGAGACCGTGGCAGCAGCTGGCTTCAGGACAGTGGCATCCGTTTGTTGGGGTCCCAGAGTGATTGCGGCCACAGGAGCTGCAGATTGCTCCATTTGGCCCATTTGCTTTGCCCTATAGAGAACATCTTAGTAGAATATAAAGCATAAAATATGTGATAGTGTCTGCTCATATTCTGTTTTGTTATAAAAGAAAGGGTAATATTTGTTTAGATTTCAATTCTCTCGAACATTTCCCTTTCTTTTATTACAAGACAGAATATGGCCAGACACTGTTACAGATCTTATACTCTATATAGGTTTCTACAAGGTGTCCTTATTTAATGATATATTAACTTTCAATAGTATATTCAGAGGCTGAAGAGTTGCTAACTAAAATTCATCTGGTGTGTAGTACAACTCTTGCTTTTCCTGTTTCTGATTTAGCACTAGAATTTAGCAATAAAAGAGAGTACAGTAGCTGTTCTGCAATGTGTATTCCAACCTATCTTTAACTGGCACTCGCTCATACTCTTTTACATGCTTACAACTCAAGACTGGCCCAAGACATTTTCCTATCTGAGACAGAGCAGCAAATGGCACCTCTTTGAGGGTGAATAGTATTCAAAACCAACTCACTTATTTTGGCACATGAATGGATGCTCTCAAGGTACCTGTCTACATTCCTGGCAGTAAAAAATAAAGCAATACAAAACTAATTAATGAACCATTTGTTGTCATTTTATGACAGCTCAAATCTGCCTGAGGCAGCTCTCCCTTTCTGCTTTATGGCTGGATTTGTTATGCATTGGTTTCAGAACAACTCCTAACAGCCAGTTAACATAGGACTGCGGTTGTTTGTCCCACATACTGATTTTAAGCTCAGTGGGACTTACTTCAAAGTAAACATGTTTAGCAACATGCTGTAATTTTTTCCAGTCTGATAGCTTTCAGGGGGCTAGATTTACAGTCCAATTGTATATAAGTTTTCTGACAGTTAATATTTGCTGTGTTCAGTGGAAGTATGTGAAGGTTTGCAATTTCAGATGTTTACACTTCCCTTTGAAGTCTGAACTGGCAAAAATGCTTAAACTTCATTGGATTGTGGCCAGTCTTAATCTGGTACGCACTATTCACAATTTTGTAATTTCCAACTATGCATTCCCCCTTTTTTCAGTGAAGGAGGTAAAATCTTTTCAGAAGGGTCCTCTTTTTTTTTTAAAGCAGTCCAGGAAATACTCCAGATATCCTGATGGATATTTGGATGTCTGTAGTCACCTGCATTCATGGCAACATCTGAAAAGACATTGTAGTTGTCCAAATATAGTGGCTTGTTACCCATAAGAATGGCTTTATCTCAAATAAGTGATGTTTTAATTATTTTTAAAAAAATAAAATCTGTTTTTAACTCATTATGACATTTAATATGTTTTTAGATTATTTGAATATTTTTATTCTTTTAAACTGTTTAATTTGCGTTAATGTTATTTGGAAACTGCCCTGAGATTATTTTGAAATAGGTATAAATGTTTTAATAAAATAAATAAAATAAATAATACATACCGTATGCTGGAGCCAGCATAGTGTAGTGGTTTGAGTGTCAGACTGTGACTCTGGAGACCAGCATTTGAATCCTAGTTCAGCCATAGAAATCCACTGGGTGACCTTGGGCAGGTCACATTCTCTCAGCCTCAGTGGTAATCTCCCTCTGGAGAAACTTGCCATGAAAATGCCTTAGGGTCACCTTTGGGTTACTATAAGTCGGAAATGACTTGAAGGCACACAACAACAAAAACAAATTAATTAAGCTGGATAATTGGGCTTGAAATACACTGTCCTAATAAAATAATACACTGTTTAAGATATGTTCTAGGATAGCCAAGTATGATGTATTAATGGAGTTAAGAAAAATAACGTTTCCGATAAATGTATATTAATAGTAACATTATTTGTTTTTATTTTTAAGGTAATTGCTAGAATTGTTGATGGAAGTAAATTTGATGAATTTAAAGCTTTATATGGGGATACATTAATCACAGGTATTATTTATAAATTATTATAAAACTCTGTATGTTTAGTTTGATTTTCTTTGTTTCAAAATGTTTTATAATAACTTGTGGAAGACAAATAATACATTTTATAACAAGCATTGTGATTGTACTCTGAAAATTGCATAGTCTCATACTTGACTTAATTTGGGAGGTACTGAAATCTTTCAATGATAAAGGCTTTCATTGTGAAATATTGTTCTGATTTTTTCATAATCTTCAGGGTTTGCTCGAATATTTGGATACCCAGTGGGAATAATTGGAAACAATGGTGTCCTTTTCTCAGAATCAGCAAAGAAGGCAAGTATAACTCAAGTTATTGGGCATTTGCCGTCAATATTTTCATTGGGCCATAGTCCAAGGCTCAAACGACGACACTATGCTGTTTCTCAAAAAAAGTGGAAGTATCATCCAGCTGCTGCATGTGTTGATCACTCAGGCAACCTTTGGCAGGGATTTGGAATGCTCTGTAAATTAGATAAAATGTCACAGCTTTTCAACAGATAGTAATATTTTACATGAATTGTTGGTGAAAGCACTCATTAGAAATATGTTTATTTTCTGTAACAGTATTGTTGCTCAAGTGCATTAGAGCTCTTCCTTAGTCCTACTCAGATAATTTTATAATTGAAAAGTTTGCTCTTAAGATGTTCCCTTGTAGCAGATAGGCCTCCATAAGAACACTAAGTCTTAAGAGCATTGTTTTCCCCCAGTTGAGATTTGGCCCTTCAGTTATTGAATAAGACTAACAAAATATTTTAGTGATCAAGATTTTATGTGTTAAGAGTGTTAACCTCAGTCTCCATGCCTGGAGAGTGCTGACTTAGTAGTTACATAGACCAGTAGACATAGAGCAGTGGTGGGCAGATTGTGGCTGTCCCGATGATGTTGAGCTACAATTTGCACCATGGGGTAACAATATTTGGAAGGCCACAAGTTGCCTACTCCCCCCCCCCCTTTCCAGGATTGAAATTAGACATTGCTTTGTATATTTGAAAGTCCTAGCTATAGTATTACTGAGCACACATTATTGTTGCAAAAGCTTTTGATTATCACTTTGTAATTATTCCTATGTCTAACTGGCTTTTTGTCACTTCTGATAGCAGTAACTCTAATATACTATTTATAGCATTCAGTAAAGTAGCAAACCATTTCCTCAGCTGCTACAACCTGTTGTTTTACACATATGTATGTGTTAAACATTGCTGCAAATCTATTTTAGCAGTTTTGGGGAATGAGTAACTGTTTCACAGATCCGCTGTTCAAACAAATAAGTAACACTAACTAGGATAAGTTTTTTTCAACAATGTTATTGTTTTCTAGAAAAATCATTTAAAGAATTACTACAACTAGGAAAATAAACATATATGGATGCAGTCAGCTGTTGGGTCATTTCTAGGAAATAAATTGAGGAAATGCCGTGTCTTTTATTTAAACATAAAAGATAACAGTTCTGTGGTCAGTTAATTTTAGTTCTTTGTGATCTTTGTGATATACACATGGGTTGCTGTGCACCTGCTTAGAGCTGATGAGAACTTTCTAGAACTGAGTCTCTCTGTTTCGGAGGAGCTTCATTCACCTGATATGCATAATCAGGTAGGATTCCTACTGATCCCTCAGTGTCTTTCCCTCGCCCTACAGGTGCCTCAGCTAAAGATCCGGTGCATCCCTGTGTATTTGAGATAAGCTGTTCAACAGTTATTTAGCAGCAGATCAACTGTCACTCTCTTCCTTCCTTTACAGGGCACCCATTTCATTCAGCTTTGTTGTCAGAGAAATATCCCTATTGTGTTCTTGCAAAACATTACAGGTGATAAAATTATTGCTATGATGTGTGTAATACTATGGTTTATGAATTCCAGAGACTATAAATTATTTGGAAGTATTTGGGGCAGTTATACATCATTTCCTATCCAATATTTGTAAGAAATCTATTTGTGTTGTGGCAAGTTTGCAAAACAGATACTAAGTAGATGGTGGAGGCGGTGATGGCTATTGTTATTGTTGTTTTTGTTGTTATTAGTTTATACCATGACTTAAAAGGCATCACACAGTGAGTGAATTAAAAAGCAGAAACTGACTATAGTCTTTAAATCTACAAAGTCAGTTATCTTAAAGATATAGTTGGTTAATACTCTTTATGAAGGTTGATTACTATCTCAAAGCAGTAGGCAAATTACATAGTCATGTTTGAGTGGGGTCCAGTAGAGGAATTACTTTGTCACTTCTGTACAGTATATTAAGATAATGGACCAACAAGGCTACATGAACATTTTGTTAACAGTAATGTTGCTTGCCTTCCAAATCATTAGGTTTCATGGTTGGTAAAGAGTATGAGGCTGGTGGAATAGCAAAAGATGGAGCCAAGATGGTTACTGCAGTAGCATGTGCCAATGTGCCTAAAATAACAGTTATTATTGGAGGCTCCTATGGTGCTGGAAATTATGGAATGTGTGGAAGAGCATATAGGTCAGTATGTATCTCTGGATTAGTAGTGATGATTATTTGCTATGAGTCTGTAACAGGAATTTGGGGTTGGTCTTAGTTAATAGAGATGATGCTATTCAGTTTTTATTTATCTGAAAGCACCCATTCAAATGTATTAATCAGTCAAGGGAGATCTCAGAGCTATATTTTTTTCTCTGTGTGCTATATGTCTTTTGATGTTTCCAGTTACATGAAACATGTGCCATGTCATTAATGGGATAATAATAATAATAATAATAATAATAATAATAATATTTATTTCTAATCCGCCCCTCTGAACAAGCTATCGGGGTGGAGTACAACAGAATTAAAAACAATGACAGATTAAAATACCCCTTCCTTATCCTTACCTAATGTACATCTTTCTAGTTGGAGATACTTAGAAAAACTAGTGGCTTGGTTAAGGGCAGTTGTAGCTCTGGAAAAAATTGTGTTTTGCTATGGGTGTATGATATTAAGTTATTTTAACGTTTTTATTTCTAGTCCAAGATTTCTTTATATGTGGCCAAATGCTCGAATCTCAGTCATGGGAGGAGAACAAGCAGCAACAGTTTTAGCTACAATAGCCAAGGACCAAAAAGCAAGGGAAGGAAAGCAGGTAAGCTTTCTTTGCTGGTAACACTTAGTAAGATTATAAAAATGCTTACACTAATATTCAGTGGTGCCCTATAATTTCTCAAAATGTTGATGTTAGTATTACAGTGGTCCTCCGGGTTACGAAGGTAATCCGTTCCGGATTACCTTTCGTAACCTGGAAATACGCGTATCCCGGGGGACCGCTTTAAGGGACGGACCGCGCGGCCGATTTAAAGGGGCCGCGCGGTTTTTCCCTTTCGTTCCCCGGGGGATCCTTTGGATCCCTGGGGGAATTTTGGCGGTCCCGCCGGTTTCGGGTCCCGGGGATTTCGTTCCCCGGGGGATTCGCAAACCGGGGGACCACTGTACATGTTTAACTGTAGTGCTTCTATGTATGTGATTCTAAGATGTAATTAAGTGTTGCATTTCATAGGTTTTTCTTATGCAAGAAATACTCAAAGGTGGTGTTGTCAATTCCTGCCACTGAATATAGCTGACAGCACCTGGTATTAATTCATGGTCTCCCATCCAAGATACTAACCAGGTTTGAGCCTACTTAGCTTCCAAGATCAGGCAAGATCTGGTGCCTCTAGAGTATTTCGGTCCTTTCCAAAGAAAAGTAACATTAACGAGAATGAATATCAGTTGCCAGCTATAAAGACTACTAAGTTGAAACAAGTCAAATGTACTATAGTCTGCATGGCTTACAACTAACACCTGCTTTGCATTATAGAAAGTACCATATTTAATCCCTTATATTCCACTTAGGGCAGTAGTTCTCAACCTTTGGTCCTCTAGATTTTTTGAGACTTCAACTCCCAACATTCCTGAACAATGAGCATACTGACTGGGACTTCTGGGAATTGAAATTCTAAAATATCTGGAGGCCCAAAGGTTGAGAGCCACTGACTTAGAGGGTTAGGTTGAAATTTACCCAAAAAACCTTTTCCTGGGGTGCTGGAGAGCTTGGGTCCATCTTATCTTAGGGACCGCCTCTCCTCGTACAATTCCCCCCCCCCCCCCCGCACACTCCGATCCTCCAGGAGAAACCTACTACAGCCTTTGAAAACAAGGCTGTCGCGGACCTCCCGGGGGACTTTCTCTGCTGCCGCTCCCAGGCTATGGAATGACCTGCTGGATGAGATGTGTCTTATTACATCCCTTGATAGCTTTAAAAAAGCCTTAAAGACTCATCTCTTCCGGCAGGCCTTCCCAGAAACACCTTAATTCCTGGCCTCGACACTGGTTCACGACATTGGGTCGCATTTTTTTACCAGCTCCCAGCACTTTATCTATGAAGTTTACATCTACAGTGTCCATAGAATGACTAGCTGCCTTTTATGTTGTATGTTGTAATTGTTCTTGGATTTTAATCTGACATTGGTTTAATTTAATTTTAAGGGGTGGGAGGTGGGGCTATGGGTTATCGGAATTGTTTTATCTTGATGTTTTTTAATCATTGTAACCCGCTCCGAGTGGTGGCAGAGGAGCGGGATATAAATAAACTTTATTATTAATAATTAAGAATAAGAATAAGAATAAACAATAGTAAATTAGAGGGACAAATAGTCTAGTTTTGGCATAATATAAAGTAGATTTCTAACTTTGTATGAAAGAGATGAATGAATGAAATTTATTACGGTCAATGACCAGCACTATGAAAGAGATAGTACCATTCCTTCCATGCTGCACTGAAACCAAAGTAAGCTCAAACAGTTATAATTGTATGAGTCCATACCTTCAAGTAATAATTATTCTGTTTTTTAAAGCACCTGTGAATGTTTATAAGTGCTATTTTTATTTGAAGCCCTAATTGGTTGGAGTGACCTGAGCTCATAATCAAAAGTTGGGAATTTTAATTAGTGTGCATTTATATCTACTATCTAGGAATTACTTGGAAGTAATACCTAGATTTCAGTACAGTTTCAGCTCTGGTTAAAATGCAGGACTGTAACTAAGCACTGAATGCCAATAAAAATTATAACATGGAGGGGAACTACCAAAAACACGAACACTTTTTTCCCCTGTTCATTGTTAGCTTCTCTCTGATCCTGAACCAGACTCGTAGAAAGCTGTCTTCGACTGAGTCAGGCTGTTGGTCCATTTAAAACAGTACTGACTATGCAGATTCCTGAAAGAGCTTTTGCCAGTCATACTGAAGTCTTTTGCAACTCTACTTGGAGATGTCAAGAATTGAATCTGTGACCTTTTTCATGCAAAGCATGTGCTCTACAATTGGGATTTGTCCTTTCCCCTGTAGCAGGCCAGCCTTGGGTGTAGTGTTTTGACTTCATGGCCATACAGAGGCTTGGGATAAAAGGATTGTGAACTACACAGAAAATGTAAGAATTAATGAAGCAATGTCATCTGAAATCATCTAGTAAAGAAGTGTACCTGGAGCTGTCTTACAGTATAGCATATAAATTCTAATAGTTAGAAATAGAAACAGAAGTCCCATCCTCTCAGGAATAAACACTCCCAGTCAAAACTCACCCAATCAGAATGACTGCCTAGACACCTTTCTCCTTCTTCTTCCTGTGCCAGGACTGAGCTCTAAATGTATAATCTTTTCAATACTTAAAAATAGAGAATTACTATTACTCCTCATATCTATTCAATTTATACTTCATAGTTATCTGAAGAGGAGGAAAAAGCTCTGAAGGAGCCAATCATCAAAAGGTTTGAAGAGGAAGGAAATCCATACTATTCCAGTGCAAGGTACTATGCAGATAATTTTGGTAATGTGTATTTTAATGTGCTATAATTTTTAAAAATAAGAGGTGGTAAGAATTTTGCAGGCACTACTTCACTTGTTCGTTGTTGTTGTTGTTGTTGTTATATTATAATATGCTTGTTATTCACCATTTCCTCATACCAACATAAAATAATTAGACATTGACCTAGAACAGCCTATCTGTTTCTTGTAGGTTGCTATTGTGGGCTGATTCAGATGATGTGAAAGATGATGAGGCTCACATGCTTTCCCATCCATATCCTTATCTAGCATAACGGTGAAGAAGAGATCAAATGCTTTCAGGAAATTTTTTGTTAATTTTGTCTAGTTGAAAGAAGCCAGCTTCAAAACATAGTCTGTGAAACTGGCTTATTGCAACTATTGATAGTTAAAATTAATTTTAATTTATGGTTGGACAACACATTAAACTTCAGTTAATCCAATATGTGAGTAGAAGCTTTTAGTTTCCTCAAAGCTGTACCAGAGGGTAGGATTAGGAAAGACTGCATGAGCCCCAAACTCACTGAAACTCATTCCTGTAATGTGAAACTGTGGTTTAATGTTATACATGAAGATAGCCAACATTTACAAATTACTCATTTGCTGCACAGTAATATGTCTTGTCCTCTTCAGCCTGTTGGTGTTCTTAATGTACAAGAGGGTGCCGAATAGTTCTTGGCTCAACCAAGAGAAGAATGACCTGGAGCCATGAAACTTATATGCTATTCCACATATTCACCCCAAAGTTCAACGCACTTGGCACATTGTTTCTCAAGTTTCTTTAACCTTTACAAAAATAAAAAACCTGATGTATGATCAATGAAATACTGCTCTGTTGCTGCTATAACCTCTGAATCATTTGAAAATTTCTTTCCTTTCAAACACTTTAAAGGTTTGGACACAGGAAAAAGTGAGATGGAACAAGATCTCATGAGTAGGGTGAATGGTCTGTGCACTCAAACCCCAGGTCCTTCAAAACATCCATTGTCTTGCCAGCTCTGTGAGCAGGTGCATTGTCCTGCAAAAAGAGATCACCTTTCCACAGTACCACTCACTCTTTTTCCTTCAGCGCCTCCTTTAATTGACACAGCAAGTTAGGGCCGAAACAGGTGGCCGTAAAGGGGCAGCTCTACTACGCCCCTTTGAGTTGCCGGATCAGGGCCACAGCAACTGTACACTGCGCCCTGATCTGGCATTTTCCCATTGCAAAAAGGAGCGACTTTCTGCTTTGGCAGTATGTGACATGTAAATGCCCTACCAGTGGACACTGCAATGCCATTGCCATGTGGTTGCTCAGGGCAGCTTCATGGCATGTTCCTGGTGTCTTGGGGGTTTGTGTGTCATGCGTACTCCATGCCCCCATGGCGCTGGGAAGCCAGCTCTTTTTGCTGTTCTGTAACAGTCCTTAGAGTTGTATTCTGCATTAATAGTTTGGCTCTTCTGAAGATAGTCATCAAAATACTTTCCTTATCCCAAAAAACTGTAGCCATGACCTTTCCTGTTGACCTTTGATTTTTGAATTTCTTTAGCTGTGGTGGACCCAAGTGCCACCACTTCAAGAACTGATGTTTGGTCTCTGGATCATAGTGTTGTAACCATGTTTCATCAACAGTGATAGTCTTTCCAAAGAATTATCACTAGATCGCTCAAAATACTGCAAAATCAACCTGGAGGTATCCGCTTGATTTTGTTTTTGTTCAGCAATCAAACATTTTAACACCCTCTTGGTGGGCAGCTTCTGCATGGCCAACTGCTCATGAATTATAAACCCTATGCTTTCCCGGGATATCTCAGCAATTGTTTTAACTGAGATTCGTTTATTTGTCAAAATCAGGTCATGAACACTCTCAATTCCAGTAGTTGACACTGTTGAAGGCCTCCCAGACCTTGCTGTATTTTCATTCTCAGAATCTCCATGCTTAAAGTTGCCATGCCATTTCTTCACAATTGAGTGTGATGGACCATTGCCAACCAATGTTTGCATCATACACTCATGGATTTGCTTTGGGGATTTCTCCTGTGGAAACAGTAACTTCATGATGGCCCAGAGTTCAGCACTTGAAAATTTCACAGTTTTTGCTGACATGGTTCTTAGATCTGAAAAAAATTCAGAAATTAGACCTTCGATGCTGCAAATTGGCAGTTTACAATAGAAAAAGAATACTCTTTTATGTTACAGTGACAAAATTGCACTTAGATTTTGGAAAGTGGCTCAGGCCAAGAACTTTTCAGCACTCCATTGTAAAGTCTTAAAGCTAGAATGAACTGGAGTAAATACTATGTGCAGTTATACCACTTGAGAACTTGGCTTTGTGTGCCTGTAACAAAAGATCTACATCCCCTCCTGAGGCTGAAGACACAAATAAGTATATATGTCTTTATATTTTACTTCTGGCATTAGAATCAAGATTTTTTCCAATGAACTGATTATGTTAAAGAAATTATCATCAAACTGTATGTGTTTACACCAAATCCTTATTGGGTATAAACATTACTATTTTTTTCTTTTTAAGATAGTTACTGGAGGCCCTTCTTAATGTTTTTATGTATTCTAATGGATTGAAGAATAGTAGTGTTATTTTTTTAGCTTTCAGTGTGTTGAAATATGAGAAGCTTGTCTTTTATTAGTTGATACAGTAGATTAATTAGTGAGTGTGCAGATATTTTAATTTAGGTATTTAAACTTTTGACCTTTTATTGAAAATCTTCAATAACTTCAAGAAATGCCTAGATATTTAACATGTTTTCTTATTCTTATTTGAGATCACTGTGAGATAGCATTTTAGACATGCTTGGTCTTTCTGGGTCCATATTTTATGATAAAGTGTTCTTCATATAAAACACTCATTATTATGGCACCCACATTTGAATCTTAGATAAAATGTCAGACTCTGTGAATCTTTAATAATAATTTCTCCTAATTTCCTATACAAGTGAACCTGACTTTTTTGTTTCCACTGACATTTTTAGAGCAACATACATGATAGAGTAAGAGTAATTGGCTTCAAGGTGGGCCACTGTCTAGAGGTGCTGAATACATGATTTCCATGTCAGGATAGTGTATTACATGCCCTTCATTGTGTACATTGATCCCACTCATGAGTTTAGAATTTTACATTAAGGGTTAAGCCCAGTTAATAGTCCCAATTAGAGTAGACCCCCTGAATTAATGGAACTTGTTAAGTCAACATGTATGTAGGTTCCATTAATATAATGGATCTGTTGTAGTTGGGACAAAAATTGCATTTAGGCAAAATACTTAATTGATTGTCTGTGCTTTTAGATTGACAGCACTAATTATCTTTTGGATATGAGGGGACTTATTTTAGTCCCTCCTTCCCAATGATAGATGACTTGCAGTATTAAACCTGACACTATGGACCATCTGTTGGATGGGTGTATTCATACGTGTAAATGATTGTGCAAATTATTCCATTTGCAGCACACAGCTGTGATGTGGATTTGCCTTGGAACTATAACACTGCATTAAGAGATACTTATTTGTATGTGTGTGTGCGCATCTGCGTTAATAAATGGAAGCATACTTCTTTTATTACTTTTCCGTATAAATTATATCTCATTCTGTGTACAGGATGTCAGGAAACTGCTCCATAGTCACATTTATGCATCTGATGTGTCTGACTAGAATCTGTCAACATGCAGAAGCCTTAATTATCAGGAGTCATTAGCCAGACATCTTTTTAATGAGCTAGATTAATGTGCTTACAGGCCTCTAAGAGGTGTTTAATCAGTTTACCTGGTAACAAATGTCACGAGCAGCTTTCTTTTCAAGCCATTCACTTTTTTTCTGTGCAGAGGCATTGTTATGAATTTTTTACAAGCAGATGATTCATGTCCTCACCATGGAGTTTGATAGGCTGTTCAATAATTAATGCTTTGTCTCACTACAAAAGGCACTTTTCACTAAACAAAGAGAGAAAGTCATAGTGCTTCTGAGGAAATAATATTTATCTTACAGTGAAAAAAATCTTTCAGGTTGCCAGTGAAATCTTTATTTGCCATAACACAATTTATTCTAAAGATGGAAAGGATGGAAAGGTCATTATTTTCTATTACTATTGTGGTGGTAGTGGTTGTGTATGTTGTACATAAGGTAATACAGGTTGAGTCTCCCTTATCCAAAAGAGGTTTGGATTTTGGATTTTTAAAAAAAATATTTGCATATACAGTCAGCCCTCCTTATCCACGGATTTTTCATCCACGGATTCAAACATCCACAGCTTGAAAATGCTTCAAAAATATATAAATTTCAGAAAGAAAACCTTGATTTTGCCATTTTATGTATTTTCTATGCCATTGGGACTTGAGCAGCCACAGATTTTGTTATCTACAGGGGATCCTGTAACCAAACTGCAGTGGATAACAAGCATCCATTGTATCTAATGAGTTATCTTGGAGAGGAAATCCAAGTCTCAACATGAAATTCATTTGTGTTTAGTATACACATATAGCCTGAAGATAATTTTATACTTAATATTTTAATAATTGTGGGCGTGAAACAAAGTTTGTTGACACTGAACCGTCAGAATGCAAATGTGTCCTTATATCAGCCATCCACAAAAAAAGTTTTTAAAAATTTTTTTTGACCATTTTGAATTTTCAGATAAGGGATACCCAACCTGTTCTCTCATATATCTCCCTAGTTATCTGTAAATTAGCATCTCAGCTACCCATGGAAAATGTTTTGGATTTTGGAGTATTTAGGATTTCAGAATGCTGGATTAGGGAAATTTTGGATTTCAAAATTCTGGACAAAGGAGACTCTACCTATACATTCAAATGTATACTTTTAGGCTGTTGAAATTTTCTAAGTATTCAGTCATAGTTAGTACTTTAGTTTATTTTTGATATCTTAGTTAAAATACTAAAAATGTTTTTAAAATCCCAGTAGAGGAATTCTTAATTTAACTCATATTTTAATCAAAGAAGAGTTGACAGTGTGTAACATTTGCCTTTTACTTGAAGTGAATATTAGAATCTCATTTGAAAGTGATACTAAAATATAGGCTAGGTTTTATTACTGTCATCAGTTCATGTGTCATTAAGTTTATTCACTGCTGGCATTTGTGCACACTTTTTTAATAAATAAAAATAGATTTTTATGCTGTCTTTGAGACTCCCAAACCTGACCAATATGCTACAGTAAGGCATTCGAATGGAAAGCACAAAGCACAACAGATTTTTTAAATCCTTAAAACTATCTTAAATCCTTTAAAAAATTCTTTAAAACTAATATAAAGGAGAAAAGGATTCAGCTACCAGAAAGACAGTGTCTAGATTTTTGAAGCAAAAAATTCCTCCACAGTCTTGGTAATAGATAGTGAAGGAACTGTAGAACATAACAACCATTGTTCCTTTCCTAGTAATGGAACAGCATTGAAGACCTGAGCTGGTATATAGGATCATGGCAGGAAATGGACTGGTTCCACTCCCAGTTAGCTCTTTAAATGTCACATCCAGCATTGAGAGTTGTGCTTAGCAATGGACCAGGAGTCAGTTCTAGATACAAACAGAGAGCTAAAATGGAGGAAGTCACAGAGAACTAAACAAGGGCACAGAAGGATTAAACAAGACAGGAAGTCAAGCACAGACATGTCCAACAAAGCAAAGAATGTCTAAAGCTGCACTACACATATTGTAGGAATACAGAATGTGAGAAGCATGAATGCGACTGCTCAATGACTAGTGCACGAGGATAAAGAGAACTGCTATAATTTTATTTATTTATTTTAATTTTATTAGAGTATTTATACCCTGCTCTTCAGCCTTAAAGGCTATCAGAGCAACTTACAATTATTATTTTTAATTAGACAGTTCCCTGCCCTCAGGCTTACAATCTAAAAAGACATGACACAAAAGGAGAAGGAACTGGTGGTTGGGGGGAGGGGATCAAGTCCAAAAGTTCTTCTCTCCTTCTGAGGCCTGGACCAAAGGAGATAGACTGGAGAGAGGGCTCTTCTCTGTAGTTCACGCCAGGTCCGATGGAGCTGGCAAAGGGAGGGCTCATCCGCTTACTTTAGGCCAGGGCCAATAGAGCTGGCATCCCTCTCTATCTCCCTCTGATGATGTAGATGCAAAGGGCTCATCTGCTTACATTAGGCCAGGCCTGACGGAGCTGGCAGGCCTCTCTGTCCCTCTGTTGATGTAATTAATACAGAGAAATAGAAGATAATGACAAAAAGGGAAGAACAAGAGACCTGTCCCACAAGATCTGTGAACTCTAAAGAAAATTCAGACCATGTGTAGGGATGCTCTATGATCAGAAGGGCAGCAAATTACATGATCTGTATGAAATAAAATGTCAATGGAAGCAATACACAGAAGAACTATACAGAAGAGATGAAAAAATGAACTAGGCGTGGAATGAAAAACCATACAGAGATGAACCTCAGATTTTAGAAAGCAAATCTGGAAGCTGCACTCAGAGAAAGTTGAAACAAATCTGTACAGTTTGCATACAGATTGGATGGGCATAAGCAAGCATTCATATGCAGTGAAGTTCAGCCTGTTCTTTAGGAATATTAATATTCAGAAAAGTGGGCTGCACGTTTTCTGCGTAATTAGATTTTAAAATATAATCCTCAAGACAATTAACAAAAATCTTTAGCCAGAGGAAAATACCCTGTTCTAAACACCCAATTCTGACTGTTTATTCATAAATGAGTATTCTAAAGCATCTATATTCTCCATCATATGGCCTACTGTAGTTGCTGTCTATATTCCAAATAAGAATCAGATAAACTGTTTATGGGATGTATGTATGATCAATATTTTTTGGCTTTACAATTGCTGGCTTCCACACAGTAGTTGCTCATCTAAAGATAAATTCCTTCATGTGCTCAGAATTGGGATGTTATGACTCTTTAATTTATGCATTCCTTGTTTTAACTCAATTTGTTATGGCACGGATTAGTTTCATCTGTTTGGAAATATTCTTCAGCAATGAAGATTAGCAAAATTATTGTTGGCAAGGCATTGTAAAGAAATACATTGCTACTTCATACATCTCTTGCATTTAAAACTCAAAACCATATCTAGTTCATGTTTAAACTAAGCTCTGTAATCAGTCATAATTTTCCTCTTTAATATATGTATATTGTATAAAAATAAATATCGACTGGCCTGTACATCTGCTGAAATCATTTAAAACTGTTTCAGTTTGGGTTGTGGACTTTACATCCAAAATAATTTCTGCATTTGGAATACCAGTGTCTCTTACATTTACAGTAAAACCCTAAGGCTTGCTATGACTATATCCAAGGGTTATAGAAGGGTGAACCATGTTTCAGAGCAGCATTATCTTTTTAAAATGTGATAAAAGAAGGTAGGCTGCTGTAAATATTTGGAGCAGTGTCACAGTGAATAATCTCATGTGAATTGCATACACTGTTTAGACATTTGGACACAGCCTGAAGAATGCTCAACTCTGAACTGGGGATCTTTAAGTTAATAGAAAATGTTTATCCTGATTTTGCACAAATATGAGTAAGTGCTATTATCTTCTATTGTATCTTGGCCACTTGGTACTGTATGGCTGACCCTTTTTCTGTGGCAGTCCTTGAATTGAGTCCTAATTAAATGGATTCTGCTGAGATTCTAGGGGCCACTAAACTTTATATTTTAATGTCTGAGAATAAGATTTAAGTACCCTAGCCACGTGAAGTTAGTGGTTTAGCTCCTTGACATAGCAAAAGTAAAATATTCCCAATGTTGCTGTGCTACCTTTTCAAATGTTCAGTTTTTCACCTAAATCCTTATTTTTGTTTTTTCCATTCCAGGCTATGGGATGATGGAATTATTGACCCAGCTGACACAAGATTGGTTTTGGGACTCAGCCTAAGTGCTGCACTCAATGCACCTACCAAGATGACAGAATTTGGAATATTCAGAATGTGATTTGAAAGCCCTGGTAGTGGTACCTCTGGATTATTAATACAACTTTTAATTAAAAAAATCAAGTGGACTAAAATATCAATATATAAAATAAAGATTTGTGCAATGCTATAGATGGTTTTTACTCTTATTTGCATTTAAATGAAATGAGAAGTCATTATATGACCAGGCTATAATATTCTTATGTAGACAGCTGTAGATTTCAGTAATGTTTCTGTCTTAGGAACAATCTATTAATCATTGAAATCATGTTCCTATATCTCACACCATATTTTTAGATTTTTTCCATAAAATCCAGATTTGAATCTAAAGCATATAAATTATTCAGAAGCCAGACATATTTTCACATCTTCATTTATTTAATTTAATTAGCCAGCTAACCCATATGCATCTTCATATATTCCATTTAATTAAAGCACTGTTAACAGAGGATAGAGAAGGCAAGAAAACCATATATTTTATTTTGGTGAATGGTCATCCCTGATGTTATTCTGAATTTCATTCAATTCTCCTTAACCTCCCCAACATATAGCAATTAATAATAATGCAGGCAGGCTCTGGCAAAGATGGATTGCATTTGCAGGGTCAAATGGAGGTAATATCTCAGTACCGATAAAAGCAGCTTGATGCTTGGGATTTCTGAATACAATGGCTCTTACTTAGTACCCAGGGCCCAACTCCTACTGCTTTAGCAAACCAGTCTTTCTTCAAAGACTTGTAATCAGGCATAAAGTCACAGCATGAAGTACCTTTCTTTTCTTAATGTAATTTAGTGCAATTTTATGACATTTTCATGGGACTAGGCTTTTTACTGAAACGTTGTTTCTTCCTCCTTTTTGTTGCCTTTTCTTGGTATCCTCTCCAGAGTTTATGACTGTGTGGCAGGCCAGGATGGTGGCAAACGAAGTGAAAGAGACAGCAACAATAAGAACAGGAGAGGGAGAAGAGCACGAAGAGGAAGCCTATGGTGCTGCTGATGTACCTCACTGTGTAGATGTACATGTAGGGATAGGAAAGCCTGTAGACAAAAAGAGAAAGAAGAATTGAGATACGTGGTGGAAGCCATGGAGAAGGAGGTGATTGTTGACCAACCATGAAATAATGAGATCAGATACAGTATTTGAGGTTAAAGAAGGGTCATCTTTATTGACATAAAACCTAGTTAAATGTTTGAGACTTGGGCTGAGCAAATGAAGAGGGGAGGAACCTGGTGCGGCTTTAGCTGAGGCACAGCTGTCAACCTGTGACACCTCTCCAGCAGCCCTTGGGTGAAATGCCAGATTCCAAGGGCGATCAAAAGAGGTGGATTGCTATCTTGAACATTTGTGGAAGGAGGGCTCCCTCCCAAGCCCTGTGACTTTATAAGAGAGAGTAAACCCACAGATTAGCCCCAAGGGCAGAGATTTTCCCAAATCCTGCCCCAGGTCTCATGTCCTATGGAGACAGTTCCAGAGTCCAACCGTCCACCACAAAGGGTGCCAGGGTGTACACCTATCTTATATCTTTTCTCCAATTATCTGCCAGATGTAAGCCTATTTAACAACACCACCACAAGCCAGTTGTCAAAGTCCCAACAAATACAGTGTGGGGTAGGCAATAAACCCTAAGTAAAGGGGGAAATACTCCTATGCGGCCCCAAGACCAGAAATGCTCACACTGCACTGAGGGTGGGACAAAAGGATCTGATAAAAGAGGCACATGAGGGGGGTGACGGGCCTTTAAATAGCCTCCCTCTTGCCCCTGCACATGATCTTATTTGGCTGTATGGGTCAAGAACTCCCTTGGTGTCTCATGGAGGCCAACAGTGCTCCCTCCTCTGCAGTGCCGTTCACCATGCTGTTTGGGAACCAAACGTAGAGGAGAAAAGAACTAGGTATGTGGAGGGAGAGGAAAAAAACCTGAAGTGTGGGCAGATAAATTTTCACAGACACAAAAGTAAAGTGGGCAGGAGGTGCATATTAGATGGAGGAGAGGCAAGGTGTAGGACAACATAGTACAAGAATTAGTGAAGCTGAAGATGGATAACAGTTTCAAAGAGGTAAGAGGATGAAAGGGAGTGAGCAGCTGGGAGAAAGGTGGAGAGAGGTTGTATTGTTTTCAAATCACATCTGTTTTACAATGACCATAAGTCAAACCTATTATGGAGTTTTCTTGGCAAAATTCACTCAGGGAACGTTCATTAATGCTTTCCACTCAGGCTTGAGAGAGTATGACTTGCCCAAGGTCATCCAATGGTTTCCATAGCTGAGCTGGGATTGGAACCCTGGTCTCCAGAATACTAGTGCAGTGCTCAAACCACTATCATGCTGTCTCAGAGGTTGTATTAAATAAAGTTAAATTTTGATACATTATTAGTAAGGCCAGAAGAGAGCATCATTTTTTAAAACTATGATCATGGATAGATATGTTCATCTTGTAATTTTCTTTTAAAATATTTATATTTCTTCGGAATAGAGCTTAGAATAAATCATTTCTGCTGCTAACAAAAAAAAAAATTAAATGGTTTGGTGATGGGGAAGGTGGGTTGAGCCTTGTTTTTAAAAAACTGACAAAAATATGCAAAGGTTTTGTTTCCTGCCTCTTTCCTCTGTGTGTGTATTTATCATTAACCTCACTCATTCCATTTCAGTGAGTGAGAAATGTGCTTTTAAAAATTCATACTGCTGTTCTCTCCTCCCTCAAGCATAAGGAAGGAGGGAGTGGAGTGGAGTGAGGGAACAAAACATTAAAATTGATTTTTCTATTTAATTATTTTCTTTCTAATTATTTTTTCTCTAATTTAGTGTTGTAATAAAATGCAAATTTAAAAGCCAATGTTAACCTTTTTAACACTAGGTTAATTAGTATGTGTGTGTGTTTTTTAGAGATTTACTAAATGTAAGTGAAAACATAAATCACTAACTTTTCATCTCTGGTTATGTATGTGGCAAGGGTATTATAGCTATTCAAATAACTTTAGAAAATGCCATTAGTGATCACTGAACCTTAAGAAGTGAGTAGTTCCTGTTTTACAGATAGAAAGCAGAAAACCAACATTGTGATGGTGTTCATCTAGTGAGTTCTCATTGAACATTAAAACCCAGTGAGTGAACATGAAAACCCAGACATGCATCAGTCAGTGCATGATGGTTTTCTATTTAGTCAGCTGCAGGACAACTAAATTGACTTGAAATGTAAATAAAAGTGGATTCATAGTAGATTGATCTTGTTTTGAATTCCTAAAGTTTCAGTTTATTCTGTACAATATCTCCCTACTCATGAAGAAATTCATGAATCTACCGTCACATTTTAAATTAACTTGTATCATAGGGATTTATATACTGTACATAGTCCAGTTGCCGTTTGCTCACATCCATGGCTTCAGAAACAGAAATGATACACTTCAAGATAATTGAATGTTCTGTTGTAAGTTATCAAATGCTAAAATAATGTACAACAGCAATCATTTTTATCAAATGATGATTTCCTCTTAGAAGCACACTGTTCTGGGCTGACAGGCAATGCCTCATACAAACATTTGCCAGATTATTTGTTCTTTAGTTGCAGGCAGTGGGCAAACTAGTTCTTTCTGGCACAAGGTCTTTGCTGCAAAATTACATTCTTAGCCTGCAAGCAATCCAACAGAGAGTGGTAATTAAATCCCTTCTTCAGCAGGGAATAATTCATCAATAATCTTGAGATGTAAATAATGAAAAAGGATGCATTTCTACAGATTTCATATCTCTGAGAATGTTTCTTCCTGGTCGCTTATTGCAGTTTGAAGGGAATTATTTATTTTCACCATGGTGCCTTCATAATAAACATAGCCTTAACTCAAAATATGTTCTTAAACAAATGTACATGGCACCATTTCACTCTTCCCTTTTTCAAGCTTGCTGCTTCTAAAACATATTAGCTTGTGAAATTAAGCACAACATAAGTTTTATTTGCAGTTATACAGGCTGAGAAAGTTTACCCGAAGATGAAATAAAATCTTCCATTTTAGAAAGCTGATCAAACTCATTTTATTTTCCCTCCATGAAAAACTAATTTCCTGGTGAATGTTTTGAATTATCTTGTATTTTCTATACTTCTTCTCTTTCTGTCTGTTATGATCATAGAATTACAGAACCAAAGAATTTTGGAATTGGAAAGTTAGTTCCATGCCATGCAGGAATACACTACTAAAGTATTCCGGTGAGAAGCCCATAGAAAAAGGTTTGATAATTGTTACAATAATCTTAAAATGACTGGTCTGAAGAAATATAGGTATCAAACAATAAAAGTGTTTGACATCTCACTGAACCCTTCACATGGTTTTGGATCTTTGATTCCTCTAGCATACAGAGTCTTATCAAAACTGTGACCTCTGTGTTATAAAGCTCCAGAAAAAATATATTCCTCATTTCTATTCTTAAACAAAACACTGAAACTAAAGTGTGCAATACAGCTCATCTGCTCTTTCTCTAGAAAACATTTCCAGTTCCTTGGTTTAAATTTTAAGCTTGCTCAATGATGAGCAAAGTTTTACAGATGGTTCCATTGCCGCCATTGTCCACTTAGGAATATCTGGAAAGCTGCTGTATGGTTTAAAGTCAATGAACTGACCTGACACTGAATGCTGTTCTCTCTACACTAATACCACGAAGCCATTTTGATAGTTAAATGACATGTTATGACAAATATATAGAAGATTAATTCTGGATGCACAGTTTCATATAATAACTTAGTTGTTTCAATTTATGAACCTGCAAATTTCTAAAAACCATTGGGTGCAGACTTTCTGTTGGTTCCACCACCATCACAGGCCCATCTGGTGAGCTCTGTTTCTGCTGTCCCTTTCTCCAGCAGACAAAGACCTTTCTGTTCAATTAGGCTTTTAATAATTAATTTATTGTAGAGTTATTTTTCGTGTGTGTGTGGTCTGTGTTTTTAACTTTGTTATGTTTTTAAATGATTTTATCCTTTATAAAATTTAATGTCATTTTAATATGATAACTTGTTTAATTATATTAACCTTTTAATTATCAGGTTTTTAGCTTTATCTTGTTTTATAGCATGTTATTTTATAACCACCTTTAGTCCCATATTGAGTGAAAGGCAGGATATTAAATATCTAAAATCTGTCTCCAGTAAATCTTTTGCCCATGCCAGTGGAATCTTAAACTGAAAGGGCCTGTGACCTTCAAAAAGTTGTCATCATGAGAATTTATATGTAACACTAGTGACTTTTTAAAAAACTTTACCTGTTGTTACAAACCTCACATCATCCCCAACAAATAGTGATCCTATTGTAGAGTTTTCTTGGCAATATTATTCAGAAGATGTTTGCTATTGCCTTCTTCTTGAGCTGAGATAATATAACCTACCTAAAATTGCATAGGGGGTTCCTTTACTTAAATATAAATATTTAAATATTATTTATGTATGTACAAGGGGATATCATAAAGTTTTAATTATCACCTTTAAAAAATTCTGACAGAAAGTTTGTTTCGATTTGTACTTGTTAACTTATCTCTATGTAGTCACCATCAAGATTTACACATTTTCCCCAGCATTTCTTGACCCACCAAATACCATTATTGTAGAAGTCTGCAGATTGTGCCTGACAAGGATTTTACACTTTAGTCACTTCTGGCAGAGCCAGTCACAAAAATAAAGGACGCAATGAGTTGATTTTCTCAGCAACGTGTACTTAGGGACCAGTGCTGACACTGACAAAATGTCAACAATATGCCATAATAACTTCTGGGTGATAATTATTACTTTATGATACCTCCTCGTACGGAGCAATCTGCAGACTTCTACAATATCAGGTATTCGGAGGGTCAAGATACTCTAGGAAAAATGTGTAACTAGATAGTCACTACATAGAGATAAGTTAACAACTACAAATCAAAACAAATTTTCTGTTAATTTTTTAAAAAGGTGATTATTATTATTATTAATTTTATTTATATAGCGCTGTAAATTTACACAGTGCTGTACATGCAATCTTCTAATTAGACAGATCACTAAAACTTTACAATACCCCCTCATACTTATGGCAAGGAGCATCTGAAAATGCCTTCCGAGCAGAACTAAATATTCTGACTAAACTTCTGTCTCCATTTCTTTCCTTTTACTCCACCCTCAAGCCATACAGATATGGTTGCCTTTTCTCAAAGTTAGCTGTTGGATTCTGTGTGTTGTGTTTTAGGTTTTCTATAATGCCTGTTACTGAAATGGTATGAATACTATCCTGCCAGTGTCCAAAATTTTGATGCAGGAAGAAGAGACCTGTAGTGACATGAATGAACCATATCATTTGACATTTCAGACAACGGTACCATTACATGTGAGCCAATTGTGTCAGTAATTATCATCTTGCAAAGCAAATGCTAGATGTGTAAAAACTTGACGGGAGTGATAGTGATGATTGCATTCTTCTGCTGGTGTAACACAGCATTAGTAATCTTATGTCACTTTTGACTAGCAACTGAAGAAAGTGGATGGAAAGGACCCAATACAAAGTAATGGCTTTTTATGTGTGCAGTTTAGAACAAACAAACAAACAAAGAACAAAAACACAGTTTCAGATATTAAATGGTAAGCTTTTAAGTGGTTATCAAGTGTCTTTCAGCCTGAAGATGGCTCAAACTCATGTCCTTGAGGAACAGGTTGCATTTATCTTGTGTTGCTACACACTGTGATAAGAAAGGCCAATCAACTTAGATAAACTTATAACCCCACCACATTACCTGATAGAACCAGGATGGTGACTCTCAGCCTGAGGGCCTTATTCAGTTTCAGATAAATGTTTGGGGATGCATTCTAGTGGTGAATTGGCCAAAAGTAAAAACATTGAGATCAAAATTACCAATGTATTTCAGTTTAACATTTTTACTGATTGTAACAAAGCCCTAAGGAGAGGCATTTGAACATTTTAGAATGAGAAAACCCCTTGGAAAAAACTAGGCAAAGAATCATAACAAAGGTGATATGGCCATATAGGGATTCCTACAGGGCCTGATTTAACCCCAGAGCCTGAGGTAATCTTGATTTTATAGTCTGGAGAGTTTTTTCTTTCTTTTCCATACCAAGTTCTGAACATTAGGGCACCCTGCCCCAACTTTATTGGTTTCATTTTGCCTGGTGAAGAGATCTGGAGTTCTCAAAAGCTAGCACATCATATTGTGTCCTTTTGGCATTGCCATAATATGGGGTTATGAATTTTACTTGTGGTCAACTGCAATTTGGCCAACTCCAGTCCATCAACAGTGGGTTGAACAAAGACAATGGCTTCCTGGCACACTACACATATTATAACATTGGACACTCTTAGCCAGTTTAGCATATTTCCTTTCTGGTTCCCAGACTGCACACACCCCATTCCAAAACTCCCTCCTACCATTTCATATTGAAGCCTACCTACCTTGGCCACAGGCAACATCTTCCCTCCTGTGTCTGTCCCTCAACGATCATAAGATGAAGTTGTCACCTCATCCCCATACCCATGTTTGTTTGTTTTTAATTTTCATATAGTCTAATTATAAAAGTCCTTCCTGGGCATCATTTCATTCCATGAATCTGAGCAAGCAGACCAAGTCTATGAAAGCTCATGCTGTCAACATCTCTCTGGATGGACTCAAACTATAGGAAAAGAGATGGGTTCAAAGTACAGGAAAACTGAAGGGATCGATTCAAACCACATAAAAAGAGATGGATTCAAAGTACAGGAAAACTGAAGGGATGAATTCAAATGACAGGAAAAGAGATGGATTCAAAGCACTGGAAAACTGAAGGGAGGAATTCAAACTGCAGAAAAAGAGATGGATTCAAAGCACAGGAAAACTAAAGGGATGGATTGAAATGATAGGAAAAGAGATTCCACATCTGTACAAGATCCTTTTGTCTGCTGATTGTCCGAACTAACATGCCTGCATCTCTGAAGTCTACAAAAGCTTTTGCTCTAACTTCTGCTACACACATTAGTCTCTCAAAGAATCTGGAAACCATACTTTATGAGGAAAGACTTAGGAGGTTGGGTATGTTTAGACTGGAGAAGAGATGGTTAAGAGGTGATATGATAGCCCTGTTTAAGTATTTGAAGGAGTGTCACATTGAAGATAGAGCAAGCAGTGGAATGCGCTTCCTTGGAGTGTGGTAGAGTCTCCTTTGGAGGTCTTTAAACAGAGGCAGGATGGCCATCTGTCGGGGTGTGTGTTTGCTTTGACTGTGAGTTCCTGCATGACAGGGTTGGACTGGATGGCCTCTTTGGGGTCTCTTCCAGTTTCTATAGAGTTTATCACATGAGAGACAATTTGAAGTATAAACGGTGATTAACCCATAATAATCCTGCAATTGTGCTAATGGTTTTCACACGATGTCATGTCCAAAGTGCTGCTATCCTGTGAATAACCTGTGATAATCCACAATTGCACTAATAGTTTTCACAAAATTTCAAGATGAAAGGTGATTAAAGTGCCACTATCCCATAACAACCAGGCAAGAAACAACAGCGAATCATTCACGAGATTTTTCCCATGAATGACTTTTTGCTGTTTGTTCACAGGATTATTCACGTCCTGGTGGTGCAGTGGTTAAATGCCTGTACTGCAGCCACTCACTCACAAACCACAAGGTTGTGAGTTCAAGCTCCACTCAGGCTTGCGTCCTTCTGAGGTTGTTAAAAATGAGTACCCAGCTTGTTGGGGGCAATTGGCTTACACATTGCAAACTGTTTGGAGGATGCTTAAGTGCACTGATAAGCGGTATAGAAATGTACTTACTATTGCTATTGCTATAATGGCTCTTGTGTTAATCTCATTTTCATCACATTTTAATGTCAATTGCTGATTTTGTTGCTTGTAAAAGGGCATGTCCTAAGTGGGAGTTGCTGCCTGTGCTGCCTGTGCTACCTTGCTTCCTTCCTGATCTGAATTATTGTTTCTTATTGTCTGCCATGAATTAGTAAATTGTCTTATAATCATATTTGCTGACAAAGATTCCACAGAACTGTACACACTCTTCGAGAAGAGGATGTTTTAACTACATTTAGCTGCTGCCATATTTAGTTTACAGCTGAACTTTGGAAGATTTGGACTATATTGAACTGTTCATTAGCAAATCTCATTGATATATGTATGGTGAGTAAATAGTTCACTGCCTATCATATGCATTAACACACATGAATTTATTTTGATACACAAAGAGTTTTTCCCCAGTATCTTCATTACTTTTTAGTACATGTACTTTGGGGTACACAGCGTTGGCACACGTTGCTACTCTCTCCCTATTGGACTATTGCTATAATGGCTTTTGTGTTAATCTCAATCACATTTTAATGTCAATTGTGCAGTTGTCATGGTGGGTTAATTACTGTTTAAAAACACACACACACATACATGTGATAAACTATGATTCTATGATTCAAGCCCCTGCTTACTGCTGCTTGTGAGTCAAGATATCCCTCTCCTAGCCTCCCTTCTCCTCCTCCTCCCTCTGCTCCTCTTCCCTCTCCTTGGCTCCTTCCCTGCCAAGTCCTGAAGTCAATGGAGAACAATGGCCAGCCCCCGCCCTGGATTGAGGAGGCGCGCCTTTGGCAACCCAGGTGAGCCCAGCCCAGCCCTATAAAGGCAGCAGCAGAAGAAGGCGAGGCAGGCATTTCAGCACCATGGAGAGCTCCCTGGCTTGGCTGGCTTTGCTGGCGGCTGCCTCGGTGCTGCTGGCGGGGGTCGCCCAGGGCCAGGAGGAGACCCAGGAGCTCCAGCCCAGAGCAGTGGACCTCTACTCCACCATGGAGGACACCTCCCACGAGAAGGAGCTGGTAGGGAAGCCCACCCAGGGCATATGGCATGGCATGGCATGGGTTGGCATGGCATAGCATGGGATGAGATGTTGGCTAGGGGGGGGGGGGGGTCCCTGGCTTTCCACTCCACCGAATGCATCTGAGGAAGTAGGCTCCAGTCTAGGAAACCTCATGCTGCTGCCAACTTCTTCCTTTCAGTGAGTCTCAAAGGGGGATACAAGATCTCTCTGCATACTGTAGAAATAGTGTGTGAAGAGAGAGCATGAGATTTCCTAGGCAAATCTACTCCCTCAGATGCATTTCCTCAGAGAGTAGACTTAAGTCTAGGAAAGCTCATGGTGCCAAAGCTCATGCTGCCAACTTCTTTCAGTGAGTCTCAAAGGGGCTACAAGTTCTCTTTACAGCAATAGTCCCCAAACTGTGCCTTTTAAGAGATTTTGGACTTCAGATATTGATCCCCAAACTGTACCCTTTAAGAGCTTTTGGACTTCAGCTCCCAGAAGCCTCAGCTATGTTGGCCAATAGTCTGGGATTCTGGGAGCTGAAGTCCAAAATTTCTTAAAGGGCACCGTTTGGGGACTTTGTTTTGCTTGTGGTTGGGTGCCTTCAAGTCCTTTCCAACTTATCCTGGGGTTTTCTTGGCCAGGTTGGTTCAGAGGGAGGTTTCCCCTTGCCTTTGAGGCTGAGAGAGTGTGCCTTGCCCAAGGGCAGCCAGCTGTATTTCCATGGCTGAGCTGGGAACTGAATCCTGGTCCCCAGAGTCTTCTAGTCCCAAGTTCACTAGCCAGGCTTTAGGGTGCCTTGTCCCTTTGGGGTGTCTTGTCCTCCTTGGGGGTGAGGGCACCTAAGCACCCTCCTCAAGATCCCTTGCCTCCTGCGCAGGGCTGTGTCTCTCTCTGAAGCTCAGCTTCTGCCCCATCCATCCATCCATCCATCTATTGATGGAGGCTGCTTTGTGTCTTTGGTCTCCGCAGATCGAGGCGCTCCAAGAAGTTCTGGAGAAGCTCAAGAGCAAGCGGCTCCCACTTTATGAGAAGAAGTATGGCCAAGTCCCACTGGTGAGTGGCTTCCCATCTCAGCCCCCTCTCTCTCTGTCTTTCTCTCCCTCTTTCTCTCTGTGGCTTTAAACCGCTATGGCCCCCCTGTCCATTTCATAGGGTTTTCATAGGGGAAAGAAGTGGTTTTGCCAGCTGAGAGAGGGTTTGCCCCTGCCATCCTCTGAGGCTGAGAGAGTGTGACTTGCCCAAGGTCACCCAGTGGGTTTCATGGGCGAGCTGGGACTCAAACCCTGGTCTCTAGAGTCCTAATCCAATGCTTAAGCCATCATCATCATCATCATCACCCCCCCCCCACTATCACCACCACCACCTCCTCCTCCTTCTTGTTATTTTATCATCATCATCATCATCATCATCATCATCTTTTATTGTTATTTTATTATTATTATTATTATTATTAATACTATATTCCCAGTACCAGGACTCAGAGCAGCTTCACAATATTCAAAGAACAATGCACAATTAAAAACATAGTAAAAAAGGTGCATGAAAAAGGGATTAAATTATTGCAATGCAAAAAAAGAATAACATGCATTTTAAAAAGATAAAATACCATGACACATTTAAAATGAAACAAATTATTATTATTATTATTATTATTATGTTTATGTTTATGTTTATTTGTATCTTGCTCTTTCCCCAGAACTGGGACTCAGAGTGGCTTCACAATATTCAAAGAAAAATACACCATTAGAAATGTAGTAAAAGAGGTGCATTAAAAAGGGATTAAATTATTGCAATGCTAAAATAGCTATCAAAAGAATAACACACGTTTTAAAAAGATAAAATGGTATAACACATTTTAAAATGAAAACAACAACAACAATTATTGTTATTAGTTGTAGTAGCATCCCGCTCTTTCCCCAGAACTGAGACTCAGAGCAGCTTCACAACATTTAAAAACAATACAGTGAAAAACATTGATTACACCACAACCCTACATCTAAAAGCAAAAGTAAATATGTGTGTGTGTGTATGAAAGTACAATGTTTTCCTGAGACAAGGTAGTGGGAGTGGGAGGGAAAGATTTAGATCTGTGGAAGGGTTAAACTCAAATGAAACACCCATATATTAATGTGAAGGAAACACCTAGATTTTCCTTTAACCTGAAATAACTGGCATTGGGACCTGTCACTTTGTCATTTGCATGCTTGGATTATAGCAATATTTTGAGAAATATCATCCCTTCTGAGCTTTTTGTGCCTTGCTGACACATTGCAACCGGACACACCTTTGCTTGTAAATAAATTACATTGGACACAGTAAGCCTCGCTTCTAAACAGACATAGTTCTGGAACACACTGAAGAAATGATCCAGTTTGAGACTACTTTCACTGCCCTGGCTCAGTGCTAGAGAATCCTGGGAGTTGTAGTTTTTTGTGGCGGCAGAGTGCACTGACAGAGAAGGCTAAATGTTCCACAGAACTACAGTTCCCAGAATTTCCCTAGCATTAAGCCAGGGCAGTGAAAGTGGTCTCAAAGTGGGTTATTTCTGCAGTGTGTTTTGGACTATACAGCCATAGAGTTATAGAGTTGGAAGAGACCCTAAGGGTCATCCAGCTCAACCCCATTCTGCCATGCAGGAACTCACGATCAAAGCACACCTGACAGATGGCCATCCAGCCTCTGTTTTAAAACCTCCAAAGAAGGAGACTCCACAGGAGGAACCTTTTCTCACTGCCTAGCATTGTGCTGTAAACTTGCAGTCTGAAGGGAATCCATCTGAATTCAAAGGGATTTAATTCCTTCCTTTCAGTTTTATTGTTCTTTGTGTAGTTTGTTGTCTTCTATGATATAAATTGAAATGGACCATAGAACACCTTGAAAACATTGTTCTTTTCATTAAAAAGTAAATGAGAATCTCCAATTTTGAATCCAATGGAGAACTAAGAATTATACATTCCCTTTGGCTTAAATAATTGGGCTGAGGAGAATGTGAGTAAAAAAAAAATTGCTCAGGCTTATGTATATTATTTATATTTACATTTCCAGGTGTGGAGTGCAAAGAAGATATTGGAGTGAATTTTCTATCTGACATAGTTTGAGTTTCTGGTCTATAAATACATTTTAAACAACAAGATCTGTCTGCCTCTTGATCAAAAAAATAGTTGATTAAATTTAGATATGGCACATTTCCACGCTAAACCAATTGTTCGTAGGAAGTATGCTGGTGTGAATTTCTTGATAAAATGTGGTTCTTTGGGAAATCTCCACTATTATCACAGAAAGTCAAATTTTGATTTGTCCTTATTTTTTTTTTTTCATTCGATCTCCTGTTACATTTTTGGAATATGAATAAATCTTCAAATATTAAATTAATCTGTGGGTGGAAATGCAGACCTCGCATCTAAAAGTCTCTGCTGAATTTGTAATGTTGCAAAAGTTTTGTTAATAGACTTCCTCTGATCTGACTGTTGGTTTCTGCTGTTAATAGTGTGATGCTGGAGAGCAGTGTGCAGTAAGAAAAGGAGCCAGGATTGGAAAACTCTGTGACTGCCCCAGAGGAACCTCTTGTAACAATTTCCTCTTGAAGTGTTTGTAAGGAAATACCCCTCCCGCCACCACTGGAGAACAGAGAAAGACCAAGTTGTTTTGCCTGAAGAGTTTTCCCTGTGACACCATGGTGCATAAGTGTGATGAAGAGTGGCCTCCACAACAAGCCAACAAAGGGAAAAAATAGGGGATGGAAAACAGTTATAAAATGTAACTGTTGCTTTTTGTATGTCTGATATCTTTGATTCCACCATTTTTGGTTCCATCTCACCATTTGAGTTTCTTCTTTCCCCCTGTTTCGCTTCATTCCAGTTCATACATATCTTGTGTAAAGAAGCTGAACTGATATTTTGAAAATTGTATTTTTGTATGTGGAAGGTCATCATGAAAATTAGATTGAGACAGCACGCCCTAATTCATCTGCCTTCTCTACAGTCGATGAGCCAAAAGAGAAAACAAATGGAAAGATACACCATATTAACAATAGACAGGACACAGTTTTTGACACCCCTCACATTAACATATAAATGTTCATTTCTCACCAGTGAAAAACATGTAATGTATGTAAGTCAACAATAGCACAGTCTTAGATTATCCTCCAGTTCTTTCATCTTAGTTGTCTAGAACTTTCACGTATTTCATGTCTCTCTTTGGGCAGCCAGTATCTAGAATCAATAGCAGTGGGTGCCATTTGTACACTGCATTTTAAGATTTATGGAGGGTAAGTGACAAATATAGTCTAGGAATATCTTTTCTTGACAAGACGCATAATGGACCAGCCCCTGGTGTTCCCATTTAAAAAGGCAATGATGTGTAATATGTAGTCAGCAAGAACATGGCAAACATGTGTCCAGGTAGTGATGGAATAGTGACTAAAGTTCAAGGAATGCATCTGGGTGGATCATCCACACCTTCTCATCAATACATGCTCTGCTTTAATGTCTGCTTCTTGGCTACTGATGCATGTGATGTGAAAGCAGTTTTATGCCAGCATTATGGTGGGTTGATCTACAGGAGGTTTTTAAAAAGCTGAAATAGTTGGAAGGAGGGAGAGCCAAATTTAGCTTCCAGGGGACCAGAAAAAGAAGAGAGGACAATGTTGCTAGTGATCTTCTACTTTCCTAATTGTCCCATTTGACTGTTGCAGTTCTACTGTGATAATGATAATATTTTGCTTTTGGATTTATCCAACAGTTTTAGTAGGGGAAAAAGCCCTCTAATGGATGAATCTTTTGTTTTGGAGGCCCAGTGTGCAGTTAATTTAGTGCAGCTAATCCATGCAAAAAACTTGTCCAGTATACCGGTTCCTGTGTTAAGCTTTGGCAGAGCACTGAGAAGAATCTAGCCAAGTGTCAGAAATGCCAAGTAATTCACATAGCGTCATGAAGAGCCACAGCCCTAAAAAATAAAAATAAAATAAAAAATCTGTGAAATATAAGCAATTTTTTGGTACTGCTTGCCATACTTCTTGTGTTCTCACTAAAGCACCCAACACACAGCATGTGAAATCCCTGACAGCAGAGTTGGGAATTGTGCAACTCTCCAGATGTTGAACTGCAACTCCCAACATCTGTAGAGGATATATGCTGGGAGTTTCAGTTCAATAACATTTGGAGGGTCTCACAGTTCTCACTGTTGCCTTTGATAGTGATATCTTCTGACACTGCCATAATAATAATTCTCATATCTGTTTAGGTACACAGTTCTTTTGTAGAATACAGAGATGCATATAAATATTTTATCATTAAGATAAATGAGAATATTAAGTGTGGAATAGGTGGTAAATATGGCTAAAGTGACTGGAGTTTAGAATTTGAGAATGGGTCAATGATGAAAGAATTCCGATTACTTAAAAGCACTTGAAGCATATCATCTATGTACTTTTGTAACAAACAATGTACAATTCATGTATCTGGATGTTTTTCAGTAATGATTCATTGTCTTTAAATCCTGCATTTATTGTTAATAAAATCATTGCTACAAGACCCTTTATTTGTGTAGACTTTTTATTGTTTGAATAAAAAAATTGTTCAGGAGAAATGGAAATTAGTGTATTCAGACGTTCAGGTTTGCATGGTTGTAAGTTCTTCACATCCAGTGCAAATGTCAGGTCATATGGGCTATGCTAGAGCTTTGGTAATGGATTTATCAAAGTTTGGCTAGGTACATTAGAAATTTAGAGGAATATCCATGTTTTAGGATCCTTGCACCTCCAGTTGCAGTTACCAGATTAACATTTTAAAACATAAGTATCTAAATGTTATCAGATGGTCTAAGTTAATCTTTAGGGGTTTAAATGACCACTTTGGATGGATGGTAATATTAGGAATATAAAATTGCTATAGAGACTAAGCATTTGTGCCCTTAGAGATGCGCATGATCCAAGAGTAGTAATAGTAATAGTAGTAGTAGTAGTAGTAGTAGTAGTGTGCTTTCAAATAATTTCTGATTTATGGTGACCCTAAAGTGAAACTATGACTGGGTTTTCTTCACAGGATTTGTTTGGAGGGCATTTTACCATTACCTTCCTCTTAGTATTCTGAGAGAGTGTGACCTGTCCAAGGTCATCCAGTGGGTTTCTATGTCTGAGTGAGGATTTGAACTCTGGTGTCCAAGATTTCTAGCTCAGCATTTAAACCACTACACACTGGTTCAAACATTTTTATCCTGTGTTTCCCAGGGGCATGTCTGAGTTGCTTCTGGAGACCTTTTCAAACATTGTTGTAGGTGTGGATTTATATGTAGAAAAAGCAATAGCAAATACATTTCTATACCACGTATCAGTGCGTGTAAGAACTCCCTAAGTGGGTTGCAGTGTGTAAGTCAATTGCCCCCATCAAGCTAGGTACTCATTTTAGTGAACTATGGAAGGATGCAAGGCTGAGGCAACCCTGGAGCCCTGCCTGGGATTGAATTCACAACCTTGTGGCTGTGAATGGCTGGGGTGCTGGCATGTAACCACTGTGCCACTGGGGCACACACTTGAAATACTATATGTACCAGCCAGAGCTTGGCAAAATTCAATTTTGGACTACATTTCCCGGAATTCCCCAGGTTGAGAGGGCTTCGAGAATTTTAATTGACAAAATAATGTTCCCAGAATCCAGTATTAACACTCCATTTTGGCACCGACTACTGATAACATTCTTTATTCTGCAATAGATCTATGTAAGATTAACGTCTTGGCATAAAAATCCTGTCACTATGGCTTTTAAGTTTTATGTAGATTGCTCTTCCACCTGATAATCTTTGTACTTTGCTTTAATTAATCCAGGACCAGAGTCCTTTCTAATTCTTTACTCACAATCTCACAATAAGCAAGAGACTTACAAATTCACATATGTCCACATACTTGAAATACTAAGAGAACAATCCTTTAAAACTGAATCTGTGAGTAGCATTTAGATTCTTGAATATCAGCATGCAAAGGAATATTGTAGCAGCTCCAAATTTGTTTTTATCATCAGGAGAAAGGACCATTATTCTTTCCTGCTTCCATATTTGCTTTTTCTTGGCCTGTGAACTTCAGCTAGAAATGAGTTTGTTTACAATGATTCCAAGGAACCCTTGGAAACTAATCAGTGTTTTGATCTCAATTTATAACAGAAGTAGCTAATTAAGGAACATATATGGCTAGCCTGACATTTGTTAGATTAGCAAAAAAGCCTGGACAAAACTAAACTGAAGAATATTTGAAGAAGGGCCATTCTGTACGAAACACAAAATCTCCACAGTCCAGCATTCATCATCACCCTATCTTTATATGGCACTATCACTGGACATGATGCTTTACGAGAAAAGGAAAAAAGTTCCCACCCTCAGGTTTACAATCAAAAGACACAACATACAAGGAAAGAGGGTGGCAGAATGGAAGAAGATTAAGTTCAGCAGATATTGCCCCTTCTTCTCTCCGTATGCAAGGGCAGTGGCAGTTGGGATGGAGAGAGAACCTTTTATTTGCATCTGAGCCTAGGCATGATGGAACGGTGCCTGCCTCTATTTCTATTGTAGTTAGCCCAATAAAAGTCTATGAGAAGCCTATATTTTACCCCATATGAGTATAGTCAAGACATAAGTTTGATGTCTTTACGAGAAAAGCTTTGAACCTACTATAAACACATCAAAAGATGAAGCAAGAAAGTTGTTCTCTCCCCCCTCCCCCCCAGGAAATAAATATGATTAACTGATACTGAATCCCACCCATTAAAACCACATTTTATTGCATGAGTGCACATTACAATTAGTAATACAGGCAGAAAGCAGATAGTTTTGCTTAAGATACCAAATGATTGGCAGCAATCTGTAATAATCAGAATGTAATTCTGGTCTGATGAACATACGCATCATTGGTAGTTTATATAAAACCACATAATAAAGTTACAGTGTTCTTTGATATGTTTATGCAAAAGTCCCATTGAATTTAGCGGCACATGCTCTCAGGTAAGTGTTTTAGGATTGCATTCTTAAACTTATTTCCTGCAGATTCAATTCAATGTTTCCATTAAACATCTGTAAAGCTAAAGCGTTATTTATGGAAAAAATAATATTATCTCTTTCTTTATTAGATACATTTAGATTCCATTTATCTGCCAGTGATAACAGGACTGCATATGTAACTCTTTTTTCCCCATTTTATGCTCCTAACAACTTTAATAGGTGTGTCAGGCTGAGAGAAAGTGATTGACTCAAGTTCACCCAGTGAGTTTCATGGCTTGATGGAGACGGAGATCTTCCAAGTCCCAGTCCAATAGCCTAACCACTGCATCACAATGGCTCTTGTTAATTGTCTAGCTTGATGGGCAACTTAACTGGCATTCCAAAGTCAATAGCTAGTTGTCCCAGACATTAATGCACTGAAAACTATAAAGGTGAGATTTACTGAGCTAAAACGGTAAGACAGGAAAAATACCCAGTGTATTTGCTACATATAAAAGAGTGCCTGGATAGACCCTTTCTCCCTCATCCCCAGTTCCTTGACAATCACAATGTATGTGTTGAGCTCCCTCCTTGGAAATTTCAACTATATCTTTCTCGGTAGGAAGGCTGTGATGTCACCCAACACAATGACAAAGGCCACGGTGAGACATCAAGGGATGATTTAAAGTATAAAACATTAATAGGTAATTCAATCTGGCATTTGCAGGAGCCTTACGTCAGTAATGCAGCAGGTAACAGCTTTCCCCATAACAATCAGAAAGTGTGATAATAGCATCTTAGTGATGGTGGTGAAAGAGTTAGTGTTCTTTGGAAGAACAATGCTATAATTTGCGTAAATTTAGCAATCATTGTCAAGTATATCTGTAAGCATTCAATCAACTTTCAGATTCAGATATGGGCAAATACTCCACATGAAAGTCAACAGTACTTTGTTATGTGTGCCAGTTCATATCATGCTTCTAAAAAGAAAGTATGCCCATGCATTTATGTTACTTTTGTTGTGATTAGCCAGATTAGATACAAGCCACTGTACCCTATGAAATTAGCTATTTTAAACAAATATTTGCAAGATAAAATCACTTCGCCAGTGACAGCTGGCAAGTCTCTTAGTGGTCATGTCTAAAACAAAGTACTCAGGTTCATTCTATATACATATATATACACATTTAAATGAGCTATGAATAAAAATGGGAGATTGGTAGAGGGTGATTCCCCATTATAGTTCACAGGGAGTCATCCAAAGTTTTGGAAAACTGATAAGTTCTGAAGGGATCTAAAGCAAAGTCAGATCTAGGCTGATTGAAGAATTCTGGAAATTGTGGTCCAACACCCTGCCCCCCCCCCCCCCGCATCTCCATGAATCTGATGAAATTGGCAGCTGTCTATGAAAATGCATATGAAATATCTGTTAGTCTTTAAGGTGGCTCAAGGAGTCTTTGTTGCTTCTATAGTCACATAACTTTTCCAAGCTTCGTGTAAACAAAGTGGTAAAATGTGTGCTAGAATCTGTGACAAGACAGTATTCTATCGTCCAACCAAGTAATATTGCCAGCTTTCCTTCATGAATGATTCTGAACATCCTTTTTACAATTGTGATGTCTTTGTGTCCCACATCTTCCTAACTAGAGCATCAGATAATGCACAAGACATTATCTTCTGTTTTCACCTTCTTAGCTCAAATATGAAGTACTGCAGAAACCTTCAGACATTTAGTACTTGGGCTGTGTAATGAAATCGTATTCAGATGTTTTTGTTGTTGTTAGCTGCCTTTGAGTCGTCTTTGACTCATGGAAACATCATGAATAAAAGACCTTCAAGTTACTCTATCCTCATCAGCCTTGTTCCAGTCCTGCAGACTCATGGCTGTGTCTTCTCTAATTGAGTCTATCCATCTAGAATGTGGTCTTCCTCTCTTCTCACTGCCCTCAACCTTACCAAGCATCACCTTTTCTAGTGAGTTCTGTCTTCTCATTATATGTCCAAAGTACAGCAGGTTTAGTCATCAAGGCTTATAAGATGACTTTGCTCTCAAACTGATTTGTTTGTCTTTTTGGACATCCATGGTATCTGTAGAATTCTTCTCCAGCACCACATCTTAAATGAGCTGATTTTCATATTATTAAATTTTCTTCACTGTCCATTCACCTTCCTCCCAATACTGGGACACAAGGCAGCTCAAACCCAAACATACAGATGGCAAATATGATGGTTGTACCACCTTAATTTTAGTATTCAGTGATGCATTTTTAAATTTCAGGATCTTGTATAATTTCCTCATGGAGGTCCTTCTAATCATCTTCTGATTTCATGAAGACAAGCTCCATTCTGCTTAATGATTGAGCCAAGGCATAAAAAATCTTGAATTATTTTGATGTCTTTATCATCTGCTTTAAAGTTATTTAAAGCAGATAACTTTATTTTTGATAACTATAACTATACTTTAAAGATACCTTCTTCTGTGTTATAACTATCAAAAATAAAGTTATCTTTCTTTATGTCTAGCTTCCTCTCATTTATGCTTTTCACATTCCATGTTCTTATACTATATGTTGTGTAGCTTTGGACTTTTCTTTTGTCTCTAGGCACTACAATCCCAGCTTTAGATGTACAGCTGTTGAATTCAGTGGGACATCCTCCCAATTAAATATTGACTGTGTAGGACTGCAGCTTCAGCCACCTGACATAGACACACAAAGTAAAAGCAAAACAAATTTACTCTCTCCATACAAAATAGCAGGCCCCAAATAAGTGAAGGGTAAGAATAACTTTCTGCTTAAAAAAATGTGTTCACAGTTTCACACTTGGCAGCATTAGACTGTCACTTTTTGGCTAGTCAGAGAAACTGTTGCTTCTTTCTATTTTAGGATATTATTCACTCTTCCATCAGCGAGATTAAAAATAGTTCATCTTTTTCTCTACAGAAGATTGGAAAAATGGTAGCTGGTGCTTGTGGCTGGGATGTTTTAAAAGGCTTGAAGAAGAAGGGAAGGAGAAATCCATCACTTCACAGGCTGCACACTCTGGAACTGTTTCCTCTTGCAGCAGCACCTATGATGCTGCCCTATGTATGTCTGTTCAAATTAAATCTTCTTAAATTCAATGGGAAAATCATTGTTAGGGCTTTGTTAAATGAGCAATAGTACTAACAATACATGGCAAAGTCATAATCATTTTGCAGTGGGTCCAAGTGTGGCAGCTTGAATTTTATCGATATCATTGCTGTAATGTGTGACCACAACAAATGCAGTTTCTTGCAGTGTAGATATACCCAGAAGTCACCTTCTCAATCTTAATCTGAATGTTGTTCCCATAAAGTCTTTGTCCTCAGCAACTTCAGTAAAATGGAATGCCTCATGGATATGCAATTAATGGGACTGAAAGAAATTGAAGTTTGTTCCTAGTTCCTCATTGTGAGTTCCCAGTTCCTTGTTTGACACATTGGTGCACAACCAACTTGAATAAGGAAATCAATTCCTAAATGCAATTGCCAATCCCAGCTAGAGTAAACCCATGAGGTGGTAAATCAACGTTTATGTAAATTCCATTTATGCAATAGATATACTTTAGATGGGACTACTTATTGGATATTGGCTGAGCTATGGAAGTAATCTGAGTTACAGAAGTAAGATGGGAAAGTGGCAGGATGAAAGAGAAACTGAAGGGAAAGTGGCCAGATGAGAGAGAACATAAGACATTTTAAAAGTAGCTAAAAAAGTAGAATAACAGAATCTGGGGAATTTCCAATCTGGGGAAAAAGTAGATTATAAATCCAAAAAATAAAATAAGAGTTGATGTCACCCATTGTAGTAACCGATTGCATCACACACACACCCATTGGCCTCCTCCCATATCATACCATACAGAATACTTTTAGTAATTTTTTTCTCTCTATTAATGCTACTCATAAATCGTAATTCCCATATATCACTGAATGGCAATAGTTGTGACATAAACTCTGTGAGCAGGAATGGGTGGTGGATGGTATGCAAAATGAGAGAAGGGCAACCAATTATCTTCTATTTTTCTCTCTCTTGCCCTTAACATTTGAAATAGAATCTTCTGCCCGTTTGACTCTGAGCATTGCTTTACTCCAGAACTGATACCAAAAAGATATGCATGTCCTCCTTCTTAAGAGTTGGAGACTGCTTCCCTCTTCTGGTAATATGTGAGATTAGCAGCACACATTTCAATGGGCACTTGCACAGAGATGTCTTGCAAGTCTGATTTAAATGAAGGTTGTGCTCAGTGGATTGCCACGCAATATATATTGCAGACCTTAAACATATTGCCAAAATCTCAGCATTTTTACTGCACTTGAAATAGAGGCATTTTGGATTAAATGGAGGTATTCACAAACATATTACTCTGAAAATCAATACCTTTTCTAATGAAATTCACCTTTTCCCATAAATGACAACAATAGTAACAACAGAAGAAGGAAAAAAAAAACGCTGCAGAAAAAAAAATACAATAATTTGAGCTTTTGATTTATGTTGTTATTGACCTGACATTAACTACAATCCATCGTGAGAACAGCCAAATGGTGTTTATCATTACCTGCATTGATTAAGGGCAGGATCCTTCTAACTGCTGGTGATCTAAACAGGCTGGTAGAGCTTTAGCAAGAGGGTGAACAAAGCAGAGATGTACATATAAAACACAAGAGAATGAAAATTAATTTGACTTAGATCTGGCTCTTGGTGAACTACTGCATATACTATGTCCCCCCCCCCCCCCGAATGCATATTATAGTATGCACGATGACTGGGGAGCAGCACCTAACATTAGTTACTAGTTTATTTACATTTCTGAAATGTTCGAAGATAACTTTCTAGCATTATATAGCACTAAAACACTCATTACTGATGCAGCCAGCCAGCCAGCTTCAAACATAAACCCTTTGCTTTTCAGCACTTTCAGGAAAATGGAATGGAAAAAAATGTGCTATGTCCCTCCAGAAAACATTGACCATCTACTCTCCAAGTCACTAACAGAATTATAAAGACTAACCAATTGAAGCTAGCAGCTTAAGACTGTCCTAGCTTGTCTGCTCCATCTCATTAGTAATTTTGCCATCTAGACCCACTCTGATATTGCTTGGCCACACAGTACATGGGTTTCAGCTGTGAAATGTTGGAGGCTATGTTAGTGTGTTATTTTGCTGTGATAGTCTTTCTATGTCAACTCTAGCCAGATACTAAGTTCAGAAAAACAGGCTCCAGAAGTTAAAACTCAGAAAACTTTTATTAAGAAACTAAAGTTCCAGCCCAGTTACATTCATTGCCAGAACCGACCGGCAAACATTAAAAGTGCCTAATTAAGCCACACACAATTTCAAACTTATTTCTTATTCATTACAATTAAGAAATACATTTCTCTTCTCATTCCCATACCATCCTCCTCTTTGTTATTACACTTAGCTTCCTTCACAGAAACAACCTTGAACAGGCTTGGCTCATGCCAGCTTCCCTTCCACTATTATCTCTGCACCTGTGTCTGAGCTCACCAAGACTTAGCACTACCATTTCTGCTGCATCACACCAAATTCCCAACTTTTGATGGCAGGCCTGTTGCCTATGCAACTCCTAACACTCTACTTCAGGTTCTGAACAGTACTTTATAGCTGTGTGTTCCATTTTATAGGTGTGCGAAGCCAAGAATATTTCAGCATTATTATGGATCCCACCTTGTAACATTCTTCCTGTCACAGTCATGACCGAATCCTTGGAACTGCA
Organism: Urosaurus nigricauda; assembly: GCA_034509955.1. Taxonomy (NCBI): domain Eukaryota; kingdom Metazoa; phylum Chordata; class Lepidosauria; order Squamata; family Phrynosomatidae; genus Urosaurus; species Urosaurus nigricauda. The sequence continues at coordinate 44,862,057 of JAOEGL010000002.1, read as the reverse complement.
GGCTGAAACTTTTCTGTTAGAAACCTTGACCACTTTCAGACTCATACATTTTTTCTGGACAGTTTCCTCTGGGCAGAAGGAATTGGTTTTAAAACCAATTGAAGGCTAATATGTAGATGTAAAGAATCTCAGTCTCCTCTGCAACCACAGTGTATGCTCTTGAGGTCAGGGCTGCTTGACGTTCAAAGCACAGTGCAAAATGAAAGACATGGTGCATTAATCCCTCCAGCAAGCAGTTTCTAAGGCAGCTGCTGGCATTAACAAACAGTCTTTCCTGCCAACATATGAACGTCATCTGGCTGGCGCATTTTCTTAGTACTGCTACAAGATTTCTGGGAAGCTGTAACAGAATCCCTGCTCTACTACCATTTGTCTCCTGTATTAGTCACATTGCAGCACTAGCTGCCATTTAGGTTTTTTTTTAGTGCAGTCATTGTTTCCTTGGCTTTCTTTGCCCATGTTTTCTTTGCTGCTTTTGTTTCCACTTGTGAGGACTTAAAGCTCATCTGCCTTTGCATTGTAGAAGGGAGCCATGTCAAAGGAAACCTTTCTTTTCACAATGGTGTGAATGCTAGTAACCAGGACAACAGCAGGTGGCAATATTGATTCTGATGTCTAGGAGTTAATATGATGCATCTGTTTTGTTTCATGCCCTCTTTTTCCAAGTAGCTCTCAATGGCCTTTTAGCCTCATAATGATTCTGTGTCCACTTGGAGGACTAGGCTACTGCACTAGAAGAAGTGCAAAAAAATGGATTACCCACATAAAAGAGTCTATACTTTCTTACATTTTTTTTTACCACAAATTGGCTGACACTGGAATTAGAGGTAGGGCAACCAGTTAGACAGTGGGCTACATACCATTCACAGTTAACTAAAGGTGGAATTTCAGAAGATGCAGCCTTGCTAAAGCCTGCACATCCATAAGGTACAGGTGTCTAAATGACATGTTGTTGTTGTTGTTGTTGTTGTTGTTAACTGCCCTTGAGTTGGCCCTGATTCATAGTGATCCTATGGATGAGACATGTCAAAGACCTCTTATCATCCACTGCTCTGCCTAGGTCCTGCAGATTCAGGCCTGCGACCTCACTGATAAAGTTTATCTGTCTGGCTCGTGGTCTTCCTCTCTTTCTACTGCCTTCTACCTTTCCTAGCATTATCATCTTTTCTAGTGAGTCATGCCTTCTGTGGCCAAAGTATGATAGCCTCAATTTAATTATCTTGGCTTCCAGGGAAAGTTCAGGCTTAATCTGTTTAAGGACCCATTTGTTGTCTCAGTCCACAGTATTCTCAGCACTCTTCAGCACCACAACTCAATTGAGTTTATAATGAGTTTATTTTCTTTCTATTGGTTTTGTTCTTTGTCCAGCATTCACATCCATATATGGTGATGGGGAATATAATGGCTTGGATGATTCTAACTTTAGTTAAAATAAAATAAAAGGAAAAAATGAATGACAAATGGAATGAAGAATCATAAGAAGATGAACCCCAAATCCTAGAGAGTGAGGTGGAAGCTGCAATAAGAAATATTGGTAAGAATAAATCACTAGGAACAGGTGATATTCCAATAGAATTGCTACACTCCACACAGACAGACTCACCTCTAGTGATTAAATACGCCAACAAATATGGAAAATAAAACGGCTGTCAACAGACTGGAAATAACCAATATACATCCCAATCCCCCCAAAAGAAGACACAAAAGACTGCAACAACAATAGGGCCATAGCATTAATTCTCCATGCAAACAAAATTATGCTCCCAATTCTGCAGTATAGACTCCAATTGTATATGGAAAGAGAAATCTCAGAAGTCCAAGAAGGGTTCAGTAAAGGAAGGGGCACATTGCAAATATACTGTGAACCAAGGAATTCCAGAAGAAAATCAGCATGTGCATCATAGACTACAGCAAAGTCTTTGACTGCATTGATCATGAAAAACTATGGAAAGCTCTTAAAGACTATTTAAAGAGTGCCACTACATTTAATAGTTCTGATAAGAAATCTGTACTTAGGACAAGAGGCTATGGTTAGAACAGAATATGCAGAAACAGAATGGCTACCAATAGGCAAAGGGGTCAGGCAAGGTTCATTCTGTCACTCTACCTGTTCAATTTGTATGCATAAAATATCATACGAAAAACAGGTTTGGACTCAGAAGAAGGAGGAGTGAAGATAGGAGAAAGTAACATCAACAATCTAAGATTTGCAGATGACACCATACTCCTAGTGGAAAACATCAGTGACTTAGAACAATTACTAATGAAGGTCAAGGAAGAAAGTGCAAAGGCAGGCTTAATGCTGAACATAAAGAAAACAAAAATAATGACTACAGAGGATCTATGTAAATTCAACCTAGATGATGAAAAATAGAAATAGTTAAAGATTTCCTGTACCTTGGATACTCTTCCATTTAATTCAAGAGGAAATGATTTTAGGTTTACTCCATATTCCTCTTACAACAGCAGAAGGCAAGTTGTATAAATGCACTGATGTATGTTCCACTGTGCTGGATTCTTGCACAAGGCTGCAAAAAATATATCTTAGCATTTACTTGAAGCTTCTTCTGGTTCAAGAGAGGGAGATGTCACAAATTGTGCTAGAGATCCATGCTGGACAACTTTCTGTCCAGCTTTCTGTTAACCTAGTGGCCAACCAGTTGCCTGTGGAAAGCTCACAGGCTGGATATGAGTGCAATAGCACTCTCTGAGTAATAAGCAATAATTTGAATTTATCTTCAGTCTTGTGTATAGTACTGGATGCTACACATTAACAAGGATGCGTACAGATCAGAATGAGTTCACAGGAATGCAATAATAATAATAATCAGCGATAGAAAATAAATCCTAGGAGGAAAGGTTGAATGAAATACTTATATTAACATGCAGAAGATAAGATAGAAGGGGGGACTGATGATACTATTCAGATAACCGGAGAGTTATCCTGAAAATGAGAGAACAGACTTTTCTATCCTGTCTCAGATGGAACAGCTAGATGGACATATGTTACAGGAAAGTGGATTTTAGTGGAATACTAGGAGAAAGATCTCAGTGGTTGAAGCAGTCTGACAAAGATTGTTGTTGTTGTTGTTGTTGTTAACCTTTATTTATATAGCACTGTAAATTTACACAGTGCTGTACATACAATCTTTTAATTAGACGGTTCCCTGCCCTCAGGCTTACAATCTAAAAAGACACAACACAAAAGGAGAAGGGAAAGGTGGTGGGAAAGGGGATGAGGTCCAATGGTTCTTCTCTCCCTCTGAGGCCTGGACCAAGGCAGATGGATTGGAGGGAGGGCTTGGCTTCTTAATATATAGTTAAAACGAGACATCCTGGGGCAGATGGAACGATCCTTACTCTGTAAACAGAGGCAAGTCTTTTATGAAGAGTTCTATGATTATTTTTAGATGTAAACTGGTACTGATGTTCAGAAACCCTGGTGGTTGAGGGGCATAAAATTCAACCAAGCTTCCACAAGGCCCAAAACTTACAAGTCTTTTGTAAAGAAAAGTTTGTTAGTCCCAATCAGAGCAGATCCACTGAATCAACAGAAGCTAGTGAAGGGAGACTTGCCAAGTTCCCATTGGTTGAGTGGGTCTGCTTTGGTTGGGACTGACAACTAGATTTAAGCTTGAGGCTTAAAGTTTCCATTTAATTGAATATTTCCAGCTGTATATATTACTCCTTCATAAAGTCCAGAGATCCAGTAAATCCCAAAACATATCTTCCTTCTGGCCAACTGCCTTTATATGACCAAGGTTTAGTTCATTTATATGACCAAGGATCAGTTTCAGTCAGAGCATCTTTGTTTCACAGAATCTTGTATCCTTTCTAATAATTCTGCCTCCAGCTTGCATTTTGCATGTATGTGTTTTGCAGAGGTACAGGATGCATGGAAATACAAGGCAGGAAGGAGGGCATTCTAGCATCTAAAGTTGCCTTGGAGGCAACCATCTGCTGTACACTCAGCAGATCTCTTGACTGCATATGCATGACCGTATGTTACAGTGCCATAGCTATTCTCAAAGCAGATCCAGCACTTTCCCTCAAATGAGTAAAAGACAGAAGAACAAGACAGCCAAGCTAACATGGTCCACTCATTAGAGGTTGTACCCTCCTTGCTGAAAATATCAAGTGCTAATGACTACCTTTCCCTCTAATGATGTAAAAAGCCAATTTATGGGGTAAGGCCATCCAAACAACAACACATAGATAGCATGTATCCACACTGTACAATTATAACAGTTTGATCCCACTTTAACTGCCATGGCTCCATCCTGTGGAATCCTGGGGTTTTAAAGTTGCCAGAGTGAACACTGGACAAAAGAGTTCCTTTACCTTTAATGGTTGTGCAGAAGAGGAAATTTCAGCAGGCGGTGCTGATTGCCTGGCAGCACAACAAACAATACTTGCTGAAATTGCCTCTTCTATACAACTGTTCAAGGTACAAAAGCCATATCCAGTTTTCACTTTGGCAAACCTATGAGGTTTGCAGTTTGGTAGGGAATTAGAATTCTCTCACCATTGCCTGTAACTTTTAGCTATAAAGCTCTCTGTATCAGAATTGTAAATAACTGATGAAAATCCAAGTCCTGGATCTCATAATATGGCACCATGGGAATTAAAGCTGCTATAATTGAGAAGTTCAGATACAACTGTTGACACTCCTATTCATATTGTTAATGTCCTAACATAGTGGATCAATAGTTGTGGTCTATGGGCTCTATAGAATCCACTGGTCCTGATACCAGGAATGTTTCTGTTTGTTTGTTTGTTTTAAATGGAGGCCCATGAGCCCAGCATTGAAAGGAGAAGTGCTGGCTGACAGCTGCTATAGCTACTATCTTTATCTTCTAAACTGGATTGATGCCAACTGAAGCATTCCTCCCATTATAAATAGTGGATGGACCATAGCCATGATCCAAAGCTGAGAAAATTTACTGTTTTGTACTACCATATAGTCACTGACCATGCTACCTGTGGGATTCTGGGAGGTGTAGTCCAAAAGTGACATTTCCAAGCTTCCCCACACTCCGCATCTGGTAGAGTTAAATTGCTAGTCAAAAATCAAACTGAAGAGTAAAATCTTAATGTTCTATATCTCATGAAGTCATGATCCAAAGGAGTGACATATGTTACAAATGAAGGTGAGGAAAATTCATGAATTCTGTCTCAGCTTGCTTCTCATAGTCCCATAAGAATCCATATTGTAGTCTGGTCCAAATAGATGCTTTACAGAATGTAGCCACTGCATTGTTTGAAAAGAAAGAGTTGTCAGAATCAGGAGACAGATCTTGAGATGTTGATCATGGTTGATCTCTAGTGAACTACTGCAATCACTTGCATCCAAAGCATGGAAAAGATTTTTTAAAAATTGGGTCACAATTCTCAAAATCCCAAAGCCACTATAAATCAAGCTGGCTGGGGGATTATGGAAGCTGTAGCCCTAAAAATGACTTTTCATTCTGTACCATATCAGGTTCCTCTTTGGCTCTGTTTCTCAGCATTGTTTATTTGTTTGTTTAGTAATTAGGTATGCAAGGATTATGTGACAAACATAATGTCTATTTTGGCCAAAGCAAGGCAAAATACCCTTTTCACTGATTTTGGTCTAGGTTTTGTTTTAAAGTTCCTTTGAGGTATTTCTGTCTCCAGCATAACCAAGCCACATTCCCAGCACTAAAAGCTTTTAAACTTTCAATCTATATGACAGAATAGATCTGGTATTATTGATGGTCTTGGGAATTAGAGAAACATTTGCTGTTGCTTTTTATAGCTGCATCGATCTATACTGTCCAAATGCAATGTCTATTAATGTTCTGAAGTATGCTCTTTCAAGAACACTTTGTGAGCGATTTTAGTCAAGATGGGTAAATAATGGTACTGCATATGGATATTTAGAGAAAGAACTGGGTTTTGAAAATTCTTAGCCCATGCAATACAGCATGCTTGTAAGTAACTATTTGATATACAACAACATTGGGAGAGGGAGACTTCCATGTCCCACTTCTGGATATCCCCAGATCAACTGGCTGACCCCTTGAGAAAAAGGATGCCGGGCTAGTTAGGCTTTTGGTTTGATCCAGCAGAGTCCTTTTCTATTGAGGCTTCAGATAGATTATTTTACTCAGCATTTACAAACGTTAGCTGCCCAAAGTGTTATACTTTTGTGTGCCATTGAAGGGCAGCATTAACCTACTGAACAATCATGAAGCTACATTCCAGGACCTCCTCATTCACAACAAATCTGAAAACAGATGCAAAGCAATTGCCATTTAGAAGATTGCAAGGTACTTGATTTTGTTTTTAAAAATCGATTTATTACATGCCTATCAATGTCCTAGGGTTAAATGTTAAGTTCTACTGTAGGACAGACATTGCAGTATTCAGACCACAATGCATCCCCCTCTTCAGTGCCAAGGAACCTTTAAAATATATAGTGTGATCTTTATGGCTAACAGCCTGCTGATTCCTCATGGATTCAGGAAAATTCCCACTGACATAATTTGAAATCACTGAAGCCAACATTCAAGTTGACAGAGTAGTATTTTATGTATAAAACTGAAAATGATGCTTCGTAAGCAAAATTTGGATGTGACTCTGACTGTGCTATCCTATACATATTTACTCAAGTGTTCAGTATGAACTCATGGAGTTCAGTAGGCTTTATTCCCACATAACTGGACTAGAATTACTTTTCAAAACCCTTTGCCATGAATAGTTATGAAACACTGTCCTCAGATGGTTCAGAAAGCACCAACACTGGTATAAATTCAGTGCTTTGTATCCCTGCTGCTTTCACTGGTTAAAATAATTTACAGTATTCTTTCCTTCTCTTCAACTTCAGGATAGCACAGATTCCCAGAATGTTTCCAATCTAGGAACCGAACCCGATCAGCCGTGGCTGACAATGGTACCTGAAACTCTATTTTGAGTTGCTGCTACTGTAGATGCTATTTATTATATCTGTCTGTCTATCTATCTATCTATCTATCTATCTTGATTGGGTGTGTGTTCTTGTACCAACATTAGGCATCATTCAAAGCAAATAATATTGCATTAAACATTTTCAGGTTTTTGCACACTGAGGTGGCAAGGGGAAAATAATAGATTCAGCCTTTTGCTAAATTGTTGAGAGATCTATGACCAAAGTTTGGAAAGCTAATTTTGTAAACAAAACATTTGCACTAATTATTCCAAAATAGGTGCTGCTAACTGTTACAATTTTAAGAGTAGCACGTTCTTTTGCCTTTCTTGAAAATATATAAAATAATCACATATTATTTGATATTAAAATGTGAGTGTTACAAGACATTGGCCTTTCTCCTTTCCATCTTACGCTTATCTCTACACCCCCAACAGAACAAAAGACAATAGCACAAAGGATAACATAAACCAGCAATCTTCCTTCATTGTTTAGTGAGGCCAAACCCAACAAATGTAATAATAACTAAACATTATGCATAAACCACACTTCCTCCCAGTATAGGGACTCAAGGCAGCTGAAACAGATAGGCCAAACAGAGCGGGTGGAGACCGCACTGGTGCCATTTGTGCTGAGACTGTGGCAATTGCACATGCCCAGTCCCACACCAGGCAGCCACCACGGTCTTGAACAGGACCACCAGAAGGAGTGCATTCTATCCACTCCTTCTTGCCCTGGTTCTTTGCAAATGATGTGGCCTTGGCATGGTTTCAGGCCATGTTTGAGGCATGCATCATGTAAACAGCATGCTTCCAATGCGACTTGAAGCTGTGTCATTTTGCCCGTGTGTTTTGGGGCTAAGTAGACTCTCTTGGCCTGACCTCCCCAAACCTGACAGAAATATAATTCACCCATGCTCCAGTCACCAGCGGAATGGACCTCTTTCATCCCATGTAGCTAATGTATGTATGTAGGTACATAGGTTGGGGGAAAAATTATAATCATGGCAATAGTGTCTCAATATTAAATTAAATAGCAATCATAAATATGAAACAGTTACAGATACAATTGTGACACAGTATACTTAGCTAAGTAGCCAATACAGAATACTGCCCTGTAACTTTAACAGTTGCTGCTGTGGGAAGACTTTGGATCCTAAACTGTAAATGTGTAATTCGCTCTTAAAAATAAATTCTGTGCTCTCCTTTTAAAAACCACTTTAAGCACCTTTTTGGATAGAAAGGTGGCATAAAATTAACTAAATAATACATACTTCCTGATGCATCCTGTACAAATTAATGTCATCTTATAAGAATATGATTTATTATCCCTCATTTTGAAAAAGAACAGTGACAATTACCTCATGACCAATGTAAATCTTGCATGTATGCATGCACACATGTTGTGCATAGCCACATCCTAGAGTTTTCTTTCTACCCTTGAAATAATGTCAAAATATTAGTAATTCCAGTCAAATACCAGACCCACACCAATATAGGGTACATATATACCAAGATATATATTGATAGTATTCCTTAATGAATGTTGTGTTACCCAAAAAGGTGAAGGTAGTGTGGTCCATAACAACTGTGCCAACATCTCCTTAAATATTGGGAAAAATGTTTATCTCAGAGGTTGGGTAACCTAAGAGACCATTTTCACCTCTGTATACGAGTACTAACTGCGGGAGGACTCCACGTTTGGTGAATATAGAAGATTTTGTTTAGAAATATGCAAGAGAGCACACAAACACACAGTAACAATTCAGTCTGAGACACAATACAAGACTAACCAAAATGAAGGTATGGAGATTGGATGCTGGAGGCTTAGGATAGTGAGGATGATATTTAGTAGCCCTGTAGAGGAATTCACTGAAAGTGGGATGTTGCTCAGATGGCATCTGAGGGAATATAAGAGGTAGATATGGAAGGTTGGACAAAGGTCAGTGGCTGCTCACCACAATCGCCAATTGGACATGTGTGGGATGGGTATTTATATTCTGTTTTGTGCCCTCAAGGGTTACTGAACATTGCCACACAAAGTACAAAGATGCCAGCCACAGATGCAGGTGAAATATCAGGGATGAAGTCTTCCAGAACATGGCCACATAGTCTGAAAAACCCACAAAAAACTGAAGTACAGAGGGTTTGAGTACTTTCTCATCAAACTGATGAAAAGGCCAATTTCAGTAGATGGCTTTTACTTTGGATTACCAAAACAGTGATTGGATTGAGGATGACTCCAGGAGAGGTGGCTGGGGACATGGCAGGAGGTAGGTAGGAGATATGGTCTTATGCACTTTAGTGCAATGGGATTGCCTTTGTCTCCAGTATAAGAGGATATATCTACAGCCTGGGAGGAGGATGGCATAATCAGCAAACCAAGTTTAGCTTTTATTTGGCTTTACCTAAATCCTTCACATGTCTTTGGATCAACGTGCCTTTCCCATGGGAAATTTTTCTAGTGGTTCAAAGGTCATTGTGACCTCTTAGAAGATACCTGAAAATATGAAACCCCATATACAGCACAACGGGTGCTGGGTATGCTAACAGTTGTAACAGAAAAATACATATAATATGCAGGCTTATATACAAATAATGCATAGAAATTAATTACATAAAACATTCTTGCTGGTAAAAGACAGACTTGGCACAAGGACAGAACAGGAAGGTGGCTTGGAGGAAACAAGGTGAAGATGAAATGATGAGACTCAGCAATTATTTATACACAGCCATGACGTATTGTCACTTTCAAAGGCTTCTTAACTATATGGCTAACAGCAGTACAGCATTCATACTTGTGCTTTTTAATACGGATGTGGCTGTGGTTGCAATTTAGGGCTTAGGCAAATTCAGCTCCCATTAGGCTATTAATGGTTCTTGGTTGCCTTAGTAATAGGTGTGCCTTCTCTAAGCACACTTACCACCTCAGCCTCCATTAGTTGCTCCATCCACTCCACAGCTTTGTCTCCCTATCCATGGTCTACAAATGAATAGGCAAACTGAGTTGTATGCAGATAAAGTGTATACATCCACCCTGATTTTGTCAATAAAAATACAGTCCCTATGTCCTGTTGGCAATTTAAATTCATAAGAAAATGCAAGAAGCCTATTTTTTAAAAATTTTTTTACACACACACACACACACACACACGATTGTTCCTTTTGCTTACAAATCCTTGTACTTTAGATTCATTTCCTGCTTTTTTGCGGTCTTCCTATCCTTAATGCCATTTTTGGAACACTTATTAATACTGAGTGATTATACAGCCATTTAGACTGCACCAGTAAAATAAGCTGGCATTATTTTCCCCATACTGCGGATGGAAGACCTTGCTTAAAGGGCAATAGTGAAGTTATAACAGAGGTAAAATACAAATTGAAAGAGTTTTTGATTTGCACTTCAGCCCTTAGCCAATGTGTTACACTTGATCTAATCCTGTATTTCAGGTATGGGGATCATGTAGCTGTCCAGCTGTTGTTGGACCATGTTTCCCAGCATCTTTCACCATTGGCTATGCTGGTTAGAGCTGGTGGGGGCTGCAGTCCAAAACCAGCTGGAGGGATGTAGTTTTTCCTATTCCTGCTGCATACTAAGAGCAAACACATTCTCTGAGTGTGGCTCTTCATGTAGCCAGTGTGGCCCCAACTATCCATGCACAAAGGGAGTTATCAGCAGGAAGTTTCTTGCCCTGGCATGGACTCAATAACCCTAGGCTGGCATTGTGTTAGAGACTTATTTGATGCTGTAACCTTAACATCACTGTAAGGTCAGAATTCATACAATGTCCAAAATCCCACCCAAAACTCTCTTTTCATCTTCAGGGGTCCCCTTTTAATCTTCAGGCAACCCCAATTCATGATCATTTGGTGAGTGGTGCAGAATCAGGTGAATGCAACAGTCAGGAGCGCCTGTTATCAGCTCCGGCTGATATGCTAGCTGTGCCCGTTCTTGGAAGTAAGGGACCTAGAAACTGTAGTGCATGCACTGGTAACCTCATGACTCGATTCACACACTCCAAACCATATTAGGTACTTGGTTTCAGACCTACCATTCATGACAGAAACTCCAAAAATAACTTTCCAAAAAGTGAATTTTGAAAAGGATCCGGGGAGAGAAAAAAGGGGAAAGTAACTTGTAGGGGGAAATGTGAGGTAGACTCTCAGCAATAAATAAATAAATAAATAAATAACAGTGCATGTACTGTAAGAAAAAGACAGTGTGGGACTATCCTCTGGTAGCTGTAGGAACAACTTTTTAAATGGATGCATCCAAGAGGTTCAGGAGATCCTGGTACAGACAGCTGCTCAACAAAAGAGACAATACATTTACAACATTTGACTATAAGTGTTCAACACAGACCAACCACATCCAGTTCTACAACCATAAACTTTAATGAACTGTAAGGAAATTTAGCTCACCAATAAACTACCTGCTTGCTTTGTGAGTGCAAATGGCTGCCAATGTGTGGCACATTTCCTCATCCTTTATCCCTTTTCATTCGTATGGCACTTTGAAATTTATGGTGTGTGTACAAACTCTAATTAGCAGTTTCCAAGCATCTCTGCAAAATCACAAAGAGAGCTGTGGAACACAGGCAGGCAGGCAGGCAGGCTGCCCAGCTGTTTGGCCGGCTGCTAGCCAAAGGCAAGCCTAAACCTGTAGCTGTGCTAAGGATTTGTTTTCTGCCAAATTCCAAATGGGACTAATTTCATCTTGATTTGAAACAAAGATTTAAGACAACCTAAGCAGAAAAGCCATGCAATGAGCCAATTATAATATTTGTTTTGATAAGAAAATCCCTATGATTAAGGCATCTAGAATTAGAACAAACCAACTTGTTCTTCTATGCCTACTTCTATATCCGTTTCTCAAATCCTATCACACTGATCAAAGAAGAAGAAAAGGTTATGTTGCATGATCTCCAATAAAAGCAAAACATTTATTTTGATTTTGCAGGCCAGCTTTAATTACAAAATTAGGCTCTGAACTGAATTGAGGTGGGGGCTCTACAGGATGTTATACAAACAGAAAAATCATAATGCATCTCTTATAGTCACATATGAGCTGAATTTCTTCTCACATTTGCAATCTGAAGATGCATAGAAATGTTCCTTCAAATAAGATTCCTGCACAGCAGCTTTCTTTGACCTACTTCTTTCCATATAATGTGGGATATAGATGTGTTGGACAAGACACATATCTGGTAGGTACCAGATTGGCACTGCTGTTGAGTAATTCCAGTTTTCCCACCATCGGATTCAACACAGATATTTGTCAGAGCTGAGTCATAGTGAATGGAAACCAAGAGGAAGGAACCAGAATCAAACTCAGAAGATCAGATCAGACACTTAAATGCCGGAGCCAGGAATGACTGTCAGACTTGGGAAGTTGGGCTAAAAAGTACCAGGAGCTAACAGAAAATATTCTGGGATATGCAAAACATGCTTGGACCTCCAAAATAAAAGCAGAAAGAACAGGAACAAAATCTGGGACTTTCTGATTTTTTTTTAAAGGATTGGTCTGAATGCACCCATACCTAGATATACATAGAGGTGTGACTTGATGGACAGAAAAACCCCCAAGAATACCAAGGTAAATTTGTGACTTGACTGCATTAGAAGTGATAAAATGAAATCATGTGCTTCAGCACTGAAGTAGAAAGGGGAAATGAACTCTAGGGATATGAATAGGCATGAGACACCACTACTGCAATCTGACCTAATTAAAATGTGACTCCAGGTCTCCAAACATGACAGATTCATTGCTTAACTCAATGGTTACTTCATCTATACTTCTTTTGATTAATGGAGAAATATATTTTAATAACCTGAAGTAGTTATCCAAATATTGTTACAGAATGGTCAGTTTTGCTGGCAAGGCAAAACCTGCATGTTCCAAAGCCCCCTGAAACCACATATATTGTCTGTATTTGGTACTTTTTAATGGACATGCTTTGGAAATGCTTTTTCTCCTACTGATGGTTTAATTATATTTTAACTCTTACATGTTTTTTAGTTATGTGAGCTTTTAGCAGCATATCTATATCTATATCTACATCTATCTATATTTATATCTAATTATCTATATCTATATCTGTCTTAAACTGCTTTGAGTTCCAGGGATGGATAGAAGGTGGGGTGGAAATAAATAAATGAATAAATAATCCCAAATCCCGTATAAAATCCCAGTTCTTTTATCCAAAATCAAAAATAAGAAGTAACCAATCTTTCTGAATAACCACATTGTACAATGATGAGCAGCAAAATGGCTTCCCTGATTGAAATAGAAATTCAGTAGTTGGATGGAGGAAGGAATGGCTATGTCATGTAGCTAGGAAAACATGCTAGGAAACTGGCTCTGGCTAGGCTTCAGTGAGGCACAAATCCAAGGCATATTCTTGCTTGGTAGATATTTTGGCTGTCTCTGATCTAAGATAACGAGGTAGGAAATGGTCCAAGGTGAAGTGAACTTGTTCCAAGATGTCAGAACAACCTAAGAAGATTGGAGGGTGGGTGATTCTTTAACTAGTTTTGCCCTAATCTGATAAACAGATTCACATATGAAAGAGTGCAAGAAAGATGGCACCAGAAGAAAAGGACAGGATATTCTTTTGTGAGTGATAGTTCTTTAGCTATCTATCAGGAAATGGGGTTTCAGAGTGTAATGCTTTTAGGAGACAGATTGAAAGAACATATGACAGTTTCTGTTAATTCTCTGTTCCTTTCAACTTGCCTGTTATTTCCTAGGACTAGCAGCGGGTAGTGTCTGAAGAGTTTGTGGAATAAACTTAATAAGTTATAGATTTTTCCAGTATAGTATGTGGGGAAGGCATCCAAACTTATGAAGTGATCCTTCACCTTAGATCTGAAGTAAAGCGCAGTGGCAGTCCAAGGATCTCAATGGATTTACCCCTCAGGTTTATCCAAGGGGATAGCACTATAAGAACACAAGGATATCAGAAAAGATCTGCAGAACCAAACCTATCTAGTTCAACCTTCTGTTCACACGCAGTTGCCAACCAGTTGCCTATAGTAAACCCACCAGTAGGATTACCGTACAACTGCATGCTCTGTCCCATGCTCTCCAACTACTAATACATGGAAACACTAAAGTACCACTGCCAGTCAATGATGTAAGCACCTCAATAGATGAATCAGGAGTCTGATGCAGTACAATGCAGATTCCTATGCACTTTATTTGTAATTTAAATTAATGCAATTTAATCAGGAGTGGGCAGCTCTGTAGGGGGCCTCCCCTGTGGGCCATATCTACCAACAGCAAGCCCAGATACCTCCATATTCAATGCAGTCTCTTTCAAATAGTGACAGGTAATGACAGCACATCATTTTCTGTCACTATTTTGAGAGAGAATGCATAGGAGAAGAGAGACATTTGGGAGCACTACAGAGCTCTAGTGTATTTGTAGAGGTGAAGTGGTTCCCCTCCCATGTGTTTTCATGCATTGGGAGGCATTCTTTGTGGCATTGATGGGGAAAGGGCTGCATGCAGTCCCCTAGTTGCAAGTTGCCCATGCATGGATTATACGATGTTGTAATCACAATATAGTGTTAATGACAGTGTTGGAGAATTAAGCTTCCTTTTCTTACTTCATGGAAGGGTTCTCTAGTAGAAGACTGCATTTGGCTATGGCACTCTGCAAAAGTATATTAATAGGAAGTTCCACCACTTAATATTTTGCTTGCTATGAGTTCAGTAATGGACAAAGGCCATTGATCAAATGCTTAGTTTTGAGAAACATTTAAAAGCAGAGAAAAAGTGCTTGTTAATATTATTGGAGTCTTTCCTTCATTTCCCACAGTCTTTTTTTCCAGAGCAGTGGTAAAAATTTAATTTTCCAAGACCGTGTAATGCATACTGCAGTGTTTTTTTTTTAAAAAAGGTATTGAATTTGTTTATTTATCCCTATCAGCAAAAATATAAAGGAAAAAATAGCAAGGTGTGCATAAAATTAATATACATTATTCAATGTGTATAGAACAAATGTATTAATAATTATAATTAAACATGGAGCAGACTGTGAGCAGGGGAGATGTGTTCTTGCTCACTTTGCTACCCAATCTAAAGGTCTGTTCTCTGTTCTCAGACTGCACATGGAAGGGACAGCCCTTCAAACACAGGACTCTCTTCTGAAAGCCATTCAGTTATTGAATTGTCCTCTGTAAAGAGTGACACATAGCTATCCCAATGGACACCAAGTACCAGATGATCTGATCCCAGTCCCACTTTTAGATGAAATTAGATGGGTGGGTATTAAAGGCAGAACCTTTTCAGGGGTAGCATGAACGTCATGGAATACTTTCTTTGTGAACATTTGCTGGGCTTTAGTTAACCTTTGGATGACCGCCGAACACCTTTTCATTTCAGAATACTTTCAGTATTTGATCTTACAAGCTTACAATAAATTTCTCATTGATGTTCTATACTTTCAATATGGCTGTGTTTTTTTAAACAGCAAAAGGGTAAATGACCAGTTTTTATTGTCATTAAAGAATGTTTTTTGTAAAGATGGTGTGTCTTAGTTTGAACGACGCGTTTTAAGTGCAGATTGTTTTAATACACATGTGTGTTGTTTGTTCTTTTAAATTGATGTATACTTTAACTGAAATTGTGTTATACTGACACATATTGGTTGGTCTGTTGTTGTTCCCTGCCTCGATCCATGGAGAGAGGCAAGTAAGAAATAATGGCGATGATGATGATGATGATGAGTGTTTTAAAATAAATCTTATAAACCATTTTGTGTCTTTTAGTTGAAAAAAAAAGATGAGAGGGCATGTGTATACAAACATGTGCATGTGAGATAAAATATTTAGCATTTAGTTATTGGGTGGATGGTGCTTTGCAGAAGAACAGTAAGACTGCTCAGATGTGAGACCCATTCAGTTTAGTTTCAGTACAGAATACAGATGTCTGTTTTGGTATCTCTTTCAGAAGTGCTGGAATATCATAAATGAATATCTAGTGACCTTAAATACTGATTTGTTTTGATGGAGACACAAATACCGTTCAATAAGCCTGCTGTTTTGCTTAGGCCTCATCTGGTGAGGCACTCTTGTTGAGTCATCCTGGCTCTGCTGCATTGGGATTCAGGGGGTGCTTCCAGCTGAGTCACTTCTCTGTGTTTCCTCAGGCTTTTTGCAGAACGGATGCTGCTGGAGATCATTGTGCCTTTTGGAAGGAAAGGTAGAATCTAATTCTGAATTTAGTTTGTGGACCTTTCCATAGAGGTACAAAAGGAAAATATTTTAAATTGTATTTCTTCATTGCATAGAAAAAGAAGACTGAGGTTGCAACCAGATTGCAGAAATAATCTGGTTTGACACCACTTTACCTGCCATGGCTGAATGCTCTAGGGCCACAACAAATGACAATTCCCAGAATTCCACAGAATTCAGCCATGGCAGTTAAAGTGGTGTCAGACCAAATTATTTCTGCACTATGAATGCAGCCTGAAAGAAGGAAGAAAGGTCCAACAATATCAACAGGCAGTTGCTTCTGGACTGTATAAGGAGTGGTAGACAGATGTTGGGTACACAATTCCTGTATAATCCTAGTTACAATGAATCAGAGCTATACACAAGATACAATACATTTTTGTATTGCTTAATAGAGGAGGCTTCTATTTCAAATTTTAGTGTCTCAAGCACTATCGCTAGTTCTCATTCTTCCAGCTGTCCACAAAAATTAATAAGAGGATTGCTGTGTTCCTTTACCAGATGAACAAACAGAACTGCCAGAAGTCCCTCCTTCACCTGGCACACCATAAAATCTGATATGAAGGTTGGATCCTCTGGAGCAGATTTGGGGGCACAGAGGGGAAGTCACATTCCCATGAGCCAAAGTGTGTTTCCATGATGTTGGGTGGAACCCAGAAAATACTGGATAAAGAAAACAAAAAGGGGGAGAAGAAAATGTAGTGTCACCTATGTGACTGGCTAATGAAACGCTGTTAACATATTGGTAAGTTTCCAAAGAGATAGCCGTGCTAGTCTGTCACAGCATAGAAAGGAAAATGGAGGTGGTGGGAGGAAGGAATCTAGTAGCATCTTTGATACATAATCTAGTAGCATCTTTGAGACAGTATCTGTTTTATCACACTAGGTGGAAAACAGGATTTAAATGAAAGTTAAATGAGAGTTAAACAGTGTCCCAGTGAAACCCATTTGAAATGCACAGGCAGCAGAGAGTCATGGAGAAGAAAAGGGCTTTGATGAGGTTCCTGAAATTGCCAAAAGCTTTTCTGTGGAGTTATATACCATATATACTCGACTATAAGTCGAACTCATGTATAAGTTGAGGGCTGGTTTAGGGGCCAAAATTATGGATTTTGATATGACACATGGATAAGTTAAGGGTAAAACTGAGGGTCATGTAACATCTAAAGGAGGGAGGAAGAAAAACAATGCCAAAGTATTTACAATATTCCAGCAGGCATAACTTTGTGCTCACACTACAGCCTGAGAGGATGAGAGAATAGAAAAGGGTCAGTTGTTCCAGGGCAGATTTCACTTTTGCTTTTCACCTGAGGATAGTTATTTTTTGATAAGAGTTAAAGTGCAATACCTACTTACTTTGACCCAGGGATAAGTTGACTCAGGTTTTTTTGGGTCAATTCTTTGACTAAAATTTCTAGACTTATACATGAGTATATACAATAACTTCAAAGATAAATCACAGTTCTAAAAACCTGAAGAAGAATCTCTTTCTGTTGAATGAAAGAGTAGCTGTACAGATGTCAATAACTTTGTTCAGCCTTTTCAGTATTGCTTTTAATGAAGATGATGAAGACGAAGAGTTAATCTGGAATATCATCCAAAATCTAGTCATGTTTACTTAGAAATAGAAATTTACTCAGTAAAAAAATTTCTGCCTGGTGGATCAGTACAACTAGGTGATAGTTGAGGGAGAAGCATGGCATTCAGTCTCCCAGCTGAATGAATACAGTAGTCATCCTTCTCTATCTCTGCAGCAGTCTCATTTATTACAAAGGAAATTGATAAAAGCGCAAATGCACACTTGCTCCCTGCAAGCTTGGCAGAGGAATGGAATGCTGTGGATGTATCTTATCATTATTTCAGTAGGGCTCTTCACAAAGTCCCCCATGATATTCTTGCAAGAAAGCTTGTAAAATGCAGCATAGACAATGCTACTGTTTGGAGGATTTGTAGTTGATTGACTGATATGAAACCAAAGGATGCTCATCAATACCTCCTCTTTATCCTGGAGAGAAGTGACCAGTCGGGTGCCACAGGGTTCTGTCCTGGTTCCAGTGCTATTCAACATCTTTATCAATGACTTGGATGAAAGAATAGAGGGCATGCTTATCAAATATGCAGATGAAACCAGAATAGGAGGGGTAGCTAATACCGCAGAGGACAGGATCAGCATTCAAAATGACCTTAATAGATTAGAGAGTTGGGCCAAAACTAACAAAATGGATTTCAACAGGGAGAAATGTAAAGTACTACTATATATACTGATGTATAAGTCTAGAAATCTTAGTCAAAAAATTGACCCGAAAAACTCAGGTTGACTTATCCATGGGTCAAAAAAGAAGTCATCCCCTGGTGAAAAGCAAGAGTGTGATGTGTCTTGGAAGCACTTACCTCCTCTATTCTCTCATCCATCCAGTCTTTAGTGTGAGCACAAACAGTATGAGCCTGCTGAAATTTTGTAAGTTCTGTGGCAATGTTTTCCTTTGCTTTATCCTTTAGACCCTTTGTTACATGCCCCAAAGTTTTACCCTCGATTTATCCATGGATCATATCAAAATCCATAATTTTGGCCCCAAAACCTGTTCTCGAGGTATACAAGAGGTTGACGTATAGTCGAGTATATACCATATACTTAATATATATAATGAAATAATGAAATGCACAGATATTGCATGGGTGACACCTGGCTTGACAACAGTACATGAGAAAGGGATTTTAGGAGTCTTAGTAGACCACCAAGCTGAACATGAGTCAACAGTATGATACAGCAGCTAATGAAAGCCCGTATGATCCTGCATGGCTGCATCAACAGAAGTGCAGTGTCTAAACTGAGGGAAGTAATAGTCCCTCTCCATTCTGCTTTAGACACACCTCACCTGTTCTGGGTGCCACAATTCAAGATGGATATTGACAAGCTGGAGCATGTCCAAAGGACAGCAACCAAAATGGTGAAGGATCTGTAAACCATGCCTGATGAGGATCAGTTTAGGGAGCTGGGCACAGTATGTTTACCCTGCAGAAAAGAAGGTTAAGAGGTGACATTAGCCATGTTTAAATATTTGAAAGGACATCATATTTCAGGATAGAGCAAGCTTATTTTCTGCTGCTCCAGAGAATAGAACATGGAACAATGGATAGAAGCTATAGGAAAAGAGATTTCACATAAACATTAGGAAGAACTTCCTGACAGTAAGAGCTGTTTGAGTGTGGTGGAGTCTCCTTCTTTGGAGGTTTTTAAACAGAGGATGAATGGCCATCTGTTGGAGGGTGATTTAATTGTGTGTTCCTGCATGGCAGGAGGTTGGATCTGATTACCCTTGTGGTCTCTTCCAATTCTATGATTCTATGATTCAGACAATAGAAAGGGGGCATAGAATAAGCATGAGTTGCCTTGGTCTCAAGCCCTGCCATTTTCCTTCAAGATGATGTACTTGGGCCAGGAATGAGGAATCATTCCAGACAACCTCCCCTGTAACACCCCCATAAACTGCCAAGTCATATAGGAGAAGATGTAAAGATACCCCAATATTTTTCTATGGGCCAGTACAGGCCACCCAGAAAAGGTTGTCTGTAGGCACCCATTTTTGCACTGGATTGGGGCTAGGACAGCCTCTCCGGAAGCCTTGTGGCCCCAATCTGGTGTTTTTGCCACTTCTTCATGGCACGGAAATGGGGTGCCCTGGCACCTAAGCAGCCACTGCACCCCTGTGGTGCTTGGTACTCAAGAGGGGAAAGGGGCTGCCCCTTTCCCCTCTGCATCATTGGCGCAGCCGTTTGGTTGCTGCACCACTGATACGCGTGCCCAAAAGGAGCTCAGAAACGGAGCTCTTTTTCATGCCACTGGAAAGGCGTGGAGACATCACACGCGTGCTGCACTGTTTGGACGTGGCATGTGTGTGATGTCATCCTGGTGGTGCCAGTGTGGACAGGACGCTGCCATGATGCTGCCACCAGCCCGAACTAAGGTTAGGGACTGTGTAGTTGGTGCACAGTCCCTAACCCTAGTATAGCCGTGGCTATGCCCCCTTTTGCCTGTCTGTATCAGGCCTAAGATTCCCTCCCCTGAATTCAGCCAATCTGCCATTGTATCTTTGCTAACAGATCAGCTCTGTTGGCATTCCTGGGCAAGTCAGCCAGTTTATCTCTCATGGCCACTATGTATTCCATATTCTGCCAACACAGCAGAGCTTTCATCAAACCCTAAAGCCTCTCAACTGGCAGATTCCAAGTATGAAATTGTACCTGCTGTTTTCTTCCATGGTTGAAAAAAGAAAAAAGAAAAAAGGAAAGGTAAGGAAAGGAAAAGAAAAGAAATTCTTTTTAAATCTGCCATCCATTTGGCCTATGCTAAATCACTTCAATATAAATATTAAATACAGTACATGTAAAATTTAAATTTCTCATGAATTAGTCTTGAAAGTGGGCAACCTTAGTTTGAATCAGACATAAAGCCTCTTAGCAAAGAGAAGACATATATACCCTGATGTAAAAGGTGTCTGTATAGCAAGCTATTATTGGAGGTTGAGCTCTTCATGTATTTAATCCATCGGCATTTAGACAGAAGGGGGGAGAGAGACAGAATGCAATACTGAAATGTCAGTAGATGGTAACTGTTGATGCTGTCAGTTATATTACAGTAATACTTCAGGGTTGGCAGTTTTTTTTTAAATACAATGGCCACTTTGAATATATTGTTTGAAGCCTTTGTTTTCACAGTTTGCTCCTAAGATTAATGTCCTGGCTAACTGCTGAGTCACAGTCATGTTGTGTTGCTGTCCGTCCCCCCCCCCCCCTTTTCTCTCCAAATTGCATTTTTTAAAGACAGCAACTGCTGTTTGGGTGGAGATATTTTGCTGCAGTTCATAGCCCAGCATAGCAGAAAATGACAGTAGCAGCAGCAATTGTACATTGTTAACCTTAATTGAGCCGTCTGAATTTCAATGACACGTTCACACTTGTTCCAGAAGCAGCCTAGAGCATTCTTAGCAGTTCATGCCTTTTTAGCCTTAAAAACCTCAATGTTAACAGACAAGGAATGCAACCCTCTAAAGTAAAAACCCTTGCACGTACAACATCTGGATACAGGCTAGGACAGGAATGAGTTTGGAGTTGGAGGTGAACTGAAGGAGCACATACACTGATTAGATTGGTGAATGAAGCTGGAGCAGGAGGAACAACTGAGAGAGGCAACAAGTAGACAAATTCAGTGAAGAACAATAATTGGTGCTATATCACCATCACACTTTCTCTCTGTTCCTGTGAACTTCCTCACATTATTGGTAAGAGTATGGAAATATGCAAGCCATCTTCTATTTTACCCAGAACACCCCAACTCTCATTTGATGTTAAGCATGGTCAGGTTTGGTTAGTACATGGGTGGGCAACCACTTGATAGTACCAGGGATCTCTATGTATAACTTAAGAATCCTGCCGGAAATCCTAGATAAACCAATGCCTGGACAAATCAGTGGTTTCACTCGGTATCAGGAAGCTTCCTATGTTCAAAGCTCAATGATGTCACATAACATGTTGTATCATATTCAGTGTTGTCAGGAATGGGACAACTTGGCCACACTGGAAAAGGCTTCTGGGAGTTGGAAGTCCAAAATATCTGACAAGCCAAAGATTTTTTCCAGACTGTATGTTTCTGATGGTGGAACCTTGAGCAGAAGAAGACATTCTTTGGTATTTTATTGCTTGGAAGCTATCTTGCTTTTTTTCTGTTTAGAAGAGTGGTTTGTGAATGCTATGCCATAGGCTCCATGCTACAGGGGTTTGAGAAAGGCATGTTTCTTATTTAAATCCAGACGAGATCATGTACAGGTAACAAAGTGCAAAACAGAAGAGGACTGCAGCTTTTAAGTGATGGTGAGCTTTTGGTATGTTTCCGCCTACAACAAAGAGCATCAAGAGGCAAGCACATGACTGTGACTCTCTGGGCCTTTCTTGGGGTGCCTAAGGCAGTGACAATTTTCCACCATGAAAATTTAGTTGTGTCAGCCTCTGTGATAGAGTCAGCAGCTGCTGTGATTGGACAGGAAGAGAAGAATAGATTAGGGAGCAGCAGGGGAACACCCTGGGGAAGTAAGGAAAAAGTGTGAGAATAGAGCAGGGATGAACTGGGGATGTGGCAGCTGACAGCAGGTGGCACCCATTGACTGACAGCCCAGGTATAATGCCCTTGTTCACCAGTAGGTATGCAAGTGGGAAAGATATTGGCTAGCATCTCACATTGCAGTTACAGATTCATAACATAGAGTTACAGATCCATAACTGCCCCATATTCAGCCATGTTCCATATTCAACATCATAGGCTATTGTCACAATCACAAATGCCCCTCCAACTTACCAGCAGCCATATTGCATGATGGAGGTTTTATTCTGTTGGTGAGAGGTATACAGCAGATTGATATTTCCAGTCTCCTCCCCCGCAAAAGCAGGAGTCTTGCTTTTGATTGTCACAGCCTTGCTGACTTGTAGGAGAGGGTTGGAAATGTCATTCTGCTGCTTCCTTATCTTCAACAGAAGATGGCCATTAAAACAGATCTGGGGTGTTGGGTCAGGAGATGGGATGTAGTTATGCATCTACCGTATAACCATGTCTGTGATATAGGATCTTGGCAGGTATCATCCAAAAAGTCTGTCTCACCAGGAAGAGACCACATTCATGATAGTGGTTGTAATGTATTTAGTTGACTTGAAGCAAGGATGAAGAGGATTCTCTTTCAATCTTTTAGCTGAATTTAGTTTCAAAAATATTTTGAGGGGCACATTTCAATGGTGGAAGTTTTGAAACTATTCCAGGAGCTATACAAGTAGAATAACCCCTTAATGGGAATAAGGTTAACTAGAGGTAGCATATTCCATCATAATCTCATTTTGGAAGTAGTTGGAAATCTGATTGCATTTCCCCCTTTAAATTTACATATTTTTTTTTTTTTACTATAAGCTTACTGAGGAGAATTGATTGAAGGATTATGAGAGGTTAATGCAAATCGCCAGGTGAGATGTACAATGCTAGAGTAAGAGGAAGAGAGGGATTCAATAAAAAATAAATGAGCCAGAAGCAAGAGATGCCCTGTTTCTGTGCCCAAGTTTGCACAGATATTGCCTAATCCCAAATCAGCAATAGAGATAAAGGAAATGAATTTTTTTTTGCATATTATGCAAAGGGAAATGGTTGAAAAAAGGCATTGTCAATGTCTGCTTGCTATATGATGATTGCCAGAGACAGCAGGTTTTAATAATAACTATGTTATTATATACAAACTAAAGAATAATCCTGCAAGTCTCTCTAATGTTGGTGCCTCTATACCAGTCCTTTCACTTTTAGTTTCATGTTTCCATGCCATATCGTATAAAACATTACCTCTCTGTACCTCATTACCTCTCATTATACCTGTATGACTGAGCATGCTGTGGTCTGGCAAATCTCTTACTCTTTTAGTTGGGTCTTATGTGGTAAGCCTGAATACCCTAATGGCACCAGATTCTGTTTTATCTTTGAAACTAACCAGGATCAGCCCTGGTTAGTACATGGATGGGAGACTGCCAACAAATAACAAGTACTCTAGGCTATATTTCAGAGGAAGAAACTGACAAAACCACATCTGTGTATTCCTCGTCTAATAAAACCAGACATCTACAGGTGAATTGAAGGCACACACACACACACACACACATGTGGTAGAGATTCTCAGTGGAGAATTGTCTGTAGGAAAGGTATTTGATTTCCATTGTCTAATGTAAATTTCAGTGTGATCACTTGTCTGTCTGTCTGTCTGTGTCTGTGTGTATGTGCCTTCAATTTGCCTTCAAGTTGTATATACATACAATATAGTCAAACTCAGTGCAAAACAAATCCTCTTTTCTTGTTTTTGTTGTTGTGGCCCTTGTGGTCTCTTCCAACTTTATGATTCTATGATTCTATGATTCTCTGTTTTCGGTGATGTGTAGATTGCAGCAGTTTGTTTGTTTGTTTGTTTTCCTGCCTTTCTCCCAGCATAGCATACAAGGTGGCATACAACCTTTTAAAAGCACAGTGCAATTAAAAATAACAACACTTCTTAGGACAAACGTTAAAACACAATTAAACTGAACTCTGTTTGAAAAAACACCACCTAATACAATATTAAAACATTTCAAAATAATAAGATTGAAACACTATATCTCTATTAAAAACTTTGTCTGCTGCAACAGACTAAAAACCAAATTCCTTAAATAAAAAGGTCTTTATTGACTGGTAGAAAGACAGCAGGGAGGGGTCCAATTGGATCTCCTAGAGAAGGGGAATGCTGCCCCATCAAATTTTCAGAGCTTGGGCAGGTTCACAGGTGGAATACATTTTTTTTCAAAAAAAAAAAAAAAAGTCAGGACCCAAGCCATTATTTGAGAACATCAGCTTAAAATCACTCTTGTTCTTATGTAACACACACACACACAAACACAAAACATTGGAAGTTTTGTGTTTCAGCCAGATTGCTTTGGGTTATTCTTATAAATCCAGCAATCTGCAATGCACCTGAGGGATCAGGTGTACACTGCTTGCCTGGCAAAAGAAAGCTGTAAGCAAGAGCACCTGAATATCATTTTGCTAGCATTCCTTTGAATGGATCATGTAAGTATATGGCTGCAACTCTCTTGCTGACTTTATTTTTCTGTGTTCTCCTCTAGATTCAACAAGTCAGCTGCTAATTTTGTTTCTTGAGAAGACTGTCAGAGGAGGATCCCCTTAGGGGCAGACATTAGAATGTTTATTCTGGAGAATAGATGAGTGACTGTAACTCCAATTGGCATGGCAGTGGGTGTCACTGCAGGCCCTTTGTGGAAGCAATCTTGCATGATAAACAAAAGCCCGCTTAGTTAAGCAAACTTTTGACAGGGAAAGGCTCTGTATCTGCAGAAATACCAAATGGAATCTGTTTACTATCAAAATCCAGTAAAATGTTGAAAGAAAGTCAAATAGCACATCACACATTTCTAAGGGTCAGCATGATCTTATAAGGGTCAGTTTCAGCTCCTATAGTGCCAACAGTAGCTTCTATTGTGCTGGCTCAAATGATACTTGGCCAGAGACATCTCTCTTTGTTCTGCTTAGTCCCTTTTACTGTATACCATGGGTGAGTAACTTGTATCCCTCCAGATGTTGAAATGCAGTTCCCACCAGCCCTATCCAGTGTGGCTAATGGTGAGGGATCACTGCTGTTGTAGTCCAACAACATCTTTGAGAGCCACATGTCACTCATCTCTATGTAGACAATGGTGCAGTTGAAGGATTTGACATTGCAGCACTTTAATGGGGACTGCTGGTAATGGATGTGGGGGGTTTTCAGCTGGTTTTCTTACAAAATAAAAATGTTAGTGTCTTGTGCCAGAACTGGCTATAGTTCCAGGCCTCCTCAAGTGTTCTTTCAGTGCCAAACAGTGACACATGTTACTGCTATAGCATCAGCTTTAATAGTGATAACATGAAGGAGTTGAGACACAGCAGAGAAGCTTTCCAGCCCTTTCAATGATGGAGTTCTGCATCTTGGCCCAGCCAGTGGTAGGACTGGACACTTGAATGAATTCTTCTCAGACAGTTCCTTGGCCAGCAATCAAATTCAATCTCCATCACTGGATAAATGGGGCATCTGAGTTAAGATACACTTCAGTTCCTAGGCTAAGGTGAGCAGAAGATGGGCTCCCAGGAGCTATATAGTGCAGAAGCATGGCCAAGTAGGCCACAGAACAGGCCTGGTGAAATGGAGAGAGGTTGTGAGAGGACAGGATCTGTGAGTGCCAGGTAGCTTGCTCTGTATCCTCATAAGCTCCACTGACATGGTCATGTGTAGCAGAGGACACCGTCTTCACATCAATATTAAAGTAAGATTCTTCTGACCCATGAAATGAAAGGACGTGATTTTATTTTTTACCTCAAGCAACAAAAAGGACAGTTTTGAAGTGACAGCATGAACCTGCTTCTGCTCCTGGTCTGCTTTGTAGAAATCAGTCATAAACTTCTCACTGTTAGGATTCATCATCTGGTTCCATTTGGTCATAGAATTTCCACTACTCGTTGTGCTAGAATTGGATAATAACTGGGCCTGTAAGATATATCCTTAAATGACGAATAAGGAACTAAGGATTGCTTTGACATATGTATAAACACTCTTGTCTAAAAAGAGTGGAAATGGGGGGTCGGCTGGGTGGGAAAATCCCTCTTTTTTGTCCTAATGGCATATACTTGCAGCCAAGAACACAGGAAAGTAAGAAGTATATTATATTGTAGAAAGCAGCAGTTGTCAAAGATATGGATTTTTGAAAAGCTTTTCCCCAGCTACTTAACTACATTCTGCTGTTCATAGGATATAATCAATCCGCAGCATTCATATGCCAGCTCTCCCTGTGTAATGATAATTCTTAGCATTTTTCAAGGGCAAAAGGGTCTTCGTTTAACTGTCTGGCAGCTGAGAAGCCTTATCACACAAAAAGACTGTACTGTGGTGTGGGAAATTATGCATTTAACATGAACACTGCATAGTTGTAGTGTAGCAGAAAATACTGCACAGCACTGAAATAACCATACTGTAAACCACAATTACAGGCACGAGCTATTTTCATACTAAATGGATGTATTGTTCAGTGCTGAGGTGTTACAAGAAGATGGAGGCCATACTCAGTTCCTTGTGACAGTACAAGGAATAGGGTGCTAAGATTTGGTGGTGCTTTCACCTGGATTTTTTCTGACTACAGCTTACTGAATGCACCAGCTGGCATGGGCACTAGCCATGCTGGCTAGAGGAACATGGGAGCTGTAGTCCAAAAGCATAATTCACTCAAGCTCTACATTCATTCTTTCCCAGTCTTTCTCTCTCTTGTGTATTAACTTTCTTCACTCTCTATCCCACTGATGTCTTCTTGTTGTTGTTGTTGCAAACATTACTTTTTTGTGCACGGAAGACAGCACATAGATGTCCTGAACTACACATGTCCTCACCTACACATGTCATTAACTAACATTACTTATTAATAATGAAACACAGACCAACATCTGACTTAAATACACAAAATGCAACTGGAGAAGTTTTTCTTGGTTGCTAAAACAATACAGCCACGTTTGTGTGTGTCTTCAAGTAACCTGTGGATGTATGGTGACTCCATGTATTTCATATGATTTTTTAAAGGCAAGGTATAGCTCAGAGGTTTTGCTAGTTCCTTCCTCTGAAATACAGCCTACAGCAGCTGGTATTCCTTGGTGGGCTCCCATTCAAGTACTAACTAGGGTTGATCCTGTTTAGCTTTTAAGATCAGGGGAAATCTGGTGTTTTAGGGTATTTAGGACCAATATGGCCACAAAGGCCCAAAATTATTCAGAACTTCAAGAAATAATATTGTCACTCACTTGTTTCTCCTAGCTTCTGCCTCAAACCTCTCTTCTGCTTTTTCCTACATATCCTGGCTAGAGTTTGGACTCTTTCAGACGTGGGAAATTGGAAGTATAATCCAAGGGCAATCCAAACGCAATCCTGGGGTTTCACGTTATTGCGAATTAATTCTTCTCACACAAATTCGAATGCAATCATGGGTTTAACGTTATTGCGAATTTAAGCTTCTCACGCGATTTCGGGCAAGGGGGGTTATTTTCGGGTAATGGGAAGTAATTCTGAATGCCTTCCGAACGGAGCAGGGGTTCAGGTAAATTCGCTAAACAAGCGAATTTACATGAATCCGCATTGGCTCCATTCGGAATTGGGAGAAATTCCTCCTGTTTGAAAGAGTCCTTTGTCTCTTTCAGAGGCAGTTCACAAAGTTTATCTAAAGTGAAGTGTCATCATCAAGGTTCTTTTATTACTGAACAACGTGGGGCTTACAACATTATTTGTATTGTTCTTTTATAAAAGTCAGCCGAATTTGGTTATTTGGCAAATGCTTTGAAGAAGATAAAAAATTCTTTTCCAAACCTGATTATTTGTAAAATATTGTAGCTTTTATTTTATTTTTAAATCTCTGTTGTATATAATCACATTTGAACAGCGTATTTGAGCCACTGGGAACATTAGTATCAGCGCACATGACTAATTATTGAACTGTCTTCCATTAAATATTATATCTTCAGCCCTATACATTGTATAATTATCTTTTAACATTATAATTTCTACTGATTTCACTTTAGTACAAGTATTGCATGGCACAAGCTGCACAAGAAACAATAGCAATGGCAACTACTACTACTTTTAAGTCATATTTTTGTACTGCCTTTTCACAAAAATCACTGAGGCATTGTACAGAAAATCAGATAAAATGATTAAAAGTCAGCAGAGAGAGACAAAAATCATCAATAAAACTGTCAAAAATTAAAACAACATTAAAACAACGCAGAGAATTTTTAAAAATGTATTCTCCTGAAAAACTAAAAGAGTGGGGACTGATTTTAACTCTCAACGGAGAATACTGCACTGTTTGGGAGTGATACAAGAAAAAGTCCTTTCATGCATGCCCTCCACAAATGGACCTCTGTGAATGATGGTGGCATTTGCTGTTTAGCACTCCTGGCAGGAAAATGTCTTGGTTGGGCCCCATTACTGTGTAGAGTTCAATGCTGCAAATTAGCCTTTTGTCATTGCTTGCCCATGTGCCAAAGGCAAATCTTGACAGAAACCTTCAGACAATAATATAGAAAAAAAATGCCCTGCTGCTCACATAATCACCTGGAAAGCCACGAAGCAGATGCCATTATTCTTATTCTCCCTACTGTTACAGACATCAGCTGCCTGTATTGCTAATAACATAGAGGAAGATGTGGAATGGCTCCCAGCTGTGACTGATGTCACGCTGCAAGAAACCTTTTACCTTTTGCCACCCTCTTTCATTCATGGTTGCAATCTCTATTCATTCTGTGTGTTTTCCTTAAATTATTGGCATTACATCCCAGCTGCTTCAGACTCTTAGCAGTGGCATTTTCTTCTACTGAATTGATGACAGCACTGTGTGCTTACACTGTTCAGTAAATGGGAGTGAGGTTGCTGTATTGCATATGTGTATGTGCCTTCAATTCACCTGTCGACTTATGGAGACCCCATTAATTTGATAGGGTTTTCTTATTCAGGGAATATGAAGAGGTGGTTTTGTCAGTTCCTTCCTCTGAAATATAGCCTACAGCACCTGGTATTCATTGGAAGTCTCCCATCCAAGTACTAACCAGGGTTGATCCTGGTTATCTTCCAAGTTCAGATGGGATCTGGTGCCTTTAAGTATTTAGGCATGCGGTTGCTGTACTACTGTTTGTTATTTTAAAACAGCACTGGACAGAAATCAGGTTTTCACCATCCATTAGAAACCTGAGAACCAACAGATCCAGATGCAAAACAGTGATGTCAGAGATTTGTTTTATTTGCTTCCTAGTGCACCTGCCAAAATGAAATGTAGACCCAAATGCATTTTACAGTCAGAATTCCCTGTATTTCAAAACTGGAATTTTTTGTTTCTAAAAAAATATGAAAATATATCTTCAGTTGAAAACTATAGAAGGAAAAATGTATAAAGACGTAAATTTTAAAAATTACAAAGTTATTTTTAAAATGTACACAGGGAAGCTTATACAGCTCACTTCATCTCAATGAAGATTAAGCAAAAGGCTATAGAGACAGTAAATAATTGTGTGGCTAATTCTTATTTTCATCTTCAAATGGTTTAATAAATGCAAATGGCTGCAGGAATCTTTGTTTATTTTAGTTCATGTTTAAAATATGAGAGTTAATTCCGAGAGTGAAATATTTTAAATTCATAAGTAGCATGAGGACTATGGAAAGGTGTGGTCTTCTTTGTATCCAGATGGTCCTGCCATGTTCTATACTGGACATCACATATAGGCTTCTTATTTGTTCCAGAAAACTGAATTTTGAAGCTCTTAACCACAAAAGTGTGCAGGGAGCCACATAGGAATCAGGAAGGCAAAGAAAGGAGAGGGCAAGAGGGAGGGAGAAAAGGAAAGAGGTGCGAAGATGGAGAAATTGTTTATTTAAAAAATACAGGAGGGACAAATGGGTCTGAGGGGAAATCAGACCTAAACTCTCACTAGAAGTCAAAAAGACTAAACCAAAGCAATCAAAGTGAGATGGATCATGAGACAACATGACTTACTGGAAAAGAATATAATGCTCAGTAAAAGGGAAGGCAGTAGAAACAGAAGACGACTGCATTACAGATGCATTATTTTTCTTTAAACCAGGGCCCCGAGTATGCAAGACCTGAGCAGGTCCAGTGCTATTCAGTATCTTTATTAATGACTTGGATAACAGTATTGAGGGCCTAGTTATCAAATTTGCAGATGACACCAAATTAGGAGGAGTAGCTAATACCCCAGAGGACAGGATCAAAACTCAAAATGACCTGAATAGACTAGAAAGCTGGGCCAAAGCTAACAAAATGAAATTTAACACAGAGAAATGTAAGGTCCTACACGTAGGGAGGAACAATGCACAGATATAGGATGGGGGACACCTGGCTGAACGAGACCACATGTGAAAGGGATCTAGGAGTCCAAGTAGACCACAAGTTGAACAGGAATCAACAGTGCAATGCAGCAGCTAAAAAGGCCAATGCAATTTTAGGCTGCATCAATAGAAGTATACTGTCTAGATCAAGGGAAGTAATAGTGCCACTCTATTCTGCTTTGGTCAGGCCCCACCTGGAATACTGTGTCCAGTTATGGGCACCACAATTCTAAAAAGGATGTGGAGAAACTGGAGCATGTCCAAAGGAGGGTGACTAAAATGGTGAAGGGTCTGGAATCCATGCCCTATGAGGAATGACTTAGGGAGCTGAGGATGTTTAGCCTGGAAAAGAGAAGGTTAAGAGATGATATGATAGCCCTGTTTAAATACTTGAAGGGATGTCATATTGAGGAGGGAGCAAGCTTGTTTTCTGTTTGTCCAGAAACAGGACTCGGAACAATGGATGCAAGCTCCAGGAAAAGAGATTCCACCTCAACTTTAGGAAGAACTTCCTGACAGTAATTGCTGTTCAACAGTGGAACACACTCCCTCGGAGTGTGGTGGAGTCTCCTTCCTTGGAGGTCTTTAAACAGAGGCTGGATGGCCATCTGTCAGGTGTGCTTTTATTGGGAGTTCCTGCATGGCAGGGAGGTTGGACTGGATGGCCCTTGTGGTCTCTTCCAACTCTGTGATTCTATGATTCTATGACTCTATGATTCTATCTTTATGATGGGAGCAAGGGTCACTATAAGTTGTAGCCAACTTAATAGCAATAAATTATTTTTTCCTGTTTTTATGTTACAATGATTGGGTAATTAAAATTTTAATTGATCTTTCAGAGGCATTGATTGCAGTTGGTAGTGTTAAATTATTTGTAAAAAGAGAAGAAGAAGAAGAAGAAGAAGAAGAAGAAGAAGAAGAAGAAAGAACCTGAACAAAAGATTTGCATCATGTGGTAGTTTATCTCATGAAGCCATGATTCAAAGAAAAAGGGTTGATCCATGAAACAAAGGAAGATGAAGAAAGTACCATCTTCAGGAACTACATATCAGCATGAACATAATGGCCTGAAGTCTGTACAGTATACTTTTCATAGTCCTACCAGTAGGTTTAGAGAATGCAGCCATTGCTTTGTCAGGAAAAAGAACATCCAAAGGGATGGGGAAATCCGTGTAATATTGATCATGGTTGATGTCGAGTGAGGCACAGCTCAAATTGGGCACTTTGGTCCAGAGCAATGATTCTAAAAGTGGACAGTATGCCCTAGGGAAGGTGGAAAGATCTGGGGTGGGGGTGGTGAGGGAGAAAAGAGGGAGCATGAGAGCATTGAGGGAAGAGTTGGTGGTGGTCCTTCAGTCAAGGTATTGGTGTTTAAGAAATATAAGGGGAAACAGAGGCCTTTAGGACCATGGTGGGGATGAGGGTTGCATGAAACGTCTTTTCTGGCTCCCTTAAAACCACAGCACCTCACTGGTTGCATTGTGTGGTGGTGTCTCCCACTCTTCACCTGCCCATACGAGCTCAGGCCTTTAGCCACATCTTTTGCTAGTAGTGGCAGTGGCAGTTGGGAAACTCTCATGAGGCTTGGGCACAGGGCATCATTTCTGTGGCTTGGAGAAGCATAATTTTGGGACAGACTGACTGAACGGAGTAAGGAATTAGAGGATGTGGTGTCAGGGGAGAAGTGGCAGATAAAAGGACCCTGCTTAACCTTTGTGCACTTTGCAGGGACTTGGCTGGCAGGCTGGAACTGTGCTGCTGCTCCTGTTTTGTTTCATTGGACAGGCTGACAGAAGAGGCAGCAGAAGAAATAATGTGTGTGTGTGTGTGTGTGTGTGGGAAATCATAGTACACTTGAAGCTGTGTGGGGAAGGCGCATCTCTGGGGAAGGAGAGGGAGGATATCCAGGGTCAATTCTTGGAAAGAGTCCTTCACCTTGGAGTGGCTCCTGTAATTAAAATATCTCCCTTTCCTTGTCCACACCACTCTCTGGTCTTCTCTGTAAATCCCCTACCCACACAATGGCTGCACCCACCTCCACCCCAACGAAGAAAGAGTGAGAGTCTATTCTTGCCAGGGAAAAGTTTCTCCCTTTGCATCTGGTCACCTTGGAGCAGCTGGCAGAGCAGCAACTGAGAGGCCTCTTGCCTCAAAGCTGGCAAGGGTGAGAGGGTTTTTGGTTGCTGCTCAGCTAGCTGCGTGGTTGATGCTCCCAAGCTGACTGGGTGCAAAAGGAGTAGTGCCCAAGACTGGTTTTTCTGAATTTATAGACCTAATATCAAAAAATATTCATGGCATGCATGTGCAAGGGTTGTCAGCCAAGAAGAAAAGGGTGATAGCCAAAAAAAATTTTTGGAGACTACTGGCCCTGACTACTGGCTTGACAAAGGTACTTTTTGGAGTACAATTCTCAGAGTCCTCCAGCTTCTGTGCTATGCTTTGGAAACAAAACTGAAGTGGACAATTTGTACTTCACTGTTGGCTAAGAAAAGATTGAAATTATAAATAAAATATACTCTTCATTTCTTTCCAAAGCATGCTGATCCCATCTTCTGTTTTATATATTCATCCTGTTGTTGACATAAGGAACTCTGTGTCAGTCTGAATCATTTGCAGATGGTGGGTGATAAATTGTCAACATTCAGTTCCCATAATGTCTCCATGTTCTGGCAGACATTAGTATCACACAAGAGGATTTTTGTCAATGTGAACTCACTAAACAATTTTTTAAAAAAGAAGAATAAAAAATGCCTATTGTCATATGTTTGGCTTCTAATCGCTTTTTCTAATGTACAGATAATAATCAAATTGGAGTTAAAAAGTTTTGTTTCTATGCCTATAAATGTGTGAAAAGGGTTGCAAGCCTTGCTGTTTCCTGCAAGATCCCCTCATACAGGAGCAGCAAAAGCTGTTCTAGCTTCAAATGCTTTAACTTGCCAAGAGAACCATGGACAGCAAATGATAGTTTTCTGATGCACAGTGATCTTTATCACATATCATGGAGAAACATTTGTTCATTTGTAAAGGCTAAAGATATTAACGTTTACATATCTTTAAAAGATTGATATATTATTTTAAAAATCATTGTTACATTTACCCTACTCTAGACAGGCACTGAAAGATAGTTCACATGATTCACTACTTGAAATGTGATTACCACTTCTCCCATTGTAGAAGCTCCCCTGGTCTACAGTAGCATAAGGGGGATAAAAATATAGCAAAATCACCCCATGTCCCTCCCAGAGCCTTCACGGCTGTGGGGGTTACATATAGCTTACAAACTATAGCTTAGAAAAAAACAGGAAAGCCTTCAGGGCAAACATGGACCTCATGTGCTACACCATTCCATCACCCTTGCTGTGCTAAGCCCTGCTGGTTCCTTGCCTCAGACAAGAAGAAGCACAATTGCACTGCCTACCTACAGCTTTGTGTTAAAAACAACAGCTCCACTTTGGGATTGAGGGTATATATCCACATTGCACAATTATACCAGTTTGAAACTACTTTAATTGTGATGGGTCCATCCTGTGAAATTCTGTGGTTTCATGAGATACTTCAAACTCTCTATCAGAGATCTCTAGGGAATGCACTAGAGAATTCTAAATAACCTATGAAACTACAAATCTCAAAGTTTTATTGGATGGAGCCATGGCAATTCGTGGTATCAAGATGCTCTAATTATACAGTATAGACACACCCATAGTGACCCTGGCAGTGTTTCAAACAGTTCAACACTCTTCATAAATATAGAGCAGTACTATAAATTTATTGAGGGCCAGCATGGTGGAGTGGTTTAAGTATTGGACTACGACTCTCGAGACCAGGGTTTGAATCTCTGCTTGGCTATGGAAACCACTGGATGACCCTGAGAAAGTCACACTCTCTTAGTTCAGAAGGAGGCAAAGGCAATCTTCTTCTGAACAAATCTTTTCAAGAAAATCCCATGATAGGTTCACGTAAGAGTTGACAAAAGTCAGAATGACTTGAAGGCACACAACAACAATAACAAGAATTTTGCTGTTCAGGGTAACACCGCTTTACAATCAACTGCTGCTCAACCTCTGCCCACTAGTACTCCCTCAGTTACTTCTTTTCCAGAAAAGATTTGCTAAGGCACCACAAGCATCATGAAAAGTGGGTTGCTGGGTGATTGAAAATAACCTAAACTTCTGCCTCTTGTTGTTCTTAATTGCCATCAAGTGGGCTTTGAATTATGGTGACCCTGTTACAGAGTTCTTCAAGACACACTGTTATTAACAGCCCTGTTAAGATTCTGTAAACTCAGAACTGCAGCTATGTGGACCAGTCTATCCACATAAAATGAAATATTCCTCTTTTCCTGCTGCCTTCCATTGTGCCAAGCATTATATTTTTTCCAGTCTGTCATACCGTCTCACAATATGGTCAAAGTATGATACCCTCAGTTGGGTCACTTTGGCTACTAGGAAGATTTCAGGCATGATTTTCTCTAGGACCCACCGGACTTTCCTTCTCCTTATCTATAATTCTTAACTTGAATGGGACTCCTTTTTCCCCACTCAGACCCTCCTCTTTTTGGGCCTCTAAGACAAATTTCTATATTTAGACAGACTTATTAAAGGTTCAGATAAATAATTTCTAATGTTCTCTTCTGTCTGATCATTATATTTTTATTACAAACAAAAGGCATATGCCTAGGAAGGCTAAGCATTTTGTTTGTGTGGATAATGTGAGTTGCTAGACTTTGGAACATGACTGTGATCCCTTCCAAACAGCCCATCTGCATTTGATAGGTTGTGATGATATCTGCAAAGGTCATGGTCAAAGATGCCTTTCCCTTTTTCCTTAGCATTGTATTGAATTAACACAAAAATCACAGTGTCTGCTAAATCAGAACCACTGAAATAGTGTTGAAAAATCCATAATTTCCCCAAAGGCTAACAAAAATATGCTTTCGCAACATATTCTGTATATGCTAGAAATTTCTTTTTCCCAAAGGTGAGGCAGGTGCCCTTATAGCTTTTTATGATGAAACAGACAAACACGGTTGTGTCTCTAAATATTCTCTATATGTACATTTGGCAGCTTTCACAAAGTGAGAGAAACAGAACAAAATTTATGACTTTGGGCTTGTAGCTGGGAAGTGGTAAGAGCACAAAATTGCTGAGAGATCACTTTACCAAGCAATCAATTCAAGTGTCAACAAGCAGTCAGAGACTCCTTGATCATGTTTTACATCAGTTTTCCAATATTAGTCAACCCAAACCTGCAGATTGCCTTCTGGATGAACCATGTTGTTAGCTCGGATCTTATTCACTCTGCAACAACTCCTGTAAATAATTCACAAAATGTCCAGTATAGATCAGGCTAATAAAGCCATTCCAATACAAATGAGTCACAAAAGCGAAAGAAAGGCAAATATAGCCACAACCCACAATCTGAGCATCCTTAGACTTGCATTTTTTTTTGGGGGGGGGGGGATCACTCTGCCACAGGAATCATACTGGAAAGCTTACTTCCCACCCAGCTCTTGTCTGTAAGGTAATCCTGAGACAAAATGGCCAGGGTTTTGTTGCTAAATCTTTGCAGGACACTCATTAGCTGAGAATAATCAGCTTATAGAAAGAATATTATTAGATGAAATGTGCACATATTATCTTATTACTAGCGTATTTGTCTGAAAGAATTAAAACAGAAACTATTATGGATTCTTAAGCTCCAAAATAGTGCATGGTCCCCTTTTAAAGGCTACCCTTAGACAGGAGTACAGCATATGCAGCAATAATAGTAAAGTGAGTTTTCCTTGGAATTCCTCTAATCGTTATGAAAAAGAAGCCAATTTTAACTGCAAAAATTGGATATGCTTAACAGAGGCTGGTGGCTCCAGTGTCAGTGGGGCAATGATTCCCCTCTGGAGTTTAGTCTAAACTTTAAAGGAAATATTCAAGGTGCTGAACCTATTTGGGCAATAAAGTTCAGGACATGAAGAGTTCTGTATAGTTCACACTGAAGACCAAAGTGGAATGGCCCCATCAGCCTATTGACATCGGAGCTACCAGCCTCCACTAGAGAATATTTATTTAAAACAAACCTATTAACTACTATTCTCTTGGTTTTATCATTAACCCCTGATAAACTGAAGAGTCATTAAATGTGTTGGGGAATCAATTAAGACAGGATGATTGAGGTTAAAGACTTTCCCCCTCCAGATTGTTGGTGTCAGCTATATTTATTTATTTATTTATTTATTTTTGCCATTGAACTGTTCTTTCACTCCACTGTTGGCAGAGTATCAAACAAAAGACCTTTTGAAAAAGTTCCTGGCTTCTTTCTCAGTTTTAGCACAGTGTTATATTTGCTTACAGTGTCACTAGGAGGCCTTTGTTTGTGTCAACATGCTTTCTGTGTCTTTCTATAAGCCACTGTTCCAAACGAGAAGGGAATTTATTTTTTAATCTAAAGCATAGGATTGCATATATTAAGTTGGTGGTTTCAGGAAATGTGACTAGTCTGATCCTTTATAGCATGAAAACAGAACTGAGCAACGACATTAATCTGTTATTACATTAAAACCCTGCCCCCATATATCTGTTTAGAACATGAGTGTGTAACTCAGGCTCTGAGTCTAAATTTCATCCTCCTGGAATTCCATACCAGCTTTCTGGGATTCCACACATGGCTAGTCCTTTCTCCAATGACACTCTTATTTGGTAGTTTTCCCGTTTTGATATGGATTTCCTCCATTCTGTAAAGTTTAAATGCCTTTCTTAAGTAAATTCTTAAGTAAATAGCCAATATGCAGGGGTAGCTGTGTTGGCCATTTAACAAATACAAACAAAAATCCATACATGATACCTTTATTGGCCAACAGCAATGCACAATATATTTGTTGCAAGCTTGCAACAAGTATGTTGTGCATTGCTATTGGCCAGTAAATAGCCAGTATGGTTGTAGTGATTTAAGTGTTGGATTCAGACTCTGGGAGACCTCTGTATTTTAGTACTGTTAATTGTCTTGAGCATCTCAGGAGGTGGAGCTAACAGCACAGAGGTAAATGCACTAGGAAAAGAAAATCCATTAAAACGCGCGCGCACGCACACACACACACACACAAATTTGTAAAACTAGCACCCAATCAATTAACCGTTCCTCATGGAGGAAGGAGTGTGGCGAGTGTGGCATAAGGGCAGAGCCAACAACACCAGTGTATTTTAGCTTAATGCTCTTACTGCTGGTTGTTGGTGTTCTTATTGGTCTTCTAGATGACTCCAATTTATGGTGACCCTACCATTGGATTTTCTTGTCAAGATTTGTTCAGTATGGTTTGGGCATTGAACCTGGGTCCTGGAAACCTACAGTAAAAATCCCCGTTGGGCCATGGAACCCCCCTGGATGACCTTGGGCAAGTCACACTCTCTCAGCCTCAGGGGAAGGCAATTACAAACCTCGCTCTGAACAAATCTTACCTTAAAAAACAACAACATGATAGCTTAGCTTTAGGGTCACCATAAATTGGCCATGACTTGAAGGCACACAACAACAACAATAACATCAGCATTCAGCAGCACACTAGTGTTCATGCCAAAGTTCTGACTTAGTAAAAATGCTTTTGCCTATTGATAGATGGGACAATAGATGGATCCGTCATAGCCTCCTTTAGCAGGCAGTGCCAGAGTTTGGGAGGAGCACTGCATCTACAGGGAAGTGAAGGATCATATTACCTTCTTGTTCTAAATTTGTGTACAGTACCATGTCTGGATAGGTGAGTTGCATCCCAGTTTGCAGATGCAGCAAGACAAAGTCTTATTTTTCTTCCTGATAATCTCCTGCCACTGGATTAGAGTTTTATTTATTTTTTTAGAGCCACAGTAACTAAATACCTTGCAGTGACATTGCATTTTCTCCTGTAGCTAAATACAATTGTGAGTTAAATTCATCTGCTTGATTCAGGTTCCTTTTCATATTTGCTTCTCTTCTTTGTTCCCTGAAAGCCATTTTTTCCTTTATTCATAGACGACCCATTTTGTCCAGGGTTATTAAATTTGCCTCTGACCTGATACTATCCTATTTAGATAGATCTATAAGGAGAAGAACAGGAAGACTAGCAATTTCCAGAGCTAAATAAACAAGACCAAGAAATTTCCAAGTGCCTGTGGTGTGGGGTTAAACAGGCAACTTTTATCTGCCAAGAAATCTACATCTGTGTCTATACCGGTATATTGTCTGGAAAATATCTGATGGATATATTTCTCTGCATGAGTTTAAATATAGGAAACACATTCATAGTTCTGTGAAAGCCACCCATCTCTACTTGCTAAGACACATTGCAAGTATTACAACAGCCAGTAGCTGGCCCTTGTGTGTAACACTCATCCTCATGAGGCTAAAAGAATCTAAAGAATCTGATCTAGCCATCGATGAAACTAGATGTTGAGGTGAATGGATATTCCCCACAATTACCTCATTTTCTTACCATAAAGGGACATGTTTGAAGATATCTGCCTCAGAAATCAGACTTCCACATTAAGTTTGTTTGTCCTAAACTTTCAGAGACCAATGGACAAAGAAAGCAAGATATGTAGGTGAAGAAAGTCATGTGCTAAGAAACCAGACAGCCTTCAGCACTTGGGAGAGCACTTTACTATATGATATTGAGTAGATATTGGTATTAATTCTCATTGAACCAATGGAACACAGAAAAGGCCTACTTTTCACTGTTTTTAATTCACTTACTGTTTTGATATGATAATCTGATAAATTATATTTTTAATGTCATAAGATATTTTACTTTTTATTAGGATTACGCTTTTAGCATGTACAAGTGGGGCCTACAATAAAATATAACTGTGTGGAATTGCTCCCCTTGAGTTTTCCAGCCAGCTATCCACCAACACTATCCTCCTGGATATATCATTGCTTCCTCTTTCCTGTTTTTCAGTTTCCTCTTTCTCAAAAACCAGCCAGCATTTTGTAGTCACTGAGCATGCTCTTTTGGCCATTATCTATTAGAGTTCTCACTACAAGATTCTTTGTACTTCTGTAAACAGCAGACTTGCTGAACTTTTCTTCTTGTGCATGCATGCCAGAGTCAGGGGTGGGGGGCAGACCCCATTCATATAAGGGAGCCCATTTTACTATTGCATTGCATATAACGGGACTTGAGCATCTACAGATTTTGGTATCCATGGGGGATCCTGGAACAAACCCCAGCAGATATCAAGGGCCCACTGTACTGGAATGCAGGGAAGGGGCTGGAACTTGAAGAGGGTTGTTTCCCCCCCCTACTTTTGATATTTACAGCTCTAGGAATGCAATGACAAGATAGTCATTATAAATCATTCAAGGAAGTAAGTTTATGATTGAAATTGTCATCTGCTATATTTTTATGACTGCTTTGATCTTTTATTACTGCAGATCACTTGCAAGTTAATAGTGCCACCCTATCCATGCCTAGACAAAAGGAAATCCCTCTAAACTGTGTGAGATATAATCACAGGTAAGTGTATATAGTAAATATAGTATAGTAGCTCAATCTGGGCATTAGCATTACAGGCCCCATAGCAGCACTGTCAACATTCAGTACTGCATCTGAAGAAGAGGATTCATATCTTCGAAAGTTCATGCTAGAATAAAAACCAGTTACGTTTAAAGGTGCTCCCACATTCTCCCCCCACCCTCACCCCCACCCTATTTCTTCCTTCTTCAAAAGTTTGTGAAATGGCCAAACAAGTTAGGATATTTTGAAAACTACAGTCTAACAAAGTAATTTTTCAAGTTCTGAGTCCTACCTATTGCTGGCATCTGACCTCCTATGTGCTTGCTCAGGACCAAATTGGTTCTTGGCCCAAAAAAGATTTCTCACGGTTCGTATATATGATTATGGCCTAAATGTAAAATGTCTGAGATTTATTTTTCTTACAGTAGAGCAAATTGTTCCTTCTGGGCCAAAAATATACCCACTTCTCTGTGCTGTGTGCCTGATAAATGAAGAGGGAATTGTTGAATCATAGCTCTTCTCTACTCCAGAGGTCTGAAATTAATGGGGGAAATGGTCAGTTTCATGAGCTTCTCAGAAAGGATAAGAAATAACAGGACTAGAGCATTCTGAAAACACTAGCTCTGTGATCCAGTTCTATCTGAAAGGTATCTTTCATCACTGAAGTGAACAGAATGGTTGCTGCTTAGAAAGAGCTCCCTACAAACATCTAAGTTATTATAGGGTTGCTGTTGTTTGTTTTTCTGTGCCCTTAAGTTGTTTCCAACCTATGGCAATCCTAAGGTGAACCTGTCATGGAGTTTTCTTGGCAAGATTTTTTTCAGAGGAGCTTTGCCATTGCTTTCCCTGAGGCTGACAGCAAGCGGCTTGCTCAAGGTCACCCAGTGGTTTCATGGCTGAATGAGGTATTCAACCCTGGTCTCCAGATTTGTAGTCCAACACTCAAACTATTACCCCATACTGTATCTCATTATTGGATTACAATAATGCTTTCACCACTGATTGGCCAGCTCTTGCATCAGTTGCAAAATCACATCCCTCTTTTGATTGGTTGGAATTCACTATCACAGTTATGGATGTGAAACCTAGAATTACTCATCCATAACTGATTATATTTATAGTCCCTACATATTTGTGATAATAACACTATTGCCATGATTGTAAAAGTCCCCCAGTCCTACTTCAATAGGCAGCAGCTACTGTGAACAATGGAAGTATATTCGCCTATCAGTTGGGTTGCAACATACTGAAATTTCTACCCCCTTCCCACCAGCAATCTTTGGTGTGAGGAGGAAATGCAACAAGGATTTTGCTTTTGGTTGTTGAACCTGAGAGCAAGCACTAAGATCTGGGATCTCAGTCAATGTAATTGGAGGCAAGGTCCTACAGCACTTATTGGGTGTTTCATAAGCAAAAATAATGTTTTGTGGGTCACCATCATGACAGTGTCAGTGACTACAAATGCCACTTATTCTCATTTTTATTTTTACTTGTATTAGTGCCAAATGAGCTGGGATCTGGGAGGCTGTGCTTATGGTGACTTTGGTGGCCTGTGGGGCTACTCTATGTGGTAGGGTCTT
The DNA here is from genome assembly GCA_034509955.1 of Urosaurus nigricauda. Classification (NCBI taxonomy): domain Eukaryota; kingdom Metazoa; phylum Chordata; class Lepidosauria; order Squamata; family Phrynosomatidae; genus Urosaurus; species Urosaurus nigricauda. The sequence continues at coordinate 44,820,361 of JAOEGL010000002.1, read as the reverse complement.
CTTGGGGATGGCACTTCCACATGCACCCTATTTCTGGCTATGTGCCAATTTAAAACATAGGGCTGTTCGACAGTGGAACACACTCCCTAGGAAAGTGGTGGAGTCTCCTTCTTTGGAGGTCTTTAAGCAGAGGCTAGATGGCCATCTGTTGTGGATGCTTTGATCAGGGATTCCTGCATGGCAGGGGGTTGGACTGCATTGCCCCTGTGCTCTCTCCCAATTCTATGATTTTATTTGTGCAAACTTTTATGGTAGAAGCATATCTTGCTGTTATCTCTCTTTTTTGTAGGTGATTTCATATTTATATTTTACATATTTTATTTATGATTTTGGGATTATTATTTTAATGGTGCTTGCGTGCTATTTTGTGTTTTCTGAAGGTCATTAGGCGCTCTGAATGGTATGAGACAAAGAACAGCGGCAAAAGAGAAACAAACAAATAAATAACCATATAACTAAGTTACACTACGACTGCAAAATATTGGGTGATAGTGTCACACGTTTTCTGATGTATCCACAACCTACTTTTAAAGTTACAAGGTGTGCATGAGCTCACTGCATGACATTATTTCGCACTACAAGCAGGCAGATTGTAGCATTCTGATTATTTCAAAATGTAACTAAAAGTAACTAATTTCATTACTTTTGAATGGCAAGTTAGTTAGACAATAACTAACTACTTTCAAGAGGCTTAGAATTATGACTGTACCTTAATTTGTTTTAAAAATAATATTTCAGCCTCTGCTTGTAACCATATCCTGAGTGTATGCTTTAATTATGAACTGTCAAGAATTGTGCTAGCTGTTTAAAATCCTGTTTTATAGGCTCATTTTGGGAAGATGCACCAATTTTGTTTCTAACTGCTCTTTTTCAACCTGCAGCTTGAAATGGATGAATAATCTTATGTATTATGATGAAGGGGAAATGCTTTCCTTTCAGCAAACTGTACTAACAGATTTCATAAATCTCTGTTAAAAACAGATTAATCCAGCAGGAGCTGTGAATCAATGCTTGTTCTCCCAAGGTTTTGTTTTGTTCTGAGAAGCATTTTTTAAATGCAGTCATGGCCAGCCACCTCATCTGCATCCTTTCCCTGCATATATTTTGTCATCCATTCTTTTCTCATTGCCAGGCAAATGGAATTCAAGGGACTTCTAATGATGAGCTGGGCTCTCCTATGCCTCTGCACCTGACATTCTTAACTGAACATCTGACAGAGCTTTCACAGACAAGTTGACAGTCTGTGTGAAGGACAGGCCATTCAGCAGATGCATCAGAAGGAAATCAAAAGGCAGGGAGAGAATGACATTTACTGATCGTTGGCTGACAAATTCAGATCCTGACATTCACCAGAATACGAAAATGCACCCTTGTTCTCTGTGCTCATGTACACTGCTGTCTGTCTCCCTGCATGACATTTCCATGATGACAGTTTTGGAACTAGTGGTAAAGCTAAGCTGGTTTTTATTCTATGTCAGAAAAGAATGCTTGAAAGGATTAAAAGGTGGAACTGAATGTAAAATGCAAAGAAATTCTTAAAACTCTCATGCCAATGGGATTATTTCTTAATTTTATTATTTTTAATAGTTAGGATTATATCCTACCCTCCCTTTTCCAGTCTGCTCCTTAGGAAATGATGTTCACAATTCATTCCTTAAAAACTAGAAAAGGCCACAGTGTCACCCAAGAAAGTGTCATGTACATTTTGGGCTCTTTAAAAAACTCAGAAGCACAGATATTTTTATCTTCATAAAAACCTTGTCAGATTAGTCAACCCAGGTGAGTGATTGTCAGTGAACGTCATTAGTAAGTTTCATGGCTAATTTGAATGTGGATCTACCAAATTCCAGCATAACACTCAGACTACTACAACACACTGGCATGACTTATGTATTATTTAGGATTTTTAAAATAGATGAAAATAATGATGCTAGATATTAGATATACCTAGTTAAGCAGATGCATATTTTATGCATGTAAACAAGCTGTGATACCAGATAAGTTGTGTCATAGTTTTAATTACATAATTGGTTTCAGGTTTCCTAGAATTTTAATGACTGAGCATCTGAAAGAGCATATCTTGAAGGAAGTTTAGTTGAAATCAATGCGACATGTTTGTAGCTGAATATTAACATGCAGTTAGTTCTGTGAGTGTTGACTCAACTGAGTTGAGTGGGGCATAAAGCTAGAGAGGATTAAAACTTTGTGCTGTAAGCTTAGAAGTGTAATAATGTTCAGAAATTTAATAATGGAGAGGACACAAAGATCAAAATTTGGGACAACAACTACCAGAATCCCTCAACCAACATGGCTGCTGACTTTATGCATCCATTTTTTAGTTTTCCATATTGAACCAGAAACTACAGAAGCTATATATAGGGATAGCTGTGTTGGCCAAACAACAAACTACAAACTGGGTTTCAAAGGAAATAGCTTTTTGTCTTGCTAATGGAATTTAAATTTTATTTCCTGGACTTTAAGAATCTCCCATTACCCATATGGCCAGAAGGAGGACTGGCTTGCCTGTATGAATACCCTTCCATACCATCTGAATTGAGGACAACAACCACAACATCTTGAAAAAATTGCAGGCTTATGACTTAATATCATCACTTCTTTCTTTCTTTCTTTCTTTCTTTCTTTCTCCTGTGTGATTTTCAATGTCTTTGCCTGATAAAGCCATTGGGCATTTTCGTTGGCCCAATAAAGGTATCACTGTTTGGTGCATTTTGGATGATATTATACAGAGGCAGTAACCATGTCCTGCAGAATGTAGTTACACGTTTATACAAGAGTAACTGGTGAATTGAGTTGGAGGGATGCCTTATCGCAGAACTGTAGGACAAGACTCCCCATTCTTGCTTAGACAGCTAACCACTAGTGCTTCCACATGATCAAGATCACTGATTCTTCTGGGTTCCCAATCTTATGGAGGACTGTTTTCGCATCAGCTGACTATAATTACAGTGCCCTTTGGTATCTGCTAGGGTTTAGTTCCAGGACCCCCAGTGGATACAAAAATCCATGGATCCTCAAGTCCTGTTAAATACAGTGGCATAGTAAAATGACGTTCCTTATATAAAATGGCAAAATCAAGGTTTGCTTTTTGGAATTTATGTTTTTTTAAAATATTTTCAAGCCATGGATAATTGAATCCATGGATAGAGAATCTGTGGATATGGAGGACCACCTGTACTATTTATTTCAATACCTTCCCTGTCAGGACATGACAAGAACATATGTTTCATTGTGATTTCCATGATTAGACTTTGGTTGTGTCTGATGATGGCTTAAACCAACTTCTGAGAAAACTTGCTTAGGAAGGAAATACACATTGAACAATAAACTCATTGCATTATACATGTATCCTGTTGTAGTTTCTTGGAACACTGCTCCCAGAATGTGGCTATGCTAGCTAAGGCATTATATGAGTTTTAGTCCAGAAGCTACTTTTTCAAACTCTCTTTCTAACTCATGCTGAAACTTCCTAGCTTTTCTGTTATTTTACATTCCTAAACAGCATAAAAAATGATAACTCTAAAACTGTAATTCTGTGGAGCCATAGCTCAACTCTAACCTTCTTTATGGGGCCATTTCCAATGGGGAGTATTAATATGATGTCTATTATTTTGCCTCCCATATTAAATATGTGATAATTCTTCTCTTTTTGTCCAGATTTATAATTCAATTGACAATACTTTTATGTCCCTTTAGAGTTATTAAAGAAACCACTTATAGTAAATTGCACCACTTGGTTCTATTTCCATGCCAGTTTTTCTTCATTTGACTATTTTAAGCTCAAAATGAACAAGTAGTAATGTGCAAACATCATTTATTCCTTCCGCCTCTTTGGGAATTCTTCAAATTTTCTGCATATAGAAAACCTCAGGATAGTATTAAAAGGAGGTCAGACATATGTAAGTCCCTGGATTCTGATGGATCCAATGCTATAACTTGCTAGTTTGAAGGGGTCTCAAGCTAAACAAACCCAGCTTTATTCTCCATTGGACCTGATAGGACTTTTGCCTTCTTAGTCATCCTCCTTTGGACATGTTCCATCTTGCTGAAGTTTCTTAATACTGTATGTCTGTCAACCAGGAACAACTCTACCTAACAGAAACAGGCTCATGGGTCAGGTAGACACAGACTTCTTCAGTTTTAATTAGATTAAGTTGCATTTCTCTTTTAATTATAGTAAAAATCTAGAAATCTAGAAATATAAATTTGTACACCCAGCTCTGTGTCTTTTGATGATGTATGTATTCCTCTCCCCTACTCCCTATTGGGAGATGTACACACATTTTTTTTTTGTACACTGTAAGCAGTTAACAGTGACAATAAAATTTTTGGTGCTCCCCATAAATTAAACAGAACTGTCCCCAAATGAGGATAGATTTGTCTATCCACAATGTATCTCAAGGTTAACTATGTGCACAGTACAATAATCTAGTAGAGGGTAGCAGAAAGCAAAATACAGAGAAAGTATTAAGTACAGTATAAACATCTATTGGGTTTTTTTGTCTGTTTTTTTCCTAGCAGTAGCAATATGACTTCCCATAATGTCATTCTTTGAGTTTTTAAAAATGTATGTAGCTTTCAGACACATAAAACATTTTTGGCCTGTTCTTGGGGTTATTAAAAGGGTGCTCTTTAATGGCTTTCTCCAAGAGCAACTGCACCTCTTGTTGTTTGGTATACAGTGGGCCCTTGTTATCAGCTGGGATTTGGTTCCAGGACCCTCCATGGATACTAAAAATCTGTGGATGCTCAAGTCCCATTAAATACAATGGCATAATAAAATGGTGCACTTTACATAAAATAGCAAAGTCAGGGTATGCTTAGTTTTTTGTGGAGCTTTTGAGCTATGTAGCCATGTTCTAGAAGAGTTCCTTTCTGATGTTTCGCCAGCATCTGTGGCAGCATCTGTGGCCACATAGCCTGAAAGCTCCACAAAAAACAATGGATGCCAGCCATGAAAGCCTTTGACTCCACTCAGGGTATGCTATTTGGAATTTATACTTAATTTTTTTCCCAAGCCACAGATGCTTGAATCCATTGTTAATGAATTTGTGGATTTGGAGGACCAACTGTAGTAAGTTCTAGTAAACACACACACACCCCAACATCACAAAGCCAGACATTCATTTCAAATTGAAGGAACATCAAATAAAGAAGTAGTGGTGTTTTGGGGGAAAAACTGAATATCATGAATTTAATAACTGTATTATTATAGAAAACATCCCATGTACAAAGTTAGAGATGTCTGTAGGGGTTTCCCTGCCTCCTTTTACAGGACTTGACTGTAATTGATGAACTAGAGGGGGAAGGTGTATTGTAGTGCCCTTTAAATGACAATGAAATATTGTTCAATGGCTAGAATATATCAGGATATGCTTCAGAAAGGCATACCTAAAGTAGGTCATATGAAGTGCACATGATTATAAAATTGATGGGATGACATGACACAGAAGTAGATCTCAGATCAGCAGGGAGATAGGGAGTCGCAGAGCCAAGGAAACAGCAGGCAGGGCATTCAAAAATGTGTTAACTCCTTATTCTATTTCTGGGTAGACTCTCCTCTCACCTTAAATGAGGACTAACAGGAGATCTGTGCAAATGAACAAAAAAGGAACAGAATAATAGTTAGGGGGAGTTTGTCTTGTAACAGTGTAAGTTCGAGTCTGGCTCTATACTGTATTGAGGCAGAATGAACCAATTGAATCAAGTGGCAGATATTGGGAGTCAATAGCAAGATATCAGAGGAGAGGTCTGTATCATACTGCCTGCCCTGCATCACATAAAGGAGTTTACTGCTTTCATGAGTGGTGGAAGATGCTGTTTTATCACCAAAGGCCCTCTTACATTACACAGAGTCTTACAGTTTAATAAAACACTAATGCACTTCTTCTTTCTTTCTGTGTCTTCCTTCAAACATATTAATTGTGGCATGAGAATAGATCAGACAGAGATATCAGTAGGTATCCACTTTCATCAGCCAGTGATTAGTTTCAACAGGGAAGCATCCACACAAGAAAAAAAAAAAGGGGGGGAGATCTTTTTAAAGGTAACACTGGCTTCGTGTGTGTGTGTGTGCATGCCAAACTAGGAAAAGGGGTGGTACTGTGAATAGTATTGGGTAGGCAGTACCAAATGCTGCATGAGATAAGATTTTTGCAAGAGTGAAGACTCCAGTTATGAAGGTGCGATAAGAAAAATTATGAAGATGCAACTTTAACCAAAAGTTGCATTGAAGGACCTAGAGATTCCTAAAGAGAACACTGCACTAGGCCTTTGTAGCTCCTCCAGTGCAATTCCCACAGTCAATGTCTGGCAGAGTTGCATTGGAGGACTTAGGTTCCTAGAGTGGTGTTCTTTCAGGTAAAAACATAGTGTTTTTGTTATTTGCAGTTTTCCCACATTCACGAGGGTCCTGTGCTCCTAACCGCAGTGAATGTGGAGGGATGAGGGTAGTTTAAGGTTTGCCTAAGTTTGTTTCTGGCAAGATCCTGTAGGAGAGGTAGGGGATGAGGAAGGCACAGGAAAAAGTGAAGAAGTATTGATGAAGATCGCAGTGAATGTGACAGGGAAGCTTGAAAAAAGGTCTTCACATGCCTATAGAAGGATAGCAAGGATAGCAAACAGCTGAGGTTGAAAAGTATTCAGCTATTTATGGAAAGTAAGTAGGGAGGGTGCCAGTCTAGTAAGGGAGTTCCAGAGCCTGGGAACAACTACCAAGAAAGCCTTTCTGTATTCCTGCAGATATACATGTGAGGGTGTTGGGAAAGAGAGGAGGGCCTCGCCAAAAGACTTCAAAACATGGCTCTTCTGGGAGAATACAAATCCTTGAGATTACACAGGCCTGAACTTTTCTTGTGGCCCAACCCAAAAAGGCAATTAAAAAAAAAAGATCATCAGCAATGTTAAGATTCTGAGAAATGCAAACAGGGTCCCAGAGCATAACTATTTCAGTCTTAAGTGGAGATGACAATATCCACACGTTATGTCATTGCCTACTTTTTTCATTCGTTCACCTAGCATATTGAGCAAAAGTACGAGGAAGGAACGTGCCTGTGCTCATATGTCATGCATCTAATCTTTTTCTATTTGACTGAATGTGCAAAGGTCTGAGGCAAAGCCTATGGGCACATTGACACTGGGGAGTATTGTCCTTTTCCTCTCTCTATATCCATGGAACAATTGGTGGGGAACATTGAAAGAGACTTGTTTGAGAGGTGTGTGTGAGAGAGAGAGAGAGAAAGAGAGAGAGAGAGAGAGAGAGAGAGAGAGATACACATATTAAAGGGGAGGAATATGAGAGAGCACATGTGTTCCAGTGGTCCAAATCCCCATTCCATCCACCTTGTATGTATATATATTGCATGGGCATTTTAGATCTTTAGAGTTTGGGGACGTTCAGTCTCCAAATTCCTAAACATGGCTATACTGGTTAGGACTTTTGGGAGATGAAGTCCTTCTGAATACAGTTTTTATGTACCAGGAGAACTGGCAAATTGACCAAAGGTTATGCACAAACAATATGTGAGATAGCTGTTTTTGCAATGTTCTCCAATCTTTTCTTCAAGTTTTTTTAAACACAGAGACTGTATTTATAGGCCTAAGAATTTAATCCATTATTTTTCAGAGTATTGACATTTTTTAAAAAAAGGAGAATTGATCAAACATCTCATTGGTATTCTCTGACTGTCACTTCAGAAGTGATGAGCTTGCCTAGACATATTATCACAATGGACATTGCTCTTGTTGATTCCACAGTAAATTTCTGCAAGAAGCATTTTATAAGACAGCACTCTTAATCACCATGTTTTGGCAATGATGTCAGAATTAGATAAGGCTCAGCTGAGGAGCAAGGTCAAATGTTTTCATCAGACAACTGCTATTCCTTCTCTCAAGTACACTTTTAAAAATTATTTTTAGCAAATAGAATATGAACGTGGATCAAATATAGTCCCTGCAACAAAATCATGATGTTTCAGCTCTTCTATTTTCATAGTCTTCCCCACCACCCAGTGCCCAGGCTATGCCAGAATGAAATGGAAGATAGTTGTAGGCAACTATGTTTTTTATATCAGAAATGCTGGCAAAGAAGACAGCTGAAGATCCAATAATTTTTACAGCTACTTGTTCACAAGTGCTGCCCCTTCTTCTCCTTCAATCGCAGTCATTGTTCAAAAAAGGAACTGTCTGTTGTGCTGTTACTGAAGCCACTTCTCTGTGAGTTGGCTTTGCGTGTTGTTGGCAATGTCCCTATAAGAGACTCCCTTCAAAGGAGGATTGGGGTGTCTCCTTTCCTGATGTCCTTTCATGCTTAGGCAAAGCCTTTAAACAAAAAGAAAAACTTCAGAGAGATCTTTAACAGTTAAGCTGATTTGATGAGAAAGGGCCTTTCAATGAGTGGGTACTGCACTTTTTCAATTAAAATTCTTTTTTAATGAATGTGTTAAAATATTGCTTTTAATTTGATTGTGTTTTGACATTATATGTTATTTCACTATATTTTCATATTTTAACTTTTGTATGTTTACCTGCTTGTTTTAATTAATCTTACTATAAACTGCCTTAAGGCCCATTTTTGGAAAACACAAGGGGCATGAATAAAAGACATGAATGAGATAGAGGGTGTCAGACAGAATTAACTCTATATACCACTTTCATTCCTCAGCAGTATATGAACTGATGAGATTCAGATCATCTACCCTGAACTGGAGGCCTATGGATGTCAGTTTCTCCAAAAGTTTTAAGCTATCATGTTAAATGTCCTATCAGGCAGAGGGAATTTCAAAGTTGTTCCCCAATGCTGTTTAGTAACTCTGTTACAAGAGACTGAAAGAAGTACTACAACCTTCAGGTATGACAGGATCAGGTGCTCTAGAAAGATCAATAGGGTTACATTTCAGCAAATGCAGCCTAGACTTGCACTAGTTTCATCAATAGGAGTATAAAGTCCAGATCAAGGAAAGTAGAAATGCTACTCTCTTCTGCTTTGGTCAGACCATGCTGGGAATACTATATCTAGTTCTGGGCACCACAGTTGAAGAAGTATAGTCACAAGTTGGAACATGTATAGAGGAGAGTGACCAAGATGATCAAAGGTCTGGAAACCAAGCCCTCTGAGGAACAGTTTGAGGGAGGTGAGTAATGTTTAGCTTGGAAAAGAGAAGACTGAGAAGTAATATGACTGCCATCTTTAAATATTTGAAGGCATGTCTTATAGTAGACGGGGAAGTTTATCTTCTGCTGCTCCAAAAGCTAGGACACAAACCAATGGATGCAAAGAACAAGTAAAAATATTCCACCTAAACATTAGGAAGAATTTTCTGACTGTAAGAGCTTTTCAGCAGTGGAATAGACTGCCTTGTAGAGTGGTAGACTCTCCTACTTTGGAGGTCTTTAAACAGAAGTTGGATAGCTGTCTCTCAGGATTGTGTTAGTTCTGTATGGCAGGGGGTTGGACTTAATGGCCCTTGTGGTTTCTTCCAGCTCTATGATTCTATAATCTATCCGTATTTAATCACAGGCTCCTCAGAGAACCTTATTCCTCAGCATATAGTAAGTTGCTAGAAGCTTGGGATGTGTCTCTGAAATGCCTTGTGGTATTGCCAAATCAATGGGCTGAGTTTCCTCTTGAAAGATCATAGAATCATAGAAATTTAGAGTTGGAAGAGACCACAAGGGCCATCCAGTCCAACCCCCTGCCATGCAGGAACTCCAATCAAAGCATCCCCGACAGATGGCCATCCAGCCTCTGCTTAAAAACCTCCAAGGAAGGAGACTCCACCACCCCCTGAGGGAGAGTGTTCCACTGTCGAACAGCCCTTACTGTCAGAAAGTTCTTCCTAATGTTGAGGTGGAATCTTGTCACTTCTTTCCAGGATGAAAAGGAACCATTGTTGAGCACCCTTTGGGTCCGGTCAGTCAACCAGTTACAAATCCATGTAACGGTTACCTTGTCTAGTCCACATTTTACAAGCTTGTTTGCAAGAATGTCATGGGGAACCTTGTCAAAGGCCTTACTGAAGTCAAGATATACTATATCCACAGCATTCCCTTCATCTACCAAGTTGGTAATTTTATCAAAAAAAGAGATATGATTTGTCTGGCATGACTTGTTTCTCTGAAACCCATGTTGGCTTTTTGTGATTATGGAATTATCTTCCAGATATTCACAGACTTTCTGTTTAATTATCTGCTCCAGAATCTTTCCTAGATGTTGCTACACAATACACCCATGGCACTGAAAGCCACCACATGGAATCAGCATGAGAAACACCAGTCTGTGTGGTTTTCGGATTCTTAGCAATAATGTAGTCTTAGCTTTTGGAAAAACAGATTTGTAAGATACAAAATTGCTACCATTTTATCAGTTAAGTAGAAGTTTTAATTTAAAATTTCCTACCCTTACCAATAGTGGAATGGGGTAGGTAAATATTATTATTGTTGTAAAAGTAATAAAGTAAGAAGGAGATATATTCTTTTAAGAACCCAGTTGAAACAAGGATCCAGTTTTCCAAATCTAAAGCATTTTCTTTGATCCTTGGTCCACAAGGGGAAAATGACAAGAATGTGAAACTGAGGAATATGATTTCTTTGCTAAATCAAATTAGCTGATCATTGGCTCTGATGGCTTTTTATTTACACTATCTGACAAACAGCTCCTGTAGCTGGAACTGAATTCTAACACTCATTTTGAGCTATAGAGATAATCAAAAGCAACTAAGGGGCTGGACAGATTGGGAGAAAGGGGTGGCGAGACGCCACCCCTTTTTGACCTGGATGGAGACTGCAGCAACCAAAGGCTGTGGCCTCCGAGAGGCCTAAAAAGAACCCACTCCCTGATGGGTTCTTTTTAGGATGAGCATGGGGTGCCATTGCTGCGCTCGTATGCTATGATGATGTCCACGTGGTGTGGCATTGTTTGGGTGCTGTGCATCACAGATGTCATCATCACACGCACCATATGGATGGGTGCATACCGCGATGGCGGCCAGGTTGCAAGGTAGGATTGCTGAGTGTGTAAATACTCAGCCCTCCCGCACACCTAGTTTGGGCCCAGGCTTGTGCAAAGCACCCATTTGTGCCGGCCCGAAGTTTCTTGTAGCTTGAAAACATTTTAGAAGCAATTCTTTATTTTGTTGCCTGCCTTATCTCAAAAGTTCAGGACATGGAGAAAATATGATTGCTCACCTTTAAAGTATTCAACATCACTTATAATAGAAAAGTAAATACTATTCAACATCACTAATCATAGAAAAGTAAATCAACATCACGAATAATAGAAAAGTAAAGAGAAAGAAAGTGAAGCTTTCAGGACTTCTGATTCCAAATTCTCCAACATTTCACAGATGAAAACTTGGATACAAAAGGCTAAGCTACATCAGAGGACTTTTTCACATGGGAATCTATATGGTTAAAGTGCTGGCATCCCAGAAAAGCAAGCATATTTGCTAGTGATTATCACATACAGAGCAAAACAGAGGGTTAAAAGCACATTACTTGGGCAATAATAATAATATAATAATAATAATAGGATTTATTTCTATTCTGTCTTTTCTGGTGGGGAATCAAAGCGGATTACAGCAGTCAAACAAACAGCTTCATTTATATACCACTTCATACTGCCTAAGCAGTGTTTAAGCGGTTTACAACTGTAAACTACTTGCCCCTCAACAATCTGGGTACTCATTTTAGCAACCTCGGAAGTATGCAAGCCTGAGTCAAGCTTGAGCCCTTTTGCTGGTATTGAACTCACCATCTTATGGTTTTGGGTGAGTGGCTGCAGTACAGGCATTTAACCACTGTGCCACCAGAAGTGGGTCAGAAGTAAATTTGGGTTTCTGATGGATGAGGACAAATCCCCTTGCTAGCTTGGAAATAACTTTTTTGTGCATGCTCCAAACTGTCATTTCCACAAGTGCACGTACACACACACATGATCCAGAGAGGGAAGGGAAGTCAGGGAGGAAAATCATCTTTGCCCCAGAAGCTGTTTCAGAGGAAGGGAAGCTGAGGTTGCCTTTGCAAACTCCCATAAAACCACACACACACACACACACACACACATGCTAGAGAGAAAGAAGAGGTGGTTGGTCCATAAACTTGTCTGATTTCAGCGGTGGCTGAAACTCCCAGATGCCCTCACAGATATCCTCCATGTCTCCCTCCTGTACAGGAGGAATTCCAAAACATCCCCTCTTTTGCTCTCCCACCAGCTGTTCCCTGCTGCAGGACGAGGAAAGCAGCCGCACGAGAAAGAGGTGTATGTTGTGTATGTACTGTATATCCCTTTAAGAACAAGGCTCTCTCTCTCTCCTTGGCACATGGGAAATCTGGGAACAGGGAGAATCCGGGGCATAGTTTTCACACTGCTGCTATTATATGAAGAGAGCAAATTTGTGAATGAACTGGACTTGAAAACACAGTATTTTTGCGAAATTGCTTATTCCCTGATTCACCTCACTTTCTGTCTGGAGTCTGACCAGTTTGTGCACAGCGGCATCTGAAAAGCAATTGTGAAATTGCCCCTAATGTTCTGGATGACCCTGCATTGTGACCAGTCTAACCTTCTGATTTTCCCCATATGAAAAAGTCCTGAGTGAAGTCAAAGGAGTTTATCACACGAAGGGAATTGGAAGTATAATCCAATGGCAATCTGAATGCAATCATGGGGTTTCGCGTGATTGCGTGAGAAACTATCGCACACAATTTCGGGCACTGGGAGGCAATTTCGGGCAGTTCTGAATGCAATGCAGTGTCAATACGCAATCAAATAAATTCGCTGAACTAGCGAATTTACTCAATTCTGAACTGGCCTCACTTCCATTTCTGTCAAAACTGAGAGAAATTCCTCCCGTGTGATAAACTCCAAAGTGGCAAAAGTTATTAAAAAGGATGAACACCTAAGCTAGGACAGGCTGCAGCAGTTTGCCTACTGAGAGGGGCAAGATTCTTCCCCCTCCTGTTCTGCCCTCTCCAAGTTTTAATTGAATACAAACTATATTTGCATTTTGAACTCAACTTACATCAACTGATATAAGCTGAGGAGAAATTAGGAAAGTGGGTAGGGAAGAAAAAATACTGGGACGTTTTAAAAGCAGTTGAAAACATGGGATGGCAGAGAATTAATAAGACTGTCCCTGCCAAATTGGGACAGTTGGAGGGTATGTAATTTACATTTTAAGCAGGCCACAGCCCCCTTTTCAAAACTGAAAGTGGACTTCTGACCACATCTAGATGTGTAGGTTTTTCCATCCACCCAATTTACCCACTATGGTTTAAATTGTAAGTATTTGGGAGAATGGACTCTTACACAGCACTCATTTATAACGCTATTCTGATAATGATAGCAAACCAGTTATGCAGTATTAGCAAACTGATTAAATGTGGAACACCATCAGCTGCATTCATAATTGATTGGAAACCTGTGCTCATGGAGTCAAAATCAATGGCTGTACTTCAAACTGGAAGGAGGTCTCAAGTGGAGTGCCTCAGGGTTTAATTCTAGAGCCATTATTTTACCACACTGTTATCCAAGGGAATAACAGTCCTACAGTTTTCTGCACTGGTTAGGCCTCATCTGGAGTACTGCATTCAGTTCTGAGTTCCTGGTGTTAAGAAGGATGTGGCTGGAGCAGATTCAGAGAAGGGCAATGAAGATGATAAGAAGTACAGAGAACAAAACATAAGAGAAGAGGCTGAGGAAGCTGGGCATGGAGATAAGATTGAGGGGTGACATGATTGCACTCTTTAAGTACCCCAAGGGCAGTCACAGAGAAGATGAGGCAGGCCTGTTTTTTGTTGCCCCAGAGGGTAGGACCAGGTCTAATAGTCTGAGGTTATAGGGCAGTAGATTCCAATTGAACAATAGAAGGAACTTCTTGACAGCAAGAGCAGTTTGGCAATGGAACCAATTGTCTAGAGAGGCAGTGGTGTCTCCTTCTCTGGATGTCTTCAAAAGAGGCTGGACAGGTACCTGCTGGGGATGCTTTGGTTGGAAATCCTGCATTGAGAAGGGATTGGACTCCTGTGGCCCCTTCCAACTCTTTATTTATATGACTCCATGACATGGTGCATTCAGTTTTTAATAATGGATGCTTACATAAACTTGATTTTAAAGTGCTTTAAATAATTTTGCTTTATATTCTTTTGTTTTCCTTCCCTGAATAGGCCCCACAATACAGAGAAGAGGTTAGTGAAATGAGTACAGTCGGCCCTCCTTATCCATGGATTTTTTTATACATGGATTCAAGCATACACAGCTTGAAAATATTTTTAAAAAGTATACGTGTACATTCCAAATAGCAAACCTTGATTTTGCCATTTTATATAAGGCACACCATTTTGATATGGCATTGTATTAAATGGGACTTGAGCATTCATGTATTTTGTTATCCATGGGGGGTCCTGGAACCAAGCCCCAGCAGATAACAAGGGCCCACTACAACGTGAGCATATATAACAATGCTGAATCTCTAGGTTCTAACATATGGAAAACTTGAAAGAATTATCCTAAGGCAATGAGTGTGCAATCCAGCAGACAGTGGGAGGGAACAGCAGTGTGCCTGGTGTATTAAACAACATTGAGGAATTATTCCACAAATGCTCTGATGGTAACTGAAGCCAAGCAGTGGAGAGAAGGAAGAAGAGTGAATATTAAGGAGGAAGAAAACAACATGTTTTCTCATTTATTGTTTTCCCCATATTGTCTGCATCTTTTTCACGTCTTCGTGTCAATCTACCAGCAGTTGCATCTGGAGAAATAAGGATTGCCCTCTTTCAGTAGTAATCTGTATTATTTTGCTTACCTCAAAATATGGTAAGGCAGCCCTACTGCTTTTTTGTTTGTTTTGCTGGTGGTGGTGATAGTGGGAATAGGGACTCCCACTTGAAAGTTCAGATCCAGTTTTACCATTATTTTCTAACAAGGCCACACCTAAATGAATGGAAATTAGTTGTTAGAGTAACAGTTTCTGTCTGAATCATAGAATCATAGAATCTTAGGAGTTTATCACATGATGGGTATTGGAAGTATAATCCAATGGCAATCTGAACGCAATCATGGGGTTTCGCGTTATTGCTTGAAAGCTGATCACACGCATTTTCGGGCAATGGGAAGTCCTTCCAAATGCAACCATGGGGTTTCACGTTATTGCGTGAGAAACTATCACATGCAATTTCGGGTAATGGCAGGCAATTTTGGGAAGTTCTGAACGTGATGCGGCGTTAATACGCAATCACGTAAATTTGCTGAACTAGCGAATTCACTCAATTCTGAACTGGCCCCACTTTCATTTCTTTCGAAATTGAGAGAAATTCCTCCTGTGTGATAACGTCTATAGAGTTGGATGAGACCACAAGGGCCATCCAGTGCAACCCCTTGCCATGCAGGAATTCCCAATCAAACCTGAGAAGGAAGTATTTTAAAAACTATTAAGCTGTAACTCAGGTGATACATACTGGATGGTGCAGTGGAGTGGGGTGGTTGGGTGGTTGAGTGGTTGGGTAGTAATACCAAAGTATTATTGAAGCTATGGGTGCCTCATGCCTTGGTCTGTGCTTGCTGTGAACAAGTGCACTGGAAGATGCTGTCCTATCCCTGGTGTTGAAGTAAGTCTCTACCAGCCTGGATGGCTTTGGTGCATAGGATGGGGAAATGTCATTTGTCCTTTGTCTCAAAGACAAAGGGCCTTGGGCTGGTCATGGTCATGGTCATACAGACAAGCAAGGACAATAGTTTATGAGCTCCTGTTTCATTCCATATTTCAAAGGATCTTTAAAACTTGGTGAGAGGTAATTGTGCAGCTTAATAACTGCTCATGGAATCATAGAATCAGAATCTTGGAAGGGACCATAAGGGCCACCTATTCCAACTCCCTCTTATGCGCAAATATACAACTGATGTGTCAGAAAATTCACTACAGTCTCCATTCCTCCAACTCCTGGTGACTCCACCATCTTCATCAACTCAGTTTCACTGAACCAGTAGCTGCATTTCACTTTTTCACTAGCTAATTAAAAATATTAAAGAATAAGACTGATTATTTTGGAAAGTAAGAATGCCCAGTTTTTATAGCCAACTGCTCTAATTCTTTGGAAAGTCAGTACAGGTTGAGTCTCTCTTATCCAAAATGTGTGAGACCAGAAGTATTTGAGATTCTGGATATATTTATTTACTTTCTTAATAATAAATAATAGTTTTAATTTGTATTTCCCACTGTCACTGTCTCAGCCACACCTGTGGACAACTGTGGATTTTGAAGTATTTCAGAGTTTGAAATTCTGAATAAGGAAAACTCAACCTGTATAAGCAAGAGGGAACCCAGATACGACCAGGGCTTTGCAGGGGGAGGGGAAATCTGGGATCCCACAGTGGTGTACACATCTTGACAGAACATATTGCAATATTCACATTCAGCCTCCCACTTTTCAAGAAGGAACCCAAATCTCATGAATTGGAAGTGCTCTAATAGCTGAGAAAACTCAACAGAAGGAATAGAAAGACCCCCCCAATGACTGCATTGCAAAAACTGCATGTGATTGAAGCCAGCATAGTATCAAATAGAAACAAGCTAACCTGCAGTGCAGACATGGCTTAAGATCAAGAATGCATTCTTCATGTTGGATAATCCCCAGTACTTTTCTGAGAGCATATTTCTATAGAACGGTAATATAATTCATGGCTTTATGCCACATTGCAGAGATCTTTTAAGTCACAGTTGGCCCAAGAGTTTATAAATACAGGACAAAACACAGTGAGATTCTGGCTCTACTTAATTGATGGAAGCCAAGATTTTACTTACAGCGCTACAAAGCCAAGTGTTTCTTAAATTAAAGGGAAGGGGTGTTATATGCTTAGGCTATATGCAAAACTGTTGACAATGATGATTGCAATACTTGCAGGTCCTATGAGATAAGAGGAGGAGTGTGTGTGTGAGTGATGGAGGAGCCACCACTTTTTAGGAACTGTCAGCTTGTAAGCACCGGGGCAGAAGGTGGAGGATAGATACATTGTTTTTCCTCCCTCTCCTTTGGCCTTGTTTTTAAAAATCCCAAAAACATTACTGGGAGAGAAAAAAAAAGCCAGCTACAAGGCTGTCATACTTTTCTGCCCTGCTTAGGGGCTAATTGGAGGAGTAGATAAGCTTGGGACACTATATATCCCAGGTTTCCCTTCACATGCACCCTCCTCTGCTGTCACTCTCAACAGAGAGGACTGATGGCAGAGATATCTGCAAGTGAAACAAGGAGAAGTTGGACAACGGACTGCCTATTCTACCCACAGTACAAGGATAACAGGAATGCAGTCCTAGAGATTTTATGTACCAAAGTTATAGAGCACCATGGCATCCAGATTATGCCCTGGAGTGGGCAGGTACTATTGCATTCATGTCTTGCTTAGGACTTTTCCATGTCATCTACAGGCCACTGAAAACGGATTGCTGAACTTGATGGGCCTATTGTACACATTTTCAGCGCATTTTTTTTTGTAACAAACACATTTTCCCCTTAATTGAGGAATGTCTGTGTGCATTTTTCAAGCATTTTTAGTTGTGCATATTTACTTATATACCACAGGAAATAAAAATTGAATCTGATGCTCATGGTTTCCTTCAAATCATAATAAACTGAAGGATGTATCCACACTTTCATTAATAGTCTTACAAAACACAGAATGGTTTCATTTGTAAAAAGACTTGGTCACTGTGATTTCCTTTTGTATCTTGATCTCACTGTTTGTGAAAATGTGGGACTACAAAACATGAATGTTGTCCATCTTCTAAAAAGACATCAGCATGGTTTTTGCTGATCAAGATTGCAGTTAATAGACAGATTTTTCAATGTTTTTTCTGCAATGTTCCAACCTTCTTTCTGCATTAGGACCCAGTCTCATCCTTCATGGCCTTGCTGGCCCATCATCTTGAATGGTTTAAGCATAATTACACTTGATCAGTTTGTTTGTTAATTTATTTTGCCTGCAGAAAACTGAAGTTGATCTAACCTGCCTTTTCTTTCCCTAACCTTGATACATGTGACAATCTACTTATCACCTCCAGTTTGCATCCTTACAATACCTATTTTAGAGGTTCTTGGCCCACTTGGTAAAGTCCAGGTCACAAGCACTGTGGTTTTGCTTGTGCGTGAACACTTGGAAGCAAGGAACAATTGTTGTCGATAGCCAGGTTTTTCTTTGGTGTGTGCGTGTGTGTGTGTCAGGATGGAGTTGTGACCAGTTTGAGAAATGATAAACCTCTGGTCCCTGTGCACTGAAATCTTGATATGGCATACACTCAACCCCAGTTTCTTAAGGACACTGAGACATAGCTGAAGACTTTGTTTGCACATCATGGCTGAGATCCTGCATTGGCAGACGTAGCTATAATGACAGAGCTCTGTCATCCTAGGTACCTCAGTGCTACCCCCACAAAGCCTACCTCTTGAGCCAAGCAGAACACCAACCAAAGGATAATTCCTGTAATTCTCCAATATTCTGATCTGCAGTGCCTCAGAATCTCTTTGGTTGGAGTGCAGCCTGACTTAAGTAGTAGATTTTTGGGGCCACATTCAGTCATTATTGGCCATACACCTGAATCCCCAATGTTATGAGATTGTAAATCCAGATGTGGTATTTTGTTGTGTTCCTTCAAGTTATTTCCATGGGGTTTTCTTGCCAAGATTCGTCCAGAGGAGGTTTGCCATTGCATGAGGCTGAGAGCATGTGACCTGCTGAAGGTTACCCAGTGGGTTTCATGGTGGAGTGGGGAATCAAACCCTGGTCTCCTGTGTCTTAGTCCAACATTCAAACCATTACACCATGCTGGTTTCCTACAATCTCATAAATAATGAAGAGGATGCCAGCACATATGTTGTCTGTGGCTCACTGCACAGTATTTATGTGAGAGTAAAATCAGGACAGAGGGAAGACTCATATCCTACCCTGAGCAATGTGGAAGAAAGCTGGGATATAAATGAAATAAATAAATTACAAAGTACTAATACAAAGTCAAATCTGTAGAATAAGAGACTTGCACATTGAGGTAGCTATGTGCAAAAAGCTCCCAAAACAATGAGGAAGTAAGGACAATCTTCTAAATAAATGAAAGCAAGATCTTCTCAGTGGCTATTCCCAGTCTCTGCTGTTGAATGCGATCTAACTGGTTGGGTGCTGTCATTTATTGTTGTATTTGTAATTTATTAGTTTACTGCCATGTTCTAATACTTTTATTTTTAATCTGTATTTTCTTATTGACAGCTGTCTTGAGTGCCTTGTTTTTGAAAAGTGGAGTATGAATAAAATACATAAATAAAATAAGTCTGACTTTGAGAAAAGAGTCATTGTGCAGTGGGTTCTTATGTTATTAGCAATTCTAGCTGTATATGAAATATAAGCAAATGATTTAAAAATCTATTTTAATTTCATTTGGGAAAATCAATTTCTTGTGGAAACAGGAGTTCTATATAACAACAATGCCTTTTTAAAGCTGTCTGATTGTAATAGGAAGAAAACAGGCACAAACACACATACATAAATCTGTCTGTTTTTATAAGTGTTGATGGAGGTGAGGGAGCCAGGATTTGCAATGTGTTTGTTATGTACAACTTGATTGGACATTGCACAAACATTATTGACATTGGTAGTATATGAAGAAGAGTCTTCAGCAGGAGTCTTTTTGCTGTCAATATGATGCCCCTGCCTAAATACTCTAAGGGCACCATATCTCATTTTATCTTAGAAGCTAAGCCAGATCACCTCTGGTTAGTACTTGGATGGAAGACTGCCAATGAATACCAGGGGCTATAGGCTATATTTCAGAGGAAGGAACTGATAAAATGACATCTGAATATTTCTTGCCTTAGAAAACCCTATGAAAAATTCATGGGGTCTCCATAAGTCCACAGGCGACTTGAAGACATATACACACACATATATAGTTTATAGGATGGGGGTAAAATGAGCCTCATTGTGAGGTTACTTATTTATAATTTCCTGACAGAGATTACTTCCTTACAGAAAAGCAAAGGCAGCGACGAGGTCTCCTAAGAATAGCACTGATATATTATTTAATGTCCCTGGATGTAACCATCTGACTAATATAGCAAAATACCCAAATATGCATAATTTGCAAGCTTTACTAGAAAATCACAAAACAAGGCTGAGGTTCTAAGTTCTGAATTAAGTAGGGAATTTGCTAATGAGCATGGTAATGTACTTATTTTTTAAAGTGAAATTATTCACTTAAATTGGAATTTTAGCTTAAACATTTCTTCAGAAATCAAGTTATTAATTCTTTTTGCTTGAATCCCAGATTGGTTTCTCATTTAAGGAAATAATAATAATAAAATTTATTTATATCCCACCCCTTTGAGAACAATCGGGGCAGCTAACAATAAAAATACAATACATAATACATCAAAACTTACCTCCCTCCCCCTTAAAAAGCTATTAAATCAATTATAGGATTAAAATCAACAATTTTATTATATATTAATAAATATTATATATTAATGGGCCTAGATAGACTGGAGCACTGGATAGTTTGGAATTGTTTTTATGTTACGAGATAAGTTTTTATATTGTCAAAATTGTATAATTGTTGATACTGATTGCATTGTGACCCTATATTGTGTATTTTATGTATTGTATTTTAACTTGTTGTAATCCCGCCACAATCCAATGGGAGAGGCGGGAAATATAAATCAATTATTATTATTATTATTATTTTAAACAAAAACAATAAATGTCACATTACACAGTAACAATATGACTATGGCAGCAACATAGATCAAATTCCGGGAAGACATTAGGGACTCTCCTAAAGAAGGAGTTCCTGAGGCCAGGATTATCTGTCCTGGAAAGGCCTGCCAGAAGAGTTCCGTCTTGACAGCCTTTTTAAAGCTGTCTAGAGATGTCAATTGACAGATCTCGACTGGCAGGCCGGTCCACAATCTGGGGACAACGGCAGAAAAAGCCGTCTAGGAGGTAGCTGAAAGCCTAACTTTTTGAGGCTGCAGCAAATTCCTCCCAGAGGACTGGAGTGCGAAGGATCGTAAGGGAGAAGGCAGTCCCTGAGATAGTTTGGACCCAAGCCATTTAGGGCTTTAAAGGTGATAACCAACACTTTGTACTGGGCCCAGAAACTGTACTGGCCCAATAATAATAATAATAATAATAATAATAATAATAATGTTTTATTTATAACCCGCTCCTCCGAATGAGCAATCAGGGTGGGGTACAACAAAATTAAAAACAGTTACAATTAAAAGTTGTTACACCCTAATCCCTACCTCCCACTCCTTAAAACAGGATCAAATTAACACAGAATTAAAAATAATAATAATAAAACAAAGCAGTGTCTAAAATCAATCATTCTAAGTAACTAAATGTAACTAAATAATATGTCCTGAGCCAACTCCCCCCAGACCACCTTACGAACTAGCTGCTGGAAAAAGTTCCATTCACCTGGCATGAGGCACGAGGAGGAGCATATTTCTATCCACCTCCCATCAGTAAGCAAGGCTGCAATAAGGATTTCTGAGAGAGATCCTATTTCAGAGTGTTGTAGCTTCACTTGCTGGAAGGAGTGGGGTGGAAACATCTGATCACCAGGTGAATGGACCCACTTTCCCAATGCAGTGGCTGGCTCTTAATGTAGATTGTGGTGGCATTTATGTGGGTTAACAGTAAGACAATATAGTTTTTCTGAATACAGATAATTTATGGATTGTAGCTCTAGGCTATGAATCCATAACTGCAGTACTGAATATTAGCTGTTGTTAATTAATTAAATGACCCACAGTAGTAAAGAATCAACAAATTTTTGCAGTCTGGTTCTGTACTCAAATATATATTTCTCTTGGATTTTTGAAGAACTACTTCTCACTTTTTTTTAGCCCAGTATTTGGGAAATACAAGTTTTAGGTCAGTGCTACTCATGGTAGTGGTCTGTACTACTCATGGTAGTGGTCTGTGAGCCATCAGCTGGTCTAGGGTTTCTAGGAAACCATGTAAATATCATAATAATATGGTACAAATATGGTACTAGTTCCTTCTTAATTACTTATGAAAGATTTAACTTTTAGTAATCATTGTCTGAAGCAATACAACACTTTTCTGTAATGGGAAGCTCCAATCCCCTTTTAGAGTCATGAGAAAAGTTGATCTTACTGATAATTATAGAATGACGTTTACTGGTAGACTTGGACATTTTAGATTGTGTTTTGTTGTCAATTGTATATTGTATTGTCATTCCTTTGGGATTCTGCTAGAAAGAGCACAGGAATAATTTAGTTTTTGGGCTTTGATGGAAAGGTTTCTGAAACATACTAAAAATTACTTTTCACAGTAGTCCTGTGTCCCAAACCCTCCAAAATTTCTCAGATGGAAACTAGGACACCTGTGTGCTCAAGATGGCAAGCATTATTAATGAGAAAGAACACTTAAGCTAGGAGAAGCTGCAGTGGTTTGCTTTTGCCTCGGTCAACTGAAAAAGGTAAGCTTTAGTCTTGTCTCTTCTCCTCAGTGTTGATTTAGGTCATGTTCCCACTTACAAATAAATCACTTTGCAATCCGAATTGATGGATCAGGTCAGCAGCGGAGTGTGGTTCACACTACATTTGCCCTGATTGCATTTTCTTGCTGCAAAATAAAATAAAATAGCCCACTTGTGATTCACATTGATTAATGAATCGATTCAAAATGGACCCACTCCAGCCAGCCAAAGGGCAAATTTAAATCAATTCCAATCCACATCTGGTTCACACTTGTGCGGAGTCAATTTATCCAAAAAGATGTGGAAAAAAATCAGTGTCAAAAAGATGCAGGTTAAATGGATCTTGCGCATGGCCCTCCTCTCTGAATCACTTCAGCGATTCGGTTCAAGTGTGAACCATGGTAATTTAAATCGGTTCAAACCGATTTGCGGTCTGATTTAAAACGCAGTGGGAATGAGGCCTGAGTTGAGTTTGAACTACTTTTGTACTTTGAATTCAGTTTGCAACAAATGAAATAAGCTGAGGACAAAGGGGAAAGTGGAGGAAGAAAGAAAGACTGGTACATTTTAAAAGCAGCTGAAAAAGTGAGACAATAGATTAATCAGGACTGTCCCAGCCAAACTGGGATGGTTGGAGGGTATGATGCTCAGCCCCAGTAGAATGGCCAGCCCTGAAGATGTTCCCCGAGACAGCTGCTTCTTTAGGCCTGGAAGCATTAGGGAAGAACATGTATTGGTTTCTCGGCACTGGGCCCATTTCTCTGAAACAAAGAGCAGTGTAGGCTTAAAGCTCTTTTCTTTTAAATTCAGCTGCATCTGGAGCACAGAAGGTGGCCCTAAGGGACTGGGGTTCTAGCAATTCCTTGGCAGCCGCTTATGCCAGGCCCTGAAGTTGTTTTGCTGTAATTTAAACACATTACTTCTTGTCCTTACTTCAGTGAATGTGCTTAACAATAGCTTCCCTTTGTTTTTACATAAAGGTTTATTTGATCTTCTCCAAATCAAACTGCCATCAATGTGGCAGCATAGACGTACAGAACAGTGCCTTCCCCTCTAATATATATAACAGCGTACTTGATTACATATTTGTCTACATAAGGAGGTAAGTGCTTTTAAGCATAGCCTGTGTCAATCTAAAATATGAATAACTCCAGGAATGGAACAATAGGGAGCCAGATGGTGGCGATTCTCCCCCAGGTAAACTGGACCACTGACCCTTACTCACATTTCCACCAATTAAATTATGTTGCAACACACATACTTTGGAAGCTTCTAGCTTCTGAAATTAGAGACTAGGAAAGAGACAGAGACAAACAGAAGAAATGCATCTATCTATCTTTATTTAAAACCTCATTTTAATTAATCTGCAATAATTGTCACCACCCCAGGAGCCAAACACACAATGGGTAAAGTTCAGATTGTAATATCTACTTCAGTTGTAAGTATGCAAAAATATTGAAAAGTACATTTAATATTGTTTCATCATCCTGTGCATACAACATAGTGATTAAAAATTGTTGCGAATATGTGGTATTCAAGCATCCAGCAACCAAACTTAATTTGATAAATAAAACTACTGGTAGCTGTTTTAGAGGTATTTCCTGTTGGGAAATGTGTGAGAAAGTAGTGGTATCTCTAGCACAGTAATCAAACTGGCAAGGCAGAATTGGAGCAATAACCAATCCCACACCCATCCACAGGATTCAATAAGAAAAACAAGCTCAGTTTTCTTGGTAAAACATAGAATAGCTTTACTTAAAATAATTGCCCATAAATAGTGGTGGGACAAGTATCGGTCACACAATTGTGAATTCTAACATTTCATGGTCATTTCCTCCTAAAGTAGAATCATAGAAATTTAGAGTTGGAAGAGACCACAAGGGCCATTCAGTCCAACCCCCCTGCCATGCAGGAACTCCCAATCAAAGCATCTCCGACAGATGGCCATCCAGCCTCTGCTTAAAAACCTCCAAGGAAGGAGACTCCACCACCCTCCGAGGGAATGTGTTCCACTGTCGAACAGCCCTTACTGTCAGGAAGTTCTTCCTAATGTTGAGGTGGAATCTCTTTCCCTGTAGCTTGCATCCATTGTTCCGGGTCCTGTTCTCTGCAGCAGCAGAAAACAAGCTTGCTCCCTCCTCAATGTGACATCCCTTCAAGTATTTAAACAGGGCGATCATACAACCTCTTAACCTTCTCTTCTCCAGGCTAAACATCCCCAGCTCCCTAAGACGTTCTTCATAGGGCAAGGTTTCCAGACCCTTCACCATTTTAGTCGCCCTCCTTTGGACACGCTCCAGTTTCTCCACATCCTTTTTGAATTGTGGTGCCCAGAACTGGACACAGTATTCCAGGTGGGGCCTGACCAAAGCAGAATAGAGTGGCACTATTACTTCCCGTGATCTAGAAACTATACTTCTATTGCTGCAACCTAAAATTGCATTGGCCTTTTTAGCTGCTGCATCACACTGTTGACTCATGTTCAACTTGTGGTCTACTTGGACTCCTAGATCCCTTTCCCATGTTGTCTCATTCAGCCAGGTGTCCCCCATCCTATATCTGTGCATTTCATTTTTCCGCCCTACGTGTAGGACCTTACATTTCTCTGTGTTAAATTTCATTTTGTTAGCTTTGGCCCAGCTTTCTAGTCTATTCAGGTCATTTTTAATTTAGATCCTGTCCTTTGGGGTATTAGCTACTCCTCCTAATTTGGTGTCATCTGCAAATTTGATAAATAGTCATCCAAGTCATTAATAAAGATGTTGAATAGCACTGGGCCCAGGACAGAACCCTGTGGCACCCCACTTGTCACTTCTTTCCAGGATGAAAAGGAACCATTGTTGAGCACCCTTTGGGTTCGGGCAGTCAACCAGTTACAAATCCATGTAACGGTTACCTTGTCTAGTCCACATTTTACAAGCTTGTTTGCAAGAATGTCATGGCGAACCTTGTCAAAGGCCTTACTGAAATCAAGATATACTGTATCCACAGCATTCCCTTCATCTACCAAGCTGGTAATTTTATCAAAAAAAGAGATCAGATTTGTCTGGCATGACTTGTTTCTCTGAAACCCATGTTGGCCTTTTGTGATTATGGAATTATCTTCCAGATATTCACAGACTCTCTGTTTAATGATCTGCTCCAGAATCTTTCCTGGTATTGATGTCAGACTAACCGGACGATAATTGTTGGGATCCTCTTTTTCCCCCTTTTTGAAGATTGGGACAACATTTGCCCTCCTCCAGTCTGCTGGGACTTCTCCTGTTCTCCAGGAGTTCTCAAAGATGATTGCCATTGGTTCCGATATTACATTTGCCAATTCTTTTAATACCCTTGGATGTAGTTCATCTGGTCCTGAAGACTTATATTCATTTAGATTAACCAGGTATTCCTGTACTGTCTCTTTACTTATTCTGTGTTGAAATTCCCCTATTCTGTCCTCTGCCCCATTATCCTTAGGTTGGGCACCCTTTGCCTTTCCTGAGAAGACTGAAGCAAAGAAGGTGTTGAGTAATTCTGCCTTTTCTCTGTCCCCTGTTAGCATTTTGCCATCTTCTACACGCAGTGGCCCAACCGTTTCCTTCTTCTTCCTTTTGCTGCGGACATATCCAAAAAAGCCCTTTTTATTGTTCTTAACCTCTCTAGCAAGTCTGAGTTCATTTTGCGCTTTAGCTTTTCTGACTTTATCCCTACATGTGCTGGCTATTTGTTTGAATTCCTCTTTGGTGATTCCCCCATTTTTCCATTTTTTATACATGTTCCGTTTAAAACTTAGCTCAGTTGTAAGTTCCTTAGTCATCCATACCGGTTTCTTGAGGCATCTCCCATTTTTCTTCCTCATTGGAACTGTCTGAAATTGTCCCTTTAGTATCTCCCTTTTGAGGAACTCCCATCCATCTTGAACTCCCTTCTCTTTTAGTATTCTTGACCATGGGATCACCCCCAGTATTTCTCTAAGTTTATTGAAATCAGCTTTCCTAAAGTCTGGAATGTGTGTCTTACTATGCCTAGCTTCACCTTTCCACTGTATAACAAACTCCAGGAGGACATGGTCACTCCCACCTAAGGATCCCACCACTTGCACCCCATCAACTAGGTCTTCCCTGTTGGTTAAGATCAGATCCAAAATAGCTGATCCCCT
Organism: Urosaurus nigricauda; assembly: GCA_034509955.1. Lineage (NCBI taxonomy): Eukaryota > Metazoa > Chordata > Lepidosauria > Squamata > Phrynosomatidae > Urosaurus > Urosaurus nigricauda. Next base: position 44,793,718 of record JAOEGL010000002.1, on the reverse strand, counting down.
TGTTGCCTCTTCCACCTTTTGGACAATGAAATTGTCTTCCAGGCAAGTGAGGAATTTTCTAGATCTTGAGGATAGCGCTGAGTTTGACTTCCAGCAAATATCCGGGTAGTTGAAGTCCCCATCACTACTACATCTCTCCTTCCTGATTGTGTGGTCATCTGTTCTAGAAAGGCATCATCCATTTCCTCTGTCTGACTTGGGGGTCTGTAGTAGACTCCCACAGTAACATCCCTGTTGTTTCCCTCTCCTTTAATTTTTATCCAGATGCTCTCCACTTGGCCTCCAGTACTGATGTCCTGGATCTCTTCACTGGTGTAAATATCCCTGACATATAATGCTATTCCTCCTCCTTTCTTGTTTGGCCTGTTTCTCTTAAAAAAGGTTATACCCCTCTATTTCTATATTCCAATCGCGAGACTCATCCCACCAAGTTTCAGTGATGCCTATTATATCATATTTCCCTTGTACTAGGAGTGCAAGTCCATCTTGCTTATTTCCCATGCTCTGTGCATTAGTGTAGAGACATTGAAGACCATGTGTCCCCTTTACTTGATGCCTGTGCATGTTTTTTTGGCTCTTATTGTTGGGTCCTTGCACTGTTTGTCTTCTTCCCTCTATGTCAGTTTGACTATTTTTCCTAGCCATTTTGCCTTCCAGACTGCTGTCTCCCTTCCCCAGATCACTTAGTTTAAAGCCCTCCTGATCAGATTCTTCAGACTGTTGGCAAAAACGTTTCTTCCAATTGGTGTGAGATGTAGCCCATCCCTTGCTAGAAGTCCCTCCTCATGGAACCGCAGCCCATGATCCAAGAATCCAAATTGTTCTCGGCGACACCATCTGCGGAGTCAGTCGTTGATATCTGCTATTTTCCTCTCTCTTCCTGGACCATGCCCTTCTACTGGCAGAAGAGACGAGATGACAATCTGTGCGTCCATTTCCTTCAGCTTCTTCCCCAGAGCCTTGTAATCCCTTCTGATATTCTGAAGGCTGTGTCTTGCTGTGTCATTCATAGAATCATAAGGAAGGGGTATTTGTCAGTAGATTTGACCAGTCTTGTCAGCCTCTCTGTCACATCACGGATCTTTGCCCCAGGGAGACAACACACCTCATGAGACATCTTGTCGGGCTGACAAATCACTGCTTCTGTATCCCTCAGCAAGGAGTCCCCCACCACAACCACACGCCTCTTCTGAGGCTTAGCAGCAACTCTTCCCTGCGATGGAACTCCCAGGCTCCCCTGCTGTGTCCCTGAAGTCTGTCCATGCTGCTCTTCCTGATCCTCCTTGATAAGTGAAAGGGCTTCGAAACGATTCTGTAGCTGCAAGCTCCTACAGCTATCCCTGATTTCTCTGCTTCTCTGTGTGACATTCCTCCAGCTGTCTGCCTCCTGTGTACATGAAGTGACCTTCTCACTCCCAGCGACTTTCTCTGTGTGGTCCCCTTCCAAGATTGTTACTTCCGTTGTGTCCAGGAAAACCTCTTGCTCCCTGACATGCTGAAGTGTCGCTACCCTGGATTCCAGCTGCTGTACTTTCTCTTCCAAGAGGCTTCCAAGAGGGCTACCAACTTGCACTTGGGACATGTGAAGTTCCCCACATCTGTAGGCAAGAAGACAAACATCCCACAAGTGTTGCAGGTGACTGCAGCTGCTCCCTCAGTGCTCATACCGAGAAGTATTAAGGAATCACTAAAAGAGGACTGTGGGCTTCCTCCTCGAAAAATATCCCCCAGTAAACACCAATGTCAAAGGCCCCTGATGTCCTGGCTTATTTCAACAATCTCTGTCAGTGATCTCAAACTACTGGGAATGTTACTTTATACAGATATCCTGTTTTCTAACTTGTATTCAGTTCCTCTGAGGTGGAAGGGAACCCCTCAAAAGCACTTTTAAAAAGGGGGAGATCTAAAGGAGAACCTCTAAAACAAAGTTTACAGCTCCTCTGCTCCTTATGTTGTGCTTTACGTGCGGCTCTCTGAGCAGTTCTCTATAGCTAGTCTCCTAGCTCCTCCCACTTGTGACTCACAGATGTGACTCACAGAAGCTCCTCCTCCTCTGCAACAGACACACTCCCCCAAGAGCTTTTAAAAATCCACACACTTACCACTTAAAATGGCTGCCAAAAAGCTGCTCTTCCTTCTTCTCTCTTTCATTCCAACTGGTCTGCAGCTGGCTGTCTGAGCAGTTCTCTATAGCTAGTCTCCTAGCTCCTCCCACTTGTGACTCACACCAACTACTTTGTACCAATGACCAACTCCTCCCAGTTGGTTATGATCAAGTCCAGGATTGCTGATCCCCTTTGTTCCTTCCTCTACTTTTTGAAATAGGAAATTATGTGCAGAGCACACCAGAAGTTTGTTAGAGAGTCTATGCTTAACAGAGTTATTCTCCTAGCACATATCAGGGCAATTGAAGTCCCCATAAATACCGATTCTTGTATCTTTAAGATTTTATTTCTGAAAAACAATGTCTTCTTGATTTGGTGACTTGTAATACACTCCTACCACAATGCTGTATTTACTTATTTCGCTATTTATTTTTATCCAAATGCTCTCAACTGGTCCACTTTGATCATTCACATAGAGGTGAAGCAGATGGCTTTGAAGGAACAGTCTGTGGATGCTTCAGCTGTGATCGGGCTGGGGCCACAATGACCACATGGCCTGCTCCCAAAATGGGCCGCTGCCGCAGTCCCAAGCTGCACTGGCCAGGAGTTAATCTAAACTAACTCCTTTTTGGGCCAGCCTTTAGGCCCAGAGTATGGCCTTGGTGCAGTTTCTAGCCACTTTGGGGGTGTGCATCATGTAAATGCCACACCCCCTAAGCATCTAGAAGCTGCCTTATTTGGCCTGTGTGTTTTGGGTCATAGATTTCTTTACAAGTATATTTGACTTTGACATATAATGCTACTTCCCCTCCTTTTCTGCTTTTTGAATAGGTCATATCCTTCAATCGCACTATTCCAATCATGGGAGTCATCTCACCAGGTTTTCATTATGCCTATAAGGTCATGGTTACTTTACTGCAACTTCAAGCTCATTTTGTTTGTTTCTCAAACACTGTATGTTGGTGTATAGACATCTGAAATTTTGTTTATTTTCACATATTAATTTGCAGTCAGTATTTTTTTTTTATTTTTTTTTTGTGTGGATCCCACTGTCCTGCTCAGCTTCTCCTCTAGAGTTCACATCCTTATGTTCAGTGCTTGTTTTTGGGCTGATGTTTGAACCATCATTTCCAAGCAAACCGAGGATTTAATTTAAAGCCCTCTTGATCAGACCTGCATTGTGCCATGCTACTGTTAAAGACATACTTTCCAGTGTTCATGAGCTGCAGTCCATCTGTAGCCAACACTCTTCTGTCTAAGAAGTGAAGACCATGGTCCCACAAGCCAAACCTCTTCTGTTTACACCTACATAGCCAGTAATTCACTTAATTAAAAGCTCTGGAAATTTAGACCCATGAGCATATTTTGAAGGGAATTAGTCCCCAAAAGCTTTAATAAAAAGTCTTGTTTTCATTTGGTGCTAGAAACAAGTCAGTGTTGGTGCCAGTTGGCATTCCAAGGGGAGAGCATTCTACAGTTTGTGTGTCACAACCATGGAGACTCTATCCTGTGTCCTTTCACTTCATATTTCCCTCTGTGGTGGGAAAAAGGGAGATGTTCTCTTGAAAAGCTCAATTCTTGGGCAGATATATATAGGAAGAATATCTGGGTCCTCATGCTGGCATGCTCTCATCATCACCCTGAATCCAGAGCAGTAACAAACTGGCAGCTAGTGCAGCTCCTTCAAGAAGCTGTTATGTTCTGACATAGTCTGATCTAGCTAGAGCTTCCTAATCATCTTCAGGGGCAACCTTGTGTAGTGTGAATTACAGTAGCCTAATTGGAAAGTCAGAGTAACCTAACTGGGAAGTCATCAGTTATCATGGGCTACTGTGGCTAAGCTATCCTTATCCAGGAAAGCCTGTAGCTCTGGCTATATGCTCTGGTTATTGGTGGCTCATTGATTAAGCAGTGGTAAGACACCTCACTGTTTGTTTCATGAGTTGCCTGTGGCTCTGATGATTCTTTTGCAGGGTGGGATTTGCCCTGCTTGTACTTCCTAGACTGTGGGTTGGATACAATTTGAGCTCTAGAATCAGCACACTGACAGATGGCTGCAGACACTTTTGAAGGAAATATATGCATGGACATACAGACAGTTTGCCTAGAAAAATGAACACATTTTTCTAGTGTGTGCAAATCACCACTTAAGCATGGTTAAGTCAATGGAGATTATTGCATGTGAAATCCATGCTGGATCTGTGCCGGGTTACATGTGGGTTGTAACCAACAGCAACAGCCCTTATTGCACTACTCCATGCCTGGGTAGTTGGCAGCCTGTATCCAACATGGGCTTCTCCAGTAGCATTTCATGAACGGGATTTTCCCATTCATAAAAGCTGCGGGAGAAGCCCGGGTTGGATACGGGTTGCCTACTACCGGGCACAGGGCAGTGCAATAAGATCCATTGCTGACGGTTACAACCCGCATCTAACCTGGTTACCAGTGCAAATTTCACGTGTGATAATTTCCAATGTTGTGATGTGTGTTGTATCATAATTTAATTTGCAGAAATAAGAGAACTGCCCAGTGGTCCAATACACCAAGATGTGGGGTGCATATTGAGATTAAACATGTCATATTGTCAATGGTATACAAGGCATACAGTCTAAAAACATGAACACAAACAAATAATCAGTAAAAAAACAAATAAGTGAAATGAGGAACAGATTCCATCCCATAAAAAAGAACAACAACAGTGGAATGACACTTGTCTGGATGTGCTGATGTAACATGGACTTTATAGATACACCCATCCTTTCTTCTTTCTAATGAACATAAGCAAGACTTCCCTGCTGGTTTGGCCAACCAAGGTTTTTATCTTCTCTGTGTAGTACATGCAGTTTGGCCTTAGCATAGTGCAAAAATATGACATGGAGCTTGTCTAACAGCATAACTGATCTTCCCTCCTTCCCTCCATATAATTAATGCAATTCATGTAATCTAGTTTTAGAGCAAGACCTGAAATGGTATCCCTTTGGGATTACTTTAGCCTTGCCTGTCTCATAGTAATCCTAAATGCCAAATCTTTGCAGAGCACTTTAACATCATAGAAATTGTATTAAATAAATGCACCCTACTGACAGATCCTTAAATATACACAGTGACATGTGCTTTATATTTATTAGCCAAACAAAGAAATAATGTCGGGGAAAAGTAGGATGCTGATTTTCACTGCAATGCTGTGTTCTCCCCCCCCCCCCCCAACCTGTAAACTGGTATGTTTCTGTCTGTTAATATATGATCTGCTTGAAAATGCATCTGGTACCAAGAGGAATATTTATGGGCCTTGTATTTTGGAGACTTTTAGGCTTCAAGACATAGCTGTGTATTTTGCATTTCAATAAAGTAACTTCAGCAGAACCATTTCTGCCAAAAGCAGAGTGAGGAAAAATGAAATTGCCTATTCGTTATTGTTTTCATAGCATCCACAGTCTTCCTTAGCTTTGGGAAAATCTGCTTCATTAGTATGTACTACCACTCCTATCTTACTTACAAGCGCAGCATAAAATAATCTGGAATTCTTCTGTAAAGTGGCAGAAGGCAAACACTGAATGAAGAAAATACAAATCTAGCTTAAAAGAAAAGCCAATTAGAATGAAGGTCAAACTGCCCAGAAAAGCAAATTTACTTTTAAAACATCTTGAGGCATAAAAGCAAAGATTATAAAGGAAGCTTTGTTTGCGTACTTCTGCAGAGCCTACAGAATGTGGAGAGGAGAAATACTATGTTTTGCTTGTAGGTGAGTTTTATTATTGTTTTTAATGATACATAAATATTGCATATTCATGAAGAGTTTATGTGGCATTGTGTACACTACCTTAGATTCTTCTTATTAAATAAATGAATAAAAAAAATAGGTAAATTCATTTAGAACATTTTTAGTTCCTTTAAAAAAATAATTTCATTTCAGTACCTTTATGAAGCCACTGGACCTTCTCAGTACCTGCCCCTGGGTTGGCAGTTGAACTTCCTTTCAAGGGAAGCTACGCTGGTTCCCTGCTCTGCTGTTCTTCCATTATGCCTGCAAATATCTTCTTATTCACATAAAATTTTGGCAGTTGATCCTTATGAGTGGATGCTGTCCTATTTATCAACATGTTACTAAACTGTTTTGAGTTTAATTGTGTTTACATATTGCAATTTGTTTAGTTGTCCTTTTTCTGTTATAACTTTTATTGGCACACATTATTCAGTACTGTGTCTCAGTTTGGGTAGAAAGGCCTGCTATCAGACAAATGAGACAATAAAATAAAAGGTCAGGCAAGGCAAAGATTTTTTTTTTAAAAAAACTAATTTTTACCATTAAAGTTTTTTCTTTTTTTCGATGAGAAAATTATACAACAAAGTTTAAGTCTGCAAATCCATGGAAGGCCCAATAGTTAAGCAAAGGGATAAAATCCCTCCTTACTCCTCATGCTATTTGCTTAAAAATAAATATATGCAATTGCCTATTGTGTAAAAGTTTACACGTCTAGTTTAGCCTTGACCTTGCTACATTTTGACCAATATCGCATATGCTTCTGAGCCTATCCACAGACTCTGGCTGGGGAGGGGGGCATTTTCGCCAAAAAGGATCACATTCAGTTAATAGAAGTCTCATGCAGTGGCAGTTTTGTATTAAAACAAAACTCAGGGTGAGACTGTCACTTCTGCCTTTATATCATGTTCCCACCACAAAATAAAAATGGAAGTGGATTTCCAGCCACTTCCATTATTGGTTTTTTTTTGGGGGGGGGGCAACTTGTGGCCCTGTTATAGGCTGCAGTAGGGCAGAAAAGTGGTCCTCTGAGCTCCTGAGTTTGCACACCCTAATGTACAAAATGCTTATTCCTGGGTAAGCATGTGCAGGATTTCAGTCTTAATTCCTTTATACCTTTTTACTATATGAAACTTGTATTAGTATTTGTGTCAGCATGGTATAGTCATTTGAGTGTTGGACTAGGGACTAATGAAAATCAATTAAAATACTCCTCATTTCAGTCAAACAGAATGTTATCTAGACCCACGTGATTCACAGGTGTTTTGGCTTTTTGTGCCCCCACCCCCCCAAAAATTTCTTAAACACCACAGAAAAAGGTTTTGTGGTTTTTACTGGAATATTTGCTGAAATGCACATTATTTCACAAATGGCCATCTGTGTGCGTCATGTGCATTCAAATGGCTGTTCATTTTTGTCACAGCAAGGGGGAATAGATGTGAATTCGCACAGGAAAGTAGCCAATTAACTGTCAAAGCAAATGTGCAGAAATGTGCACCAATTTGCATAATACACTTATGTGCAGAGTAGCCCTAGGACACTCCTATAAGCATCCTCAAGCTTTTCAAAAGCTTTAGAAGGATCCTTCTCCCTCAAGCCTATTGCCTAATACATTTGCTGTTCCCTTCTGAGAAATGCACCCTACACTTTGGGGGCAGATCTTGCCTGCTGCTCAAAGTGAATGGCACCAGCAAGTCAGTCACTAAAAATATATGAGTCTCAAGTCAGGTCACATCAGGTCAGTGTGTCATTTTTGCCAAGTCAAGACCCAGGTCAAGTCATTGAAGCAACCTGAGTCCGACTTAAATCTGAGTCAGTTGACTTGAGTCTACATCACTTGAAACTCCTTGATTGAACTTGTACGATAATCTCAGCATTACAGAAAGGCAATGGAAGGCTTTCTGGAAAAATTTTCCCAAAAACAAAACAAAACAACAATCTTTGATAGGGTCACGATAAGTCAGAGTAGATTTGAAGGCACAAAACAAGAATCAGTAGATCTAATGGTTAAACATTAACCAGGAGAAAAATATAATAAATAAATAGGAAGAAGCCATGACTACATTATATCTTTGTGCTTAGATATCTTATATGAAAACATTTTCATTCCCAAATGTTATATGCAGATTATTTGGTAGAGAGGCACCTTTTAGTTTCTGATAAAAATTTCAGCAACTTCAGAGCCATGAGGAATACATGGACTTCTCCAAATATGCTGTGTGTTGAGAGTTTAGCAACATTATTCTTTCTTTTTCATGAACACTCTGACAGATGAGGGAGTTGATATTACTGCTATGCTGCAGTAGCATAAAATGAGGTGATTACACGTACTCATATATGTATATATCTCCTTTCATGGTTCATGGCTCCAAAGGAAAAATATTTAAAAGGTAGCAGCCATGATCTTAAGCTTATTTTCCCCCTGCCCCCTATTTCAATAAGTGCTCCCTTCAAGCAAAACAGATAAATAAGCAATATGGTAAGGGATATATTGTTTAAAGATTGATTTAAAAATGAGAAGTATGGGGAAGGGAGGGGAGAGACTACAAGGCAGGGGGAAGTCTCATTAAAAAGGTATTTCATATCTCAGAGGCAGACTAAATGCCATGTGATGTGGCAGTTTCTATAGTGACTGCTCTCTTTCATTTGAAAGCACAGTAAGCAGTTATACAAAACCAAAGCAACTGCCTGGCTGGATAGTGTGTCTCCCCCTCATCTCCCCCGCCACGCATAACCCACTAGCGTAAGGATTTTCTCCACTTGCATTGAATATGTCCTTCCCTCTGAAAGAGCTTTTGTTACAGAACGGAAGGCTAATATTCAGCAGGAGGACAATGGAGTACAGAAAATTAGAATACAAGAGTATGTCTCCACCAGGGTGGTGTTGTCCTCCCACCCCACAATTTCTCTCACTCTCTCTCTCATTCTTTCTCTAGACTCCCAGCATAGCATCTGTCTGTCTGTCTGTCTGTCTGTCTGTCTTCTGTCTCTTACAGCACTTAGTAATGTTATCTGGAGTGCATCTCATCCCAAAGGCCGTTCTTGATTAGGGCTGCATCCGCACTGCAGAAATAATCTGGTTTGACACCACTTTAACTGCCATAGCTCAGTGCTATGGAATTCTGGGAAGTGTACTTTGTTGCAGCATCAGTTGGCAGGCTCATACCTTCCAACTCTCCTGATCAATCCTCTGTTGTCACAATTTTCCAGCTGCTTTTAAAGTGTCCCAGTTTTTCTCTCCTCCTCCCACTTCCCCCCCATTGTCCTCAGCTTACTTCCACTGCTGCAAACCCATTTCAAAGTCCAAAAATGCCCTTCCCAACAGATGCAGGCAAAAGCAAACTGTTGCAGCCTCTTCTAGCTTGTCTGTTTTTCCTCGTTAATAACTGTTGCCATCTTGACCACACTGGTGTTGCTTGGTCACACGTGTCCTCGTTTTCATCTGTGAAATGTTGAAGGGTACGCTGGATTTCCCCAAATGGCCTCACCATCTAGCTCATGATACCATGATTTTATGGATTCCTGGCTTTTTGTATGGGCTTCCCCCATTCTAAGGGTATGAAAATGCAACTCTTGAAGCATTAGGAGCTTTATGCTAAAATGTGCTGTTACTTTGCCTTTACTCTCATGTACCACTGGAAAGTGCCCTCCAGCAAATTTATTCGAAATTGAATTCAGCCCTCAAGCTAAAAGAGGTTCTCCACTCTTTGTTTAATGTGGGTGATCTAGAGGCCTATGGATTGCTGGAATATGCAGTTTAGGAAGGAGCACTTAGAATTCCCATCCAGAGAGCTGGAGTGCCTCACCAAACTACATATCCCAGAAGGCCATACAATGCAGCCCTGATGATACAAGTAGGATCATTCCAGTGTAATTGTGTAGTGTAAAAACAAGCCTGGGTCTAGCCTGGATGAACAATTAGCTTTAGCTCTATATTTTGATGCTTTTTGTCTTTTCTGAAAGACAATGATACGGCACAAACAGGATGCCATTAACTAAGGGTTGGTGCCCCCTATTACTTCCAGAAGGGGTTTGGGGTCTTTTACTAGTGGCTCAGTAGGTGCATCTTTTGACAGTAAAGAGAGACAGCAAAGGGGAAAGCTGCACCTGTGAAATCCCAGCCAGTTATGCAGCTATATTGGCAAAACAGCAGTTGTCTTAAAATCAGAGTTTGTAAAACATACCTTTTTGGATTACAATGTCCAGAATTTCCTAGCATGGCCAACTGGTAGCAAATTCTGAGAGTGCTAGGCTGAAAAAGCAACTTTTCCAAGCTGTGCTTGAAGGAACCAATCCTTGGAAATCAAGGGGTTAATTAAGGGATGAGCACAAATCTGCTCCCTCTGGTCCTAAATTAATTGGTCTCTGGACTTTTCCAGCTCTGAACAGAACCTCTAATCACTATTCACAAAGTAAAATAAAAATCTGGGTATATGAGCATGAACGCTGAGATAGTACATTCACCAACTCCAGTTTTCTGTCCCCGAATACATTGCCCATAACATCATGGGAAGATTTTTTAAAAAATGTTTTGCAGCCTATTCGAAAAATAAATACAGTAATTACTCTTGGGGACTTCCAGAAGAGGCATATTCACTTAAAAAAACAAAACAGAAAAATTGTACTGTGGGGAGTCTAGGGTCAAATGCTAGAAAAACAGCCTTGGCAAAATGCATGTAGCCCCAGAGTTTAAGCAAGCACTTTAGAGATTTTATCATTTTAGATACATAATTTGTTATTTTAAGTGCCTATAATCTGTGGTTTAAATTGTGATTTTATGTGAATTGCTGGATGCCCTGAATTTATAGAGAAGGGTCCATCAGTAGCAACCACTACCATTTTCTGCATTTGCAGTCATGTGGACACTTATTTGGGATTAACTCCAATTGTACAAAGTGAGACTTTCTTTTCAGTTAGCACATAAAGGGTTGTATTGTAAATCTGGTTTACCTGAAAGTGAAGCCAGCTGTGGACTTCACACCCAATAGCTTCTTTATGAGGAGCAGCAATTTTACAGTGAAAATGTTTGGAAATCTTTTGCATAGATGCAAACCATTTGTTGAGACACCTAACCCCTGCATTATATTTGCATGTATTTGTAGCACCTCCATTTGCCACGACTTTCATAATAATGTTACAAAGTCACACTGAAAAGACAGACAGAATAAAAATCTACACACTGTAAGCGGAATGGCAATTGAGTGTGCAGCGTGTGTACAATTCATCTCTAGAGCACATCATTGTTTTTGGACCATTTGCCACCCTTGGTGAGTTTATATAAGCACAGATGTATATGTGAAATTCACTTGGGGGAGGAATGGGGGATCTTGGAAATAATTAAAATTAAATTGAAACTGCATGGCTGCATGTTCACACATGCAGATGTAAAAAAAAATGGCGGGGGGGGGGGAGGAGAGGAAAGAAAGAAAAGATGTAGGGTGGAAATCATGTGTTTTGTTGAGGGAAATAATTTCTTTTATAAATCTAGTGGGTATCACAGAAGACAAATAATCTAATAGTTTGTCAGTGCTGTCCATGTGACTGTTCTGTAATGTAATGTGCTCACAGAAACTCAAGAGCAATGATGCTTCCTCAGCATTTTCCGCAGCTGTAGTGAGTCACATTTTCTGGCTGGTTCCCTGCATTAACTCAGCGAGTGGCTTAGCCTTTGTCTGCTCTAAGAGACAGCATCCTAGTTCAATTTTGGAGAAACATTGTATTCACCCTATTCTTATTTATCCTATGGTGGAGAAGTTTGCTTTGCCTTCATTTTTACAGCTGTTATCTTCTAAACATAATGTCTAGCACAACTCTTAAACCTAGTTCCTTCTGAGAGAGGCAACAAGCCGAGTTACAAATTTTGTATTAAGATAATGCCTTTATTGGAACAACTCCAGGGTCACTGAAAGCATGCAAATTACCAAATTATCTAGATTTCATCAGACAAGATTGCAAAAAGCAGGTGACCATGGCATAAATGTGAAGGGTAAGGCTGATTTAATGTTGAAGTTTGCATGGTCAGAGAGGCTTAAAAGGAGCTGGTGTTAGAGGAGGAGAGACTGGAGACATTCATATTAAAATCTCCTGAGTATTGTGATAGTTTAGGGTTGTACCTGCAACTGTCTCTGAGACTGCTGGGGACATGAAACAAGCTTTTTGTTTTTTGTTTTTTGTGGGTTTTTCAGGTCATGTGGCCATGTTCTAGAAGAGTTTGTTTCTGATGTATCTGTTAGAAACTAGCTGTGGTTGATTCTCCATATCAAACATTACTATTATAGATTTGTAAAACATTTAGAAGTTGTCTTATAGGCCAGAATTTGGCAGAGGTGTAACTATAGAGTTGTATCTGAGGGCATTGCCCTCTCCAAAGATTCTGCCATCCCAGTGAAAATTTCCTTCAATTCCCATCCACCCCTAAAATTCTTACTTTTGCCACGGTAACATTTCCTTGGTAACTTTGCCTGCCTTTTTTCTTTGGATGGCTAACTGTATTTCTTAATGCTGAATTTAAATGTAAATCTAAATGTACTGTGTTACTGCAATGCTAGAAATGTAGAAACTGGAGATTGTTATTTGGGGCAGATAATGTCCATGTTTTACCCCTTCTTTATGTACACCTCTGGAGCTTGGGGAAGAAATTATTTGGGGTGATTACCCAACAAACTTGCCCAGTGACTTTCCCAAACTCTGGAGAAGGAGGAGATCAGGAAATTTATGAAATGAAGGACTCGCATGGACAAAGATAATAACCTGGTATAAGATTTGTCTCGCTGTACTTATGAATGATTATACAGGAAGCCTAACATACTTTGCAAATACTGGGAATCATATATGGTTCCAAGGCACTGTGTCATTGTATGAAAATGCATGGCATAAATCAGTTTCTCTGGTGAAAATCTGCAGGATGTGAAGAGAGAGAAAATATTGTCTTCTGCAATGAATGAAGAGTTTACTGTGATGAAAGGGGAGGGGGAACCTGGGTTGGAAACAATCAATCCTTGCACCATTATCTGCTGTGCTGCCAGGCAGGAGGAAATGGCTGCAACCAGCTGCCACTAACAGAACATCCTGCAACAAGTTTAAAGCATCACAATAAGATCTTACCATGGCCAGCTGTCCATGGGGCAACTCCGTCATGGATGAGAGCACTCAGCTAGCTACATGGACCCAAGTAGATGGTGGCTGTTTTTGATGAGCTGGAAAAAGAAATCCCTTTGTTTCCAAATTAGGAAACACTGAAATGCATCATTAAATTTTAACACTGTGTTCCAATAAAAAGGAAAGAGCTAAAGGAAATTGGACAAGTGATTGATGTAGGTCTGGGCCACATCAGTTCTATTAAACCAGCAATATGTCTGGTGAGCCTAATGCATTTTCTTGCCTTGAGGAAATGTAGTCATTTGTTTGCAGCACCAACATGTAGCAATGTGTTTGTTTCTAGGGGTCTTATTGTACCATATTGCTAGATCATCATAGTGATGCATCAGTACCATCAACCATTATGCCTTACTGCATGATGTTGTTGGTGTCCTGCTGTCATCCCATTGGAATTGCATTGCAAATATGAATTCTTCCACACTAGGTATACTCTGCTAATGACCCCCTTTCTCATTACCAAACAGTAACCTTTTGTGATGTGGAACAGCCATTTGCTTCCTTCCATGAAAACTCAATTTATAGCTGGAATGTGGACAGAAAATCCTCTCTTAAAGTTTCCCCAGGAAATCTGTGCGGCAATCCACAGACCACTTCTGGTGCCTGGGTGGTGAAGACAACTTTTGTGTGGCATGTTTAATTTAATTTAATTTTAATTTTAAACCCTTCCTTCTGTTGTGCCATTGTAACACCATAATATTAAAGCACCATAACATTTTAGCATCATAGTTAAATAGCTTAATGGAACTTTCCACCAGCGACTGCATGACTACTCTATGATTTTGCATTTTTTTTCCAAGCATGCATACCAGGACATTGATGTAGATATGCAAGATGACCCTATCCGCAGTTAACAGGAAAAAATGGTACAGTTGAAAAGTCAAGGTTGTTTCATCTACACAGAAAGAAAGAAATGGTGGCAGGCAGCACGACCACCTCTTTTCATGTCTGACCTCTCATAAGAAAGTTCTTATCTGTCTCCAGGTATTGTCACAACATCATTCCATTGTGTCATCATGATGTCAAAAAAACCCAAAACAGGCCAATCATGAGTGAGGGGCAGGAGAGGGGAGGAGGCTGTGATATCAATACTGCAGAAATGAAATCCATTTGTGGACTGTGCTAATGGTGATATTACTGCAGCAAGGCAGCAAGGTGCTGTACAGTTCATCTACAATTAGCAACCGTATCACGAATGGCCAGAGTGGCTAGAGTGGATTAACACTGTGTAAAGGAACAGTGTGGTAATGCCCTAACTGTGTAGGCTTAGCTGTGAGCATAGATTACAGGTAATATTCTCTCAGGGCAATGCCCTCAGATGTAAACAAAAGTCTAGCAGAAACTAGTTGGGGCTTTAACCCAACTTTAAGACTGATTGAAACAAGTGACCATTGAATATCTTTTCTGGATTTGAAGATACCAAATTTTTCTGCAACAGGGGAAACTTTAAGAGGAAGGGCTAATGGACTGGGACTTAATTCTTTGAGGTTATTTACTTCCAGAAAAGGTAAAACTCTTTCATTTGGACAATTGTTAAGTTTTACATATAGAGCACTGAAAAGTTTTTCCAGATATACAAGGACTTCTTCAGAAATTCAGTTTTTTCTGCCTAAGAAAGAGACAGTTAGCTCTGCAAAGGACAGGGGCAAACCGGATCCGAAAGGCAGCTACTTTTCTTTTGCTAATGGAGTTGTAATTTTATTCCCTTTCTATTACTGCCCTTTGGTCCTGGTCCCCACATGGCCGAGAAGAGGAGTGGCAGCTATCTGCATTGATTTCACTTCTGAGCCATCTTAATTCACAACAGAAATAACATCTGAGAAAAACGTAGGCCTGTGTATCTTAACATTACCATGTTCATCACTGAGAGCTTGCATGAAGTATTTTCTGCATTTTGGCTGACCAAGAATGGTATCACTGTTTTGTCGATTTTGTATTTTGTTGTATTTTGCTGCATGGCCAACACAGCTACCCCGAATATGTAAATCACATTTATTCCTTTATGGTAGATACTGCAAAAATGTGAGCATGTACAGCCTTATTGCTGTTCAACCTGCCAGTTCAGTGCCTGACCTTACAAGAGGGCTAATTTTATTAGTGTAATAGCCTGGCATTGTTATCAAGGTCAGAAGCAATACTGATGGGTTCTGGGAACATGTGGGTAGTGGTTTTAATGTTATGCTATAAGAACTCTTGCCCATTCTTTCTTTTCTCCTCTGCATTCTCCTCTATATTCTATATGGCTTTGAAAGGAAAGAAATATTGATTCTCTCCCTCTGCCCGCTCCCCAGATTTCACGTCCTGCAGATATGTGCCTTTTACAGTTAATGCAATTCTAATTTGAACCTGGAAAATTTATAGTGCATCTTTTGGATCAATATAATCTTACTCAAGAGTTCATGGGCAAGGCAGTATCCAAAATGAGGGACAGAACAAGGTTTTTCATTAGGGGGTAAGTCACAGTCTGTATGAACAAATCTTCACCCCACAGGCAGTTGGGTTTGATTATTATGCACTCAGTTATGGGTTCTTTTATTTATGAAGATTTCTCTCCTCCCATCCACCCCAGTGGTTTTAAAAGAATTCAGGGCCCATTCCCACTACAGAATCCTAGGATCTGCTTTTTAGGGAGGAGCACTGAGATTTCTCAGCCAGAGTACTCCAGTGCTGCATCAAATTACAAACCATAGACCTAAAATGGAATAATAGGCCCAATACAGATGGGCACTATGAGGCGCAATTAGGGCTATAAAGGGTGCTTTTAGAGTCAGGGAGGGCACAGCATTCGCAATGTGGGCAATGTAGGATGTGTAGTGCTAGACTAGATAAACTACTGCTCTGATTCAGTAATATTCTTTCACATTCTTTTCATACCTTCCAATATTTCACAGACAAAAACGGTGACCAAGCAATATCCGAGTGTGGTCATGATGGCAAAAGTTAAGGATGAGGAAGAAAGCAAAACCTAGGAGAAGCTGTATCAGTTTGCTTTTGACAGAGTCTACAGAGAAGAGTGTTCCCTCCTCTCTCTTCTTCCGCCTCTGAGTTAAATGAGTGCAAACTACTTTTGCACTTTGAACTCAGTTTGCAGCAATGGACGTAAGCAGAGGATAAAGTGGGAAGAGGAGAGAGAAACAGGGCATTTTAAAAGCACTTGAGAAAGTAGGTTGACAGAGAATTAATTGGAACTCTCTCTGCCTAATTAGGACAGTGGGAGGTGTGTCAATTTTGAAAACCGAACATTGGAATGCTTTTGCTTCTGTCCAATGGTTGTCTTCCTTTTGTGTGTCAGAACTTTACCCTATATAAACTGTCCACCTTCCTTTCTAAATTATTTTGTGAACTGAAGTGGAATGAAGTTCATTTTCATGTATAGTGGGCCCTTGGAATCCACTGAGGTTTTATTCTAGCCCCTCTCACTGTCGTTATTAACATCTGTGAATGCTCAAGGCCCATGATATACAAAGGGGTAGTAAAATGGTAAAATCAATGTTTGTTTTTTGGAATTTATATATTTTTAAAATATTTCCACACCACGCTTGAATGCGTGGATAAAGAATCTGTAGATACAGAGGGCCGACTGTATTCTTCATCTTGTCCTGAGAAAATGGTTTCTTATTACAGACAGTGCTTTTGTTTCATAATCTATCAGCCAGTGTCTCCTTTTATCTATGGCAGGTCTTTCTTCTATTTAACGACACTATATACCTCAACAGTATCTTGTTTTTAGCATTATTTTATAAGCCAGTAGCCATTTATCTCTTTATCTAATTTGAGACATTTTGTATTTCATATGAATGACAATATCTTCTGGAATAACAATTATAGGCATTAAAACAACTGTTTCTGTGCCATGTACAAGATAAAAACAGCTGTGACATATTCTTTACATAGCTGGCTTCTTGCTTCTTGTTTGCAGAGGGCATTTTAACAGTATACCCAATGTTCTGCAACTTGGACTTCAGTATTAAAAAAATTGGTTTGCAATCAGAAGAAGTAGATTCTGGCTATTTCAGACATATATTTGATTTTTGATTGCATCAGTAGAGTTGCACCAGTGTAACCATTTGACATGGGTCTAAATCCTATTGTTAGTCTCACCTACAATACATCCATTGAATCAATTGGGATTACTTAAGTGTTGGCCCCCTCCTTCAGGAATTGATTAAACTCAAGTTAGGACTAACCAATATGATTCTAATCATGTTTTATTTTATTTATGTATTTATTTGATTTCTGTCCCACCTTTCTCCCTGAAAGGGACCCAAGGCAGCCCACAAATAAAAATTCTATAAACCTATTACAATAAAACAATTTTAAATGTCATCTAAAAACAATATAAAATCACAGACATTAAAACAACACTAAAACCATGATACCCACCCTATATAACAAGCACTCAAACCACCCCAAGACTACAAATAAAAAAACCTGCCTGAATAAAGTCATTTTTGCTTGCCACTGAAAGGCAAGCAGGGAGGGGGCCAACCTTGTATCTTGTGGAGGGGCATTCCGGAGGGCAGGAGCAGCTTGTTCTGAATGTTCTTCTGTATTCTTGGATAATTATTTCTCAATCCCACTTTATTTATTGGGATTGCATTACAGGACAATAATCCAGCACACTGAGAGATACACAGTTGGTTGCACAATGTCAATCAGAAGGGTGGTGGAGCACAACCATTTTATAGCTGAATACTTCACAAGTATGATGGAACATCTTGGCTTAATTTAGACTATTCTAAATCTAGGCTAGTTTAATATAATTTCACATTTGGTGATGGGATAGTATCCTCCACCACACGTGATGGCAGCAAGCTGTCTTACATGGTGAATGGCTAGCCATGCAGCACACACACTTTGCTTTCCATTCACTGGGCCACCTGTGCCCACTCAGACAAAAGCCAGAAGGCAGTAGCAGTGTGTATCACATGAACAATATATATATACAGTAGGAGTGGAAAGAAATCTTTTTTTTCTCAGTGGGAAAGGTATTTTGATCCATTCAGACTACCCATCAATATATATGTGTGTGTGTGTGTGTGTGTGTGTATGCACATATATATATATATATATATGCATACATACACACATAATTAACTGGCACAATATTTTTTTCACATTTCTGGACTCTTTGCTCAGATAAATAAATAAATAAATAAATAAATATCAGTGGAGCCAACAACCAGTTTATGAACAGAAAACAACAGTTTTCCACAGAAAACAGTTTATTTTATATGAAGCACATTGTTATTAAAAACAAAAAAATTCGTTATTTTGTTTTATATGTACTGTTTTAATGTTGTTTATAAATAAAAATTAAAAAACAGAACAAAACAGAACAAAACACAAAATTAAGGTTTTTGCATGGAAAATACTAAAAAAATGCACAAATCCTTTCATAATATTGCCCATCAGGGGGAAGAACTTCAAAATTATTCATTCTGTAATATGATAAGGAGACAAGTGACAATTTACATTCCTACTAGGGAAACACTGTGCTTATCAGAGAGTATGGCCTAAGCTTACTCTCTGTTTGCTTGTCTACTCAGGGACGTTCTGTGACAGAGAAAGCAAAGGAGTCTAGCAATAAGTGAGCATTGCCATAGCAAACAGCTTAATGGAGACAGCTGGTGGGAACAGTTGGGGGAGGGTCCCTGAAATAGCTACCAGACCTGCTTCGGCTACCACCACTTTCTAAAGCACCACACAAGCTACATGTAGGGGGGAAATAATGTAATATCCCATTTCTAAAACGACTCAAGTACAGAGGTAATTTCTGCTTGCATTAAATGACAGACCTGCACAAATTGACCCTTTCAACTGAGGAGCTGCATACTCAGTCTGCATTCACTGTCTGCAAATGCCATAAGTGAAACAAAAACAGGAGTGAATGCATGTGCACTGTCTACCGATTTGACAGCCAGAGACGATAAAGCACAGAGGCTGCTTATGCAGTGCAAAAGCTGCACTGGAACAAGGTCAGCCAAGAAAGCATGAATGATCTCTTTTCAGCTAGCACATCTGAACAGTCATAGCAAAAAAGAGGACTTGAAAAGTCACCCCCTGTTTTGTCCCAGTGGCATAGTGGCATAGATTCATAAATGCAAGAAAATCTTTCATCTCCATACCTACCTGCCAGGGACAGTACTGTATTGAGGATCTCCCTCTGTTTCCTTGCTCACCTTGCCTGCTGTGCCTGTCAAGAACAAAACATATCAAAAGAGGCATGTTTAGCTGTATGGGGTGGTGGAGGAAGGATGGGTAAAGGTGAGTTGATTGATTAAGAGCAAAAGCTGAACTATCTAGTATCTAGGGCAAAATTGTTCACTTTTTGTTTTTATGTATTAAAATGAGTGGAGAGCCAGTGTGATGTATTGGTCTGAGCATTGGAGAGAATGTGTGTGCTCCAGTCACTGAAGTTAAAATAAAGACAACACAATGTTGATGGAGGGGAGAATGGGGAAAGAAGAGTACAAACAATAAAACAAATGAAACACACTGACGGGGCAGGGAGGAAGAGGAAGAGAGAGTAGCTTAAGCTAACCTCTCATCACTACTGTCATGGCTGAATATACCCCGAAGTATTAAAATATGGAGACAGAAATCAGGCTTGCCAGACCCAACCATTCCTATCTACCACATACTCCTCCTGCCCCTGACTCCTCACTGATACTGTGGTGGAGCGCAGTCCACATATACATGTGAATATTCAGATTTTCACTCAAATCCAGAGTGAATTGCCACTCCCCCCCCCCATGGATTCAAGTCTCGAGGCACTGAAAAGGCCTGGATTCTGCCCAAATAACCCCACATCCTCTGGACTGCTCACAGTAAAAATGAGATGTTTCATTTCTACTGTTTCATTTGGCCCATGTAGACAAGCCCATAATGTCCATCGCGTATCAAGACATATCCATCCATCAGTAAGTACATCTCCATTGCTGTGACCCTCCAAAAATTCACCTTGTAAGCAGTGCAACCCGCAAATGGAACCATTTCCATGTTGTTGGAGAGAGGTAGATGAGTAGGGATGCATCCATCTATTTACTTAGCTGTACGTCCTCCAACTGCCTATCTGCATGGGACATCCGTATTGATGTCCTTCTTGCAGCACATCCAGCTAAAGAGAAATTTGGTGCTGGAACTGTTGGTGGTACATGGAACACTTAAGACATCTATTAATTCAGCTGTAAGCCAGTTGCCTGTGTCAATCAGTCCTTTTTATTATAGCTGTGGGAGGGAAGTCTAACATATTTGGGTATCAATAAACCTAGAATATATTCAGAATGGTTGGGGGGGGGCAGTCAACATATGTTTAGAAGCACTTGTTTTTTTTAAAAAAAAATATTTTCTCATATATTCCAAGGGGAGCTCTGCTGTTAATACAGCTGATCCTGAATTGTGTTAAACCGCAATATGTGTGTACTCTTGGAAATTAAAATGGACAATCCCTTGTGTGGTCTTTAGTTAAAACACAGGCACATTTTCTCTGCTTAGATTTTGCTTTTAGGGCTATAGAAATAAGCAATGCAACTTTGAATGCTACAAATGAGTTTATTTTGGTGTGAAACAGATTAAGTGATATTAACTTCCAGCAGACTACTTTTTCTGGGGCAGTTTTGCCCAATAATTATTAACAGCTTAATTGCCTCCAGATTAATTTCAGTACATCAGCATCTGAAGCTCAGTTCTAAAAGCCTAGTATTACTATGGTAATATAACAAACATATTGTGGTTGCATCCACACTGAAGAAATAATGCAGGCTGATACCACTTTAACTGTCATGGCTCAGTGCTATGGTATTCTGGGATTTGTAATTTTGTGAGAATTTAACCTCCTCTGGTGCCACAACAACTACAAATCCCAGAACCCCACAGCACTGAGTCATGGCAGGTAAAGTGGTGCCAACCTGGATTATTTCTGTAATGCAGATGCAGCCATGGTCATATAAAGTGCATTTCTAGAGAACACAGTGCTTGACTCCTCTTGTCTCCCTTGGTACATTACTTTCTAGGTATTCCTCTTTTTAACTTCAGGCTGTCAGTAATTCTCCTGCCAGCCTTTGAATCTTATACAGAAAATAATGGCTGCATCTGTTTATACAGATGCAAAATTTACATAGTTGTGCATGATAGCTGAACAGGTTTTGGGTGTGTGCTCAAGGACTTAACAAATATATTTCCAGAACAGATTTAGGTTTCTGCAAATTAGTTTCTTTGACATCTTAAAGGTATTTATTAATAGCTTTTCTGCCCACCAGGCTCTCAAAGTACTCCATAAGAAAATATATTTAAAATTATTTTCTAGCAGATGAAAGATAATGTTAAAGCCACTTTTAAAAGCAAACTTTGCAGACGGCTGTCAAATATCAGTAGTTTTTCTGTTCTTGTACAGGATTTATTGCCTTATCTGATTAAATGATACTGAAATAATTTCAAGTATCATAAAGCAAGCCATGTGAAAGTCAACATTTGCCACACTTCAGTGACCCCAGCCACCTGAACTAAACATATGAGATGTGACATTTCATGTATTCTAGACCATTCATTTTTAGTTATACCCAGTGGAGTTAACTCTACAATAGTTTTTAAACAGGACTTTTCTATACATTGCACAGTAGAACCCTTGTGTTACTCTGTATCACTGCACTGGCGAAAGAAATATAGATCACTGTCAGGGTGATATTGGTATACGAAATGAATTTATTTACTTAAATCCAGTTCTTACAGTGGTTTTGCTGGAACTTTCTGTGGTTCTTATGGTTTTAATCTGACAATGCTGTTCTCTGTTTTTACCACAATTTGAAGGTCTATTAAAGATCTTTTATTTCACTTGTAGGTAACTGTTCCACAAGTGTAGATGACAATTGTTCTGTACTGTCATGGTATAAAAAGATGCTGTGGCTCATTCATCATCTGGTGCCAGCCTTTTAGTATTCTGCCTGTCTAGGTAACCCTTGGATGGATGGCATTCATTCCATTAACACTACAGCTGTATTCAAAGACTTACTGACTTGGTAGAACCTGCAAGACTGCTGACATAACCTCTGAGAGCTCAGCCTAGGCCTTCTGGAGAACTGTGAGATTTTATTTTTGGAATAATATATTTCATTTAGTGAAAACCATTCTGAGGGCTTTTCAAAAGCCTCATGGTGGGATATGTCTCAATTGGCTATTAAATCATACTCATCTCATCTAGGGCTGCCAGCTGAAATAAGGGATAGGGCTCTTGTACCTTGTCTTGGAAGAGCCATTATTTGCATGACGAATGGCATCTGCTAAAATTCTCAGTTGTACACAACTACTAAAGGCACAGGGGCTCTGTCCCTTATTTCTCCCGGCAAACCTTGGAACAATGGATGCAATGTACAGGAAAAGAGATTCCACCTAAATGTTAGAATAATAATATAATAATAAATATTTATTTATAACCTGCCCCTCTGAGTGAGCAATCGGGGCGGGGTACAACAGTTTAAAAACAATTAGAATAAATCCGGATTTAATTTTAACTTGTTCTTACTTTTCGTAATCCCTCCTCCCACCCCTTAAAATAAGATTAAACTAGCACAAAATTAAAATAGCAACAATGAAAACAAAAACAATACAATGTATCCAGTCCAGATTTATGGGGAGCCTCAAGGTGGTGTCTGAGAAGGAACTTCTGACAGTACACACTCCCTCGGAGGTCTTTAAGCAGAGGCTGGATGGCCATCTGTCAGGGATGCTTTGATGGAGAATTCCTGCATGGCAGGGGGTTGGACTGGATGGCCCTTGAGGTCTCTTTCAACTCTATGATTCTATGTTTCTCAACAAATTTACACAGAAATAGATCTGTTGAGTTATGAAGGGCTAAGGCTACAATTTTCTATATGCTTATATGATGGAATTTCTTAGAATGGAATTTCTTAAGATAGAGGTATAAAATTCTGAGGCACAAGGTCATTGTGGCAATGGCTATCTGTATTCACCTGTATTCATTTCCACTTCTCCCATTATTGTTATTTGTAAATTCTGACTGTGTACAGGAATGGGGTGACATTCTTCTCACCATCTGGCAGCACATGACAACCACTTTATCTAGTAGTTTAGCAACACACTATGGAAAGATAATCTCATAAATTTAGGGTTGTCAGGTTGAAAACTGGAGATGACTTCTCTACCTTTAATGGTTGTGTAGAAGAGAGAATTTCAACTGCTGTTGCTTATCAGGTAACCTGGTAGCAAGCAACAACTACTGAAATTTCCTCTTCTACACAACTATTAAAGATGCAGGAGTCATCTCCAGTTTTCAGCTTGGCAACCCTTCACAAAAACACACATCTTTTTCATTCTATGGTTTAATCCATTTAATCCATTCTGGTAAACTGAGCCAGTCCTACTCATAGAGGGGTGACCACCTCAGGTGGCTGAATTTCAGTGTCAAGAAAGGGGGCCAACTTATATTTCATTTATTGTCTGATTTTTATTGCCAGAGTGGGATTCTGTGGGGTTTTCTGTCTCATTGGTCAAACAAACATGACTGGCTTTGAGTTCCGTGAACCTTGAATTGTGTGTATATGCTCTTGGGACTATGCTTCTTTTGCTCATGCAACAAAATGGCTTGGACCATCCCTGGTAGTAAGTTGCATTCATCTCAAAAACAAGGCAGATTTAAATCCTAGATGTGGTCTTAAGGTTTATTATACTACAACAGGAAAACCAGGCCTGGATTTACAGCTGTGTTTGCAGAACTGGCACCTTTATACATATTTTAGCAGAGAACTTAATTAGCCACATATACTGCTGTGCTGCATAAGCACTGGCATTGTGAGTTTGAAAAATAGAAGCTCCTGCAATGTAATTTGCAAGGTAAGGGAGATAATATCATCTGTGCTGTACATTTACATTGCTATAGATTGGTTTTCCAATATGTGTTTCACAGTGTTTAGGAGTTAGAAACAATGTCTTCAGAAGTAAATCCAAAGCCACAACCCTGAAAATCATCTCATCCATAATGCTTTTAGCCAAAACATTATGCTGAGCAATACACACACTTGCAAAATGCTGCTTGATGAACTATTTCCAATTGTTTTGTCTACTATTGTAACTCATGCATACAAAGTATTATGGCTTGTGAATATTCTGTTTGTTGTGGGGAGGTCATACTGGTAATTATGACAATTAATTAATATGCAATTAATTAATTAATATAAAGCAGAAATGAATGCTGACCTTTTTCTTGCTTATATTTAAGCCTCTTTAGAGACAAGTGCACTGAAGGACAAATAATATCTACTATTTCCTGCAGTGTCATGTTTATTTATAGCCACTTCTAAAACCAAAGCAGTGTTAGAACCTACGCTACCAGTTTCTTTACCCTATATAGTTCTGGTGACACAGAAAACACAGGATTATATTGATTCATGTCTATATGAAAGGAGTGTAGTCAATTTGATAGCTGTGTTCTTCCTATAACAGAAACTAAATAATGATAATCTTTGAAAGACTAAGACTGAAATTCTATGCATAATTTATGTGCATGTGTCTTTAAGTCACCTGTTGACTTATGGCTACTCCATGAATTTCATAGGGACTAGACTCCATTGAATTCAGTGGAACTTACTTTTGAATAAACATTCCTAGGATCAGCATAGAAAATGTGTGGCCCTCCTGCTATTGCTGGACTACTTCCCCCCCTCCTTCCTCCTCCTCCTTCCTCCTCCTCCTCCTCCTCCTCCTCTTCATGATTATCATCATCCTACCTTTTCAACAGATTTCAATTGGCTGTGCTGCATAGGACTGATGAGAGCTGCAGTTCAACAATATCTAGAGGACCACAGGTTGCTCACCACTGCTTTAAAGAAATAGTCAAGCACTCCAATAGAAATTAAGGAGCTATTTGATCAAACGTACTGAGAAAATATATTTATCTCTACAAAATATACTACTCTTTAGATTTAAAATTCCATCCAGATGATGGACATATTCATCTAATAATTTCCTACTAAAAAATCTCTAACCATTTTTAAACACTTATCTCAAATTTAAATGTGAAAATTTAGCCTCTCTGCCCCATTTGCAGTAACTGTATATACTGTATGATGATATATTGTGTATGTATGTGCCTTCAAATTGCCTGTTGATTTATGGTGACCCCATGAATTTCATAGGGTTTTCTTAGGCAAAAAACACTCTGGTATTCATTATCAGTCTCCCATCCAAGTACTAAACAGGAAAAGTTAGTTTCTTGGATGCCAATTCCCAGAACTCTCAAGGAAGCAATGGCCTTGCTGGCTGGGGGACTCTGGGACCTGGAGTCTAAAACAGTAATGGCTGCACTTCTTGAACCATGCCACCTCTTGCTCCTAGGTCTACTGCCTTAACCACCAGCTGGTAAACATACACTGTCCTTGAAGGTCTGAAGCAAAGAAGGAAGCATAAGGCTCTTCCACCTAGCAAACAATTTTATTGTTGCATAGCACTTTCAGGCAGCTATCTAATGATACTTTAGGCCAGTTGGTATGCCAGTTGACATTGTCTTGTGCTGGAAAAACATCTTAGAAATGAAATGGAAGTGATGTCAATATGATGTAAAAGGCAGATTTAAAAAATAAATGCAGGGGGTGTGTTGTCTGATGTCCCAGGGGATGGGGAAGACTGAAACAAAGAAGCTTGCCTGGTGAAAGCTCTAGAAATATTTGCTTTGCTAGAGATTCTCAACGGGAGAAAAGTCCCTTGGGATTTAGTGGAGGAGGTAGCCTTGCTGCTCAGTCTCTGAGTTCTAAGAAATGCCTCGAACTCTCCATGCTGCTGGATGTCACCCATCCAGTGTCCCAATAACCAGAAGGAGTAAGAGGCATCTCTGCTAGACCCAATCTCTGAAGAGTAAGTCTTCCCTCTCCTTTTGAGCTGCAACAGTTCCCTGAGAGGTGGCAGGTATCCTTGGTTGCACTGGTACAACGTCCTGACTGACTGTGCATGTTGCCTAGAGTTGCCTTGGATCCAATGCTTCTTCTGCAGGGATGTTTGTTTTGCAGGGAACTGACCAAGGTCCTGATTTGCAACTACCTTCCCTTGTTCTCCTGCCAGTTTTACCACCACTTCCCCAATTAGGCACCTTCTTCAAAGTGATTGGTATATTTGTCCTAAAATCTGGTATTTCTACAAAGCCCATTCAATGATCCTCCCATATCACAGCTGAAGGAAATGAGATCTCCCAGATCTCTGATGCTGTCTAGGGGATCCTTGGAATTACATTCCAAAAAGTAATTTTGCAAGCTCTTATCTTAAACACATTAATATATTAATATTAAAACATTGGTTACAAGCCATTTACGCAATAATTAATGTTTTATTATAAAAACAATAGCATTTACATTTCCAAATATATCTGAAGTCCCTATGGATCCAGATGCTCGCCCAACCTACCCTCATCACAGTAATCCTACTGTGAAGTAGGATTACATGTCCTG
The DNA here is from genome assembly GCA_034509955.1 of Urosaurus nigricauda. Classification (NCBI taxonomy): domain Eukaryota; kingdom Metazoa; phylum Chordata; class Lepidosauria; order Squamata; family Phrynosomatidae; genus Urosaurus; species Urosaurus nigricauda. The sequence goes on along the minus strand of JAOEGL010000002.1, from coordinate 44,767,247 downwards.
AACTGTAGGCTTTGAGCAGGATATAAAACACCATTAAATTAGTTCAGTGAGCTCAACGGGACAGCTTTTTCTTTAACAAAAGTCTCTTCCTCAACTGCACATTCTAGTTACTCTTGAAATTAAGACCAGAGATTCAAAATCAGCATGCAGTGTCATGAGATGGGTTAGAGGTAATATTGCCAGCTGCTGCTCTTTTAAAAATAAAGGTTAAGAACAATAGCCAACAGACAGATTTTGTCTAAAGGTTACCACAAGAGAAGGAAGAGTTTTATGCTAGATTTACAATATCTTGTACAGTATATTGGTTTAGGTATTGTTTTGATACCAGAGCACGGATAATATAAATTTAGATTCTAAATGCTAATAGCCACTTCCAATCCACACTAAAGAATTAGATTTCTTTTTTATTTTATTGTTTCTTTTGCTTTGTACATAAGACTGCAACTTGATTATTAAGATGGCATCCAGTGGTGGTGGAAGGAGAAAGAGTAAATTGACATTTATTATCAGGCATTGCTCACCTTCTGGGCCTGGCTAATAGTGGACAAGCATTCTTGCAAGGCAGTGTTTCTAATCTTTGGAGAGATGGAGGAAGCCAAATTGAAACTGTCTGTGCTTCTTATATGCACCAACACAAATGTTTGCTGTGTTGGATTTAACAACAGCAATCCACTACTGCTTTGGTATATGTCAGGAGGTCATTTCAGAAAACTTTGAAACGGAAAAATACAGCCCCTGAGTGAAGTGATTTCTTTCTCTTGCTTTGTTGTAAACAAGTCATGATATGGTGTTACTAAAGTGTAATAACCTCAATAATTTTATCATAACAGTTGCCAACCAGTGCAGCTCACTAGAAAGCATGTTATACTTGGATTTTGAAGGATCTACAAATATATCCATTCAGTCATAATCTTTTCATTGTCTTATCCCTTTTTTTTTGTAAGACAGAGAAAAGCAAAAATATTGAGAAGAATAATTTTAATTGTATAAGTACAATAGAAAATGATACTATTAGTTATGTATATTAGAAATATAGGAAGTTGATTTATATCAGAACAGACTTTTTCTCTTTTTCTGATCCAATACTGTTTAATTGAAAGCTGCTCTTCCGGGTGTCAGGCAGAGATCTTCAACATCACCTGCACCTGCTCCTTTTAAACTGGAGATATTAGAGGCTGAACCTGAGACCGTTTACATGCCCTGGTCTCTTCCAAAGGAAGGGATTAATATATTTTACTACAGTGTCATCTCTGTATTATTATGTTGTCCTTGGAAAGCATAATAAGAACAAAATTGCTACTCTGCTGAGCTAGCCAGAGGCTTATCCATCCTGTCCCCAGCCATTTTGAGTCAGAAACCATAGGAAGTTTATAAGCAAGCCTTGTCCACTGGATCTGGTAATCAAAGATATATTGGCTACAAATCTGGGGTTCATTGACATTGCTAATGCTAGTCACAGTCAAGAGGCCTGTTTCTCATGGCTTTGTTTACTCTTTTTAAAATAACAACATCACATCTAAAGTAATGCTCCTCGTTTCTGATATTCTTTTGTAAAAGCTAATTCTGTAGTATTTTTCACAATCCCCAAAACAGTTCTGTCCAGATATGTTTGACTCTGGACCTCATCAGCAACTCCTACAATTGGCCATATTGATGAAAATGGCAGGAGTTGTATTTCTCTGTTTTTTGGGGATGTGAGATTGGATAGTCTCTCTTGAACTTTACTGGATAGCTCTGAATCATAATGTACTGGGGAGTAGGGATAATTTCTATCTCTTCATGATGGGAGTTGTCTTTCATTGTATTTGGGAGATGTAAATTTGGACAATCTCTCCTGAACTTCACTGGATAGCTCTGAATCATATTGTACTGGGGAGTAGAGGTAGTTTCTAGCTCTTCATTTTTCCCATGGCCCTATACAGACTGGCCTGAAAGGTCAGCCTGTGTGTGGAATCAGGGCGCAGCATCCTGTCGACACACACTCTGACTCTGCCCCCAGGGCGTCATGATGCCGCGCGTTGCTCCAGATGGCGTGCAGCATCATGGCGCGCCTCTGGTGCTGTGCCCACATGATGCAGTGCTGAAGTGGTGCCATACAGCCATGCCGTCGTGGCTTTTTGGGGGGGGGGACTCCTTTTTTCTACCTGCAAAGGCTGAATTGGGATTGTGGCATGAGGTTGCCGTGGCCTCAATCCATCTAGGAAAGCGGCGGCTTCCTGCCACCCCTTAGAGGTGGTCTGTAGAGCCCCCATCTGTTAATAATTTTAATTCATAATTTTTTTTTCATAAACCTTTTACTTCATAAACTTTTCTCTTCCTTTCCTTGCTTTCCTTTTTCTGCCCCTTTACCTTTATAAAATGAAAAGGCTTGCCTTCAGTATTAAAATCTTTGTCTGATTGATTCTGAAACCTAGTGACCTGCCCTATGCAGAGCTGGAGGTGGGGTGGGATGACCACTTATGCTCTGTCTTAAAAAAATATTGTTTCAGTCCTTTATGATGACATTATGTTGCATTAAAAGAACAGCAAAAAGCACCATCTTTGGGCCGCTTCAGGAGCAGGGCATGCAGATGATGCATACCCCCTAAAGTGGCTGGAAGCTGAGGCACTGAGCAGGTAAAAGCTGGCACAAAAAGAAGTGGCAAAAAGCTGCTCCTGCTGGCGTCATATTCAGGAATGCTGTGGAGGCCCACTTCCAGAGCGGGCCATCTGGTCACTGAAATCCTGTGCCAATCGGGGGCTGACCAGGGCTGGAGTAGCCGGAGGCTGCTCCAAGCTGATGATCTGCTTCACCCCAGAGTTTTCCTAGCAAGATTTGTTCAGAGAGGGTTTGCCTTTGCCTTCTGAGGCTGAGACAGTGTGAGCTGCCTAATGTCAGCCATGGCTGAGTGAGGATTCAAACCCTTCTCCAGAGTCATAATCCAATGCTGAAACTACTATACCACATTGGATCTCATTATATCTTTAATTGTTGTTTAGTAATGTAACTTACAGTATTCAGATTTGTACTTTTCCCCCCTCATCTTGGAAAACACCTTGGACTCCATGTCTGAGAGAAAGGCACGATGCAAATCAAAAAGCAAAATAAATGAAAATATTGGAAGCTGCTTCTTAATGAGCCAAACCATTTGTTCACTCCACCCAGTATTATCAACTCTGAAATCCCTATATTCCCTGATGGTTTCACATCAAAATATTAACCAGACCCCAATGTACTTAACTTCCAAAGTCATTCAAACAAGATCACCATATCTGGGAGTACAGGGACACATGAAAAGAATAAACAAGCTTTTTACAACTCACAATCTAGCTGACAACTGCAATAGTTTACAGCTTATTGTCGCCTTTCTAGAAATGAACATCAGTGTGTGTGTATGAGTGTGTGTGTGTTTATGAAATGGAGCAGTGGCTGGCATCTCTGACAGAAACCTTAACTTGTATGCAGCGCAGAGATTACTTTTCATGTAGCATCACTTGCTTGCAGCTTTGCTTTATCATCATGGCTGAGCTTCCAGCTGGATGGAATCCCTAAGATAAGATGCCTGCAGCGTCTAGAGGAGGGTCACATTTGGCAGCAGTTGCAAGGAGTATAAAACCTTCCAGGCCTGCTTGCCGCTACATAATCATGCTGAAAAATTCTTCAGAGAATAATATTGCAGGGATTGACTTTCTCAAGCACCTGCAGAGTTATGGGTTGTACATTAGTTTTGGAACATGTCATGTCACTGAAAATGGCAGTAGCAAAATCCATGAAGATCTGGGTGTCTTTATTTACTCCCCTCCTTTGCTGAGCATTCTGTTCTTTAATTGCAGCTGCAGATTAAAATGAAAGAGTGTTCATTTATCCTCTGATGGCAGCCTGTCTGTTGGGTCACAGGAGCAATAACAGAAATTGAAATAGAAAGTTTGCCTCAGAACCTTTCCACTCCCTGGGCTCAAAGGCTTTCTCAACTGTAAAGGAAAGTTTAGCAGTATTTTTGCTGTTTGTTAAGTGGCTTTGAAGGGGAGACAGGCAACACAAAGTCGATGAAAGTCCTCCAAATTGCATTGAATTTCCTTTGTAATACTCATCTGAGAAGACAGAGCTATAGTATTATGGATGACAGCGTTACTATAGAGACAGAGCTATATAGGTGAACAATGTTTTACAGCACGCAGCAGTTTGCAGGAGTAAATTCTGTGAAATCTGTGTTCTGTGAGACAGCTTTATAATTGGTAGGGCAAAGCTGAAAAGGAACATATTTCCAGTGGTTCAAGGTCTCCACTGGTTTTCCCTTCTTCTGCTTCATCTTCAAGGAGCTGCTATAATCTATAAAACCAGGCATTTGCTGGGTTTTACCTACAGTGCAGCACACTCCTATACATTGCGTATGTATTTGGAAGTAAGTCTTACGGAATTCAGTGGAGGCTACTGCTTCATAACTGTGCATATATAGGATTCCATTTATTCTGTTTATGTCCTGCACCTTCCCAAATACAACCTTCTGAATGGCTTTCAACCTGAGCCAGGTGAAATTCATTACCTAAATGTAACAGGTACAAGAAGAGCCCTCTTCAGTTTTGCATCTGGTCTTCCCAGGCTTAATACGTGCAGTGTTTAAACATCTGAAGCAATCCTTCATTACAGTTAAAATACCCACTCCACTTCCCCAGTATTTGCCTCATGAAGAAACTTTTGTTGCTGTTGTGTGCTTTCAAGCTATTTCCAACATATGGCAACTCCAAGGTGACCCTATCACAGGGTTTTCTGGGGCTGAGAGTGTGTGACTCACTCAAGGTCACTCAGTGGGTTTCCATGGCTGAGCAAGGAATTGAATTCTGGTCTCCAAGCTCATTGTCCAGTGCTTAAACTACTACACCAAGCTGGTTCTCCAAAACCAAGTAGATACAGTAATTTTCACAAATGAATACCATACTTCTAAACTTGTGCCAAAAAGAAATCATCAAGATGCTTCATTGTCTCATGGTTTCAGACTGAACTATTGGTGTCTGTTTTATTTTATTCTATATAAATTCTTATGCTGGTATCAATTGCTTAGCTTGCACACCCACCCATTATATTATATATAAAAATAAACAAATTATATTTTCAGTTTTTCATTAGCAAACTTTTCTTTCCACTGTTTTACCCTACAGATTGAATCACCCTTATCTGAAATATTTGGGACCAGAAGTGTTTTGGATTTCTGTGTTTTTCAGGTTTTGGAATATTTGCTTATAAATGATGAGATAATTTGAAGATGACATCCAAGTCTAAAAATATGAAATTCATTTATTCTTTGTATATACAGTAGAGTCTCGATTATCCGACATAAACTGGACCAACTGATAGTTGGATAACTGAAAATGTTGGATAATCTGGAAGGTCCAAGAAAAGCCTTGAAATCACTATGAATTGCAAATGTATTGAAGTTTTATTGCAATAACAGTAAAAGTAAATGTAAAGAAACCACTGATCAACATTGTGATGTACAGTATAAACAGTTCAGTCCTCTGGAAATTTAAAGAAATCACAGAAAATTTAAAGAAATTACAACAAAATAAAATAAAATAAAGAAATCACAGCAGCTGCAATGTTGGATAATCCGGAATGTTGGATAACTAAAGGTTGGATAATCGAGACTCTACTGTACTTTATACATGTAGCCTGAAGGTAATTTTAAACACAATATTGTTAATAATTTTAAGCATGAAACAAAGTTTGTATACACTGAACCATCAAAAAGCAAAGCTATCACAACCCATGTGACAATTTTGGAATACCTGTATTTCAGATTTTGGAATTCCAGATAAGGGAGACTCAATCTGTACCTTCCTCTAGTCATTCTATAGGTATAGCCATGAAATATCAAGAATTATAATTGGTGATTATCCCACCACAATTATGTCCATTATGTATACAGAGCAGAGGTAGGCAATTGTACAATGGGTGGGAACCATTTCTCCCTGACTCTATCTGGAGGCCACACAGCTGTTTGTGGCACATCTCAAAGTGATGTCATGTCATTTGTTCCAGGAGTCCACCAAGCTATGGGCAATTTCCATCTTTTTGGAGGGGTTGGAGTACTGTAGGGCAAGGGAATCAACATTATATGTTTCTGTGGGAGTTCAATTTGTTGGATTTAAAAAAACAAATTGGGGGACTGGGAGCTGAAAAATGTGCCCTTACGGTTTGCATGTGGCCTATAGGCCACACATTCCAGGAAAAAACCACATGGATATAAAACCCATAAATCTGATAATATGGGCTGTAGTCTACCAAAGCTGATGTTATAATGAGCTTATTTGTCTTAAATGTGCCCCAGGAATCTCTGTCATTTTACTTACTTAATTATCTTGTTTTTACATTCTTATTGTGGTTTCCCCCGCCAAAAATAATACACCGCTCTGTAACTGAAATGTCACTTCTATTTTAAACATGGTGTTGTCATACGTATGTGTACTGGTGAAAGACTCATACCATACATTATAAACTTAAGGGGTTGCATTCAACTGCAGCTTTTCATTCATGAAAAGTACCTGATTTGTGCCAATCTGACTTACCTCTTTATCACCCTACCTCAGCCTTCTATGTCATCCTCCTTATTTCTATGAAGATTTTGGAGGGTTTCAAATCTTTAGAAGTAGCTTGGCCTAGTGTGGAGCTTTGAAAAATTGCTGGTTTGGACTACAACTCCTAGAACAGTCTAGTGAGTAGGACCATTGTTCAACACGGCTGCAGAATTCTGGACATTATATTCTAAAAAAAATAACATTCTCCAGTTTTGCGGTGGTGGTGATGGGCTGCAAAACTTGAATACTCCACCTTGCATGGGCAGATGTGCAAAGCTGTTATTGAATATGACCCAAGATTTTAAGCTGTATACAGATCTATCAACGTGGTGTATAAAACCCCACCACCACTCTTTGTATCAAAGAGAAGCACATATACCTTTATCATGGGAAAAGGCCATAGCTTTGTGATTGAACATAGCCTTTGCAAAGCAATTTTATGAAACATTAAATATGCATCTTTTAATATTTCTTTTTCAAGAATTATAATGTTATTTCCCGTTTGATTAATATTCCACTTCACAGCTGAAAGTTGTCGTCAGCTTCCTTTCAGGCTAATGCTAGCAATAATCTTCTTGGGGCTTGGCTTGTAAATCCTCTTGCCTTGAGGCCGCTCTTGCTTTGAGATGGTACAAAAAGGCCGAGCAAGGTCACAAGGTTACTGGTAAATCTCAGAAGGAAGAAATGGTGGAAATAGAAATCCCTTTGTGGTAACTGTATTGCAGAGTTTGTTCAGGTTTGAGTTATGCAGAATATAATTTTCAAGACTACATATGAACACAGAGAATCATGGGGCTGGCTTAAGAATTGATTGAAAGACTGTGTTCAGCCTTACAACTGTAATTGTTAACTGTCTTTGAGTTACCTTGACTCATGGTGACCCTGTGTATGAGAAATCTCCAAAATTCCCTGTCCTCAACTGCTTTGCTCAGGCCCTGCAGAGTCAGGCCCATTGCCTCCTTGATTGAATTTAACCATCTGGCATGTGGTCTTCTACTACCCACTACCTTTTCCAGCATCATTGCCTTTTCTAATGAATCATGCCTTATCATGATGTGTCCAAAGTACAACAATCTCAATTTAGTTATCCTGGCTTCCAGGGAGAGTTTGGGCTTGATCTGTTATAGATTCCATTTATTTATATTTTTGGCTGTCCACAGTATCTTCAACACTCTTCTTCAGCACCAAATCTCAAATGAATTGATTTTCTTTCTGTTGGTTTTCTTCACTTGTCTTACATCTGTACATGGTGTTGTGCAAAATGATGGCTTGGACAATTCTCACTTTAGTGATCAGAGTTATATCTTTGCACTTTAGGATCTTTAGTTTTTTCACTGCTGTCCTTCCCAATACTTCTTCTGATTTTGTGACTGCTGTCTCAACACAGGTCAATATTTGATCCAGCGTATGGGAACTCTTGGACTATTTCGATTTTCTTGTTATCTAGGATGAATTCTTGTAGATCTTTTTATTATTTTGTTTTCTTGATATTTAACATTATGCCTACCTTGACACTTTCCTCCTTTACTTTCTTCAGTATTTGCTCCAGGTCCTTTTTGGTTTCTGATAGTAGTATTATGTTGTCGGCATATCTTAGGTTGTTATGGTTCCTTCTCCCAACCTTGACTCCTCCTGTCTGTGGACTCTTTCACACTGGAGGAATTTCTCCCAACTTCGAATGCAGCCAATGCGAATTCACGTGAATTTGCTTGTTTAGCGAATTTACGTGAATCCCCATTGCATTCGGAAGGCATTCGGAATTACTTCCCATTACCCGAAAATGACCCCTCCTTGCCCGAAATCGCGTGAGAAGCTTTAATTCGCAATAACGTGAAACCTATGATTGCATTCGGAGTGACTTCCCTTTTGCCCGAAATTGCGTGAGAAGCTCTAATTCGCAATAACATGAAACCCCATGATTGCGTTTGAATTGCGCTTGGATTATACTTCCAATTTCCCACGTCTCAAAGAGTCCTGTGAATCTAAGCCTGCTGTGTGTATGATGTTTTCTGCATACAAGTTGAATAAATAGGGTAAGTATGCAGTCTTGCCTTGATCCCTTTGCCAACTGGGAACCATTCTGTTTCTCCATATTCTGTTTCAATGGCAGTTTCTTGCCCTCAGTACAGGCTACGCATCAGGACTATCCAGTGTTGCAACATTCCCTTTCCTTTAAGGGCAAGCCATAGCTTTTCATGATCTGTGTAGTTGAAGGCTTGGCTGTAGTCGATGATGATGATGATGATGATGATGGTGATGGTGATGTTTATTTATAACCCACTCCTCTAGCAAAGTAATTTTCTTCTGGAATTCCCTAATGCGCTCCATTATTCAATGTATGTTTGCAATGTGTTCCATAGTGCTTCTTCCTTTCCTGAATCCAGCTTGCCCTTTTGGGATTTCTCACTCCGTATATGGCAGAACATTATGCCAGTACTGGAATCTGGACAGAATGCTTTCAGTGAGATAACTACCTGTGTTATTATTGCGATGATTTCTGGTAGGTCTGTTCTGTTTTCTCCCAGCTTAGTATCTGATAGCCTGTACCCAATCCTGGAGGGTATTTGGAAAAAAGTGAAAAATACCACAGGTGCTCACCACAGATATGTCAATCAGGTAATGTATATATCATTTGTATGTTCATTTCTCCCCATTGCTTAAGCCAGAGGGAAAGTGAATTCATCACTTTTGTTTTATTTGGAAATGTTTTAGATGACTACCACTACTACTACTACTACTACTACTACTTCCTCCTCCCTCCCCCCCCCCCAATGTTTTTCTCAGTTCAGGACTCAAGGTGGCTTACAAAGATTTTTTAAAAACATACTGTCGGCCTCCATATCCATGAATTCTGCATCCATGGATTCAACCATCCATGGCTTGAAAACAGAAATTCAAAAAGCAAAAGGATTTAGACCTCAGAAAAGGTTAGAATTTCAAGAAATGGTCCCCTCTCTTCTCCTTATTGTATACTGCACTTCACTTTCTTTTCTGTCTCAGTGTCTCCATCCAATCTCCTGTTAGAAAGCAACATCAGTCCTCCCTTGCTTCAGTCAGCAATTGGGCTCAGAGCGTATTTAGTTGCTCAGTTGTGATTGCATTGAGTACAGATTACTCACTGATTAAAAACAACTACTTAGTATGGCTGCAATTACTCTAATCCTTTAACCCAGTGCTTCCCACAGTAGCTCCTGTGACGGGCTGGCATTTTTCCTGATGCATTCAGAACTGGTACTATATTTATGTGTTTTGGCCAAAATGGTTCTTTTCTTTGCTAGACACTCACAGTGAACTAGCAGCCAATGGCTCACAGACCTATGGCTAGTCCATGGACTGCCACTTTGAGAGCCTTGCTGTAGCCCACTCTCAGATGATCCATTTTCTCCTAATTCTTGACATCAGTTATATTTAATCAGCTGGAATTAAGATAACTCAGTTAAATACAGAAATACATTATTAGACAAAAGCACTAGCTTAGCGCTACATATGTAGTATTATGTATAGATATTATTAAAAATCTTTAGGAAAACCAATGGAAGGAAAACCAGAAGGAAAACTTCTCCACTCCATCTCATCACTTCCCATAAAATGTGCCATCTTTATCTACATTGCAAGAGGACTATAAATTGCACTTGGCAAAAACCTGCATTTATTGTTGCAAAGAAAGATTATTAATGTGTAAGATCCTGAGTTTTAAGAAAGCTTAAATGATTTCCATCATTTTGGAAGGTGGGGTCCTTTCACACTACACAATTATAGCAGCCTGATAACACTTTAACTGCCTTGGCTATTATCTTAGTAGTTATGGGATCTGTAGTCTGATGAGGCAATAGATCTCACTGGCTGTAATTGTATAGTGTTAAAGGGCCCAAAATAAGCTCAGTAGCCAGAAGATCTATTGCCTCATGCTGAAAAATATGTTTTTGGGGGATGGAAGGAGAATGAGATAATTGAAATGTAGACTCCTGAAAAAGGGCGTAGCTGTCTAGTAGGAAATTGGGAAAAGAGTGCCAAAATGTTACAATTTTGTTGGAAGTCTCACTTGGTTTCAAAAAACAAACACCATATAAACAATAGGTTGGAGACTAATAGCCAAAGTACACACTACTTTAAAGAGGTAGCTAAATTTTCCTTCCCTTTACTCTAGAGCAGCCATTCTTAACCTTTTTACTCTGGAGAAACCCTTGAAATAATGTTTCAATGTCTCAGGGAATCACTGCATGAAAATTTTATCTACAGTACAGATAAATATTTTTCCCCCAGTCGCAATCTTTCTTGGAACTCAATGCAACCTATTACAGGATCCTAGATGAGTTTTGCTCTACAGGAAACATAGGGATGGGGGTATGAATCTGGATGTTACAATGAGGGTAAGGGGTCTTTTACTCTTTTTCCTGTGAACCCAGTGCAGATCAGATCTCCCATGAGTTTGAAACAAATAAAAGTCCATAAAAGCAAATAAGTCTCAGGGTCCTGATTGCAACCCTGTGATTACTCTAGAGTAAAAACAGGGAAAGACATAGCTGCTATATCTGCACCTTTAAGGTAATTCAGGCTTGAGGGGGTTATGATAGCTGACATTAAGGTTTCACTGAAGTTGTTGGTAGAAGTGAGTCATATTTAAATCCCACTGATTTCAAAGAGAATTAAACACATCTATCTTATTGGGGGTCCAAGCCAATACAATTATTAAAAACAAAACAAAACAAAAAACTTCAGGACTTTAAGACCAAGTCAATGCAGATTTTAAAAAATTATAAAAGCAAAATAAACCAGGACCAAATGTGGTAGAACTCAAAGATATAGCTGTGTTATCTGCAAAATTAGTATGCAAAGGGATCTCATAGCACCTTTGGCACTAACTGGAAGAAAGAAGTTGGTAGCGTGAGCTTTCATAGACTTGAGCCTACATCCTTGGATGCATGTTTTGGAGTGGAGAATCCAGAGACAAACCAAATGTATTCATATAGTTTACTGGGCATTCACTAAAAATTGACATTTGAACAAAATGCCTCTTGTTGATTTTATTTCAGAAGACTATATTTCAAAAAGCTATAGTTGCCCCACCACCATCACAAATGAATATATTACTGTGTGAAGTCAAAGCCTTTCATGGCTGGCATCTACAGTTTTTTGTGGGTTTTTCAGGCTAAGTGGCTATGTTCTAGAAGAGTTTATTCCTGATGACTGTGTTCCTGTTTGCTTGTGGTCCTCATTACATAATAACAATGAATAAATCAGTCCATAGCAGTACCTGGAGAATAACAGCCTGATGAGATTAATTGCATTTATAGCCATCAGCTCCTCCCAGTTCACCATTAATCTACGACCATTCCCCCTGATTGTGAAATCAATACCAATTTCATCATTAAACATATGAGTACTAGGCAAAGAGACTGGAAAATGGTAACTGCAAAATGGAGCTTTAACAAAAATCAGCTTTCTGTCTCATTAATGTAGTGAAATAATTCCTCTGGTTGGTTTCAGAAATTAGCTTTGGGACAAGCATTTGCCTGTTTTGGCATTTAGTTTGATTTCTTTAAAATATGATCTTTTAAATTATATATATAATTTGCAGCTTTCAGAATAAACTAAATTATGATATGTTAGGAAACTCAATATGTGTTTATAATGTATGAGTAAACCTAATGTATATCATACAACAATAGGTCTTGTGTTATGTTCATTGCCATCATACCCATATATGGCATATGGAACAAAAAGAAATATTAATGCATTCCATTTGCTTAAGTACCCAGTTTAATATAGGGACATTGTGCAAAGCCACGGCACAACAGAAGGAGAAAACGATTGCTACTCATAAAGAAGTTTCATTGATTCAGGAATAATGGGGAATGTCAATCAGTTCTGCCACACAGCAATGACATATCGACATTCAAATAATCTATTGTTGTTGTTATTACTATTATTATTATTAATTATAGTAATATATTTTCTTGCAAAAATAAAGCAACATATACCATTAAAAAAATCTGAATTAGGAAAGTGGTACTCAGACTTTTTACCCTTGAGGCCCCCCCTTCTTTACATCTACATGTGCACCCTACCACCTAATCAATGCTGTATATGAATAAATATTTGAGAGCCAGCATGGTGTAGTAGTTTGAGTGTTTGACTTTGTTTCTGGAGACCAGGATTCAATTCCCAGCTCGACCATGGAAACCCACTGGGTGATCTTGGGCAAGTCACACTCTTTCAGCCTTAGGAAAGGCAATGGCAAACCAGCTCTGAACAAATCTTGTCAAGAAAACCCCATGATAGGTTTGCCTAAGGGTTACCATAAGTCAGAAAAGACTTGAAGGAGCACAACAAAACAAAAACATTTTCATTAGAACATTTGCATACATTCATATTTTAATATTTTATAAGGAAATAACATCATTCTAAAAGTTTTATTTAAGTAAATTTAATATTTAACTCAATGCATGGGTACATTTTACATATAAAAAAGCTTGAAAAGAGGAAGAGGTGCTCTCCTCCCCCATGAGCAACTCTTGTCCCACCCCACCATTTCAGAACCACTTTTTTCTAAGTGGAATTTTTGTAATTTAAAACTGCTGATTCATCTTTTGATCTCGGGGACAGCAAAAAACAAGTTTGCTTCATCTTCTCCAAGACATCCCTTTAAATATTTTTAAAAAGGTTATTATACCTCCTGTCAGTCTTCTGTTCTCCAATTCAAACCTACTCATCTCCTTCAACTGTTCCTTATAGGGCTTGGTTTTAGAGCGTTTGGCTTCTTGATTAGCCTCCTTGGGACATATTCCAGCTTGTCAGTATCCTCCTTAAATAGTGGTGCCCAGAACTGGATACATTATTCCAAGAGAGGTTTGAAGAGAGCTGAATGGAGTGACACTACATTTGAGTATCTTTTATCTGGAATTCCAAAATCCAAAATACTCTAAAATCCAACACTGTCCATATGGGTGGCTGAGAGAGTGACACCTTTGCTTTCTGATGATTCAGTGTACACAAACTTTGTTTCATGCACAAAATTATTAAAACCATGGAATGGATTTCATGTTTAGACTTGGGTCTCCTCTCCAAGATAATTTCATTCTGTTTATGCAAATATTCCCAAATCTGAAAGAAAAAAAAAATCAAAATTCAAAATACTTCTGGCCCCCATCATTTTGGATAAGGGAGAATCAGCCTGTACTACTTCCCTCAAATGTTGAGTCAATGGTATTTAAATACCATTGATTCCATGAATCTATTCTAGTTGGGACAAACAATAGAATTCAGACCTATATTATTTACAGACTCTATATGATGGCTTACCAAGAACAAATAACAGATGATTAAAAGAACCTACAGACGTTCCTATTTGTCACAGATGATGGATAATCAGAAAGGGTATCAATTCCTTGAAAACAGATGAACACCTACTGTTACCTGCTGACAAAAAAGCCAGTAGTGGTGTGACGTGCACCTAGGATGAATATCTCCTTGCCCGGTGACCAAGCTGACTGTGACCAGCAGAATCCTCTCCTGATTCTTGCATCATCTGTATCAAGACATGGACAGCAATAACATCAAAGATGTTAATCTCATTGACTTCTAAGTTACACAGAATTTAACTTGGCTGTCAAACTCAGTCATACTCTAGTGAAATTGGTTAGAACTGGCACTTAGGGGGCAGAAGGATATTTTATTTTCAGATGGAGCCACGTTAATTTGATAGTTACTTGGAAGGGATAAATGCAAGCATCCAGTTTTAAAGATAGAACATTCATTTTTGACTGATCTGCTTAAGGTCGTACATCTAGTCAGGCTGAAGTCAGAGAAAACTGCTAAAGGCTCAGTGTTGGCTTGTGAAGTGTGCCATCCACGTTTTCAGTTGGACAAGCAATCACATCCAATAAGTCGGGTCATTCCTTCAAAATTCCTGCTTCTCTAAGTGACCTCCAGAAGTTCCTCCTCAAGGGATAAGAGTTCAGTTTTGATCACAGTGTACCTGATCCTGTAAATCCCTGTTAGATAGCAGTGACTTCAGTTATTTTCAGAGACAGACTCCGACTGACATGTCTGGGCTCCGGGGGTATGTGTGGGGAGTATATTTATATAGTGCACTGTGGTAGAATTCAGTTGAAATGCCCTTCTCACATAAAGAATTCCATTCAGTACTATAATTATGGGCTGGCTGGTAAACTTTTAATGCTAGGGGACTGGCTAATTTCTGGGAAGTAAAAACACTGAGTGTCTGAGGCAAGAGCTGAGGATTGTTATGATAGCAAAAAACCTGAGGGAATAACCCTGGTCATGTATACAGAAAGGACGTGATGAGGCAAATAAGAGTTGAGCTTGAAACCTGGGGCCAGATTCCACAGTGCCTATATAAATAAATTATTCTAGTCCAAAGAACAAGCAAGTTTGTTGATACACAAAAACATAATTCTTTTCTTAAAAGACAGCTAAGTTCTGCCAACATTTTCTTCTTATCCATTTGTTTATCTGTTTATCCCAGTCACATCCTGCTTATCCAATATAATCATGTTCCCATGGTGGCTAGAAGAATTATAATAAAAAAATAATAATTAAAATGGCCAAATATACAACCTTCTACCCTACCCACAATCAACATGAATTATTTGCTTATCGGGTTGGCTCCAAACTAAGCATCTGTAGGGTCTAACTGAAATCAGTGTAAAAAGTTAATTACTGTATAACTTAGTCAAATCCTAACCGATTCAACTGGAAACAAGTAAAATTTAGAGCTCTTCTAGATAGTGCAAATGTGGTGGGACTCAGCACTACTTATTGTGGTATTTACTAGTCTTTTTTTTTTAATTCAGACAATATTTTAACAGCATGTTTCCATTCTTCTACCCTTCTTTTCAAATGAATTTTGTTCCCATTCTAAGAGCTACTCTTAAAGAAAGAAAAAGAAAAAAGATTGATATCTTTGTTTATCACTAGGCTTTCTCACTAGTCTATTGATCATGTCTCCTCCCTTCACACAGAGCAGTTTTGCCCAGGTGCTTTAGGAAAGGCATATGAGGACCAGCTGCTTGCTGCTTCCCAATTTTCCTCCCACTCCAATCAATGGCTTCTACCCCACAGAGCAGAAATGCCCTCCCCCAGTATCATTCCTCCTCTTTTTCTCTGATCATTCTCTCCCTTCGCATCTGATCTAATAGTTTTATTCCCGCCACCTCATCTGCCAATCTGCCTCCCTTCTTCCTCCTCCAGTTTCTCAATCCTCCCCTCTTCCCCCTTTGATCTGACAGATTTCTCTCCCTCCTTTCCCTTCACATCTGCTAATCTACCGTTCTCCTTATATGGGATTTACAGGTAACAGTCCTTGAACAAGGAAATTACAAAGGAAGACTGGAAATGGTTGAACTGAGAGTTCAGTTCACAAAATCTAACCCATTATAAGAGGTATGAAGAAAAATAATGGTTGCATGGCATATATTAATACTAGTTCTCATGATTGTGTGTGCGCACGCACAGAATATCCTCAGAGAAGGAGTTGGGTTTTGGTAAGCAGACTTACTGCTTTCACATGTCAATACTCTCTGGCCCCTATATTTTCTGTGAAAATGACCACTATAAGGATCAGAAAGACCTGTACCCCTTCCCTCTTGGATCTCTCATTTCACCTCAGTCCCATAATCATCTCTCCTCCTTTCCATATCCCTACTTCTTTCACTCCATCACTCTTATCTCTCAGTCTTCCTCCTCATTCCCAGTACTAGAATTCCATAAACCTTTGCATTTAAGGAGCAAAAGGAGGCATTTTGTATGGAGGGGGTGGGGGAACCTTTTGAACAGGGAGACAGCAGCAAGAGGCAAAAAGTATCAGAAAACAACACAGTTTGATGCTAGACAATTCAGAGCAAATTGCTAGCCTTAGGGCTCTAACCTAGGGCTTTCCTACACAATTCTTGCAATTGCATCAGAAAAAAGGAAACATACCATGTTCAGAGCCATAATTTTACACTAATCACATGACTGTGGCTCCTGCTGCTATTACGCTTTCTTCCTGAATCCCCTTAACCTACCTAGTATGCCTTTTGGTATTTTTATTTTTACTCACACAATTCCAGCACTCTGCTACAGCAATGTAAGTAAAAAAGTTAAAAAAGAAAAGAAATAGGATGATGATGATGATGATTGATAATAATAATAATAATAATAATAATAATAATGGCAATTGGACTGCTTGGGAATAGTGTGGGGGAGTGGGGACAGGGGGAGAGGAGACTGTGACATCACATTACTGCCAATAATACAACTGCTCTGGGACCGTTTCATACCTGGGGACTTGCATTATTGAGAGCTAATTGATAGGTTTTCCCTGTCAGTGCAAAAGGATGCCCTAATATCAGCTATGGGTTGAAGACATCATTGTGCAATAAATATTGCTGAAGTCATTTTTCCAGGTGTAATCACAATTTAAAAACCACATGTAGTAATCATATTTTTAAAAATCTAATCCAGTATAATCAAAAAGATTAAGATCCAAAGCACAGTGCAGAAATAATCCAGTTTGAGACTGCTTTAACTTCCCTGGTTCAATGTTAGGGAATTCTGGGAACTGTAGTTTTGTGAGACATTTAGCCTTTGTCAGGGAGTTCTGATGCCACAATTAACTACAATTTCCAGGATTCTCTAGCACTGATCCACGGCAGTCGAAGTGGTCTCAAATTGGATTATTTTTGCAGTGTATTTTGGGTACAGGTTCTATCAAAATTGTGCCTGTTAGAATTGTGAATATGTCACCTTAGGTTTTTGGGAAAACGGGATATGAGTGGTGGAGATAGTTGGAAAAGAAGAAATCTGATTGTTTTTCCTTGCATACCCCCCCCCCCACCCTCTGGTAGTCTTTTATTTCTTGCAACTTCATGAACATGTGTAAGACATACAGGTATACTTTTGCTGACAAAGCAGATATGTTCCTGGTCATTTTTTAAAAATAAAAGTGTTGGTACCTACCAATGAATGCATAGGGCAGGGATATGTGTTGTTGTTGTTGTGTGCCTTCAAGTCATTTTCAACTTACACCTATACCACCAAGAAGAAGAGCATTTCAATATATTTCAGCAAACTTTTTATTTAAAACTAGCAATATGCACATATGAAATACAACAGCTAGGTCAGGTAAGCCTTGCAGAAGTAAACAAATCACTTTGAACCTTCCAGAGATGAGTTGAAGGATTCTCCCAAAAAGCATTCAGGGATTACTTTTTGTTTCACTATTCTCCACTTTTCTTTTTTTCTATTTTCTATTTTACAGGCCACGTTTACAGATACACTGTATCTGTTTTTTGTTTTTTTTTAAACCATGCTAGAGGTACCTGGTGAGTCAGCTCACTTCATGCTTTCCATTTCTCTCTTTTATTGTTCACACACGTTCAGTAAGTAATTTCTGGAGGCACAGGCAGCCTGCTGTTTATCTTGCCTGCTTTAGATAGCCATACACAGCTACCTTAGGATCAGCTACAGGAGAATTTCTTTCCCGGCTGAAGCTTTATTGCATTATTGCTGTAACCAATATACAAAGTGTGTTAAATGCTGAGAGATGTTTCTCCAGCACTCCATTGCCTTTCATTACCTCCATTACTTTATTGGTTTTTCCAATAAAGGTATCACTGTCTTGTGAATTTTGGATGATACTGTATTTTACTATATTGCCAACATGGCTTCCCCTGGATATGTTTTCTGGATGTGAAGATACTACATTTTAGCCACCATAGGGGGAATCCTAAAGAGACAGCCAGTGGACTGGAACTTTACTATTTGATGTTTCTACCTTGAACAAAGGTAAAACAATTTTTTAAAACCAGGACTTCAATACCTAAAATTCTTCCTGATGAAAAGCACGGAGGCTTCCTGAGAAATTCAGAGGGTTTGTGGCCTCACAAAGGATTTGAGATAGACTGGATCTCAAAGGACTCTTTCATACAAGGCTAAATTGGAAGTATAATTTAAGGTCAATTCGAATGCAATCATGGGTTTTACGTTATTGCAAATTAACTCTTCGCATGCAAATTCGGGCAAGAGGGAAGCCAATTCGAATGCAATCATGGGTTTTACGTTATTGCGAATTAAAGCTTCGCATGCAAATTCGGGCAGGAGGGGGTTATTTTCGGGTAATGGAAAGTAATTCCAAATGGAGCAGGGGTTCATGTAAATTCGCTAAACAAGCGAATTTACATGAATCCGCATTGGCTCCATTCAGAGTTGGGAGAAATTCCTCCCCGTTTGAAAGAGTCCAAAGGGAGCAACTTGTTGTCTTGAAAATGAAATTTAAAAATCACTTCCTGGACTGAATGTCCCAGCACCCACAAGATCAGAAGCAGGAGGGGACCACTTGCATGAACACCCTTCCATAACATTTGAACTAAGGACAACAACCACAACATCTTGGCCAAATGCAGGACTATGACTAAAATTATTTTCCCCTGCTGTTTAATTTTAGCACCTTTGCCTGAATAAGCTAGTGGAGCTTCAAAAGCTTGAAACATGATTAAGATGCATTTTGGTTGGCCCAATAAAGGTATCACTGTCTTGTGGATTTTGGATAATACTGTACTTTGCAACATGGCCAGCATGGCTACCCCTGAATATACTTCCTCCCAATGTTAATGTTGCTTTAAAAAATCCAGATATATGGGGACAAGGAGAAAAAGGACTTTGTAAAAAAGGAGCTTTTTTTGTCAGAGGCATCATAAACCAAGGTTTGTCTATCTATTACCAATCTGGAGGAGAAACAGAAATATCATGGCCCTAGTTCCCATTTCTGATTATTGCTATTTCCTGGGTGTGGGGCTGCCCTTGAAGGTGTCAGGAAGGCTTCAGCCTGTGCAAATTGCAACAACTAGATTACTGATAGTAATAGAAGCCACAAGACATTGGTTTTGAATGAACTGTATTGGCTGCCAATATGCTTCTAGACTGAACTGAAGCTGATAATGACATTTAAAGCCCTAAAGGGCCAGGAGCTTCTTCCTATAAATACCCAACCACTTATATCTGCAGCAGTGAGGCAGTATGCTCTGTGAAGATGACTTCCTCTGTTGAGATATCCAGACTGTGGAATGGCCTTGCCTTGGAAATTTGATTAGCACTGACTTTGTCCTCTTTCACCACCTATATCGTTTGGGGTAGTGACTCTGACTTTGCTATGATCTACTGGCATGTGGGTTATGTACATGATACCATCTTGTCAGATTGTTCTGAACTAGTTTAATTTAATTAAATTATTTCCAATTGTTTAGTATTATTTTATTGTTCTGAGATCTGCATTTAAATAAATAAATTCCCTATTTTTTTGGCCTGGTCCATAGACTTTTCCAATTCATCCCTTTTCCTTCTCCTGCCATTTCAGAGACAAAGCTCTTTTTTATAGCCATTCTTACATGAGTTCCAGAGTATAACTTTCTGTTTGTTTGTCGAACACAAACATGGACTGTAATGAGCAGGTTGCAGGGTGAAGTGGTATCAGTCTGTCAGGCTGAATTACGCAGTTTGCTACAGAATTGGTAATCGAAACATGTACATCATTTGCCTGTTGAGAGTTAGGCAGAGGGATAGCTTTGTCCCTTGAGTTTTCTTGCATTTGTGTTCTTCCAGGAGTTTAAGCAATCCATCATAAGGAGACAATTTGTGTCTAGAGGGGCCTGTCACATTGAAATGGTCCTCTATAATTGGCATGTTCCTCTGATTTATTGATCATTCAGACAACATCTTTCAGAATATTCAGTATCTCACCTCATTTAGGTATTCTGAACATTTAAATTTACAGGGCTGACCTATTCATATTTTTGGAGGAATTCATGGCAATACATTGGATGATTCAAAAGCAATGGTGCAAAACTGAATAAGAGCAGCTTTACTTTTGCACCATTATTTTTGAATCATCCTATAATTGGTAATGGTAGCAACTGATGGCCTTCATGACAGCGGAAAAGTGAATCTGCTCTACATTTTAGTTTGTACTTTAATGGAGCTGTCCAAGGAGCGGAGGAATAACCTTCAAATGGGTTCAGCACAGTAGATAGCTTCTTGAAAGTTTGGATTAGAACCTAGAGTGAATTCACTGCCTCACTCACATACAACTGTAACTGATCAGTGCTTGGTGGATAAAATCACATTTTTTTTTCCGAAGAAGGAATGATGACGTTATTTGACTCCCTTTCCAGCTTCATTGTAAGATTATCTGTAATCTAAGGGTATCTAAGGGAGTGGGATGGTGTAGTATATCTGTGTTTGCAGATACAGTGTGCCCTTATTATCTGCTAGGGTTTAGTTCCAGCAAACCCCCCCCCCCCCACATATATCCAATGGATAACAAAATCTGTGGATACTCAAGTCCCATTAAATAAAATAGATAGTAAAATGGTGTCCTTTATATAAAATGGCAAAATTGAGTTTTGCTATTTCAAATTTATACTTTTTGTAATATTTTCAAACTGTGGATGTTTTAATCCATGGATAAAGAATCTGTGGAGGGCTGGCTGTATTTATGTTGTTTTGAGGGAATGCTGGACAGCTGCCACTGTGTGTCTATAGAGATTGTCATGATGAATGTCTGATCTTAATATTTAATAAATGCACTATTGCATTTTTTTTCTTACATGTGCTGTTTTCTCTTGTTCCCTCCTTGGCTCATCTTAAATTGCACTTTTCCTGGGTAAAGAATGATTTCAGTGACTCAGGACAGCCGAAAAGATAAACAAATGGGTCCTAGAACAGATAAAGCCTGAAACCTCCTTGCAAGCCAAAATGCTCAAATTGAGCTATTGTACTTTGGCCACATAATGAGAAGGCACGGGTCACTAGAAAAGACAATAATGTTAGGAATGGCAGAGGATAGGAGGTAGAGGAAGACCACATGCCAGATAGTTAGGCTCAATTAGGGAGGTCACAGGCATGAATTTGCAGAACCTAAAGCACAGCAGTGGAGATCTTGGAGGTATCTCATTCAAAGGGTTACCATGAGTTGAGGTCAACTCAAGGGCAGTTAACAACAACAACAAATGCAATTTATGGGGTTGCTGTAAGTTGGCAGGCAACTTGAAGATACATATACACACACATGAATAGGATCTCTCTGCAGCAGGGGTGACTGAAGGAAGATGCTGTATGAAGAATACAAACTGTAAAAGTATTACTGCAGATATTGGTTTTTTTAAAACAAAATATGTATTTAAAGGAGGAACCACATGGATTCTTTTTAATTGCAGCCAGTTCAGACAAGCCCTCAGAACTCTGGTTAAATTGCAGATATCATGCAGCAATGCAAGGAATTCATTTACTGGAGAACCTACTCAAGACTGAAGAGGGAGAAAGATGAGATTTCAAAGACTCTGGAATGTGACTAGTTGCCCTAGGTCCTGAAGCAGTGGAAAAAGTAGGAAATATTTGGACTGCACTGTAGAACAATAATAAACACAACCTGATTGTGCTTCTAGAGTGAGGAAAGAAATTCTAAGGACACCCAGGACCACAACAAAATCATACATGGGCTCCAAGCAAGAAGAACAGTCTTGACTGATAGGTGTCACACACTTCCTTTCAAATTTCGTTCCAGTGTCTTAGATGGTGGTTATGAGAAAATTAACATTTCAGATTGCATGATTGTTCAGTAGTTCTCAAACTCTGAATCACAACATGTGCCTTGTGACCATCTAGGGATCCAGGGTATATATATGTATTTAGTTCCAGAAAATGATAGAACCCTGAGATAAAGTATATTTTTTTCTGTCACAACACCAGTCAAAACACAGTTGGATGGATCAAATCCCACCTATCAGTGGACCTTTATTGTACCCTCCAGCTCTGACTTGGTTGTCCAGTTTGTCTCAACTGGAGACAGTTGGAGCCTCTGTCATTCCATATTTCCTCAGATGGTTTTTATATGTCCCAGTGTCTGTAGTGGTTTGAGTATTGGATTACAATTTTGATTCAATAAACTTAGTGAGGGAGAGGAGGAACATAATATTGTACTTCCCGGCAGACTTAGGTGAAAGCATGCTGCAGCAAATTATCCTAGCTTGTCTGTTCATCCTTATTAATAACTTTTGCCATGCTGGCCACACCCTGCTGTTGCTTGGACACGTGTGTCCTGGTTTTCATCTGTGACATGTTAGAGGGAATAGAATTAAGGTGTCAATTTTGACGTCATCAATGGTGAAATAAACATAAACATTGATATTTGTAAACTGTGTTGTAGTATTATTGTTGGTCTTCTGAGATATTCTACAGGGGTTTATAGCAGCAACATAATTTTTGAGGCAAGCTGCTTCCCATTTTCCCTGTAAGATCATTTTCTCCAAGCTGCTAGTGAAATCCACATGTTGCAATTGTGGCCAAATACCATAATATGACACTTAATAAACAGAAAATAAAATTAACCTAAGCAAGAAGGCCAGGGGAATGAGTAGAAAAGACCAAAACAAATAACCAGAAATCATTACTAAAACAGAATGTTATATTAGCAAGACAAGAGAAGATAATATGAAAAATATTCTTGGTATTTTTTGATAACACAATTCCAAAGACTACTCAACAGATCTGGCAGAAACAAATAGGTCAGTTCAAATGTGCATGAAAGTCTGTCCATAAATGGAAAACATACAATCCAAGATTCAGTCTAACCCAAGGTGGACAACATCCAGCCTGGTAACAGTCCCCAAAGCCTTTTTTTCCCCTGGTCCCCAGGCTTTTCCAAAACTTTGCCTCTCAAATTTTGTTGCACACCTGAAAAACCCTTTTAATCTCAAGCAAGAAATGCTAATTGCTACGTGTTTTTGACCCACCAAATTTCATAAGCACAGAC
The DNA here is from genome assembly GCA_034509955.1 of Urosaurus nigricauda. NCBI lineage: Eukaryota > Metazoa > Chordata > Lepidosauria > Squamata > Phrynosomatidae > Urosaurus > Urosaurus nigricauda. The sequence continues at coordinate 44,743,885 of JAOEGL010000002.1, read as the reverse complement.
CATAGCAGATTTTGGGACAAGAAACTGGCCCCCAGATCCATTGATGTTGCTCACAACTGGAGCTAGTATACACATAAGAGTATTGTGCAAATAGCTGCAGATTTTTCCACATTTACATTGACATGTCTTCAATTGTCCTGTGCAAATTTGTATCTATTCACTCTCCCTCTGCTGAAAATGCACAGACATGTGAATCCATGCTAAACGGGAGGATGGCCACACATTCAGTAATGTACATCCTTCATTAAAACCATTATTCCTTTTTCTGTGGAATTTGAGTCCCTCCACCCCACCCCCAGCGTGAATTTCTCTGATTTGCAAGTGGAAGGGTCATAATCTATTCAAATGGAATGGCGAGTATTTTAATTGTGTAGACAAACGCCTGGCCTAATTCTGACCTGCTTTGCTTTGCAGAAAGGACCACTGAAATTTTCTTCCTGTGAGTATATTTAGGATAAGCAGCCATAATATTTCACTTTGTAAATGTGAAACCAATTTGTATAGAACCTGTTACCTTTCTCTTCAGGGTAATACATGGATGGGCAAGGAGCAACATAAAACTTCAGAGATTAACTCACATGATAGAAATATCTCACTGCAAATTTCTTCTTTGCATTTGGAGCTGATTTCAATTGTAATTAGCTGCTGGTGAGGAAATTCTAAGCAAAGTTGAGACCAATATTATAATTTTCAGGTATAGAAAAAGCACCATAATGGCATCGTCACTAGGATTTATTGACTGAAGGACTATACATACAGCTACTGCATAGCAAAATACTTTCACATCTATCTTTAGGCAGTATACTCTTGTCTGGAAAATACTGGCCCTTGTATTGAGTACGGGTCCTAAAAGAATTTACCAAAGCTCTTTTATATATAATAAAATGAATAGACATTAACACTCATGCAAACAAAAAGACAAACAAGCATCTTCAGAATGTGTATTTTACATGCACTTTTATTTTACAGCTTTGCAGCAGAAATGCATCATCATACTGTAAAATGTGTGAATTAAAAAAAATAATGAAATTATGTCAAGTCCAATTAGAAGTGCTCTTTTCTGGAAGCTGAGGGCCCATATGCTGCCATCATCATAAGATAATGCCTTGCCTGATGACTTTTAGATTAGATTATTGTAATACATTCTATCTGGAACATAACCTTGAAGATGATTTAGAAATGACAACTGGATAAAATGTAGTGGTACAATTGTAGTGCAATAGATATCAGTCATAACCTATAACCCCTGTACTGATAAACACTTCATTGGCTACTGTCTGGGTTCTGAAAAAATTCAAGATTATGTTGTTGGCCTCTAAACTACAAATGTCTTGGGCCCCAGATGATAATGATTTTTATTTTTGATATAATTGGTTTGTGTATATCACCTTAAGCACTTTTAAGCAGAGAATCAATCCATATAAACCCAATAAACAGTATCTGGTAAAGGGCCTCTTCTAGTATGAGTCTTCTCATATGTGAAAATCTTCAAAGGTTTCTTCTTTAGCTGGGCAACTCACAGGAACAGGTTCTTTGAGATCATGGCCCTTTTGAAATTACATTTCTTTCTTTCAGAAAAATCCATATGTCTTCTCTTTCTTCTATCTTTTGGGATAATTAACAAAAACCTTTAAAATCCTACCAAAGCCTTGACTGAAGTTAAGAAATATTGGGCACCTCCAGATGGGACAATGTGTTGAGAGGTTGCAATAGTTGTTGTAATTTTGGGGACTTTCATACTCGAAAAAAAAATTTTTTTTTTTGCTTTTCTTTAATTTTTTTAAACTTTTGTACTAAAATTACATCAGTCATTTAAAAATAAAAAAATAGAGAAGAGAAAAATTGCCTTTCGAACTACAGGAACACCTCAGCAAACCATACTCCAGTTTACAGATCTAAAAAACAAAACAAAAAACAACCCCTCTAAAAAATGGAACAAGAGGATGAGGAGGTGACAACAAATGGCAAAACCAAAACAGCTATATTGTGAGAATATATACTTCTTTAGGCCCAGCTGTATATCATATTCCTTGATTCCTTGATAAAGTATACACCTTCACTGATGGGACCCTGGTTCTCAAATATGCGTGGCATATCACTGTAAACATAAGCTATTAGTATTATGAGCAAAAATTATTCTGAGGCTGCCTCTCTCAGCCATATGTGAATTTGCCAGGAAATAAAGTTCATCCAGCCAATTATCAACAACAATCAATTGTTTTTCCTGTCATTGGACACCTAGGAGACTCACATCAATTAAACAGTGTGGTGGTATATGACGGTGTCAGTGAAATAATCTCAACAAGTAAAGACAAAATAGGGCATCAATTGCTAAAATTAGACATGCAATTTCACAACAGTGATTTAATTAATTGAACAACAACAACAACAACAAATAAACACACCATTGTATAATTGTGCCTCCTCCAATTGTAGCCAATTAGGAAATAAAGGAAATACCCCTTGGTTGGACTTGCTCATTGATGCTGTGCACTAATGTTTTCCATCAGGGCTGTAGAGTTGGAGTTGGAATCATGAAGGCAGAGTCAGAAGCAATTTTGGGTGGAGTCAGTCAGTAGAAATGTACCGACCACTTCAAGATAAAAAACTCATTTAATGCTGCCTCAGCTGTCCAAATAACCTGGCTGGAGTTGGGTATGCTGCCCCTTGACATGGCATTGGAATCTGAGTGCCAGGCTGACTTGGGAAGGGGACAAATACTGTTCTCCCTCTCAGAGGAAAATGTCTCTAGAAGGTCCTAGCCATCACCATATTAGAGGTGGTGGATTCTATGTTTCTTTTTATTTTATATTAATTTCTTTTCTAAATCACAATCACTCCCAAAGGGGGTTCATTGCTGGTTACCCTGCTAGCATACCCTACACCACCTCACTCAGTATGGAGTTTCATATTTTGATATCCAGAATCAAGCATATTTTTAAGAGGTTTTAGACTGTAAGCCTGAGGGCAGGGATCTGTCTAATTTAAGATTGTATGTACAGCACTATGTAAATTTACAGTGCTATATAAATAAAGGTTAATAATAATAATAATATAATGACATTTGAAACACTAGCAAGTTTCCCATGGGAAAGGCAAACTGCCCGAAGACCTGTGGAGGATCTAGATAGCATAAAGGTTAAATGGGTTTGCTGTTCACTCCATCCTCCACCCAGGCTCTCTGTATATCCATTCACAATAGGGACTGAGTCCCAGCATAAAGCAATTAAATACCATATTTCCTTCTATTCGCAGGCTGTGTCCCTATTCACCTCATCCATCCATCCATCCATCCAGGAGCTGTCTCAAATCCAACCAATGTTTTGTCACTCCAAAATTAAAGCCATTAGTCATTCTGGAATTCTATTGATAATTCTCTTGGAAGACTATCAGGTCTTCGTTATGCTGCAGGATATCATCAAGCACCCCCTGAGGCTAGAAATCCGATATAAACATTGGCTCTACACATAGTCAATTTGCTGTTACAAACCTAGGTTTTGTCACACAGACCCTGTCTGAGCTACTCTCCATCTTCCATGGAACCCCCTCTTCAGGACTTATAATGATACCGTTCTCACTAGCCAACCTTTCATATCTTTCTGTTAGCTCTGAATGGTTCTTCATGTTGCCTTGGTTTTGTGTGTTTGGGTTACCTTGGCACATTTCTAAATAAAACTCTTTTTATTCACCAATACCAAAGTTTCTCTGCAGTTAGTATTGGTACACATTAATAGTACTGGTATACATCCCTTGTCACCCAACCTCTTGCAGGCCTCTTGTTGAGCTAATAAAATTCCTCCAGATATCATGGAGACACTGTCATGGTTGGTGGGGATCTGAAATCCCCCCACCTTTTGGGTAAAAACCCCATATAATATTATAGTTTATATTACACAATTTGCAATAGCAGTCAGTCCAGAATACAATCAATAGGGGACGTTATCAAAGAGAGTGCATTTCCACCCTCCAGAGAGACTTTGAATCCATTGCTTTCTTACAAACCCAAGAGGGACTACCTGCCTTTCAGCCTAAAAGGCTTTCTGATAGCCCCTGCTATAGAATAATTATATATTATATTGCAATATGCAATAGAAGCCAGTCCAGAACATAATCAAAAGAACAGAGTTACAATATGACTCAATGGAGATTATCACATTGACTAATAATCTGACTAACCAATGGGACAGAGTCGGATTGTGGGTTTCTGGCAGGTATTACTGCTCATAATTTGCTGCTGCTGCTGCCAGGTGATTGCAACTTGGCTGCATCCCAGGTTCCAGGCATGCTTTGGAGGCAGCTTTTCCAAGACAGCAAGCTCACATCATGGAAAAATGGCCTCCAAAGTGCACCTGGGATCCAGGATGCAGCCGGGTTGCAATTGCCCAGTGGCACAACAGCAAATTATGAGTGATGCTACCTGCCAGCAACCTGCAACCCAACTGTATCCTGTTGGGGAGCAGTCGGGATATTAGTCAATGCAATAATCTCCATATGTTACTCTGACCCCAAAAAAGCTCTAAACACTTTATTTCCATACAGACTACTGGGCATTCAGAAATGGTCTTGTCTTGGTCTCCTGCTAAGATAACAAATTACCCAGAGAATCATAAAGGTGGAAGAGAGCACAAGGGGCATCCAGTTCAACCCCCTGCCACGCAGAAATACATAATCAAAGCACTCCTCACAGATGGCCATCCAGCCTCTCATTAAAAACCTCCACAGAAGGAGACTCCACCACACTTGAAGGCAGTGTACAGATGGCTATCCAGCCTGTATTTGAAAACCTTGAAAAGAGACTCCACCACACTTGGAAGCATTATATTGTCGAACAGTTCTTACTATGAGGAAGTTCTTCCTAATGTTTTGGTTGAATAGCTTTTCTTATAGTTTGAATCCATTCTCTGTGTCCTAATCTCTGGAGTAGCAGAAAATAAAATTTGCTCCATTCTCAATATGAGATCTTTTTAAAATATTTAAACATGGCTATAATGTCAGCTCTTAACTCTTTTCCTATTTCCTTTCAAGACTTACTTTTTTCTTCTTTGTTCCCAAACTTAGCTGTTCTTCTTCTGTACACTTGGTGTCAGAAAGTTGTCTCTCTCTAGCATCCGCCTTCCTTCCTGCTGTCTTCTCTAAGAAATGCACAGATTAACAACATAACCATGCAACACAGTTCCTCAAATTCTATTATTTCTTTCCCCAAGGCAGCAGGCCTTACTGTTCTACTGGACGTCACAAAGGAGAGGCAACCCACCCTAATGAATCTTAATGATCCAAATTATTAATGAATATTTTGTACTTTAGTGTTAATTGGAGGATCTAGAAAGTTAAATGAAATCACTAGAAAGTTCTAGTAAATCGATAACACAATGGTTTAATCGACGATTGCATTCCAAGGTCTTTTTGTCACTCACTAGAAAATGAGTCACTGCAGCAAGATTGTCCCTACCCAGGAAAAGTTACAGCTAACACCAATTAATTCTGGTAAATGTTGCTTTGAGTTTCTTAGGGTTGGGCCTTTAGTGAGAAAGTCAGATGAAGTATTAATGCGAGGCTGTAAACCTGCCAGAGATCACAAAGTCAAAGCGCCATTTAACCTTTTATGATGCCATCTGAATGGTGATGCCATCTGAACTCCCTACCCACTCCAATATTCTCACGATTCCTTGTTCGGATGGTGCTTAATTGAAATCATAATAGCAGCTTGGCTGGAAAATTGTTTTTCCCAGTAACAATGCAATGTTGTAAGCTATCCTTTTTTATAATGCAAAGTACTGTGGTACATATTATAATGACCCATCATAAGGCCTGTACCTCATGAAGATTGAGGTAGAACTGAATTGCTAACATATAGCTGTCTGCATTTTGGCATTCTCTTTGACGGCATGGTTATATGAGGACTGCCATGATAGCGCCTGCATCTCAGTGTTTACCATGGCACCATAGCAAATAACCTGTATGGCTTAACTTGATTCAGATGATTAAAAAAAAAGGGAGAGATCTGGAAATCGCCAGCATCCTGATGACACCTCCTTTCAAATCAACAGGCATCCTTACCCATCAGCTCCATGGATATTAAACAGCATAGTGGACAAGATGGAACCTTGTTGGACCCAATGGTTTAAATGCCCCCATGTTGCTTTCTGAAGTTGAGGTTAAGAATATTGTTATCACCATGGATCCCAGTCCCAATGCAAGCAGCTAGTCAGGTAAGCCATTCCACTGTTTAACTGGTTGCTGTGACGAAGAAGGGCCTGCTTTTTGTCTGTGCTGAATCTCTGGCCAAACCAGTTTCTTTGGATGTTCTGTTATTATGAGGAAAACAAAGCCTCTCCGCCCACTTCCACCACACAACGCAATAAACTGGTTGTACACATTCAAAGCCTGCCTTTTATATCTGACAAAAGTATCAAATGCAACAAAATAGGGCTGGTTTTATACAGAGAAGGAAATCTCCTCCCCAATTTTTCTCTTCAGCCTCCACTGAGGGAATTGAGCTAGTGCTTCTGCTGGGTGGTTGCCTCTTGTTTGTACATGTGTAAACCATGTTAGGCTCACACAGTATACCAGGCTCAAACTATAACCCTATCTATTCTTCTCTATTAAACTACAGTAGCTTCCTTGGACACAGTAGGGTTGATGCAGAGTGAATGAAATAGACATGAAATCAGACATACTTTTTTTCACAGAGAGATTTACATCTGTGCATTGATTCAAAATCAATGTGAAGTCAAATGCTATCATGGCCAGCATCCATAGTTTTTGGTGGGTTTTTCGGGCAATGTGGCCATGTTCTAGAAGAGGTTATTCCTGACATTTCACCTGCATCTGTGTCTGGCATCTTCAGAGAATGCTGGCATGTAAGAGAGGTGATTCAAAATCAATTCACCATTCTCACTATGTTTTAAGGCAGTAAATCTCTCTGTGACATTTAAATCCAGTCTGAAGTTCCATTCACCACTCTTCCAGATCAAAATGGAGGTACCTCCATTTCCTGAATGGTGGCTGCATGATCTGAATTGATCTGATAGCATACTCACACTATCAGAGATGCTGATCATTGTGGTTCTAAAAACCAACCAAACAAAAACAAACAAGCAAACAAACACACACAAAAAACCCCGCCAAATGAACCAGTTTAAATGGTCTTTTTGGTTGCCTCTCCGCAAACTGCACTGAGTAGAATCAGTGCAAGTCTGAACTACCGGATAATTACCCAATTTCCAAACTGGGTTATTTTGTAGTGTGAATGGGCCCTAAGTGGGCTAAAGAAGGGACGTGTTGCAGAGTGACCTCCTTTTCCAAGACACACCCTAGATTTCAACCTTGGGGCCATTCAGACTACCATATAAACTGGTTTGTAACCCAGATTAAAATTGAGAAGTTCATACTGGCACCGTTTTTTTCACTAGGGAATCCGGATCTTGCACACTCGTTGCAGCGCAAATCCTCCTAAACCCGGTTTTTCTGAAAGCAGGGTATTTACTGTTTCTTTTTGGAAAAACCGGTTCAAGCGAATGTGAACTTGGCTCCAATCATGATCAGGTCAAGTTCAGGGGAGGGGAACATGCCTCCTCTCCCTGCAACCACCAGCTTTGATCCGGTGCTGCCGAATATTTTTTGCAGCAGGAGCGCTTCATCAGGCACGTCTGCATTTTTTAAAATTATTTCTACAATTTGACAGATTATGCACATTCTACATGGGGCTCTTTAAACGGGAGTAGGAAAGAGCCCCATTCATATTGAGCTTTTAAACAAAGGGAGAGGGAACTCCAATCCATATATGGAAGCCAACTATCCATATATTGATTGTGGGTTCCCCCTCCCATTTAAAGAGCTCCATGTAGAATGCACATAATCTGTCAAATTGTAAAAATAATAAAAAAAATTCAGAAGTGCCCGATGAAGGACTCCTCGTGCTGATAAAAACGGAGGAGGAGGGGGGGGAAGGGATCCCCACAATCCGCACTGCTCCCAGCCCTATGCTCCATGCGCATATTCTGTCAAATTTTAAAAAGTATTTTAAAAAAGCGAAGCGCAGATGGAGCACTCGCACAGCCAATGGCTGCATCAGACGTCACCATGACATCATTTGATTGACAACTAGGAGGCTCCATCTTGAATAGTTACTTTTGCATGTATGAACTTCAGTGAGATAAAATGCTCCGGGAAGCATCGATCGGGGCAAAGGGTAGTATGAACTTCTTTCCAGAGAGATTCGGTAATGGCATGCACGATCTGATCCAGATCTAACCAGGGCAAATGGGCTAGTATGAATGGGGCCCTTCTGTCCAGGAGTAATGTCAACATACCCTCCATTTGAAGCAGGATGAAGCATGAACTGATATTGAAATATGAGTGTTTTGAGTTTTTATTTGGTCATATTCTACACGTCACTCCCCCTGCTGTCCAGGAGGAGTCTCAAAATATTCTCTATTTGGAACATGAAGTATGAATCGATACTGAGACATTAGTATTTGGAGCTTTTCTTGGGTCATGTCCCTCCATTTTGCAGTGCTTTGTCCTCCTTTGCAGTTAGGACACCTGGCCGCCTGATTCCTCACGCAGAAGGTTCAGGGTGACCAGATGTCCTCCTTTTCCAGGTCACATTCAACATTTCAACCTTCTGTCAAGGAGACATCTCAAAATGTCCTCCCTTTGGAGCATAAAACATGAATTGATATTGATATATGAGTGTTTTGAGCTTTTACCTTTGAGGGGGAGGGGAATAGGGATTGATTGTAAGGTATTTTAATATTGTTAGCCACCTCGATTGGTTTCAGAGGGGCAGGATACAAATTTATTTATTTATTTATTTGGTCATGCCCTACATGTCTCCCTTCTGTCCAGGAGGAGTCCCCAAATGTCCTCCATTTGAAGCATGAATTGATACTGAGACATGAGTGTTTGGTCATGTCCTCCCTGTCTCTTTTTCTGTCCAGGAGGAGTCTGAAAATATCCTCTATTTGGAGCATGAATTGAAGCTGATATATGAGTATTTTGAGCGTTTATTTGGTCATGTCCTACAGGTCCCCCTTTCTGTTCAGGAGGAGCCTCAAAATGTCCTAAAGGTCCCCCTTTTTTGTCCAGGAGGAGAACACTCCTTTCTCATTATCTATTCATGCTTCGTGCTCCAAATGGAGGGCATTTTGAGGCTTCTCCTGAACAGAGAAGGGGAACATTTAGAACATTTTGACACTCCTGGACAGAAAGGGGGACATTTAGGACATTTGAAATGTTCCTCTTTCTGTCCAGGAGGTGCCTCAAAATGCCTTCCACTTGGAGCATGAATAGATACTGAAACATGAGTGTCTGGAGCTTTTATTTGGCCATGTCCTATATATCCCCTTTCCGTCCAGGAGGGGCCTCGAAATGTCCTCAATGTCCCCTTTTCTGTCCTGGAGGAGCCCCAAAACGCCCTCCACTTGGAGCATGAATAGATACTGAGACATGAGTTTGTGGAGCTTCTATTTGGGCATGTCCTAAGTGTCCCCCTTTCCCTCCAGGAGGGGCCTAGTCAAAATGCCCCAAATGTCCCCCCTTTCTTTCCATCCAGGAGGAGTCCCCAAAAGGGCTGGTGGTGGTGCTGCTGCTGAGCCAGGGAGGAGGAGGAAGAGGATGGGGGGGGGCAGTGGGACTTTCTTCCTCTCCCTCTCCTCCTCCGGGGCCCTGCTGCAGGGGGCTAGTGCTGCTGGGGGTCCTCCTTGGGGGCGAGGAGGAGGAGGAGGAGGAGGAGGAGGAGGAAGGCCTGCGTGGCTGGAGAGAAGGGAGACAGCGGGGCATCCTCCTCCTGCTCTCTCTCTCTCCTTCCTCGCCTTGTGTGGGGTTCATGTTGGGGGGCATTGTGCTGCTCCTCCTGGCCCACCTCCTCCTCCTCCTTTCTGCTTCCGGAGGGGGGGGGCATGATTTGCTGCAGATGACATCAGCTGCTGCCTGCTCCAGAGGAGGAGGAGGAGGAGGAGGAAGGCCAAGCCAATAATAAAAAGAAGAAGAAGGAGAATCAGGAGCAGGAGCCAGAAGACTCTCCTCCTCCTGAGCCGCGTGGCTGCTGGGGCTGTGTCTGGGCCCCCTCCCCTCCTCCTCCTCCTCCTCCTCCTCTGTCTGGGTATAAGAGCCCTCGGCCTCCCTCCCTTCCCACTCCCTGCTGGACCGCCTGCCCGCCGCCTGGAGCTTCTCCTCCTCCAATCTTCCCTCCTTCTCTCTCTCTTCTTCTTCTTTGGACGCCTTTTCCTTTCCTGGACCAGGACCAGGGAGGGAGAGGCTCTAGTCCCGGGTCTTTGGGACTCTTCTTCTCCAGCCTTCCTCCTCCTTCTCCTCCTGTTCCTCTCCTTCTCCGGGCGAAGGATGGCGACGGTGGGGCTGGAGCCGGAGCCCTCCTCGCAGCCGCCGCCGCCGGAGCCCCCTTCGGCCACCGCCTCCGCCGGGGCCCCTTCGCCCAGCCTCTCCCACCGCTTCCTGGACAGCAAGTTCTACCTCCTGGTGGTGGTCGGCGAGCTGGTCACCGAGGAGCACCTCCGCAGGGCCATCGCCGACATCGAGAGAGGTGAGACACAAGAAGAAGGAGGCATCCGCACTGCAGCACCGCCTCCATCCCGACTTTGGCCGGCCTTGGCTCCGGGAGAAGGGACCCTGAGGGGCGTGGGGGATGGAGCTTGGCTCTGGGGCCGCAACCGACCCCCCCCCCCCCGCCCACGACCCCTTCTCCCGGAGACAGGGCCGGCCAAAGTCGGGATGGACCCGGGTTGCCTCCGCAGTGCGGAAGGAGGATGCTCCTCTGCAGAGACTGGGCGCGGCGGCAAAGGCGCTCTGCCATCCCTCCCTCCTTCGGTTGCCCAGCCTTCCCTTCTCCTCCACCTCTTCTTGACCCCCCCCCCCCCCTTTCCTCGCTTCGAAAAAAAGGGGGGAATGGGATGCAGCAGCCCCCCTTCTGGCCTTCGCCCCCCCCCTTCCTCCTTCTCCTGAGCGCTTTGTAGGAAATAAATGGCTCTCTCTGCAGGGCTCCTGGGAAGGCAGCAAAAGGCAGCAAAAGAGAGGGGCGTGTGTGTATGTGAGAGAGAGAGAGAGAGAGAGAGCAAGGAGCCTCCTGTCTGGAACTGCAGCAGTCTCACCCCCCATCTATCTTATCTTGTCTGTCCATCTATCTAAACTATCTCTCTATAGGGTTGCCTGCAGTCTCACCCCCTATAAATCTATCTGTCTGTATTTCTATCTACCTGTCCATCCATCCTGTAGAGTTGCCCCCAGTCTCACCCCCTATACATCCATCCATCCATCCATCTCTCTGCAGAATTGCCCGCAGTCTCATCCATCTATCTCTCTATCTCTCTAACTATCTAACTATCTATCTATAGATTTTCCTGAAGTCTCACCCTCCTATAATATCTATCTATGGAGTTGCATACAGTCTCATTTATCTATCTATCGAGTCCCCTACCGTCCCTCTCCTCCTATCTGTCTGTCTGTCTCTCTCTCCATCTGTCTCCTGTGGTCCAGCCGCCTCTCCTCGGCCTCCTCTGGCCTTCCTTCCTTCCTTCCTTCCTTCCTTGGGAGTGGCTGCCTTGCCTTGTGTCCAGGGAAGGAGGGTGTGTTGCCTTGTCCCCCCCCCCCTTGTCTTGTCTCTGTGCCAGGCTGCAGGGAGAGGGATGGGGAGAAATGATGGCACCCTTTGTAAGGAATGGCTTGGAAAGAGAGAGAGAGAGAGAGAGAGAGAGAAAGCAACAACCCCAAACTGCACCTGCCTTCAAACAAACAAAAACACCATCCTCAGTCCCTTCTCCAAAAGATGCTGAGCAAATGGGACCCTTCCTTGCGCCTTTCCTCTTATTTGGCGGTGGGCTCTTAAGTTTGTCAAAGAGGCTCTCCTTGCGTATCATATCAAGGGAAGGAGAAATCTCCGAAAGCAGCGGGGGGCATTGGGATGAGGAGCTTTGGTGGGAGTTGTCCAAGACCCTGTGAATGTCTCTTTTCTTTTAGTGCCTGAGATCTGCAAGGTCTGGAGCTGGCTTTAGGTCTTCTTCTTCTCCTTCTGCAGCAGCAGCCAGGAGGGGAGGGTTGTGGTGGGATGAGGTAGGCGGGTGGGGAAAGAGGCAGGCTGGTGCCTGGGCCTCTGGCAGAAAGATCTGCAGTTGGCTTCATCCACATTGCGGAAATAATCTGCTTTGACACCACTTAAGGGTCACCGCAGAGGGGCCACAACCAACTGCTATTCCCCGAACCCCCTAGCATTGAACCAGGACAGTTAAAGCGGTGTCACACCAGATTATTTCTGCAGTCTGGATGCAGGGAGATGGAGATGGAGGGCACAGCATCCTCTTGCGCAGTTGCTTGTGAGTTGGCTCCCTTTGGTCCCCCTCTTTCTTGCCGTTAAGGACACACAGCCTAAGCCTCCCCAACTAGGGGAAGATGTCATTTATTTTATTTAATGTATTTATCTTGCAGTGCCTCCTTCCCCTGCCTCTCTTTTTCCTGCTCTTGTTGGTGGTGCTGCTGAGGAGAGTCTGCCCAGAGATACCGGCTTGTGGGCGTGGTGCAGTCCGCACTGCAGTCCCTATGGCAGCCCGTAGCGGACAAAGGGCGTTCACACACACTGTCAAGGAGGAAAAAAAGAAAGAAGAGCAAAAAGCACATTACACTTGCATCTTCCATTGCCTAGCCATTGGTCTCTGCCTTTCCCTCTCCGAACGTGGAAGTTTAAAGGAGCTGGAGCATTCTTGCCTAGGAGAAGGGGCGGCTTCCGATCTCAAAACCATGCAGCCATTTCCTTTGTTTCTAACTTTGAGTCAGAGGTGGTTTGGGGTTTGTGTGTTAGGGATTTCAAGAGGCACAGAAAGACATTTCCAGGGGGATTTTTTAGGGGAAGGAGCAAAAACAGTAAAGCAAAAAAAGTGCCGATTATTAACAAATATTACGCACTTTTTCTCTCTGAACCTTGGCACTGCCTAACTACAGACAACTGCTGTTGGGGACCACTGGGTCAAGTTGTTTTTTGTATTCCAAAACTCACAGCAAACGGGAATATTTGTGAAAACAAGTGGATTTCTTTTAGGTAGTGGTTATAACATTGTGTGTGTTGTGCCAGTCTGAGAAAAGCAGTTCAGCTATACACCTAAGATGAATGCTGTACACTGAATATACATCCGTAGGGTTTTTTTTAGACAACACTTAGTAAAGTTTAAGTTTGTGAACAAATACGTGTTTTGCTTCTTGTGGATTGTGGCTCCATTTTTGAAAGGAGGGATACTCGATTTCAGGAGTCTGCCATTGTCAAAGAAGCCTTAGGCACTGCCATGATTGCATTTGCGCTATATAGGTGTGGTTCAGCAGATGGAGGACTTCGGTTGTCTCTTGTATTGTTGCCTCTCTCCCCACAAGTGGCACTGATTCTATAGTTACTTTCAGCATTTCTTCTTCGATCTTGCAGGATATGTAGCATTCTAGTGAAAACAGGTCCACCTGTACTGGTAGCTGTTTTATAATTGACGTGTTTTATTGCTCCCCATTGTATAGTGATTCAAAACCTGCTGAGGCTGATCTTTGTTTCATACTCCTGCAGTAATCTTCTCTCCAGTTTTATCTAAAGTTTTAGGTTTAGTCTGAACTAGCTGCATTTGATTTAAAGTTATTATTAATTCAATATAGCAAGTGGATATGCATTATGATCGGAAGCCATTTGATGTAGGTTTTTTTTTACTCAATAAGATATATAAAGTTGCTATACTTTTCCTTTGGCTACACAGTAGGTTCTTTAAAAAAAATCTTGGATTTGAAACTGAGAGTAGTATATAATACCTCTGGAAATTTTGCACTGGGTGTATACTTGGTTTGATGTTGAACCTTGATTAAAGTCTGTGGATTTCTTTCTGTGATCTGTATATGAGCTTGATCAGATTTCTATATTTTTGGAAAAAATACTTGATGAGTTGAAAACAGTATCTTGTCACTTTAATGATGCATTCGCCATTAAGGCCTTCAGGATTACAGGTATTGGAGTCTGTGCTTTTGCTGCTAGGGCAGCACCCTTGACGTTGCTCGATTCATGTGAATCACTGCAGAGAAATCTGAGAAGACATTGTTGTGTAGTGGTGTCTTATTAAAGGGTTATCCTAGGCAGTCTGGATGATGAAGATTTGTTCTATATTTTAGATACTGTCTAGAGAGGCATTGAGATTGCAGCATTATCCTGCATGATTTCAGAATTTCTAATAAGTTTATTTCACTGCACACATGTCCTTAAAACCCATGGATCTCTACAAAACTCAAGATTTGTGGGTGTGCCCAGGTTGCTAATGAAGAATCCATTGTCAGATCTCTTTCTTCACACAGAGGAAAACATACAACCCTGTCTCAGTTGGATTTGCTTTATCACTCACATTAATAGCAATGTATTTGTCTGCATTCTGACCTGCTGCCATTAGTGAATTTTCTGTTGTATGTTTTTCTTTTTCTTTTGCGAGAGTGGAGGATCAGAAGTGCTGAATCATGGGTCTATATATTTAAGACTAACGTTAGATTGTTACATTGAACTATTTTATGCCAAAGCCTTAGTTCTGACTTTTATCTTACTTACGTTTGGTCCAAGAGAATTGCAGGATACACAACTAAGAAAGATACATGACTAAAGTTTCATTTTTGTTTACAGAAGGGCATTCTTGTATTAAAAATAAGCATCCTTAAAACTGTTGAATATGGCTGCTGAGTGCTCTTTAGCCTGATAGCCCATCTTCCAGTAGTTTTTTTTTCCAGCACTCATAAGTGCAAAAGTGGCTGTGAAAGAAGATGTGTGCATATGCACACTCACACACCTTAGTTCCACTGTTCATACAATTGATTGTGAATATATGTTATCACCACAACATTGCTTGTATAATAGTTTCTAATAACTGGGAGATAGCCAGTCAATTTTATTATGATCATAAATCAGTGATAAAAGGACAAAAGCAGAACATTGTGGAAAATCAAGATTAAAAAAATCCCACCTACAATAATTTCTGTATATAAGAATTTCTTTTTGATGCTGGAAGACATGAACTTTGAAGACTATGTTGTACTGGACATACTTTTAATATACTATTTCAATTATAGTTAAAAGGTACTAGTAAATGAAGGTGACATTGAAAAGAGGCACCAGACTTATACATCTTAAATAGTTGTACTGAACTGGCTCAGAGCCAGTGTTGTGTCATATTTTGAGCATTGGACTATGGCTCTGGAGGCAAGGGTTCAAATCCCCACTCGGCCATGGAACCCTGTTGGAATCCCACTGGGTAACCTTGGGTGAGTCACACTCTCTCAGCCTCAGAGGATGGCAATGGCAACCTTCCTCTGAAGAAACTTAACAAGAAAACCCCATGACAGGTTTACAACTTGAAGACAACAGCAGCAGCAGCTCAGAACAGTGCCTTTTTGATAATTTCTGATATTGGATAGAGCAATACATGTTAAATAATTCATTCTTATTCATTTTGGCTCTATAGATAGAATGTTATTAGAAACCTGGTGACCTCTTGATATTTTGGGCTACAATTCCCAGAATCATTGGCCATTAAGCACGCTAGCTAAAGCTGGTAGGAGTAGCACTTCAAAGCATTTGGAGAGTACCAAACTGCTCTAGGGTAAACGTCTTTGACAGCTATATACTTTGGAGTAATCAACATGAAGACCTCGTATTGACCTTGATGATCAACGCTTGCATGTCTGTCAATGGCTTTAGCACAGGGACCGGGTTCTGTGGTTTTCTTAACTGCTGAGGGACACTTGCTCCTACTATTGTTCAGGCTAATAAACCATTTTGAATGAAAACAGTGACATCTAGAGAGCCATAGGTTTAGTAACTCTGCTGGAGCATTGTCTGACAATTTAACATTATGTGGAACTGGTTGCCACAGAGTAATCAACAAGCCTAGACTCATTGATCTTCAAGTTATGAAAATTGTTTTTGGTGCTTGAAGTTCTGAGTTAGGTTCCTAGCCTGCAAGCAGAAGTGGGTTTACGCCTTTGAATAGACGTATATTAGAATAGCTGTCAGGAGTTAGAAGGTTGCAACGGCCGCCTATAGGGCCTTGTAGGACTACACACCCTGCCATGCCCCTCACCCACAATTAAAAAAAAAATCCCCAAGGAAGTCTCAGGGGCAATTTGCCATGTTTCCCCCCTCCTTTTTTTTTAACATATTTTGAAGAAATGGTGGGGGCAACTATTAGAGAATAGACTGTTGCTTAGTGGAAGAGTACTTGCTTTGTATGCAGAATGTTCCACGTTCAGTCCTTGGGATACCCAGTTATAAAAGGTTTGGAATCAGGTGATGGGAAAGATCAGAGCAAACAGTACTGGGCTAGGTGTAGAAAATATTTGGATCAGGTATAAGACAACTTTCCATGTTTCTAATCACAGATAAAACTTTCATATTGTAATATGGCAACTCACAGAAAATACTGTTCTGTTGGAGACAGTTTAAGAATTTGGCTGAGGACCATTAATGATGTCATGGGTAAAATTATGAATACTGAAGGATGAATCAATGCCCCTCCTTCCCTTTTGAACTCTGAGTCATTTGGCTGTAACTGAATCTCAGAGATTACCATGAAGGTGCAGGAGGTCCATCCAAACTCATTTAGTAACCTAAAGGCACCAGATCCCATTTGATTCTGGAGGGTAAGCAGTGTTAGTGCTGGTTACTAGCTGGATAGGAGATCACCAACTAAGTGCTTTATTACAGGCTATGTTTCAGAGGAAGAAACTGTCAAAACTGCCTTTGAGTATTCTTTACTTAAGAAAACCCTATGAAATTCATATAACACATTGATTATCTGAACTTAAGTCCCACTAAACTCAGTTTTCCCCCTAATGTGTGTATTTTGCAATTCAATTAGTATCTACCCAGAAGTATGTGAACACCATTGCAGTTGCAGCACACATCTTAAGGGAAAATCAGTAAAGAACACTTAATATAGAGAGGTTTACTTGGAAAATACTTTTATTTTTAGTTGATTATTTTGTAAATAGTTTAAGACTGACAGTTAAAATACTTATGAAAAGAATAATTCATTTATCATTTATTATATCTGTATCCCATATTTTCTTAAAAAGCATACATGACTGACACACATGTAGTGCAGCTGTTTGCCTCCATGGGACAATGAATGCATTCAGGCTTTCAGTCCAAATGATGAGGGGTAAAGATCTCAACTTTACTACCCTCAAAAAGCTTTAGTACTTTGGATAGCTCCTTTAAGGTTTGGATTAAAATCCAAAACAGATTCCTAGCGTGGGAGCCACCATCCACTATGGTGTACATTGGCCTAAATCCAATACACTGGATGCTGGAGTCCCAGTGCTACAGTTGCCTTGAGCCCTAGTTACAACAGAGCCTTCATATCTAGTTACAACATAAAAACTGAGCTCTGAGGGCTTTTTCAACACAAGTTGGGCAGGGGTGTGTGTGTACAGGAGTCTGTGGTGCGGAGAGGAAACCGACATCTGCTGATTCTAGTGACAACATCTCCTGTTGGATTTAGAATACCCTTCCCACTTTATTGTCACAACAGCCATGTAAGATAGGCTAGTCAAGAGACAGAGACTGACCTAAGGTCACCACTAACGAGTTGCATGCCCTAGTGGGGACGTGCACCTGGATTTTTCAAGTACTAGCCTAGCACATTAATCACTGTTTGTCATGTGTATGTTCTTCCTAGGAGAATATCAAAAAGTTAATTGTAATGTTGGGAAGTTTCAGTTTTACTGTATTGTGCCAGTGTGGTGTAGTGATTTGAACATTGGGCTATAACTCTGGAAACTAAGGTTTGGATGCTCAGCCATGTATTATCCACTGGGTGACGTTAGTCAAATCACACACACTCTAGGCCTCAAAAAAATCCCATGGTATATTCACGTTAGGGTTGCCATAAGTTGTAAACCACTTGAAGGCATATAACAACAACAACATACCGGTACTCATGTTGGTTAATTTTATGAAACAGCATATTTTAAAAATGAGAAATTTTATGCCACAAAATATTACAGTTTTAGCATGGAAATGAATCTTTCCCACATAACACAATACACGGTCATTGCTACACATTGAAACCATTTTAAAAAAATTATTTTAAAAAATCATAATATATATTCACGGTTTGGTCCAAAAAAGAATCACTGTATATCATAAACATTTACCATGCTCCTATTATGTTTCACAGATAATTAGTAGATTCATCAGTTAATAACTTCCAGTAATGCTTCTTTGTGACCTAAAAACGGTCTATAAGTATGTGTATACATATGTACCTTCAAGTCACTTGTCAATTTATGGTAACCCCATAGGGTTTTCATAGGGGTTTTTCAGTCAATGAATACACACAGGTGGCTTTACCAATTCCTTCCCATGAAACGTAGCCTATATTACAGATGTAATATCTATTTGTCCCAATCAGTGTGCCATGAACATTGCTTAATCATATTGTTGTTGTTGTGTGCCTTCAAGTCATTTCCAACTTATGATGACCCTAAGATGAACCTATCCCTTGGATTTTCTTGGCAAAATTTATTCAGAGTAGGTTTTCCATTGCCTTTCCCAGAGGCTGAGAGCATGTGACTTGACCAAGGTCACCCAGTGGGTTTCATGGCTGATTTGGGGATTGAACCCTGGTCTCCAGAGCCATAGTCCAACACTCAAACCACTATGCCGTGCTGGGTCTCATTTATTTATTTATTTAGAGTATTCATAGCCCCCTCTTCAGCCACAAAGGCTCTCAATAGGTAAATAAAGAGAAATTAAATAAATTAATTTAATAGATAGAATAATCTATTTGGATTTTTGTTTCCTGTCCAGCTCATGTCATCTGTTTTACATATTTGACAGGAATAAAATAGGGGTGGCGCTATTGATTCTGCTAGCTAAGGAGTTTATCACACAAAGGGAATTGGAAGTATAATCGAGTGGCAATCTGAATGCAATCATGGGGTTTCGTGTGATTGCATGAAAGCTGATCACACACATTCTATTGGGAGCTTCAGTGCAACAGGATTTGTAAGACTTGTATGATTTTTACCCTTTGATTAAAACTTTGTAATAAGGGATTTTAAGAAACACTTCCTAAGGCAGTCCTTTTTTTATTTGCCAGGTTCATATCCTGATGCAGAAGCAAGCAAATATCAGTGACGAGGGTGGTGCAAAACCACCACTGGGATAAATTCCTGGGATAAATTCAGTTTTAGTCCCCTAGTTGGGTTACACTCATTGATTACATAGAAATGGTTGTGTTGATTTACTGAGCTTCTACTGATTTAATGATCTTATTTTAGTGGACACTTACAACTGAGTTTAGCCCATTTTTAGTGCAGATTAAAAGAGCCACAAATCCAGGAATAACATTGTTAAAAGTGAAACAACTGGATTTTTTTTTCATAATGAAATTTAATTGCTGTTGCAAACAAACTGAGTTTAGACTAGTCAATGCTTGAACTTTAACTGTTCTTGCTGAACTTTTAACTGGTCAGTATGATTTTCTAGGTTTCCTTTTATTAACCATGTGTTAGGAAAACCAAACTGCATTCAGCCTTAAGATGTGATAGGAGTTAATGTTCCAACTGTATGGGAAAACCAGTTGTATGGGAAGTGTGCTGTTGTAGCTGTGGTTCTTCTCCCTTTAGCCAATTCCTTCTTGATTTCATATAAATACAGAGATTAAATGCAACATATGTACATGTTTGTGTCCTTTTTTTAAAAAAAAAAATCTTTGGCTCTGCTCTCTTTTACTTTAATTGAAATAGTTTGGACAATTACAGTGCACATCTTCTCAAAAGGAAGGCTTACTCTCCAGTAATGAGTATTGGATTATAGCCTTGAACTTTCTTTTACCTTCATAGATGCTTCAATTTTGTTTAAAATTTTGCTCTCTGCAAAGAGGCAGGTGACCTTTTGAAATATGGCAACTAGTTTGGATTTGTTTGCAAAACATCTGCATTTATCCTGCCATATAGAACAATTGCTTGCAGGGATTTTTGGTTTTGAGAAAGCTCAACCCTTAAACTGTCCACAGTAATTATGTCCATTTAATGTTTAGTATTTGTGTCTTGTAAAGTTCTGAATTGCAAGAAAACTTTTCCTAAACAATAATAAGCTTATTTTTTTTATAAATAACAAATTTGGCTACTTTGGCTTGAAAAGATCCAGTAATACACATTAACTAGGATTTATTTTTATAGAAATAGAAGTGCAAGGCAATCACTTCCAGGATTTTTGAAAGGCAATGTTAAGTATTATAAAGTATAATAATTACCTATTGGGTTCTATTCCCATATTTAGCTCCATCCATGCTTGAACCAGGGGTTGTGCTGCTGGTCATTCTCTTTGTGAAATTTTGAGAACTGTAATCCAACAAGTTTTCAAGTTCCAAAAGGACTTTAAGCTGTACACAGCAGAAGTTTCATTCTGTTCTTAATTATGTATTTTTATAGACCTTTGTTTAATGCTAACAAGTGACTGATAGGGAGGGTGACTGATAGGGAGAGCTTTTCCAGTGGTGGCATTCCAGTGCAGAAATATCCTCCCCAGACAGGTTCTCTGTGTACCACTTTATGGTGTTTTCAGCAGGTGAAGACCTTTTGTCTTCACACAACCTTTTAAATAACTTAGGGGCTATACAAGATTGCCCCTGAGGGGTGGCAGGAGGCCGCCCTTTTCCTGGCCGGATCGGGGCCATGGCAACTTCATTCTGCAGCCCCGATCTGGCCTGTAGAGGGAGCAAAAAGAAGCAGCAAAAAGCAGCTCCTTTTTGCTCCCTCCAAAAGTTGCCACAGCCACGGCAGCACAGCTATATGGCACTCCTTTGCCGATGCATAATCTGGATGCAATGCTAGAGTTGTGTCATGATGCCGTGCACCATCTGGAGCAGCGCGCGGCATCATGACACCCTGGAGGTGGAGTTAAGGAGTCCATTGTCAGGATGCTGGACCCTGACTCTGCCCTCAGGCCAGCACAAAATGCCAGTCTGTACAGGGCCTTAAACTGTTCCTTTTTAAGACTGAGCTTCTCCATTTCAAAAACTGTAACATTTTAGATAGTTTTTAGGAGAGTTTGATACTATATTTTAGCATTACATTGAAAGCTTTTGTTTTTTGGACATAACATGAAATAGCTTGACTCATTAGGAAAGACAAAAAAGCTCAATAAATTGAAAAGCAATCTAATAACTGCAATAAAATAAATTCAGTGAGAAGTTTTCAACAACACACTGCATCCATCAGAGGGAAATAAGCTTTCATGGATTACTAGCTGCCTATGGCTTGTCTACACTTGCTAAACTATTCTGACCTCAGCAGAAGTGATGGTGACAGGGAATCTGGCACAGGGAACTGCTTGCCTGGCAAGGCCATGGCAGCAGTGGCATTGAGGGGAGACAGGCCAATGGGGATGTTATGGTGTTTCTTTGTGGTCCATCTGGTCACATTTGACCTGTATCGTGCCAACCTGGGACAGCTCTGGAGCATAATACTTTGGGTTAAGGGGAATCCATGCAGATGTGCCCCTATTCTCCCAGATTTAGTTGAAGGAGTTCTCCATCTTAATTTCTGATTGACACTATATCCTGACATTAAGGAGACCTCCAGGTGACCTTCTAAAATTCTCCAGTTACATGGAGATTTCAGAACCTTTATCTTTATCAGTGACTTGGAAGAAGGAATAGAGGATATGCTTATAAAATTTGTAGATGATACCAAAACAGGAGGACAGGATTGAAATTCAAAATGACCTTAATAGATTGGAAAGCTGGGCCAAAAGCATCATCTCCACTAAACTAAACAAGGGATTATCCTGAATTGGAACCATGTGTGTCATGTAAATGTACCTTCCTTTTTCTTGTCCACAGGGCTACTTAGGTTCTTTGATATTAGGGGAGGGTTGGACTGGATGGCCCTTGTGGTCTCTTCCAACTATGATTTTATGAGTAACAAAATGAATTTCAACAAGGAGAAATATAAGTTACTACAGTGGGCCCTCCACATTCGCTGCGATTAGAGGCACAGGAACCCTGTGAAAGTGAAAAAAACACAAGTATTTTTTTTTTTAACTTGAGAGAATACCTCCCTAGGAATATCCAGGTCCTCCAGCACAACTTCATTTTGCCAGATTTTGACCATAGAATCATATTGGGGTACCTACAAATGACTAGAGAAGTGTTTTCTGTTTAAATTTTTGAAGAGATGTCATATTGAGGAGGGAGCAAGCTTGTTTTCTGCTGCTCCAGAGACTAGACACTGAGCACTGGATGCAAACGACAGGAAAAGAGATTCCACCTCAACATTAGGAGGAACTTACTGAGAATAAGAGCTGTTCAACAGTGAAACACACTCTCTCAGAGTGTGGTGGAGTCTCCTTCTTTGGAAGTTTTTAAACAGTCTAGATGGCCATCTGTTGGGGATGCTTTGAGTGTGTGTTCCTGCATGGCAGGGGTTGGACTGGATGACCATTGAAGTTTCTTCTATGATTCTATAATTCTATGATTCTATCAGCCGTAGTTCTTGGACCTGTTTATCTGCCTCACAACCAAATTGACAGCTCTCTCTTCCATCAGCTGACAATATTAAAGGGTGCCTTTATCCTGGCCTTTAATGTCTAGGCCTATAAAGCCTAGGCCATAAAACAGGGAAATATATTTTGGTACTGTAGCTCCCAGACTTTCTAGGCCTGCATGACTACCTGGGAAGGTCTGGGAGTTGCAGTCCCACACAATGAACTGTTGGCCTATGGACTCCACTAGCATCTTACATCAATTTAGTAATTAGGGGACCAGCTAAAGGCTTCACTTGTCTCCACTATTGTATCAGTATGGAGATAGTGGCAGGACAAAAAAGGCTGCAGGTATGGGGGAAGTTAGGATGGAAGGAAACATAAATAGTATGGGAGAAAAAGGTGACAGCTCTCAGCCATCTCTTTCCTCAAGGGTTGTTCTTGGTCCTCTAGGAGTGGTGGCTTGGAGAATCACTTATGAACAGAGCACCTTCATTCTGAGGAACTCTCACCATTGGAATTTTAGGCATGAAACAATTATTTTGGGGGGTTTTCATATTATATTCCAAACTTGGTTTGAAAGTATATAGGAATTGGTATCCTATATAATAACAGACGTAGTGAAATAGTTTTAAAGATGTGCTGGTAAACATTGATGCTATGTTCTGTTAATAACTACATTACTTACAAAAACGTGAGAATGTTCATGTTATTACTGAAAGACAGTGAGACAGAAAATCAGGATAGATAAAATTTTATTTTTTTAAAAAATTCAACATTGCTTTTTAAGAGTAGGGTCTGTAAATGGGATTTGAAAAAGAAAGAAAATATATAGCTTCATCTTGTATCTTGTCTTGCTTTTTAGGAATCCGATCATGGGACACAAACCTAGTAGAATGCAACTTGGATCAAGAACTTAAACTGTTCGTGTCTCGCCATTCAGCTCGATTTTCTCCTGATGTGCGAGGTGAGTTTTACTTTTCTTTCTTTACCTGTACTCAGCACAGGTGTACTTAAAACATTTATGGGCATGATGACACAAAGTTTTAGTTTAATAGAGGATGTGTGTGTGTGTGTGTGTTGGTGCAAAATAATCCTTGGAGACAACACATGAGCCTATTAAATCATTTGCATGTATGATTGACTGTTATAAATAATACCATTTATGGATAAGAATAGAATTATAAGTGTACTTTTTTGAAAAAAAGTCCTGCAGAGGACAGTGGAAAATACAATTAAGTATGTAAACTTAGGATCACTGCCAATGGCTTGTAATTCTAAACATGCTTACTAGAAAGTAAATCTTATTGAGCTCAGTGATAATTAATTCCTAGGAAATATGCTTAGATGGGCAGTAAGCCTAGTGACCATGCTGCATAATATGCTACCCAGATAGGATTCAGATCTTGGAATAACCCATCTGTATGCTCCTTGTTCACCCCTGTCTATTCTCCCATTGGCAATAACAGAACCAACTGTTAAGCACTGGAATTTTTTGTAAGTCTGACAGCTCTAAATGCTTTAATGTAACTTGATTCTAAATGGGCATGGAAATTTGAATTGTAAGCAAATAATTGTGGGATTAGAATAGGCCAAACATGCCTTGTAGGCATATTGAAGGTCAGGTCTTTTAAAGTGGGATTTAATATTTTAATTTAAAGGTGTTATCGGGAAGGAGAAAATATTTCAATTTCAGCATGTTGAAGGTCAGGTCTTTTAAGGTGGGATTTAATATTTTAATTTAAAGATATTCTGAGGAGGGAAGAAATGTTTCAATTTCAGATTGGTTTGGTAGCCTCTAGGATTGTATATTTGCCTGATTTTTCTGTTCCAATCCTGCTTGCAAACTATTTTAACAGCTAGTGTGATGGGGTAGGGTGTGTGTGGAGGAATCTTGGATTATGTGACTCACATTGATTGGTGATCAGTGTAATAAAATTTTAAAAATGCTGGCAATTGTTCAATATGCCATTTGATAACTCTGGCATAAATCTGAGTTACCTGGAAAACTACCATAATCCACAATGACCTATTGAAATGTTCAACCATTTAATAATCATTCTTATAAGAAGGGCTGGAGTGGCCACCTGAGTTAACATTTCTTGGTCTATTCTTTGACTCTGTTAAAATTAGGCTTGTTAGCTCTCTTCAATGGAAATGGATTGTATTACTTTGGGCTGTAGATAGAAGTTGCCATTTTTTAAATAACCCACTTACCGTAGAAGCACCCATCTCACCAAATAGATGTACTTTTTAATGTATGAGTTAGTAGAGAGGTTCTCTACCACTCTGGTTCTTCCTGTGCAAGTTTTCAACTTGCAGAGAGATGTTTTTGTTACAAGGTGGAGAAATAATTTAAAAAAAAATCTTAAATACAGCCCAGGTG
Source organism: Urosaurus nigricauda (assembly GCA_034509955.1). Taxonomy (NCBI): domain Eukaryota; kingdom Metazoa; phylum Chordata; class Lepidosauria; order Squamata; family Phrynosomatidae; genus Urosaurus; species Urosaurus nigricauda. The sequence continues at coordinate 44,718,995 of JAOEGL010000002.1, read as the reverse complement.
AGGTCTCCACTTGCACTCTCAGTGTTACATTCCATGCTACTATCTTATTCTGATGGAGCCTGGTACTGTGGAAAGTTAATTTGGTTCAAGAACCACACAGAATAAAATGGAGATAGAAAATCAGTCTGGGTTGCTATAAATGTATCTCTGGGATTATAAATTGTTAATTTAAGAAAATTACTGAATTGGAATTTGATATGTTCCCAAAGGGTCTGCTTTGTGTCCAACCATGGTAGATAGGATAAGGCCTTTTTTGCAGTAGCTCCTCAACTGTACTTTCACAACACATGAAGATGACTGACCTGAAACCATTGTACTTCAGACATACCATAAGACGTGGCTCATTGAAAAATACAATAATGCTTGGTAAAGCAGTAGGAAAAGAGGGGGAGTGCACTATAGGTGTATTGGCTCAACCAGGTAATCCATGGCAAGACCTGAGCAAGGCAGTTTATGACTAGAGCTCTTGGAGATCTGTCTTTCATAGGATTGTCATAAGCAGAAGTCAGCAAATAACCAACATCAGTTCTAGAACTACCTCCCCCAGGAGAGTGAGGATGTCATGTTTACTTAGCCTCTTTTTTTTTTTTAAGTGTACTTCTGTTTTGCTTTTATATTGTGGTTATTGTACATTGGTTTAGGGATTCTGGTGAGTAGAACAGAAAACTATGAATAGGTTTAATAATTAAGTAGCAGGTAGTAATGTAGGCCAGGTTCAAAATTGGTGTTTTGGCAGATACTGATTCCTAGAACCTAGTTATCACGATCGTGTTTTTTATCTTCTCTGTCTTATCCTTCTTTGCATTCTTAGACCTGGAAAAAAGTGGTAGATTCCTTTCCAGCCCAGTCTTTGTAACAAAAAATGTGACTGATGAGCACAGACTGTCCCAAAATAATAAAAAGGAAATGGGTTTGATTATTTTTTCCTTCTGGCTTAAAAAAAAAAGACACAAAAATTCCAGTGCAGAGTCATCTAAATGGCTACATTCCATGGGGACAGAATAACCTTTTGAATGTTATATACCATGCATTATGCCAAGTTGATTATGAACAAGCTGCTTGCTTCAGTCCTTGGTTTGACTGTGGATCCTTCTTTCCTGTAATGGGAATACATGGATAAGTGAGAGTAGGCTATGCTATTCAGGCACTCCATGGCTTCCCCTGGTTACTAAATGACTGTGGGGGTGCCATTTGCATTGGGAAGCTGACTTCTACATGGGCAGAAGTGACAGCCCACTATAACTGCATGGATGGACCGTTATCTAGCTGCAAGAATGCCAAATGGTAGCCTTAGCCAGTATAGTTGTATCCATGTCTTGAATTATAATTTAAATAAATCTTGGACTTTTGCAGTGGTCTTTCAATGTTGGCACAATTCTGTTTTAGGATGCTGCATTGCCATAACTCTTTACCAGACCTATCCTCCAAATATTATTTTGCAGCACAGTGGATTTTAGGTTTAGAGTAAACAATATTGCCCTCTTGATTTAATTAAATGGCCTTCTAGATCTCCCATCAGCCCAAGTCATCATAGGAAACAGTAGGGATCATAGAATTTGCAGTGAAATAAAATTCATAGCCTTGACAGACCAGCGAGAAAGGCCAGCATTGGGGCAGAGTAGGGTTGTGGCATCCGCATGTAGATGCAGTGCCAAAGGAGCTCCAAAAAGATGCAGTGCCAGTGGCAATGGCGCCCTTTCCATGGCACAAAAAGGAGCTGCTTTTTGTGGCTCCTTTTTGTGCTGAGGAAAGGCCAGATCAGGGCCATAGCATGTAGTTACCGCAGCCCCGATCCGGCACTAAAAGGGACGGCCTGTTCAACCACTTAGAGAGCCACACGTTAACCCGGTCCTGGTACTGAATATTTCTTGACAAACAGGAGAATAGGGAAAGTTCATTCTGTGAACTTATGCCAGGCTTCAAATGTGTGTAGTGATCTCACCAATTTGGATATAAATTTAGAAGGCACGCAGCAGCAAATTTCTTACTTAGATCAAAGGCTGTTAAGTCTCTTACTTGTGTAGAGTGCTTGATAGCATTATACAAAAGCCTAAAATAATGCAAATCCTCTTGCTCCTATTCAGATGAATAAAGTAAGATTTTATGCAACATGAGTGGTAAGAATTAAAGTACTCTAGGAAATGTGTCTAGGAAAAATATTAATAGCTCCCCTTTTTGGACTAGATTGTATACCTAGTATGCCATCATGGAGGATTACAGTTTAATTGCATGTGACTAATTCATTGCCACCTTTATGGCATGCAATTAGGCATATATGTTTCTAATACTCATACTGTGGAACAAAAAAACCCCCACAACAACTGGAAAACTATTAAAGATATTGAGAGGAACCTGTTTTACACTTGAAAATGCCTAAAAATTAATAAGTTGAAATCCATTCTCAAGACTATTGATTTTTCTGCATAATAATAAACATGATGTAGCTTGTATATTTGCACATTTCTTAATGTTTTGGTGTTGTAGCTTTTGTGTGAGTCATTTTTCTAATAGTCCTTACAATGCCATGCAAAGAAAGCTTTTTGTGATCTTAATCATAAAATGGACACTGAAGCATCTAAGCCTTATGATACGTAAAGTAGAAGATGAAGTGGAGTTAAATGATGAACATTGACCTGATATTGCTGACAGTTATTTATGTTAAAGAAATGCAAAATCTTATTAATGGTTGCTTGAACATCAGATAGTATTTTTTCCATTGTTGTAATGCAGTAACATTCATGACATTGACAGAAGAGCAAGCAAAACATTTTCCCTAATAAATGCAGCTTTACTGGGTCAAACTGATGCCAAATAGCCTCTCCTTGAAAGTGTCTAGCAGTTGATGAAGAATTATAATCAGACATTAATGTTTGTGTTTTACCAGCCTATTGCAATATTCTGGGTAGACCAGAAATATTGGTTCTAGCGGTATCAGCGCTTACTTGGGAGTAACTCAAGAGACACTTCCAAGTATTTCATTTAAATCAGTATATTTTTATCTTGATCTTAATATACGGTATTTAAGAGAAGCTTAATTAAAGCACTTATAATATGGTGCTGTATATTAGCATGTTCAAATTTAAGCCCATTGTCTCCATTTTTTAAATGAGGGGTAGAAAGGTGTGGCCCATAGGCAGCACCTGCCCTGCACTGCCATTTTAGTGGCCGTTGTTGTTGTTGTTGTTGTTGTTGTTGTGTGCCTTCAATTTGTTTCTGACTTATGGCGGCCTTATTGTAGGAGGTTTCTTGGCAAGATTTGTTTAGAGGAGGCATGCCTTCTCTGAGGCTGACAGCATGCGAGATACTCAAGGACACCCAGAGGGTCTCATGGACAAGCTGGGAATTGAATCCTACTCTCCAGAGTTGTAGTTTAGCACTCAAACCACTATGTGATGCTGGCTGTTGTGGTCTTGAGGACTCTCCATATTTTTGGAGGGAAAAAACCCAACTCTTAAATGATACCTAGTGGGGTTGGGAGGCAATTTTGGAATGTTTTTGGGCTCTCTGGGTCATTTTAGGCTCAGGGGAGCATTTTCTCCTGGTAGTATGACCCAGATATTGACTTCTGGATTACTTCCTGTTAGAAAAAAGGCATCACCTGGGCCACACATGACTGAGAGTGGGCTAAAGCAGTGTGAAGTTGCCCTCCAGCCCATAGGGATATTTGGAAGCATAAAATAAAATCTAGAGGGGGTGTATGTGTGGCTCATTCCAAGAGGGGATGCAATGCAGCACTCTAAACTCTTACAGTAGCCCACGCTGCTTTAAATCAATTAGATTCTGGGCAGGTTTGCACATCACAGTAAGCCAGCATCATGGAAGATTGTTGCATACTTGTTGAACACTGCCTGATCTCTTCCGATTGGCTTCTCTTGCTGACAGGAACTCCCAAACAAAATAATAATAATAATAATAATAATAATATTGTATTTATAGCCCACTCCTCTGTGCAAACAGTTGGAGAGGGGTACAACAAAGTTAAAAAGTCACATGCTAAAACAAATCCAATAATCCACTACCACCTCCCATCCCTTAAAATTAAATTAAACTAACAATAGATTAAAACCAAGCAGACAATAAAAGCATAATACATCATCAAAAAACAAACATTCCTGGGGTGGCGTAGAGTATCGGGCAGAGTATTGGGAACTGGTGGGGAGATCATAACCCAATTTCGGAGCTGGGAAATTACGAGGTTTCGGGGAAGGCCTGCTGGAAGAGATGCGTCTTTATAGCTTTTTTAAAGCAGTCAAGAGACATAATAAGACGCATCTTGTCTGGTAGGCCATTCCATAGTCTGGGAGCGGTCGCAGAGAAGGCCCTCTGGGAGGTCTGTGATAGCCTAGTCTTTTTGGGCTGTAACAGGTTCCTCCCAGAGGACCGGAAGGTGCGCAGGGGGGGGTGTCATATGGGGAGAGGCGGTCCCTGAGATAAGATGGACCTGAGCCGTGTGGGGCTTTAAAGGTTAAAACCAACATCTTGTACTGTGCCCGGAAACTAATCAGCAATCGGTGGAGAGACTTAAGCACCGGTGTTATGTGCTCTCTCCTGAATGTCCCAGTGACAAGCCTGGCTGCCATATTTTGAACCAACTGAATTTTCCAGGTTAGGCACAAGGGTAACCCCATGTAGAGCGCATTACAGAAGTCCAGGCATGAAGTTACCAAAGCATGTACCACAGATTCTAGGTCCTTCATGTTCAGGAAAGAGTACAGCTGGCGTATCAGCCGAAGCAGATCTTACAGCCATTGTTTGTTTGTAGATTTACTTGAAAACTCAGTTGCAAACATTTAAATATCTAATTCAAAAATAACAGGACCTTGGTTTTATTCACCTGCCCAGACCTCCTTTATTTTTTATTTTATGTTATGAAAACTAATTACATACTTATGCATACTGCAGATACTGGCCATTGTTCTGACAAATGGTGGATCACTTAAGGCCTTGGTTAGCTCTTGTCTGTTTCAGATATGGCTAGCTCTTGTCTGTTTCATGTCCACAAGATTATATGGTACACACTAATGCTTGTACATATCAGAGAGCTGTATTTTAGTGTTCTTTCTGTAATGGATGAGAAATTACTTGGGAAAAAAATGCACATTGCAAACATTTTTTTGTGTAGTGGTGGGTACTTACAACACTTCTTTACTATGGGGTTTACTTGGACCTAATGCAATCTTTGGCTTCATTGCCAGTTTCACAAGCATTATTAATAGCTTACAATTGTAAATGAAGCTGTTTGTTTAACAAATTGTAAGCCGCTCTGATAGTCTTGGCTGAAGAGCGGGGTATAAATAAAACATTATTATATTATTATTACTATTCTGTTTTATACTTGTCTAGACACACCCATGTCTACTTCTACTAGTGTCTGAATTTAAGGATGTAGGGCCAAAACACACTACAGAAATAATCCAGTTTGAGACTGCTTTAACTGTCCTGGCTCTCTGCTAGGGAATTCTGGGAACTCTAGTTATTGTGGCACCAATGCTCTCTGACAGAGAAAGCTAAATGTCTCACAAAACTACAGTTCCCAGATTTCCCAAGCATTGAACCAAGGCAGTTGTTTCTGGATTATTTCTTCAGTGTGTTTCGGACCACTGAAAAACAAGAATATGCCCAGAAAAAAATATGTGGTTTCTGGAAACCCAAGTCCTTGGGAACTTGTTGAAAGAGATGGGTATGCTTAGCTTATAGAAAAATGTAAGGAAGATAGGATAGGTCTTTTGAAATATTTGATCGACTGCTCTAGAGAAGGTAGACCAAAGGGCAATACTAAAACCCATGGGTGGAAACAGAAGAGATTTAGGGCTTGTACAGACCAGCCCTTTGAGGCGCGCCCGCCATGTGCTAGGGTTGCCTCGGGGTGGGGCTTACATATGCTCTTTTTTTACTACGCACCTTCGCCGCTACGTCTAGCTGCTGCAGCAAAGGTGCACAGTAAAAAAAGGTGGCACCAGACCCATAGGCCTGATACAGACCAACACTATGAGGTGCCTGGGCGGCACCATTAGGGTTAGGGAGCGTGCAGTGTTTGCACGTTCCCTAACTCTAGTACATGATGACGCCTGCGTCATCGTGCCAGGACCTCTAGATGGTGTGCGTAAGCACGCCGCCGCAACTGCGCAGCTGTGGCGAAGTAAAGGCGCTGAATGGCACTGCAACTGTGGCGCTAAAAAGGAGCAGGGTTTGCCCACTCCTTTTTTGCGCCACAGCTTCACCGCTGCATCTAGCTGCTGTGGTGAAGCTCCACAGCAAAAAAAGGTGCCGCCAGACCGCCCTTTTTGGGCAGTCTGTATTGCCCCATAGATTTCATGCAAGCTGATTTTTCTCATTTTCAATGTCTGTGTTTTAATTTTGTATGATGTGAGTTTTGCCTTCTTCACATCTGATCTGTTGGTTTTGATTGTGTGATCTCAATTTTGTATTTAAAATGTTGTAAACAGCCCAGCTTATTTTGTTTTGTCATAACATGCAAGTCTCATAATAAAGAAACAAATAAATGTTAAGTGGGAGCCCAAGTCGTTATTGGGACTGATAGGCTGGGTTTAATTTAAAAAATAAATCTAGGCTAATACTGAATCAAGTTAATACAACCTTCACTCTCATAGTGTGATGTGAAGGAAATCTAGTACTCTTTTGTATAGCAGTTTGATAAACATGGAAAGAATATTACATGCTTTTGGGGGGGGGGAGTCATTAAATTACTACACTCATTAAATGATTTTTGAAGATTTTTGAATAATACAATAATTTATTGATTGATTGATTTCCTCAAGACTGACACAGTTAAAAGTAGAGATTGTGATTCACAGTATAACTAGGAGTTAATCACAAAAGTCTGGCAGTTTTCAGAACATAATCCACCTCCCACTGAAATCTTTGGTGTATGTTTTAGTACTTGCTGCCTTTGGTAAGAAAGAAAATGGAGACAAAGAGACAGAGGTTAGATTAATTTAGCTGACTCATGCAGATGGATCCTTGCTTCATTTTCCCCATGGAGTTGTTGCTGTTAGCAACAATGCCATAGCATCAGAGTCTGCCGCAGAGTAATAAAGTAGGGAATACAGATGCCTTTAAAAGTCCTTGGACTGTGTTCACTGTGTCGCAGAAAATAAATCCCACATTTTTCACCAGTTGTTATAAGCTTAAGAACTGAGCATATAAGTAAAGGGCAAAGCAACATACACATTGAGTCTCCCTTATCTGGGATTTCGAAATCCAAAATACTCCACAAGGCAACACTTTTTTCATGGATGGCTAAAATAGGGACACCTTTGCTTTCAGATGGTTCAGTGTGCACAAACTTTGTTTCATGCACAAAATTATTAAAATTATTGTATAAAATTACCTTCAGGCTATGTATATAAGGTATATATGAAACATAAATGAATTTCATGTTTAGCCTTGCATCCCATCTCCAAGATATCTCTTTATGTACATATATGCAAATAGAGGCATTTCAGAATCCAATAAATAAATAAATTCAAAATCCTTCTCATCCCAAGCATTCCACATAAGGGAGACTCAATCTGTGACATTTGCTTCAGAAAAGTTTATTTTCCTTCATGTCCCTCCAGAACATATTACTGGCCTTTAAATGAAAACATTCTGGATACATGAGCAGAAATATTCACTGCCAAACATATGACAAAAATTTCTTTAGTATGCAATGCTCCTGCATGTAGGGAAAAACATAAAACCAATGGAGTAGCCTCACAGCTGTTTATTTCACATCTGTGTAGAAACCATGGACACAGGGCAGTCTCTCCTGTTAAAAATAAAAGCAAAATAAGAGCCGTTCAACAGTGGAACACACTCCCTCAGAGTGTGGTGGAGTCTCCTCCTTTGGAGGTTATAAACCAGCGGTTCTCAACCTGTGGGTCGCATCCCATTTGGAGTGACCCTTTCACAGAAGTTGCCTAAGACCATTGGAAAACACATATTTCCAATGGTCTTAGCAACCAAGACACTGCTCCTCTATTCGGGGGGGTCACCACAATATGAGGAACTGTATTAAAAGGTTGTGGCATTACAAAGGTTGAGAACCACTGTTTTAAACAGAGGCTGAATGGCCATCTGTGGGGGTGCTTTGATTGTGTCTTCCTGCATAGCAAGGGGGATACAGTGCATGACCCTTGGGGTCTCTTCCAATTCTGTGATTCTAGAACCAAACTCAGGAATAAAATTAGCACTGAAAACACTGCTGCTTAGTGATTGTAAGCGGTTTGCTGTAGTGGCATTTTAAAGTTTTAGTTTTAGTTTAAAATGCTTTCTCTTACAAAGCTGGTATTAGGGATGTACCTTATTAAATCCTTGTTGTTGCTGCTTGTTCACCTGCCATTCTCCTATGGGAGGTGGTGTAGCTTTGGTCAGAGGTAGAGGCCAGAAGGAAAGAAGAAGGCTATGACGCAAGGAGGATACTTGTGTCTGGGCACACATAGAATAGAATGGTAGTGTTACTTGTGTCCCTATCTTTCTGCTAATGTGGGATACAGTTGTGTTGGCTTTCTTGTTCTTAATGCATTCTAAGATTGCGTTAAATCCATGAAGAAAAACCATAGAAGTTGTAACTCCTTATTGAACCAGAGGGAGAGGAAAAAATTCAAATAAGGGACGGATCATTCTAGGAGGCTGGCCCACCTTGAAGGTCTTGCTTAGTCATTACAACCCCATATAAAACACTTGAGTCACCTCTGCCTTCACTCTAAACATTTATATTGTCTCATGGCCATTGATACTGTTATTGTACTAGTATTCTGCTGATATGAGTGATATCTCTTAGGGATTACCCTCTTGTTTAGGCTGGCAATACTACTGTGAGTTTCACCTAATATTTATCTGTAGCATCTGTCTGGGGTTTTTAAAATTGTTGCTGTTTTAGAATTTTACTGTGTTTTGTGTTTGCTTTTAAATTAGTGTTAGCTACCCTGATTGATCTAAAGCACCAAAAGGCCAGGATATACATTTTCCAGTAAGTAAATAATTAAGTTGGCATTACTTTCTCTGTACAGACAGAACCATCCCAAAATATGGGACAAGAGCATGTTGCAAGCCAGGGATCCACTAATATAACCCTGCTCCCATTAATTACATGATGCCTTTCCACTTAAGTACGATTACAATTAATGGATATTTTGACATCCTAATTCTTGTCCTTTCTGTGAAGTCGACTAAAGCTGTATGCTATTATTTCTTAATTCTTTTTCCTCACTCTCTCCTCTTTAGTTTTTCAGATTAGTACATTATAAGTCTCTGTGATGGTTTAACCAAATATGCTAGAAGGACAAAAGAAATTAATGTTCACAGTTTGGTCAAGAGTAACAAAATAAAAAGACTGTAACTTTTCAAACCATTCTAGGTTGGTTTTTTTATAATAAAGGAGAGTGTGGGATATACTGTCCCACTGTCATGGCAGGGGAGGCAGGAAAGACTTAGGGAAAAGAAGAATCTAATTCACCCTATGCTTGGTGTCTGGATGTGCACAGAATCCTCTAAAAATCACTGGAAGGTGCTACTGAAAAGTCAGCCCCCTGCACTCCTCACTTGTGATCCAGAAGAAGGAGAAAGATATGTAGCATTCCAGTTGCAAAGCTTTTACATTCATGTCCTTTAGGCAGTTAAGTGTTATCACTGACTTCTAAAGTGACAATTCTCCTCTTCAATTATCCCACACAAGGCAATCATGCCAGCCTTCTGTGTTCTTCGATTGCTTATAGAAACTTCTTTTAGTAATATTACTACTACTGGCAGTAGCAACAGCCATTTTTCTTCTTCTTCTTCCATTTGTAGAACTTATATCAAATTTGATGGGCAAATATACTTCATTCTGGCTATATTTTTGAAAATTTTCAAAATGGATGCTTGTTAATATTTTAGCTGTCTGAAAGATGTATTAGAGAGCCATAAAAGCCCATTTTCTCTAATGTGTCTGAAGACAGGATTTAGCAATCTGTTAATTTAATATTACGCATAGTCATTTGTCCTAGTCTATTGAATTTTTAAAGTAATCATTATCAATTGTAAGCTGCAGAGCTCAGATTCTGAGCAGTTCATTAGACTTAAAAAGATTTAAATATTCTTCAATAGGTAATAGGGATTCTTCAAAATGAAGACTTTGTAAGAGTCTGAAACTGTCATCTTTTTAGTTTATGCTCCTTTTGGAGTATGCTAATTATCTTTTTTAAAAGAAAAAGTTTATTGATGTTTGTTTCTAGTGAGAAGAGAAGCAACTGTTAGCAAAAGAACAAGACATATAAAAACAATTGCAAACTTGTACTGAGTTGTTTAATGGCAATACTGTGCAATAGCAATTTTCTGTTTTTGGGTCTGAATCACAGTGTGAGCCCAAAACCACATGCAGGGTTTGTGTTTGCTCCATTTGTATTCATAAAAAGACCCTGGTGGGAATGGTTACTGTGCCCCTAACAACTCCCCCTCCCTATTAAACCTGTAATTACATCAAGAATTGTAATTTGTCTCGGGCTTCAATGGGATAATGTCATTGCATGTCAAGTTGGAGATTATCAAGTGGAAGGGGACCCTGCTGACACTGTCATTTATGTTAAATAGGAGAATCTGGGGTGGGTTTTTTTTATTATCTCATAATGATTCAGACGGGTATAGCCATTTACGGGGTTGGTTAATAGGAGTATGTAGATAATAACCCTTTACTACCAATTACAGGCAAGACAGGAGACACAAAGTATTTCTCTAAAATTATTCATTCTGTCGATTAGGATTACCAGTGTTTCAGCCTGTATACTTTGAGATGCAATGAAAGAATACAGGTTAACTTATGCTTAAAGTCAGTAGTCTTTAGTCAGCCACCTTTTAAATGGATAAATAAATAACCATTTAAAATAAGGCTTAGAAATGTTGCACTGATCTAACAAAAGGCAGTCTTGGGCTTTTTCTTTGCCTAATAGTTCAAAATTAACAACCAGCAGTATCAAGAACAGCGGCAACAAACTTGACAGCCTTGTATAATGTGAGTTATGGATCAAAAAAGTAATCTTTTTAAACCTCTGACAATTGCCTTTCCTTCTTTTCCCCTGATAATCCACACACATTTGTGCCACCTCTAACCTCATCCTCTCTACTGGATTTCTAGCCCTTTAGGCTTGGGGGATGGTACAAAGGCACATTACTATTCCATCTCTAGCACAAGTGCATGAAGAGTATTTCTATTCATTCATGCATCTTACTGAACCTTGCAAAGGATGTAGCACAATTGGGTTTATATTTATACATCCCTGCTGTTTATTGCAAGGGGGGGGCACTGTACAGTTTGCTGCATTTGGTAATTTATTGATGATGTAATTTTGTTTTTGCATGTTAAATTCCAAAATTAGCTTCCACCATGATTGCAGTATGCATCTCAAATTTGTGTTTGGTCTTTAGGATAGTCTGTATTTAGAATTTGTTAACTGTCAGCTAAAAATGAACAAGCAAGTTAAAGAAAAGAAATGAGTTAGAGTCTGTTTATTGTTTTTAAAAATCACAATGGTAATTTTTTTAAAAGAGTGATATGGAAAGAAACAAAATGCCTTAATTTTTGTCTGTGTAATTAAAAAAAAGACCTCTTCTTGTATCCAGTTACGGTTTCCTACCCCATCAATGTTGTAATTTTGGAGTATAAAAACACTACAGGAATTATGCTCACTAACATGATACAGTTGGTTAGTTTTGTTCTTGTTGGCAGTAATGCTGATTTTATCCAGAGCTTGCCACTTCAAGAACTCCTTTAGGAGGAGACTTAGGGAAGTTGTAGTCAAAAAGGAACTACCAAGCTCTTGTTTTATTATACGAGAAAAAACCTACAGGATCAGACAAAGGTTTCTACACCCTCTTTCCATCATTGGATACTTCTAGGAAATCCACAAGAGTAGGCCAGAAGCAGCAGTCATTCTGTTTGCCGGAATCCACTATGGTTTGAGTGTTATATTATGCCTTTAGAGATCCAGGCTCAAATCCCATTGTCACCATAAAACTCACTGAGTGACCTTGGGCTAGTCATTCTCTCTCATCTTAACATATTTCATAAAGTTGTTGCAAAGGTACAAATGGGGAAGACGACCAATGCTCCACGAGGTACCAATGGTCCAAAACATACTGAAGAAACAATCCAGTTTAAGATTGTTTTAACTGTGCTGGCGCAGTGCTAGGGAATCCTGGGAATTATAGTTTATTGTGATACCTGAGTTCTCTGACAGAAAAGGCTAAATGTGTCACAAAACTACAGCTCTCAGAATTCCCTAGCACTGAGCCAGGGCAGTTAAATCAGTATCAAACTGGATTATTTCTGCAGTATGTTTTGGGCCAATGTAGCAAATAAGCAATAATAATAATAATAATAATCATCATCATCATCATCAGATACTTGCTGCTCAATAATTCATGCCTACCAATCTTTGACAGCATATGTTCCACCAATTTGTGTAATCCATCCTCACCAGACCTACACCCACATAAGTTTAAACTTCCATAAGTTTAATGGCATGCTATCTGAAAAAAGTATTTTCCCTTTGACTTGTCTACTACCGTCTATGCTCATATAAGGTAAACTGAATTCTATCATTCTGGGGGTGGGTGGTTGAGATGGGGGACGGGTGGAGTGGGTTAATGTGTGTTTGTTTTCTTCTTGATGATGTATGTGCCTTCAAGTCATCTGTTGATCTATCGTAACCCCATGGCTTTCATAGGAGTTGTATAGGCAAAGGGTACTAAAAAATGGTTTGCCATTGCCTTCCTCAGACTAAGCTTTTACATGTTGATTTTTTTAAACAACTGTTCTTAAAAACAGTAACAGGATTGTTATGTCTTTACAACAAATCAAAACATTAAAAATGCTTGAAGTTATCTTGGAAAGGCTATGTCTTGAATAAAAGGAGGACTACACATTTTAAAATAAATTTTAAATCCTCATTTACTGATAAAGTTGTGCCTTAAATTGTGCTTATGAGCTCATTGGTAGCCTATATAGAGACTTCAGAATTGACTGAATATGTGTCCATATTAACCATTCCAATTCAAAAGTATTTGCATTTACACTGCAGTGTACAAATGCCATATATGGGTAATTTTGAGTCTTGATTTAAATTCTGGAATCTCTTTAAAAATAATAATAATTCATTATTTGTTTCTGACCAAAATCCATGCAACATATTCTGCTGAGATAGCAATGCACTAATCTCCTATGTCAAGAGGGAACTCTCCTCCCCCCAAATATATAATCAGTTACTTTCCTCCACCCCTTCATTTTGGCTTTAATAGTCTTGGCAGCCAGTAAGTCGCTTTGCCGTGCAGATACTCCTCTTTAGGAATCTGAAATGTTTGTGCAAAGCAAAATCCATGATGAAACATCTGCTGCCGTCTTCTAAAGTTTCACTTCACAAAGAAATTGTATGCTTTTAAGTGCTGCCATGTCTCTGTAGAAGTATGTGGTTTTTGTCATTTCTGAAATCTTCCAGTCCCTTAAAAATGCCCAGAAATGCTTACAGGGTAAAAGTTAAAGCCATGCAGAGACAAAATAGGTGGCAATCCTGATTAAAATCTCAGACTTCAGATTAATGCCTGGGGTCACCTTCAGCTCCTAGGGTTGATGGGATTGACTAGCATTTGACTTTTTGTTGCCCATCCACCCTCCTTGCTGCATATCTTGTGGCTGAGGGTTAATTAGAACACTTTAAAGCTGAAGTTGTAGAGGTTGATTTAAATTCTATTCATGTGGATTAGGATGTAGCAGGGAAGCACATTAGTATGCAGACAGAGTTCCCATACATATCTTTCAAATGACATGTGACTTGAAGACCCATCACAGTCTGGCAGATCTGCTGTGTCTTATAGAGGTAGCCCACACCATTGTATTCACCCAATTTAATTAGGTAACCAAAAGGACCATATTTCTAAGCGACAAGATGATATGATAAATCAATATTTATTTCAAAGGTTCTGTCAAGTATATGTACAGCATACTAAACAGGGTTTCCCATTTCTCAGAAAGACTTACATTTACTTATCCATAACAATTAAGTCTTCTTTTTCAAAGCACTGGGGCTTAGATTGTCCTCTTGATTTCCATTATAGTCTTACATCATGCTGTTCCAGTGCAAATGTTAAACGTAGATTAAAGAATTGTTGCACTTACAGAAACTACTTGTTATTATTTTTATTGAGCTAATAACTACTGTAAAAACTTCTAATTGTTAAAAAGACTGAAGGTCATTTATATGTAGTAACAAATATGCAGCCCTTGAGGCATCATTTTTGTTTTGCTTAGTTACATGAATGATGGTGGTGGGTTTCAAAATTACAACATTGCATTCAATTTATGTAATTAATAAAGGAAAACCAGCATGATGTAGTGATTTGAGTGTTAGACTAGGACTCTGTAGATCAGGGATTGAATCTCTCTTCAACCACAGAAGCCCACTGGGGGTCATGAGACAAGTCACATTCTCTCGGCCTCAGAGGAGGGCAAGGCCACCCCTCATTTGAAGAAATCTTGGCAGGAAAACCCAAGGGATAGGTTCATTTTAGGGTTACCATGAGTAGTAAACAACTTGTAGGCACACAACAACAACAAAATTAACAACAACAAAAAACATGACAGCTTGCATGCAGAAGACTGCATTATTGCACATGATCCCATGAGCAGGATTTCTATTTTAATGAAACCCCATACCTGCTTTACCACAGGCATTACTGAAAATGACTCCCTTGTACCGGTGCCTTGTCCCTGCTAAGTAATCCAAGTCCCTATCTGCATGGGCCAAGATACTCTGGGGGCAACCTGGAGTATCTTGGCTCTGGAGCTGCCCTGACCTGCCCCTGTTACTTGGCCTTTTGTTCCCAGCACCGTGGTGGCTCTCTGCATGGGTGTCCCACTGCACCACCTGATGTGCCCACTGCTGCTGCAGATTGCTCTTCTGAAGTCAGAACGATGCATCCAGCAATGATCACATGGCTGTGCACCTCATTCTGATCCCAGAGCTAATGTTTCACACAGCTTAACAGGACCCCTGTGCAGAGAGCCACTATGGGGTGGGAATGGAGGGCTCTAGATCTTTCTGGAAGATCCAGAGTAACAGGTGACTTTTTAAAATGCACATTAAGGGTGTTTTACCCCAGTTCTGGTGTGGAACATACTGGATGTCACCTGAACAGTTTGTAGCAGATCCAGGGTTTGGAACTTGCATCGGCTGAACAGGACGATGCCATAATGGAGTGTGTATGAAACAGGTCTTTTGGACCATGCAGATAGAGCCTAAATTATCAATTAATAAATTAAGGCAAAGGTAGGAACAGCATGTTAACAGCCAGTATGTCTTTCTGGATGGCCTGCCAGTAGCATAGTAACATGGGAAGAGGCAATTTGATGGGGAAGAGTAATAGGCAAGGATACTTCCACCACTTGTCCCCTTGCAACACCTTACAGCTGCTTTTCTTCTACCAAAACTGGAGTTTCAGATGGGTATATACACCAGGACAGTCAATCTGATTCAACTGAAGCTTGAATTCTGGAGTTGATCAGATCCATTTGTTCTACTCATGTTTGGCTCAGTAAATCCCAGGGAGTGAGGTTGGAGTGGTATCACACTAGCTTGAAGCACTTTGGCATTTTCCTCCAAAAGAGCCCTCTCCAAAGTGGGATGTTTCATGGTGTAATGTGGTGTAATAAGAAGTTGTATAGAAATTGGAGGGGCAGCTCTAGGTTAATCTGTGTTAAGAGTTTCATCTAACAGTTTCAACCATGGTGTTTGTGGGGAGGATTTGTATGGAATGTCATTGATGTTATGCGTTTCTGTTTCCCACTTTTCCTTGTTAATTGGTCAGATTTTCTTTTTGGCTTGGGTAGATTAGAGATATATTTAAGAAGATAATAAAGCATTTTCTGTGTTTGGGTGTGTTGCTAGTTTAGAAAGACAAGGGATTTCTCACTTCTTTTCTTTTGGATCTGCTTGTGCAGGTTTGTGAGATTTATGTTACTGAGGTTTAGTTTAATTTAACCATTCTTGACATGCATGTCTATGTGCACACAGGTTTATGAGATTAGAGGGGCTTTCCCTCATTTTTATATAGTTTAACTTGTCAGTTTTTTTGGTGAAATCAAATGAGCTGTTTATAGCTAGAAGGGACTACACTTTAGGAAGTGAAGATTTGTGGGTCTGTGTTTCTGTTAAACAAGCTACTTCCTATTTTCTCCAAGTATCAACAGACCATATTCCATCTGATCTTGAAAGTTAAGATGGATCAGGCCTGGTTAATACTTTCATTAGAAACTGCCATAAGAAAATCCTATGGAATTCATGAGGTTGCCATAACTTGACAAGCAACTTGAAGGGGCATCACACAACACTAATACTAGTTAATGCTTCTGCCTATGTGTTGCCTAATGACCAATATCCTTTCTTTGCTGGTGTATTTCTTCCACTGTGATGAGAGATTTAAGAAGGTGACACTATCTGGAGCAACAGAGCAACAGTTTTAGGGCCAATTTTTGCATGAATTGGGAAGATCGAATAGTGAACAGTTTTCTAATTAACAAGAATTAAAAGATTAAGAAAGGGAACATTAAAGTGGCCCATTCTGAAAGTCTCTGATCCATCTGTCTACAGTTTTGCCATTAATCTCTTCTTTTAGGTCTAGCATGTCTCCATTTTCTATCCAGATATGTGGAGAAATAGAAAAGTTATGCCCATTAAAATTTCTCAATAAAAGAGAATGGGAGGAGTGGTGATCTACCATCATGGATCATAATCCAGAGTTGGATTTCAGATCAAGTACAGTCTGTTAGGGTCCAGATCAATCTGGAGAGATCAGGATATAATACAAAAACCTCACTGAGTCTTGGTTTTGGGGGAAAGTTGAGGTATAAATAAAGTTAATAACAGCAATACATTGGAGACGTACAAGCTGAGATTCAGTGCCTCTGGGAAGAGAAAGCATCTGTGGTCCCAGTTGTGATTGGTATTTGGGAGCAGTTGCAAATAGACTAAGCCATACATTTGAATGAAATCACCATAGATAGATAGGATCACAGGAGCACAATTCCAAAAAGTGACACTACTTGGAACATGCCACATTAGCTTAACAGTACCTCTCTGATTTCTGCATTCTTGAACAGAATCCAAATAACTGATGGTCAAAACTCTAGTTAACACAGAATGTGAAATCAAGGTGATAGTACTGGTGATGATATAACAAATTGCGGTATTGAGTTGGGGCCCCTGGTTTGCTTTCTCCAGAGAAATAGTCTTGTCTCTGAATGCATCTTAATGCAAACATGGTTATAGATCAGTGTGTCTTATCCTGACATATAGCATAATTTAAGCCAAATGCCTGCCATGTAAGGCGATGAATGCTTGGTGAAAGAGGAACAAAATAGCATATTCTAGTGGTTTTTATGCTGTTCCTCTTCATATAATTCTTCTTCTTTCTTTGCACTCTGCTGTTTAATCAAAGTTGGCTGTGCTGGCCTGCATAATCTGTGTTGTCAGTGATGTTTCTCTGCTACAACAATGCCATGGTTGCTTGTCAACCAAACTGCTTGTATCAGCATTTTCAGTTTGAAATGATAAATTTGCATTCCATTTCCTTTTGTGTAAGACTTATCTTAAATACGATCAAAGTGTGTATTAGATCAGTGATTTCTATATTATTGAAATTTTATAATAAATGTAAATACAAGAGGCTCCATTGGAAATACTGGACATTTCCCAGTAATTGTCATTACTTTATTGAAAGCACACACACCCTACTAAGGCCTACTGGATAACAACATCAGCATGACCTGAAATACAAAATCTTAGTGTCTTGAAAATCTTAGGAGCTTCTGGGTAAAATTAGCATTCACTTGTCGTTTATCTTTGCATGCTATTTTTGACTGATGGTGATCTTAAAAGCTTACTGAATCTCTTTCACTGCCTCCAGTTGTTAAAGTCTAGTCGGTGCTGACACCTTGCCTTTCTGATGGGATACAATTTATGAAACTAATTACACAGTGTACATATAAATTGGCTAAGGGAAGGTAACATATCTAAAATAGCACTTTATCCACACTGCAATCTAATCAAACCTGACATTTCCCAGGAAGATGAAAAACCATTTTCTCTAAGAAGCTACTCACTGTTTCTTCTGGGGGACAAAAGTGGTAAGGGGTGAAAAAAAGGTCTGTTATAAATCCTTATGAAAGCTGAAGCTAAATACAGACAAACAGAATTAAGGCTGCAGTTCTGTACACACTTACTTGGGAGTAAATGTCATTGAAATCATTGGCCCATACTTCTAATTAGACCTGTGTAGCCTTGTATTGTAATTGTCTTTGTGCTACCTCCATGTTCATGAAAAAAAGCAACAGCACAAATTACAGTACTGTATATACTCATGTTTACGTCTAGAAATTTTGGTCAAGACATTGACCCAAAAAACCTGGGTCAACTTATCCATGGATCAACATAAGTACTGAACTTTAACTTTTATAAAAAAAAATCATGTATTATTTTCATCCATCTAGCCTTTAGGGTGAGCACAAACAGTTAAGTTCTTTGGTGTTATTTTCCTGTGTTTCATCTTGTACATTCTTTGTTACAGGCTGCTAAATTTTACCCTCAACTTATCCACAGGTCATATCAAACTCTATAGTTTTGGCCCCAAAATCCACCCTTGGCTTATACATGAGATTAATTTATAGTCGAGTATATATGGTGAGTTTAATAATTTTTTTTTTTAAAAAAGGGAAGCTGAGATCCTGCATTATTATTGTAAATATAGGCCTTTAACAGACCGCCCAAAAAGGGCGGTCCATAGGTGCCCCTTTGAGTGCTGGATTGGGGCCAGGGCAGCTTCACCGACAGCCCCAGAGGCCCCAATCTGCCACTTATCCAGAAGCCCCAATCTGCCGCAAAATGCCCCTTCTTCGCGCCCTGGAAAGGGCTATCCTTGGGGCTTCATGCTCCAAGAACAGCCCAACCGGTGGAGACAAGGGAGAAAGGGGCCTCCTGGGCTTTGTTCCCACGGCAATCTGGTTGCCACGGGAACAAAGCTCCTTTCAGCACTGCAGAAAGGGTGCCCTAAAGCAGTGCGATGATGTCAGGCGTGCACCTGTCCGTCATCAGCGTGCATGCGTATGGACGGTGCATTTTAAAAATGGCGCCGTACAAACGTGGTAGGGCTGGGGCGCTCCCAGCCCTATTCATGCCACGGAGGCAGCCCTTTTGGGCCATCTGTAAATGCCCATATATATTGTTGCATGGTTTTAAATACTGTAAGCTGCTTTGATTGCTCCAGCAAAAAGCGAGGTACAAATAAAAGTTTTATTTATTATTATTTTATAATATGATGATGCAATTATGACTGATAATCCCCATCACCACCTATCTTTGTAGTCTGACAGTGCTCTGACTGAAGCATTTCTAAGCTGTTGGAGATTGAAGGCTGGGAAATTATGTCCGCAGCATTCTCCCAGTTACAGGGTGCCTTGAGAACTGGCAGCTGGAGAGACCCTTTGGAGTTCTTCCATTAATGTTTGTCCCAAGACTGGGAGCACATTGCAGATGTCATATCCCAGTTCCCTGACTTCCAGTGCCTCAGAAACATTTTGATTGGGACGGTGGGGAGGAGGGGGCTACCAGGATGTGAAAGTGGTTTTTGGGGTTTATGTGAAGTCATTCACTACCATAAATGTGAATCCTCAGCAGTCAGGATATTTCAAGTCCAGTGTCAAATATCATATTTGCTAGGTAATAATACCCTTAAAGAGGAGAGATATGCCAAACTGTGGATCCCAGGTTTTTATTTAGGAAGGACTTCAGATAACTTCCCAGCTGATCTTAAAGAAGAAAGATATTCTTATAGCACTCCCAGATATATAACACAATGCCATTAGGATTACTCTCTCCACAGAAGTTAGCTAATTTTTCTTGTTAGTTATCCTCAGCCTTCAAATTATAAAATAAATAGTGGCTAGCATCCTATTCAGTAATGATAGTGTTGTAAGCTAAACTGATGATATTCTAATGTCACATATTCATTTTTATGGCTGTTGCACCAGTGCAGTGACCAAAATTGCCCCCCCCCCCCACACCTACCTTAGAAGCCAGCCAACCCCTTTTTTTCAACAGGGTTGAATGCTGGAACAGGGTGCTGTGGGAAAATGCATCCTGCTGTTTCTTGGCAGTGAAGCATTTTGTGATAAGGGTCCCTGCAGTGCTTGCAGCTGCTGATCACAAAGCCATACCCTCCAACATTTCAAAGATGAAACCTGGGACATGTGTAGCCAAGCAACACTTGCATGTAGTTAATATGGCAAAAGTTGATGGATGTCTTGATGATGATGATATGGCAATAGTTATTATTAAGGAAGAACACACAGGCTAATAGCGGCTGTAGCAGTTTGTTTTGCCTGGGCCTCTGGGCAGGACAAGACTCTCTTTCCTCCTCTCCCCACTACTGAGATGATTGGGAGCAAATTATTTTTGCACTTTGAATTCATTTTGCAGCAGCTGAGGTCAGCTGAGGACCAAGGAAGAAAGTGGGAGGAAAAGAGACTCCTTTGACTTGACTCCTACCCAGACAGAGTTCCATTAAATAGAACTAGCCTTCAGGAAGAGTCCTGAGAGATATGAAATTTACAAAAAAATTAAACCATGGAAGGGAAGGGTTTTGGGGGGCAAAATTGATTTTTTCTGAATGAAAAATGCAATAAAATCACTCTTTATAAACTGAAACTCACTTTCTTCTTTTATAAAATGTGTTTTACATAACCTGATTTTACATAAAACTACCATGTTTTGTTATATGAAAAGTACTTTGTATTCACAATTGAACTTTGCTGTTCCTAAATTTTTGTGCTTTGTTTAGTTTTGTTGCAAATGAAGCTACAAGGTCCTGAAGTTTAATAAATGCCTGAACAAGGAACCTCTTTGGTTATTGCTAGTTTGAGGCACAGGCAACCCCCTTCCCACCACAAAAATCCACAATAAAAATAAGAGACACTTATATCAATGTATAAAACAAAGAAAATTAGGTTGGTCTACAGAGGAGCGGACTATAAATAACATTTTATTATTTATTATTATTTATTATAGTTCTCCAGTGTGTCAAGTAGCCCTAATGCATTCATTCCTATAAAAATATGAAAAGAAAATCAAGGCTGGAATCTGATTGTGTACCTAGTTTTACATAAAATCTTTTTCTTTCCTACTATTTAGAAATTATTTTGGGGCAGTAAGTATGCAAATCACTGAAATGGAAAAGGGAAGTTATGGATTTTATTAGAATAAACAGCATATGAATAAAGGCCACTTCTACAATTACAGATGGAGAAGAAGCAGCCACAATAGTTCTGTGTTAAATCTGGATTTTTTTTTTAAAAAAACTGTCCATCCAATCTTGTGAGTACTGGTATTATGCTACAGGGGTAGCAGGTACTTATTATATGATTTTGAATACATTTATTATATCTCAGCATGACGCTTACAACTGTGAATTTTAATAATGCCCCTGGGCTAAAACTCAGATTAGTAGAGAGCACAGTGACTTGCGAAATATTGCTTTCTCCCCATTACAATAAACTAATAATGATAATTTACGGCCTACAGGAACTCTCACATTTTCTGTGTCAAACTTCAAAAGTTTTTGAAAGTTATTTGTAATGTAATATGTGGTTTCAGATTTTTAAAACCAGCTAAATGTCTTGACATTTTTGTAACCATTTCCCCCCTCTAAGCTCTTCAGTTGGTTGAAAATTAAAGCGGATGACTGTCAATCCTTAGATTATGAAAGTTCTCCTATCACAAGTAGGATGACTCGAATGTTGAGATCATATCAAAAGAGATTTTAAAACAACAACCCTATAATCAAAATAACAATAATAAGACCAAAATTAAAAAAAAATACTCTGTTCTCTCTGCTTAAGATGTATGTATGGAGTTTTAAATCTTTAGAAGCATAGTTACTGTACTTTTATTAAAAACAGGAATCCTCATTGACATTACAGCAGGGCATGGTTAGCCAGGGCATGCCCAATTCCCCTCTCCAACCCCTCTCCTTATGTGGGAATGGGGACAACATAGTTGCCTTAAGGTCAGGGGTGGGCGATTGTTGAATACCAGAGGACTACAGCAGCCCTCCAGGAGATCTCGCATATGTATATATACATATACATAAGGGCCAGGAGACCTTATATATGTATACTGTATATAAAACTAAAAAAAAAAAAATCATCTTGATGCCTAAAGGATTTGGGAGAAAGGCTCCAAACATGTGGAAATGGAAATGCCCTCTACACACACTAGATATCGTTTCATGGAATTTTGGAGCAAAACAAATGTTTTTAATATATATATTTTTGATAAGCCTTAAGGAACTATATACAGCCCAACGGCCACACTATCCCCACCCCTGCTCTAGACCATTCATGAGCTAGGTTTTGACTATGTCTGGGCTGAAATAAGACCATGAGCCAGAGATTCCCCTCTTTTGCATTAGAGTAAATTTCATGCAAAATTTAAGGTGTATCCTAAATCCATTGTCTTTGTTCCAATTCTCCATATTTTGGCTCTCCTACTTAATTATCCCTGTGCCAGATCATAGATGAGGTGTGTTTCTATTCCTGTTCTATCATGTCACATGTTATGGCAGATTCAGCTATCATACACGGAATAAAATAAGATGTCACTCACAAAATTAAATAAGATTCCTTACAAAAAAAAAGTATAATGATATCTAAAACCCACAGAACAGTGATACCTTGGCTGTTGGGCCAAACAAAATGCACAAAATATATGATGCAAGCTTTTGAAGCTCCTCTGGTGTTAAATCTTGCAGGAGAAAGAAAAAATGACAGCGGGGCTCTCCAGATTACCTCTAAGTGGCGACATGCATTCGCCCCTTTACTGGCCAGATTGGGGCTACAGCAACCTCATGCCGCAGCCCTGATCTGGCCTCTGGAGAGTGCAAAAAGGAGTAACAAAAAGCAGCTCCTTTTTGCGCCCTCCAAGGGGTGCTATAGCTGAGGTGGCACGGCTTTACGACGCCTTTTCTGCGCTGCATAATGTGGATGCTAAATGGCTAAGATCACACTGGATGACCTTGGGCAAGTCACACTCTCTGGAGAATGATGGCAAAACTTCCTCTGAATAAACCTTGCCACGAATATAACTTTGCCATAATTTGGAGTTAACCTGAAAGCGGATAAAAACAAGAGATCTTGATGATCTGCAGTACATTTGCACAGATTTCCAAGGCACAATAGTTTAACAGTAGTGAATGCAAAACACTCTTCTGCCTGTATGGACTACTGAAATAAGAAGGGCTTGGAGGAAAACAGTAGATTTACTGTATATACTTGACTATAAATCGACTTCATATATAAGTCGAGGGCAAATTTGGGGGCCAAAATTACCGATTTTAATATGACCCATGGATAAGTCGAGGGTAAAATTTAGGCGCTTATAGCAAAGGACCTAAAGGATGAAGCAAAGCAAAACAATGTCAAAGAACAACATTCCAGCAGACATAGCTCTTTGTGCTCACTCTTAAGGTTGGATGGATAAGGGAGTAGAAGGGATTGGTGCTTCCAGGACAGATTGCACTCTTCCCTTTTGCAAGGGGACAATTCCTTCTTTTAAATAACAGTTAAGATACACTACTTATATTGACCTATGGATTAGTCGACTCAGGTTTTTTGGATCAATTTTTGGATCTAAATTTCTAGACTTATACATGAGTATATACAGTATATGTAAAGATTTGTGTGAGAGCTCTGGTTTCAGTACAAACAACAAACTCTGAGGCTAATCATGTGCTCAGAGGCAGCTTGTGCTGCACGTTTCCTTACTGAACCCCTCTTTTGCCCCAGGGCCAAGTTGGGAGCACTTGAGTTCTAGTGAAAAGCAAGTGAATTCTGCAAGACCTACTCTTTTCGGCTATGTTTTTAAGTCAGGGCTGGCCAACTTTAGCCCATCTAAGGGACAATGTTCTGCTTCTGAAGAAGCATATAAACAACAACAAAATGAAAACATTTTTCTACAGTACATTCTGCTATAATGCGTGATTTTACAATGTAAATTGGCAATAACACATTTAGCTGATAGAGAAATAGTATTTGCTGAATACAAGTTCTTAACTGGGTATAGCGTGTTAAGTGTCAGCCCTATTTCTCCTCATCTTAGCTGTTCAGTTCAACAACCCAAACAAATAATTTCAAGTAATACAGTACTTACATTGTAACTTTTAAAATTGAATAAAAATGGCATTTTGAATAATTATTGAAATTATACTGTTTAACGATAGTGGAAAAACCAAAGTTGATATGCCAAACCCTTGTTTAAACGTTAACAAAAACAAGCAGCAACTTAATAGTGCTAGAAAGAGCAGTCAGAGTTCTTACAGGGTTCTCTGTGCAACAGATGATGTCTGCCATACTCTACTATCTCCTTTCATGGGAGGAGTGGCATTCAATCTCTTTTATACTGATGATTCTGTGTTTTTGTGGGCTTGTGTTGACTGAATCTTTACTTCTCTGCATTATGCTCTGCTATTATTGGAGTTCTGTTGGTCTTCATATAATAATCTGGAGGACTGGCATTGAGGTGATAGGATTGCATACCAATAGAAACATTATTTTAGCAAGAATGCTGAGAAAGTGGATTAAGGGTGCAACTCAATACCACCACTGAATCCCCTGATCCCTTGATGGAGGGAATGACAATTTGGCTGCCATGTACACCCTAAATCCAACATTTCTCTAGCAGCAGGTCTTTCCTCTCATTGCAGCTTTCTGTGCTTTGTGAAGCCCGTGGAGGGCTTCCCAGCTGTCTGGTGAAGGTTTTAGGGGAGAAGAGATGGAGAATCAATCCATTCTCAGTTCCATGACAGAGTTTCTTCTAATTTGGGAAGTACAGCTTTGGATCCTGGTCTGCATATACTGGCTCAGCCACATATTACCTGAAATATGATGTATGTCTTATGAAAAAGTACATGGATATTATTTAAGATTTAGGGTTGCACTATTAATTCACAATATGTTTGCTTAGGTTTGCCATAGAAGCATATCTGTTTAAAAATACAGTAACTGGGAAGATAGTTACCCATATTGAATTTTGTTTAACTATAAATTGACACCATGTATAGGTTATGGGCATGTTTTGGGGCCAAAATTATGGATTTTGATACGACTCATAGATAAGTTGAAGGTAAAATTTAGGGGCATGTAACAAAGGATCTAAAGGATGATGCAAAGGAAAACAATGCCGAAGAATTTGCAATATTCCAGCAGGCATAACTGTTGGTGATCACACTAAAGCCTGAATGGATGAGAGAGTAGAGGAGGGTCAGTGCCTCCAGGGCAGATTACACTCTTGCCTTTCACCAGGGGATAGTTCATTTTTTAATAAGAGTTGAAATGCAGTACTTACATTGACCCATGGCTAAGTCAACTCAGGATTTTTGGGTCATTTTTTAAATGAAATGTATAGATTTATACATGAGTATATTCAATAAATCCTTGGAGATTATCATGCCATGGAATATGTTTCACCTCTTCACCAGTACATCTCCAAAGGGAGATGCAGACCTTTCATTACTTTTTCTATGAGAAAAACAGTTTCAGTTTCTTCCTGTTGTATCATAACTAAAAGAAACTGTTGAAATGAATCCTACTGTTGTTAGGTTGTTTGGCTAAGACACTTTTATTGATCTTAATTTTCTTTTGGGTATTAAAGTACTCAAGGTTTTTTAAAAATATGTAAATATATACTGATTTTTATTTTATTTCGTTATTGGTCAAGACTCTTTTCTTCCTGATATTGTACGTAAGATGGCTGCAACAATTAGGCCAAATATGGATATTTTAAATTTTACTCTGTAGTCGATGCAACAGAATTCTATAGAGGAAATTGCTAGAATTTTATTTTTTTTCTACCTTGGAGGATTCAAGGAAGCTAATTCACTTAAGAAGTATATACTGTAGCACAGAGGGCAATATCTTTATGTGCCAGAGCAGAAGAAATAGGATTAAGTTGTACTAGGGAGGCTTTCGTGACTTGCATGACTGAACACTGTTTTTAACCACAGGTTTGAAAAACCAGTGGATTGTGAGTGGGGAAAAGAGAATGTGGCAAGTGTTCCTCCTTCAAAATATAAACACTGAGATATTTTTAGATACTATGTGACTCCTTTAAAAGATTAACTGTTGTAATACTGAAAAGGCAAATGTGAAGGAGAGGTCTGTACCAGACTCCAAAAACAATTAGCTCAGTTTCCCCTAAATTTGTCATCTCCACGTTGGTTTGTGAAGGACAGCCAGAGGACAAAAGATATTCCTGAATCTAAATCCAGCCTGGCAAAGTACACTTCTGGCACTATTTTCTGCCCAATTCAGACATGACATGACAACCCTAGACTCTAGATAACAAGAGCAAAACCTTGCACTGTCTGTCCCAGAGTCCCAAGCCAGAAAAAAATGGAAAGTACAAGTAAAAGAAGAAGCAAAGTACTCCTTTCCAAACTAAAGCCCATTGGAACAAGCATAGAGATCCAAAACACACTGCAGAAATAATCCAGTTTAAGACTGCTTTAATTGCCCTGGCTCTGTGCTAAGGAATTCTGGGAATTGTGGTTTGCTGTGACACCAGAGCTCTCTGACAGAGAAGGCTAAGTGTCTTACAAAACCACAATTTCAAGAATTCCCTAGCATTGAGCCAAGGCAGTTAAAGCAGTCTCAGACTAGATTATGCTGGGGTACCTGGCTACATGGGTGCATTCCTGTGTCAGGTGTTGTTACAGGGGTTCGCTCACTAGCAGAGATGCAGGGGGAAGGTAAGGAGTGTGAAAGGCAGCTGAGGTTTGCCATAGACTTTCTGGGAAACACTGCAGCAAACTGAGAGTCAAATTGACCCTCATTAAAGGGCTGTTTATCCCAGGACTGGGCTGGATCCATGTCTGGTCTGCCAGGATCTGGCCTGATCCTGGCCTCAGAATTTTGGCCTGTCAACATCCAAACAGATGACAGAAGGCTGGGAGAACTTCTCTCCTTGGAGAAGTGAGGTTGTGATTGTAACCTAGAATATTATTGCATGAGCCTCGTTCTCACAGCAATCATGTTCGTTTTTTAAAAATGGTAACAGCTCAGTTTCAGAGCAGCCATTATTGCACCTCTTCACAATTTTACAACGGGGCTGCTTCTGCTATTGCTTCTCTTCCTTAACCCCCCCCCCCCCCCCCCGCCTCCTTGCTACCCTACCCAGCATGATTTTCGGTTTTTTTATTTATTTTAATTTGTTTTTAACTTTTTCATGCAATTCTGGAGCTCTGCTACCATTATTCAGTTTTTTTAAAGAGAAAAATATAGAAGAAAAATAAAACAAAGGGAATCAGCCTGATTGAGAATAGTGAGGGGGACAATTAGGGGGAGGGGAGGAGACACTGACACCCGTGTGAATTCCAGAATCACAACTGCCCTGCAGTGACATTTCGCACTTCAGGAGAAGTGGGATTGCAAGCTCATTGACAGGGACACCATTAATGAAAAGGGACACCTTACCCACACTTGGGGAACCCAGCTGCTACAGATAAGAGGTGTCATTGTGAGAGGCATATCACCGAAGTCCCTTTTTTCATTTATAATATTTATAATATTAAAATCGTGGTTTAAATGCCACATACAGTAATCTACCTAAACAAGGAGTTTTACAGCTCAGGTTTTATCCTTTTTAGCCATGACAGTTTGAAAGGATCCAGCCAGCCAGTCACAGGCCAAACAGACCAGAAATTTTCTGTCACCTTGGTATACATCCTGACTATCACCAGAATCAGTTACTCTAATTAATGAAGGCTTGTTTGTTGGACATGAACCTCACAAGCTAAAGACCATTGTTTAACTCATTTTATTAGGAATAGAAGCTGGAGGTTCAGAGAATGAGACAGAAAAAAATCAGACATCCTTTACAGTGCTGGACTATGATTCTAGTCCTTCTCAGCCAGCATGGACAATGGGCATGTTGGCTAGGAATGACGGGAATTGCAGCCACTACATTTGGAAGGCACCAAACAGAGCTTAGAAACATAATTTTTTGGACAGAACTCCTGAAACGCCCTCTGGGAACTGCAGTTTTAAAAATTAAACATTTTAATGGGGGAAAGCTAAGTCTATATCATCTCAGTGTTGAGTCTTTACTTGTCAGCTTCACTGGGCCTCTCTTTTCTTATTTATAATATTAAAAATTAACTGTAATTTAAAAAAAGTAACATTTGTAAGCTGTGGCACAGGATTGGGGAAAGCTATATTAGTCTGTATCATCTCAATGTTGAGTCTTTACAGTACTTGCCAGCTTCACTGGACCTCTGTTTTCTTATTTGTAATATTGAGCTATTCATGAAGTAGAGCCTTAGTAAAGAATGGGATCATAAATTATGCTCCAGAGCAATGTTTGGTATGCATTTGTGTGTGTCTGTGCTAAAGAAAGAAAATTAAGGAAAAGTTTAAAAACATATCTTCTGTGAAGTAACAGCCATAGTTGATGTAATCAAATGCATACATTTGCAGAAGTAGCTGCAAGAGTTATACTGATACTAAAGACCTTATAAAACTACAGATCTAAGATTCCATAGGATAGAGCTACAGCATACTGCATTATTTCTACAATGTAGATGTACCCTCAGTGTGAAAATTTTTGAATGATTCAAAAATTGAAAAAGATCTTTAGCTACATTAGCATATGCAAAATTGTGAAAGGAAAAACACCCTGTGAATTCCCCAGAACTGTTTGAAGTTAGTGTTACAGTTTGAGATTCTGGAACATATTTCTTTCTTCAGATAGTAGTTGGGTTTTGAAATATTTGCTTTTAGCCAAGCAGCTCATTGAACAAAACTAAAACAGATGAGTATGTAGGACTCCATGGGTAGCCTGCTTTTACGATTATAAATAGCTCCTGTGCGCTTTCTGGCTGAAATCAAGTATTGCAAAGTGCAAATGAGTGGCTCTTATTATCTGTAAGCACCTCAGAAAATCAATTTATAGCACTTGCTGCAGACTGACAGAGGGAACCTTTATAAATATATTAAAATGACGGAAAACCTTCTAAGGCCTTATAATATATTATTTATACTGCATAAACCCAAGTGGTTCAGTGTGAGAGAGCCGCAAAGAGGCATTTGAAACTGAATTTTTAAAACGGGTTTGCTAGTAAAGTGAAGAAGTGGGAATGCTTAAGAACAGTAACTGCTCAGAAGATGATCCAACAAATCAGGATTTGATTTTGCAAACTTTTAGATCAATATTTTCTTTACTTCAGGAAGATAAAGATTTATTAACTTTTATTTGAATTCATAAAAATCAAGCTCCTTAATATAGTTTTATTTGACTTGTATCAAATGCCATTTTAATGACACAATAGAATTCTCATACAGGTAATCTGTACTACCTTGTCTGAAATGTGCTGATAGCTGCATGTGATATATGTAAGTACTTTTAGTCTGTTGTCCACCACATACGTACAGTATGATTAGTCACATCCTTTGTTGGGCAACACATACTACATGGTTTTGCATGGCATAGGGCAAGGATCCATTTACTGGGGAGTCTAGGTGTTGGCTGATCTCTTTCCACAACTACAGTCCAGGCGCTGTGCAAATGCAAGGTATGATAGGAGTGTGGAGCCCACCAAAGTGACTAGGCCTTTTTGGCCACTTCTATCTATCCCTCCATCCATCTGTTCATATGTTAGCCTTTTCCCCAAAGCTGGGACTCAAGGTGACTCACAAGATTAAGAAAAATGCAAGTAAACTACATGTAGATAAAACATTTTGAAAATTTATGATTCAAATAGTATTGATCAGTTTACAGCAGCAACTTTTTATCCTTGGGACCCTACTTTACATCTATATGTGCATGTCACCCCACCCCCCACCCCGATGTAGTACTGTATATGAATAAAAATATTTGGTTTATTTAGTGTGCATATTTTCATCTCCACTTTCATGTATATTCATATTTTAACATTTTATAAGGAAATAACATTGTTCAAAGTAGAATTGTTTAAGTAAATTCAATATTTAACTCAATGCATGTGTAAATTTTACACATAAAGAAGTTTAGGAGGAGGAAGAGGAGATGGGATCAGAGCCTCCAAGTCTTGTGCCCCCCTTGAGCAACACTTGAACACTTGCAAAGGAGCAATGTGACTCATACCCATATCTCCTTAAAATTTAAATGGATATCTCTGTGATGCTATATATACTTAATGACATTGATAGTGTGAGGATATTCATTCTTTGCAAATCTGTAGAGCTGTTCTTCATACCTGTGGATTTTTGAAGTAAACATTCATTTTACATACATCTTTTTTGGTACATTGAAAAGGAACTACAGATCTGCAGAATTCAGCTGAGTGCCGGTTTGCAAGGCTGGAGGAATAATAATAATGCATTTTTAATAAGCTAGAATTGACTTCTGCATCTGTTATGGGATTCTGGAGAATCCATACTTAACCTTTCATTGTCTTCGGGGAAAGACTTTGGATGAAGGGAGTATTAAAGCAGGAATAATCAATATCTTATGATGCATAAAGCAAAGCAGGTGTCTATAATTTGGGGTCTGTGGGAGATATCTGTTGGCAAGCAAAGATCTCTTTATTCATGCAGGCCCTTGGATATGATTGAAGGGCTTTAACTGGCTGAGTGCTGTCACTTTTGATGCAGTTTTTAAGTTGTGTTTTTTCATTGGATGGCTTTTGTATTATGGCAATCGGGATTTTGTTGATGTAGTGTTTGTGTTGTTAGCTGCCTTGACTAGCTCTGTTGATGGAAACACATGTAATATGTCCCAGGAATACAGAAAGATGCACATGCACATACAAAGACTGTGTTCCAGGAGTTCCTGAGGGAACAATAATAAAAGAAAGACTACATTAACAACTTTTTGTCCGCATTACATGTTACAATTCTATTACAAAATAAACTTTATTTCTTGTTTGAACATCCACTTGGCCTGTGTCATAATACAAAACACGCTACCAAACATTAAGGGCTACTACATTACTAGGTTACTACATTAAATAAGATTTGTGGGAGGACCGTGTGAGGGTCACCACACAATTTGGTGGATAAGATCTCCCAGGTGCCTGCCACCATAAGAAGAGATTGTGGTTGTGCGCACCACACACACCTGCTCCTGCAAAAACAAAACAATCTCCCCATGAATGTTTGCTCCCTCAAATTCCCCCAGATACTCTAAGGGACATGGAGATCATTTTCGCTATGTTGGGGGCTTTAGGCCATTTTAGAATGGGCAGTTTAAGGGTCTCTCAGCCAGAGTCCTCCAGCACTGTACCAAACAAGAAACCACAAGATTCCGTAGGATGGAATCAGGGTAGTTAAAGTGGAATAATAGTGGTATAATTATGTAGTGTAGATGGGTCTATAATACAAGGTCAAGGAAAAGATTTTACTTCTTGGGAAAGAAGAGTCCTTGCTTAAGTAAATCCAGCACTAATTTGGTGTGTCCTGGATATTACTAAATAAAGACAAATAAATACTACATACAAGCAACCACTAATGGAGGTGAACAAACATAACAAAAGTAAAGGTGAATAAATTTTTATGTAGTTCCATTTTACTACTTTGCTGCATCTGGTCCTGTCATTCTTACTTCACTTTTTTGAATTCCCCCCCCCCCCCCAATCTTTTACTTGAACATTTTATATAGATATCCACATCTCTTTTCCTTCAGGGACTTGCTATTCCCTCTACATCTTCTTTGTTCCGGGTGCATTGTTCCTTTTGTTGGTACTGTCACAGAAAATCTCACAAAGTGAAGCCCTAAACCATTTAAGGGAGTTATCCCTGGAGTCATACTGGGCAAACATCCAGGCATGCATATACTCCCAAAAGACATTCTTAGCCACAAAAAGAAGGAAAATAATCTTTTTGCTGGACTGAGGAATATCAGTCTTCAGCAGAGGCTATGATCAAGGACTAGCCAGACCTCTGAAAGATTGACAGCCTTTTGTATGTGATGCTGGAAATATGTTTTAATCTAGGATGCATTATTTATGAAAAATCTGCTAATGTGAAGTTGAAAGCAGAAGAGAGATGTTTTCACCCTGAATATTCATTCCAGTCAGTCTGTGGGTTTTAGCTGGCTGGGCTCTAAGCTTTTGTGTCTGTGCACACTAAAGATACAGCTGGGGGGGAGGTCTCTGTTGTACCTTTGTGCCACATTACCAAACTGATCCTGTTGAAGTGGAGAAGACACAGAAGCAAAGCAGGACAGGTTTATGCAGTGGGTTGTCCAATAGTTTGTGTAAGCAAACTACTGCATTTGACACTTGCTCTAAGATGGGGCTACCTATAGTAAATACAATTGAGAAAGCAATATTTATTTATTTAGCTTTTGCTGTTGTACTTTTGTTTCGGTGGATGGTGCTTTGGCTTTGGCTTTCCAGCATTACTTGAAATAGAATAGGAACAACATTTGAAGGTGTGATACATACAACACTTATGGGGGGAACTTTGTCCCCTGTGGTATCTAATGGTGGCAAAAGGTCAGTGGTTTGTCTATAGTTGATTAATGACAGCCGTTTGATAGCAAATGAAATGTCACATAAAGCTGGCAAGTGACACAGCAAATCAATATTTAGTACAAAACCTCCTGATACAATTATTTTGGCAATCAAGAGCGTTAGGTGCATACAACTTGATTTAAGGAATGCCATTTACCCTAGAGGTATTCATGGAAAATGCTCTGAGTGTTCAAAAGAATCCCCAAAGTGTTATAGTGGACAGGCAATAATCAAAATAATCTATAACAGACAGTTTTCCCCAGGCAGCCAATACTCCTGATGAAAGCTGAGAGTAGATGGCAAGCGTCAACCTTTTAAAATGTAGCAGCAAATTACAGGACATTTTTGCCTCTCTCTTAAAGTTCAAATAGAGGTCTGTTCAACTTAGCATGACTTATAAATCACAATACACTGGCCCACATAGTTCCTATTCAAGGTGCATCAGAGCCTTTGTTCCAGATATGTGTTCCCAGGCCTTTCCACCACCTGCAGGTGAGAAACTTGATCACAGATGGCACTAACAAGGTGTCATTGTTGAGATGCAAAGCATAATAAACCCAGTTTTTGCTTTTCTTTTAATGTGTGCTGCAGAGTATGTGAAGGGGAAGGCCACTTCTGAAATCATTTGTAAGTGTCACACCAGTGGAAAAAATCATCCTGCAAAATTTGTTCCAATTTTCATTTTGAAATTATACAAAGAAACTTGTGGGCTATGATCTTAAACACATTTGTTAGAGAACAAGTTAGTTGTCAGTACTTATTTATCTGTGTAGAGATGTTTATGGATACCATGCACAAAATATTTTTGTTCAGAGCTTTAAAAAGGCTGAGTTATCTCAAATTCCAAGGTAACAGAAACATCTCTCTAGTTGCTCCAGCATCATATTTGCTTGGCAAGTTTAAAATGTACCTGGCATTTTGCCAGAATAGCCTAGGGGAGTTTTATCTATTATTTACTTACTATGTTTCATTTCGCTTTTACTTAAAGCTGAAAGTGCTTTGTATCTGTGTTTGTAGCCCTTGTTCCTAACAGGTTAGTTTTCATTAGGCTTATCCAGCCCACTAAACTATTTGATTTTTTTTTTTTGCTTTGTTCTTTGCTGCCCCATTTCCTTAGTTAATTTTTGTGTCTGATGTAATCCAGTTCCAGAATTCGAGAAGGGATGATCTCTTTACTGATCTCTTTCTAAAATAGTTTATTTTCTAATTCATGACAAAAACAACTGTAGTGTCCAATGACTTCATTGTTTTTGATGTGTTAAAGCAACTTTGACAAATTCTAGTTATTAGAGTATTAGAAGAGATTGGTAGATAAATCAAGTGGTGGAATAGCATTATATCCTCTGTGACAACCATAGGTCTGTCCCATGTAGTATCTTGTGCCACCCACACTGCAAGACACATTATGGACCTAGCTTTCTGTGCAGAGTGGAATGATGGTGATCTGAGTGTGCAGGAGCTTTTTACAGTTGTGTTGCCATGGTTAGATCACTACCTGGTGGGTTTAGACATACTGGAACTCAAGGCCTCTGCAGGGGTGGGGGTTGATTAAGATGGTCCACCCAAGGAAGCTTATGGATCCGGATGGATTCCTCATGGCTTTCAGGAAGCTTTCTGTTGCCTTGGCAAGTGATCCTGTTGAAGCTGTGGCTGTTCTCTGGAATAAGAAAATGGTCAGGGTGGTGGACAAGATTGCTCTTACCGGTAAGCATCCCTTCTCATGGAGTGGAGCCAAGCAAGCCCCCTGGATTACTAAAGAGCTGGTGGTGATGGAATCATTGGGACAGAGACTAGAGCGATGATGGCTCAAAAATCAAAGTGTGTTTGATTGAGCATGGGTTAGAGCTCATTGGGTGCCACCAGTTAAAATTTAGTGCACAAGCTGTGGCTATTCTCTAAGAAGTCAGATCTAGTTATGGCAACATGTGCCTAGATTACATACTATCTGGACTACTGCAACACATTCTGCATGGGGCTACCTTTGGAACTTCAGTGAATCCAAAATGTTGCAGCCAGGCTGTTGATGAGGGCTGGGAACAGAGATCACATGACCCTCCTCCCCCATTGAAACAGCTGCATTGGTTACCAGTCCATTTCCAGGCAGAATTCAAAGTGCTGGTTTTGAAGCCTTTTAAAGCCCTACACAGCATGAGTCTAGACTATCTGAAAGACCATATCACTTATATAAGCCAGGGGGTGTATTAGAATCTGTAGGGAAGGGCTTTCTCCCAGTCCTACCATCCTCACAGGTGTGCTTGGAGAAGACTTATGAGCTTTCTCTGTGGCTACTTCCACATTGTAGAACTACCTTCCACAGGAGGTCCAGTTGACTCTCTTCCTCCTGGCTTTCCACTGGCTAGTGAAGACATGTCTATTTAGGCAAGCCTTTTGAATTTTAATTATTTATTATTATTATTAGTAGTAGTATTACTATTATTAGCCTTTATTTATATAGCGCTGTAAATTTACACAGCTCTGTACATACAATTTTTTAATTAGATGGTTCCTTGCCCTCAGGCTTACAATCTAAAAAGATACTACACAAAAGGAAAAGGGAATGGTGGTGAGAAAGGGGATGAAGTCCAGTTGTTCTTCTCTCCCTCTGGAGCCTGGACCAAATCCAAGGTCTGACTGAGATGATCAGAATTGACAGACTGAGGATTACGAAAAGTGCGTTGAACAATATGATGAGGAGGAGGGATATAAGTAAGAGTAAAAGAAATTAGATGATGATCTGACAGTGGATAGTCAGATGCCAAGTAGTCAGAAATGACACATTTAGCAGTGAGAACTAGGTCGAGACAGTGACCGAGAGCATGGGTTGAAGAGTTGGAATGAGATTGAAGATTGAAAGAAGCTAAGAGGGAGCTAAAGTGAGATGTTGAAGGATTCTTAGAATCATCAAGGTGGATATTAAAGTCACCTATAATCAGAGAGGGGACTGAATATGAAAGAAAAAATGTGAGCCATGACTCAAAATCTGAAAGGAATTGGTTAGTAGAACCAGGAGAGCGATAGATGACAGCAACTTGCAGCTGCAAACGAGAAAAGAGTCTAATAGAGTGAGACTCAAATGAAGAACAACAAAACAAAATAGCTGTGCAAATTTACAGTGCTATATAAATAAAGCTTAATAATAATAACTAGAGGGAAGAGAAAGTGCTTGAAACTGGCCAGAATTAGACAATAAAATACCAACTCCTCCCCCTCAACCCTCAGGGCAGCTTGTATGAGTGAAAGAAAGACCGTCAAAAGAAAGGGAAACAGTGGTAGTAGTATCCTGGGCCGGGAGCCAAGTTTCAGTAAGAGCAAGAAGATTACATGATCTAGAAAGAAAAAGATCGTGAATTGCTGTCGCTTTTGGAGTGGCAGAGTGAGCAGGAAAATGGAAGCTGGGAGATAGGGAGAGGTCGAATAAGAAATCAGATCAGGAGAGATGCATGGAGGTATGGGAAGAAATGGATTCAGTTCCCAATAAACAACAGGAGAAAAAGTGACAATGAGAGAGGCAGAAAAATAATAGCCGACAATGCTTTATCAAGCACTTTATCAAGCACTTTATCAACATTGCCTGAATACCACAAGACAAGAAGGATCTTGTGGGTGGCTTTGGAAACCTTTACCCAATGTCCCAGTTTATGAGGATGTTGGAAGGAGACGTGGCTTCTGATCTACTGCAGTCAAAAAGGGTGGTGTAGAAGCAGTTGAAACTGTTGCTGACTCTCTCCTTCTGAGGATGGAATGATCCACTGCAGGCAGGAGGAGGGTGGTGTAGAGGCAATTGAAACTGTTGCTAGCTCTTTCCTTCTGAGGATGGAAAGGTTGACTAGACCCAGCTGGGCACTGGGGGAGCCAGCCTCCTGGAAGGCAAACTTGATCCCAGCCTTGTGCAGAACAATGAGGGCCGAGTGGTTCTGGAGCTGGTGCAGTCCAAAGAGCAGGGGGAGCCGTTGGGCCAAGTGCCGGATCTCCTGGAAGGCCGCCGAGTCCACGCCTCCTGATCTCTTCTCCAGGAACTGCTGCGTCAGCAACTGCTGCAGGCTGAGGAGCAGTGTGTGAGCTCACTCCGTCTGATCGAACTGGCGCGCCTGATTCAGGGTCTCCTTGATGATGTCCCCATAGTCGTCATAGAACTTGGAGTAGTACTTGAAAACGTCGGAGGCGGCACTCAGCTCCAGAATTCCATAGACAATGAGCTTGCAGAATCCAGCCAGCAGATTGAGGTGCTGGTGCAGCCGCTTGATCTGGAGCGCCTCGTCCTCCTCCTCACTTGAGCTTGGCAGTGGTTGAAGACGTGGTCCACGAGGAAGCCAGCCAGCTGGTGTCACGGCCAGCCGCGAGGAGTACTCGGAGGACAACGAAGAGGACTTGGACGCTCAGGTGCAGGTGACACCTGAGGCTCAGACAGGCCCCCGCTCTACTCTGCCAGGGCCTAGTTCTGCCCTGCCAGCTCCTGTAGAGGTGGTCCAGCCAGGACCCAGCTCTGTTCTCTCAGCCCCAGTGGTGTCTGGAGCTCAGCAACCTAGTCTGGCCCCAGTAGTAGTGCAGGACTTGGAAGACATAGAGCAGATCATTCAGGTCCCTGCCTTTAATCAGAGAAGAGCAGAAAAGCAGTGCTTAAGACGGTTGAAGAGACTTGAAGAGAAATGCTCATTAGGTACGCAGCAGCTATGATGAGGGAGTTAGATATAACACACCTGGCACACGCCCAGGACTCTCATCAGAGACTATTTGTTCTCTTTAAGAGAAGGCTGCTGCTGTATCTGACTCCTAGACCTTGTATCGGACTGCTGACCATTCTTCTGGCTTTTCTGACCTTGGACTGGACTGATAGTATTGATCTCATTAACCCTGAACTTCGGACTGTTTCTGGCTTACTCTCTTTGGACTTCGTTTGGCTGTGTTGCTGGAGGAACTGCCTCGACAGCTTGGTGTGTATCTTTTGCCAAGTACTCTCTTATCTGCTGTGTGAGTGGGTGTCAGCAGCTTTCCTGGACAGCTGGGACTGCAAGGCCAGCTCCGCCTGGTATGCCAGCTCCGGTGGCAGCAGTGCAGGGTGTCCTCCTCCTCTTCCTTGGGAAGATTGGGGTCCAAAGATCAGAAGGAGATCTTTCAGGAGCAGAAAGGCCTGTGGAGGTAAACAAGGAATGCTGATGCCCAGGGAGAGGGAGAAGCAGTGATGGGAAGTCAGGACCCGGCCAAACAGAAGGGACTGGCCCTCTGTGGAATGTGTGGAATGTGGTGTACTGTACTTTTTAATTTTTTTACTTTTTTTTTTGCTGAAACTGATTTAAAATAAGTTTTACTGAAATGTATTTTAATTGCTTTTAACTGTTTTAACCATGTTTGTAGTAACACTGATAATCAATGTAATCAGTGTTTTAACTGTCTTCGTTTTTTAAGCTATTATAAGCTCCCTTGTATTCCCTTTTGGGAGAAAGATGAGGTGTAAGTGTAATAAATAGGTGAATAATAAGAAATACATGAGTAATAGATCAATAAACTGATAGGCACTGGAAATGCATGGCTTTCCAAATGTTGGACTGCTGCTCTCAGCTTTCTGCCTAAGACTGGTGAAAATGAGAGTCATGCTATCTGGAAGGACACATGTTGCCAGCCCCTATGCCCCATCACACACACACATACACACACACACACACACACACACGGAGTTTCCTTTATTTTGAATTACTTTGAATATGCTAGTACAGAAAGGCAAGATAGAAGTGACTTAAATATATGAAAGAACAGTGACTTTGTTTCTACCATATTTGCACGTGTGCTACTATAATGACAAACATTATAAATGATGACAAGTGCAAAGACTGCTTTAGATTAAATATAATCGAAACAGTAAAGGCTTCCAGAAAAACAAAGGAAGAAAAACTGTTTGGAAGAGTGAAGTCTTCATTGAAGTTAAGTCTAGATAAATAGATTATCCTGTCAATCAGCCTTCCCAAACCTGGTGCAGTCCTGATGGTTTTGGACTACGACTTCCAGACATCCTGCCCATTCACCATGCTGTCAAGAGCTGGTAGGGTTGTGGTCTGAATCAGTCAGAGAGCACCAGGTTGAAGAAGGCTGCTGTAAAAAGCACTGCCCAATTCTTATGCTGAACTGGAATGTCAAGTGCCCAAGTTCAAGCCCGAGCATCCCGAGGTATCCAGTGTCAAACAGTTCAAGGGCAGTGGCTATAAATTAGAACAGAGCCTGAACAGGCAAGGTATCAGAGTCAGGGGGTCCAAAGATCATAAATCAAGTACTCACAGTAGCTCAGGTCAAGAGGTGGACTCAAAGTTTGCTTCCAGTAATTCAGCAGGTGGAAGCCAGCTTCTTATAAAAGCAACTAAGTCAAGGGCCATGCTGGAGACAGTATTTAATGAGAGTGTTTCACTGCTGTGTGCACACTTTCTGTCTGAAAGGAAGAGTTTGTGCCAGGCATCTTGAAGCCTTTGCTGTTCCCAAGGGCTTGGAGGTCTTTCTTCTACCTCTGCTTCCTACTCTGAATCTTGTTGACCTGGAGGAGAACTTGGCTTGCTGTTAGGCTGAACTGGAGTAGTAATAGGACTGATCTTACTATCAAGCATCTGTTATGGCTGTGATGTGTCTGTTTCATCTTCTGTTGAACTTTCTGAGAGACCCTGCTCTGGGGTGGGAGTGGGGAGGAAGAGGCATGACAGGTACTCTAGTGTAGCCTTCTCCAACTTTCCAGATGTATTGCCCCAACAGAATCCATCTTCCCTAGCTGGGAATTATGTACGGCTGTAGTCCAAATACATCTGAACAGCACATATGCCCTGATAATATGCTTATGTGAGTAGATCCCAGGCAAGTGATCAGCATTTAACTGACCTGACCATGTTGGTAGAAATAGTTGAAGAGGATAATAAGGTAGAAGCCAGTAGGAAAAGAGGAACACCACAGCACACGTCTGTTGATTCAGTCAAGGAAGCCATGGTCCTGAATTTGCAAGATATGAACAGAGTAGTTGATGACCAGAGCCCCTTCCTAGGATTGCCATAAATCAGTTTGAAAGCAAACATTGGTATCACTGGTGTGTGTGTGTGTGGGGGGGGGGGTGCAGCCTACAATGCGTGACACACCAGAAGGGGGCTGACGTCTGGTCTGCCCCCCTGCACCATCCCCACATTCCATCCCCCTGCACATTCCTTCACCCACGCACGGGCACCAGTCAACTCCCCCACATGGCCGCTCTGTCCTGTGTGCAGTGCTCTGTCTCCTGTGCACACGCATGCTGCTCCATCCCTCTGCATGTGCACTGCCCCCCACACTTGCTCCATCCCTCGTGTGTCATCCCTCACATGTTGTCCCATCCTTTTCCTCATCAGGAAAAGGGTGGGCCAGCACAGGGAGAGGGAGCAAAAATCCCCAGAAAATCCTGCCCACGGAAACCCAACCACGAAAGCCCCACCAGAAGCACTTCCAGAAGCTCCACCCCCTGCACTGGGTGATACCTGGTGCGGGAACACACTGACAGCAAATAATAATTTGCAACACCGCTTCAGTATTTTCATTTATTTCATTTGTGCATTGGGTTGAAATTCAATTAGTTTTATTCATTTCTTATTTTGAATCTTTTTCTTTTTTAATATTTTAATTAAATATTACCCTTCTATTACTCCATGCTTTGTACATTTTCTGTAAATCACACTACCTGGTTGTATTTATCTGCTTTATTGCCTTTTTGCTCTTAGAAATAAGGCTGGCTGTGACTGGAGACAGGCTCCTGTTTTTCTACAGCCCGTTGTACTGTTGCACATTTCTTATTATGCTGATCAGCACATTGCATTACTTTTTCCATTCATGTGCTCACTAAGTATTATCCTTAGGATTGTTTAGTTTTGGCTTGCAATAAGAGTAGGGTTTTATGTGAGACAGATATGTTGTTTTAAATCACTGGATAAGCGAACTATTGGACCAAAGCACACAGGGGTGAGGGAAAGTTGTTAAGAGGAGAGGAGTACTTCCCTTCATTTATGAGTAATTTCCCCAGCTAATCCTTTAGCTGAAGGCTATGTGAAGCTGCACTGTGGGGATACCAAGACTTTTGTGCACTGTCTAAAACCACTCCATTTTGTCCACAGATCAGACATCTATAATGGGACAGTTTGAATTATGAGTAGCATTCAGTAAGCATTCTGGCTCATCTGACATCAGAGTTAGAACTTCATCCACTGCTGTTCCAAACTGAATTCTTCAAGTGCAGTTTCATACAGTGATCATAAAGCAGTCCATGAAAATACTGAAAAATGATCGGCTTTCATTAATACAGTATAGACTAGTAGAGTCTGACTGACTTAGAGAGAAAAAAAGAAAGAGATACCAGATCCATCTGGTGTTTTATGTAATCTCTATATAGGACTGTTTGCTTTCCTTCAGTGAGAATAATACCTATTCAAGGCCAATTTTCCTGTCAACCTAAAATGTTTAAACAAGACACTGAGGCTGATGTTTATTATGGAAAGCATTTCCTCCAAATGCATATGCATCTCATATTTTTTCCCACCTTTAAAAAATGGATTGAGAATAGACTGGAATTATGGAAAGAGAGACTTTTGTGTACTTTCAAAGCATTCTTGCTTCTGTTTTTATACAAAATTAAGGGTGTTTCCAAGGCAAGACAAAGTAGGGGGTCTATGTGCATCAAAGCTAATTAGCAGATGCACAAAGGGCCCTTCCCCCATTTGCTGACAGCTCATTTTTTCTATTCACTTATAGTGAGCAGAAGATTCATTAGAGAGCTTTGCTGACTCTAACATTTGTTAAGCCCCTTGTGGCGTCATGTCTGCAATAAACATATTATTCATACCATCAGAAATGATACAGTGCAATCATGGGCACGTCTTTGTGTGTATTGTGTGCCTTCAAGTCATTTTCTGACTTATGGTGACCCTGTCTACTCAGATGTAAATCCTACTGAGTTCAGTGGCAGTAATTCCCAGGTAACTGTGTATAGAAGTGCAGCTTTAAAGTCATAGGAAAGTATTAAAAATAGTTATATTTTACTAATATGTTGAACATTACATTTTTCCATAATGGGAGTAAATTTTTAATATTATCTATTTTTTAAAAAACAATGAACATCTTTCAAAGTTTAGGGTGTAGTTATGTTTGTGCAATTTCTACTAGAAATTCCATCGATGATAGTTTAACCTTTATTGCTCTAAGCTTGGGGTATGACTTTATTGCTTGCAGTATGACTTTGCAAGAGACTCTTTTATTATGAACTTGGTTGCCAAGATCTACAGGAGAGAGTCTCTTGAGGATATCCACAGAGATGGGCTTAATAGCAATAGGAAGTACATTTCTATAATTGCTTATCAGTTAAGCACTCCCTAAGCAGTTTACAGCCCTGGTGGTGCCCTGGTAGCGCAGTGGTTAAATGCCTGTACTGCAGCCACTCACTCAAAACCATGAGGTTGCGAGTTCAAGACTAGCAAAAGGGCTCAAGCTCGGTCTTGCATCCTTCCGAGGTCGCTAAAATGAGTACCCAGATTGTTGGGGGCAAGTAGCTTACAGTTGTAAACTGCTTAGACACTCCTTAGGCGATATGAAGCGGTATATAAATGAAGCTGTTTGTACAATGTCTAAGCCAAATACCTCCAACAAACTGGGTACTCATTTTAGCAGCCACAGACAGATTCAAGGCTGAGTTGACCCTGAGCCCCTGGCTGGAACTGGACTCACAATCTTGTGGTTTGTGAGTGAGTGTCTGCAATACAAGCATTTAAACACTGTGCAACCAGGGCTCTTCTCTTCTCTTGATAGACACACAGGAGAGGACTTTCCTTTGTTTTGCTCCCAAATTGTTTTGCTCTCAAACCTTCTGAGTTATGCTCAGCCCTGTTGTCACTGTTTCAATGAAAGGTCAAGATGCAATAGAAGTTCAAGAGGTCTTTTAAATAGTTTTATTTTTAACTTGTTTCTTTTTAAAGTGAAATGGTGTTGTTTATTAGATACTTGAGTGTAATTTTCTAGTGAAAAGGCAAGATACAAATGTAATAAGTGAATAAAGCTTATTTTAAAACATTTAAAGGAGGAAAGAGAGGGAGAAGGAGAATAGCATTCAGTTCCATCAAAGCTCATGGTGAATTTCACTTGGTATATTGAATACGACAATGGTTTCTGATGGGACCAAGAGAACAATGATGGGAACAGGTAACAAAAGAACACAACAGAAATATCAATATAGAAACAGGGTCAGACCCACACCAATGCACATTTATGATTTCAATATGTAAATATTATAAAAAGTAGATGACATTGTCTGTGATATGAATGATCCATAGAGTAGAGTCAACATAAAATCAGCATCATTGTAAAGACTCATTTGATATCTCGACCAAAATCACAAGAAATTGACTTTCTGGGGAAAAGATCCAGTTCATTTGATTCTTGACATCTTTAATAGAAAGCATTGTCTCAGTACAACAATATGTTTACCAATATCAAATTTGGCATACTTGAGTATTACACATTGTTCCACTTTAAAAAAAAAAAAGGTTAAAAAGAAGAAGGGTCCCATAAATACAGAATGTGGCTCACTTTATCTTGTCCCTTACAGACAAATAGGGTGTTCTTAGGCGAAGAATACTCAGGGGTGTTTTTGTCAGTTCCTTCTTCTGAAATACAGCCCACAGCACCTGGTATTTATTGATGGTCTCATATCTACATATCAACCAGGGCTGACTTTGATTAAGATCAGACAGGACGTGGTGCCTTTATAGCCTCCTTCAGGTAATGGTTACTCTAATTAATTCATTTTGCCAGTTAACAAATAGCTAAGTTACATTATGTCAGTGATGTAGCAGGTGATACTTTCACTATTCTTGTGATAGAACACAGTATAGCATTGTAATGTAGTGTGGCCTCACACTAAATAATGGAGAAGGAAAATGGCATAGTTCATGTACTGGGTTCTGTTGCACCTTGTGTGGCTGTGGTGTACATTTTTTATGTGTTGAAATGATGACAAGGTGAACAGCAGAAAGCTGTGTTTTGTATGGCAGGCCAGCAGCTTGTAGCATCCTGTGTTGTTGTCGTAGTTTTGAAAGCAACAGACAATGCACAATTCAATTGGGAGGTTAAGATAACAGGTAAGAACCAGAGTGGTGTAGTAATTTGAGCCTGGGCTATGACTCTAGAAGACCAGAGTTAGAATCCTGTCTTGGATATGCAAGTCCACTGCATGGCCTTGGGCAAGTCACACTCTCTCAGCCTCAGAGGATGGCACTGGCAAACCTCCTTTGAAGAAACTTGCCAGGAAAATTCCATGATAGCCCTAGGGTCACCATAAGTTGTACAAGACTTAAAGGTGCACAGCAATAATAATACCTCAGTTAATGAAGTAGATGTGTGCTTGGACATTACTTTTTTAACAGAAAATTTGGAACCAGAGATAGTCAAGAGAATAACAGGGAAAGATTCCTACAGCACGCACACACACAAAGATTAGATCAACATTTTCAGCAAATCTTTCTTTCAAAACTAACAATATGCACTTGTGAAATTAAACATCCAGGTCAGGCAAATCTTGCATAAAGAAACAGAAACATATTGAACCTTCTAGAAAACACTTTAAAACATATTTTCCAAAATGCACCCAGCAATCACTGTTTCTTTCACCAGCCTTCATTTTTCTTATGATTTCCTTTCCATATCTTCTTTTTAGTCAAGGGTAATTAATTCTTTTTTTAAAATGTGCTAGGCTTCTTTTTTGGGTGTCTGACTAATTGCCAGTCAGGCTGCCTGGATGACATTCCCTTCAGCATCACAAAACAAGTGCTAGAATCATGGAATCATAGAACTGGAAGAGACCACAGGGTTACAGGCCAACTCCCTGCCACGCAGGAA
Organism: Urosaurus nigricauda; assembly: GCA_034509955.1. NCBI lineage: Eukaryota > Metazoa > Chordata > Lepidosauria > Squamata > Phrynosomatidae > Urosaurus > Urosaurus nigricauda. The sequence continues at coordinate 44,674,556 of JAOEGL010000002.1, read as the reverse complement.
CACTGGTCAAAGCACCTCCAAATGATGGCCATTCCGCCTCTGTTTAAAAACCTCCAAAGAAGGAGACCCCACCTCACTTAGAGGCACCATACTCCACTGTGGAAAAGCTCTGACATTCAGGATGTTCCTCCTGAGATCTTGGTGGAATCCCTTTGCTTGGTGGAATCCCTTTGCTTTGTAGTTTGCTTATTAATTTTAATGCACCTCTCAGAGAACCAATAAGAATAATGCCAAATGAAAGGGACAATGTAGGAATGTGAAAGAATGATATCCAAAACATGTTGTGGGCAGTGGTCCCAAGGATGACAAATGCTGTTTTTTCATTTTGTGCTAACTCCAATAATATCTGGTGTGAGACAAAATCACACATAATTTGTTTGTTTTCAACAGCTGAATGTTGTTATCTGCTCCATTTGAAAACCTTAATAAATGAATCCATAGTCTTTTTTTTTAAATGACAGGAAAGTGTAGTGGTACGAGACTGATCCTGCTGAAGAAACTGCACTTAGAAGACAAAGTACTTTAAGGCAATAAATAAATACTGGGAATTGCAATACTACTAGTTCATGTTTATCTCTTTTTCTATATTTGTAGGTCAGAAAATTCTTCACCACAGAAGTGATGTCTTAGAAACTGTAGTCCTGATTAACCCTTCAGATGAAGCAGTCAGCACTGAGGTAAAGCCATAAGAAATGTATAATTGAATATGTTCTACACAGTAGACATACAATAATTGTATTTTACTGCAGCTAGGACAACAATAACCACACTTGACTAGTTGTCATAAATTTTAAATATTCCAGTAATGCATTTCTTAATTTGAATATATCTATCTAACTTTCTCTTCTGTCTAAGATTCTGTGAGTGGTTGTTCTATAAAGAAAAACCAGGTGATCAGTATATAGTCTCCTTGCTTTATCAGACCAAAGGCAGAATCCTGTTTTTCTCAGTGGCCAGTGAGAAGTCTATGGAGGCCCACAAGGAGGAGAGGAAGACAATTAGTGTTATCAACTGTTCCCCAGCAACTGGTATTCATAGCTATGCTGCCTCTGAACCTGGGGAGTAGTGAATTCTGAAATCTACAATGAGTAAGAAGTTCATTCGATTTACATTTCTGTACAGATATTTTTGTTAGTTCATTTGTCTATTCTAATTATCCTACTGTCAGAGGGCGGATGAAGGGGCAGAGGGAGGTTGGTATCCCGCATTAGAAGAAGGCGGCAGCAGGACCCTGTAGGGCAGGAGATGGCCAGGGCCCCAGAGACCACATGGGTTACAGCTGGGGAAGAGGTGGTACGAGGGGTAGAGCGCAGGGTAGGAATCGAAAAGAGGAGGAGACAGAGACAAGGGGTGGATCTGGAAGAGATGAGGAAAGGAAGGAGGAGCATCGCCAGGGAAGAGTGGCGTGGATGGCGGCTCTAACACGCTGACACTTACGCGCACATTGTGGGAGTCGGGAAGGTGATGAATTAAGGGGCCCAAGGGAGGAGGGATTCCTAGCTGACCGGGTGTACCCTGCTACCTTCGCATCAGAGGACAAACTGCTCCAGGCCAGGCCAGTGTTAGAGCCTGGGCCTCGCCCGTGTTGGGATATTAGAGGGAGGTGCTGGCCCGTTGGGTCTCCAACCTGTGCCCAGGGAAGAGTGGGGTCATGAGGTGAAAGGGAGGACGAGAGTCTCTAAGGACACTGGATTAACCCGGGCCGTGAAGTAGCGAGCCGCGGAAGAAGCTGTCCTGTTATTTGTTTGGCATTGTTGAATAAAGTTATCAAGCATCTCCTGTGGCACACCTGCGTCATCTTTTCAACATGGAGGTGTCCGGAAGCCCTATTTCCCCAGAGGCAAACATGGGCCCAGCGATACCTACCCAGTCAATTTTTTGTTTAATCTAGTTTCTAGTATTATGAGGCAGCACAAAAATCTTCATCTAGTTCGTCCACATTATGAATAAGTGTATATCTATATTATATCTCCTCTCCTTCCTGCCCATCTGTTTCATCCATTTGTCATTACTATTTGCCCTTAATCACAATATATGAACAAGTAAAAAAACTACTGATTATGATCCAGATGTTAGGCTGACCACTTCATCCATCCTTCCCCTAGAGAAACTGCCGAATGACATATTCTCCATATATTCCTAAACTTGGCTTGTTTTTTAAACGAATTACTTATCCCTTACATGATATATCCCCTATTCTTAGGAATGCTAAGTTTACTTGGGTATCTTAGGTAAGACCTTCTGTGAAAACCCAGTTGAAGTTCAGTTATACATCATATGCTGCCTATCCACGTGTGTGATGACATTCAGTATATTAATTAGATAGGACTAAACATTGCACAATCCATATTGATTCTTCTTCCGAAAGACCTGTTTTTCTACATGTTTGACAATTTGATTTTTCATAATGTTTTTCACCACTGAGAACAGGCATTGAGTTAACTAGCCTATAATTTCCTGGATCCCTATTTAATTTTTTTACCAAAGTCTGTTCATTTTCCCTCCACAACTAAATGGAGTAAAATGACCAACAAAGAGTGTCTCACCCTGTTCTGCCTAATATAGTTTCACTATTTCTCTGGATTTGTACAATGTTTGCAACTCTTGGGATGTTTTATGATGCTATGACACTCAGGTAAAGGACTTTGAAATGCACACTGATAACTCTGTCTTCTGACAGCGTTGAAATATCCTCCTCTGGCAAAGTGAAAGGTTCAGTTTTTTGATTCAGAACTCAGATAGAATAACTGTTCCATACATAGGTTTGTACCAAAGTCATTTCATTTGCACTCCACAGCTTTTTCAAAATTGATGTTACATTGGCTGCTTTGTAGACCTCTGGTATGGAAAGCTATTGCAGGAACAAGTGAAATATTTTTGCTAAACGATTAACAATTTTACTCTCAGGTGTAACCCAGATCAAATAGTGTGCTTATTTGTGATTTGTCAGTAGGCCTCTTTTGTCACTGCTATTTATCAGAATTTTTCAAATACCATCCCCCCTCAGAAAAAAAAAGTTATTTGATACACAGGTACTTGTTCTATACCAACTGAAAGAGGGCATCAGTTCTTTGCAAAATCCTTGCATTTAGCACACCATTAATAATTCAATTGATACTCAGTGGCTCAGTTGCTTTCCTAGTCAGTTTTCTTTTGCTGCCTTTTAAAGAGTTGAATGCATCCCTAACTCAATGATGTGCCTCCTATAGAGGATCAGGAATGTGCAGAAATGTTTCTGCCAGTTGAATTGTTGTCATCATGGTATCATGGGTTGTACTAGTTGATCTCAGACATTAGCTGTTAGGAGGATCTAAGTCAAAAAGAGGTGAAGAAAAAGAAGAGTGAGGAAGGAGCCAGGGTTATGCCAGATCCAAAACTTCCCTCAGTCCAAGAAGAAAGCCACTTTGCCTAAGCAAACTTAGGCCAGAGCAGTCCTGAATAATTTTAATAATCTGAAGATGAAAGGGATTTGGATTTAACACACTTCAGCTGGTTTAGTGTTGGCTTGGTTGGATTTCAGCTTTCTTGGTTGATTAGAACTGTGCTTTAAATTATGATCTTCTAGCCCCATTAAAAATAGTGAGAGAACTTAGGTCCCATTGAGGATCATAGCATCACTAATTTAGTTTGGATCTATCACAAATTTATTGTTGGTCTTAATATTTTTACCATTATGCCTATACTGTATGTGTGTGTGTACATATACATACAGTGGTCCCCCGGGTTACGAAAACCCCGGGGTACAAAAGAGCCGGGGCCGCAAAAACGGCCCCGGCTTACGAATAAAACCCCAGGATCCGGGAAAAAAAACGCGCAGCCCCTTTAAATTTGCCGCGTGGTCTGGCAAATAAAGCGGTCCCCCGGGTTACGAAAATTTCCGGGTTACGAAAAGTAATCCAGAACGGATTACTTTCGTAACCCGGGGGACCACTGTATATATATATTTGTCTCGCTTAACTTTAGTAATTTCTTTGGCAGTGTTTGTGTTCCTTTTTGTCTTCATTTGGTCTTATGAAGGAAACTTTATCTGTATTTGCAACACACACAGGTTATATCTCCACTGTAGAAGTAATCCAGTTTCATACACCACTTTAACTGCCATTGTTCAGTGATATGGAATTCTGGGGCTTGTAGTACTGTAAGACATTTAGCCTTTTCTGCCAGATAGCTCTGATTCCACAACAAACTATAATTCCCATAATTCCATAGCATTGACCCATGACAATTAAAGTGGTGTGAAACTGGATTAGTTCTGCATTTCTGTTAGCCCCGGACATCTTACATTATTAACAGATACAGTTTGCAGAATATTTAGCAAGAACATGTTTATTTTTAAAATAGTTCTGAGAGCCATCTATAAGGTTCAGGAATATAATGAAGTCGCCATGTTATATGCATTAAGTATATCAACAAGAAGTTTCATCACCCTCTTTCCCCCACCCCTGGCAAAGCAATTGGCTTTGTTTGAAAAGCTGGCAAGTTTCCCAGAGCTTTGCACTAAACACAGGAAACAATAAAGCCAAGATAATTCAGTTTTTTAAAATGGATTTTGTGCAATTAAAACAGATGAGATTTAAGTGAAATTCATTAGACAGTTGAATCCTCACTGTTTTCTGAAAAAGAAATACACTAAATGGACTTGACCTATCAAAAATAATGTTACATTTTTATATCTCAAAACAATTAGTGCCAAAGCAGCTTGGGATTTGCTTCTGATTAGGTGGTTTCCCTGCTATTCCAAGCTCTCTAGTGAATACCCTTGAACTCACAATGAAAGGCGAACATGAATTCAGGACAGTATTCATTCCCCCCCCCCCCAATAATACAAGGTAAAATGATTTAAGAACAATTGAACTGTTTGATGCAGCAGGGGGAGGCAAAAACGCATCACCTTTCTTGCTCCCCAGAATGTTTGTTTCTCTTTTTTTAAAAAAAAATGGCATTGTGGTTTGTCCCCGGAATTTGACAGTAGACCACTAAATGCACTCTGGTTGGAGGAAAAAAGATATAAATGTTCTATGGCCAGTAAGTAGTAAATATTGTAGTCAATATCATAATCAATTTGGTTCCTTTTATTTCAGTATCAATAAATATAATAATAAGTATATTAAGATCATAGAATCAAGAGACCACAAAGGCCATCACAAATCAAAGCCTCCCTGACAGATGGCCATCCAGCCTCTGTTTAAAGACCTCCTAGGAAGGAGACTCCACAAATACATACAAGCTTTATTTACATCTGAGCTTCAATCAGTTTAAGCTGAAACCTGGTTAGATAGAGGCTCTGTGGATGGGTAGTTCCTTAGTCCAGGAATAGGGATGTTTGGATGGGGTTGTGTTGCCCCTAAGGAAGCAGTCCTGTAGCTTATGAGTATTCATCGATGTGTCTGTCACTGGAGGTCCAGGTGGACTCAGTGACTTAGAATATCTGGGTCCAGCTTCATGATGGAAATTGCAGAGATGGAGAAAATGACGCTGTACAACAGAGGGAGGAGGATGATAATAGCTTTCAGTAGTTGATGTGAAAATAGGTAGCGGTAAGAACTGTGTGTTATTTGAAAGTTAAGATCACAGTTTAGTTAAGGTAGATTTTATATAATTGCTTAGAGGTTAAGTTAAAAACAAGCTGAAGAAAGTTGAAAGTCTTATATTGTATCTATTGTTATGTTAGTATGTGTAAATTAATGTTTGTAGGTATAAGTAGTAATTCGATGGCTCCCCCTTCGCCCCTCTCTTTTCTTTGTGTGTGTGTTATCTATCTTTGGTCTTAACAATAAAGTTTCAATAAAAAGAAAAAGAAGAAAGAAGAACATCTAGCTCCAGTGTCAATTGTTTCATTAGTTGTGGCTTTTCTGGACAGGTTTAAATAAACTACAGTAGTTCATGAAGCTGTAATTTGGTAACTAGACTACTGCAATGTGCTCTGTGAGGAGCTGCCTTTTCTTCAGTCAGAAACTGTAGCACAATTGCTTTAAATGCATTGGCTGCCAATATTGCTCCAGTCTGAATTCAAACTGGTTGTGATGACATTTCAGGGTCCTAAATTGCTTGGACCCTGGTATTTGAAGAAGAGTCTCTTCCTAAAGTATATATATTGCCTGAGGACTGAGGGCTGCTGGAAGGACCTCCACAGCATCCCTCCAGTGGTAGTAATACATTGTTGAAGGGCATGGGAGAGGGGCTTTCCCTGCTTGTAATGCTCCCGAATCCTTTCACACTATACAGTTATATCACTATGATTCCACTTTATTTATCCGATTGAATCCTGGGATTTGTAGTTTGGTGCAGCATTAGACTCTCTGGCAGAGATTTCTATATACTCATCCCTAAACTGCAAATCTCAGAATTCCATAGGATGAAACCATGGCAATTAAAGTGGAATCATAATGCTATCGTGTAACATGAAAGAGTCCCCAGTAGTGGAATGTAGTCTGACTGGAGGTCCAATTGGCACCAACATTGGCTTAATTTCAGTGCCAAACTAAAACAGGGGCTTTCGTTAAAGCCTTTGAGATCTAATGCTTGCATATCTCTGTTGTTGTTGTTTGCCTTCAAGTCATTTCCAACTTATGGCAATCCTGAGGCAAACCTAACATGATCCTGCAATTCAGGGTTTTCTTGGCGAGTGTCATCAGAGAGGGTTTGCCATTGCCATCGCCTGAGACTGAAAGAGTGTGATATGCCCAAGGTCAACCAGTGGGTTTCCATGACTGAGCTGGGATTCTAACCCTGGTCTCCAGAGTCCTAGTCCAATGCTCAAATCACTACACCACACTGGCTCAATAATGTACTCTGTACACCTATATGATTTTGACTGTTTTAATTTGTTATACAGTTAGTCTTTTGTATCAGTGGAGGTTCTGTTCTGCGTGCTGCCCCTGAATGGCAAATTTCATGGCACCTCAAATCTCGTTCTTCTCAATGGTGCTGCAATGTGTGCATGGCTGCATGCATGTGCTGCCATTGAGGAGAGTGGGGTGGGGTCATCCATGGATGCTCCAGTCTGTGGATTTGCAAGCCCACAGATAGGAATAGCCAACTATATAGTTTAATATGTTTTAAGATTTATTTATTTTTTTACTGCTTTCAGTTTTAAATTGTTTTAATTGGTTTGAACTGACTGGACTGTTCTTTGTGCGATATAGGTCAGGAAATAAATATTTTATAATTATTCTAACAGAACCAGTATAATGTAGTTGTTTGAATGCTGGACTATAACTCTGGAGAACAGGGTTGGACTCTGCACTCAGCCAAGGAAACCCACTCAGCCATGGAAACCTTAGGAAAGTCATACTTTCTCAGCCTCATTAAAAACATCTGAACAAATCTTGCCAAGAAAACTCCATGATAGGTTTGCCTTAAGGCAGCCATAAATTGGAAACAACTGAAGGCATGCAACAACAACAGCATAAATATTTTAATATATAAATAAAACAAGTGTAAATTAGATAATAAACATAAGTGGGGGAATTTTGTCAGATAATGCTTAGTTGGGAATTTTTATAAAATGTATTAGTTAATTTCATATAATTCATAACCTATTTTATGTTGCAATTTTAAAATATATTTGAAACTGTTTCTTTAAAAAAGGGGGAACATTTGTGTCTCTCCAGCACTTAACCAACATGCAAAGGCCCTTGAGCTCATGACAGTTGCCCAGCCCTTTATAAGGGAAGAAGAGGCTTCACATTTTCAGGCATTTTGTTTTTCTGTTAGCAAACAGAGTTCACATATGACAAAGTCAGTTTGCAGTTGGATGTGACTGAAAAAACAGTAGAGGACAACAGGGAATAGAGCTACTGATAAAAAAAAGTTGGAAAAACATTTTTATTATCAATGTTCACCTTAACTCTCAAGAATTTTTTCCTGCTAAAGAGTCCCACCTAATTTCTATTTATGTAAATATGTGTTTATGCAAATTAATGTTGCTGGTTTATTTGATGAAATAATCACTCTTTTCATTGGCCACAGTATACTTCCAACATCTCTCTGGCTCTTAGGTTGAGAAATCCCGTACTTTTGGACCAGTCTAGATGACATGATAATCCAGGGTTGTGTGGCATTCTGGCTTATTAGTTACATTTCTCCCTGCTTGCTGCAGGAGCAGCTAAACAGAAATAAATTTAGAAGTTGTTTCAGCTTTGTTGAGAGAAATCTACCAGAGAAGAGAGCAGCCTTATTGAAATGACACAATATACAAACCATGAAACCACTCCTACCACAAGCCAGAGTTCCTGCATTTTCCTGGTTTATGATATGATCCAAATGGAGCTTGTGGCATTAAGAATTACACAAAAAGAAAAATGGATTCATGAGGCATCTCTTTCCATTTCAACACTGTAATGGGGAAAAGGGTCATTTTATTGCTCCTTTATTCATAACAGTCTGAACGTACTTGACAATGCTAAATATCACACATACTTTACATAGTAACCAAGTAAATTTTTAATAGCTCAGTCCTCTGGAGATTTATTCAGGGACCAGTCATACTGTGTTCATTGGGGTGAACTGCATAGAAAATGTATTTAGGGTTGCAGAATACAGTTGTCGCTCCATATTCACAGGGGTTAGGGGCAAAGGAGCCCCACAAATATGAAAAAATCACAACCCCTCCCCCACGAGAGGGCCTGTGTGGGTCCCCCCCCCCCAGGCCCCTGCTATGCCTGGCATGGCAGGGGTGGAGAAAGACCAAGCATGATCCAAGCATGGCAGGAGTCTGGAGGGGAGCCATGGCGGTCTCCCCCCCCCCCCCATACCTGGATCACTCGATCCAAGCATGGCAGAGGTCTGGAGGAGAACCGCAGGGGTCTTTCTCCACCCCTGCTATGTCTGGATCCCCCATCCGAGCATTGGATGGGTGGTAGAAAGAGCCACTAGAGCTCTCTCCTGACCCTTCCTACGCCTGGATCAACTGTTCCAGGCATGCAAGGGGTCAGGAGAGACCTCACGAATAATCAAATTCATGAATTCCGAGTTCGCAAATTAGGACGAACAACTGTACATGGAGAAAAAAAGCACATTAAGATTTCTGAAACTTCTCTTTGCTATATCAAAGCACTAAATACAATTCTAGTACTGTACTAAATGCTGCTCTAGGTGTGTATACTGACCATATGCACAGATTCAGTCATTTGCCCTTGTTATGGTAGTTATGCCCGCGTCTGTGGAATTCTCTTCCTGATAAAACTTGCCTGGCAAACTTGCCTGGCATAGATCGATTTCCTCAGGTCTTTTAAATATTGCCTGCATGTGGGGGCAGGGTTAGTGCTATTTTTTCTACCTCTAATGTAATTAGTATTTATACAGGCAAAAGTCACTTGAGAGATGAATTTATTAATGCAAAATTATGTAAAATAAAATTAAAATCTGTAATTTACTAACAAAAATAAATGAATTAAACTAGCAGCACAATCAATGAAAAACCAATTAATACGTAGGTAGGTAAGTTATCCCACTAGTATCGGCCACTGTTAAGTCACTTTTGCCATATCCTATATGTGTGGTTTTGCCTAAGTTGTTGCTCAGTTTGCCTATAGTTCCTTTTATTGTGTTATAAAGATTTATTTAAGTAGAAGCTGTTTTGGAAGCTAAGCTGCTGGAACTTTGTATTCATCTTCTTTTTTTTTCAAACAACAACAACAACAACAACAACAACAAACCTTTCTTTGCTTTTGCTTTTATGTAATTTTTTGACAAATCTCCCATTGCTGACCCCATCCTGAGTACTGTTGGAATTTTTTTTTTGGAAAATAAAAAACAAAGCAAATGATGCATAACCTTCTTGAATCCATGGTAATTTGAGCATCTCTCTTATCACAGGTGCGCTTAATGATAACGGATGCTGCAAGGCACAAACTTCTAGTACTAACTGGCCAAAGCTTTGAAAATACAGGGGAGCTTATTCTTCAGTCTGGATCTTTCTCATTCCAGAATTTTATTGAGATCTTCACTGACCAAGAGGTTTGTCTTTTTATTGTTCAATATTAATGACTAGAATCTTTAACAATTTGTTTATAACTAATCTAATGTGACAACATTTTATGAAGTGGTGGGTTCCCCCCCCCCCCCCCCCAGCATTAGTAATGTGCACATTTATTTCAGAGATTTGTTAGAGGAAATGTTACTTTTTTTGCAATATAACTCCAAGAATTTCCAAGCTGGGCACGCTGGCTGACAGGATCTGTTAACTGTAGTCACCCCACAAAAGGAAATTTTCCAATTAATAATAATAATAATAATAATAATAATAATAATAATTTATATCCCACCCCATCTGCACTTAGGCAGTCGGGGCAGTTCACAACATTAAAATTTATCCACACCATATCCCCCAACCCTCCCTCCCTCCCATTAAAATAGAATTAAACATTTTACAATTAAAACAAGTTAAAAATGGACAATAAAACAATAAAACAACAACAATGGGCATGCAAACAGCAAACAGGGTCAGTCCATTTCTTTCTCTCTTGGTGGCCGGGCATGTGATAGACTTAAGTTTCATGAAAATGTTGCCAAAGTAAAAGTCAGATCATATTAGAAAAACTCAGTTCTTAGTTAAAAATGAGTTTGTGTATGTATGTGCTTTCAATTTGGTTGTCAAGTTGGGACAGCTCCATTAATTTTGTAAGCCTTTTTAAAGGCAAAAAATGCAGTAGGCTGTCTGGTATTGCTTGGTGGTCCCTCATCCAGGCAGTAACTTTCTTATCTCTGTTCCATCCTGCCCTAGTTTAAATGCCAATGTTCAAACCTAGTGTTTTATTAAAGGTGCAGGGTGGTGGAAACTCCCTTCCCATTAGAGTTTTAGAAATTAGAAGCATTTGTATTTATAGGAGACATACACAGATTTTGTTTGGGAACAACTTTGAAATAAAATCAAACCTGATTTGTTTTTCTTATGCACAGTATTATATGGGTATCTTGCTTATTTACAAACTACTGATCAGATAACAATAAAGTAACAAATTGATCAAAACACAGATAAATTAAAAGCAGCAATCAACACCCCCCCCCAAAAAAAAGGGGGGGAAAAGAAAGGCAATTAAGAAATAACCTTGATGTGCCCACTGGAATAACAGAGATTTACTGTTCGCCTAAGAGGGAACCTACATGTTATTGATGTTATTGTTATAGGTTGAATATCCCATATCAAGAAATCCAAAAATACTCCAAAATCCAAATTTAGGTGTCTGAGATAGTAACAGCTGTGCTTTCTGATGTTACACAAATTTTTGTTTCATGCATAAAATTATTTAAAATATTGTGTATTGTGTATATATGAAAAATAAATGAAATTTGTGTTTAGATTTGGTCTCATCTCCAAGATATCTTGTTATGTACTAATATACCACAATCTAAAAGAATAAAATAAAGTCTGAAATCCAAAGCAGTCTTGGTCTTGAGGTTTCAGATAAGGGATGATCAACTTGTATTATATTTATTTCTATCCCACCTTTCTTCCAAAATTGGGACTCAAGGTGGCTACTTTAATTGTGTAATTCTGGTGCTGTGTGAAAAATCCTTCAATATACAAGTGTGGGTGCCCACAATGGGGATTTAGACCATAAGTGGGATTTAAACCCTTTGACCTCCAGTGTTGTCACAGTGTGACTGACACCTCCCTGCCAAGCACCTGCCCTTTAGTACACTTTGCTAAAAAGTTCCCATTCAATTCCAGTTTGTTTTATGTGAAATATATTTGTATTTACAATTAAAGCAATGTATACTTCAGTAGTGGAGCTTAATCTACCTCTGCTGCAGACATTGGAAACATCACTCTTTTAGTTTCTTACTCCTCAGACCGCATGACTATTTGAAATCTGCAAAGTTATAGTCCACAAAAATGACCTTTCCAAACTCTGTAGATTCTTGATGAGACAATTGGAAAGACCTTATCTCTCATGTATGGCTACAATTAATTTGAACTGTAGCCTCTTCTGAGCTGTCCCCTAGATCCAATCTCCTGTGCACAATATATTGTGCACACACCAGCCCTACACAAAATTTCTGATCTCTGTATAGAGACTAGATATATATACAGAGCTACATTTGCACAAGTGTCTTTAAATAGAGTAGGTGCTGCTGGATAACTCTACTGGAGTTTATGTGGGATGGTGATTGTGTAAGAATAGCTGTAGTTTAAAACAGACATGCACAAATTGTTACTCATCAAACCAAATATTGGCTAGAGTCCTTTATTGGACTCTATTAGCAGAGGCAGTAATAATCTCATTGCAGTGAGGCACAATTGGACAACTGGCATAAATGTTCTGATGTGCATGGGTACTCTCTATGAGGGCCTTGATGCACAACCTAACACAATGGGACTGATAGGCCTTGGTACCATTGTATATTTGCCTCTTGTGCATCAGTCCCAAAGCACGTTGTTCACTTTTCTGGTTCCCCTATGTTGTAATGTAGCAGTCCTGTACTGGTAATGGGCTTTACAGAACTGCCTAATTCTAATCCCCACACATGTAAATCCACTTACAGAGACTTAATTCCATAAGATTCTGGGGATTGTTTGGAACTCACATACATTGAGTCAAGAAGGGCTTCATAAATCTTCATTTTTTTCTTGCCTGCCTGGGACCAATAGGATGTGAAAAAGTACTAGTGAATCACAACACATGAGTAAAGGGCAGTGTTGAGGCCATTGGTTAGATGTTGTTTAGGACTCATTTAGGATAAATATTGGCTTTTTCACTTCAAAAAGGAATTTATTTTCAGGTTTATAGTGAGCTCAAGAATAGCCATTCAGTTTCATAAGAAGTTAAAATGATTTAGTGTAGCTTACCTTTATAATATGTCCTCTTGTATTTTGCAACTTCAGATTGGAGAACTCTTGAGCACTACTCATCCTGCCAATAAAGCCAGCTTAACACTTTTCTGTCCTGAAGAAGGGGACTGGAAGAATTCAAATCTTGACAGGCATAACCTTCAAGATTTCATCAACATCAAACTCAACTCTTCCTCTATCTTGCCTGAAATGGAAGGACTTTCTGAGTTCACAGAATACCTGTCAGAATCAGTGGAAGTGCCATCACCTTTTGATATCTTGGAGCCACCAACATCAGGAGGTTTTTTGAAGCTTTCTAAGCCTTGCTGTTACATTTTTCCAGGTGGAAGAGGAGATTCTGCATTGTTTGCAGTTAATGGGTTCAACATGCTCATCAATGGGGGCTCAGAGAGAAAATCTTGCTTCTGGAAACTCATCCGACATTTGGACAGAGTGGATTCAATTCTGCTCACCCACATTGGGGATGACAACCTTCCAGGAATTAACAGTATGCTTCAACGAAAAATAGCTGAATTAGAAGAGGAGCAGTCTCAAGGCTCTACTACCAACAGTGACTGGATGAAAAATCTAATTTCGCCTGATTTAGGAGTTGTATTTCTTAATGTCCCTGAAAGCCTAGGAAATCCTGATCCTAATTTCCAGTTAAAAAGAAGTGTAGAGGAGGCCTGTTTTACACTTCACTATTTAAGCAAGCTGTCTATGAAACCAGAGCCTCTTTTTAGAAATGCTGGAAACAGCACTGAGCCCATTATCCTTTTTCAAAAAATGGGAGTAGGAAAGCTTGAAATGTATGTGCTTAACCCAGTCAAAAACAGCAAAGAGATGCAATATTTCATGCATCAGTGGACAGGTACAAACAGAGATAAAGCTGAACTAGTGCTACCAAATGGTCAAGAGATAGACATTCCAGTTTCCTATTTAACATCAATATCCTCTTTGATTGTATGGCACCCAGCAAACCCCACTGAAAAAATCATCAGAGTACTCTTTCCAGGGAATAGTACTCAATATAGCATACTAGATGGACTAGAAAAACTCAAACATTTAGACTTTCTTAAGCAACCAACTGTTACACAGAAGGACCTCACTGGTAATGTGGCAAGTCCAGCAGTAAAACAAACAAAACTTAAACAGCGAACAGAGAGTAAGGAAAGTCTCAAGCCTGCCACAAAACCACTATCTAGCAAAACAGTCAGAAAGGAATCAAGAGAGGAGGCTCCTGACACAGGGAAGTTTAGTCCACCTGAAAAGACTCCAAAAGTAGAAAGTAAAGAGAAATCCACAGCAAAAAAGGATAAAACAGCAAAAGCTGAAACTAGGCTGTCTGTGACAGAAAAGGATTTGACAGCTAAGGAACAAACACTTGTGAAATCTGAACCATCTGAAAAACAAGCAGCAGATGTCAAACCAAAAGTAATAAAGGAGAAACATGTGAGAAAGGATGTGAAAGTAAAATCTGAGGAAAAGCAAGAGGAGAAAGAAAAACCAAAGAAAGAGGTATCTAAGAGAGAGGAAAAAGCCCTGTCTAAGAAAGAAGAAAAGCCTAAAAAGGAAGATACCAAGAAAGATGTGAAAAAAGAAACTAAAAAAGAATCAAAGAAAGAAACTGTCCTAAAAGAATCTAAAAAAGAAGAGAAAAAAGAAATTAAAAAAGAAGAAAAGAAAGAGCCCAAGAAGCTTCTTAAAGAAACAAAGAAAACATCTGCCTCTTTGCCTGACTCAAAAAAGACTGCCACAAAGCCTAAGCCACAAAAGAGGGAAGAGTCTGTCAAAAAAGAAAGTGGGCTTCTTGGGAAACCAAAGGAAAAAGTTAAAAGCAAGTCACTGAAGAAAGAGATTAAAGTTTCCGAAACACCAGCTGCAGTGACTGCTTTGGGGGCTGTTGCTGCAACAGTAGCAGCTGCAGGTGTAGCAGCAAGTGGAAAAGAACTTGAAGTTGAGAGATCACTCATGTCTTCCCCAGAGGATTTAACTAAAGACTTTGAAGAATTAAAAGCTGAAGAAGTTGAAGTGGTGAATGAAATAAAGCCTCAGGGAGATGTAATAGAAAATGAAGACAAGATAACCGATATAGAACGAAAGGAAGATTATGAAGTTGAGAAAGAAAAAACAGGTGGGCCTGCTGATTCTCCTGACGAAGGCATAACTACCACTGAACCTGAGGGAGAATGCGAGCAAACTCCTGAAGAGCTGGACTCTGTAGGAAAGGAGAGGGTTGATGACAATGAAAAGTTTGAAGATGAAGGAACTGGTTTGGAAGAATCTTCTGAGGCAGGTGACTATGAAGAAAAGGCTGAGACAGAGGAGGCTGAAGAACAAGGTGACAATGAGGAAGAAGGGGAACCTCTAGGCATCAGACAAGATATGAAGGATACAATAGAAACTGAGGAGATTGAAAAAGAAATGGCTAGAACACCTGAGTATGAAAAAATGAAAGGTTTTCAATATGATGAAAAAGCAGAGTTTAGAGCCAAGGGCGAAGAGCAAGATGAAGAAAATGTAGATGAAACACTTGAAAAGGCAGAAACAGAAGAAACTGAAGAGGAAGCTGAGGAGGAAGACAAAACTGAGGATGTGAGAGATGAAGAAGAAACTGAGAAAATAGAAACTGGAGAGGACTATGTTATGGCTGTGGTGGATAAAGCAGCAGAGGCTGGTGAGATTGATGCCAAATATGGCTTGCATATAATCACTCCAATGAAGCACTTAGAATCTCAGTCTCCTACTAAGGAACCAGCATCTTCAATCCAGGATGAAACTTTACCTGGTGGTTCAGAAAGTGAAGCAACTGTTTCAGATGAAGAAAACAGAGAAGACCAGCCTGAGGAATTTACTGCTACTTCAGGTTATACCCAATCCACTATTGAAATATCCAGTGAACCAACTCCAATGGATGAAATGTCAACTCCAAGAGATGTGATGAGTGATGAAACTAATAATGAAGAAAGTGAATCCCCTTCCCAAGAATATGTTAACATTACTAAGTATGAGTCAGCTCTATACACACAAGATTTTACTAGGCCTAAACCTCCTGAACTTCCTGATGCTTTCAATGGGTTATCTGAAGGATCTAAAACAGATGCTACTGAAGGTAAAGATTATAATGTTTCAGCTTCTACTATTTCACCACCTTCTTCTTTAGAGGAAGACAAATTCAGCAAATCTTCCTTCCAAGATCTGTACCGTCAACAAGAAAATGAAGTCAAAAGTGCTGGAAAATTGGAAGTTTCAGAAGCCTTAGATGAGAAGCATAGCCCAATAGATGAAAGCCCAATCCCTCTGTCACCAGTTGCTAGAACACCTCTTAGTGAACGTAGTGTGAACTTCTCCCTGACTCCCAATGAGATTAAAGTGTTATCTGAACCTACAGCTCTCACAGCAGTGTCTGAAAAACATCACGAAAGCCAGGAAGAGCACTGCACCAGTCCTGATGATAAAACATTAGAAGTGGTGTCCCCTTCACAATCGGCTGCTGGTAGTGCTGGACACACCCCTTATCATCAATCTCCCACAGATGAAAAGTCAAACCAACTTCCATCTGACATTGCTGGAAAAACAACAGAAGCTCCAATCAGCTTTGAAGTTACTGATGCCAAAGATAACATTGATAAAAACAGAATAAGCCCAATGGATGAACCAGTGCCTGACTCCGAGTCACCATTTGAAAAAGTGCTCTCACCTTTACGAAGCCCACCGCTTATAGGTTCAGAGTCTTCCTATGATGCATTTTTGAGTGCTGATGTTAAGAGTGAAAAATATGGCTCTCCCTTGCAGAAGAGCCCAGTCTCTGAGGTTATTTCTACAACTGTTTTCCAAGAACAGCAAGGTGAAAAAGACATGCAGCTTACACCATCAAAATCAGACTTTGTCCTAGAAAAGAAAAGGGATGACCTAGAAGCTTCTGAAACTGTATCTGTTTTGGATGAAAGGAAGCTAGGAGAGGTTTCTCCTACACAGGTAGATATTAGTCATTTTGGCTGTTTCAAAGAAGACACCAAAATGTCAATTTCTGAAGGTACAGTCTCTGATAAATCGGCAACCCCTGTTGATGAAGTTGTAGCAGAAGACACTTATTCACATATTGAGGGGGTTGCCTCTGTTTCCACAGCATCTGTTGCTACTAGTTCCTTCCCAGAACCTACCACCGATGACGTATCTCCTTCACTACATGCTGAGGTTGGATCCCCTCACTCAACTGAAGTAGATGATTCTCTTTCTGTATCTGTTGTACAAACACCAACAACATTTCAGGAAACTGAAATGTCTCCATCTAAAGAAGAATGTCCAAGACCTATGTCAATATCCCCCCCGGATTTTTCTCCTAAAACAGCAAAATCAAGGACACCTGCTCAAGATCATAGGTCTCCTGATCAATCAACAATGTCTGTTGAATTTGGACAAGATTCACCAGAGCAGTCTTTGGCAATGGACTTTAGCAGACAGTCCCCTGAACATCCCATAGTAGGTGCTGCTATGCACCATATATCTGAAAATGGTCCAACTGAAGTTGATTACAGCCCTTCAGACATGCAGGAGCACTCTTTTCCACAAAAAATATCACCAGTGGACCAAGCATGCTATAGCCATGAGAAGGATATTTCAGAGATCATTTCAGTTTCTCAGATAGAGGCTTCACCCTCTTCCTCCTCAGCGCATACACCTTCACCAGCAAGTTCTCCACTGCAAGAGGAAACTATATCAGGTGTTACCCAGCCTCATGATATGCCATTACATTCTGCGTTTTCATCAGAAAAAATGCAGAGCCTGGGAGAAAAACTTTCACCAAAGTCTGACTTGTCTCCATTAACACCACGGGAATCTTCTCCTTTATACTCACCTGGTTTTTCAGATTCACCTCCTGTGATTAAAGACACAACTGCCACTTGCCAGTCACCTCCATTATCATTGCACATGTCCCCAGACAAATCATTTGGTTATCATACCTCAGTAGATCAAGATACTTTAACAAAACATAGTCAAGAGCTTCTAGGCTGTACAGAACAAGAAGATGCTGGTGAAACTACAAGATCACCTGAAGCTATTAATTACTCTTATAATTTGACTGGAAAAACCACCAAGTCACCAGAGGATATTGGTTATTCCTATGAAAAAATAGAGAAAGTTACAGGATCCCCTGAAGCTCTTGATTATTCCTATGTTGCCACAGGGAAAACCACTAGATCCCCTGAGACTGATAGTTATTCCTATGAAGCAGCAGGGAAAGCCTCTAAATCACTAGAAGCCTTTGATTATTCCTATGAAACCCCGCCTAGATTATCTGAATCTGTAAACTACTCTTATGAAACCACTGGAAAAACAAGCAAATCACCTGAAACAATCAACTACTCTTATGAGGGTACTGGAAAAACTAACAAATCACCTGAGGCAGTCAGTTACTCTTATGAAGTGACTGGGAAAGCCACCAGGTCACCTGACACAGCTAGCTACCATTATGAAATTGATAAATACTTTGTTTCAGAAAAAACAGAAACTCGTCAGGATGTTGATTTATGCCTTGTTTCTTCTTGTGAATATAAACATCCCAAAACAGAACTTTCACCTTCATTTATTAACCCTAACCCTTTAGAATGGTTTGCAAGTGAGGAACAGCCTCAAGAACAAGAGAAACCATTGACTCAATCTGGAGGAGGACAACCACCTTCAGGAGGAAAACAACAAGCGCGCCTATGTGGTGAAACTCCTCCAACCTCAGTAAGTGAATCTGCTCCATCACAGACTGATTCAGATGTGCCACCTGAGACAGAAGAGTGCCCTTCCATTACTGCAGATGCTAACATTGATTCAGAAGATGAATCTGAAACCATTCCAACAGATAAAACCATCACATATGAACACATTGACCCTCCACCAGTCCCAATGCAAGATCGTAGCCCTTCACCTAGACACCCTGATGTTTCAATGGTAGATCCAGAAACCTTGCCTATTGATCAGAACTTAGGCAAGCCTTTAAGGAAGGATCTGAAGGAAAAAACAAAAACAAAAAAACAGGGCACAAAGACCAAGTCTTCTTCTCCTGCCAAGAAGAGTGATGGCAAATCAAAACAAGTGGCTTCACCCAAGCCTGCTGGTCTGAAGGAATCATTGGATAAAGTTTCAAGAACAGCTTCTCCAAAGAAGAAGGAGTCAGTGGAGAAAGCTGCCAAAAATATCTCTACTCCTGAGATAAAATCTTCCCGCAATGAGGAGAAAGATAAGGAAACCAAAAACGCAGCCAATTCCACAACATCAAAGTCAGCAAAGACTACAACTGCAGGTAAGATCATAATCTTAGCAGCATGTTTTTTTGTGACATCAAGTAAAAATCTGAGCACAGTATAATAATAATAATAATTTTTGTTGTCTTTATGTAGATATAACTGTTTGACAAAGCAGTTATTAACAGAAGGACCATTACTTCAATCTTAAATCAATTTATACCCGAGACTTTTGGTTTGTATAATTTTGGTGTCATCCTTCATGACTGCTAAATGGCATTTTGATGAACAGATATTTATCTAGGTTGTTAATTTAAATAGTAAGAATGGCTGGTTTTCTATACAATGTTTGAGGTAGCTACTGTTTTTTAATAACAGCTGTGATTGTTGTAGCAATAGTGGAGTTATGCTGCAGTCACAAAAATCTAGACTTTCAGCTATCTCCCAGAGGGCTTTTTCAGTTGTCACCCCTAGATTATGGAACTACCTGCTGGACAAGATCCGTCAATTGACATCTTTAGACAGCTTTAAAAAAGCTGTCAAGACAGATCTCTTCCGGTAGGCTTTTCCAGATTAAATTGCCCCGGCCTCAGGAATTACAGTCTTTCTCAGCTGGATACAACTCTGCTGCACTCTTAAAAATTAGGTGACCAAAGTCACAGAAATGGCATCTATAAATTGAGTATGTGATTCTTGTTCTTGTTGTTGTTTTAATCTGTCTGCTTTTAATGTGTATTGATTTAATATCTTTTAATGGGGGGGGGGAGGGAAATAGGGATTGGATGTAATACATTTTAATTGTTAGCCGCCCCGATTGGTTTCAGAGGGGCAGGATATAAATTATTATTATTATTATTATTATTATTATTATTCTACAGTTTTCTCCAGCCTTTAACACATAGACAACATCAATATATTCATGCTTGTGGATATATATGAAGCAACCCCAGTCTGATTCATTGTTCTGAGACACTTGAGTTTAAAGACTATACAGTAGTTTGAGTGCAGAAGTAACGCAGGGGTGTGGAATCTTGTCCCCTGATCCCCCCATTTTTTTAGACTATAGTTCCCATAATCACCTCCCTTTGAATATGCTATATGGGGCTCCTGGGAGTCGTAGGCCAAAACTGTTGCAATAGCCAATAGTTCCTCACTCCTCGTTTATAGTGTGCTGTAGAATCTAAACCAGAAAAGGGAAGAGCATAGCTGTTAAGTTTCTCATTTTCAATGTTGTTATATTGTGAACAATATAGGATAAAATAAATGACCACAGTGAACAATGAAATGACTATGGTTTCTTCATGAAACCCTGATAACTGCACAGTAATAAAGAATAAACCGAAGACCAACAGAGGGCCTGAACAAGACAGGCCAAAATAAAGCTGCTTTGGATCACGTTGGAGGTATGCTATTTAAATCACATACACATCTTAAGAGGCCAGAAGCTGTGCCAAAGTTGCACTCCAGTCCTTAAGACTGGAACGTGGCTTTGGCGCAGTTTCCAACCTCTTAGGATGCACGCGTCATTTAAACAGCACACTTCCAAAGTGGCCTAGAGCAGCTTTATTTTGTCCTGTCTGTTCAGGCCCAGAGTTGTTTTTACTCATCAAGGAGTATTTTCACTTCATTCATACATGCCAAAGGATGAATGAATCTTGTTTTAGAAATTAACACTGGAAAAATTTCATAGACCCCAATACACCTCCTGCATGGAAAATAAATGCAGAGATGTTCATCAAGCAGCTCTGTATCTTGTTTGCTAGAAGAATGATATGCTGTCTATTACATGTAGAAGAGTCATCTCTTGTTGCAGGGAAAACCCATTGGTTTTCAGATGTATCTGAATTTTCATGGAGATTTAGGACAGTGGAAGAAACACCAAACATATAGAAGTAAAACCCACAGTTGAAAATATTTTCTTGTGTAAAACAATATTCAGACCAAAAAGCTGGCTATGTTACACTTTGGTTTAGTCCTAAGAAAGATTTCTCTCTGCTTTTTAAAAAACTCATGGACTACCATATATACTCGACTAAAAGTCGACCTCATGTATAAGTCAAGGGCAAGTTTTGGGGCCAAAATTATGGATTTTGCTATGACCCGTGGATATGTCGAGGGTAAAATTTAGGGGCATATAGGAAGGGATCTAAAGGATGAAGCAAAGCATAACAGTTTCAAATAACTTCCAAAAGTCCATCAGACATAACTCTTTGTGCTAATTCTTAAGACTGGATGGATGAGAGATTAAAGGGGGTCAGTGCTTCCAGGACAGATTATACTCTTGCTTTTCACCAGGGGATGGGTCCTTCTTTAAATAAGAGTTAAGATACAGTACTTACATTGACCCATGGATAAGTCGATTCAGTTTTTTGGGGCCAATTTTTTGACCTAAATTTCTAGACTTATACATGAGCATATATAGTAGCTGTTTTAACTGTGCTCACGTACTACCCTGTTTTCCTGAAAATAAGACATCCCCTGAAAATAAAACCTAGTAGAGGTTTTGCTGAATTACTAAATATAAGGCCACCCCCGGAAGTAAGACCTAGCAAATTTTTGTATATAAATATATATACTTTATATAATAAATGTTCTTTTTTTTTTTTTTTTTTTGGTTCCACAATAAATGTGAATTCTTCTTCATGGAAAAATTAGAAATCCCTGAAAATAAGACCTGGCACATCTTTGGGAGCAAAAATTAATATAAGTCACTCTTATATTGTTGTTTATTTTGTTTAGAAAAGATAGATGGAGATCTATAAATATAGGCTACATTCATCTACATTTATCCTGGCCTACATTCTAATCTAGGCTCATGTTGCTGCTATTTGCCATGAAGACTTATGGTGACCCTGTCAATGACAGACCTCCAAGATTCTTGGTTTTCAGCTGCCTTCCCCAGGTTTTGCAAACTCAGAGCCATGGCTCCTTGGTTGAGTCAAGCCAATTGTAGTTCAGCCTCCCTCTTTTCCTAGTGCCTTTCATTTTTCCAGCATTATCATCTTTTCCAGCAAGTGACATCATCTCATGATATATCCAAAGGATAACAGCCTCAGTTCATTTATCTTCGCTTCTAGTGAAAGTTCAGGCTTGATTTGCTCTGGGACCCATCCATTTGTCTTTTTAGCAGTCCATGATATCTGTAGAACTCTTCTCTAGCACCTCATTTGAAATTAGTTTATTAATAATAATAATAATAATAATTTATTTCTATTCCGCTCCTCTGAACAAGCAATCGGGGCGGAGTACAGCAGAGGTTAAAACAATATCAAGTTAAAATACCCCTTCCTTACCCTTACCACCCTCCCTTAAAAAAGAATTAAATCACAATAGAGTTAAAAAACATAATAGATTAAAATAGCAATACACAGTAGTAGGGAGCGGACCCAGCTTAGGTTGTATGGAGAAAAATGCAGGAAAAGATTTAAAAAGCCCTTAAAACCTAGGTATGGAGCTGGGGATATTCACATTCTCTGGGAAGGCTTGCCGGAAGAGATGCGTCTTTAGGGCTCTTTTAAAGCCTTCTAAAGATGTAATGAGACGCATTTCGTATGGCAGGTCATTCCACAACTTGGGGGCGGCAGCCGAAAAAGCCCTCTGGGAGGTCTGTACCAGCTTGGTCTTCATGGGTTGAAGCAGGTTCCTCCCAGAGGACCAGAGTGTGCGACGGGGTTCATATGGGAGGAGGCGGTCCCTTAGATAAGATGGGCCCAAGCCATGACGGGCTTTAAAGGTTAAAACCAACACCTTGTACTGTGCCCGGAAACTGATCAGCAGCCAGTGGAGGGCTTTTAGCACAGGAGTGATATGCTCTCTCCTGGATGTTCCAGCCAGAAGCCTGGCTGCCATATTTTGGACCATTTGTAGTTTCCGGGTTAGGCACAAGGGTAGCCCCATGTAGAGTGCATTGCAGTAGTCCAAACGTGAGGTTACCAGCGCGTGCATCACAGTTCCAGTTCCCTCCTCTCCAGGAAAGGGCGCAGCTGGCGTATCAGCCGAAGCTGGTAACAAGCTCTCCTGACCGTCGCATTCACCTGACTTGTCATGTGAAGCGACGGATCAAGGAGTACCCCCAGACTGTGAACAGAGTCCTTCGAGGAGAGTGTGACTCCATCGAGCACTGGAAGTTGTATTCCCAAACCTGGTTTCGGGCCTGTGACTGTGAGCACCTTCGTTTTGTCTGGATTAAGCTTCAATCGGTTTTTCCTCATCCAATCCATTACCGCCGCAAGGCAGTCATTGAGAGGGGAGACGCCATCTGAGGTCTGAGCAGACAATCTGGTCACGGAGAAGTAGATCTGAGTGTCATCAGCGTACTGATGACACTGAGCTCCGTGCCTCCAAATGATCTCACCCAATGGCTTCATATAAATATTGAATAACATTGGGGACAGAATAGCGCCCTGTGGAACGCCACAGCTAAGCTCGATTTTAGAAGAGCAGCTGTCCCCGAGTCTCACCCTTTGAGATCTGCCGGAGAGGAAGGAACAGAACCACCGGAGTGCGGTGCCGCCGATCCCCAACTCTCTCAGCCGATCTAAAAGGATGGAATGATCGATTGTATCAAAAGCCGCGAAGAGATCCAAGAGCACTAACAGGGTCACACTACCCCTGTCGATGCTCAGGCGGAGGTCGTCAGTCAGAGCAACCATGGCTGTCTCCACTCCATAACCTGCCCTGAAGCCGGTTTGAAATGGATTGAGATAATCGGTTTCATCCAAGACAGCTTGGAGTTGGGAGGCAACTGCTTTCTCGACCACCTTGCTTAAGAAAGGCAGCAAGGAAACTGGTCTGTAGTTGTTCCTGTCCAGGGGATCAAGGGAAGGCTTCTTCAGGAGGGGCTTAACAGCCGCCTCCTTCAGACTAGATGGAACATTGCCTTCCCTGAGAGACGCATTGATCACATCCCGAAGGAATTTTCTCAATGCATCCCCTCCTTCTGTCACTGTACAAACATAAGCGTTAGAAGCTGCTATTATTAAGCAATTTCTGTTATGATAGTATTCCTGTAATGCTTGTAGTTTCCCACATTTCTTTAGTACAATTACAGTTAGCTTGTGCTACCCATATTGCACATTGTGTCTGTATTACTGCTATAGTTCATTTGATTTTCCTGATCTCTGATGTCTTTTGAAGAAATATAATTACCCTGTATGCCACCACTGCAATTCTCATTATCTGTACTTTCTTCTTCTGTTTGTCTTGCTGGTCCTCCCTATATTTCACCTCCCCTTTATAGTGGGTGTTCATATCCTGAACACTACTTACTGGGGTTTCTTTGCAGGAAAGGAGTGTTAAGCAACAACAAAAACAACCAATTGTCATAGTAGGAACCACTGAATGGTAAAGAATTGATGTTGAGGAGACTAGTACTGAGACCTGAAACATTAATGGTATTAAACCTAACTTAACAATTTTCAAGCTAACAAAGTGATTGGTTTTCTGTAAAGTCCTTGCCACTTTTCCTAAAAGTTTTTCATTAATTTGAAGTGACTACTTCTTTCATTCCTAGACTGTAGCTGCAATATCAGTGTTATGTATGTGTGTGTTAGAACAGGGATGGGCAACTTACAGATCTCAGCTGCGGAAAACACAGCAAATGGTAAGGGATGAGGGAAGTTGTGGAACACCTGGAGAGCTTACTTCTGTAATTAGAATATCATGTTTTGCCATGGTTCTGCTTGGCGTCCTTTTCTTATAGACCTTTGTCAGTTTTCTTTTGGTTCTGAGACCTGATCAGCCTTTGAACTATAAGTAGAAATAGTGATCGTTCCTGTTTCTTCCTGTTTGGCAGCAATGCCACAAATAGTATTACCAGGCACACAAAATGGCATGGTTAAGGACTTTACTATAAATTATATTGAATAATCATATTCATTGTTTTCTCCCTACTTGGTGTGTGTGTATGAATTTTATCTGTCTATCTGTCTGTCTCTTTACCTGAGGTCACGTTTTCATATATATGTGTTTGTGTGTGTGTGTGAGAGAGAGAGAGAGAGAGAGAGAGAAATGAATACAGGAATATTCTACAGAGGAGGCTAAGTGAGGGCATTGAGATTTCTGCCACACCAAATAAAAGATTCCTTTAGTCCCTGAATTTCTAGCATTGCAGTAACTTAAAACTAAAGTCGAGCATTTGATAAACTGTATTTCTATACAGTTATGTATCCAAAGAAACAGGACAGGCGAAATCACCGAGGAAATGAGAACACAACAAATAGTGTTCAAGGTGTTAATAATTTTTTCACTGTCTACAATGCTAAAAATTTTGAGAATAAATTGCAAATTGCCCTCCCCCAGTTGCTACACCCCTGAATGAATAGAGTATCTATGGGCCTAAACAGATGGCACCAAAGGTCATGCTGCCCCTTTCAGAGCTGGATTGGGGCCGCAGCAACCACATGCCACAGCTTCAATCTGGTGCATTGGCAGCTCTAAAAGAAACAGCAAAATGCCACTGCTTTTAGAGCCAGCAAAAAGGTGCCCTTGCCACTGCTGCACATTTTGGCACTGCTTTTGGCGTGTGGCATATAAACGCCCCAAAGGAGTGCTGTGACACCGCCTGCTAGTCAGCTGGTTAGTCGGTCAGCATGACGCTGGTGTGTGTGCAGCATCGGGGCAGATGTTGTCCAAATGCCATGCCCCCACACCACCCCCATGCTAGCGCTTCAAGCTGATCTGTACAGCTCCTATTTCTCTGTCAATATCTACAGTATTTTGATGTCAACAAATAAACAAAATAGGGCTTTTTTCTCTCCTCCTTGCCTCATTAAACCTTTGAGGATACAATTTTTTCATATATGAGCATAATTTAGAATCAATAGAGTGACAACACAAATTGACCAGGAAAAGCGTTTAGGTGTTACAGTCAGGGTGTGTTGAACTGATGCTGTGTACAACTTTGAATATGTATCACTATTGTTGTTGTTTTTTCCTCCTTTTTTAAAACAAGGACCTGGAAGTGGAAAACCAACAAAATCTATAGCTGTGCCCCCTGGACCACCAGTGTATTTGGACCTGGTCTATATTCCCAACCACAGTAATAGTAAGAATGTTGATGTTGAGTTTTTCAAGAGGGTGAGGTCCTCCTACTATGTGGTGAGTGGGAATGATCCTGCTGCTGAAGAACCAAGCAGAGCAGTCCTGGACTCCCTGCTGGAGGGGAAAGCGCATTGGGGAAGCAATATGCAGGTAAGCTGTCCAGTATTTCCAAACTGAAATCAGAAAATAAAATATCTACAGGGAACTTGAAGAAACCTACTAAATTTAGACATTGAATTGTGACTTATTACTTGATACCAGTTTATCTTTAAGTTTTATCTAGTCAAAATGGGGAGAAAAGGTTTCATCTCATATACTGTCTTGAGTGGGGAGGGAACCTTTCTTCCAAATGTAAACTGTCTCATTTGTTTAATTAAAAAGGGTGCTTTCATCACATTTTTTTGAAGACCAGGCTGGTGCAGACCTCCCAGAGGGTCTTTTCGGCAGCCGCCCCCAGGCTGTGGAATGACCTGCCAGATGAGATGCATCTCATTCCATCTTTAGAACGCTTTTAAAAAGCTCTAAAGGTGCATCTCTTCCAGCAGGCCTTCCTAGAGAATGCGAACACTTCCTGGCTCCAAACCTAGGCCTTAGTACCTCTCCAACTGTCCTTCTCCAGTGTCTTTTCCACCCCTTTACAGCCTAGGTTTTCAGGCCCGTTTCCCTGTTGCTGCCTTTTACTGTTGTACAGTGGTCCCCCGGGTTACGAAAGTAATTCGCTACAGCACCACTTTTGTAACCCGAAAACATTCGCAAACCGGGGGACCACTGTAAGTATAGGGAAAAACTTTGCGCCATTTGAATTTCACACGGTTTTTTTCCCGCAACCCGGGGTTTTTTTCGTAACCTGGGGCCGTTTTTCCGGCCCCGGCTCTTTCGTACCCTGAGGAATTCGTAACCCGGGGGACTACTGTAATTTGTTTTGTTTTATGTTTTTAATTATATAGTGGTTTAATTCTCTTTTTAAGGGGGGGGAGCAGTGAGGCAAGGGATGGGACATTTTAACTGATATTGTTTTAATCTTTTTGTTGTAACCCACCCCAATTGCCTGTTCAGAGGGGCGGGCTAGAAATAAATTATTATTATATTATTATCCAGTACAGGTATAAGAAGTGCAATTTTCAACAGCTTTAAACTTGAAAAGAAACCATTGTTAAAGAAAAAGTTTCTCTTTAATATCTTATTAATTGCTTAGCGTGTGTGTGTGTGTCTGTATAAAAATACCTGACTATTATCTTTTCAGGAAGGATGGGTGGGAGCATTTGGATGGACTGACAAGATTTCTGTTGAAGGAGGTTGAGCAAAGAGGATCTAAAGCAGGGGTTCAGGCAAGAGGGGATGGAAGGAAAGGTGGTAGCATTTAGACAGACTGACAAGACTATTGCCAGGGACTGAGGGAGGATGGGTAGGTAGAAATTAAGCATGAACTATACAGCAAGGGTCTGTTCCAGACTCCCCCCCAACATAAGGCAAATATCACGGTGGGGCTCATTTATGCGGTGTGATGCACGTGCGATTGCCTTTTCCATCTCATGGCTCTCAGCATAAACTGAAAGCCGCGTATAGCGTGCCCGCATAAGATGCAGGCACACTGTAATATTAAAAACAAATTAAACAAAACACTTCCAACCAACTCCTTTTTAGAAATTAAGGAGATATGTGTTACTTTTCTCACATGCATGACTCAAATTCAGCCATAATTTTAGTTGGCTGTAGCCAACTAAAATTGTAGGGACAGAATTTTATTATGCCATTGTATATAATGAGACTGGAACATACCACAGATTTTGGTATCCATGGGGGTAGGGAGTGTCCTGGAACCAAACACCAGTGGATATCAAGGACCCACTCTATTTTTGTGATCTAAATCTATAGTAATGTTTTAACTATTCAGTAAAAAGCTCTTCATCTTAAATGTTTGAGAACTTCTTTTTCCAGGAGCTGCTTTGAGGTAAGATTTCATTAGCCCTAGCAACATGAGCAGGGTCAAGTTACAGAAAAGTTAAGCTGGGGGAGGGGTGTCACTTTTTGAACTGCAGCTCCAATAATCCCCCAGCCAATATGGCTATGCAGATTCTCAGTTGTCCAAAAATGTAGCCTTTTCAAGCATGATATGGCTTAATGTTAAATTAATCTTAAAGCAACACAAATACGTGGCAGTGGTTTACACAAGCAAATTTAGAATTCTGAAAAATTCTGACATTTAAGAACTCATCAGGTAAGAATGGCTTAAGAAAGAAGGATACACCTTGATTGTCTTCTTAGCATCACAGTGTTATCCACAAAGATTTTATTCTTTTGTCAACTGTGAGTATTTAAAATATATTACCAATTAACCATAAGTACTTAAAATGCAGTTCATACTTTCCAAAAAGGAGGATTAGGATTAGGTGATGAGATTTATCATGATTTGTTCTTAATGATGATTAATGTATTCTGTCTAATCTTAAATGTACCCTATGTTCTTGTGTTACAGGTGACTTTAATCCCCACCCATGATTCAGAGGTGATGCGGGAATGGTATCAAGAAACCCATGAGAAACAACAGGATCTTAACATCATGGTTTTGGCAAGCAGCAGCACTGTTGTCATGCAAGATGAATCTTTCCCTGCATGCAAGATTGAACTTTAAAAAAAGCAAAAAGCAATGCTTCGCAACTTTAAACTTTGTTTCCAGAAATTCTTCAATCTGAAAACACCTTTTCTAAAAATGTAATCAATCTAATTCAGCTGCCGAACTATATATACCTGCCAAATGCTATACTGTATCACAGTGATGCAAGTCACTATTTTTTTTTCTTCAGTCTTTGCTGATTGCTAAGGGAAATAACAGTATTCCCACCATAGGGTTCAATTATTGCAAAAAAACGCAGATCCAGGTTCATCTCTGCTGAAAACTTGGAAACCATGCACTAGCAAACACTGCTGACTTCTGCCAGGTTAGAGGCATTTGCCCTTGAGAGATACAAGGAGAAAAAAGAGAGGGGGGAGGGAGAGGGAGAGAGAGATTGAGAGAGAGAGAGAGAGAGAGAGAGAGAGGAGAATAAAACCATTAGTCCTGCATTACTCTCAAAGCAATCAATGTATTGCTTCCTAATGTCTGCCATCACATACATAGAAAGAAATAGGTTTGCATCAGTTTGAGTTATTGCAAGAGCGGGCGTGAATTTAGTGGTAAATAATCTAAAATATTTAAGTGAAACTGAGCATGGCTTTGCAGGGACATGAGAGCCAAAACACTTCTTCACTATTAGCAACCTCACCTTTAATGCTTCATACTCACATAACATAATTCTCTTAGGCAATACTGTGCAAATTGTTTCAACCCCATTCAGTTTGACATGCAAACATGTTGGTCTAAGGCATGCTCCCAGTAAAAGCCCACCTAGTCCTCTTAAATTTGACAAAAACATGTGCGCTGAAACACCCAAGTCACAGTCAAGTTTACTGAAGCAAAATACCAAAGCAGTTGGGAGCACATATGGTTGAGAATTTGCCTTAGAAAGTGACTTGAATGTACAAAGATACTTGATGCACTTATTTTTTAATGCAAGATAAGACGTTTCTAAACCATCTGTGTAGGATTATAGTTACACCAGTACAGAAGAATGCTTGTGCATGTGTGCTACTGGAAACCTCTCTGATTAGTCAGTTTGGTGCTATGAATTATGTATGTAAGTTGAGCATTTCATTGGTGCACCTGAAGAGCAACCCTTTTTTAAAAATGTTTTTTTCTTGCCTTTCTTTTTTTCTGCTTTATGGAAGTATGGAAGAAAGGGTGCCCAGTACCAGAAACAAACATATACAGAATGTTGCAAAAAGGTTCTCCGAACATCTGTACAGTCTTTTGAAGCCTTCCTTTGTCTTACGTAATTTTGACTGTTAATTTAAGAGTGAATATGGAAACAAATGTACAGAAGGATTTTTTTTAGCTCTGCACAGACTTTTAATAGATGAATTTTTAATCTGAAGTTTTGTTTACAGGAAAATGCAAAGAAAAAAAACATTCAGGTGAAGGCAGTGTAATTTCTTTTTGTGTGTGTAAGGTAGTTTTTTAAGACGATGCATAGTGTTGTATTAAGGTTCTGCGAAGAAGGAAGTTCAATATAGCAGTAATGTATTTATTGAACACAGTTAACTACCAAGAATCATTTTGCAGGGGGCATACTAACAAATATTATTATGTGGTAATGATTAAAGAACTTAGAATGGTGAGGCTAGTTGTCTTCCTTTTAAACAGAAGGTAGTCTAGATTCTGAGGTGGCCCATGAATGCAAGCACATTAAATAGTCTCTTATTGCAACAATATTTTTTCATGGTATCAGTGAAAACATTGTATGTTCTGAAGTTGCAGCACACATTCTCAGTGATGCTTTCAGTAACTCTATTGTACATCTCTGAAATTGTTCAGTGCTGCTTACTAAGGCTAACAAAGTCCCCTAGACTTTGAGTTTTCTTTCTCTTAAGTCAAATTAGCTCAAGAAAGTCAAACAGTTTGTCTTCACATAATTTACAGAGCTGTCTGAAAAGTTTAACTTGGGCTGTGTATATGTTGCATTCTGTAAGAACACAGAAGAACTGCATAATTTGATTTGGATCACAGAATTCAGCTTCCTAAAAATCAAAATCTTAAAAAAAAAATTCTAATCCATAATGCTTAAAGGGAGAAGGCAAATTACTTGCTGTTCACGGCTTCTGGCAGGCAGTGTGTAGGTCTTAGGTATCCTGTAAAGTCTTTCCTCAAGAACAAGAGAAATAATGCAAATATGCATAGTTTAGGTAGGTTGCAGAATTAAATCTTAGTTGTTACAGAATTGGGATTGCCCAGAATTTTGATTAAATCATGCACACAGCCTGAGTAAAACCTACCATTTATGAAGATTATTAAATTCTTAAAGAATTGGAAAAGCATAGAACCTTTCATAGGTGAATCTTCATAGAGCTGTTACTGTAACTGGTGCTGATAGAGTACTTCTGAGGACCAGGCTACATGTATTGAAAACATGTATTGAAAACCATTATGTTTTACATTGCAGTTATCTAAAGGATTTACATAAGCTTGTTTCATCTGTAGTAGGAATTTGTATTGTTCTGTGCCAATAATTTTTACCGAAGGCTTTGATTCCATTAAGTAGGGGGCAATGGCAGCATTTTATTTTCTATTTGCTGTATAATTTATTTCAATTGTTAACATTTGTCTATTTTTGTTTTATTTTTATAAATGTGCATTTGCACTGCTAATTTTTTATATTTTTTAAAATACCACTCCAGACCCCTTTTAATTTGGGTGATGTCACCCTGTTAATGCTGTGAAATATTGTTCGTTAAATGTTTTGTGCGGTTTAAAATTCTAATATTTTATTTTTGTTTGACAACTTTAGAAATGCTTCTTTATTTATTATTTTATCCTGGTAGTACTTCAAACACTTGTGTTCTTCTGGGTTTTTGTGATTTTTATGGGAAAAATAGACATGAAAGCACTATTATGTTTGGCCCAAGTTTGTTAAAAAAATAAAATCCCTGTGACTGTGGTTCAAAAGATGAAGGAAAGCATATTGTGGAAAGAAGCAGAATTGCTGATCTCATAGTCCTTTAGGCTTCTAATGTTAGATCTTGATGCTAAACATGGCTTTGCACTACAGAAAGAGTCCCAATATAGTTGTAGCAGACTCTTGCGCAGGGCACATTTGTCCTGCTTTGTTGCCTTTATGTTGAAGTACATCTTGCACCAGGAAGCTCAAATTCCCACCTTTGTTACCATGTTATTAAATATTGCTTTTTGCCTGCCCCATCCAACAGTGGCTATTAGATAGATAGCTTTGCTGCATCTACTGACGTGGTGATGCAACTTAACAGAGCATTCATCCACACTGGATGAACCAGCACACTCCCGTCAATAATGCATTATGTGCTGTTGCTGGTGGGCCTGTGCTGAGTACATCATTATTACTCTGCATCCTGAGATTTGCTTTGCTAGCAGATTACCTGAAAACCTTTTACAGCCTAATCCTACACTGTATCTTTACTTAGAAGCAAGTCTTGCTAAGATAAGTGGAGCTTCGTCTTAGATGTCCAAGAATCATAGCTCAGAAAAAATATTTATTAGGGTGAAAACTCTCTGAATTCCCCAGTCCATCTTTCTGAACTCTGCCAAAAATTGATGGTTAGTCTAACTAGTTACTAATGCAATATTTCATATATTCATTTTTTTAAGAACTGATTTTATTTTATAGTTTTTTTAAAATCCACTTTGTAATTAAGCAGAATTAAAATAATTTTGTCAAGTGGGAGTATATTTCACTGATTTGTTGCCAAAAACGAAAAGAAAAGGAGAATGTAGTTATATTTGAGCAATGATACTGTGGCTAGTGTGGAAATTGTCACTTGAAAGACTGCTCTTAACAAGGCTGCTTCTTTTAATGAAAAAACATGTTATTGGATTCATTGTTCAGCCTTAAAGAACAATTTTGCAGACATATGCACTGCCTTACAGAATTATTCAGCCCTCTCTGACTGTTCCACATTTTGGTATGTTACAATGTGGAACTGAAATAGATTTAATTGGCATTGTTACCACTTGATGTACACTAGGTACTCAATACTATAAAGGCACAAAATATTTTTCGTGGCATAAAAGGTAAGTAAGCAAAACCAAACTGGCACTTGTTAGTTGCCTAAGGTTTCACCTCCCTTAGTCAAAACGTAGAAGAAATACCTTACGAAGCAGTTGCAGCTACGGTATAAATCATCCTGGGTAGCTTTGCTACCTGTATCCTGTAAAAAAATGCCTGTTCGTTTCCCATTCCATCTCTATTAAGTTGGGTGGAGACCACTGGTGATCACCAACTTTTAAGACCTCTCATAGATCCACAATTGGATTGAGGCTTGGACATTGACTGGCCTGTTTTAAGACATTCCAATTCCTGTTTTTAAACCATGTCAGTGTTATTTTGCCTCTTTGTTGAGGGTTATTATCTTTTAGGGAAGGTGAACATCTACCCAGTCCCAGCTCCTTTACAAACTTAAACTTGTTTTCTCCATGTTGCCCTATGCTTACCTCCCATTTCTCAGTCCATGTTGGGGAAAAACATCCCCACAAAATAATGCCACCACCATACTGCATCATAGAGATGCTGTTTTCAGGGCTATTTGTACTGTTGGCTTTGTGATGCCATAGCATTTTTGTGAAATTGCTAAACAGTCCACTCTTGTCTCCTCAGACCAGAGAACCTCTGTGTACATGTTTGCCTAGCCTCCCACATGCCTTTTTGCAAATTCCATATAATCTTTGATCTGAGTTTCTTTCAACTGTTACTTTCCACTTGTTACTCTTTCACAAAACCCAGCTTTGTGGATTCTCTGGCTGATAATTGTTTTATGGATGGTTTCTCCCATTTCAGCTGTAGCTGAAGAGTTAACATTGACCTCTTGGTTGATCATTCTGACTAATGCCCTCCTCACCCTGGTCACTTAGTTTTGGTGGATCACCTTCTCTAGACAGAGTTATGGTCGAGACATATTATTTTCATTTTGTAATAATGGTTTGAATGGTACTCTGAAGAATGTTCATAGATAGGATTTTTTTTTTTTTAAAAAAAATAATCCAGCTGTGCTTGATGCTTCTGCACAATTATTTTTGAATCACCTTAGTCTTCATGTCACTTTGTTTAGGTCTACTCTATAGTATACTCCAGGAACTTCCAGAGACAGGGATATTTAATCTGAGATCATATGCCACTGAAATTACATACAGATGAACTCCATTTAGCTTCTTCTGAAGACTGTGAGTTGCACCAGAGACCACTGAGGGGTTTGGGGTTAATTTGGAGTATTAACCATGCACACCTTGGGTCGGGGGGAGGGTCAGTTTTGTGCTGCAATTAAATGCTACAATTTGGCAATTTCAGTTTTGAGTATCTTTCATATATTAAATGATAGCAATGCCAATTAAATCTATTTCAGTTGCAGGTGGTAACAAAATGTTGATAAGTTAAAGGGAGGGATATACTTTTGCAAGGCACTGTACATTTATAGGTGCAAAAGAGTCGTACTGGCAGCCTTACTGAAAATGCTTGGAAAAGATTACCATGTGGGATAATACTGATCGTTCTTGCTGGGAGATTGTGAGAGCTGTTGTCCAAAAGAAAAAAAAAAAAAAAGGGGGGGGGGTCTGGGAAATCTTTTCCAGTCTTCAGTTTATTATCAGTCTCTCAGTCTCAATTGAAATCAGCATAACAGTACAGTTCTGTAAGGCCCCTTGAGTTTAGTGGGATTTTTTCCTATATTTCAGAGGAAGGAGATGACATACCACCTCTGAGTATTCCTTGCCTAAGAAAATCCTATGAAAACCATGTAGTTGCTGCAAATTGATAGAGGTTTTGGAGGCATATATAAACACACAAATAAGGTTAGGATTGCGGCCTTAATGAGGTTCAAATTTGGCCTTAACATTCTTTCACTTTAAGCAGATTCTTGATCGCTCTCCTACATATTTTTTTTTTTATTGTAGAAGCAAAATTTTAATTAGGTTCTTATTTCAGCTGCTCTTTTTTATTTTGTTCTTCAGAATCTTTTAAAGCTCCACTCAGCTCTTGGATGTCAGCTAACTTTTTTTCTTTGTAATAATGTAGTGTCCTTCTATGGCTTGTACTCAAAAGATCATAATTGTGTACAATTAGTGTCACTGATTCCAATCACTGCTGCTGTCCATTGTGGACCCCTGCAGTTCCTGAATGCTGGCATCTGACAGCTGGCAAGTCATCCAGTTTCTTTTTTGAGGATTATTATTATTAACCTTTATTTATATAGCACTGTAAATTTACACAGTGCTGTACATATAATCTTATATTTAGATGGGTCCCTGCCCTCAGGCTTACAGTCTAAAAGAGGCAACACAAAAGGAGAAGGGGAAGGTGGTGAGAAGGCCCAGTGGTTCTTCTCTCCCTCTGGGGAGATGCAGGGAGATACAGTGGGAGTAAAAGTGACAACTTCCCCACAAGAGTGGAAGTGCCTTCCTTTTTTTATTGATTTTTGGATCTAAGCCTGTGATAGCCATTTCAGGTTTCCGAATTAAATCTGCAAAAATTGGGTATGCTATACAGTTTACAAACAATGTTTTTTTCTCTCGCACATATAAACACATTTTATGTGGCAGCCAATTCTGGTGTTCTGCTTTGCTATCTCTATCTATCTATCTTATCTATCTATCTATCTATCTATCTATCATCTATCTATAAGCTCCTCTCAACCAGTTTAATCTTTCTTGCCTGTGCAACTAACCTGATTGTGTTAGTCACAACTGTACACAATTAGCTTACCAAAAGTCAATCAGGAAGTACCCTGGACACCAACATTGAGTTTCATGGCTCAGGACAGATCTCTAAAAGCGTGGTTCAATACTGATTAGTGTAATTTTAATGTTGTCAATACTTGAGTGTTCAGAACACTCTAGAAAATATTACCCACTGGTAGCATTCGGATCATGGCCTTTCCAATAGTACTGTACTGCTGGATGAAGTTCAGTGACACATCAGTTGGGGTCACAGTTCATTTTCAAACAAAACAGATTTTCTTTTCCATACTTTTTCATTTGCCTATGGTGGGTCTAATTACAACAATCCCTATCTTTTAATTCCATTGGTCCATTCTTTCATGTTTTCATTTTGACTTCACATACTATGGTGAATGGATCCAAATGTGTATATGAATGTATTTAGCTGTCTTTCATAGCTTAAGCAGTTTAGGAACCTTGCAACACAGAATCAAGATGATAAATTTGCTAAGGGAAATTGCCCTAGGAACTCACGCTCCAAGTTATTCTGCATTTTCAGATTAAGCCTTTTTTTTTGTCCATATGTAACCAGAATTTATTGCTCAGAGGGAAATAGTAATTGTAGTGGTCTGGCATTATTAGCAATTGGAAAATATGTTTACACTTACCCCCTCCCCCCACCGGCAATTCTGTTTCTCTCCCCCCCCCCCGCACTTAAAAGTTGAACAAACTATGAAAATTTGTCTAGGTACAAGCAGTTCTTCAAAAGCATCTGCAGTTGCATTGCTTGCCTTGTTAAAGATGTTCACTATTTTAAAAAAACCCCTGTTTGTTGTGATCTTACAAAATAATAAAATGAAATAAAAATGCAGCATCAAAACTTTAAACGTTGAGGGGGGGATGCTTCTCTGCACTAAATTAGCTTAGGAGCACCATATGCCCAGAGCTACCATTATATTCACGCAAGACTGGGCTGTAACCATGCCAGAAAAAAAGCAATTCTGAAGTTCCAGGATGCTTTCACATGTTTGCATGCAGCCATTTATTCTTCGAAACCATGGAGAGAAAGTCTTGTTGCTGGCTGAGAAGCACCTCACACACTCCTCTCTCTTGTTCCGAATGGTCTTGTTTGTGTCGGTCTGCAGCTGTGTATGGTTTTGTCTTATATTCCTTCATCACTCTATTCTATCCAGTCATATCTAATGTAGAAAACTAGTTTCCAGTGAAAAGTAATATGTAGTGCTTTTATGATATTTGTGTGCAATATCCCCTCTTCCATTGAGGATATTTGATGTAAACGAAACAGGCTCAGTTCCACAATAAAATACAAAAATAGTGCAAGTGTTGTTGGTATGAATTTTTGTCTTTAGAAGTGGGGGGTGGGGGTGGAATGCCTACTATAACTACCTTCCATACTCAGTTACAAGTTGGTGAAGACAAGGGGGAGGTTGGGGTGGACATTCCCATCATCATATTTGCAAACTTCTCCAGACATCCCTTTGTCAGAGTATTAGATTAGGTCAAACCAGGGAATGTGTGGCTCTCCAAATGCTGTTGCACTGCAGTTCCCATCATCCCTCACTGTTAGTACTGAAGAGAGGCTTGCAACTAAACTGTTGCAATGAGTGTTTCCCCAACTAGGGTGAAGAAAAATGCTGAGACTTGTTCATCTAATATTTATCTTAAAGGAATAAGGAGATTTTTTAATCTATATAGTCACCCAATTTTTCATAATCCTGAATATCTGACTGAATGTTATAGATCTCTCAAGTGTGAAGGATCAGATGGAAATCCCATCATGCGCA
This sequence comes from Urosaurus nigricauda, assembly GCA_034509955.1. Taxonomy (NCBI): domain Eukaryota; kingdom Metazoa; phylum Chordata; class Lepidosauria; order Squamata; family Phrynosomatidae; genus Urosaurus; species Urosaurus nigricauda. The sequence goes on along the minus strand of JAOEGL010000002.1, from coordinate 44,637,428 downwards.
CACTGGATGACAATCAAATTTCCATTGGTACCAATAGACCTACTAGACTATCTGCAACAGAATAACAAGAGAATGACATTTCATTAGACCAATTCTTTAGTATTGACTGGTTTATGCAAAATTTGGCTGATGTTGGAGGACTGACACTGTTATGACTGACGGATCCTTTGAGAATGGCAGTGAGCACTTGCCTCTAAGGGATTTCTTTCTTGTTTCTTCAAGGCTGCACCTCATCTCCCCTTCAAGCTCAATATGCATAATGAAGCCACTAAACAAGTGACAATATGCCGAAGACACTTAATGTTTATTCCTTATTATTCTTTAACCTCCCTAGAGCAGTTTAAGCCTTTTTATACAAGCTGGTGGCAGCAGCCATTACACAATCATATTTATTTCTAAAAATCCCACTCTATAGCACAGAGTCAGTGTGGTGTAATGGTATGAGTGTCAGACTAGACTCTAGAAAACCAGGTTTGGAATCCCTGCTGAGCCACAGAAACCCACTTTGGGCAAGACACATCCTCTCAGCCTAAGAGGAAGGCAATGGATACCCTCCTGGAATAACTGGTGCCAGGAAAACATGATACGGTTGGCTAACACACTTAACAAAAATTCAATACTATACCTCAGGAGAATGCACAATAAAATCTGTAATAATAACGTTGATGGAACAAAGACTGTGATATTGATGTACCAGTACATGTAGATGCATATAACCTTGCTGACAGTTTGATTTTATGCTGTTTACATCTCTCAGACTAGGTTGGCTCCTCTTTTCTGGGTGACTGAAGGTAGAATGATTAAAGCCGAAGTTTGAAAAGATCAGTTTACCCATGAGGGCACCACAGATCTTAACTGTGGGTCTTCACCAGTCAAGGAAAATGTAGCCCCACAAGCCCTCCCTGCAATTTTTAAAACAAAAAATAGCATTTTTCTTGGAGAGGTTGAGATTCAAGGACACCAACTGATGCCAAACCTTCTAGAACAGAAACCAAGGTTTAGTGTAAATAGTCTAACACCCTACTCACATTTTTGTTCAGCTATAGTCTGCAGCTTGGACCTTGCTGTTCATAACTAATCTGAATGTGAATGGACTTACTAATATTCTTTTACCAGCTGTGTAGACAGTTGCTTGATTGTAGGACAGCAAAAGACTGTCTGACACTGAGCTGAAATGAAGGGAAGTAAATGTGTAATTTTCCTCTTGTGAATAATGGACCTTTCTCTATTGGATTGAAAGTGTTGTGAATAATAAAGGGAAGGGAGGGTTGTATATTTGCTTACTTATTCATTAAAGTATTTGGTGTCTGCTTTGAATTTGAATCAGCAATTTGCATTTCAAATGAAACAAAAAATTAACTCTTTTGTAGGCATTACTGGATATAAAAAGCTCTCGATCAAGAGTTGCCATTGGATTGAAGCACAAGGGTTCTTTAAAGGCAGGGCACAGTGTGGACTCTTCACAATGTGCTCACCCATTTTCACTTCACACTCTGTAAAATACAAAGCATGTATACAAAACATAATCACTCTAGGGAAATACTGAATATACAAAGTGTTGATTCTCTCTACAGCATCCTTACTGGTTATCTGCCTGCTGTTCATAAATGGAGAATACTCTTTAACTGTCTACTAGTATAAGCAAAGCAGAGAATACAGACTACAAGCTTCTAATAATTTACCTGGAATAATCCCCATTAAACGCAATAGGATTTATCTCTGTCTGCTGTACTTTTCTGAAGTGTTAAAGACACAAGACCTATTTCTGTGCAGATGTTTTGTTGTGTGTCTTCAAGTTGTTTCTGACTTATGGCAACCCTAAGGTGAACCTATCTTGAGATTTTCTTGGCGGATTTGTTCAGAGGTTTGCCATTGCTATCCTGTGAGGCTGAGAGATTGTGACTTGCCCAGAGTGGGTTTCTGTGGCTGAACTGGGATTCAAACCCTGTTCTCCTAGTGCTCAAACCACTGTGCCAGATGCTATCCTACATAAATATGGAGAGCAGTTTAATGTATCTCCCAATCATTTACATATGTATGATTGACAGAAGAGTCATACAATGCAATGCATGGCAATTTACGAACTGGTGTTAAGCTGTACTGGACCTAACAAAGCCATGTATACCCTCCACTCTTCTTGTCTATTAGTCTTGCATGAATGCCTACATGTCATCTTCAGAACTTCAAACACGCGCACACACACACCGAGAGTTAAGCTTAGCCTCCTAATGCTGTGGAGTGAGGGAAGAATCAAAGGCTTTTCCTGCTGGGAGGATGGAACAGCTTGTAGAAGTAGAGAATTTGGAGCTTTGTGGCAAGTCTCTGTATAGTCCTAAGGCACTGTTAGAACTATCAGCCAGACTTCTTTGGAAATCTTGGGGCACCAAACAGGCCAATTCCTATTAAACACCAAGTACAAGGGCTGGTTTATGTTTCGTAACTTATTTTCAGTAAAAATAATACTCCACATTTCACCAAAAGGATTAATATAGAATCATAGAATCATACAGTCGGAAAAGACCACAAGGGCAAATGCTGTAACAACCATTTATAGGCAGGCAAATACAAAGGAGAAGACATTTGTAACCTATAATCCTTGTATGTGCATTTCATTATAAAATGGAAGGTTATTCCTGATGAGCTTCAAGAGTATCCCTGAGTATTACATTGCTCATATTAGTCTGTACTGAAGACATTTAGAGCAGCTGGTAGCAAGTACCCTTTCCATGTCTAGGTAGAGACAAAGTAGAACTTAGGATCACATAAATCAGAGCCAAAATACTATCGTTCAAGACAGTTGGATGACTGCTACTGTCTCTGCAGCAAAACAACTTCATCATGTTATGGGCCAAACTGATGAATGCTCCTTTCAGTAGCATACTTGATACATACCTCTTGATGCTTGCAAGAAATAAATAGAAGACAGATTTTTAGACATTGCAGAAAGGAAGAAAAAACCCTGATTTTTAGACAAAAAAAGAAAAAAACAACGTATTTTTAGGCAGTGTAAAAAGACAAAAAGAAGTATATAGAGACTGAAGACATGGTAAAGGTTTCAGGACAGAAAGAACACATGCGATTGGGAGGTTTTCTGCGAAACTAGAAAAGTTACTAAGTTCAGTGCTTCCATAAAAGATGAGATTCTGCAGATCAATCAGAAAATATGAAGAGGAGTCAAACATGGAGCAAGGAGGAAGAAGGTAGCATTCTCACAAAATTAAAATTGGTAAAGAGCAGACAATGGTCTAAAACCAGTGTTTCATCAGTATCCAGCCCTGGTGGTGCAGTAGATAAATGCCTGTACTGCAGCCACTCACTCAAAACCATAAGGTTGCGAGTGCAAGACCGGCAAAAGGGCTCAAGCTCGACTCAGGCTTGCATCCTTCCGAGGTCGCTAAAATGAGTACCCAGATTGTTGGGGCAAGCAGCTTACAGTTCTAAACTGCTAGACACTCCTTAGGCGGTATGAAGCGGTATATAAATGAAACTTAAAAAACCCTAGCACAACAGAACTTTCTTTTTCTTTCCATTGCAGCACTGCGTTGCCCGAAAACTGGGTCTGGAGGATTTTCCAATCTTCTAGAGGTTTCAAAATTTCCTGGGTAGCGGTGGGGCTGGGCCTTGGGGGGGGGGCACCTCTCTTGGTTTCTGCTCTCTAAAGCAATTCCATCAGTAGGCCACTGTACTGGGCTGACCATCTTGGAAACTATGATGTAATTTGCAAAATAATAATAATAATAATAATAATAATAATAATAATAATAAATCATGGAATTGATGGAGCCAATCAATTGCAATCCACTGCAACAAGAACTCAAGACTCTCTGTAGGACAGGACAGCAGAGCAAGCCAGCTGGTTATGTGATATAAAAATAAAGCCAAAAAAGTATCGTGATAAAGTTCTTCAAGAATATTATGCATTTGCTGTTCAGAGGTTAGTACATAAACTAAAAAAACATAGCCAAAGTCAGGGGCAAGCTGCAAACAGAAAAGGTCAAAACTGATCTGCACAAGCATTCAAAATTATGTCTAAATGATTGAATTTTCCATTTGAGCCATGTAGCTTATCTTGCTAAATGAGTCTAAAAGCATATTTAGAGCAGAACTCAAGGATTTCTCAAACGTGGATAGATAAATTGCTTGTGACAAGCTTGGAAACAGGCCATGGAAGAAAAACCTTGCGATGAAAGTTCACAGCACAGTACATGGCCCTCGATTCACAACGCTACTTGAAGACTCCAAATCAGTAGAGCTGGAATGACTATCCAGGGAACCTGGAGAGCTACTAGGGCTTTGGAGATAGAGAAACCAATGTTTTGAGCTAGTTGGACCCATAATTTGTATTAATGTAAGACAAATTCAGGTGTACTGAATGAGGAAGTTCCATCTTTTTGAGCACACAGGTCAGCCTTCTCTAATACTGTACAATGCTCTACAAAAATGTGGTCAACAACATTGCTTTTCAGGCTGTGCAAAGGGCCAGCCCATTGGATACAACTCTTTCTTTCCTGGAAACTTGTGAGGGACCAGCCCCAATCCAGGGACCACTTTTGAAGTAGCACTAGTCTACAACTTCTATCAGTCCCAGAGAGCATAGCATGGCTATATAGAATCAGTGCCCTGGTGGTGCAGTGGTTAAATGCCAGTACTGCAACGACAAGGTTGTGAGTTTGATCCCCGGGGCTCCAAGGTTGACTCAGCCTTCCATCCTTTCATAGGTCTGTAAAATGAATACCCAGCTTGTTGGGGGCAATTAGCTTACAGATTATAAACTACTTAAAAGTGCTGAGTTCACCAATAAGCAGTATAGAAATGTACATGCTATTACTATCTATCAGTATAGGATCAGCAGTCCTGTACATCTGGAGGGGGCCAGGTCAGGAAAAGTTAAACCAGGTTAATAACCGTTAATAGCTGTTTCAATAAGTAGATACTTGTGGCCCCCTGAGTCATAGGACAGTTGGAGGATGGATCCCAGCAAATATATCAAGTTTTGAATTAGTAACTCTGTGTCTCTGTGTGTGTGTATGTACAACAGCCAACAGTGACTGTGGCCACAGCATTCTGACTATATGATCTCACTGAGCTCGTTTTAGAAACGAGTTCTTCTATTACCTGACGGATATTTGCTTCTAGACACAACAGAGAGAAAATGAAGGTATTCAGGGGAAGAATCATGCAGCTTTTATAGGGGCAAGGAAACAGTTTTACTAGATAAATAAGATGGATTTGAAAAGGTTTAATTGGAATACAGTCAAGGCCACATGGCAACATGTTTCTGGTCTATTTCATAGTAGCTCCTATTCACTGCCACAAGCACTGTGACATGAGAAAGTTTATAAGCAGGAATATCAAGCAGATGCTTTTACTGCATCGCGGGCTTCCAGCTCCTGCTTGGCCTTTTCCCTCATCTCTCTCTCTCTTTCAGTCAGAGCAGCTCGCTCTTGATCCCAGTCCTTTAATTTCTGCTTGTATTTTGTGGTGTCTTCCACTTCAGCTGCTGGCAGCTCCTTCTCAACAAGCTGGGTGGTCAGTGTCAACAACCGAGCAGATTCCACCTTGCCAAGTGACTGCAGTTTAGAATTCAGTTCCTGCCACAGTAGGAGGGAAGAGAAAGAAAGAAGAAGAAAACAGCAAGTAATCAACCCATCACAATACAGCAGCAGCACTTTCACCCAGCCCCAATAATCTTGTTTTCACTGGAACTGGAATATGAAATTTCTACCATAGTACAGCTTGATTAGATTTTGTCTTGGAAAAGCGTGTGCCAGCTGCAACAAAGGTGTGCTTGTACCCTCCTTCCTTCTGTTCTTCATTCCCTCCTCCAAAAAAAGAAAAGAAAAGAAAAGGAAGAGCAGTAGTAGTAGGAGGAGGAGAATTTATAGACTAAATTTGTATTATTTAGCAAAACAAAGCAGAGACAAAAATGAATCAATTTTTAATTCTACTAAGTGCTGGGGTGGGCCATGCTTCCACAATTAATGAGAAGCATCACTAATAAAAATGTTTTAAGCCAAGAAATGATGAATGGCTAAGCTAGCAATCTAAATGTTTTAGGGCTCCCTGCCCCCATTATAATGCTGTCACAAGGATGTGCCCTGAGTAGCTTTAGCTAACCTTCCTCTCAACAGATGGGAATAATTTAAATAGTCTTGTGCTAATGGCATACTAAATAGATCCTGTGAGCCCCCACGTGTTTGCCCAGGACATTTCTCTATGGCATTTTTTTCTAATGCATCATGTGATTTTAAGATCAGCTCTAAGTACGCATCTACTATAAATGCTTTCATTCTGCTTTGGTGTGGGTGTGTGCTGGAGCTGGGGGTGTTCCACGCCAGTCATGCTGTACTTGGCCAGACATCTGGGCAGTATATCTTATCAGAGTTCCACTTATATATGTGGTGCAGTATTTCATGCAGCACACCCGGATGAATCATAAAAAATATTAATTCACTTAAGTGCTTTAAGATGCAGAGCCATTTGTGGGTATGGAAGTTTTACTGGACAGCTTGATGTTCCCCAGACAAAGGCAAATTAATTGCCCTAATGGGGAAGCTTCCCAGAGTGTGGGAAGAAAGCTGCCTAGGAAGGAGACAAGATGCCAGCCAGAAGCTCATGCTTTTTAAAAATGCTTTGCTCTAACAGCAGAAAGAGTCACTTCCTCATACTGGATGTATTTTAGACAGGTAAAGATTAGATTATGTTGACATTTAATGATGTCAAATAATATTGGACAATGAATCCTCCACCCCAAGATTCTTAGGCTGCAGCACATCTGAGCACAACTGCTCTTACATTTGAGTAGGCAAGTTTAGGATGGCAGTGCTATTTACTCAATAATTTATTTATTTAACTGTTATCATAGGGCATTTCAGGATGAATAGGGAACCTGTGATTCTCGAGATATTGTAGGACTCTTAACTGCTATCAGACCCACCACTAAGCATGGCTAAAGGCAAAGAATGACAGGGATGTTGGGATGTACCCAACATCATTTGGAGGGACACCAGTCTCCCCCTCCCTGGGGTCAATAGCGCACCCCTCCCCATATAATGTTATCTTTGCAACAAATCTGTGTGGCATGTAAGGCTAAGAACTAGTTCAAATTGTTTGCTGAAGTTCATAGAAATGTGGCTATTTGAAGCTCAGTCACCTCTAGCCCATCACTCTAACTCAGCAAAGGGGAAAGTAAGGCCCTCCAAATGTGGTTGGACTGCAACTCTCAGCATTATTCATCTTTTGCTGTGCTGGTAATAGTTCATGTGAACTGTCATTCAACAAAATCTGGAGGAATGCACTTTGCCCACTTGTGCTCTAACCACAACTTCACATTACCTTGCCTTGCATGTCACAATAAAGGTAAGTAGGATGCCTATATGATAGAGAAGATTGAAAAATGTAAAACCACAAGTGCAATTTCTGCTATCAATAAGAGCTACAACACTAGCTGTTTTAAAGACCACCTATGTATGTACATCCCCCTGTACTCCTTGTTTTATGTAACCTGTACTTTACATCTGACATTCAATTCTGATTTCCACCAATGCTCACAACCATCCTCTTCTGCAGGGTAGGTTTCAAAATAAAGAGCTAAAACCTTCATTCTGTGTCACAGCAGAGACAGAACAGGGACAACCATTTCCCTAATACTTGATACAATTAGAGCATTTCTCTGTAATCCCCAGCCGGAAAAGGCGGAATAGAAATAAATCCTATTATTATTATTATTATTATTATTAATCCATCAACCTCCAGTTGCGTTGGACCTTTGATGGGGCTGGCTGGAAGATTCTGGGAGGTGCAGTCCAACATACATGAAAGGTGCTGGGTTATGAAAAGCTGTATTAGAGTTGGACTGAAATGTTACCTATTTATAAAGTGGCTGTGTGTCAAGCCCTGTTGGTTTGGCTTTGGACTGGAAAAACCCAAGAATGATCCTTCCAAGCCCAGTCAAGTCATGGAATCTTCTGACTGGCACTTGCATCTTTCAAAACACCTCTGTCAGGTTAATTGTGTTAAACATTCTGGCTAAGTTCTACAGAGAAGATAAATACGAGGAGCCCTGATGAATCAAACCAAAAGCCTATCGAGTCCAGCAACCTGTTCTCACACCAGCTAACTAGATGCTCACAGGAAGCCCACAATTAGGATACAAGGGCAATAGTGCAACCTACTGTGTTTCTTCCCTACAACTACAACTCCACCTAAACATTTTTGAACATGTTTGAACCATCATCTGTCCTCAGGGAGAGCGAGGGGCAGGCCAGCTCCATCAGGCCAAGCCAGAGGAAGAAGAAGGCCCTCCCTCCAGTCGATCTGCTGGACTTGAACCCCTTCCCCACTGCCATTCCCCTCTCCTTTTGTGTCATGTCTTTTTAGATTGTAAGCCCAAGGGCAGGGAACTGTGTATTTAACAATTTGTAAGCTGTTCTGAGAGCCATTTTGGCTGAAGAGCAGGATAAAAATACTAATACTAATAATACTAATATAAACCTTAGGAAGAACTTTCTGACAGTAAGAGCTGTTTGACAGTGGAACCCACTCCCTCGGAGTGTAGCGGACTCTCCTTCTTTGGAGGTTTTTAAACAGAGGCTGGATGACCATCTGTCGAAGGTGCATTGATTGTGTGATTCTATGGTAACTCTTATTATTATGTGGTATTCAGAAGCAGTAAGTATTAGTGACTATTCAACCGGTATCATCCAGATGTTGTTAACTGCCATCATGTTGACTTTGACTTATTGTGGTCCTATGCATCAAAGATCTCCAAGTCACCCTATTATCAACAGACCTGCCCAGGTGTTAAAAACTCAGGGCTGTGGCTTCCTTGACCTAGTCATTTAGCTTGTTCATTCAGCTACTGTATAACAAATCTGTCTTATATTGCCTTGCTTAGCAGCTTTTTCTTACACTTCCCCAGCACCACAATGGCAATGTTTCTAGTATTCACGCTTACACAGAAAATGCCAGAAAAGATCGTGTTGTCTCTTTTCTGAGAGACATGCATGCTGTTTGAACATTTGTTATCCAAAATACAAGCAGATAAGGATAAACACCATGTGGTGCTCCTCCCCTGGTGCACCTGGTTCTTGATGGCACAGGTCACCTGGCTTTTTCAGAATGATACACCCCTTCTCAGAGTTATGTAACATGATATGGATCAACAGCATGGGACGTTGTCCAAACTGTGACAAAAAATGATTCCAAGCCACCTGGAAGGCTGTATGCAGATAGATAATGGTAATTTACACAAAGGACAAGCCAAAATCTATTGAAGTCTGGGCCGGAGGGAAGAAGAGTTCCTGGATGTAGATAACATTTCATTTAAAACAAGTAAGCAAGCCAATATTGCTGCCCATCAGAGGATCACTTTTTAAAAACATTTCCTCTACACATTGGCTGCAGGTCTAAGGCTTGTAATGAGAGCAGAACCCACCAGCCTTGTTTATCTCCATCACACTTCCATCATTACATACTTTTCTTGAGCCTTTCTCTCATAGAATCATAGAGTTGGAAGAGACTACAAGGACCATCTAGTCCAACCCCCCCTTAATATCAAAGAACTTAAGTAGCCCTGTGGACAAAAAAAAAAAAAAAAAAGGCAGGGACATTTACATGACACACATCATTCCAATTCAGGATAATCCCTTGTTTAGTTTAGTGGAAATGACGTCCTAGTTATTATGAAACAAGGAAGGGAGCAATACCATCTGAGATATCTTTGCATATCCATACCATGCCAATTTGCTCAACTGAATCAGCTTTTAAATTGTACTATGCCTGATGCCATTCCTTGAGTTTTGTGTGCTGGGAGAGTTAAGAAGCAGTGCTCTGAGCCATGGCAATACATCAGACAATTTTGTATGAAGCAGATCTGAAAGAGACACTGATAAGTGGGAATCAGTGCAGTCTAGAGCCAGGACCTAAATCCTGATCATTAAATACATTTACATTTATATAGTTACATTAAGCATTAACAAAATACATTTTAAAGTTATAACTATCAAATGCTGAATGTATAGTGCTTGACAATTATCCCAGTACTTTTGCACTCATCAGAATTACTCTACAAGTCAGGGGCATCTCTTGCTCTGCAACTGAGAAGAATATGTCTTCCATACTTTGCCCAAATTTCCCAAAGCTAAGAAAATGAAAGCTGACATTCTGGGGGAGAGGATTATTCCTGAGATCCCTGCATCTCTGGTGTTAAAGAATCCTTGCTTTGCACAAGCAGTTCATATCATGCATTAAAGTGAAGAACCACAAACCACCCATCTAGTTCTTTGGGGTGTCCTCCTCCCACAGAACACCATCATTGGTTGGTTTTCTAGCTTGTCCGTTGTTTTTTCTTATTCCATTCTAGTGGTGAATGCCTCTTACTGTCAGTAGAAACATTAGGATCAAACATGCTAGTATTTGGAATTCTACAAAGCAGGCTGACACGCTGACAAAGTCCCAGTATAGTTGAGGTTTAGTTTATTGTTGTGGTAAACTTCTTCCACACTTTTCATAGATGACTAGTATGAAAAAATTATACTTCATGAGTGGATATGAAGAAAAGGTAACAAACCTTTGATGGAGAACCATTTTAACCTGAGATGCAGAGGTGAAGAACAGAACTTGCCTGAATGAGCCAGACACAGAAGGGCAAACTGCTAATTGATCCATGGCAGTTAGCAGGTGTCTGTCTTACTAACTCTGATGTATGAAAAGCTAAAATCAGCCCTGGTGGCGCAGTGGTTAAATGCCTGTACTGCAGCCACTCACTCAAAACCATAAGGTGGCGAGTTCAAGACCAGCAAAGGGCTGAAGCTTGACTCAGGCTTGCATCCTTCCGAGGTCGCTAAAATGAGTACCCAGATTGTTGGGGGGCAAATAGCTTACAATTGTAAACCGCTTAGACACTCATTAAGGGTATGAAGCGGTATATAAATGAAGCTGTTTTGTTTTTTGTTTTTAAAATAACATTTGAACAGAGCAGGAGGCCTGCAGCATGTTTTCACAAGACAACTTCCCATCTGAAAGACTAGAATACAATTCACTAGGAGCCCTAAATCCAATTGTTACAAAACTCTTATTGATTTCAATGACCTCCTCTAGTTAGGATGAACAACTGGACTCAAGGAAGAAAAAATGCCCTGATATGCATTACAGGTGGAGTACCTAGACATCCTTTGTGTAAGGAGAAGCAAGCATCTCTTTTACTAGAAACAGTGGAAGCTAGCACTAACCAGTTAATGCCCTGGAGGAAGAAAACAGCATACCGTAAATCGATTTAGGTACTCAGGCAGCTGAGATATCTCTGTTTCTTCTGATTGTGCTTGCTTCAGCGTTTCTTCTGAATCCTTGGCATCCTCTTGAGAAGCTTCTGCCATAGGAACAGGCTGCAAAATGGCTGCCAGAACATCCATCTTTGCAAGAGAAATGGGGAAAGACAGTAAATGGCTTGGAAATACAGTAAAGAGTGTCACAGTAGCCAAAATTATAGGGACTGCCAATGCACTACTCGCATGGGCATCATTCCGAAATTAGCAGATTCTTGTTAAAATCCTGACAACACAGCCAATTTTTAAAAGGAACATTTCTAGTCTATATAAGTCAAATTTGAAAAAACAAACAAAAGTAAACTGCTAGAGAGCTTAAAAATGAGATGTCAAACAAGCAGTACCCTAATTCATGCATGATTTTCCAAAACTCATGTTTTTCTGTTCCTATTACTGTTTTTTTCCTCCTCTAGAATGAACTGCAGAACAGTTGCTTAAAAAGACAGTCTGCTGCCATTTGAATCACATTTAAAAACAGCAATGCACCAACAGAAAGGAATCAGCAATGGATTCTCTGACAACGGTTGTGGGAGGAACACCACTGGGAATTTAAAGGCAAGTTTTGCTTTTCTCTTGAAAGTGCCCTCAGGCAGATCAAAGACAGTTGATGAAGCTGGGCCTTTCTGAAATGACTATTGATTTTCTTATTGGCTCCAGACAGGTCACAGATTCCCTTGCTGAAAATCAGTGAAATGTTCCACAATGATTACATGAAGAGGAAGAGATTACTGCAAGCTTATACAGTGTAACAGGCATCACAATTCTTGTTTTGTCAAAATGCATCATGACCTTATCTTGTCTTATTTGATTTTCAATATAGTCATTTATTTGTTTCCTCACTTTGACAATGGAGGGGGGGGGGAAGAGGGGGAGAGAGAGAAGGCCTGTCCAGGTGATGGAAAGGCACTGACTGACTCTGCAGTAATGCTTTTGTCTCTCTCATATGGGAAAGATGCAAATGCTCAATTTCAAAACAGAAAGGTGAGGTTACAGGAAGCAAAAAGAACATGCTGCTCCTGTTTTTTTTTGTATCAGTGTCACATCCAAAATCACTCATTAGGAATCCCATGTATTGATTCTCTTTGTGCATATGAACATGTAAATAATTCTGTTCCTGTAAGGATGAAGACTATCCAATGGAGCTGAAAATGGCTGCAGAAATCTTAGCAGTGAGACAGTTAATGGAGAGATTTCGACTTGATATGAAACAGGAAGGGATCGCAATAAATAAAACAGAGTTTGATGATGTGCTACTTAGCGAGAAGAAAGGAGTTGTTGCTAGATTATATAAGATCTGTTTAAAATTGGAATTAGAAGAAGTGATAAAATCTAATATGATAGAGTGGGCAAAAACATTGGGAGAAATATAAAATTGGAAAGCTGGGAAAGAGCATGGGGCAAGGATTTGAAATTTACAGCTTGTATAAATATAAGGGAAAACTACGTTAAGATGTTACATAGATGGTATCTTTCTCCATCAAGAATATCCAAAATGTATAAAGGAGAAAAAGATGTTTGTTGGAGATGTAAGCAACAATATGGCTCCTTCTATCATATGTGGTGGACTTGCCCAGTAATAAGATCATATTTGTGTACGGATGAAGTTTGTAAACTCTTTTTTTATGTTTTTGAAGTTATTGCAAGCTACTGTAACTTCAAGGTTATACAATAAAGATATTAATTTATATATATATATTATATGAAAGAAATCTTAGCAGCGAAAGGTGTAGCCACACTGCAGAATTAAAGCAGTTTAGCACCACTTTAACTGCCATGATTCTATCCTCTGGAATCCTTGGATTTGTAGTTTGGTAACTTATTTAGACTGATTTGTCAGTGCTCTCATGCCTTTTTGACAATTGGCTGTTTTTAAGTGTTTTTATTATTTATTTTCTTAGTTTTGACAACTGTTTTTATGTTATGTATTTTTACTGTAAATCACACTGAGGTTATTAACATGAAAATCAATATAAACTGTCCATAAATAAATAATTTAACATCCTGTTTCCCACAGTGGCTAATGAGATGTCTGTGTGAATCCTACTTTCAGGAGATGAGGGCATCAGCACCTCCCTATTGCCATTCCCCAGAATCCAGAAGCACAACACAAGGGTCTGCAATGGGAGAGAAACGGAAGCTCTGCCACACCTTTTGGATGTTCTCTTATGTCAGCTGTAAATATGGCCTACAGCAACCACACTGGTTTTCTGCTTTTGAGTATCCACTTTGCCTCTCCACTTACCGCTTCCTTGCAGAGCTTGATATTGTTGTCAGGAAGCAATGCCACACTCTCCATCACTTGCAAAGCTCTGTTCAGGTACCCAGGAGTCCACATAAGGGGCATCTTTCGGTACACACCTTTGAGCCCCTTGTGCAGCTCCACTTTTCCTGTTAAGAAACAACCACTCAGAAAGTTACTATATATCATTTAAAGGTGAAAACAGAGTTAACAGCTTTCTCATTCTTGGGGACAAAACTAGACATGACAGTGAACATGTCACTTGGTATGTACAGAAGTGAGGGGTGGATACAACATTTAGGAAGGACAAGGCTTTTGTCACTGGATTCTCAACATGTGGCAACAAGTTTAAAACTTCATACAACTCAAAAGTCTCCCCCCATGCCTAATATGAGAAAGAAATCTCATATCAGGAAAGGTGGTGGTAGGGCAATAAATAAATAAATAAATGGGAAAAAAATTTATATCCCGCCTCTCTGTCAAAGACAACTGAGGCATCTTACAAGTTAAAATTGTACAATCCCGAATCTCCATATCCCACCCTCCCTTAAAATTACAATTAAACAATTCAAAATTTAAAACATACCTTAAAATAAAATTAACATTAGGATCATGCTGAAGGAAAAAGTTTTCCTTTGCACATTATTCTCAGTGACACATTTAGCATTACTCAGGATGGGGCTTGTAATTGTTTATTTAACCTTTGTAAACTATTATTTAGTTTATATGTAGCACTATTGTAAGCTGCTCTGGGTCCTGTGCTGTGAGAACAGGTATGATATAAATCTAGTAAATAAATAAATATAGTATAAACAAAACTTAATTTGAACATAGCTTCTTTGAAACTAACTTGACAAACAACAAGACTAACATATTAGTGTTTTTATATGTATGCAGAATTACACACATAGGACTTCTTGCAGACTGATATCCATTTTTCCACATGGAAAATATTTTTGATGTTTTAAAATCATGACATGTGAATTTAAAAAAACTGAATACTTGTTGAGTTAAAATTCATTATTAGCAAGAACCAACCCATGCTGCTACCATGCAGGTAAAACCTGGTATTTGATGTTAAACATTTCTGATGTGAATTTGCTTTCCTTACTGGTATCTGTTATCACCTCTAGCTGTCTACATTAATCATAAAGGTACATCTAACAATAAAAACGACTGCGACACACCTTCACCTCTCTTCTCCAAGCAGGGGTCCATGGAGAACTGCAGGAGTGTGTGTGCAAATAAGAGCTCACTGAACTGAGGATAAATATGAACTGCTAAGGTGCCCACAGGCCAGGCGGTGCCCACAGACATCTTTCACTCTTTGCAGAGTTCTACTCCATTTGAGTTGGCAAGACTTTAGAATGTGTGACATTGCAGAAAATAGCTTTTGATCTTCTGAATGCCAGTGTCAAAGGAGGAGGTGGGGGGGGGGGTGTCACTTGCACACAGCCAATAAAATGATTTGCTAAGCGTAATGTTTTCCCATATTATTCAGGCTGCAGTATATGGAGACCAAGCTAGGGGCTTGTTAGGGCAAACAGGTGACTACACAAATTAACAGTAAACCAATCCTTCTGGGAAAAACATGCTATCAATTTGTTTATAACTTTGTTCTTTATTCCATTAGTATCTGGAAGGTTGAGGTGGTTTTTTTTTTTGCCTTGTCTTACAGTCAGGCAAAATTAGACTCAGCATCCTTATCCTGTCACATCATGGGTGCTCTTACCATTGTTAACAAATTATGATATGTAAGGAGAGGGCAACTGTCTGACACTTTGGGCCAAAACTGTCTCACACCTGAATGTAACATGCCAGTGAAAAACTATTTATAGGGAGGACAAAACTACAGCAGGATGTGTAACCTTGCATGAAATAAATTAAAAAGAAAAAGGATACTGAGGATGTAATCCAATGATGTGGTTGTGTTCAGAGAATTGTTTCTCTGAGCAAAACCAGGCAGTGGAAGATTCCCTATCCTCTATGCACCATCAAAATCTACTCTCAAGGCTAGGAAGAATCCCGAGGAGAAGGCTTTTGGGCAGCTTGGAAAGATGAAAGAGGGAAAGAAGGGAAGAAGGGCCTATAGTGCTAGAGGGCATCTATTAGCATGATCCTGGATTTAGGCCTGAACTAGGGAATTGTACAAGCTCAGTGACCCCCCCCCCCCCGGCTTCTTTGTGTCAAAAAGAATCCTCTTGCACTATTTACATCTTACCCATTCCTAAAGTAAGCCTTATTTCCTCCAGGGGTTGGGTTGTGAGACAGGAGAGAGACTGATAGGACCTGCAGTTGAACCTTTGGGGCTTTTCAAGCATTCAACAGGAAGGCACAGAATGCCTGATTGATTTTCTGGGCTTGCCAGATGGGCCTCACATTGCTTGGTTTGTATGCAAGCTCAGTGAATTTGATTTAGTTCCAATTTTGTCACATGTCAAAGGCTATATTAGAATTTAATTGAAGAATTTAACTTAGTCCAGCTATTCTGAACTAATCGATAAAGAAGTAAGAAATACTTTAATTAAATACTTTTAAAACCTACCGAGAAGTGCATGCCCATACAGCTGAGAACTGAATCCCACAGTGTTGCTCTGCTTCAAACCTGTTAACATGAGGGATGCTCCAAGATTTCTCTCTTCCTTCCACTAAAAAAAAAAAGGGAAAAAAAGAGCAACCTCATTTGAAACAAATGATAAAGCAGTTTGGGCTACAGCTGGCAGTGCTTTGGCTTTTTGTTAACATGCCTTGTGTATTCTCTGCCATAAGCATTCTTCTATGTGCTACAATCAAGATTGACAAGTCAGATAAATGGAGTACAATGCCATAGCAGCTGCATGTGTGTGTTATTTCTCTCATTTTAATGTTTACTGTTGATTTTAAAAGTTGGCATCTATATTTTAAAAAGCAATACAAACATTAAACAAATTCCATGGATTTTCAGGGCTAGCTTGCTCATTACTAACTTTCTAATATTCAAAGGAACTCAGAACATAAATAACACCAAGTAGCATAAAAAGTAAAGGCCTACATATTAGGGAGCCCTGATGGTGCAGTGGTTAGATGCCAGTACTGGAGTCAGTATTGCAGCCACAAAATTGTGAATTCAATTCCAGGGCTCCAGGATTGACTCAGCCTGGCATCCTTCCGTAGGTTGCTAAAATGAGTACCTAGCTTGCTGGGGGTAATTAGCTTACACATTGTAAACCACTTAGAGATTACTTAGTTCAGTATAAAGTGGTATAGAAATGCAAATGATATTGCTTAAAAAATGCTATTGCTATACATATTGGCCAGAAGGAAAACTGCATCTCTTCATCAGACAAGGGGAAACAATTAATAGATGCTTCGAGACTCGAACTCAAGATGTTGGTAATGGCTTGGGACTAATAATAATAATAATAATAATAATAATAATAATTTATTACCCACCCCTCTGAGCGAGCAATTGGGGTGGGGTACAACCTATTAAAAACATATACAGTTAAAATCCTACACTTGAAGGAATGCCTCTCAATTTATGTGTCTGCCTGAGATTTAAGGTCTTCTGTAGGAGGTCTTCCTCTGTGCCCCATCAGTCAGGGCAATATTCTTTGGAAGGGGGCATGACAGAGAGCCTTCTCTGCTGTGGCACCTCAATTACAGTATACCCTCTCTTTGGAGGCCTGACTAATGCCAGCATTGCTGCTGTTCGGATGCCAAGTGAAAACATGGTTATTCATGAAACCTTTTGTGGCTTTACTGATTTTACTAAAACTGTTGCATTATTTTACTTATTTTTGAATTATTTTAAACTCTTTTAATCTGTCTGATTTATTAAATTATTTAATATATGTTAAGACTTTTTAAAATCATTTTAACTATCCACAGTGTTTTAAATTGTTGGATTGGTTTTATTGTATGCTGTCCTGAGATTTCTAGATAGAGGGAAAGAAAGAAGAAAGAGGGATGGTAACTGCAGGGAGAAGTGGTAGGCTGGCCAGATACTGAAATCATGGTGATTGCAACATCACACTCTGTATCATTTCAAATTACTAAGTAGTTTCTAGATCAAAAATCTAGATTACTTACTTCATCTAAAAAGCAGCCTAGTATCTAAATCCACATACGGTATGTAATAGAACACAATGGCAATATAAGAGGGACAAAAACAAAAGTAAAAAATGGGAATGGTCAGAAACTAAAAACTGTAAAAAAACAATAAAAAAGTTAATTGTCTTTTATTTCACTTAGATATATATAGAAAAGCAAGAAAATCACTTACTAGGAAACCTAGAATCAAAGGTTTTGACATATGATTACCAAATCATATGTCTCTTCCCTTCCCTTCATTCACTTTGTACATAGTTAAACATATGGAGAGGAGATAATGTTTGCAAAGGATTATGCAGGCATATGGGGGAACAAACACAGAACTGGGACAATCAAACATTCATATAATGCAGAATTTTACTGTATACTCTGCCAATACCATTGCTTTTTTCTAAGCCTCATTATTAGGGGCCACAGGCTGGATAGAGACATGGTAATATTCTATGGAACAGGAATTTATACGTAAGCTTATCATGAAAAACAAGCCACAAGTGATACTAGACAATGTAATCTAAATTAAAAAGAACAGTAAAATCCTAAAGTACACTGGCCTAACAGAGATGTTGTATACTAAGTTCAACAATGAGGAAACAAGCTCCATGTGCTCTAGGATGGTCAACTGTTCATTCAGTGTTTTAAAAGCCCAATGCGTTTTGGCCACAATAAGAAAGGCCTTTTGCAGATTCTGTTCCACTGATTTCTTTTGAAGGGTACGTATAATTTTGATCCGAACAATATCATATTTTATTGTGTTGTCCTAATTATAATATATGCATATTTGTATTTGTTTCTAGCCCCTGAAGAAAGCCTTTCTCATTGTGGCCAAAAACAGTTGGGCTTTTTAAACACTTAATAAACAGTTGACCATCCTAGGGCAGATGGAGCTTTTCTCCTCATTGTTTTCTGCTTTTCTCTGTGCTTTTCAGTTCTCTTTTCACTAGTATACTACCTTAAACATGAATAAAAGTAGACAAAAAGGAATCAAATGTTGACTGGGTGAAATGACAAAACATCACATTTGTAAAGATTAGATACCTCAAGAAAAACCATAGCCCTGTTAATCCCTGGAGGTCTTTAAGCAGAGGCTGGATGGCCATCTGTCGGGGATGCTATGACTGGGAGTTCCTGCATGGCAGGGGGTTGGACTGGATGGCCCTTGTGGGCTCTTCCAACTCTATGATTCTATGATTCTATGATACATTACAGGTGGAGATGGATACAGCTTCTAGGAAAATTTCCTATAAAACATTGTATATATACACAAATGTTGCAAAAATATACCCAAACATATATTTATATTGGAAATGCAAAAATGCAATAGACATACAGTCGTCCCCCGGGTTACGAAGGTAATCCGTTCCGGGATTACCTTCGTAACCCGGAAGCTTTCATTTCCTGGGGGACTGCTTTAGCGAACGGACCGCGCGGCCAATTTAAAGGGGCCACGCGGGGGTTTTTTTTGTATCCCGGGGGATCTTTCAGATCCCGGGGGATACGTTAGCGGTCCCGCCGGTTTCGGATCCCGGGATTTTCGTAACCCGGGGGATTCGTAAGCCGGGGGACCACTGTATATTTTCATAAATTTATAGGAGGGTATTCAGGTGAAAAAATTGTTTCGATATTATTCCATATATTTAAAACATTACTGGATATGAAATACAAGCAAGACCTAAAAAATACTGTTAGCAAGAAGGGTATACGTTGGAGAATAACTTGTAATACTGAGTTGATTTGTTTGTATATTTTTAATGGCAAAAGCCTCTTACTCCAGTTCTTGGTCAAGGGACTAGGAAAATCTTGTTAATTAATACAAATATGATTTATTTGTTATTTGTCTTTAACTGCCCTCAAATTAGCACCAGTTCATGGTGACCCTGTGGATGAGACATCTTAAGACCTCCTACCCTCCACTGCTCTGCTTTGGTCCTGATTCAGGCCCGTGATGCCCCTTATTGAATATCGCCAACTGGCATGCACTCTTCCTCTTTTTCTGCTACCTTATACCTTCTCTATCATTATTGTCTTTTCTAAGGAGTCGTGCTTTCTAATGATATGCCCAAAGTACAACAGCCTCAGTTTCGTCATCTTGGCTTCCAGGGAGAGTTCAAGACTTAGTCCGTTCTAAGACTCATTTGTTTGTCTTCTTGGCTGATCATGGTATCCTCAGCACTCTTCTCCAGCACTACATCTCAATTGAGTTGATTTTCTTTGTGCTGGATTTCTTCACTGTCTAGCTCTTACATCCCCATACATGCTGATGGGGGATATAATGGCTTGGATCATTCCAGCTTTAGTACTCAGCTGTATAGCCTTACACTTTATGATATTGTCCAGTTCTTTAATAGCTGCCCTTCTCACTCCTAGTCTTCTTATTCCATTCTGATTAATATTTGATCTGAGGTATGGGAAATCTTTGACTATTTTCATTTCCTCATTATCTAGGTTGAATTTATGTAGACTCTCCAGGGTCATTATTTTTGTTTTCCCAGTGTCCAGCAGTAAGCCTGCCTTTCCACCTTCTTCTTTAAATTTCCTTAGTAATTGTTTCAAGGCTCTGATATTTTCCGCTAGTAGTTTGGTGACATCGGTGTATGTTAAACTGTTGATGTTCCTTCCTCCTATCTTCATTAGGACCCCTGGATAAGTCTAGAAATTTTAGTCAAAATATTGACTAAAAACCTGGGCCGATTTATCCATAGGTAAATGTAAGCATTGTACTTTAAACTCTTATCAACAAAAAAGAACCACCCCCTTCTCTGAGAAGAGTGAGAAAAGGCGAGAGCTTATTTCATCCCAGGAGCACCTAAAAGAAGGACCAGTTCCCTCTACTGTCTCTGCCATGGCGTCATTTCTGACCTTTTTGAATGCAGGGACATAAAAATGGTGGCAGTGGCAGCTCTTTGGTGCTTCCCTGTTAAGAATCAATGAGAGGAATGGAGCTTTGAAGGATCTGAATAAGACATTTGTGTATGCTTGTCATCTTTTCTGGGTTAAAATCAGGCAAAGTTATCATATTAAAGTCTATAATCACTGCTAACATAGGCCCCATTTTATTTGCTTTGCCTTTTCATCCCTTTTGATATGTGTATGTTTTCTTTTTTTAATTTTTTTTAAAAAAAAAAATATATCACCACAGTGCCCCCCTCCCCCGGAGTCATTCCCATCTTTATATTCCATCCAAAATTTTAATTCATCCCGTGGAGGTAATTTCCCATCTTCTTTTGCTAGAACATTTTCAATATTTTTTTTCCAAATTTCATCAAAATCATTTCTTTTTCATATTCCCTTCTTTACCCTGAACTTACATGTTAATTTATCATTAATTGCTAATTTCCAAACTTCTTTATACCAATCTTCCAATTCTACATTCATTTTGTGTATGTTTTCTTAGCCCTGCCTGTGCCTGGCCGCCTCTCCCACATGTCACACAGCCACAACTTACCGTCATTCCCTCCTCATCCATCCAGCCTTTAGGATGAGCACAAAGAGTTATGCCTGCCAGAATTCTGTAAGTTCTTTGGCAATGTTTTCCTTTCCTTTGTCCTTTACATCCTTTGTTACATGCCCCTAAGTTGACTTATCCATGGGTCATATCAAAATTCATAATTTTGGCCCCAAAACCTGCCCTTGACTTATACACAAAGTCAACTTACTATCAAGTATATATAGTACTTAAAACCCTAGAACATCTGGAGAACAAATGGTTGAAGATCACTGCTACACAGCAGGGTTTGGATGACTGGGAATGCTGCATCTAAACTACATTACTGTCCTGCCACCTAAGCCACAGCAATGCTTGTTCTTTATGCTCATAACTTACCGTTAATTCTGATTTGGTTGCCAAATATTTGTACATGACATGGAGTGAGAGAAGCTGTGTAGACACTTCCTCAAATTCTTCCTGTAGCATGATCTCAGTGACTACAGCCATAGCATCTAGCAATTAAACAAAAAACAAACAAACAAACAACAACAAAGCATTTTTAAATGGGTGGTTTTCCAGGACATTTAACTCGCAAACATTTAGCAGTATTTTTAAATGACATGAATGCTTTGTCATTTCTGACTTGAGAGACATAAGCTGTATCAATATAATATAAACAGAAAAGAAACAGATATACCTATTGCATAGGTTAAGAGGCATGAAAAGAAAGCATTCCGAAGCAGTTACTGAGTCAGTGCTTCTTTTTAATGACAAAGTCCTGCTCTGAGTCAGGAAACACCAAAATGCAAAAAGTGTTACATTGGAGACAAACTTCAGCCTTTTGACCAATGAGTTGCATTGCCAAAGCCACACATGAAATAAGTTAAGGTCTGTTGTCTTAAAGAATGGTCTCTGGCCACCAGAGAAGGAGGAGGGAACCATCCCAAGAGGAGCTGAATATCCAAGTGAGCTTTTAATGTGTGGTGGACAAATATGGAAGGTTAGGGAGCCACATTAGTCCCCAAGGAGACCTTGGAGTGCTCCACTGCCCCATCATACCCTTCTTTGCAAAAAGATTAAAAAGGATTTTGCCCTCAAACCTGGGCTGCATTTTCATCATGTGTTGGCTTATCCTAGGTCACTTTGTGCCCCAAAGAGGCCTTTTTTAAATAACAGAAAATGAGTCAGTTACTTCCTGGTCATCTCCATGTAAAAAACAACAACCTTCTTCTGTGCCTAAATTGATCCAGCCGCTGCCCCCAGGCAGAAATGCTCTGACACCTCTGGCATTTGGGAGCAAAAAATGTTTTGAAAAAAGTTTGCAATTTTTTTACCCATATTGGGGCCCAAGGGACCTCTGAATACAGTGGAAATGCCCTTTCTAGAAAACATTTTAGAGCAAAATAAAAAATAAAAAATTGACATTTTTTTACCCCAGGGGGTGGGGGAAAGGAAGGCTGGTTCATGTGGCCCATGCACCACACTTTGTCCACTCCTCCTTTAAGGCAAATTAGTTCACAGTTTTCACTTACATGATGACTGGATTTACTGCTTGAATGACTGGTTCTAGAGCTACTTAGGACAGAAGGCTGTATCAATTAATATCTTAGAAGTTTCTTTTTTATATACACAAGACTTTATATGATGGAATGCTGTGAAATACTCTGGACAATTTAACAGCATTAATAGTTGTCACCTACTTTCTCTCCCTCACTTTCCCCTTTGTAGTTCTTGACTGGGTACCACTGAAAGCATGGCAGGTAAGGTAAAGAGGAAGAAATCAAAAGGAGGGCATGTCATCCAAATAGAAAGGCACATGATATATGACCAACTAGTAGGTATTTCTTACCATCATAATTCCCATCCTTTATAAAGGAATCCAATAAAAGATTTAACGTAAAATTATCTGGGAATATTCCATATTGCACCTGAAATAAATGAACAGAAAATACTTAAAATGCGGAATTATACTTCTGGTATGTGATAGTAGAAGGCTGGAGTATGATCTGAATGCATAATACAATCTGGCAAGGTGGAGGATATATCAATGTATTTTCCACTTCTCTTCTGCTATAAGTGATTAAAACAGGAGCAACAGCAATAATATTTCTGGAACTTATAATATGTCACCATCCCATGGCAAGAGGCAAGTAGTGTCAAGCAAGCAGTAAACAGCAGCTGGCCTTCCACGTGACTGACTGTCTCAGTGATTCTTCACTTTTTTTGAGGTTATGAACCTGTTTGAGCATCTGATGAAAGCTATGGGTCCTCTCCCCAGATAAAATTTAAACACAATTGTCAGACTAATAAGAAGGAAATTGAAATACAAAGACTGCTCTTTTGCACATAGTTAGCAGACCCCTGATGTCCATCCATGGAATCCTTATAGGCTCACAAAACAATGGCTGAAACCCCTGTTCTGCCTCCTTGTGCTGCCACCAACACCCTAGGCTGTCACTGAGACTGACAGAATGAATTGTCTTGAGCTTCAAGCTGTATTTTCAGATTTACAGTTCTTCTACCACCCTTTCCTTAAGCCAATCCTTTGAAATAAGAAAAGAAACAAAACTGTACATGCAGCAGACATCCTTCATGGTTTGAAGGCACTGTGTATACTGGCACTATTCAAAGTGGTTGTCTGTGGACCAGTACTAGTCTGAAAGCCTTTGGCTGCCAATCTGTAGTGAATTTCCAGGAAAGAAAGAAAGAGTTGTAGCCAATAGGTGCCTAGAATGGTGCTAGTCCCTGGCACATTGGGGAAAAATATGCTGCCAGTACCTCACATAACAGCTTAAAAAGCACTGTGTACACAACCAGTCAATTATAAGGAGACACAACTACACTTATTCTTACCAACCTTACACCATTCTGGCTCCTGAAAGTTTCTGTAGGAACCAAAATTCTTTTATCTTCACTTTTCTTTAATTAGATGGAATGAGATTTTATAGGCATACATCTCTCAACATTTCTCTTTTATGTGCAATGTGTAAAAAGGATTTTAAAGGCTAATCTAAGACAAAGACTGCTTAGGTGTGCATGTCATTTAAATCCGGGTGTGGCTTTTTGTGTGCCTTAGCACCATTTCCCCCAAAACCTTTGTTTACCAGCAAAGCCCATTTCCTTTGTTTGTACACAGACTTCAAAATAAGTCTGTCTCAGGTGTCAACATATGTCTATAAAAGAAGACCCATCCACTTCCACCTTACAGTCTAAGCTATAAAGATAAATCAAAACACTAACAATATTTATTGGAAAGATAATCTCGCATGCATATAATCTTATTAACTGAGGAAGTACACTTAAATCTAGGAAAGCCTATGCTGCCAACGTCTTTTATTTCAGTTAGTCTGAAAGGTCCTACATACTGATTCTACAGACTAACATAGCTATATCTTTGAATCTTATATGCATGTGAGGCATATGCTCGCACTTGTCCACAGAGGTTTTGGGCCTTACTGAAGACAGTTTGTATAAAATCACACCCAAAATGAATGAAATAATGAATTGATATGTTAAACAAATAACTTATTCACAGGCACTGAGTACAATCGAGGCAGAATTGCAGCTTTAAGCCCACAGATTTTAGGGGATCAGGAAACAGTTAACATGGCTGCCATCACTGGAATCAAGGGAACTTGTTTAACTTTGGCTGGATTTTCTCCAATGTCAAATGGGAATGAAAGACACTGTGTCACCTTTAATTACTACGGCACACTATTATCTGAAAAATGAATGGAGTCTTTGAAGAGGAATCAAAGGTTCCTGGTGTATCCCATTATGTTCTTCATTTAAAAAAAGGTATTTGAACATCATCTGAAAAATCTCTCTCTCTCTCAAAACATTACCTTATTTTGATAAGTGTACAAGGCTTTGTCCTTTGCACCAAACTTAAGGCATTGTCTGATCCAACTGTGGATTATCCAGTCTCTTAAGTAAAAGCAATTAGGGCTGTGACGAAACCTAAATGATGAGACAAGCATAAAATATTAGAGACCAAAACAAAGGCTGACCCTCCAAGATATGTACATTAATTAAATATGAGCAATACAAAAGGCCAAATACTGATTTTATTTATAATTACACAGATTCTAAATGTAGAATTTAGATCCATTTTCTAATTTCTCAGATGTAATAAGAGGAAAAGAAAAACTTTGTGTCTAGCATAATTCTTTAGGTCCAACTCAGACAAAATTAAAACTTAAATTCACTGTTCTCCATAAGAAAATGAAGTGCTGCTTCACTCCACACTTAAATCTAATTCATTTATATATTTACTTGTGGCTGCTGGCAGTGGGGGAACCCCTCATTTTTGTCTGAATTGGTTAAGGCTGTTTCATATACTATAAAGCAAAATTTCCAACATACAGTTGGAGACTCCTCAATTGAAACTCACTGGGAAATCAATTTCCATATAAATATAATTTGAAACATATGTTCATTACATTCATACTTTATATTTTAGGTATACAATTTTAAAGAACTCAGTTGTACACCTAAACAGTCATCAGGTGTTAAGATGAACTTCAAAGCAACAGAAAGACTCAAGTTTAATGTATTATCCAGTAAGAGAAACACAAAACAAAAAGCTACAGCAAACTGAGACAATAGGTTAGATTAATAAACGCTACTAGATCCAACATAATGTTTTAGAGGAAGAAGTTTTCAGTTATTAGGACTCAGTTTCTGAAATATGGAAATTATAATTAATAGCAATAGCAAGTACATTTCTATAATGCTTGACAGCGAACTAACACTCCCTAAGCAGTCTGTAAGTTAATTGCCCCCAACAAGCTGGGTACTCATTTTACTGACCTACAGAAGGATGCAAAGCTGTGTGGACCTTGGAGCCCCTGAGATCAAACTCACAACCTTGTGGCTTGCAGTACAGGCATTTAACCTGTGCCACCAGGGCCCCCTAATTAACATCCTTATACTAGTTCAATTATCTCAGTTTGATCAATATGGGAGGCATACACAAAATTAATCCAATGGAATGTTTTGACGGATAAAAGATTTGTTTATAAAGAGACCAACAGGGCCTGGCCTCCAACAAAATCTGGAGAAAGTATTTCACAGAGATATCTATCTGGAATCTATCTGGAACCATTTAGACACCATGTGAAGACCTTCTACCAATAGGCATCCAAGTCTTGATTATTATTTTTTTACATTTTAGCTTTGTTTTGCTAAATTTTAAAGTAGATTTTAAAACTTTGACATTGCATAGGTTAATTATAAAATATGAATGTTATTTTTTTATATATATATACCTATGAACCAAGCCAGGTGCATTGCTAGTTGGACAGCAGATAAACCTTTCAAATAAAACACACAGAGTAAATAAAACATTGCTGTTCAAGATGCTAGCCTATCATCTATGCTCTCTTCCAGGAGGTACCATTCTATTCCCCCTATATCCCATCAAGCCTATCAGTATTCCAGTGGCCACTAAGCATGCTTTTTCCCCACTGGGATATAGCTGAGTTTCCCTCTTCACACTCAGGGATTCTCCCCACCACCAAAGGAAAAGAACCTTTTTGTTACTTCTGCTACCTACTGAAACCTCAGTAGGTGCACATGGTTATTGATAGTTTGGCTACACAAAGATCCACACCAGAGAATTAGGATCTTTGCTTGCTCTCCTCCTCCATGGTCCATGGGTCACAAGCAGTCCCAATGCAATTTCTGCAGTTCTGGGAAACACCAGGGGCAAAAAAATACTTCTTTCCACCAACAAAATGAGACAGCTGTGGATTTGGAGGAGTGAATCTTTTATAAAATGATGTTTGTCCTCACATATACCCTGCTGTAAATATTATAAGGATTCTGGAGGGGAATAATGGCTTCTAGTTCCTTGGAGCTGGTATACAGGAGATGGAGAATGAAATGCCTCTTTATGCATGACAGAGTTCTGCAGTGGAAATGGTTTCCTTACTGGAGGGCTGCACATCGCTTATGCCGGGCTCTGACATGGATTTGTGTAGACTGGAACTAGGAGACACAAAGAAATGAGCAATGGCAACAATATAAAAAAGGATGAGTTCAGCGCACACATGGACCAAGGACTAATGACAGATTCTTGTCCAGCATTTCCTGTCACCATCATCACAAAATATATCAGCACCATGAAACACTGATTGTTATTAGCCATGCAGTTATAATAATTTTCTTGTACATATACTAAAAGACTGCAATACTATTTTTTATACATAGATGGCTGCACAGTTGGCTCTCCGTGTCCACAGATTCTGCATCCATGGATTCAGCCACATTCTCAGTTTCAAAAATATCCCCTTTCCCCAATACCCCAAAAAGCAAACTTTGATTTTGCCATTTTATATAAAGGACACAATTTACTACATCATTGTATATAATGACATCTGAGCAGCTGTGGATTTTACCATGCACAGAGGGTCCTGGAATCAAATCTCATCAGATACCAAGGGTCTACTCTATTTTGCAAAGAAAAGGGAAAATCTTTTTATGAGGGCTCTGTACTGTATGCAGCAGCCCTTCTTTTGGCTTAAGGGATTTTAACATTAGATCAGGGGTGCCAAAATCTGTGGCCTTGCAGATGTTGCTGGATTGCAATCCCAATTAGCCCTAGCTGGTATAGGCAAGAATGGAGGATCATGAGATATGCAGTCCAAATTATGGAGGGTCAGGTTTCTCTTCCCTGCAACAAAGGTCCTGTCTAAGATTCACACATGGCAGTTGTGGCATGGCCAGTAACTAAAACCCTCTCTTGTACTGTTGATCCTGGAGAAATAGTTTTGAACTGGCCACAAGAGTCCAAGACCCCCTTTCATGGATAATGGCTATCTGGACTTCTGCACACAGAATCTGGAAAAGCTGTATTTTCAGACTACAGGTCCCAGAATCCCCTACAGAACATGACTATAAACCATGCTGGCTAGGAAATACAGAGCTGTAGAATAGTCCAAAAAGATAGCTTTTCTAAACTCTTCCAGTTTTACAATACAGGTCTCCACCAAGCAAGATAAACCTTTGTCACCAATGCGCAAAACATTTATTAGGCTCTGGCGGTTGGAATTAGCTTCCACAATGCAAGCCAAACTATAGACAGTAAAAGTATCAAATCTCCTGGGATAAACTCTGGTGAACCAAAGTTTCAGAGCTCAGAGAAAGTCATCCAATATTGACAAAAGACATACCAAAGAAAAACACAGGCAATGGAAGTGTTGAAACACCACAAGGTTTTATGGCCAGGCAACTACTTTCTAGTGAATGCCAGTGGTTTAAAGACTAGAGATTTGGAAAAGGAAATGTTGGTTTAGGCTGTAGAAAAACATACAATTACCTTAAGTTCTCCAAGTCTTTTTCATAAACTCTCAAGCCCTTATAATATTCCCAAAGGTCACTAGTTTACAACTGATAGCTAGTTCTACATTTCAAAATGCACTTAAATACATGAAGCCTGGTCTGATTTGTTTTTAATCTGTTTACAGAAGGAATACAGTATTTTCCACTAGAAAAGAATGACATAAAGAACCGGAGGCAAGGGAGGAGATTTCTTAACATGTGCCCTGATCTTTGAGCAGCAGAATAATACAACCTGTAAACAGGGGGCATAAATCCCTATATGGCTTGGGCCCGAGTTTCTTAAAGGAACGCCTCTCCCTACATAATCCGCCCCGCATTCTCAGAACATCAGAAAAAAACTTACTTGAGTATCCCAACACCAGACTGAAAACAACCTTCCACAGAACATTTACTGTTGTGCCCCCCAGACTCTGGAACAGCTTACTGGAAGAGATCCATCTTATCAATACCTTAGAGGCCTTTAAGAAGGCACTTAATATGGATCTCTTCCGGCAAGCCTATCTACCCGATCTCTTATAATTAATCACAAGGAGTATCTCCACTTCCACCGACTTTTCTAAAGATGGACAGCAATGACATTGAAGCACAATGTAGCAGCACTTTAATATTGTCATAGTGGTTTTATTGCTTGATTGTATTATTTTATTGTATTTGTATTGTCATTTTTACTACTGTAATCCTGCCTCGATCCGTAGGGAGTGGCGGGAAATATAAATAAAACCTATCATCATCATCATCATCATCATCATCATCATCATCTCTAATCAAAATGTGGAAATACTGTTTTGGGCAATAATTCCCAGAATTCTGGAAAATAACTTTTCTAAAATTTGAGTCTCTGAATATTTTTTCCAGGGTCAGTTTCCCAAAACCAGACTCTAAAACTGGACCTGAAATATGATATTAAGGTTGCAAAACTGCACACAGCAAAATGGCAATTGCTTTTGGAGCAGAGAAGGAAAACCGTAACCCACACCCTGTATAATCACCACACTCTTGACTTCTCTTATGTATTAGAAAAGTGGGCCTCTTCCAGGCTCTTCCACCAAAAGTGGTGCCAAATATTTGTGGTGTAAGTGCTCTTTTCAAACTGTGCTGCAGACACCAACCTGAGAGATTCTGGAAGATGGAGCCCAAAAACACCCATACATACCTCTTGTCCAAGATCTGATCCAAGCCAGACTGAGTTGTGCCCATAGCTCCTTACTGCAGAACATCAGGATGAATGAATTGCACAAATGTGCAGATGCTAGCAGGAGCCCGGAGCCAAACTGCAGCACCATTTAGTGGCAGGATTGGTTCTTCCATATGAATGAGCATCCTTTCCAGAACATTTACCAGACTATTATAGCCACCAACGCTTTTCACTTCCCTCTAGTGCATTTCTGAGAATTGTCCCTTATGGCTAACAGCTACACAGATTACTAAGGGGAATGGGGGTAGGGGTCCACTTCAATCTACAGTGTTGAGATATATCCAGTTGCCAAGCATAGAAGCTTTTAGATGAAAATGCAGCTAAAGGGGAAATACACAGACACACACACATGTGTATATGCTGAGTCTTAAGTGGCAAACTAGCTTCTTCCCCTCTTTTCAAATTAGTCTTACAGTAAAATAAAATTAAAAAGGCATACTTTCAGCATCAAGCTATGAATGTCTATTTGGTTGATCTAATTGTTTCCCCACACTCACTTGAACTCTGGTATTAAGAAGAGAAATATCCTATATTCACTTTCATTAAGGGCCTGCCTCACAAATGCTTGCAGGAAACATCAATTACAGGCAATCGGATTGAATCATATTGTGATGAATCAATTATCTAATTGGTACTGACTGGCTACTTGCCACATAAGAGGTCAGAGAGCTAAGCTCCCTCTCTAGACTCAAAGCAGGAAGCATCTTTGTATAGAGCCCTGAATATCCCCTCCAAATTCCAGCAAAGCATGGCAAGAGATCAGGCTGCAAGTTGTGAGAATGATAGACTATTTACTTATCACTCTTTTAAACCAACTGATAATCAGAGTTCTCCGGGCAGTGCACAGTACAATATCTAAAATGTCTATATGAAAGCATCACATAAAAAAGCAAGATACAAGAACAGCAAAGGTAACAATCACTGCTAGATAAAAAATGTTCTAAGATATTAAAAAAAACAACAACCTTAAAATCTTAAAATCTCTGGGAAAGCTGAACTATAAGGATGGATATAAGAATCAGCATCACCTAGTGAACCTGGAGAGATGCTCCAATATTGGAGTCAACTGAAGATTAAATTAATATTACAGGGGGGAAAAGCCCTTGTTGGCCCTGGCTCCCCACTGGCTGTTTATTGAAGACTTACAAACACACATTTGCCTTTCACCTGTCCAGCTTTCACAACCATACATACATAGAAGTGGGAAATATGATGACATGAATGATCCTAACTTTATTATTCAATGATAACATCCCCATTGGCCTGTCTCCCCTCAATGCCACTGCTGCCATGGCCTTGCCAGGCAAGCAGTTCCTTGTGCCAGATTCCCTGTCACCATCACTTCTGCTGAGGTCAGAATAGTTTAGCCAGTGTAGACAAGCCATAGGCAGCTAGTAATCCATGAAAGCTTATTTCCCTCTGATGCATGCAGTGTGTTGTTGAAAACTTCTCACCGCATTTATTTTATTGCAGTTATTAGATTGCTTTTCAATTTATTGAGCTTTTTTGTCTTTCCTAATGAGTCAAGCTATTTCATGTTATGTCCAAAAAACAAAAGCTTTCAATGTAATGCTAAAATATAGTATCAAACTCTCCTAAAAACTATCTTAAATGTTACTGTTTTTTAAATGGAGAGGCTCAGTCTTAAAAAGGAACAGTTTAAGGCCCTGTACAGACTGGCATTTTGCGCTGGCCTGAGGGCAGAGTCAGGGTGCAGCATCCCTCAGGCCAGCACAAAATGCCAGTCTGTACAGGGCCTTACACTGTTCCTGGAATAGACACAGGATAAAAAAGGAACACACAGAGAAAGAATTGCCCTGCTGAAGAGCTGTCGAGTGTTTGGATGCATTAAAGACTCCATACCTTTTCCAACAAAGTTCAGGATCATGTATCTTAAATGTTTACATCTTTCAGTACAGTCATATCAGTCTAAGGCCTGACCACAGTGAATAACACACAGTGAGAGACCACAGTGAATAAGGCCTGACCACAGTGAATAACCAGCACACTGCTTTCCAGACCTTGTAAGTAGCATTCGCTCAAGTTCTCTTGCGAGACTGCAGTTTAAAATGCAGACAGATTTATTTATTTTTCTCATTACCTGCAAGACTGAATAATCTCTCTTCATACAGAAGGGGATTTCT
Source organism: Urosaurus nigricauda (assembly GCA_034509955.1). Lineage (NCBI taxonomy): Eukaryota > Metazoa > Chordata > Lepidosauria > Squamata > Phrynosomatidae > Urosaurus > Urosaurus nigricauda. The sequence goes on along the minus strand of JAOEGL010000002.1, from coordinate 44,605,666 downwards.
TTTGTTCCTTGCACATGGCAGGGCTAAGATTTTTCCTGATTTAGGAAAGGGAACATTACAGGATCTTTTCAACACACAGTTCCACAGGTGTCTCCTCTTCCAACTTCCTCCTCTTCTTCTTTTTTTTATTTTTTTATTTTTGGTGTTTTCTTAGACTGTATACCCAGAGCCTGAATTTACCTGAAGCACCAAAGATTTGTCTATCATTTGGTAACTGGAGCAAAAGTATTATTTGCCAAAAGAAAGGAAAGGAAAGAAAAGGAAAAGCCAAACTAGTTATTTAGGTAAGTAGTAATTGGCTCCAGGTAACCAACGTCATTGCCATTGTTGACATAATGGCCACTTGCACACAGCTTTTCCTTACTCTGTTCTCTGAGATCATTCTTCATAGGCAGCTAGATTTGAGAGTGAGTGGACCAAACTTCAATGACAAATAGAGCCATACTGGGAAAACCTCTAAATGCAGAAACATTAAGCATTTCCTGGTGGTTTCATACAAACATCTGAGGTACACATATAGATTGTTACAGATCTCACCAAAGGCATATGGCTTATGTGAACATGTGGCTTGTCACTGTCAAGCACTAACACTGAAGAATTTCAAGGTGCACTAGGGTACCTTAATTTAGTCCTTAATTTTTGGTCTTCTAGATGTTTTTGACTACCATTACCATGCTAACTACCATTGGCTATGCTAGTAAGTAAATGAAGCTTAGAAACTGCAGTGCCAAAGATCGGGTGGATGTTGAGAACCAATGATCTATGCAGCCTCATCTCTCAGAAGTAGAAAAGCAAGACCTTTGTGCAAACAAATATCCTTTTATGATATCACCATGTCACCCAACTGTGTTGGACCATCTTCCTTTTGATGGGAGTAGTGCACCAAAGGGTATTCTGACTTGACTACTATTAGTTGTGAAGTGTGTGCAAGAGTGAACAGGTTGCTTACCTGTAACTGTGTTTTTTCGAGTGGTCATCTGTGCCCTCACACAATAGGGGTCTCTGCACAGAGATTCCATTTGGAGAGCTGAAAAACTGAGCAAATAGGTGAAAGCCCCACCCACTCCCATGCACTGACAATGCCTAATTCCACCAATCTACCTCCTCCTTCAGTTTGAGTCTGCCGCAAAAAAGTGCAGGGACCTGACCGAGGGGAGGTAGGGCGGGTGTGTGTGAGGGCACAGATGACCATTCGAAGAAACAGTTACAGATAAGCAACCTCTTCTTCTTCTTGATGGTTCCTGTGCCTCACACAAAAGGGTGACTAAAAAGCTTGCCTAAGGAGATGGGAAGGTCACTGCAAAATTGAAGAGAGAATGGCACAGACAAAGTTAGCATCCTGACAAGATCTGGAATCAAGCTGGTAGTGCTGGACAAATGTGGAAGGCTGAGACCACGTGGCTGCCTTGCAGATATCAGGTAGAGGCAGCCCTGGTTGATTGTGGGCACACACCAACAGGAAGAGGGCACCTGGCCAGTTCATAAGCCATTTGAATGGGTGGGCAATCCATTTAGAAAATCTTTGTGAAAAACAGGGTGGCCCTTTCTAGGCCCACCATAACAAACAAACAACTTGTTGGTCAACCTGAACTCAGCAAAACGCTGAATACAAAATGCCAAAGCACAGCGAACATCAGGTGTGTGCACAGTCTTTTCCAGAGGTGTAAAAGGTTCTGGAAAGAAGATTGGTAGCACAATGTTTTGAGAAGAGTGGAAGGGAGAAACCACCTTAGGGAGAAATTAAATGTCCAGTCTCAGGACTACTCTGTCTTTGTGGAAAATGATGAAAGGTTCATCTGAGCAAAGTGCCATCAGCTCAGAAGAACATCTGGCTGAAGGAATGGCCACAAGAAAGGACACTTTGAGTGTCAGCAATCTCAGAGATGCCAAGCCTAAGGGCTTGAAGGAAAGTCACGTGAGATGCATAAGCACCAATGAAAGAGACCGTGCTGGGGCCAAAGGAGGCATTGGAGGGTTGAGATGATGAATGTCTTTGAAGAATCTTTTAAAAGTTGGAGAAGTGAAGAGATGAGCTAACAGAGAACCAGGTGGCTGATTGGCTACGATGGCTGACTTGAGAGAGGAAAAAGCCAGGCCTTGGTTGCGTAGGTGAAGCAAGAAGTGCAAGGCAGTTGACAGACGCACAGGTGGAAAAGATTCGGCTCTAGCTTCAGCAAAGGCACAGAAGTGCTTCCATTTATAGGAGTAAGATTGTTCAGTAGAGTCCTTTCTGGAAGCTGACAAGACCCTGAGGAGTTCAGGAGAACTCAGGTTCCGATCCTCCACGCTGTCATGTGGAGGCTGCGGAGGTCCGGGTGAAGGACTGTGCCATTGGAATGAGACAGAAGGTCTGGCCAATTTGGAAGTTTTAGGTACTGCCCCCTGGACAGGGGAATCAGAGGGGCGAACCAGGGTTGTCTGGGTCAAAAGGGGGCCAGTAAGATCACATTGGCTTTGTCTCTGGTCATTTTGGCCACAACTCTCGTGACTAGTGGTAGTGGGGGAAAGGCATAGAGAAAGTCCTGGCTCCAGTTCAGGAGGAATGCATCCCCTAGGGAACTGCATCCTCTGCATGCTCTAGGGCAGAACAGTTGACAGTGGGCATTTTCTGGAGTGGCAAAGAAGTCTATAGAAGGAATCTCTCATCAGGAAGTAAGAAGTCGAAAGGCTTCAGCAGGCAGCGTCCATTCGTGTTGAAGGACCTTGACCCAGCTGAGGGAGTCTGCCAAAATATTGTCCTTGCCAGCCAGATGAACAGCCACCGGGTGGATTGAGCAACAACAGCACCACATCCAAAGCTGTTATGCAAGGTGAAGCAAGATGTGAGTGTGTGTGCCTCCATGCTTGTTGAAGTAACAGACCATTGTGGTGTTGTCTGTTACCACCTGGACAACTCTGTGGAGAAGATAACTCTCAAAGGCTCAAAAGGCTTTGATGACAGCTAGAAGTTCCAGAGTGTTGATATGCATCTCTCTCCCCAAAGGAGACCAACAACCTTGAACGCATAGGTTTTTGTAGTGAGCGCCCCAGATTGTTGTGGACGCATCTGTGGTGACCATCCTGGAAGGCTCTGGAGCTTGGAAAGGCATTCCGCTGAGAATATTGCTGGGGACAAGCCACCATTGAAGAGAGTCCTGAACAGGTTGAGGGATGGTCAATGTCTTGGACTGGCTGTCACTGAGGTGGCTGAATAGAGAAAGAAACTACTCTTGGAGGGCCTGAATCTCAGGCGAGAGAGGTAGGTGACAGCCGCTGTCAGAGCAGTCCCAAGGTGGTGACGAAGATCTGGCAGGAGATGGCCGTCGAGGAGGTGAAGGCGGAGGTGAAAAAGAGAGCCTATACGCCCAAAGCAGAGTCACCAATATCTGCACTGGGACCATTTTCAGGACCAGTGGCAGCAGACAGCCAGTTAACACCCATCAATGCCAAATCCAGACCCCCCCCCCCGATGTCGAGTCTGAAATAGTGACTGAGATGGGGGGTGGTAAAGCCTACACCATTGTCGAGGCAGGCATCAAGAAAGCCATGGTGGAACTGAGCCGAGCTGCAGCTGTAGCAACCGACATCAGTGTTGGAGCGGGCAGTGATGTCAAGGCCGAAGAACCTGAAGGGGCAACCACCACCTTAGCCTTATGTTTCTTCTTAGGTTTATTGATGTCAAGTTCTGTAGGAGTGTCGTGCCTCATTTTGGCTTTCTGGGTATGGCTTGTCTGGAAGACAGAGGGCACCTCCTGTGTTGCCGCTGACTGATCAGTAGGTGGCGACTGAGACATCAAAATTGTCAATGTCGAGGCAGAAACAGAGTACAGAGTACAACTCTGTGGAGAGGATAATGCTCGAAGGCTCAAAAGGCTTTGATGACAGCTAGAAGTTCCAGCTGATGTCAAGGTCAATGTTGAGGTTGACGTCGAAGAAGTTTTTGGAGCTGAAGAGGCTCTTGAAACTTTGGGAATCCGAGGGAGTTTAGGAATGGGAATTTTAACCAAAAGATCAGTCTGAAGAGCAGACTTTGGGTAACAGAAAGGGAGCATTCCCACAAAAAGAATCTGAGTTTCTGAGCCCTGTTTTGAAGCGTTAACAGCGATCTTCTGATCGCAATCAGAACAATTTTTAAATAAAGAGTTGGAGGTCATAAGAGGAGCCTGTTCGGGTTAAAGCCAAAGAAATCTCACACCCAACTCTTCTAAAAAGAAAAAAAAAAGAAAAAAAAGAAGGGTGATGCTCAGAAGAGAAAAAAGGAAAGAAAAGAGAAGAAAATGAGAGAAAATACAAAACTTCTACCGTACAATAGAAAATATACTCCGCTCAGGAGCAATCCGAAGATGTTTCTCCTGTGGAGGATGAAAAAGAAGTGAAGGTGGAGCTAGATTGGTGGGACTGGGGATGCTCAGTGCATGGGAATGGGTGGGGCTTCCGCCAATCTGCTCAGCTTTTCAGCTCTCCAAATGGTTTCTCTGAGCACGCGCACACCCCTATTATCTGAGGGCACAGAGACCAAGAAGAGAATTCTTGTATCCATAAGGCATGGGTGTGCTACTACATGGGTTGCACTCCTCAAAGGTGTCTAGACCTACTTTGTTTTTTGTTTGTTTGTTTGTTTTTGCTGTTTTCCAGCAATTTCCCAAGTGTCATATTAATTTAGTCCATTTTGGCTGGGTAATAGCCAAAGAAAAAGGTTTCTGAGATGTATCAGAAGGATGGGGGTTTGGAGAGGGTTAGCATGATTTGGAGATGAAAACTACTTGAAAATTACACACCCCAAAATTGGGTAGTTGGTGATTTCAGAGCCACAAAAGTGGAGTCTGGGGGCCATACATGGCCTATACATTACACTTTCCCCACCCTTGGCCTAATGACTCAGTCTCTCACTCAAAGAGGTAATACAGTAGTTTCTTTCTGTATTTTTTCCTCACATGAGCACACACAACCATAGTTGATAATTTTTTTTAAACAACTGAGGTCAACAGATAAGTTGCTGAGTGATACTAACAAAACATAATTACCTGGTGAAGTGTGTTCAGGGACCAGAGGGAGGCAGGAGGAACATAAACTGCAAGCCACTAATCCCTGTTCCTCCACAAAAGTACTGAAAGGAACGGAGGCTTGTACAGAACAAAGACTGGTGGACTGTGCTCTAAGATTACAGAAAGGCAGCCACAGTAAGCCAAGGATAAAACCAGAAGTAAATGGAATGGCAATCTCCAGCAGTTCTTATGTATCAAATGGAAAGACTAGGAGGTTTTTCCTGTGGTTTTTGGCTACCTGTATTCTTCCAGATTCTAACTATACACTCTTACAAACAGAAAAATAAGCCCAGTATCCATTCTGTTTGTCTTAATACTAATCAATATAGCAGATCCTCAGAGCCACTGGACTGGAAGCTATTCCAAACTTTCCTGTCCAGCAATAAAGGGCAATTCAAGAGTATTTATCACCAGGGTTACACTGGAGCGACTTTGACTGAGAAAGAGATAGTTCTATGTAAGAAACAACAAACTTGGGTTTTTGTGGGGTTTGGGGGCTATGTGGCCATGTTCTAGAAGAGTTCCTTTCTGATGTTTCACCAGCATCTGTGGCTGGTCTCTTCAGAGAATCTCTTCTAGAACATGGCCACATAGCCCAAAACCCCCATAAAAAACTATAGATGCCAGCCATGAAAGCCTTCGACTCCATGCACCATGAAAGACGTCTCAGTTTAGTTTCACACCTTGGTAGAGGAGGTTGTCAGACTGGAGTTAGCCACGGTACCGCAACTCTAACCTGAGTACACATCATTCACACATTATTCTATATGATCTGGTGCTATATAAAACAACAGTGCCCCTCAATATAATTGCGTTGTTGTTGTTGTTGTTGTTGTTGTGTAATATAGCACCATCAATTCACACAGCACTTCAGAGAACAAAACAGAGGAGGAGGATGTAGACAGCCATGCCAAAACTTCCTAAATCGACATTTGAAGGATGACACTGAAGAGGATGCCAAAAAGTGGTAAATGGAATACAATTTGTTAATATTTTCTAGTCTTCCTTTATAATTTTCTTGTTCAAGGACTGTAACTTGTAATTTACTGTATGTCTAGGAAGGCTGAAATGTCCTGCCACTGGTTTGGGGGTATTGCCATTTTTAATGTCAGTTTAATCCTCTAGTACAGAGACTACGCTGCTTGTCTAATGTAGAGTGTATAGAGGAACTGTTGGCAGAGGGTGGCAAAGACAATGGAGAATATAACACAGGTGGCTTACCACATATAAAGTGTCAGGAAATCGTCAGAAATCATGGAAAACCCATGACTGTCATTCACGCCCCCCCCCCCCGTGCTTCTCCCATGAATAAATCAGAGTGGAGGTATTGTCGCTTGCCACCAGTAAAGGGACCTTGGAGCTGCCATATGGCAATAATGGATGATCCCAATATTGCCAAATGGTGACTCCAAGGACACTTTTACTCACGGAACGAGCGGAGTGATGCCGCCTCCATGACGATTTACTCACAGGAGAAGCATGAGGGTGTGGGATTACCGATCACAGGTTTTGCATGATTTCTGACAATTTACACAAAGTAAGCCTCCTGTGCGATACTCTGTGTCAGCCTGCCCAGTCCTTTGCAAATTTAGGTCCAGGATCATGATTTTCATCTTTCTGAATCCTATTAAACAAACAGCTTCATTTATATACCGCTTCATACCGCCTAAGCATCTCACTTCCACAACTCTATAAATATGCTTTGTACCAGAGGCCTTAATGCTACTCAATACATCATTCAAGGAAGTGGGTTTATATCCATGAAAGCTGTTGAGAAAATAAAAAGTCTCAAGGGGCTGTTGCATTTTTCTTTCCCTTGCTATCTCCTTCTTGTGGCAAGAGACTAACATGGCTACCTTTTAAAAAAACTAGTAAAGTGAAGAATGGTCAGGGAGCCATAACAAGGTGCTGAATTCTGCCAAAGAGCAGAAGAGAGATTATGATTTTCATTAGTGACTGAGAGTTTGGAGTTAAAACCAACAGTTAAGCCCTAGTGGTGCAGTGGTTAAATGCCAGTCCTGCAGCCACAATGTTGTAAGTTAGATGTTGGAGGGCTCTAAGGTCGACTCAGGCTTCCATCCTTTTGCCTTGTCTGATACCTTTGCACTGGCTTGGTGGTTTGAGACTTGGCCGGGGGTGGGGGGGGAATATGAAGGTTGAAAAGAGAATGGAACAGTTAATTTCCTGTTTAATCTTCTTACACAATTTTTGTAGAGATGGCCATGCTTGCACACTTTGATTTTCTTTGTTTACTTCTGCACTATACAACCCTTGGGAGTCCATTTTCCATTGGTTTCATTCTGGAGATGGTAAACCCCAGTCCATATAGCAGCACTGTGGAATTTGCTCCACAGCTGGGAAAAATCTAGGCAGAATCAGTTTAGAGGCTAATTACTACCATTGGCTATGAGAGGATTCTGAACCCCATCAGCAAAAGTGGTACAATACTTTTTTGGTGTGTACCATCTGCTTATATCATTTATCATCAACAAAGCTTATTCTTAAGCAGTAACATGTTTAAATCCAAAATAACTCTTTGGAAAGCCTGGAATTACACCCATTACCAGCAAAGAAGACTGTGAACCTTGTTCCATGGTAGCCTTTATTCTTTTCAGTATTATAACAAGCTTCCCTTTCTCATTTATTTTTTATGACCAATGCTCTTAAAGTTTTGGAAAGTGCCACCATGTGGCAAACTGCTGTACTGACCTGCTCATATAAAAACTATTCATAATGAAAGCATGCAGTATGCCGGCAGAATGGCAAGTACATAAACATCAATACTACACCTAGAAATGCACGCACAGAACCACCAATTTCATTGGAAGTAAGCTCATGCAGCCAGGAAAAAGACTGCAAGACAAAGAGAGCACTCAGTCTTTCTCTAACTTAAAAAGGGAAAGAAAACAAAAGAAAGGAATTTATAACAAAGACAAAGAAAACTGGAATTAGCTGAAGTCTGTGCACAAATTATAGTCGTCTGTTGAGGAATTATTTTATTTGTAAACTCTCATATGCTGTTTGAGTTAGCCTAATTTAGGTTATGGGGGGAGGCGCAATGGAACAAATGACATTTTTTTATGCTTCCTTGGTGTTCTAAGGCCATTTTCCCCATTAAAAATTCATAGAATCATAGAATCATAGAATCATTGAGTTGGAAGAGACCACAAGGGCCATCCAGTCCAACCCCCTGCCATGCAGGACCTCCAAATCAAAGCATCCCCGACAGATGGCCATCCAGCCTCTGCTTAAAGACCTCCAAGGAAGGAGACTCCACTACGCTCCGAGGGAGTGTGTTCCACTGTCGAACAGCCCTTACTGTCAGGAAGTTCCTCCTAATGTTGAGGTGGAATCTTTTTTCCTGCAGTTTGCATCCATTGTTTCGCGTTCTAGTCTCTGCAGCAGCAGAAAACAAGCTTGCTCCCTCCTCAATATGACATCCCTTCAAATATTTGAACAGGGCTATCATATCACCTCTTAACCTTCTCTTCTCAAGGCTAAACATCCCCAGTTCCCTAAGGCGTTCCTCATAGGGCATGGTTTCCAGACCCTTCACCATCTTAGTTGCCCTCCTTTGGACATGCTCTAGTTTCTCCACATCCTTTTTGAATTGTGGTGCCCAGAACTGGACACAGTATTCCAGGTGGGGCCTGACCAAAGCAGAATAGAGTGGCACCATTACTTCCCTTGACCTAGACACTATACTTCTATTGATGCAGCCTAAAATTGCATTGGCCTTTTTAGCTGCTGCATTGCACTGTTGACTCATGTTCAGCTTATAGTCTACTTGGACTCCTAGATCCCTTTCACATGTGGTCTCATTCAGCCAGGTGTCCCTCATTTTATATCTGTGCATTTCATTTTTCCTCCCTAAGTGCAGAACCTTACCTTTCTCTGTGTTGAATTTCATCTTGTTAGCATTGGCCCAGCTTTCTAGTATATTCAGGTCATTTTGAATTTTGATCCTGTCCTCTGGGGTATTAGCTACTCCTCCTAGTTTAGTGTCATCTGCAAATTTGATAAGTATGCCCCCAATTCTGTCATCCAAATCATTAATAAAGATGTTGAACAGCACTGGGCCCAGGACAGAACCCTGTGGGACCCCACTGGTCACTTCTCTCCAGGATGAAAAGGAGCCATTGTTGAGCACCCTTTGAGTTCGGCCAGTCAACCAATTACAAATCCATGTAACAGTTAACTTGTCTATCCCACATTTTGCAAGCTTGTTTGCAAGAATGTCATGGGGAACCTTGTCAAAGGCCTTACTGAAATCGAGGTATACTATATCCACAGCATTCCCTTCATCTACCAAGCTGGTAATTTTATCAAAAAAAGAGATCAGGTTCGTTTGGCATGACTTCTTTTTCTGAAACCCATGTTGGCTTTTTGTGATTATGGCATTGGCTTCTAAATGTTCGCAGACTCTCTGCTTAATGATCTGCTCTAGAATCTTTCCTGGTATTGATGTCAGACTAACTGGACGATAATTGCTGGGATCCTCTTTTTTTCCCTTTTTGAAGATGGGGACAACGTTTGCCCTCCTCCAGTCTGCTGGGACTTCTCCTGTTCTCCAGGAGTTCTCAAAGATTATTGCCAATGGCTCCGATATTACCTTTGCCAGTTCTTTTAATACCCTTGGATGTAGTTCATCTGGTCCTGGAGATTTGTATTCATTTAGATTAACCAGGTATTCCTGTACTGTCTCTTTACTTATTCTGTGCTCAAATTCCCCCAGTCTGTCCCCTTCTTCACTGTCCTCAGGTTGAGCACCTTTTGCCTTTTCTGAGAAGACTGAAGCAAAGAAGGTGTTGAGTAATTCTGCCTGTTCTTTGTTCCCTGTTAGTATTTTGCCATCTTCTGCACGCAGTGGTCCTACCATTTCCTTCTTCTTCCTTTTGCTGCGGACATATCCAAAAAAGCCCTTTTTATTGTTCCTAACCTCTCTAGCAAGCCTGAGTTCATTTTGCGCTTTAGCTTTTCTGACTTTATCCCTACATGTGCTGGCTATTTGTTTGAATTCCTCTTTGGTGATTTCCCCATTTTTCCATTTTTTATACATTGAGAGCATACAGGACATGTGTACACTGAGTATACTGCATACTCAGCCATATCTAAAGTAGCTTGACGTGTCTATGTTTCCATCTTGTATGTTGACCAGAAATTCAAGTCCAAACTGTACTTCAGGATGAAAGAGGTCCCACTTGAAATGCAACAACATCACTGTATGTATAAATTCGATGCAAATCTGCACATGCTCATTTACTTTCACAAAACGATTTTCTCTCCAGTTCATCTCAGATTCTAAAATGTTTTGAAAGAACCCTCCCCCAAGGGAATAAATACTTCAATTGCTGATTAAAGTTTTAAACAGCCAGAAATAAGCTGATCTCTTGGAACAAATCCAAAGCTACTTCCCTTTCCAAATGCAAGTTGCAGCTATGCGTTAAAGCTTTAGCTTTTTTTAAAAAACACCACACCATATTCTTTCTTCCCAGCATATTTTTAGGCACAAAGCTTAATGATCAAATAGATTCTAGGCAGACTTAGCTCAGAGGGCTTGGGAGGACGTCACCAAGAAATCTCCTTTGTCTGCCATATCAAGCTGCAAGCAGTGGGAGAAAGCCCAGAGGCAACGGATCATGCCTCACTGTCAAAGAAAAGTGCCCCCCAAACCCCTTTGCTCCTTTTTAATCATGCATGAGTAAAAGAAGCTTTCCTTTTATTTTCTCGCTTATGTCAACACTGTGCCCTTTCGAATGTATGCATGTGCATACCCCGTACTTCTTTTCAAGTCCTTGTACAACCTATTCAATGAACAAGTTCTATTATAATAAAAGTTCCAGTACACATTCCAACTTAACAACTCTATGTTCCAGTGACTAGTAGAAGTTATTCTGGCACCATAATAAAATAAATAAATACACTGCATTAAAGGAAATGCATCCTCTGAGCAAATATTTTTAATAGCTACAGCAGTGGTAAAAGAATAATTGTATTTTACACAATTAGAGAACTCAAAAGGGGCAGGGGAGAATGTCTTTGTTGTACTTAAAAACAAAGTCACAGCTTCCTTCTTTGCCTCCTTCCCTACCCATGGAAGCCAGACACTTACATTTTTTCAGGTAACAAGTCTTAGAAATATAATCATTATTCATCTGCTCTTGAAAAGGAACTATCAAACCTGCTAATATTTTTGGCCAAGAATTTAAAATGAAATTTAAAAAAAAAAAATTTTGGAAAAATTTCATTTTAATTCTATGCTTCAACCACAACTGTGACACCAGATGGCTATTGAAATCACCATCACGTTTTTTTTTTCTTGTACTATCTAAAGGAGAATCTACATCAAAATTATATTTACTCTCTTGATAAAATGTGGTATCTAAGTGTTAAATTTAATGTTGCATGGCCACTCTTTCACAAATACAGAGGAACTGTGCCTCTTCCACTTCAAAGCCCCCTGTCCCATGCTCTTCCTAAATTTGTTTTGGAACCTTCCAGATAATTTTTTGATTTATTTTGAGGGTGGGGGTGCGGGTGGGGTGAGCAGACAGACAAAGAATGGACTGGTGGGGTCCTACATTTCACTGTTGGTGGACACATAAAATTGCACTTCACTCTAACTGCTTTATCACACTAGGGGGCAAACAGGATTTAAACGAGAGTTAAACAGGAAATGCCCTATGTTTATCACAGGACATTTCCTGTTTAACCCTCGTTTAACCCTCGTTCAAATCCTGTTTATTGGTGTCATGGATTTGTACTTGAAAATGTTGACTGATTTATTAATTGCATATTAGACGTAAGGTAAGGAGTGGCTGGGAAGGGGGAAGAGAATGGAATACGGCCGTGAATGCCAATTTGTGGAATATTTGAGGAGGTTTGCATAAAACTGGTGAATGAGTTCAGTCTGAGTGGGAAATTAGTTAGACCATAGTCTAAATAGACTGCAATATGAATTAGAGTAGGACTCAACTGAGAGAAGGGAGTCTGAGATGAGTGATGGGAAAGGGTGGCTTAAGAGGAGTGAGAGAGTGTGTGGGGTATTTTAAGTGTAATAAATAAATAATCTGTGTCATGTTGTTGTGTGCCTTCAAGTAATTTCTGATTTATGGTGACACTTAAGCCAAACTATCAAAGGGTTTTCTTGGCAGAATTTCTTCAGGGAGGGGGTTACCCTTGCCTTCCTTGGAGGCTGAGAGAGAGTGACTTGCTCAAGGTACCCAATGGGTATCCATGGCTGAGCCAAACCCTGGTCTCCCAATGTCCTAGTCCAGACCTGTGCAACTTGGCAGCAGGTAGGGGCCAAAATTAAAACAAGTAAAAGTTCTTCGGGCTGCATATAGCCTTTAATTAATTAATACTTAACTTATTATTATTAACTCATATTATTAATAGTAATTCTGTTCTCCTCTCCTCCGGAGAAAATTGAATGGCAGAGGAGCCCTGCAGGGCAAGCGTTCGCCCCTCTTCCTCCTCCACTGCCCAGCCTTTTCCTTGGAGGAAAGCCCAGCAGTGCCACAGCCTTTAGGGGTGAGCCCAATGGTGGAGAAGCCTTCAGGGGTGAACACCCTTCCTCCTCCTCTGGCCAGTCCTCACCTTGGAAGAAGGCTGAGTGGCAGAGGAGCCTTAAGATAATAATAATAATAATAATAATTTTATTTATATTTCCTGCCTCTCCCAACGGATCGAGGCGGGATTACAGCATAAAAACAGTACATAGCAATTTAAAATAAGCAGTTTAAAATTTACCATAATTAACCACAATAAAAATAATTCCGGTATGACATTAGGGAGTGACTAGGGTTGAATAAATCAAGTAAGATTTGGTGGATACGCTCGCCAGAAGAGATTCGTCTTTAGTGCCTTCTTAAATGCCTCCAATGTAGTTGATAGACAGATCTCCTCCAGCAAGTCGTTCCACAATTTAGGAGCCACAACAGAGAATGTAGTACAAGAAGTTGATGTTAATCTCATATGAGTATAGTCTAGTAATTTTTTGTCTGATGTTGTGAGGGTGTGGGGCGGATTATATAGGGAGAGGCGTTCCTTCAAGTAACAGCTTCATTCATTTATATACCGCTTCATACCCTTAAGGAGTGTCTAAGCGGTTTACAATTGTAAGCTGGGCACAAGCCAGGTTGTTCCACATCCTTGCAGACCACCCAAAATCCTTTGGTGGGCCGCATGCAGCCCCCGGCCATATGTTGTTCAGGCCTGTCCTGTCCTAGTAAAACCACTACATCACGCTGGCTCATTATATTTTTTTGTAAATAAAGATTAGTTGTTGTTTTGATATATTTTTGGCCTCTGGAAGCTAAGAGCTTGGACTCAGACTGGTGGCAGCACTGAATATAAAGAGATGGTGTCCACTGAGCTGCATAACTCCTCATATGTACCTTGAGGGCCTTTAGATTTTCCCAAAGTTGGCGTCACACAGGTGGGTGTCAGGGAAAGCCACCACTCTTGTTAACTGCAGTGAGTACCTTGGAACTCTCCAGAACTTGTGGGTTAAAGGGTAGAAACCCCACCTTAGACCACAGTGGTGAGACTGCCTGAAAGGGATCCTCACAGTTGGTTGCACTAGTGGAATTGCTCAAATGTAAACCCCACAGTTGGTGGGATAAGGATTGGAAAAACCTTACATTTGTATTGTGAATAGACCCCTTGTGCTTTCAGGGCATTTGAACTACAGTATTGAAGAAGCAGTGGCCAATATCCCCTGTTTCAGAAACAGTGTCCAGCTTCTACCTAGATCTGCATCTGGTTGTAAATGAAATAGGCTGGCTCTTGGTGACATACAGAACAGTTTCTGGAATTTGTTTGCTTAAAAAGAAACAAACACAGCTTTCTTCCCCCCCAAAAATATGCTTATACCGTATGATAGCAAACAGGAAAGGGGAAAAAAAAGAGAGAGATTTCTCTTTATTGACTCTCAGAGTTCAGGGAGGTAAAGCCAATGAAATAACAATCTGAAACTAGTTTCCCTGTGGCTTTCCTCCCATTTCACCTGCCCTCCCATGCTGCTTCTCCTGTGTACAAAAAGAATCTTAATCTGCCTTTCACCTATAAATAAAGAATCAAAATGACTCTTCATCACAGAACTAAAATCCCCTTGCAGATGAAATGTATGAGAAAATAGAGAAATAATATTGCTTAAAACGAAGCTGCTGACAGTAAAGAAAGCAGTCAGTAAAGATTTCCCTCTCTCGGAAAGACTTACTGGATTTGAATACAAATTTCTTTAATAATCTAGTGTTAGAACACACAACGCTAGACTCAGGAAAACACTGGAGGATGATGGAGTGAGTTGTTGCTATAGCAACCTGATAAGAGATCCTCTGGTGCTTTCCACAGTCCCAGCACAACCACAATAAAGCCTCATTTGCAACAAGACACTTGCGTGAATAATATTTTCCCCTGTTATTTCCATCATGGTAGTTTTTCTTTTTAAGGAAGCTATCCAAATCATTTAACATTTTGCTATGGAAACATTATCCAAACATCGGCAATGGTAGAATGCATCAGATTAATAACTTCTGTCATCTTTTCCAGGAAAGCTTCACGTTGAATTCACTTCTTAGCTGCATTTTTTTCTCTTCAAACGAAATCACACATAGCCTCAACAGCAAATAAAGAGTGTGTTTTTCCAATCTGCCCCCTGAGTTATTGTACAAGTCTGTTGTATATTTAACCAGTTCCACACTATGCCAAATCAACACTTTCTTTGGGGTTATTCACACTATGAAAATAATCCAAGATGAATCCGGGTTGAATCTCCATTGTTCACACCCCCCCCCCCCCCAAATACATCCAATTAATTTTTTTATGGGGTTTGCAAAAAAACCCACTTAATCCAGGCTATTCGATATCGAGTTTTCTCCCAGTTTTTTATAAAGATCCGCACTTTGGTAGTGTGAATAACCAATGTGAATAGACCTGAGTAAACCTGAGACAGAATGCTGCATGCCTTGACTGTGTTCCAAATGCATTTGCATCATCGATTCCAACTTTATTCAAATGCTTGCACATATGAGCAACACAACTTGCAAAGATGCACATCAGTGCAGTTCCAAAGTGAGAATAACAAACTCAGAATGTGTGAGTGAGACGATTCGCACCGTTGTGCTTTTTTTTTTAAAAAAAAAAAAAGGAGTCTGCATGATCCCTCAAATAGCCCTCAATGTGGAGGGAGAGCTCATGGCACAATTAGAGGAAACAATGCCTGCATCTAGTAGTTTTTTGTGGGTTTTTGGGCTATGAGGCTGTGTTGTAGAAGGGTTTATTCCTGATTTTTCACCGCCATCTGTGGCTGGCATCTTCATAGAATGCTAGCATGGAGGAGAGTGGGGTATATACACTGTTGGTTGAGAGGAATGTTGATCTGTGTATTGTTGTTGTCGAACAGAACACCAAGAGACCCAGTAAATGAAAATGAAAACCGTTGGGTTTCCCAGCAGACATTGGATCATTAATTAAATAGATACCCTGAAGCCTTGCCATTCAACAACAGAACAATACACATACAGTGGTCCCCCGGGATACGAATCCCCCGGGTTAAGAAAACCCCGGGATCCGAAACCGTCGGGACCAAAAATTATCCCCCGGGATCCGAAAAAAAGGGACGTCCCTTTTCCTCCGAGGCCAGGCTTCGGAGGACAAGGGACGGACTCCCACCCCTTTTCCTCTGAGGCCAGGCTTCGGAGGACAAGGGACGGACTCCCATCCCTTTTCTTCCGAGGCCAGGCTTCGGAGGACAAGGAACGGACTCCCACCCATTTTCCTCCGAGGCCAGGCTTCGGAGGACAGGGGACGGACTCCCATCCCTTTTCTTCCGAGGCCAGGCTTCGGGGGACAAGGGACGGACTCCCATCCCTTTTCTTCCGAGGCCAGGCTTCGGGGGACAAGGGACAGACTCCCATCCCTTTTCCTCCGAGGCCAGGCTTCGGGGGACAAGGGACGGACTACCGAAAGGAAGGCCCGATCCGGCGGATCGGGCCTTCCTTTTGCCTCAGCTGCGGAGGCCCAGCCTGGCTGGGGAAGCCAGGCTGGGCCTCCGCGCCTAACGAAAGGAAGGCCCGATCCGCCGGATCGGACCTTCCCTTCCCCAGCCAGGCTGGGCCTCCGTGGCTGACGAAAGGAAGGCCCGATCTGCATGATCGGACCTTCCCTTCCCCAGCCAGGAAGCCCCCGCGGCTGACGAAAAGAAGGCCCGATCCGCCGGATCGTACCTTCCTTTCCTCAGCCAGGAGGCCCCCGCCAGGCCAGGCTTCGGCCAGGCCTCGGAACGGATTACCTATTTCCTATGGGAAATAGGCCCCGGGTTACGAAATTTTCGGCTTACGAAAAAGGTGCCGGAACAAATTAATTTCGTAACCCGGGGGACCACTGTATTAATATGTAAATCACTTCCTCTCAACCAACAGTATATATCATATACCCCACTCTCTTCCATGCCAGCATTCTCTGAAGATGCCAGCCACAGCTGCTGGTGAAACGTCAGGAATAAATTTTTCTAGAACACAGCCCCAGAGCCTGAAAAACCCACAAAAAACTATGGATGCTGGCCATGAATGCCTTCGACTTCACAATGGCTACCTCTGCACTGGAGAAATTCCCAGAATTCCATAGCATTGAGCTGTGGCAGTTCAAGTGGTGTCAAATCAGATTATTTCCCCAGTGAATAGGTAGCCAATGTGTCTCCTCAACAGCTGGCAGTAAATGGTTTCAAGCCTACAACCTACTAATTACAGACACTTACTGGCAAATGCTTTATGTCATGTCCAAAGGCACACATCCTAAATGTTTAAACAAGGTCTCTAAAATCTGCCAATATTTTAAGGATTCAAAATCTTGGAATGGCTAGCTGTAATAATATTCTAGCCCGCTCCTCTGTAGAGCACAATCGGAGCGGGGTACAGCAAATTAAAACATACAGATTAAAATACTTCATCAACCCATTCCCAGCCACCCATCCTGTATACATAATTATCAGCAGTGTGCAAAAAATGTGAAGATAGGAGATACCCATCATACAGAAAGAGAACCAGCAACACCCCACTCTTGGAAAATGGGCCTGAATATGTTATCAAAATCCATCTCTTTGACTAATAGTGCCCCAAAGATAGCTACAAGTTGTGCTACAGCACTGCTACAGTGCTACAGATCACTACTGCAGTCATACTTCATACTTCTAACAGAAAATTGTTATACAATTAGCTCCATCTGCCTCTTTTGGTTGTTAGTGCTGCTAACACTTTCCTTGTTGTATAGTTCAGGAATAGATGTTGGACATCCACTTTAATAGAAGCAGAGGCATCCTACATATCTTTACATCTGAGTATGATAAACAGGGGATACATAACTGAGAAAGGAAGTAAGCATGGCTGGCTCAATGAAAACAAATAGAGAAATATGTGGGTATTTGTGGACACGTGAGCTGGGAAATGTGAGGAAGCTGACCCTTGCTATTGGAGAAATATAACAGGATAAGAAAGCTTTAGTGGGAAGATGAAATACAAAAATCAGTATAAAACCAATGAACACTGGCCTCAACTGTACTTGAAGCAACTTAATTCAGATCTCACTGAATATCATGAAGAATGAGACATAATGACATAATCAACATTAGGAGGAACTTCCTGACAGTAAGGGCTGTTTGACATTGGAACACACTCCCTTGGAGTGTAGTGGATTCTCCTTCCTTGGAGGTCTTTAAGCAGAGGCTGGATGGCCATCTGTCGGGGATGCTTTGATAGAGAGTTCCTGCATGGCAGGGGGTTGGACTGGATGGCCCTTGGGGTCTCTTCCAACTCTACAATTCTATGACCCAAATCCATTTCCATCTAAATGTTCTGGGTACCAACCAGGTAACAGCAAAGTAAAATTAGGGTTCATATGCACTGCAGAAATGATGCAGTTTGACACCACTTTAAATGGCATGACTCCATCCTACAGAATCCTGGTATTAATAATTTTGTGAGGCTCCAGCACTCTCTGACAGAGAAGGCTAAAGACCTTGCAAAACCACAAATCCCAAGATTCCACAGAATGGAGCTACAGCATTTAAAGTGATGTTAAACTGCATTATTTCTACAGAGCAGGTGCACCCTTACTTGTAACAAGCAAGATAAAAGTAAGAACCCTTTCAAATAACAAACATTTGTTAAATTCTATCTTGAAACAGAATGAATTACCATTGACAGAAGAGACATAATGTTGTGTTAACAAGACTAACATCTAGACAATATAATTCCTTGACAAAACACCAAAGAAGCTTTCTAGAAAGATCAGCGTTTATACCCAACAACACATTTTTCTAGTTTTGTAGTGTATGCTCAAGTCTCTGATATCAGTCTGCAGTATTTGCACAGGACATCTCTTCAGTTAGTTTCCCAACACAAGTTAAAAAAATACACAGTCGCCAATGACTCCTCAAGTATATTTGGCCCAAACGTGCCAAATGATTGCTGCATGGCAGACTAAAGACAACTACCTTCCACATTGCCCAGTAAATCTGCCAGATTTTAAGGTGATGACAAATAGCTAATAAAAGCTTACTTTTCACTAATCTGGGCTTCTTTGGCAGTCTCAAAAAAAAAAAAAAAGATGCTTAATTTTCCCAACCAGTTTAAACTTCTTCACGCATTTATCTTCCTTACAAATCCTAAAACAGAGGCTGATCTAGTAGGATCTAATCTTAGAGGTGTATTAAATGATTTGTCTGCAAAATATCCAAAGTTCAGACCTAGGAATTTGGACTGAAAGTAGGGATGGACTAGTTCACACCTACAGACCATCCAGATGGAGTTACTTTCCTGCTCCCTAATTTGCTACAGTAACAAGAAAAATAATAATAATTTTTGTGTAAGAAAATTATGAGTCTAGGGAATACATTTGTTTTCAAAGCAACCTCCTCAGCTAGCTTTGGAAACAAGAATTGCCCTATTCAATGCTTCAATGGAGACTTAAGTAGCACTTGCAGCCTCAGAAACAAGGTAAATGTGCCCTGGATGTCTTATTTCCACTTAAAGCGAAGTACTGTACTCATATCTTTCAAATATCTATATCGAGTCTATTCTAATCTACTTTAGCCTAAAGCATATGTGTTGCCCACCCAGATTTAGAATTATTTTAAGTAACAAGAAATAAGGGGAAACATTTTGTATGGGATTTCAGAAAGCTGCTAACAAGTAGAAAACAGTAAATACTGAGTTAAATAGCCAATGGACTGCACAATACAGGGTAGTTTCAAACATCAAATTGTTAGTACCATTTTGCAGATCTGCGGTTGGGGTGGAGTACTAATGCAAAGAGTAGAGGCTTGGAACTGAAAGCAGAAGCAATATTTGAACTGTTTCTGCTCTGAAGTAGCACACTAAAATGTAGTTAGATCATTCACATATGTCAATGATAAACCACATCCCCCTCTCAGCTATTTACCACTACTTATTATACAAGAAGTATTTCAATAACTCACTTTGATGCTACTCTAATTGCACCCCAAGCTATTTTTAAAAACAAAAATTAAGCAAACAGCCACTAAGGAAAATGTGACAAACTATATTCTACAAATATCATGCTGTGTTATACAAACCGGAGAAATGTATTCCTACACTTTTCTTTTTGCTTGGCAAGTAATTTTAACTCTGCATTTCTGCACAACATTTTTCTTTTAAACGCAGGATAATATTAAAAAGCCAGATTACGTATATTTATTTTTTTCATTACTGCTGGAATGTTACACTAATTTTACTTGATTCTATTATTTATTATTTACGAGAGCCAGCATGACATTGTGGTTATTTATAAGACCGTATACGGCTTTCAGTTTGGTTATCTTATTACAAGGGACAAGACTTCTGATACTTCCTCTGCAGACTTGATGCACAGATCAAATAGAAATTAATAACTTTTTAAAATGGCAGTGATAATTGCAGAATATATTGAACATTGTGTGGTGATTTGAACATTGAACTAGAACTCTGGATTCCCCACTCAGCCATGAAACTCATTGGGTGACTGTTGGCATGTCATACTCTCTCAGCCTCAGGGGAAAGCAATGGCAAACCTCCTCTGAACAGATCTTGCAAAAACAAAAAACAAGATAAGCAGTCTAAATTGGAAATCACTTGGAGGCACTCAACAACAAAAATTCTTTATTAACTTGCTCAAACAATGGCATATGCTTTGGGGATTATAGAACATTGTTGTTGTGTGCCCTGGAGCCCTGGTGGTGCACTGGTTAAATGCTGGTACTGTAGCCACAATGTTGTGAGTTCGATCCCAGGGCCCCAAGGTTGGCTCAGCCTTCCATCCTTCCGTAGCTCAGACAAATGAGTGCCCAGCTTCTTGGGGGCAACTGGCTTACAGACTGTAAACCACTTTAAAAGTGTTGAGTTCTCTACTAAGCGATACAGAAATGTAAATGCTATCACTAAATGCTATTGTGTGCCTTCAAATGGTTCCAATTTATGACGACCTTATGGCCAATGAGTCACAGGGTTTGCTTGACAAGAGTTGTTCAGAGGGGGTATGCCTTTGCCTTCCTCCGAGGCCAAGATAGTGTGACTTGCACAAAGCCGCCCAGTGGGTTTCCACAGCTAAGTGTGGATTTGAATCCTGGTCTCCACAGTTCCAGTCCAATGTGCAAAGCACTACACCACGCTCAACGTATCCTGCCATTATCACTGTATTTTAAAAAGTCATTAATTTCTATTTGATCTGTGTATCAGCTCTGCAGAGGAAACATTATAACTCTGATCCCAAGTAATAAGACAGCCAAATGCAAAGTCTTATACAGTTGGCCCTTGATAATTGCTGAGGTTTGGATCCAGAACCCACAAGATCCATGAATACTCAAGTCCCATTATGTACAATGGTGTGGTAAAATGATATTCCTTACATAACATGCCAAAATCAACATTTTCTTTTTGGATTTTTTAAAATACTATATACAGGTCACCCCTCCATTTCTGCAGACCTGAGATCCACGTCCCTCGGAATACGCAAGTGGGAAACGGAGGGGGAAACAATGAGCTGCGTGCCCATGGTGTGCACCTGCAACTGCCTGTGGGAGCGTGCCCCCATTCAAACCAATGGGGCCTGAACATATGCACATTTTTGTTTTCGCCGGGGGAGGGGTCCAGAATGGATCTCTCATGAAAACAGAGGAGGGACTGTATTTTTTTCAAGCCATGGATGATTGAATCCAAGGATATGGAGGGCCAATTGTAGAAGTGATTGATATAGCAAATTATTCATTGGACACTAAGAAACCACATGTCAGTTTTTAGCAAGGTTATTTTATGTTTCTTTCTCCATTCCCTACAGTCATTTAGGTACCTGTGAATATGAATGATTCTATATCTGCCATCTGTATTCACTGTTTGTAGAAAGTAAGTATAGAGGTTGCGTTCTGAATGCGGGAAATGATGGGAAGTTAGAATGGTGAAAAATTTAGTCCAGCCTGGTATGTGTAGTTTTTATACATTAACTTTTCTGAAAAATGCCCATTTTTAAAGGACTGTGCCATTTTGCAGTGACACAAACTAACTTCCCACCAAGTATACACTTAATAGTGAGTTACAGCAAACCACAAATGCTTATTGAGTGTATCTGTATGTGTGTATATGTCACATTTATGTATGCTTCAGTACATATTGAAAAACAAAGTTATTTCTCTTCTTTGTACTTAACTTGTTTCATTCTAAAAATTAATTTAATCATTCAACTTTGTAATTTGCATTTGACATTAAAACAAAAGAAATGCATGCTAGTTCTGAGCAGAAGTAAATTAAAAACAAAGCAGTGTGAAACTGTAGTGGAAACATTCTGGAGACACCTCAGCAGATCACAAATTCTGTTAAGTGATAAATTAACATTTAATTAAAAATGGATAAATTAGCACTTATACAAAATCTTTCCATTTGCCAGTTGGTGCTAAGCTTGCCTTGTAATTAGCCTCCCAAGCAGGCACAGATGTTTGGCTGTGTATGTAATGGACAACAAAATATCACTGACCCTCTCCATTCCCACAGATGCTGTGGATCAGTTCCAAAAAGCTAATTTGTATTCTGTACTCTTAGATCACTTCACTGTTCTCTCACTAACCCATGGCATCGAGGGATAAGTGCCTAACTGATATAGGTTAACTATAAAATCATAGGTTCTTGCATTAAATTGTTGTCCAAACACATAATTACAGTTGCAAATCTAATGTAGTTTATTTCTTTTTTTTAAAAGTGTGTGATTCCCCTGTACATTATTCAGGTATTTGCGCTTGTTAAGATCACAATTACCTATAATACCTGTTGTGGGCAGGTGGCTAGCCATATTCACTGCAGCATCTGGAATGCCATCTGTGTTTTCCAACTATTCCTGACCTTTCTGTGACATCTGTAATCCATTTCCTAGCTGTTACTACATAAGCAGGATGGCTAATAATGAAACAATAATTAATTATTTCTGATGCTGAGAGTATATGCAAATGAAAACTTGTCTCTGAGGTCTAAACCAGAAAATGTTCAAACTTTTGATTACTAGGTCACCATTGCATAGCACATTTTTTTCCTAGTGCCTGAAATCTCATTTTCGTAGCGAGTAGTCTTCAATGCAGACTCTGATATTTGGCAATGCATTTTTAAAGGGTATGCAAACAAAGGCTTTATTAATAATGGTGTGTTAGGCCATGGGTGAGGAACTTACACTATGTTTACAACTTTGATAATTACATTTTATCAGAAGGGTATTTAGAAATGAGCAAGGAATGAGCCAGCAAGTGACTGGTCCCCACACTGGCTATGTCACAAACAAAAAAAGCCTTAACTCCAGTTCCACTATAGGAACATCAACAAAGAGTCTGAAATTCTGTTGCAAGGTATCTCACCTGCTCTCTCCCATTTGCCTACAGTAGGCATGAAGAAACTGAGCTGTATGATAAAAGAATTCGGACCCTTCCATTATGGAACCAGTCCTGATTCTTATAGAAGTCCCTTCTCTTTCTACCATGGATCCCTTTTTGTAAAATGGAGATAATTGTGGTCTACCTTGCAACAGTATTTCCAAAACGAAGTACTCTGCAATACATGAACCCAAAATTTCTGTGTATAGTCACCTGGATGTAATACCATTAAACATAGTGGGAGAAGAGGCAGGCCCAGCTCCATCAGGGCTTGCCTGAAGGAAAGGACCCACTCGCCATGCCAACTGCCATCCTCCAGCTTGGGAGGGAGAGAAGAGGCAGGCCCAACTCCATCAGGGCTTGCCTGAAGGAAAGGACCCTCCCTCCATGCCAACTGCCATCCTCCGGCTTGGGAGGGAGAGAAGAGGCAGGCCCAGCTCCATCAGGGCTTGCCTGAAGGAAGAGAGCCCTCCCTCCATACCAACTGCCATCCTCCGGCTTGGGAGGAAGAGAAGAGGCAGGCCCAGCTCCATCAGGGCTTGCCTGAAGGAAAGGACCCTCCCTCCATGCCAACTGCCATCCTCCGGCTTGGGAGGGAGAGAAGAGGCAGGCCCAGCTCCATCAGGGCTTGCCTGAAGGAAGAGAGCCCTCCCTCCATACCAACTGCCATCCTCCGGCTTGGGAGGGAGAGAAGAGGCAGGCCCAGCTCCATCAGGGCTTGCCTGAAGGAAAGGACCCTCCCTCCATGCCAACTGCCATCCTCCGGCTTGGGAGGGAGAGAAGAGGCAGGCCCAGCTCCATCAGGGCTTGCCTGAAGAAAGAGAGCCCTCCCTCCATGCCATCTAAATATTATTTAGATATTTATTTGCTTATGTAAATCATTTATGAATTTTGTGTATTTGTTTATCCACTTTTGTAAACCACTTTGATCTTTTCTGGAAAGGCGGTATATAAATAAAATTATTATTATTATTATTATTATTATTATTATTATTATTTCTGAATAAACATAGACAGGATTGGGCTTTGTGAGTACTATAAACCCATTATGATATAGTGATGGTGTCTCCAATATTTTGGGGCCTAAGTGCATATTTGGAAATCGAAGATATTGTCCTGGGCATCACAACAAAATGTCTATCATGCATGGTCTGAGCCTCAGTACACAAAACATTCTGCCGCTCACCCCCACCCCCACTTCTGAATTCACAGTGATATTAGAGATTATCCCTGAATTTTAAAAGGCATATAAAATAGGTGCGTGACTCTGTAATTTTTTCATCTCACTATATCAAAAGATGTACTCTCCAGTGATGAACTGGTGAATCCATTTGTGGGTCCTTAGTCCATAATAATATCTAGCTTGACGATCTATCATCTGTTTGAAAGCAACACTTTAATGATCCTGACCAAGAACTGGAAGAAAAATCATGTACTGAATCTTTCTAAGTTCTCTAGCTCAGAAATGAATCATAACAAATAAAAAAAAGTTACTTACTTGTAGAGATAATATTCAGCTTGATCCACATGCTCACGAGAAGCAATATTGTCTATAAACTGAGGGAGATAAAAAAAAACTTTAGAGATACACAGCACAATATAACCTAAGCCACATGTCAAATTGTGTGTGTGTGTGTGCCTACAAGTTGCCTGATAACTTATGACAATCCCATGAATTTCAGAGTCTTCCTAGGCAAAGAATACTCAAGTTTGCCAGTTCCTTCCTCTGAAATATAGCCTCCAGCATCTGACATTGGCGGTCTCCCATCCTACTGACCCTGCTTAGCTTTTAAGGTCAGATGGGACATGGTGCCTTTAGAGTATTTAAGCCTTATATCACAGCCTTAATTCATTTTTTTTAAATTAAAGAGCATCCAAAACATGATAAAAGTATTTACTTCATAATCAGATATTGCTGTGTATTGGGAGAGTTTTCTCTTGGATCTATCCCTGACACAGGTCTGTTTGATAAGGTCACAGAAGAGAATCTTCTTGGTTGATGCTCCCAGGCTCTATGAAATTCCTGTCTACAAGGGGCTGGGCCAGAGCTCCTCCACTCTCCCTTCACCAGCCATATTTGTATACAGGCATACCACAGTTAACAAAGCCTCTGACAAAGAAACTCTTTTTTACAAAATCTTTTTACACTTGCTCATCCCCCTGCATCAGAACTGGGAGGGTGGTGAAGGCAAGCTGGAGAAACACAGAACTTCAGTGTTGGGTTGCAGAAGAAACAATGCAATAAAACTTAAGTTGGGAAAGAATGGGACTCTAGTCAATCCACTGTAGCTGTGTATGCCTTCCTACAACAGTCAAAATAAACAGCAGATGCCTATGAGGCATTGTGCAGACAGCCAGATCAGGGCTGCAGCAACTGCACACACGGCCCCGATCTAGCCTTTCCAGAGCGCAAAAAGGAGCCGCAAAAAATGGCTCCATTTTGCACCCTGGAAAGGGCACAATAGCCACAGTGCCATGGCTTGACTGAGCTCCTTCAACGCTGTGTCATGTGGACACAGCACCAGTGCCATCCACTGTTACACCATCCTGGGGGTAGAGCCAGGGTGTGTGTCTAATAATAATAATAATAATAATAATAATACATTTTATTTATACCCCGCTCTTCAGCCAAAGCTATCAGAGCGGCTTACAATTTGTTAATTAGACAATTAAGTCCCCTCAAGATGGTGGTTGAAGGGAGGGCTCTTCTTGCTTCCAGCAGGAGGCGGCCTGCCTTTCTCTCCCCTCAAGATGGTGGTTGAAGGGAGGGCTCTTCTTGCTTCCAGCAGGAGGTGGCCTGCCTTTCTCTCCCCTCAAGATGGTGGTTGAAGGGAGGGCTCTTATGGATGCTATGCCCCGACTCCACCCCAACCCAGCCTTTAAGGCTGGTCTGCACAGTGCCTGAATCTCTTATTGAGCATGTACAAACAGAACAACAGCAAAAAGTAGAGAGCAGATAAGCCTGCCTTTCCAACTACAGCCGCCATGTTTAAAAAAGCAGGGATTTATTAGTTTGGCTCTCAAAATGAAAATCATAAACAAACTAGAGAACAACAACAAAAAAAATCATCCTGGATTCATTTGGAAAAAAATTTCAAGTGGTCTCTAGAAGAGCCAGAAAGTTTTTGGTTACTTATACAAGGGTTACCCTGACCTTTCACATGTGTATATTGTTAGTTTTGAATAAAATGGTTGATGAACCATGTTGAAATGCTCTTCTTTTTTGTGATGTAGGGACCATTTCCTATTTTTTCCATGTTATTTCGGCCTTTGGTCCCAAAGTTTCTTTTAAGTAATGCCCAGGAACACATCTAAGCCAAGCAGTTCCTATTTGCAGAGATCTGCATGTACAAGTGTGTGACTGATTTACAACTATTCCTACTATGACTGAATATACCTGTGTTTCATATAATGCCCAAAGACCTGCAAATAAACTGAATCATCAAAGATCTTTGAAACAGGCGCTGAATGCAAGTAAGTTCTGTCACAACTTGATCATATGCTGAATCCTTTACACATTCGTTTTTATTGAGGATAGAGATGAAAATACTAAGAGGGCACCTTTGTTTAATTAGTAATTGTTAAGGTGTAATACTCTCAGTGAGTTCAGGATTATAAAAAAAAATTGTAGTAATGGATTTGCCTGCAAGCAAGCACAAAATGTGACAGCAAACATGGAAAAAAATAGTTCAAAATATTGTAATGTAGAATGTTTCTAATATTCAGTATTCCAGCCAACTAGCCATACTCTATTACAGTCTGCTCCACTCCATTGTTACTGCTTCCATCTAGTTGTCTGTCCTCTGTCCCTACAACAAAGTCAACAAAGATTCTGCTGAATCACTTCACATTGAACTATTTTGCTGGGGAGGAGGAGTTCTCTTACTGATATCCCTTTGTTAGCTGTTTGACTTCACAAGCAAGAAGAGTCAAATAATTTAATCAGAATTAAACTATAGAAGCATCCTATATCCTTGAATGTCTTCCTTTTCTTTTTGAAACTTGTAGGATGGCAAAGCAAGTCTTATTATAGTATGGGAAGATCAGCTGAGAGTATGAACACAAAGTAGGAAAGCAACACCATAAATAGGTCTTTTGCCCTTTCAACAAAAAAGCAAACATAAAGTAATCAAAATAAGTAATCTAAGCAAAAATGTGCTAAAATCTGAGTACAGTAAGCTAAAAAAGCCACAGAAGTCAGCTTATTTTGGTACAAAACTGTTATGTTGGTATGCAAAACACATATGGACCCACAAGAAATGAATGGCATCACCTGGACCAGGGTGGTTCTGATAAATGGCTGTGCTCCAGTTGTTGCTGGACTACAATGTAACAACTTCTGCAGGCCTCTTTGCCTACTCATGATTTATATAGATACTACTGTATCCATAGTTCGTAACTTTTAGGATGTGGACCTGGATCATTCCACATTTGTAAGACACAGATAAGAGTAGAAAGCTAGGAAGGCTAGATAGGAACACATCCAAAACAACAGTAGGATGTTCAAATTTGGAGAGATCACCTGAACATTTACAACTGTTGCTTTTCCAGCATTGTAATGGGAAAAATAATTACATATATATGGTAAAAAAATCTGCTTTCCAACTCTTAAAAAATAGACAGGAGCTCTAAGGAAACCAATCATGAGATTATTCCTCAGGTAATGGATGCAGCACCAGGGACATATAATAGCATTTACCCTAACAGCCAAGGGCAAGGCAGGGCTGTCCTGACATTAGATAAAGTAAAGGTCTCTTTCCGTCCTGTGAATCACCAAAAATATAATAAAGTGAGGAGGACAGCAGCCCCAACCACAGGGCTTCATAAAACCTGTCTTCTGATAATGGCCAGCTTCAAGATATCACAGAAGCTGCTAGTGTGAGAGTCAAATCACCAAAGGCTTAGCTCCTCTCCTTGGGAAATGATCACTTGGTGGACAGGGAGACCCCAATTTCACATTATTTGTTGGGGAAGGGCAGCAAACACCTGATCTCAAGTCCCTGGGTGAGAGTGAAGAACAATCACCCATCTTCTCTGCTTTGGCGCTTAAGGGCATACGTCATGCATGAAAGCAGTATATTGAGCTATCTATAATTATCTGTGAACTAGAAGGTGTCAAACAGGGAGCAGCTGCTTTTTCTCTGACACAGCAGAATAGAGGACATCCAATTAAATAAACAAACCATATGCTTGTTTGTTTGTTTTACAAAACACTTTTTGACATAACACTCAAATAATCACTGCAACTTTATACCACCAGATTTCATTATGGTCAACAATTTAAATACTGTAGGTTCCAGGGTTGGGGAACATACTCAATGAAGCTAAGAAAATCAAAAGCTATTAATATAATTGATCTTTTATTTATTATTTTTTAGTTTATTTAACATGCTGCCTTTCTCCTATGTTGAACCCAAGGCAGCTCACAAAAGATACTTTTAAAAAAACAGTACAATTTTTAAAACACAGTTAAAATATCATATGAATATAACAAGTTAAAAATATAAAACCATTAAAAGCATACAAAAGCTAACATCCCAAAACAAAGAATTTCTTGGTGCAGATATATATTAAAAGCCTGCTTGAAGAGAAAAGTTTTTTCCTCCTGGCAAAAGGAGAATAGGGAAAGGCCCAGCCTAGCCTCCCATGGAAGGCAGATCCAAAGGTTGGAGAAGCCATTGAGAAGGCTCTTTTTCAAGTCCTCACCAAGTAATCCTGTGATGGTGGTGCAACTGAGAGAAAGGTTTCCCCTGAAAATCTTGAGAATGTTAGTAGATTCATATGGGGAATCTACTAAATATTCTTTCAAATAGTTTGGACCATATAGGCCTTTGTTACAGTTGGCCCTCCTTATCCACAGATTTTTTAATCCACAGATTCAAGTATCTGTGGTCTGAAGAGAGAAAGAGAGAGAGAGAGAAAGAGTGAGATTCTAAAAAATCAAAACTTGATTTTGCTATTTTATATAAAGGACACCATTTTACTACTCCATTGTATTGAATGGGATTTCAGCATCCATCGATTTTGGCACCCATGGGGAGTCCTGGAACCGAACCCCAGTGGATACTCTGTATGTCATAACCGATACTTTGAATTGTGCCTGAAAATGAAACAATAGCTGGCCCAATATAGAATGTGTTACAGTTGATATTCCTCTTCAAGGTGAAAGACTGCAAAGCTCAGAGCAGAACATATGTATCATGGTATAATTGTTGGTATCTTGTTGAAAAGATAGTGGGCAGCTGCATTTTCATTGGGGTAGTCAATTGGTTCTGGGTTCTAGCATAAGAGGAGCTAACCAGCTGCACCTGGAATAGCTTCTTTTCGGATTACAAACCCGATCAGACTCATTGTTGAAATCCTGAACACATCAAGACCCTGGAAAACCGCAGCCACAGAGGATTAGTGGACAGACTGACTTGGTATAAGGTGACTTCCTATGTTCCTGTTACATAGATATAAAATGATATAGGACACAAGCAGGCAACTAACAACTCTCTCATTGTTGGAGTCTAGCTCCCATTAGCCCTAGCCCAAGTAATCAATGATGAGTAATGATGGGAGCTGCAATCCAATTACACTTATGCAGCCAGGGATTTGTTTTTAGTATATTAGTATATTATTTTAGTATTTTAGCATTTCATAGTCTTGTGTCCTGTCATCCTTTTTTATTATATATGTCTGATGTTCCACCCTTTGGAGGAAAAGGCGTTATAAATGAACATTATTATTATTAGCCACAAACTGTGCACCCTTGCCCTAAAGGGAAAGCACAGTTTATGTAGAGGGTTCATGCTTATCTTTCCAACTCCTGCATCTTGGGAGTTCAGAGTCGGCAGGTGAAAGGGAAGCAAAAACAAGCAGCAGAAGCAACAACTCTATTGACACTCACATGACCTCTCCATGCCAGATACACTTTATTCTCACTACAAAACTCAGAATCTTATCTGATGGCCTAAGGGGACTGGGAAGTAGTGCTTATTCTAGAAAGCATTAATCCTGTATCAACAGAAGGTCAGCTCAAGAGCTGCATGAGGAATGCATATTTAAAAAAAATAAGAAGAAAGCATGACAATAGAGACTGCAGAGAAGAACCAAATCATGCCAAAGCAAATAATCTCAGCTGATCTGTACAGGACCGTAAATAAATAAATAAATAAATAAAATCACACCTATGAGTGTGGTCTTGGCAAAATGCCAACCTAGTACCTGAATAAAGAAGCAGCATAAGCAATACGGCAAAAATATTTCAGTGAAAATTATTTCAGAAGAAACATGCCACATCTGTCCTTACACAGTTTTTAATTCAAATGGAAGCTTGTGTTCTTACCCGAGATACAGTTAAAGAGCTGACTGGAAGCTTTCTTTCATAGGTTCTGTCCATCAAATTGGCCAAATCAGCTGTAGAAATAAAATAAACACCTTCAAGTCACACTAATTAATGGTTATGGTGGGATGGGGGGGGAATTAAAGATGCCAACCTTGCCGTGAAAATGTAGTATTCTTGTTGAGAACCAAACTGCTTACTTGCCTCTGCATCACAAGTAAAAAAGAAAACCTTCCAGGAGGAAGCAAACAGAAGCCCATATGCCTTCCTGTTGTTGCTAACTGCCCTCGAGTCAACCTAGACTCATGGAGACCCTGTGGATGAGACATCTCCAAGACTCCCTAACTTCCACTTCTCTCCTTGTGTCCTGCAGACTCATGCCTATATCCTCCCTGATTGAATCCAGCCATCTGGTGTATGGACTTCCTTCCTTTCTGCTGCCAACCATCTTCTCTAGCATTATTGTCTTTTCTAATGAGTCATGCTTTCTCATGATGTAACCAAAGTTCTCCACCAAAGCAGAGCTCACAAGCTAGTGAGAACTACCCATCCAAGTCAGTGACTCATTTCCTCCCAGCCATTGCTCCTTCTTGGTATCTAGCAGTGATCACACAGCAAAACCTATAAAATCTCAAAAGCTTTTAAATAAGGATTCCAAACAATTTTAGATAAAATGCACTGGTTTCCAGTTTGTTTGGAGACAAATATATGGCCGGGGTTTTGACCTTTGAAAGTCCAAAATGACTTTGTATAGGCTCCTTCTTTCCCATTATGAGTCCACTTAAAGATTTTTTGAAGAGATGCTATTGTAGATCTCTGAGGTTGACGAGGAAGTCAGGATTGTAATATAAGAATGAAGCCCTCTCATTAGTTGGCTTCCACTCTCTGGAACTTCCTTTTGAGAGAGCCCCATGAAACACATATCCTTGACTAATCCCCCCCCCCCCATCTTTATATGAATAAAAGTTTAAGCTTCAAAATGGTTGATCCCCAGCTGCATGCAATTAGCCTCCTACTGCCTTTAGAATGTATTTTATTGCTGCTATGTTTATGGAGCTATTGTTTTATTGAGTTTACTGTTTGGCTATTTCTTTTTTTTTTTAATATATTCTTTATTGTTGAAAAAAAAAATTAAAACAGTAGAAAAAATTTATAAAAAGAAAAATTCCACATTGCAAATTCCCATCAAGTAAACACATACAAAAAAAGAGAGATAGAATACAACTTTTTCCAATTAGAGTATTACAGATACTTGTGTATACTTGAGTACAAAGCCCAACTTCCTTCTTTCTTCTGAGGATTCATCTGTTTACGTGTAAATATAAATTTATCTCCTGAAAAAACAAAAACTACATAGCGTGAGCCATTTACATTGTAAAAAAAAAGAGTTATAATAAACATACCTCATCCTATTGGGAGGTATTGACTAGTATCTACATGATTATTGAGACCTCCTATATGTTGTTTATATTAATAGTTCCGTTTATAATCCTTAAGTTTCTTACTCCAATCCAGCCGTAAAGTCTTTACCCCATTTTTCCTGTAAATAAACAATTAGCGGGTGCCATTGTTTATGAAAATCTGTTAATGATTTTTTCTTGATTAGATAAGTCAATTTGTCTACTTCTATAACATCATATAATTTTAATAGCCACTCTTCTTCATTAGGTATCACTTCTTTTTTCCATTTTTGTGCAAAAATAATCCTAGCAGTAGTAATCATATAGAATATCAATTTCCCATGTCTTTGTTCCAGCTTTTCGTCTAAGATTATATTCAATAAAAATATTTTAGGATCTTTCTTTATCTTTTCCTGTAGTATATCTTGTATTAATTTGTGTATCATATTCCAGTATTTTCTAGCTTTTTGACAGGTCCACCACATGTGATAGAATGTACCTAAGCATTTCCCACATTTCCAACATAATTCTTTTGATTTTTTAAACATTTTAGACAGTTTGAGTGGAGTATGATACTAACGCAGATACATTTTATAATAGTTTTCTCTATAATTAATGCTTAGGGTGTATTTCAGTCTCTTAGACCAGGTTTTTTCCCATTGAGTGAGCTCAATATTTTGTCCTATTTCTTGTGCCCATTTTACCATATACGTTTTGATTTGTTCATCTTCCATATCTAATCTGAGTAGCAATTTATATAATTTACTTATTTTATGACCATCTTCTGAATTGATAATATCTTCTAGTTCGACTTCTGCTTTTCCTATCTTATATAGTTTCTTATCAAGCTTAAATCTTTCTGTAAGTTGTCTGTATAGAAACCATGTGCAGTTATATCCTTCCTGAATTAATTGTTCTTGTGATTTTAATTTTAGTTCTTTGGACCCCGGATCTATAAATTCTTCATATGTCACCCATTTTTCTTCTGATAACCTAGCCCGTTTATATAACGCCTCATTACTAGACATCCAAAAAGGTATTTTGGGACAGCATTTTGGCTTGAGTTTTAACCAAACCCCCAACAGCGAACGTCTAATAAAATGATTATTGAAATCTTTATTAATCTTTACCTTATCATAAAACATATAACCATGCCATCCGTATCGTAGGTCTGCTCCTTCTAACACCAATAATCTGTTATTCTTCAGTTTAATCCAGTCCATGATCCATTCCATCACACAGGCGTAATAGTAAGTTTTTAAATTTGGTAGGTTTAGGCCGCCTCTTTTAATTTCATCCTGTAATATTTTAAATCTTACTCTGGGCTTTTTCCCTGACCATAAAAATTTCCTAATGTCATTATCCCATCTTTTAAAAGGGTTGTCATTAGATATTATTGGGATATTTTGGAATAAATATAGGATTTTCGGTAATAGATTCATCTTAATCATTGCAATTTTCCCCAGCCATGACAATTTTAACTTACCCCATCTCTCCAAATCTCTTTTAATTTCACACCATTTTTTCTCGTAATTATCTCTGTACAGATTTGAGTTTTGAGTTGATATATTTATTCCCAAATATTTAACTTTTGTTTCTTCCTGGAAGTTAGTTCTTTCCTTTAGATCCATTCTCTCATTCTCATTTAGATTCATTAATAACATGGTTGTTTTATCTTTATTTACTCGGAAACCAGATACTTCCCCGTAATCGTCCAATACTTTCAGTAATTCTTCAATATTATTATTTGGATTAGCTATGGATAACATCAAATCATCTGCATAGGCTCGTAATTTATATTCCATGTTTCTTATTTTCACCCCTTCTATTTCTTTATTTTCTCTAAGATCATTATTCAATATTTCCATGGTGGTAATGAATAATAAGGGGGAGAGTGGACAACCCTGTCTGACCCCTTTTTGGATCACAAAACTGTTGGTTCTCTCTCCGTTTATTAATAAATTTGCACTCTGTCTTGTATATAATTTCCCAATCCAGTCCTCAAAATTCTGTCCAATCTCCATGTTATTTAATATTTTTTTCATAAATTCCCAGTTAATGTTATCAAAGGCTTTCTCTGCGTCGATGAATAATAATGCCAATTTCTTATCTATATTTTTCTGATGAATTTCAATCAAATTTAACAATATTCTAATATTATCTTTAATAAATCTTTTTGGGAGGAAACCGGCCTGATCTTCATGTATCCAATCTATCAATACCATTTTTAATCTATAAGCCAGGATATTAGCAAATATTTTATAATCCGTGTTTAACAGGGAGATTGGGCGGTAATTTCTGGGGTCGAGTGGGTCCTTTCCTTCTTTCGGTATAATTGTAATATTTGCTTCTGTCCAAGATTGGGGGATCCCATGTTCCTGAATATCCCACATGACCCGTTGAAGAGGTGTTAATAATTGTGGTAGAAAATTTTTATAATATTCCGCTATAAAACCGTCTGGTCCTGGGGTTTTTCCTATTTTTAGTTTAGAGACTGCATCTATTATTTCTTGTTTTGTAATGTTTTTATTCAGTTCTGTTCTTTGTTCGGCTGTTAGTTTCTTTATCTCTCGTTTATCTAAATATTTAACAATTTTCTTTTGCTGTTTTTCTGTATCCTTGCTCTCTTCGTATAGATTCTTATAATATTTTAAAAAAGTTTGTTTTATACCTCTCTGTTCAGTCTGGATTTTTCCACCTTCTTTAATTTTTGTTATTGTTCTCTCTTTCCGTTCCTTCCTTATCATATGGGCAAGTAGTTTCCCTGGCTTATTTCCCCATTCAAAATACTTTTGTTTTGCATATCTCATTTTCCTTTCCAGTTCTTCCACAGATATAATTGACAATTGTTTATATAATCTTTGTAATTCATGTTTTTCTTTTAATTCTTCTGCATTTCCTATCTTTTTATTATTCTTTCCTTTGAGGCGATCTTCTCTCATTTTTATTTCTGGTTTCTCTTCAGATCGTATAAATCTTTCGCCTTTTACTGTTTGGCTATTTCTGTGCTGCTTTGAGTACTATAAAGTTGAAATGCAATTTATAAACATACAAAATAGCATGCCTAGTAAAAGGCAACTTAGCCAACTGATATTTTGAAAGCCAAGTAGCTCACAAATAATTTTATAACCTCCCAGTTCCAAAGGTACATGAAACAGACAAGCTATTTTCCTAGACCAGAAAGCTGTGGTCATGTATTTCTTTTCCTGTCAATGGGATTCTCCAGGGCCAACATATACTGCCAAAAATGACAGACAGACAGACAGACAGACAGAAAGAAAGCAAAACCAGAAACATCTAGAACTCTGTTTCTCATTTGCAAATAAGGGTTTTTTAAATGTTGAATGGGATAGGGAGGAAGGCTGTGACCTATTTAAAGGGAAGGAACGATTAAAAGGGAAGAGTAAGAAAAAGGCAACTCAGCAGAGCTGGAGCATTAAAGGTGACAAAAACAACTTAGGGATTACTTGCACCACCAGTGTCACACTTTTTCCACATGTGGCCTGGCCTGTATTGTTCATTATCTGAACTTATATATATTTACTCAGTGGTTAAGTCCCACTGTATTCAGTGGAACTTATTCCCTAAAAGTGTGGGTTGAATCAGAGCTTTATTTTTTTTACCCTTATTCAGGAACAGGAAAATCTATCTAGCTCACAGAGCCATTTGCAAAATTCAAACTCCTCTAGCATTCCCAACCTTTGTGTAAATCAACTTCCCTAGCTTTATGTACCCCAATTAAAAGAAGAATAGTATTCATAATTATCTTGTTTAGTAGTGAAAGGGAACTATTTGACTAGCCCTTACACACTCTCTGGAAATGACTTTGTGGCTAATATCTATTTGGTCAATATCTATCTGGAATACTCAGCTCTCCATATTACTCATGGATCAAACTGCAGCATGTCATATATTGCCCTTCTGCAAAATGGTGGTATGGAAATGTCATGAATCAACCAAAGAAAATCCTAACTCATTCTAAATTCAGTCTGGCAATATTACCTTCAAAAATAATGGGATCTAGGATTGCCTATTGATGAAATTCGCCTTGAAACTGCCTGTGGAGATTAAAATTCCTGCTCCCTATAAATGCATGGCTCAAGGGACTAGTAACAAGAGATAAAGCTTTTTACCTCCCCAAAATTGCTGGTTCAAAACTAGCTCAGGTCAGCGCAAATCAATAAAGGGTTACTGTATAATAGTGGCTTGGTATCCTTTTAAAAATAAATCAGTGGTCTCCGTTTAAGTTCTAATGGAAAGTACAAATATTCCCAGCAAAAAAAGTAGCTTGCAGGTAGTCACTTTACAGCTGTCAATACTCAGTGGGAATGTAGTAAGATTATAAATGTGCATACAAATAAATTCTTTTACAGCATTGTAAGTCACTTTAAAGCAGTAAATATATACTGTCTTTCATGCAGATTAGTTGTTGTTGTCATTGTTGTGTCTTCAAGTTGGTTCTGACTAATGGTGACCTTTTCACAGGGTTTTCTTGGAAGGATTTGTTTGGTAGGGGCATGCGTCTGCCTTTGTCTTAGGCAGATACAAGAAGGCTAAAACTGTTTCAAACTCTTTAGTCCATTAGTTACACAACAGATGTATCTACCATGAAGTACTAAATGCTTTAGAGTATTTTAATCTAATACTGTTCTCTAATATGATGTTTCTTTTTTCTTTTAACTATTATATTTGATTTTAGTGTATTCTGCTTTAAATACTACATATACTCATGTATACGAGGCATATCCTGAAATTTTAGTCAAAAAATTGACTCAAAAAACCTGGGTCGACTTATCCACAGGTCAATGTAAGTACTGTACTTTAAAAAGGAATCACTCCCTTCTCTGAGAGGAGTGGCAAAAAGAAAGAGCTTAGTCTGACCCAGCAGAATCTAAAATAAACACTGGCCCCCTATACAGCAGTGGCGCTTCTGGACATTTTGAAATAGGTAAGAGTTAATAGTGCATCTTAACTCTTGCTATTACACCGTTTTTGGCATGTGTCTGTTTACTTAGCCCTGCCCACACCTAGTCATCTTCCTAACACATTGCACAGCTATTTACTATAGCTCCCTCCTCATCCAGCAAGGCTTTAGGATGAGTCATGCCTGCTAGAATTTTGACATCATTTTCCTTTGTTTCATTTTTTACATCCTTTATTACATGCCCCTAAATTTTATCCTTGATTTATCCATGGGGCATATCAAAATCCATAATTTAGGCCCCAACACCTACCCTCATTGAAGTCAACTTATACATGAGTATATACGGTACACTGTGAGCCACCACACTGAGAGAAGGACAGACTGTAAAATAAAATACAGTTGGCCCCTGGTAACCATGAGGAATCTGTTCCAGATTCCCCCACCCCAAGCAGATAGCATGGATGCTTCAGTTCTGTTGTCCCCAACGGCGGCACGGCCATGCAACTACACCACCATTAGAGACAGTCCCTGTTGATAACCATCTTGGCTTCTATCATCCTCCCAGCATTAGTGGAGGAGGAGGCACACTGCTTCACCTTCCTGGCTACTGGCCATAATTCACCCTGGGCGATGAGGAGCAGCCTTCCCCTGAGAGCGGCAGCCATCACCCAGAACACTAGGTGAGACCAGCACTAAGAACGGACAGGGGCCAACCGAAAACTGACCCAGACTGGCTACCTGAGGACACACCGCCTGGCCAGGAAAGGAAAAGGGGAACCAGAAATCACTGTGCAGGGGTAGCTGCTGGTTGGCCAGTGTGCTTCTGCTTGTCATTGTGGCAGTTGTAGCTTAATTGCATATAAAAGGAGCTGTAGCAACAAATGGAATAAGCAATATTTTTATTTGGACCAACTGTCAACATGCCTTTTCATTATGGGGCCGTCCCTAAAGCCGCTGGATGAGATCATCTGGAAACATGGGGCGGGGTGTTACAGTACACTGATGACACCCAAATATTTCTCTATGTCTCCATTGCAGTGACTAAGGATGGCATCTCTCCTCTGAATGCCTGTCTTGAGGCAGTGATGGAGTGGATGAAGGAAAACCAACTCAAGCTGAATCCAGGTAAGACAGAGGTACTTGTTATTGGAAACCCTGAACCCAGGACTGGAGTTATGTCAGCCAGTTCTGGATGGGGTCACACTTCCCCTGAAGGACTCTGTCCACAGCTTGGGGGTGCTCTTTGACTCATCGCTCCAACTGTCAGCACAGGTGGATGTGACAGTCAGGAGCACTTGCTATCAGCTTCAGCTGATACGCCAGCTGCACCCTTTCCTGGAGCCGGGGGACCTTGAAACAGTAGTACATGCACTGGTAACCTCTCGTTTAGACTTTTGTAATGCGCTCTACTTGGGGCTACCTCTGTGCCAAGTTTGGAAACTTCAAATGATACAAAACATGGCAGCAAGATTAATCAAAGGTACTTCTCAGAATGATCATATAACACCTGTTCTGAAGTCCTTTCATTGGCTGCCAATCAGTTTCCGAGCAAGGTACAAAGTGTTGGTGATTACCTTTAAAACCCTACATGGCTTGGGACCAGAATACTTAAGGGAACGCCTTCTTCCGTACTGAGGTCCTCAAGTAAGAACCTTCTTCAGTCAATAAGAGCTAGGTTAACTTCTGTTACTCAAAGGGCCTTTTCTACTGCTGCGCCGAAGTTATGGAATGACCTGCCGGAAGAGATCCGCCATATTTCCACTCTTACAGCCTTCAAAAAGGCTCTTAAGATGGATCTCTTCCGGCAGACCTTCCCAAACTAGCTAATATATAGCTTCTCCCCCTGTGGATGTTATGAATATGACGCTAACTTTGTAATTATGTCTCTTCACCTGCCAAACTGTTTTTATGTTTATTTATGTTTATTTATTCTGTATTTTTAATTGCTTTTGAGTGTTTAATTGGGGAGGGGGTGGGAAGGGATCAGTTTGTATTTTATTGTATTTTAATGCATTTTTATTGTTGTAACCCACCTGGATTCCTAGTGATTGGGTGGGCTATAAATTAATCAATTATTATTATTATTATTAAGGCAGTGCGGCTATGTACAAATGCCCCCATTGGGGACAATGAATGCTTGCCGTCTGTGGATGGTTAAATCTGCGGATGGCAAGCCCACAGATACGGAGGGCCGACTGTGCTCAAAATCGTGCAGTACATTTTGTTGTGGTACATAAATATCAGTGAACTTCAACATGTACCTTTTGCAAAATGTGGGCAGTTAAAACATGTACAAGTGCAAATTCCTCAGCAAATCTCATGAAATTTTTTTTAAAAAATTCTATTGGACCACACCAAAGGCCATTCTTGCCCAACACATCCTGTTTTTATGGTGGCAAACCAGATGACCATGGAATGTCCACAAGTAGAAGAAAGCCCACATTTAGGGCACTGCCCTGCTCTTGCTTCCCAGCAACTGGTATATAGAAGCCTGATGCCTCTGATTGGGAAGGTGGAGAGAAAAGCATACAAAAGCCACAACTAGTAACCATTTCATTACCTATTTCCTATGAATTTGTCTGATCCACTTCTAAAGTCATAATTCAACTGGTAGCTATTTAATGATGGCAGATTACATGGTTTAAATATTTGCTGTGTAAAGACTCTTTTGTCTGACTTGAATCTCTCATCACTCAGCTTTATTGGATGACCCTGGGTCGTAGCAGTATGAGGGGGCAAACTATCCAGTTTCTTCCCACTATGTGCATTTCCATAAATTTTTATCATGCCCACTCTTACCCACATTTTTTCTCAAAAAAAAAAAAAAAAAAGGAAAAGGAAAAGTCCTTTCCTCACAGGAGAGTTGCTCCAAACCCCTGTTCATTCTGTGCCTTCCCCTACACATTTGTCAGTGCAGAGGACTGGAACAACCCTACATTAATCCTTACTTTTGTTCCTCCAAATTACTAAACCTGTTGTGTAATCACAAAGTTATTTTGTGAAATCACAACTCTTTTTACTGTTCTTTAAAAGACTGATCAAATCTGGGCTTCAACAGCTATGGGTGTGAACAAAAGGGTGTTTAAACAGTGCCAAGAGAAAAGCTGTCCTCACTAACAGCCACTTCATACACAACTATAGCAGCTTCTAAATAAGTGGATGAACAACAACACAAACACTTTGTATGATTTTTCACATCTGTTTTAGCACACACATACCCCAAGGATACACAAGATTATTTCTACTATGTATTATTGTAAAGCTTCCATGAGTGACAATTGTTACAAAAACAATAAATCCCTTGCCTGAGTTACCATCATCCCCAAAGACAACAGTGCCATCTTGTGTTCAAGCCACATATGTCACAAGATTGCTGTTTGCAAACTTGACAGGCTCTGAAATTTCAATGAAACTTAAGGGAAAGTTGTTTTGGTGCATGATTTGATTGCCCATGCTCACTTATTTATTAAATCTCTTGAGATTTCTATCTGTTTAAATTCCTGAAATAGCTGCCTGTCTCCAACATATCGGGGTTTTTTTCTTCTTCTTAAGACTATTCGCTTATCCTACCTTCTTAAAATGTCTCAGTGCACCCAACATCCTTCAGGATGTAACTGATCAATGTACCACTTGGGTTTTGGGAAAAATAATGTTTTTAAAATATAATATAGAATTATATTACAAATAATAAGACATTGTTCATGGATTCACATAATATTTTAGTGTGGGGGTTGTTTTGCATTGTGATTACACTACTATTGGAGGAAAAGATGGACTGTTGGGATGAAGTATTTTAAATGTAATAACTGACTCACTCACTATCAACTACAATGGATACAATGGGGAATAAAGGCTGGTGGAAACATTGGGTCACATTATTAAGATTAATACACAGGCTGCCCCTTGACCAGACACTCTGTCACAGCATAGTCTAACTCTCAAGCTTGTTATGGGAAGGGGGAGAATCATACATGCTTCTCTGAATGCTTTGAAAAAGGGATGGAGCATAAAGGTTTTAGCAATCACTGCCACCAAGAGAATGAATTGTGAAGACAGTGATGGTGATTAAAATATTTATATCCCACCCTATATCACATATTTATGTTTATATCCCACCCTGATTTGTTCATAGGGCGGGTTGCCTTTGCCTGCCTTTGAGGTTGAGAGAGTATGGAGTTTATCACATGGGAGGAATTTCTCTCAATTTCGAAAGAAATGGAAGTGAGGCCAGTTCGGAATTGAATAAATTCACTAGTTCAGCTAATTTACTTGATTGCGTATTGACACTGCATTGCGTTCAGAACTGCCCGAAATTGCCTTCCAGTGCCCAAAATTGCATGTGATAGTTTCTCACGCAATCACACAAAACCCCATGATTGTATTCGGAAGGACTTCTCTTTGCCCGAAAATGTGTGTGAGCAGCTTTCGCACAATCATGCAAAACCTCATGATTGCATTCAGATTGCCATTGGATTATACATCCAATTCCCTTTGTGTGATAAACTCCTTTGACTTGCCTACGGTCACCCAGGGGGTTTCATAGTGTAGCAGGGATCTGAATCCTGGTCTCCAGAATTGCAGTCAAACCACTATACCATGCTGAAGATACCAGGTTCAAATCCTGCTATCTCTAGTAAAAAAAAAGAGCAGATAGGTAACATGAAAGTATCTCTGCCTGAGATCCTATAATCAGAATAGGTAATATTATTCTTAAGACTCTCCCCCTTTTGTGATGCAAACTAATAATCTGTATCATGATGTGGTGTATTTCATCACTGGTGCCAGTCACAGACAATAGCGTAGAGTGGGGATGGGTCAGTGCTAGGAGCTGAGAAAGCACAATGGAGGCAGAGCACAATATGATGCTGCATCTCATGGAGAAAAGAAAGGAGTGAACCCAGCATAAGAATGTCTTTTGCAGCGGCAGCTCCATGTCTCCCAAATCTATATCATAGTTTGGTTTTACAGGTCCCTTTGTTCTTTCTGCAACGGAGATTAATACAGCTGTTCTTCTGTAATTTAATATCTGGACACTATGCTACAACTTGTTCCCACTCCTTTTTTTAAATATGCCACCATCAAGGAATCCAGCTGTCTGCTTTGGGAAACCTTGAGTATGCATTCGTAGAATTCATACAAAAGCGAGTAGATAATTATCCAGGTAATTTATTATCTCATTATTTGAAACTTAAAGTGTCCAAGATTAATGAAGTATTTCCTTACCCAGCTTGTGATGTTCTTTTTCTCTTTGTTCCCATGCTGTGCTGTCTACATAAGCTGCTGAAAGAATACATCTTTTACCTAAGTAGAAGAAAAAGTCATGATCAATATGTAAACAAGATGATTTTAAAAGGTTTACATTTTTCAAAATGATTTTCATCCATTCTCTAAATTAAATTCAATAAATTTTACAAGCTCATATATGAGAACCCATTAATTTCCATCATACTTTAGAATCCAAACTGTGTAGATGGTAGAATGCTAAATTACCTATGTCAGCTTTACCAAATACTATTTTAGAGATGTCTTCCTACAACAGCATAAATTAAATTTCCAGAAAACTCCAAAAGATCTTGTAAATCATAGACTGTTATGATCTAGACCTAGACAGTTACTCTCATGAATGCATATATACTATTCTCTAACATCTGGCAAGTGTGAAATATAAGATGAAAATGTTTATAAAACCTTTATATGGCCAAGAAGTAACACCAACATTATAGCTACGTCTGGACTGCAAGCAATGGCAGATACAACGATGTAGCCCTTGATATAGAAATCAGCATCCTATTTTTTCCCTTTCCTGCAAATAAGCAAACATCATTTCTGACTTCCAT
The DNA here is from genome assembly GCA_034509955.1 of Urosaurus nigricauda. Taxonomy (NCBI): domain Eukaryota; kingdom Metazoa; phylum Chordata; class Lepidosauria; order Squamata; family Phrynosomatidae; genus Urosaurus; species Urosaurus nigricauda. Next base: position 44,563,252 of record JAOEGL010000002.1, on the reverse strand, counting down.
AAACTGCCCTTAGATGAACTGGACTACAATCCTCACCTTAGTTGGGAATGATGGATAGGGGAGTCCAACACAGTCGAAAGGTACAAGTTGTCCAAGTTATCTCAAAAATAACACATGCACTAGCAGAGATGTAAATAGGGTCTAAACGCACCAGATCCTGTCTTGTCTTTGAAGCTAAGTAGGGTCAGCCTGGTTTAGTACTGTGCCGGGATGTGAGACCACCGATGAATACCTGGCACTGTAGGCTATCGTTCAGAGGAATGAACTAGCCAAACCACCTTTGAGTATTCCTTGCCTTAAAAAACCCTATGAAATCCATAAGATGACAGACAACCTGAAGGGACTTGAAGCTAATATCATTCAGATTCTTAAACATAAAACCGGACAATTAATTTAGTTTCTTTTGAGAAGCCAAAAACTAAATAACTACTTTTTAAAATTGCAATGGTGAAGGCAAATACTAAGTAGTTTTTGTCCCCTGGAATTGTTGTTCCCACTCACATCCACCCCAAAACATTTTATTATAAAAGGGAGCTATTATCCCAGATTAGGGTTTCCTGGTCATTTTGATTACATGTACAGTATAGGGTTCTTCCAGCACCAAGTCTCAATACAGAATGTTCCCCTGAACACATATATAAAAATGTTACTCAGACATCTTAATATCTGCAAAGCGATTAACAGAATCCAGAACAGAGGAGTTAAAATAAATGCTTGCTTACAGAGCAAGCATCCATGTGTACTGATGATCTAGCCTTCTTTGTCGATAGTGCACTTGAGGTGGATAACAAAGGTAAAAGTCCATTAAGTTGTTACACAACATCAATACAAACTAGAAAATTGAAAGCCTCTCTCTCTCTCCCTCTCTCTCTGCTACTAGCAATTGATTATGTTGAATGATGCTTCCACATATGACAATTGGCAAATGGAAACAAATCTTGCTTCTTTCTATCCTATTTTGTTTTAATAAAGTCTGACTTATGGCAATCCTATGACAGGGTTTCATAAGCAAGGTTTCTTCAGAGGAGGTTTGCCACTGCCTTCCTCTTAGGCTGAGAGTGTGACTTGCCAGAAGTTATCCAGTCGGTTTTCACATATAGGTCTACCAGTGACTTAGTCCAACTACACCACATGACAAATGTTCTTGCACTGGAACAAGGCAACCAAGAGCATCTAAACCATTGATTCCCAACCTTTGGTCCTCCATTTGTTTTGAACTTCAGAGCCCAAAAACCTCAGACAACTTAGCTAACAGTCAGGAATTATGGGAGCTGAAGTCTAAAATATCTGGCGGACCAAAGACTGGGAACCACTGAACTAAATGGTGATGGCCTGCAATTCCCATCAGCCCCAGCCAGTGTTGAGGAGTTCTGGGAATTCCAGTACAACAGCATCGGGACCTCATGATTCTTATCCCTGTATTAGCAGAAGATGGACACTCTTGCCCTGGAATTGAAAAAGGCAGTGGAAAGCACGTAAAAGTGAACGGGGATTGTGGGGGTCATGTGGTGCATGCAAATGTTGTTGGACTGCAGTTCTCATAGTCCTTGCCAGGAGAACCAATGCTTAAGGATGACAATATCCTGAAAGCCACAGATTTCACCAACCCCCCACAGCCTAAACAACTGAATTGTAGTGGTCGCTATTCAATAAGGGTTTGTTGCTGTTAGCTGCCATGAAGGTGACTTCAACTCGTGTCGACCCTATGCATGAGAGACCTCAAAGTCACTCCATCATCAAAAGCCCTACTCAGATCTTGCAGACTCAAGGCTGCAGCTTCTTGGATTCAGTCTATCCCTCTGGAATGCATTCTTCCTCTTTTCCTATTACCTTCTACCTTGCCAGGCATAATTGTCTTTTCTAATGAATCATGCCTAATCAAGATGCATCCCAAGTACAGCAATCTCAGTTTAATCATTTTAGATTCTATGGAGAATACTAGGTTGATCCATTTATTTGTCTTTTTAGCAGTCCACAGGATTAGTCCCCCCCCATCAGCTTTCTTCACTGTCCAGCTTGAAACAATACATAGAAATTGAAAATACGGTAGAATGGGCAATCTTATCTTTAACATTCAATAATATATATTTTATATTTCAGGATCTTGTCTAGGTCCTTCATTGGTACCCTTCGAAGTCCTAATCTTTTTCTAATTTCTTGACTGCAGTCTCCATTCTAATTAATGACTGAGCCAAGGTATAAACAATCTTGAACTATGTCAAGATTGTCTACTTTAAAGTTAGGTAAATAAGCTGTGGTCATTATTTAATTTAATGTTCAACTGTAAGCCTGCCTTTGCACTTTCTTCCTTGACTTACTTCAGGAACCATTCCAAGTCTTTGCTATTTTCTGCTAGAAATATCATCTCCATATCTTAAATTCAAAGACATAGCCATGTTATCTGAAAAATCAGTTGATGTCTTGACTTTCCTCCTATTTTCACGCATCCATTTTCCAAGTCCAATTCTGCTTTATGTAGGCTACATCCAGCATACAAGTTGAATAGATAAGGTGATAAAATGAAGCTGTATCTGACTGAGCCAAACCCATATGGGGGCTACAAACATTGCTGAAGGGAGATAATTGCTTATGAGAAAAATCTCAGGTTTCAAATATGGTAAAAGTAAAGCATAATATTTTGCCATTCTTACGTTTGGAAAACAGGATTTCTTTGCAACACATGGCCAAAATGCCCTTCAGAAATAATCCAGTTTGAGACCACTTTAACCGCCCTGGCTCAGTGCTAGGAAATTTTGGAAATTGTAGTTTCTTGTAGCACCAGAGCTCTCTGACAAAGAAGGCTATAAATACCTCACAAAACTACAGTTCCCAGAATATGCTATCATTAACTCAGGGCAGTTAAAGTAGTCTCAAATTGGATTATTTTTACAGTGTATTTTGGCCTATAGGCATAAATCTAAGAAAGGCTTGCAGCCTATATCAACATCATCTTTATTTCCACCTTGACTTTTTGCCAAAACTGGGACTCATGATTACTTACAAATTAAAATAAATGCAATGCAGTGAAAACAACAGTAAAATGGAAATAAACTATTAAAACATTTTAAAATGTACAATTAACAATAAACCATTTTTAAAACAGTACAATCAAGACAATACAGCATTCCTTTGAAAGTCCTTTCATTAAAGCACTACAGTTCCCAAATGCCTGCCAGAATATTCTTTTAAAAGCCTGCCTGCCAATGGAAGGACAGTAGGAAAGAAATCATTTTGGCCTCCCAGAGTGTAAGGGCAGCCATTTAGAAAGTATGCCTTGTGTCCCCATCAGCCACGGATTCAATGAAAATAGTATCCACAGATGATCATCCAGATGCTGCCAGCACAATTATAGCATTTGATACTAATTTAACTGTTGTAGCTCCGTTCCATTAAAACATGGGATTTGCAGTTTAGTTGGGGTACTTAGAACTGTCTGCCAGAGAATTCTAAAACTGAAGTTCAGGGGAACACATTAGAAACTTCTAATCACATTACCAAACTACAAGTCTCAGTATTCCATAGGAGGGAGCTATGATAGTTAAACTGATATAAAACTGTTATAGTTTGGCTCCAACTCAGAACTACTGTCTGGGCATCAGATGTGTCAAGATAGGTAGCTCTCTCTGAGAAATATATAGCAGATTTACCAGAAATATATACCGAGTAGACCTTGTGTTTGAAATATATTTTTCCAAAACAAAGCTATCCTCAATGAAGAAGATTGTTTTTTTAAACTATATGAAGTGACAGAATTGAATAAACTGACACAGCTATTAAAAATTATTCAATAGATAAAATGCATGATGAATGGATGCCTTTAATAAAATTTCTTGAAAAAAGATGGGGCCCACTAGCAGTAATAGTTTTTTCAATATAACAAGATGGGAATGGATAATTAGACACAGTAGTAAGATATATGGAAATATAAAACATTCAGATAACAAAGGATATGGGGCATGAGTAACAGCAACATGCTTATTAGAGTTAGGAAATCTTTTTTATATATTATATATCAGTCAGAATATAAACAGGAGAAGACAAGGGAGGAAATCAAATTAGGAATGGAAGTGCAAGAAGTATGGAAAGTGTATGAAAGTTGGAGTATGCATGATGAGGGTATGCGTAGGTTTGAGATATGAAGTAGAGATTAGATGATAGGTAAGAAGGTAGATCAATGGAAAAGAGGAAATGGGACAATATAGCGATGAGTATATACAGAAGTATGTTAGTATAGATAAAAAGATGTAGCGAGGATAGTAATAAGGAAAGTTTGGGTTGAAGGGAGCCAAAGGGATTGAAGGAGAGAATTTTGGATACCCCGTGGTACTTCTGTTGTCAATTAAGATGATCAGGAGAGATACCAAATGCAGGCAGAGACAGCTCTCCTGTTTTGAGCCACTAAACAAAGCAGTAAAATCCAAGTAATCAAATTTCAAGTCCATTAGCAAGAGAAAAGAAAAAAGAAAAGAAAAAACCTCTTGAAATCCAACCTGTCCCTATCCTGTTAAGGCTACCAGGCCCTTTCTTAGACTGAGAACATTTTTTTCTCCTCCTGTATGATTTTTAACACATTTGCCTGATGAATAAGCCAGTGGTGCTCTGAGAGCTTGCATGATGTATTTGTAATTTTTTGCCCCAATAACAGAATTACAGTTTTGTGGATTTTGAATTATGTTCTGTTTTGCTGCATGGCCAACACGGCTACCTCTGGATATATTTCCCCTCATCTGAGTTGCCTAACAGTCCTTTTACACCACACAATTATAGGGCTGTATTCCACTTTAATTTCTTTGGCAACATCCTATGGAATCTTGGGATCTGTAGTCCAGGGAGGAGTCACTTAGAATTCACCAAACTCAAAAATCCTAGGATAGCACAGAAAGCAGCCCTGGCCATTCAAGTGTAGTCAAGATGCTAGAAATGTGTAGTGTGAAAGGACACTTGCATCTCTTGATTAGTTGGATTTACGTTTGTTGAGTTTGCAATTGTTAACACAGTTACATAACACACAGTAACATGAGCCAGTGCGGTGTAGTGGTTTGACCCTTGGACCTGGAGGCCAGGGTTTGAATCCCAGCTCGGCCATGGAAACTGACTGGTGACCTTAGGCAAATCATACTCTCTCAGCCTCAGAGGAAGGCAATGGCAACCCACCCCCAAAGAATCTTGCCAAGCAAATTCCATGATAGGTTCATCTTAGTGTTGCCACAAGTCGGAAACGACCTGAAGGCACACAACAACAACAATGAACACTACAATAAATACTTTTAGGGCTGGGTAAGCATCCCATTGTATCCACACTATAAAGTCATGTGAGCCTAACAAAAGTTGTAATTCAGTCATTTAATTCACAGCATCCCACTTGACTTGGATGGAATTGTGTGCAAATATGTGTCTTCACAGACCCAGCATGGTACAATGGGCCCTGGTTATCCACTGGGGTTTGGTTCCAGGACCCACCATGGGTAACAAAATCCATGGATGCTCAAGCCCCATTCAATCCAATGGCACATCAAACTGGAAAATCAAAGTTTGCTATTTGGAATTTATGCTTTTTCTGAATATATTCAAGCCATATATGCTTCAAACCGTGTATAAAAAATCTGTGGATAAGGAGGGCTGACTGTATAGCGGTTTGAGCACTTGACTATGGCTCTGGAGACCTTAGGGTCACCATAATTTGAAAATGACTTGAAGGCACACAACAACAACAACAACAACAACAACATGTGCTTTCATGCCATCTGTTAACTTTTAGCTGTCTCATGACCTTCTAAGGGTTTTCTTAGGCAAGGAATACTCAGATGTGGTTTTGTTTTTTCCTTCCTCTGAAACCTTCATGTTGAACTTCATCCCATCCTCCAGGCTCCAGTTTCCAGGCACAGTACAAGGTGTTGGTTTTGACCTTTAAAGCCCTACATGGCTTGGGTCCAACTTATCTCAGGGACCGCCTCCTCCCATATGAGCCCCCCCCCCGTACACTTTGGTCCTCGGGGAGGAACCTGTTACAGCCTATTAAAATTAGGCTGTCGCAGACCTCCCAGAGGGCCTTCTCTGCTATTGCTCCCAGGCTGTGGAATGATCTGTCGGATGAGATGCGTCTTATAACAACCTTGGATAGCTTCAAAAAAGCAACCAAGACGCACCTCTTCCGGCAGGTCGTTCCAGACAGTAATTAATCCCTGTCGCCTGATGACTCCTTGCTCCTTCCCTCTCCCAATGGACACCTGGCAGCCTAGATTGGACCTCGAGATTCTGTGCTGTTTTTAGATTTGACTTGTTTTAATTGTGATAGTTTAATCCTGTTTTAAGGGGTGGGAGGTGGGTATGTGTTGTATAGATAGTAATATTTTAACCTGTATATGTTTTTAAATGCTGTACCCTGCCCCGATTGCTCGCTCGGAGGGGCGGGTTAGAAATAAATATTATTATTATTATTATTATTACTACCACCACTACTACTACTACTATATAGAAGTAGCACTGCCACCTTATTTTTCCATTCCCTTCCTGCTTTGTCCCCAAAAGGCCCAGAACTTCTGGGTCAGAAGGTGGGAACAGAAAGGAGGCAAGCAGAGACAGCCTTGTGTGGTGATTGTGCTGCTTGCTTGAGCCTAGGGCTAGACAGCACAATGGAGAGAGTAATGGACACCTTCCAAGCACCTTCAAGAGAGTAATGGAAGTCCATTTACTTTCTGGGGCTGCTTCACACCAGCTAGGAGGGAAGGGAAGAAAAAGGGAGCTCTTAGCCTGGTACTTGTACTGACTCTGAAACATAGGAGTTTATCACACAGGAGGAATTTCTCTCAATTTCGAAAGAAATGAAAGTGGGGCCAGTTCAGAAATGAGTGAATTCGCTAGTTCAGCGAATTTAGTTAATGTGTACTGACGCTGCATTGCGTGCAGAATTACTTCCCAGTGCCCGAAATTGCATGTGATAGTTTCTCATGCAATAATATGAAACCTCAGGATTGTATTTGGAAGGACTTCCCATTGCCCGAAAATACATGTGGAAGTCTCGCAAGTAATAATGTGAAACCCCATGATTGCGTTCAGACTGTCATTGGATTATGCTTCCAATTTCTGTCTTCTGATAAACTCCATAAGAGATTATCAAACGGGTGTTTGTGTGTGTGTGTGTGTATGTAATGACAGGAGAAGGGCAGGAGTGAAGTGCCATGCTCCCATCCTTATTGTGTGATTACTATTATTATTAAGCTTTATTTATAAAGCACTGTAAATTTAGAAAGCACCATACATACAATCAATTAAAAATATTTAAAATAAAATAAACCTGTCCATGGCATACATTCTACGCAAAACAATTAAACATAATTCATATTAATACATATTAACATTCAAGCAGTAGAATATAGCAAACAACAAACTAAAATAAACATAGGATAACAGTCATGTAATGTCTGGGAACGCTTCCTTGAACAATATTGTCTTTGGGGCTGTGCAGATCCCCAGGAAAGGATGGCTTGGGGGCAGAGTAAGGGCATGGTGTCCACGTGACGCACGCCCCACCTCTGCCCCCAGGCCAGCGTGTGGTGTCATGGCGCTCCTCTGGTGCTGCATCTAGATGACATAGCACCAAAGGAGCCCCATAAAACTGCAGTGCTGGCTCCTTTTTGTGTTGTGGAAAGGGGAGATTGGGGACGCAGCGTGTGGTTGCCGCAGCCCTGATCTGGCAAAGATGGAGGCAGCTTCAGGCTGTCCCTTCAGGGGTGGTCTGTACAGCTCTTTTAACTCAGTTTTAAAGCTGGTTAAAGAGGTGATGAACTGTGCTCATGGGGGAAGGTGGCTCCAAAAGTGAAAAGAGGTGGATCCGGGCCAGAGAAGTGAAAATCCTTGTTTGGGGCAGCAGTCCTTCATTACCAGATCGGAGGGCATGAGTGGGAAGATAAGAAGGAACAAGCTCTAATAAATTGGGGGGGGGGGGTATGCTTTAAAAGTCATCAACAAAAGTTTGTAACGAATGCAGAAAGAAAAGGGGAGCCAATGGAGGGATGACAATAAACGAGAAATATGATCGAAGCAGTGAGTAGATATGATGAAGCATGCAATTGAATGTTGGACAGAAATTAAAGGATGGGGGTGAAATAGAGGAAGCCCTGACAGAAGAAGATTACAAAAATCCAGTCACAAGACCACTAGGGCTTTGACCAGAATCTGCAAAGATTCTCAGACAAATGGCGATTATCCTGTCAATGAAGAGAAATTGTCCCATCACTTCAATATTAATGGGTTATCCCATTATTAAGTAATTGAGGTAAATGACAGGACAGTTCCTCTTCATCGACAGGATAATCACAACATTGTTTGATAAACTCTGTGCAATCGCGTGATAAGGACAGGAGCAACACTGTCCTTCTTGTCTCATCACCCCCTGTATGATAATCTCCAGAGTGAAGAAAACAGAAAGAAAATAAACTAATCTGAGCTTTGGTGCTGGAAGAGAGTGCTGAGGATACAGTGGACAGCCAAAAAGACAAACAAATGGATTCTAGAGTAGATCAAGACTGAAATTTCTGTAGAAGACTAAACTGAGGCTGTCGTACTTTGGCCACATCATGAGAAGACATGAATCACTGGAGAGGACAATAACGCTAGGAAAGGTAGAGGGAAGTAGAAGGAGAGGAAGACCACATACCAGATGGATAGGCTCAATCAAGGAGGTCATGGACATGAAATTGGAGTACCTAAGAGAGCCGTGGAGGACAGGAGATCTTGGAGACGTCTCATCCACAGGGTTGCCATGAGTCGAAATCAATTTGAGGGCAGTCAACAACACAACCTGGTACTGATGAGCATGGCATAGTGGTTTGAGTGTTGGACCACAACTCTGGAGTCATAGCTCCGTCATGAAACCCACTCAGTGACCTCAGCCTCAAGGGAAAGCAATGGCAAACCTCCTCTGAACAACCGTAAGTGGGAACAACTTGAAAGCACACAACAACAAAAACCTGGTGTTGGTCAGCAGTCTTCCTTCCAAGTACTAACTAGTGTTGACCCCGTTTAGTTGATTGGAATCACACCATAATAAATTATTTATTACAAGCAAGGTAAAACCCAGGAAGATCAACACCATTTCAGGTTTCATTCTCACGCATTCCTTAGGGCAGACCTAAAAGGAAAAACATCCTGGCCTGCAGACCGACTTTATGCATGGGATATTTGGGAATTCCCATAACTAAGGTCCAAAACACACTGCAGAAATAATCCAGTTTGAGACCACTTTAACTGCCCTGGCTCAATGCTAGGGAATTCTGGGAACGATAGTGTTTGTGAGACATTTTGCCTTCTCCGTCAGAGAGAGAGAGAGAGTGCTCTGGTGCCACAATAAAACTACAATTCCCAAAGCCTATGGTCTAAAACACACTGCTGGAATAATTCAGTTTCAGACCGCTTTAAGTTCCCTGGCTCAAGGGCAGGGAATCCTGGGAACTGTAGTTTTGTGAGACATTTAGTCTTCTCTGTCAAAGAGAAAGCTCTGGGGCCACAACAAACTACAATTCCCAGGATTCCCCAGAACTGAGCCAGGGCAGTCAAAGGGTTTTCAAACTGGGTTATTTCTGCTGTATGGATTGGACCTTAATGATGCTTCTTCTACGCAAGCAACTGAGCCAGAGGATTACAATTATTATTATTAATTTTATTTTTATTCCACCTTTCTCCCAAGTTGGGACCCAAGGCAGCTTACAACATATATATATATATATATATATAGTGTGTGTACATATATACACTATATATATATATATATATAATATGCATATATAACTATATACCAGTGTGTGTGTGTGTATATATATAGTGTGTGTGTGTGTATATACATATATACACTATATATATATGTATAACTATATATATATATATATATACACACATATATATAGTGTGTATGTACATATATACACTATATATATATATATATACATAATATGCATATATAACTATATACCGATATATATATATATATATAGTGTGTGTGTGTGTATACATATATACACTATATATATATATATATATATAATCCATATATAACTATATACCGGTATATATATATATATATATAGTGTGTTATACACATATATACACACACACACACACATATATATAAAACATATTAAAGCAGCACTTTAAAAACAATTCAGACAATCCAATTAAAACATTTTAAAACATTCAAAATTTAAAACATATAAAGTTAAAATAACCTAAACCAACCCCCCATCCAGATAAAAACCAAATTTTTTTTTTTAAAAAATGCTTGCTTTAATTTACAAACCAAGACTCATTATAAGGCATTATTACTACAAAGCATTCCACAGACTCCTCTTTAAAGGGGGGAAAGGGGGGGCTAGAAACACCAAAAGTGCATCCAGAATACCCCCAAATCACCAAAACCACGTCTGGTCTTGAAAGCTAAGCAGAGTCAGCCCTGGTCAGTCCTTGGATGGGAGACCGAGGGTAAATTTCACAGTGGGGCAAACACTTCTGAGGATTCCTTGCTTGGAAAAAAAAAAACCTCCCTATGAAATGAATAAGGTAGGCAGGAGACGTGAAGGATACACGCATACACGCGAGCGCGCGTTCACACGTGCAGAGAGAGCCCCACCTGGCAAGACCCGTGTCAGGCTCTTCTGGAACCCGCGTTGGAGAATCCTCGAAGGGGCAGCCATTTCGGGACGCACCACTTTCTCAGCGGCAGCAGGGGAGGAATAATGACGTCACACGCGCAGCAAAATGGAGGCGGGGAGGAAATGCTAATGAGTCTTGTTGTGGGCGGTGCCTACGCGTGTCCTCTTCTCCTTTCCTAGTCCTCCTCCACCCCCCCCCGTCTCCGCTCTTGGTACGTCCCGGAGGCAGTATGGCCACAGCGGTGGCGGAAGGTTCCAATCGGGTTTTGAGGGAGGCGATGCTGCGGCGTTCCATCACCAGGCTCGCGCTTTCTCCTCCTGGATCCTGCTGCTGCTGGCAGCTCCCTCAAGGAGGTATATAGATATATGATGACAAAGTTATAGAGTGGATCCTCCTCACTTAATGCATCCTCGCTGCGTTAAGACCCCCGTCCTAGCCGCTTTGGATTATGGGAATTGTAGTTTTGTAACATTGTGAGACATTTAGGGCCAAAACACTGCAGAAATGACCCCACTTTGACCTCCCTTTTAACTGCCCCTGGCTCTCAGTGCTAGGGAATTCTGGGAACTGTAGTGTTTGTGAAACATCTAGGGAATTCTGGGAAGTGTGTTTGTGAAACATCTTCTAGAGAATTCTGGGAACTGTGGTGTTTGTGAAACATCTTCTAGGGAATTCTGGGAACTGTGGTGTTTGTGAAACATCTTGGGAATTCTGGGAACTGTAGTGTTTGTGAAACATCTAGGGAATTCTGGGAAGTGTGTTTGTGAAACATCTAGGGAATTCTGGGAAGTGTGGTGTTTGTGAAACATCTTTTAGGGAATTCTGGGAACTGTAGTGTTTGTGAAACATCTTCTAGGGAATTCTGGGAACTGTGGTGTTTGTTATTGTGAGACATTTGGCCTTCACTGTTAAAGAGGTGCCACAATAAACTGCAGTTCCCAAACACACTGCAGAAATAATCCAGTTTGAGACTAATTATTATTTATCCAATGCAGATGCAGTCAGTGTTGTGGCCTTAGAACCAGGAAAAGCCTGAGCTGCTCAGAAGAAGGAGCTGTCAAATATAAGTATTGAGAAGTTGGCTGGCTCTGTGTCTTTTTAGTAGATAATACTTGAATGACAGCTGATAATAGTAGGTTCCTTTGCTGAGGATGTATCTGCCTTTGTGTCCCACAGAGCTCTTCATTAGACACAGAAGAAAACTTTAGAGGGAAAAGTGTGAACACAGTCATCCTTAAAGAGCTCAACCCGGCATGCTCCTCTTAGTGTGAAAGGGATCTAGGAGTCCTAGTAGACCACAAGTTGAGTGTGAGCCAACAGTGTGATGCGGCCGCTAAAAAGGCCAATGCGATTCTAAGCTGTATGAATATAAGTATCGTGTCTAGATCAAGGGAAGTAATAGTGACACTCCATTCTGCTTTGCTCAGGCCCCACCTGGAATACTGTGTCCAGTTCTGGGCACCACAATTCAATGTTGAGAAACTGAAGTGTGTCCAGAGGAAGGCCACCAAAATGTTGAAGGGTTTGCAAAATTGTGCCTTATGAGGAAAGACTTAGGAAGCTGGGTATGTTTAGATTGGAGAAGAGATGGTTAAGAGGTGATATTTAGATTGTAAGCCTGAGGGCAGGGAAGCATCTAATTAAAAATAATAATTGTAAGCCGCTCTGATAGCCTTTCAGGCTGAAGAACGGAGTATAAATAAATAAATAAATAAATAATAAAAATAAAATATATGATAGCCCTGTTTAAGTATTTGTAGGGGGTGTCACATTGAGGCTGGAGCAAGCTTGTTTTCTGCTGCTCCAGAGAATAGGACATGGACCAGTGTACTCACACTACAGGAAAAGAGATTTGAGCAAAACATTAGGAAGAACTTCCTGATGATAAGAGCTGTTTGACAGTGGAATACAAACTACAAATCCCAGGATTCCATAGGATGGAGGCCTGACAGTTAAAGTAATGTCAAATAGCATTAATTCTGCAATGTGTGATCAGTTAGTGGAGTCAGGAACTTAATTCTGAAAAGTTAATACCAAAGAACACCTGTAATTCTTCGTGCATGTTCAGGATTGCACAGCCTGAGAAATGTCAAAACATTAGACATATAACATTGTGTTTCATTGGAGCCTTGAGGGAACCAAAGGCAACCCCTCTCTGAACAATCCTGCCAAGAAAAACCCATGATAGATTCGACTTAGGGTCAGCATAAGTCAGAAATGACTTGAAGGAACACAACAAAAAATACCTACCTGTATTTTCCTTTTGTCTTCCATTTCTAGCAAGGCGTTATTTGCTAACAGAAGATGTTGTGCAATTACAAGGATTTCAGCAGCAGAAACTGGCAACTGGATATAGAATATATGGTGAAAAAGGTATTCCTTTCATGTATGAACTGATTTTCATGAATTTGTTCACTGATATTGTGAAGCCTAACTTTAAACATGGATTTTCCAGATCTGCATTTTGAGAACTCATTTTGCAGTTGCATATCCAGTCTGAGATAATCCCTTATTTCTTTCTCTTTTTATGGGAAACAACTGTTTCCATATTAATTTTGAAGCACATGTGTGCTACCTGTCTTCTTCCCTTGGCTTTCAGTGTGGAATGGCACACTGGAAAAATTAATTCCCAGTCTCTCTATGTTAGGGACAGTTTCATTCCCTAGTATTATTATTAATGAGAATTGGGACATTATGCCTCGAGTTCATTTACATTTTTATTGCAAAGTTTTAAATGCTTTTATTTGTGTGTCACCTTGGGTCCCTTTCTGGGAGAAAGGCAGCATAGAAATTAAATAAAGAAATAAAATTTGAAAATAGTTATTGCAGTGTTGCAATGTGTGGGACTGATTCAGTATGCTGTGGGGTAAGGGCAGGAGATCATGTGTGGTTTTCCAGAAATTGTTAGATTACGGTGTCCATCAGTTATAGCCAGTGATGAGAGATTATTGAAGTTGCAGCCAACAACATTTGAAGGGCCAAACATTCCATATCCTTCTTTTAAAAAAATGTTTTTATTATAATTAAAAACAAACAATCACATAATTAAATTTAAAAATCAAACAATATACATAAATCTTCTCAACACTACTACAAAGTGCACCCACTGTGAGGACCATATATACCCATTTAATTAATCAGTTTTCCAAAATTGCAATGACCTCTTTTTTCTTATAAAAAACATACTCTGTAAACGTATTCCATACCTTTTCAAAATCATTCCTTTTCCATAATTGTTTTTTTAAATTTAAGTCTACTTGTTAATTTATCATTAATAGCAATATCCATCTTTATGCCATTCTTCCATTTGGTAACTATCTTGGATTTTCCATTTTCTTGGTTTATTAATCATACTGCTTTCAATAAATTTGTAATCAAATCTTTAATAGCTTGAGTACATTTAACCTTATCAGAAATTGATAATAAAATGATATCTTGGCTTATTTCAAGATTTTGTCCTGTCTCTCTTATCTTGATATCCCATATCCTTCTGAGAAAAATCAAGCCCTGATGGGGCAGACAAGCCAAGGTACAGCAATTTGCATGTAAGCTGAACAGAAATAAGTTCATATAAATATCTCAATTTCAGATATGTATTTTAGAACTATTGAAGAAAAGTTAGCAAAAAATAGACTGATTCTCAAAGATGATTTGAAAACATTACTACATTTGTGCCAGACGAAAGATGAAGTGGAATTAGTCAAGAGAGTTATTTACAGGTAAAGTCTGTACAATAATGTGTTTTTACTTTGTTTTTAATTGGCTTTAATTGTTTTATGCATGAAATGTTTCAATCCATTCTCGCTTTAAAATCATTGGGCACAGGCATGGAGACTTGCATAAAGCAAAATGCTTTACATGCCATTGCCTCGTCTAATTTAACATCATTACATGTGGTTGTTCTGAGACAAAATGCAGTTTTATCATAATACACTGAATCAAGTTGATTGAGCTAAGAAAAGTTACAGATTTCTAGCTTTTTTAAAAAAAAGTCAGAGAAAATAAAATGACTGTTAAATTTTCTTCTGCTTGGAATTATTGTGAAATACAAGATAATGAGGGGAGAGTAATATGAGCAGAAGCTTAAACGATCTTCTAAAATTGTTCAGTGTTGTGTTGATAACACAGAGAAAAGGGTTAGTTTTGGAAGATACTATAGGCCAATTTTTCTCTGCTTGAGATCCCAAGATGTCCTACAACTCACAGAAGCTCCAGTCAGCATAGGTATTGTCCAACCCATCTGGAAATTCCAGATTTCAAAAGGCTGATAAGCTTGTGTTCCTTTCTCTTGGGTTTTACTATTTTGTGTTTAATGATATTTCCATGCATTAAACCAGTGCTACTTAAAATGGTGATCCCTAGATTGGTTCAGGTCCCTGAGCCACTGGCTACCAGTCCCTAGCATGTTTCCAAGAAAGAAAACAATTGCATCCAGTAAGCATAAATTTAATGCCTAAAAAGCACTACACTACATCTCTTGGCTTTCAAGGTGTTATAATCAAACAGGGAAAATATATTTATGGCAAAAAATTACATTTATTAGCAAACTAGAATATGCTAAAGATACTATAAAGTCTCGAAACCAAGCCCTATGAGGAATGATTGGGGAAGTAGGTATATTTAGCTTGAAGAGGAGAAGGCAGAGATGGTAGAAAATATCTGAAGGGATGTCATGTACCAAATGGAACAGGCTTGTCTTCTGCTTCTCCAGAGACAAGACTATGAACCAATGAGTTCAAATAGCAATTAAAGATACTCTACCTAAATTTTAAGAAGAAACTTCTGACAGTAAGTTTTTTTGACAGTGCAATAGATTAACTCGGAAGGTGATGGACTCTCCTTCATTGGGGATCTTTAAACAGAGGCTTAGTGGACACATCTTAGGAGTGCTCTGATTATACAGTGGGCCCTTGTTATCTGCTGGGGTTTGGTTCCAGAACCCTCCGTGGATAACAAAATCCGTGGATGCTCAAGTCCTGTTAAATATAATGGCACAACAAAATGGTGTCCCATATATAAAATGGAAAATCAAGGTTTGCTATTTGGAATTTATACTTTTGGGGAATATTTTCAAGCCATGTACCTGGGGTACCTTTCAACTGTATGATATTGTGTCTGTTTCAACTCTTAGAGGATGTTACTTCCCATTTATTCTTTTCTTTCTTATAACCTGTTCTTTAAAAATAGACCAAAAACCAGTCCATGTCTTTTATCTAGGTACCATGCAGAGAACAAAAATGTAGCCTTTGGAGAGTTCAGATTTGGCCCACTTTTTATGAGGCTTTGTTATGAACTAGACCTTGAAGCATCTGCATTGGAACTAATCAAAGACCAGGTAGAGTTTGGAACTATATGTGTCTTATTCTTCTTCATTTTAGAGAAATAGTATAATCCAGTGGGAACTCTTTATTATGTAAGTGCTCATAAATTCAGTGGGAGTTCTGCATGAATGGCTGGGGTCCAGTATATCTGAAGGACCATATCTTCCTATATAACCCTGCTCAAGCCCTAAGATTTTTGTAGAACTCCCATTCTTTCAGTCCCATTGCCTTTCCATGCATGCTTGATGGATAGAAGGAAGAGGGCCTTCTTGGTGGCTGCTCCCAGACTCCAACCCTGAAAAGGCTAGGATAATTCCATCCTTACTGTCCTTCCTCCACTGGGTGAAAATTTTCCTGTTCCAACAGGGTTTTGGATCTACAGCTATGGACATGGTGTGTTGTTTTGTTCTTTATATCATATCTTCTACTGAATTTTTAAATGGTTTTAATTCTATACCTATATTGATTCTTTAAAACACAACTTGTATATTATATTACTGATGCCTTTGTGTGCATTTTTTGTGTCCCGGTTTTCATATTCTGTTAGCTGTCTTGAAACCCAATATTGGGAGAAGGAGGAAATAAATGAAAAAAATAATAACAACAGCTACCCCCATTATATTAGATTTAACTGGAAACAACTAGCATTCATTTCAAGAGGGCTGTCAAAACAGTAGGTTCCTATTGATGCTGGTACTCAGTTCAGTAAGCAGTTGGCTGATGCTGTGGGAATTTATTTTCCAATATTTAAAGACTTCTCCCATTATAGTAAAATATATGGGGAACATGTGGTCCTCCAGCTGTTGTTAGATAGGAACTGCTGTCAGTCCTATCCAGAATAGCCAATGGTGAAGGAGGATGGAAGTTAAAACCAATATCTGGAGACCTCCCTGTTCTCCAGTCCTACATTAAATTCTGAATGTCTTCTTTCATAGTTGGGCATCTATTGGTGCTACATGTATTGTTGGACTGCACCTCCCATCAACATTGATTATACTAATTAGGGTTGGTGAGAGCTGCAGTCCAAAACAGAAGGAAACCAACTGCTAGCCTCTGATTTGGTTGATAACATTCTTCTAGACACCCTCCACTCTCAGATTTTGTTATAAATGAATGAGTTGACCACATTAACAAGATTTCAAGTTTTCCTCACCTTTCTTCACCTTGGGACATGAACTTATTTCTACTGTGCATATGGTTCCCTTCCTTTGTACCTATATTGATTCTTTGAATTAACAGCCTTATAATGCAACCTGAACTTCAGTATTCATATCTCTAATAAAGTGGGCTTATTCATGACATCAAAATCCACATTATAACAATATTCCAGAATTACTACTACCTTCATGAACAGGTGCATTTTCTGTATCCCATTTACAGATTCTTAAATTTTATATAGAATTATGAATAGTTATTTGGGAGAAAAAACCCTACAACTGTTTATATGCCATTAGTATGAGAATTTTATTAATATAGACTGTGCTGGAGCAGGAATTTCAAAGAAAAATCAAAATTTACTTCTGAACGCCTACAATAGATTTTTTAAATAGGAATAATCACATAGGTTTATGAGAAACAGTGCTTTTTTCCTGTTAAACTGGAGGCACTGCAATCCTGGGCTCAGAGGCAATCTCATGGGTCTCAAGGAGCTTTGCTCCAAGGAAAGTATGTTTAGGACTGCAGCCTAAGATTGGCATAATAATAATAATAATAATAATAATAATAATATTTTTTTATTTATAACCCATCCTTCTGAACAAGCAATTGGGGCGGGGTACAACAAGTTAAAAAGCAAGTACAATTAAAAATTTACAACCAGATCCCTATCTCCCACCCCTTAAAATGGAATTGAACTAACACAGAATTAAAATAAATAGCAATAAAACAATACAATGTATTTAAAATCAACATTCTTGGGCAACCTGAAGCTGGCATCTGATGTGTGGTTGGGAGAGCTGGATAGCTGTCATTGGAGACTGGGAGAGATTAGCCATCATCTGGAAAGGCCTGCTGGAAGTGATGCATCTTTGCAGTTTTTTTAAAGCCGTCCAGGGTCGTAATAAGATGCATCTCATCCGGCAGGTCATTCCACAGCCTGGGAGCGATAGCTAAAAAGGTCCTCTGAAAGGTCTGTGACAGTCTGGTCTTCATGGGCTGTAGCAGATTCCTCCCAGAGGACCGGAGCGTGCGAGGGGGCTCATATGGGGAGAGGCGGTCCCTAAGATAGGATGGACCCAAGCCATGTAGGGCTTTAAAGGTTAAAACCAACACCTTGTACTGTGCCCGGAAACTGATTGGCAGCCAGTGGAGAGATCTGAGCACAGGTGTTATGTGTTCTCTCCTGGGTATTCCAGTAACAAGCCTGGCTGCCATATTTTGGACCAATTGGAGTTTCCGGGTTAAGCACAAGGGTTAAGCCCCATGTAGAGCAGTCTGCAGTAATACAAGCGTGAGGTTACCAGAGCATGTACCACAGTTTCCAGGTCCCTCATTTCCAGGAAAGGGTGCAGCTGGCATATCAGCTGAAGCTAGTAGCAGGCACTCCTGACTGTCGCATTCACCTGACTGATCATGTGGAACAATGAATCTAGGAGTACCCCCAGACTGCGAACAGAGTCCTTCAAGGAGAATTTGACTCCTTCTAGGACTGGGAGTTGTATTCCCAAACCTGGTTTCGAGCCAATGACTGTCAGTACCTCCGTTTTGTCTGGATTTAGCTTCAATCTGTTTTTCCTCATCCAATCCATTACCGCTGCAAGACAATCATTGAGAGGAGAGACACCATCTGAAGTCTGAGCGGATGATCTGGTCATGGAGAAATATATCTGAGTGTCATCAGCGCACTGGTGACACTGAGCTCCATGCCTCCGAATGATCTCACCCAGCAGCTTCATATAGATGTTAAATAGCATCAGGGACAGGATGGCGCCCTGAGGGATGCCACATTTGAGCTCAATCTTGGAAGAGCAACTGTCCCTGAGCCTCATCCTTTGGGATCTGCCAGAGAGGAAGGAATAGAACCACTGCAGCACAGTGCCTCCAATACCCAACTCTCTCAGCCAGTCCAAAAGGATGGAATTATCTATTGTGTCAAAAGCCGCTGAGAGATCCAAGAGCACCAGCAGGGTCACACTTAACCCTCCCGATGTTTAAGTGGAGGTCGCCTGTCAGAACGACCATGGCAGTCTCAACTCCATATCGTTCCCTGAAGCCAGTTTGAAATGGATCGAGATAATCGGTTTCATCCAAGACGGCTTGGAGTTGGGAGGCGACATCTCTCTCAATCACCTTGCTGACAAATGGCAGCAAGGAAACTGGTCTGTAGTTGTTCCTGTCCAGAGGGATCAAGGGAAGGTTTCTTCAGGAGAGGCTTCACAGCCGCCTCCTTCAGACAAGGTGGAATAGTGCCTTCCCTGAGGGACGCATTGATTACATCCCGGAGGAATGTCCTCATTGTGTCCCCTCCCTGAATGACCAGCCAAGATGGACACAGATCGAGAGAGCAAGTCGTCCTCCTCACGCTTCCAAGGAGCTTGTCCACGTCATCAGTACTCACAGATTGAAGCTCATCCAGTAAAATAGCATCAGCGGAGTTGCTGGATACCTCATTTGCGAATACTGGTGAAACATTGGCATCAAAGTCGGTCCTTATCCGAGAGATCCAAGGATTGTGTACAATGATCTGTGTGTGGTACTGTGCTTTTGGGGCCTCTCATCCTTCTATACTAATACGGCTTCCTATTATATTAATATTTCTTCCCAGTACTATGTTGTGTTATCTGAAGTATAATCTTAAATATTAGGAACAATAAATAGGAATTTATTTATTTTCCTTTTAGATTATGCTGTTTTCTTCTACAGACTTTAATATGTCACAAACAGTTTGGAAGTTTGCAATTAACATAATAGGTTTACTCTCAAAGGTTACAAATAGAAAGGTGATTTGGTTGTAGATATTACCAGTACTGAACAATTGTTGCAAATCAGTTCTATTTGTATTCTTCAGGCTCTCCATGGCTTCTTTTCAGACAGCACATCATTCAATATTTTGATGGATATGCTGTTTACCAAAGGTCATTATGAACGTAAGTAGCATGTGCCCAAAAGGCACACACTATTAAAAGTAAAGTTTTCTTTAACATAATATTAAGAAGCTGTAATTGATACTGAATTGTTTGATCTTTGGAGATAGCAAGACCTTATGTAATCACTTCTGGGTATTAAAAGAACTCTTAACATTTTTTGTAAATATAATTGAAGAGCGCTTTTAGAGGTATGCTCATTAAGCTCTTGCTGTCTTTCTGAGAATGTAATCATGCAGCCCTACAACTGTCTTGTCTTGTCTTTCTTTAAATTCACCCATGCTTTCCTGCAATTGGTTTCTTTGAGGACACTGGGAATTTTTAAAATTAATTTCAGAAAAGCTGAATACCACATTGGAGCACTGCATGGATGAGGGAGTGGGTGTCAGTAGCATCGAATATACAGTAGAATCCTATTCATGTCTACTTAAAGATCCACTGAGTTCAGTGGTTGTGCTGAGTTGAAATTGACTGCAATTCCAGGTCTGATAAAGAAAACTGCACACACCACTTATGCATTTATTTTATTTATGCGTTTACTTTATATCCTGCCTTTCTCCTAACAAGGAACCCAAAGTAACTTACAAAAAGGTTGAAACAAGACACAACTAAAAACATGGTGATACAAAAATTAAAAATCAGTTAAGGTAGCTGTCATAGAAAACCACCCATACTTTAAAATAATATATAATTTTTAAAACATAGCAATAGAGATAATAATGCAGTACACACACACCATTGTAGGCTTTGTGGCTGGTTAGTTGTTTCAGGAGGTGATCTACACAGGAGAATATCACAGCCCTTTAGCTGGTGGGTTCTGTCATCCTCTCACAACATATAGTGTTGGGCATCTAAACAACACATCCTACATAGACCATCCTAGGGATAAATCTACAGATTTACAACTGGATAACAGGTTCAATTGTGGCCAATCTACCATCCTAACAGCTATGAGAACAGTACATACAAATTGCTAAAAGGAAGATTGACTCCTCTGGTCTGTTCCCAGCCAGTTGTGCACCCTTGAACTGCTAACTAAAGCGTAAACCATCTGGCAAAGCCTGCTAAACACTTTTTAGGTCACTACAAACAGTTGTTAACATTTGGCCATGAGACTGACAAGGATTTTGGAACCCTTCTGCCTGGTGGGAAGGAGCCACATTCATTACATATAGGTGCTTTTTACATTGACTAAAAGGGGCGGTCCAAACTCGCCCCTTCTAGCGGCGAGATGAAGCCTAGGCTTCTACACGGAGGCCTCATCCCGCCGCAACGACCCGCCGCAAAAAAGAGCTCCGGGATCGAGCTCTTTTTTTGCGGCGCGGGAAGGGCGCGATTGGCGCCCTCCCGCGCCGCCAGAGCGTCAGAACGTGCGCAGCGCGTCAAAACGCTGCGCACGTGATGACGCCTGTACGGCGCGTCCGTGTAGACGCCACCATCTTTAAATGGCGGCCTCCATGCGTTTTAGGCTTAGGGAGGGTGTAAAGGCTACGCCCTCCCTAACCCTAAAAGCGCCTTTTTTTTCCTTAAAAGCGCCTTTTTTTGCCCGTGTAAATCGGGCCATAGATTCATTTCCAGATAAATGTATCTTTACTTTGCTAAAAACTGCTAGTCTGTATCAACCCTTAATCTGGGCTGGGATCATGCTACTCTAAGGTATGCTACTATAGTCATGTTTGGACGACAGTGTTTAAGTTGCAATGTACTATTTCGTATTAAAAATGTTTCTAAACAATAGAGGCTAGGAACTTATTTTGCTTAGTGATGCTCTTAGGAGTTTCACTATCTTGGCCACACAGATAAAACTTACATTTAATTAGTTTAATTGAATTACATCTGGCACTACATTTTTTAAAAAAACAGGTGACAATATATCTCATCTGTAAAGTATTTCGCCCAGATTATAATTATTTTTAGAACTCATCTTGCAGTTCTCTGAAATGTTATTAATTAGCAGTTGGGGGTATGTGATTATCACAATTAATCAAGTAACACTAATTGAAAATCTGTTTGGCAGGTGCTCTGGAAGTGCTGTTAGAAATGAAGCGGCAAGGCGTAAAATTCAACAGAGAAACCTATTTGCTTGCATTTGCAATATGCTACAAACTGGTAATAATACATATTATTTAAGATGTGTTTCCAAGTTTTATCGATAGAGAAATATCTCTATATACCATCAGTCCTAAATATGTATTTTCTTAATTTAGATGTTTGTTTCTTTATTTTATTTAGTACATTTGTATGATTCACCTTAAACAAACATAAATTCTAGGGCAGCTGACAAGATGTACCAAATCAGTACAATGAATAAAAATTGATAATCTAACAGCAGCAGGTAAAACTTCTCAAAAATAGGTGAGTTATGCCTTCTTTAAGGGGTGCTTTGATTAGAGCAGGACATTTCAAAGTAACTCTTATAAAAACTGGAACCTATTTGGTTAGAAGCATAGTACATTTTATGTGTCATTCTAACTAGCTTTGGCACTTCATTAGTAGTGTTTGTATAAAGCTGTGATATACTGTACAAGAATTTGTTTAGATTTTATACCGGACTATCATTTTCTGTTTGCTCAGTCTTAATTTATTAATAAATTAAGTAAATGAGCAATTCATAGTTATTGCAGTCTGTTATTTTACCATTTTATGTGTAACAATCACAGCAATAAATGCTGCCAACTTCTTTCTTTCGCTTAGTATGAAAAGTGCTACAAGATATCTCTACATACTGATTCTGCACACTAACATGGCTATATCTTTAAATTCCATCACAGCAATATTTTGATTACTAGAAGGAGATGTGCCTAACAAGTATGTACTAGTAATAGGATGTGAATGGAGAGAGCCTTATCCTGCCATGTTGAGCCTTATCCTGCCATGTTCTTTACTTGCTACGTGGTGCAAATAAATGAAATTTATATTCCGCCAGAAAAGATAATGCTCCTTTTTGTAGCTATAGTTGTATCCTACTTGAATCCAAATCTAAATGGAACTCTTATAATCCAGCTTTCACTCTTACATGCAGCAGAACCTGCTCTGTGCTGGAATGTCAATCACTAAAAAACTTTCCTATAGTTTGATACATGGATCTTAACATGTCTCATTTTTTTCAAACCTTTCTTGTTAGCAGTGAGCTCTGGGTTCACATGTATGGCAAATTTCAGCTTTCTGAGCAATATGAAAATATCTAAACCATTTGGGGATGCTCTTTTTCCATATTTGCTTCCAAGGAGAGGCTTACAGAGCTATTGCTTTCAGAAATTTTTAGAAATCAATGGGGTGCATAGTATGCCTGTGTCAGATTTCAGTTATCTCAATAGCCTTAAGATGTACATTAAGAGGTAAATTAAGAGGTACGTTTATACCCTTCTTTGAAGGGGATGTATACAAAGGTTCTGCTTTCTTGATTTTTTATCATTATTGGAGAATTTATGTGCATAAGATTCTAGAGAAATTTCTGAACAATTTCAGTACTCCTGGAATTACACCTTCGATAATTCAATAAGGGCCTAGTATCTGAACTGTAATCAAACATGCACTTTAACCTTCTGTTCCACAGAATAGCCCAGAGTCTTGTAAAATTTGTACCACACTACTTGAAGAAGCCCAGCTCAAAGGAGATCAGATGCTAAGAAGAACATACTATTTTGCAGTCGCATTTGCTCTAAAACAGGTGCTGGATTGTTTGTTATCTATGTTATTTGGGTGTTGAACAGGTAGAATAACATGCAGTGCAGATTTATGGTTCCTTGGGCCCTATTCCTAGGAAACCATTTTATTACATAGTCACTAAATATATATGTATTTTGGAGATTTCATTTTCTTCATACAACATTTCCTGAGAGAGGGTTTTTTACTTGTGATGGCAGTTTCATTTTGTTGAGTGAGGTTTAAATCTAACCACTTAACAAGAAATTGTAATATGTCCCATCCATCTGAAAATTCAAAAATAGAAAATCAAGGGGAAGCCTCACACAGGAGAAGCATCACAAACATTCTGTAGTACCAGGTAGTCAACTAACTGTTTAACAGCTTTTTATCCTGAAAAATATGTATCATGATGGATACATTATTGAGTGATTTTAGAAGTAGTTGACTTGGTTTAAATGAGGATCAGCAAAGTGTGGGCCAAATACAGCCCACAAAGGATTTCTTGGGCCTCAGTGCCTCCCTGAACCCCATGTTGCCTTCTGCTGAAAATTGGGAGGGGGTGAGTTTCCGTTGCTAAGAATTATGGTTTTGCTGCAAGTCCTTTTTTCTCAATGCCTCCTAGAAAACAGAAATGGATGACTAGCCACTTCCTGTTTCAGTATGACCCCCCCCCCACACCCAAATTTTGGCATGTAGGTGATGTGGACTATGATGTGTCTTGGGTGCCAAAAATTGGACCATTGGAACATGCATATTCTTGACTTAAGTGAAATGCTTGGCAACACTTTACCTCGGAGTATAACCTGATTGCTGTCTCTGTCTCTTCCTTCTAGAATGATATTGCAAAAGCTCGTTCCTATTTTTCCCAGATCATAAACACAGAAAGTAGGATATGCAATAATCTGATAGTAAGTGTGTTGATTGTTCATTCTAAACCCTGAGGTGTGTTGTTTTTGTTTTAAGGAAAGAGTCTCCAGTCCTTTGAACAATCCTAGGATGCATAAACTTTGATTGTATTTCAACAAATCTGGACAAAATAATAATAATAATAATAATAATAATAATAATAAGTTTTATTTCTAGCCCGCCCCTCTATACACAATCTAAAAAGAAAAGAAAAGAAAAAAGTGTGTGGGGGGGGGGGGAGACAAGACTCCTCCTTTAGTCCAGGAGCCAAGGCATAAGAGGAGTCCAGGTGGAGGTAGGGCAACACTCTCTCAGCCAAGTCCTCTTCACTGGCAGATGTAGGGGAGGAGGAAAAAAGACCCATTTCTCTTCTTTAAGTCCAGGAGCCAAGGCATGGGAGGAGCCCAGGTGGAGGTAGGGCAAACAAACACTCTCTCAGCCGAGTCCTCTTCACTGCTTTACCTTGCTTAAGATTTCTGTTTGGCAGACTTGCATTGCAGGGATTTCAATAATTACTGTACCTCTCTCCTCCTGTCTTCAGTTTTAAAGTATTTTAATGACCTAGCAAAGCCTCTGATGCTGTTTGGTAAAAGGGAAATGGTATGAAATATTTTCCACCTCCTGTTAGAAAAGTGAAAGGTTAGTCTAGAGGAAGACAATCTTCGCCCAGCTCCCTAGGTATAGGAGGAGCCATCAGTGTGGAACAGTCCAGAGAGAGAGGAGGACCATAATGACAGGTCAACTAGAGGACAAGCAGTCAGCATGTAGAATGGCCCAAGGAGGACAGAAGTGTAAGAAATAAACTGAGAGGCAGGATCTTGAAGAAACAGTAGGTGAAGGATGGATGTTGTCTGACACAGAGACCTGAGGACCAGGTAGAGAGAAAGAGAAAGAAAGACAGAGCTGAGGAAAGAAGAGATAATGAAAGTGGAAGCAATTGTGCAAAACCTCCATGCTGATGACACAAAGAGAATCAAGAGGAAGATAAGACTAAAGATCAGTCAGCATGGCTGCTGTTTATTTAGTAATAAAGTTCGCACCTTCCATCTTTGACTAATTCTGCCCCCATAAACTTCCTGGTCTGTCATAATGACATCATGACATGAACTCAACTTTGGGTATTAATTCTACCCCAGTTGTTTAAAAATACTGCTGTATGCTCAATATCAAAGGCCAGTTTCCTCCAGAAAAAACTTGCTTAATTCACTAAGGTCATTTCTGTAACATTTTTGAGGAGAAACTCTTACAGTGGGCAGAAATGTCTTTAAAATGTATTATTTTTAAGAAGAATGGTCCTCCTTGGACCATTCATACCAGGATCTTCCTTCCTAGGTCAGGTTCATTGTATTGGGTAAAAAAAAGATCATACAGAATTATGATGGCATAAAGTATCTTACTGCAATTTTTTAAATGGAAAAATAATATGTAAAATTTATCAGGAGCCCTGGTGGCGCAGTAGCTAAATGCCTGAACTGCAGCCACTCACTCAAAACCATAAGGTTGTGAGTTCAAGACCAGCAAAAGGGCTCAAGTTCGACTCAGGCTTGCATCCTTCCGAGGTCGCTAAAATGAGTACCCAGATTGTTGGGGGCAAGTAGCTTACAGTTGTAAATTGCTTAGACACTCCTTAGGTGGCATGAAGCAGTATATAAATGAAGCTGTTCGTTTGTTTCTTTGTTTGGTTAATGTCCATGACCAGTACAATGAAACTGTTGAAGATGAACTTAGAAGGGCAAATTATTATCACCTTTCATTGTCCCTGGCCTGAAAATTCTGACATTGTGTGAATTTAGAATCTAAGGAAGGCCTGATTAATATGTAGATAGGAGACCACCAGTGGTCTCTGGAGATTGGGGGACTAGGAAAGAATCCTGCTTGAAACTCTGGAGAACCATTGCTGCCAGTCAGAGCTGACAGTACTGGGCTAAATGAACCAATGGTCTGCTTCAGCAGCTTCCCATGTTCTGATCCTTTTTAATTAACAATCCTCCTACGGTTCATTATGGAATTGCTGTGGTTGGTGTGGGCAAGGTGCCAACACTATTTAGATCAGTGCCACTTAGAGTGGGGGTCCATGGGCCAGTACCACTGCCAAAGTCATTGGCTGCCAATCCCTGATGACTTTCCAGAAAAGAAAGAAAGAAAAATTGTACCTCTTGGGGAAATTATGGTACTGATGCTTGGCATGCTGGGGTGGGTGGGGAGTGCTGGTCTTTAACATCAAGATAGCTTAAGATTTTTTCAGCTTTGAATGTGTTTTGCTTTCCAGAGCTTATGGAAGATTTATTCATTATTAATGTATTTGTTCAAGCTCCTTCTGCAGGCTGCATCTGGGGACCTAAATAACCTTGTTCAGACCTTGGAAAGAGCGGCTGATCCCAGTACTTCAGATTTTGTGAAAAAGCCTGAGTTCTGTGTGCATGTGGTAAGTGGATGGCTGTTGTGAAAGCAATGAATGCAAGAGAGCTTTTTTATAGCTAAGAGTCTGGCTTGTTTCCTCCCTTTTTTACTTTTTTATCTCATGGATTCAGGATCTTGCAATACCTATAGTTTTCTATTTATTTGTTTGTGGTGTGTGTGTGTGAAAGAGAGAGAGAGAGAGAGAGAGAGAGAGAGAGAGAAGTGTGGGTAATTTGGGATCAACCGAGTTCTGTTGGGTTCTGTGCTGATTAGACTGATGGGTGCTACAGTGAAACATGGAAGACCACATGTTCCCCAGTCCTTCATTAGCTGGGCTGGTTAGTGCTGATGGAAGGTGCAGTGAACATCTGGAGGCCCATATAGTATAGATTTAGATGATATAGGGTGCACCCACACTAGACATTTATAGTGATTTGATACCACTTTCAGTGTCATGTCTCCATCCTATGGAATCCTGGGATTTGTAGTCTTCTGAGAGACATCTGTGCCAGAGTCTAGGGCTATAATAGTCTAGGGCTATATAGTCTATAGTCTAGGGCTATAATTCAGAGAAATGCACTAAAGAATTCTATGTTTCTCACCAAACTACAAATCTCAAGATTCCATAGGATAGCGCAGTGGTAGTTAAAGTGATATCCAGCTGCTGTAATGGAAGAGTGTTTATCAGAGAACCCGCAATCATGTAGTCAGGCCTTTTTTGCCATATTGGTGGACTAATGATTTCCTGTTTACAACTTCCTAGGTGTTACTACCCAGGGGAATATTTCTAGCTCATGTGATCTATCCCAGTTAATGCTCATTCAAGAATGGCACATTGGTTTTAGAGCTAGCATGATGTAGTGGTTTGGTGGTTGGATTAGGATTAGGACTCCAGCAGACCAGGGTTCAAATCCCTGCTTAATCATGCAAACTCACTGGGTGACATGGACAGGTCACATTTTCTTAATTTAAGAGGAGGGCAATGGCAAGTCCCTTCTGAACAAAATTTACCAAGAATACCTCTTGACAGATTTGCCATAAGTTGGAAATGACGTGAAGCATACAAAAACACCACCACCACTGATTTACCTCTAGTCATGTCCTATTTTTACAGCTTCCTCTAATCTCCCCCCTCCCCTGACACTTCCCTAGAAAGTAGGTTCTGTGGATCAGCTGAAGCTGGGCATGGAAGAGTATGGTTGTAGCTGAATGCAAACCACAAGGGAGTTCTGTTATGTCCTGTTCGCCAGAAGATGCTGCATAAATTAGTGGTGTGGAATCAAGTTCCCCTGCATGATGATGATGATGATGATGATTTATTTGCTGTATGGAAGATGCAGATTCAGTTTGTAGATGGTGCCCTGATCTTTGCCCTGATCTTCTCACAGCTGACTACAGTCAGGGAGAAACTGGAAGACAATCCAGCCCTTTGTATCTGGTTTGAAGAAATCTTCACCAAGCTGCAAGCCTCAGGACAGGTGACCTCTCTATCTCTTGATGACCTGCTCTGTCAGATCCCACAGTCGAAGAGACGCCACTTGCAGCTTCTGAAACAAAAACAAGTGAGTCGACGGACTCTGAAGCCTCTACACTCTGCTCTCCTGGCTGAGTAAATCCCATGTTTGGACTGTTATTTCTCCTGGTAGAACTAGGATCCAATAAAGCATCTCCTGTGCTTAGAAAAGTGAGTTTTCATTGTCTGTTTTCCTTTGTGAGTTCTGATGCTTCCAACAAACCATCCAAACTTGGTGACATCATGCTTTTGAATGCTGCTTTCAAATTCCCCCAAAGTTTAGCATAGTAACTTCTGAGGGGCCTGTAACTCCTAGAATCCCTCTGCCAATTTGTCCACTAGCTCAGGAATTATAGTTGTTACCCCCAAAAAGAAAGAAAAGGAAGAAAAAAATATTGTAGCTTTACCAGGCTCTGCAAACTAAGTGAATAAACAGTGTATAAACAAGTAAATAATAAATACCTCTAGAAATTTCAAAAGCAGTCAGTTTGTAATAAAGGTGGCATGGTGACCTCCAGAGGAAAGTAGCCATAATGTGTACCCATTGTTTTGTCCATTTCCTGATCACAAGTTTCCAAGTCAGAATAATCCAGCTCCAGCCATGCTTCTGACTACAGGCAAGGCAATAAGTATCCATTGTTTCCCACTTGGAGGTGGGGGGCAAAAGTGTGTCATGCAATATGTGGCCCCTTAAACTCCTGAAAACACCCAAGCCCCAATACTTCTTTTAAAAAAACATTCAGTTGATTTTTTTGCCCAAAATATCACCCCAAATGGGTCAAAATGAAAACATCACTGTCACCCCAAGCTCCAAACTTTTTTTAAAAATCCAAATGTGATGCCACTTCCAGTCATGTTGTGTACGCCGGTATTGGGGGGGGGGGGGTCAATGTTGAAAAATGGCTGCCAACTCCCCAAAGAGTTTTGCCCACCCCTCTACTAGAGTGTTCCAGATATTTTTGCTTATATCTCCCCTCAGCATCCTTCCAGGGATTCTGGAAAATGTGCTCTTAAGCCCCTAGAGGGCCAAATGTTCCCCACACCTGCATTAAATACATTATCCCAAAGAAGTACCGTACAAAGTAGATACATTTTAAAAATCATACCAACTGTTTTGCTTAATTCTCAGGTATCCTGTCAACATTGCCTGTTTCAGTCATGTGTTATATATGTCTTCAAGCCTTCAAGCAGATTGCAAAAAACAAAAATATTAACAATAAACTACCAATAAATATTTAAATATGAAAAGTGAAATAGAGAAATAGCAGCAGCAAGATGCAACCAAATAACTTGATTAAATCCTTATGAAAATAAAAATTCAGTTTGCTGCTTAAAAGACTGAAGAGCTGGCACCAGGTGCACCATAGAGACCGTTATATTTCCCAAGCATCATCATCATCTTCATTGTAATTCTGTTGATACCGTGTCCTTCCACACAGAAGCTCACGACAGTAGAATTCAAATCAATGTTGGGGATGGTAAGATAAGGAGGGCTCCTTTTTCCATATGTGGTGGACTTGTAAGAAGGCAAAAAGTTACTGGTCTAAGATTTATATGATAATCCCCAAAAAAAATTCCAGATAGATTTTGTACTATTACCAGAAATGTTTTAGCTAGCCATTTGAAGCTAGAGGGAAGAAGGAAGAGCAGCTTCTCGGTGGCCATTTTAAGTGGTGAGTGTTTGGGTTTTTAAAATCTCTTGGGGGGGGTGTCTGTTGCAGAGGAGAGGGAGCTTCTGTGAGTCACATCTGTGAATCACTAGTGGGAGGAGCTAGGAGACCAGATATATATAACTCCTCTCAGAGCTGATTCTAGGCCATTTGAAGCTAGAGGGAAGAAGGAAGAGCAGCTTCTTTGTGGCCATTTTAAGTGGTGAGTGTTTGGGTTTTTAAAATATCTTGGGAGGGGGATGTCTGTTGCAGAGGAGGAGGAGCTTCTGTGAGTCACATCTGTGAGTCACTAGTGGGAGGAGCTAGGAGACCAGATATATATAACTCTTCTCAGAGCCACGCGCTGGAATTTATTTCCCCCATCTCAGAGCTAAGTGACCACAACTTAGCAACCAGGAAATCTGTATAAAGTTATATTCCCAGTAGATTGAGTTCACTGACAGAGATTTGTGAAATAGGCCAGGCCATCAGGTGGCTTTGACTTTGCTGTTTTCCATGGGATTTTCTTTGAGGAGGAAGCCCACAGTCTTAAGACTTCTCACAATGGACACTGAAGGAACTGCTGCAGTCACCTGCAACACTTGTGGGATGTTTGTCTTCTTGCCTACAGATATGGGGAACTTCACATGCCCCAAGTGCAAGTTGGTAGCCCTCTTGGAGAAGAAAGTACAGCAGCTGGAATCCAGGGTAGCAACACTTCAGCATATCAGGGAGCAAGAAGTTTTCCTGGACAGAACGGAAGGAATGATCTTAGAAGGGGACCACACAGAGGAAGTCGCTGGGGATGAAAAGGTCACTTCAGGTACACAGGAGGCAGACAGCTGGAGGAATGTCACACAGAGAAGCAGGGAAATCAGGGATAGCTGTGGGAGCTTGCAGAAACAGAATCGTTTTGAAGCCCTTTCCCTTATTAAGGTGGATGAGGAAGACCAGCATGGACAGACCAGGGATAGAGCAGGGGAGCCTGGGAGTTCCATAAACTGGGAGTTTAAAAAAGCTGTCAAGACGGATCACTTCCAGCAGGCCTTTCCTGATCCGTCTCGGCCTCAGAAACTATTTTCCTTGAGAGGCTTTAGAGTTCCCGTCAGCCAAGACCCTATGATGCTGCATTCCCAAAAAAGCCATGCACCTGTTGGCGCAGGAACCGCATTTGTAATTGAATAGGATTTTAGTAATTTTTTAAAATTGTTTGTTTTAATTGTACTTGATTTAATAACTTTTTAAGGGGGGAGGGGAATAGGAATTGGATGTACTGCATTTTAATGTTGTTAGCTGCCCCAATTGTTCTCAGAGGGGTGGGATACAAATAAAATTATTAGTACATCAGATTTGGGATTTTATTTCCAACATGGAAAAGCATTCAATTAAAGATACCAACTTTTGTAAGCATCCCTATTCAAATGCTTGAAACATCTTCAGAAATGAAGTGAAATTCCCCTTCATCCTCTGCACATGCGCACGCGCGCACACACACACACACATATAGGTATCCAATACTATATAGGTTTTGCTCTTCCAGTGGACTGTACTGGAAAACTGGTAAGGAACAGATGAACCAACCTTTGAGAGATGCTAATCCAGAGCAGTAACCTGCAATGTTTCCCTGGCCCTGACTTCATCTTGAGAACAGAAGGAAGAAGGGGGGGGGGGGGGGAACAGGCAAGAAAACCTAATTGAGGGGAAGCATTGATGCATCTGGATTTTAATGACCCATTTGCTTGTATCTTACAATCATCTTAATACAAAACAATGCTACTATTTGCTGGAAGGAGCATATGCAGAGAATGATCACAGATGGGAAAATAAGTAATTGGTTGGAAATGATGCTGTACTGGAAGATTGTATTACCATAGATCTAAAATAATATATGATAAGCAAAGAGTTCTCAAGGCTGTATTCTTAAACAACTCACACTTTGAAGTCAGTTCTACTGATATCAGTGGGACTTATTCCAATCTGACATACCTGGGATCAGTTAGCGATCTGCTTTTAATACCTATAGCTCTAATAATTCAGTTAGTTTAAAGGTAATGTGCTTAGTCTGAAAATATGTAACCCTGATAAATTTATTGCTTTCACAAGTGCACTTAGCCTCACCTACTGTAACAGAATTCCCCTCTGCCAATGTCCTTGCAATCATACTTTCCTTCCTGAAGCTGTTAATGTGGAAAGAATGGCTAGAAGAGCTTTCCCACCATCTCCCCAAGAGATTCTCTTACAAATTCCTCTTTCCTTGCATGGGGAGGAGAAGAAGAGAATGGAGATGATCACACTGAGATCCTTTCGTCTGAGTGCATGAAAGACTTTCAAATGATGTTGTGCTAATGCGGTCATTATCCCATCAGTGAACTTGAATTGTCTGCAATCAAGCAAAAGACAATCATATGATGTCATATTTATCCTGTCATTATCCCATCAGTGCAGTGGAATTGTTCTGTCATTTTGCATTAATGGAAGTTTCCGTTATTGAAAAGTGAGAGGACAATTCCACTTCGTTGACGACACTTCGATTCCACTGGCCCAAGAAGTTTGCGAGATTATCACACTAGGGTCAGTTCCAGAACCATCCCACAATTATCCCATGACCATCCCACAAGTATCCCATTGCCGATAATAGGATATTCATTGCCAATAATGGGATAATTATGGGATGGTTTTGGAATTGACCCTAGTATGATAATCTCATTGGTTTCATTTTTTTATTCTTCTCTGTTGTTTATCCCCCAGATCCAGACCACAGACAAGGCCTGTCGATTTCATCTTTACAACATTAACAAAATCCGCCCATTTCTCTTGGCCTGTACTGCCAAGACTCTGGTCCATGCCCTAGTGGCATCGCAACTAGATTATTGTAACCTTCTTCTGGCAGGGCTTCCTCTTTCTCACCTCTGTCCTTTAATCTCTGTCCAGCATTCAGCTGCAACTATTATTACACTCGCTCGCCACTTTGACCATGTTTCTCCTCTTTTATCCTTCCTTCATTGGCTCTCCTTCCCCTTCCGTATCCAGTACAAGCTTTTGCTGTTGACTTTCAAAGCACTCCATGAACAGGCCTCTCCTTATTTATCTGAATTTCTTTCTCCCCTTACTCCTTCTCGTGCCCTCCGCTCTGGTAGTGAAGGTCTCCTGTCCCAGCCTAGGATTCCCACTGCCCCATCCTGGATTCATCCCTACTCACTTGCTGCCCCTCATTCCTGGAGTATGGATCCCCACTCAGCTATGGAAACCCATGGAGGCTTTTTCTACACTGGCTCCACAGCTGCCCCAAACTGCCCCTGTTACCTGGCTCTCCATTCCCACATCACCACAGCCATCTGCACAGCCGTCCTGCTGTTCCCACCTCCCATTGCCACCACAGGCTGCTTGTTTTTGAGGTCAGAACAAGGTGCCCAGTGATGATCACAAGCTGGCCATCTTGTTCTGACCTCAGAAAAAGTGACCAATGACGGATGCATCGGGTGGCCTAGTGGAATGCCCCTGCAGACAGCCATGGCAGCATGGAAATGGATGGCTCCAGATCTTCCCAGAAGATCTGAAGCAACAGATAACTTATTTTGAACCATGTTAATATGTTATACAGTGGTCCCCGGGTTACGAAAGTAATCCGTTCTGGGATTACTTTCGTAACCCGGAAGCTTTCGTTTCCCGGGGGACCGCTAAACTCAATGGACCGTGCGGCCATTTAAAGGGGCCACGCGGCTTTTTTTCCTTCGTATCCCGGGGGATATTTCGTATCCCGAGGGATAAGAAGCCGGTCCGCCGCCTTTCGGATCCCGGGGTTTTCGCAACCCGGGGGATTCGTAAGGCAGGGGACCACTGTACCCTGGTTCTGGTGCCACATATCATACAGACTGCTTGCACCAGCACTAGGGCTTAAGCCATACATCATCCAGACAGATGACACCAGAATGTGGAGTCGGGCAAGCCTTTTGGCCCACACAGACAAGGCCTGCATGATCTTAGGCAAGTCACACTCTCACCCTAAAATGAAGGCAGTGGTAAATCTCCGAATGAGTCTTACCAAGAAGACCCTATAATGACAGAGTTTCTATGAGTCATTATCAGCTGTAGGCACATAACAGCAACAACCATCACTATCACATGTGAACTTTTAGAAACCAAATCTCCTATAGAATAGTGTTTTTCAAATATTTTTTTAAACACAGTGAGACCCTGCTGATGAATTACAACATCCAAATACAGTAGTATAAAGTAAACAGCAGAGGGCAGAATGGATCACACTATGTGGAACAATACATCTAGTTTCAACAAGGAAGTATAGGAAATTTACACAAAATCAAACTCCAATATTACACTCAAGATTCTGGTATTAATTACCTATAAAATAATGAATGGGAGATGATAAAACTCAAACATTTATAAGTTTAATGATTGTACCTGATTATTAACAAACTATATTCTGAATCCATACATGGAGATGCATAATGAGCTTTGTAGGAAGGCACCCCCAAACCTTACAGCCTTCCTCATCCTGGATTCCTCTAACTATAAGATTGTATGTACAGCACTGTGCAAATTTACAGCGCTATATAAATAATAATAATAATAATATCATAGATTCCAGTTCCTGCTAAATCCAGCCAGTATGGCCAATGGTCAGGGACAAGGGGTATAGTAGGCTAATGAGGGACACATATGAGGAAAAGCTGTCTTAGAGCTCATTTAGAAACAAAAATGATTAAGAGAAATCTCAATAGGCCTGTATTAATTTTAATATGTTTTCCATAGTGAATCAGTGGGCAAATTAGGTATGCCCTGTTATGTTTTGATTGTCACTCTTTAAATATTCTAATCTCGTGCTGTACTTTTGTTATCTGGTTGAGAGCCAGATATCTAAATTCCTTAGCATACCAAAGCCTCAGCATGATGCTTTTTAAAACAAAGTCAAGTATCTCTCTAGCACTGCAGATGATTACATGAGTAGAGAATACTGCTGAAGAGTTAGATAGGCAAAATATCTGAATAACAGTAAAGAAAGACAAAGAGGGAACTGTAAGTCTACAATCCTAATCATTCTGAGCAGGAACAAATAATATATTGAATTCAGCAAGCACTTCAGAGAACATATTTAGGATTGGGCCATATGAGAGTTACTAATGTTGCACCACAGCAGAATGGTTGCACTTGTGAACTCTCTTCTTGGCCTTATGGTTACAAGAGACAACATTCCATATATTTCATTGATATTGTTTCTGATCAATGGAGAGAATCTTATTATCTGTCAGGGAAGAAGAGAAGACATCAGATATGATTAAGAGGATTAATCAACAAGTTAACAAGGGCTGGGGAAGAAGGTGAGCAGAATAGCCAACTGAATAATGTGTTTCAGTGTTGTGAATTAGACTTCTGCCAGAAAAAAATAGAGTGTAACATTTTAAAAGAGGTAATTAAACAAACAAAAAATACAAACATTGAGTTTGAAACAAAGCTCCTTTTTGCAGTACCATGTATGTGTAAGAGACTCAAAGTGGAGAGGCAGGCAGAGGAAACCAGTGCATTTGCATTAAATAATTTAGACACTTGCTTTAAGACCATTTGCAGTGACAGAAAAAAGAAATGTCAAAAAGCTGAAGTGTAAATGGGAAATGGGCCTACACGGATTTTATCAATTGATTTTTATGTCACATCTGCCTTTTCATCTATTTTATAAATAAGCTGTAAAATGGGGCCTTTTGCTTCATTGGCCATCTATGAGATTATACATCCCATCATCTTGCACCTCTTGATATCCAGAGTTACATTGATATTCATTAGCTTCAGTGGCAGTTGGTGAAGATAGATTATCACGTTTATTTTATACTGTTGGTTCTCAGCTGCTGCTAGGGTAGCACCTAGCATTTATTTGATACATTTTAAGCATTCAAAATGATTCACAAATATAATCCTTGCCCCCACAAATCATCTTATTTTCTTACTATAGGTTGGGTTGGGAGTAAGTTTGATAGAATGAGACTAATCAGAAGCCTAAGGGTGCATGTACACTGTAGAAAGAATTCAGTTTCACACCACTTTAATTGGTGTCCATCTTACAGAATCCTGGGATCTATAGTTTTGTGAGGCATCAGCATTCTTTGGCAGAGAAGGCCAAATACCTTGTAAAACAACAAATCCCAGTATTACATAAGATGTAGCCACAGCACTTACCATGTAAGGAGCTCATCTCAAAGGCAGGATTCAAGCTACAGATCTGACTCAATGCTCACTCACTCTCCTAGTACTAGACATCAAACTCATGCCAATCTTATTGACTGTCATTATTGAAATGCCCAACAGAATGGGTCGTAAATGAGTTGTCCTCCATTTTTCTCCTGATTTGTTTACTTGCTTTCTCAGCCACAGAAGGAGTTTTGCAGTATACTTAACAACAACAACAACAACAACAATGTTTTATTTCTGAACGAGCAATTGGGTGGGGTACAAAAGAGAATAACAATTAACGAAGCAAAAATAACTTCTCCTGTAAACTGCAGTGATGTCTCCTGGTGGCAATTAAGGTTTAGCTGGCCCACTCCATCAGCCCCGTATTCTCTGTTCATAATACTAGCACAGTAGTACAAACTGTTGTTACATGGGCAGAGCAGCTTTTTGGGAGAGGATGTAGTTCAGTAGCAGAACTCATATTTTGGATGCAGAAAGTGCCCAGGTCAATCCTTGGCATATCCAGGCACAGCTGAAAAATGTTTCTCTATGACTGGGACACTGGAGAGCCACTTTCAGTAAAGATATACCAGCCTTCTCCTAGCGTGTGCCCTATGGGTGTTGGACTACAACACCCATGCTCCCCAAGCCATATGGCATACCTTCCAACTGTCCCTGTTTGGCAGATACACTCCTAATTAATCCTTTGTCCCACTTTTTCAGCTGCTTTTAAACTATCCCAATTTATCTTTCTTCCTCTAGAGTCATAGAATCATAGAATTGGATGAGACCATAAAGGCTGTCCAGTCCAACACCCTACAATTCAGGAACACAAAATCAAAGCATCCCTGACAGATGACCATCCAGCCTCTGCTTAAAAACCTCCAAAGAAGGAGACTACCACTCTCTGAGGGAGTGTGTTCCACTGTCAAAACAGCTCTTACTGTCAGGAATTTCCTCCTAACATTTAGGTGGAATCTCTTTTCCTGTAGTTTGAATCAATTGCCCCATGTTTCTGGAGCAGCAGAAAACAAGCTTGCTCCATCCTCAAGATGACATCCCTTCAAATATTTAAACAGGGCTATCATATCACCTCTTAACTTTCTCTTCTCCAGGCTAAACATAGCCATCTCCCTAAGCTGCTCCTCATAGGGCATGGTTTCCAAACCCTTCATCCTTTAGGTTGGCCTCAGAACACGCTCCAACTTATTCCCACTGTAAGGTGGGAAGAGAAAGAAAGGGACCAAACAGGTTCAGGAGCAAATGGCTGGAACCAGAGGGGGGATGGACATGAAGAGGAAGGAAGAAAAGTATGAAGCAACCAGGATGGTGATGGAGGGGTGGGAGGAGGAGATGTTTTCTCAGAACAGAACTTGGAAAATTTCAGTTTTTAAACCACCGCTCTTAGTCTCCAGCTTGCATAACCACTGTCTGTGCTGGCTGGTGGATTCTGGGAGTTGGGAAAGTAACTTTTCCAAAATCTGATTTTGCTCAAGGCCTCTATAAACTCTAACAGCAGAAGTGATTCTATTCAAGCAGTAACCTCATATCACTGGACTACAAATACATTTCCCACAAACTTTCATTTTTCAAACAATGGTATGAGAGGGGAAGGAGAAATAAAAAGACACCGTATTTTGGGAAGAACTTCTCCTTTATATATCTGGTTCTGTCAGTTCTCACAGCAACATGCCCAAGAAAAAGAGAACTGGGATAGAGAAAGACTGATACATGTACAAAACTCGCTCTGTGGTTAAGCAGTTTCAGGGGAAATTCTGACCACAGGATCTGATCTTCTGCACTTTTACTACCTTTGAGAGAGGTGTTAGTTTTAGAAGTTGTGATAAATTGAGGTTTTGAAAATCTTACAATTTCATCTGAAAGATGAGACAAGATTCTCTTTTTTAAAATAAGAATATTTGCTATGATTCTCTGGCCTTTGTACAAACATCTTGAGGTTTATCACATTACCCAATAATGACATACCCTCCAACTGTCCCAGTTTGACAGAGACAGTCCCAACGAAGCCTTTGTTTGTCCTCTGTTTTGGTTACAGCATGGCATAGAGAGCTAGTATTGTCTGGTGGTCTGAGTGCTGAGTTCAAATCCCTACTCATCCATGGAAACCCACCAAATAACTTTGAGTATGTCACACTCTCTCAGCTTCAGAGGAAGAAAATGGCAAGTCTCTGAATAAATCTTGATAAGAAAACTGTAAGGGTTGCTATAAGCTTGGGTTGACTGGAAGGCACATAACAAGAACACATTTTGGTCCCATCAGTCACTGGAACGAGAACACTCTCCAATAACTCTTTAAGCTTTAATTGGACCTGAGGCTGAAAGAGGCTCCCCATCTTTCTTTTGGGGGTAATCTTGATTCCAACATCATATTCAGCAGCAGACCAAGCACACATCACTCCAACCATGATCTCTCTCTCTCATCCCATCCACTTCTTGCAAAACATCATTCAGGGGGAATTCTACAGAGACCAACTTATTTTTATAATTAAAAAAAATTTTCTTGATGTAGTCCACCTGTTTATGATTCATCATTATCTGTGAAACAAACTGAAGATTTATATCATTTAAAGTAGACATTATGTTGCAAAACACAGTGCTTGACTACAATCCCAAAGCAAGCCAAACAACCCCAGAACTTTTCAGCATTTAGGCCAAACTCGCCTTCATTGCCCTATCTTCCCACTCCTTTTAAAATTGGTTTTAATAATTCACATCAGTATTTTTGAAAACTCTAAAATCAAATCAAGTTCTGTACTGGCAAGACAGATCTGTATATGATTCTTCTTTAAGTGTTGTGGTTCCATCTTATGAGACCTTTGGACTTGCAGGTTAGGGAAGGGTATTTAGAGCTCTAGTTCCTCACCAAACTACAAACCTCAGGATTTCCCAGGATGCAGCCACGCTACTTAAAGTAAAATCAAACTGCTATAACTGTGCAATGTGAAAAGAACTCCATTTCTGTTCTCAAACATATTCACTTAACTTTTTTATATATATAAAAAACAAGCTGAATGAAATTCCCAGTCCTCTACATTGTCCATCGGTTTAGAAAGGATCTTTCTATTATACCTGCCTGTTACACAGCTGCTAAAGATGTGGAACTTGTCATTAAAAAGGGTGGCAATTCAAATACATTACCACAATGGTCAAATCTTCAATGCAGTTGGACAAATCTGTCAGTTTTCCTTATGTTTTTCACACTGAATTCATTAAAGAGTGTGTGTTGTTTAGCTTTATGTTGCAAAGCCTGGGAGATTGCTTTGAACTAAAGGCTATGTTGTGTGCAGGTTCTGGGAACTGTGGTCCCTAAAAGCAACTTTTCCAAGCTCCAATCCTTTGTGGCTAATAGAATAGCTGATAACCCATATCAACATCTAGTCTTTACAAAAGCTGCAACCGACAGGTGAGGAAAACTCATATTGCCTCTTGCTTCAGAATGACAAAAATCCAGACTTCATTAACTGAATTAATCACCTGAGCATGTAGGGCTGCCAAATGTGTTTGACTACAACTCCCATCATAATAGCCCTGCTGTCTGTAAACAGTAATAATAGCTATTATTTTGAAAAGGCTTGGAAAAAAACAAGTAAATTTACAATGTCACAAGAGGTTAAAGAAAACTATATAAAGACAATCTGTCATTGGTCTTATACCCCAGTAAAATTGGCCAAAATATACAGGTTACAAGAAAGTAAATGCTGGAAATATCAGGTGGAGGAAGGCTTATATTACCATGTTTGGTGGTCATGTATTAAGTCTATTGGTCTATGATACATAAAGAAATTCAGGTTATATTTGAGTCTAGCTTCCCCTGTACTCCAGAATTTTATTTGTTAAATATGACCTTCTCTATAAATTCAGACATTGAGAAAAAAACATTGGAGAATGGTCCTTTATTTAACAACAGCTGCACGCTTAGTATTGGCAAAAAATGGAAACTGGAAAAGATCCCTACAAAAGAAGGTTGGATACAAAAATGATTGAGTTAAGAGAACTGGACAAAGTAACGGTTTGGAATAACAACAACAATTTAAAAACCAAACAAAAAACCTTTGAAACAAATGGGAAATAGAATGGAAATCCTTGGTGAAATACCTACATAGGGTACTGGATATTAAAGAAACTCTGTTATAATGGTAAAGAGAAAGGACTAGTCTTCTAAATAAACGTAAGGATATCATATAAGGAATAAGAAATTATTTAGCCTTTTTTTTTCTTTCACTGAAAACATTGATGCCAATGAACAATGAAACAAGCTCTTAGAGTTGATGTTATTGTTTATTTTATACTTATGTGAAAATATCATATGATCTAGATGTAAACTTGGAAAAATACTGGGAAAACAGAATAGGTACAGGCTGTTTTATACTGTACTTATCTCATACTGCTGTACACTTTTTGGTTTTTAATTTTTAAAAACGGATAAAGATTATCTTCCAAAAACGTAATAACAGCTATTAAACACATTTAATAGCTATTATTAAAGGCAACTAAGGTGCATAATCCAAGTATATGCACCAACCACAGATGTGGAAGAAAATATTGAGAGATTCTATGATGCAGACTAGGAAGAAATTGACAACCTACCAAAACAGGATTGCTTGGTAATTATTAGTGATAAATGCTAAGGTAGGAAGCAAAGAAGATTCAAAAACTGTAGGAAGAAGATTAAAAACTGTAGAAACAAGAAAGGAAGGAACAACAGACAGAATTTTGTGAGGCCAACAATTTATTCAGCACAAATACATTCTTCATACAAGAGGGAGAAGACTATGTACATGAATATGACCAGATGGCCAATAAAAATAAAAATAAAATAGACTATATAATTGGAAGCAAGGATAAAAAAGAATTACTGTAATAAACAATGCAGAGAAATAGATAACAACAACAAAAAAGGAAGAATGAGAGTCTCTTCCATAAGATCTGCAAATTCAAAGGGAAATTCAAACCAAAGGTGGGGATGCTCTACGATCAGAAGAGGAGCATGCTAAATGATCAAGACAAAACAAAAGGACAATGGAAGCAATAAAAAGAAGATCTATATAAAAAAGACAAAAATGAATGACACATGGAATGAAGAACCATATGAAGCACAATCCATACACTGTGCCAAATAAATATATTTTCAAAATAACCCATATCCTGTATAATCAAATATCACAGCTACCTGGAAGTTTTCATAATAGGTGGTTTGATGCAAAAGTACTGCTAAAGACTGTTTCCATCTCTTCCCCCATCCTCCTCTATGCTCCTCTTGAGGATTCTTGGTCTGTTTAACAAAAGTTACTCCATCAGACAGAAATGACTATTCTGTTTTAATACACAAAATCTGTCTTTTGAAATCAGCCACAGGTGGTGGTTTTCCACTTCAGGAGGCACAAAATCCTTATTTAAGCACTGAATCCCAGCTTACTTTCTCTGCCATAATACTGAATCTGAAAGATGTGTGATTTGGATGTCATGTATGTACCAGTAGTACTAATGATACTGCATTTATCCTTGTTCTGTGGCCTGTCCCTGCAACAAATTGCCTTAATTCGCTGAAACAAAGAAATGCAACCTGGCATGAAACATCCTGAGAGTTTGGGGAGCTCCAAGAAATGATTACTCCTTTCTCAGAGTCTAGAATATTTATGCTAGTTGTGCTGGGCTGCTATGACAATATACAGATCTGTGATAAGAAAGGCACTCTGCAAATCTTCAGTGGCTATTTTTTTAACCATCAGTTATGTCCAGTAATTCCTGGCCATCAAAAGATTCTAAAGGCTAAGTCCAAATAGACCCAAGTCAAAGCCTTGACATGTTTCCCTCAATGTAAACACATAGCCATTGTGATTGTGTTAAGCCATCTTTTCCTAGGGACACTGAGAAAAAGCTATGTTGTGCTATGTTCATGTTTAAGGAATACATTTTCCTTCATAACAATGCTCTAGATCAGTGATTCCCAAACTTTGGTCCTCCAGGTAGTTTGGACTTCATTACCCAGAAGCCCTAATTCCCTTGACCAACATCTAGAGGACCAAATTTTGTGAATCACTGGTCTAGATCAATAGTCCTCAGCCTTTGGTCCTCCCGTTGATTTGGACTTCAGTTCCCATAATTCCTGACTGTTTCCAAGTTGGCTGGAGCTTCGGGAGCTGAAGTCCCAAAGAAATGGAGGACCAGAGGTTGGGAACAAATGGTCTAAATCAAACTTACCTTATCCAGCCTGGCACCCTTCAGTTTGGTTGGGCTGCTATCCTCATCATCCCCAGCCAGTATATTGAAGTCAGGGGTGACTGTATTGACCATAAGGCAAATTCCCAAATCCATATTGTGGTAATGCCAAGCTTTCCAGCTCTGTAGACTACAAGTCACCTGAGGCAGTGATGTTTTTAAAAGCAAGCAGAGAAAAGATGAAAGGAGAGATTATTATCTTAACTACATGTTTATTGGGATATTATTGGAAAGAAGGCCAGCAAACTCTCAAATTAGACTCATCAGGTTATATATACCCTAATAACCAGGAAAAGGCAACAAACTCCACAAACGCTGAGTCTCCATATTGAAAATACAAGACCTGCATACCCTTTGGAAATTCAGGTTCTCTCTTTCCAATTCAGAATTCACAGTCCATTTTGTAAATTGAGAAGAGAGAATTCTTTAAGTGGTATCCCATAGTGGAAATAAATTTGAGTGCTGGAGCAGACATAGCAAGTCCATAGAAATCAAATTGGGTAGCTTAGATGGAGGGAATGATTTCTGGGTGGGAATAGTCCCATTTTAAAGTAGTGAAAAGCCCTCTTTCTCTAGTGCTGAAGCACTAAATGTGGTAGCGTATTCTTCAAGTCACACAAAAGGTAGGGTAGCTATGCTGACCAGACGTCAAAGGACAACATCCATATTGTAATGGCTTTATTAGAACAACCACAAAAGGCACAAAAATCTCTGGTGAGCTGGTGACCCAATGTCTCTGAAACATGCTGGTTCAGGGATGAAACAGACTTGTGTGAATAAGGTCACAATCCAATATTTTTCCATGTAAAAGAAAGAGTCACTGGAGACAGTCAGATTTGTTTCTAAGTAAACATGCATTGAATTTAATTACCCGTGCTCAGTAATCAAAACTGAAGCAAACAACCATGCTTCACATGAGCTGTTAAAAAAAATGATGCATGTTTCTATATTTTTCAGCATAAAGGTCACATCTTTTATCTGAATACACTATTTGGATTACATGACATTTACTTGCACGTTTTTGGTGACTTAAATGACTCAAACCTCTCCAATGTGTTTCAAGAAAAATATTG
Source organism: Urosaurus nigricauda (assembly GCA_034509955.1). Lineage (NCBI taxonomy): Eukaryota > Metazoa > Chordata > Lepidosauria > Squamata > Phrynosomatidae > Urosaurus > Urosaurus nigricauda. The sequence goes on along the minus strand of JAOEGL010000002.1, from coordinate 44,519,596 downwards.
CATAAAATTTATCAAGGCAGTTCAGCAGGCAGCAGAGATAATATTACTGCTATTCTGCTGTAACTGAGCATTTTGAGTTCTCTTCTATTAAAGATGAATATTTTTTGCAAAGGTAATGAAAAGTAAGAATCATACTGACATTCTAAACAAACTGTACAGAAAATACAGTCACGCATCAGGCAGTTGCAATGGTGGGTTTGCATTTCTGTCTTATATTAATTGGAGCATGACATATGATGGGTAGAAAAAAACACAGTTCATCAGTTCTGGAATACATTGACCAGGGGCCCTTTCACACTAGCAATATAGTGCTATGATTCCACTTTAGCTGTCATAACTGCATCCTATGGAATCCAGAGGTTTGGAGTCTGATTAGGCACCAAAGCTCTCTAACTGAGAATTTAAATACCCGCTGCAAAAAAACAAAATAAAACCCTACTGGAATCAGGGTTCCATAAGATGGAATCATGGCAGGTAAAGCGAAATCACTGCACAATAATTTTGTAGCATGAATGGACACCTAGGGTGAACAACTGCAGTGGGGACCAACATAACCCCTATATAGCTGCCAAAGGCTACATCACCCGTTTGAATCCCAAAATTGCGATAAGATCTAGTGTCACTTCCCCTGTTTGATATACAGTCAACCCTATGTATCCACAAATTTCTTATCCACAGATTCAACCATCCACAGCTTGAAAATATATAAATATTATATGAATTCCAAAACATAAATCGATTTTGCCATCCTATATAAGGAACACTATTTTACTACACCATTATATGTAATGGGACCTGAGCATCCATGGATTTTGATATCCATGGAGGATCCTAGAACCAACCCCCAATGGATAGCATAAGCCCACTGTACATGTTTTACACGAGACTGAGGGGTTTTGATGTTGCTTTAAGCAACTCTTCAGTTATTTTACCTTTCTAGGTATCTTGCCTAGATGCCTGCAAATTTGAGAGGATGGAGACCTCAAGAAAGGGATTGGGGCTGCATGTGACCTGTAGGCTATTCCCTGCTGACCTGCAGAGTGAATGACTTGATTAGCTATGTTCAGCTTTTGAATAGCTCATTGCACCCAAGTTAGCAAATCCTTTAGGCAGAATTATAGAAAAAATGGCTATTAACTCTTGGCTTATCTTCTGAAGTAAAGACTGCCATTAATTTGTACTTATCTCTCTTATTAATGGTTAAATGGTTTCATGAGTTAGTTACATTTTAATCTGTGTTGTACCCCTGGGTAAGAAAGTTTGTTGTTGCTGATGTTGTAAGTTGAACTATACTGTAGTTATATATTTAATTTACTTATTTCCTGTCTTTTCTCTGAAAACTGGAACTCAAGAGTGGTACAGACTAAAATTAAATCTTATAATTTTTAAGTATTTACACAGTTAAATGTGCAGTTAAATAAATATAACACTATTAAATTAAAAAGAAATTTAAAATACATTTATTTTAAAAAGTATAGTACTTGTTCATTAAAAGCCCCTTTCTCAGTGTATTCTTTTGCTTTTATAGTTTCATATTTCTTGTAAAGCTGTGGCTGGTGACTGGAGTAGGGCATTTTTTACAACAAGAACACAATCATTATTTTTGAGAGAAGCAAAGTTTTTTTTAATCAAAATCTCTTATCCATAACTGAGCTAAAATTACCTAATTTTGCACCTTTGAACCATGAAACAAAAATAGAATTATTCCCTGAAATACTAATTGTTATTGTTGTTGACTACAATCGAGTTGACTGACTTATGGTGACTTATATATGAGAGACTGTCAAGTCACCCTCTCATCAACAGCCCAGCTCAGGTCTTGCAGGCTTAGGGCTATGGTTTCCTTGATTGAATCTATCCACCTGGAATGCAGTCTTCCAGTTTTCCTACTGCCTTCTACATTGTCAGGCATAACTGTCTTTTCTAGTGAGTCATGTCTAATCAAGATGCATCCAAAGTACGGCAGTCTCAGTTTAGTCATCTTGGCTTCCATGGAGACTTCAAGGTTGATTTCCTCTAGGACCCATTTATTTGTCTTTTTAGCAGTCCATGGTATCCATACAACTCTTCTCCAGCACCACATTTCAAACAAGTTGATTTTCTTCCTGTTTTATTCAATGTCCAGCTTTCACAATCATTATAGAAATTGGAACTACACTGGCATGGGCAGTTCTTTGTTATTCAATAATATATTTTTACACTTCAGGTTCTTGTATAGGTTCCCCATACCTGACCTTTCAAGTCCTAGCTTTTTTCTGATTTCTTGACTGCAGTCCTCATTTTGATTAATGAATGAGCCAAGGTATAGGAAACTATTCACCATTTCAATGTTTACTTTAAAGTTAAGTGGTCATTATTTTTGTTTTGTTTTCATCTGTAAAGCTGCCTTTGCACTTTCTTCCTTTATTTTCTTCAGAAGTTGTTTAAGTATTTTTTGCTAGCAGTATGGTCTCATCTGCATATCCAGTATTTCACACATCTTTCCTCAGAGTCTAATCCAGTTTTGCATATAATACATTCAGTATACAAGTTAAACAGACAATAGGGTGATAAAATGTAGCCTTGACTGACCCCTTGTCAATTAAAAGTACTCTGTTTTTCTATTTTCTGTCCTATTGGTGGCCTCTTGTTCTGCATAAAGGTTATGCATTAGTATAATCAAATGTTGTGATACACTAATTTCTTTTAAAGTGATCCATTCACTATTTTTAGTGGACTTCTCCAAATTAAAAAAAAATGTATGCATGCATCCCTTTGGGAAAACTTCATATAAAAATACACTAATTGTCACTGGCTATTTTAAAAATGCACCATACTAAGAAAATATCTTGCAAAAATGGCATATTAGGGTTTTCAGTAGAAGTACACAACCATCCTTGACTGCAGCTTCTTGCAAAAATATATATATTAAATCTCAGCATTTGGGACAAACTGCATGGAAACATTCTCTAAGTAAAGGATGAGCCAAGGAGAATGAGACATGGAGAGAAACTAAATGCCAGATTAATCCATTCCTAGTACATATGTCTTATTAAGATTATTAATGGAATCAGATGAAATCATCAGAAATCAAATCATTTTGGGCCTCCCTGCACTGCAGATTGCACAGATGGTACATTTCAGAGCTTTCTACTGAGAGACAATAATCATCAGCCTCTCCACCACCACCACTTCATGAGCCATGATTTGTTTCAGTCATTTCCTCTATTTTATCTAAGCATTCCAGTGTTTTCCCCAGGAAATTCTTTCCTATTCATTTTGAGTGTCTTTCAGGGAAGCCAACAACATGAAAGTTCTGAAAAATGTTGTCTTATTTTGACATCATAATCAGATGTTTCCTCTTTCTTGTGGCTATGTGAGCAGTCCTTATAGTCCTTGGGACAAAAAAGGAAAAGAAAAGAGGAGCTATTAAAGGCCTATGTAGCTGGAGCACAGAGTGAAAACCTGGCAACCTAACCCAGTGGATAAAGATATCTTTGGAGGTGATAAAAGAGCTTAAAGATTTTCAAAATCAATATTTACTATCTGCCATCTCAAATCTAGATTTTGGATATGTTGGCTTTTATGGATTGCAACTTCCAATGGCCATGCTGGCTTGAGACTTTCTGGGAATTCATAGAATCATAGAATCATAGAATCGTAGAGTTGGAAGAGACCACTAGGGCCATCCAGTCCAACCCCCTGCCATGCAGGAAATCCAAATCAAAGCACCCCTGACAGATGGCCATCCAGCCTCTGCTTAAAGACCTCCAAGGAAGGAGACTCTATCACCTTCCGAGGAAGTGCGTTCCACTGTCGAACAGCCCTTACTGTCAGGAAGTTCTTCCTAATGTTGAGGTGGAATCTCTTTTCCTGTATCTTGCATCCATTGTTCCGGGTCCTGTTCTCTGGAGCAGCAGAAAACAAGCTTGCTCCCTCCTCAATATGACATCCTTTCAAATATTTAAACAGGGCTATCATATCACCTCTTAACCTTCTTTTCTCCAGGCTAAACATCCCCAGCTCCCTAAGTCGTTCCTCATAGGGCATGGTTTCCAGACCCTTCACCATTTTTGTCGCCCTCCTTTGGACACGCTCCAGTTTCTCAATGTCCTTTCTGAATTGTGGCGCCCAGAACTGGACACAATATTCTAGGTGGGGCCTGACCAAAGCAGAATACAGTGGCACTATTACTTCTCTTGATCTAGACACTATACTTCTATTAATGCAGCCCAAAATAGCATTGGCCTTTTTAGCTGCCGCATCACACTGTTCACTCATGTTCAACTTGTGGTCTACTTGGACTCCTAGATCCCTTTCACATGTAGTTTCATTCAGCCAGGTGTCACCCATCCTATATCTGTGCATTTTATTTTTCCGCCCTAAGTGCAATACCTTACATTTCTCTGTGTTGAATTTCATTTTGTTAGCTTTGGCCCAGCTTTCTAGTCTATTCAGGTCATTTTGAATCTTGATCCTGTCCTCTGGGGTATTAGCTATTCCCCCTAATTTGGTGTCATCTGCAAATTTGATTAGTATGCTCCCAATTCTGTCATCCAGGTCATTGATAAAGATGTTGAATAGCACTGGGCCCAGGACAGAGCCCTGTGGGACCCCACTGGTCACTTCTCTCCAGGATGAAAAGGAGCCATTGTTGAGCACCCTTTGGGTTCGGCCAGTCAACCAATTACAGATCCATTTAACAGTTCCTTTGTCTAGCCCACATTTTACAAGCTTGTTTGCAAGAATGTCATGGGAAACCTTGTCAAAGGCCTTACTGAAATCAAGATATACTATATCCACAGCATTCCCTTCATCTACCAAACTGGTAATTTTATCAAAGAAAGAGATTAGATTTGTCTGGCATGACTTGTTTCTCTGAAACCCATGTTGAGTTTTTGTGATTATGGCATTGCCTTCTAGATGTTCACAGACTCTCTGTTTAATGATCTGCTCCAGAATCTTTCCTAGAACTGATGTCAGACTAACTGGACGATAATTGTTGGGATCCTCTTTTTTCCCCTTTTTGAAGATGGGGACAACGTTTGCCCTTCGCCAGTCCGCTGGGATCTCTCCTGTTCTCCAGGAGTTTTCAAATATGATTGCCAATGGCTCCGATATTACTTTTGCCAGTTCTTTTAATACCCTTGGATGGAGTTCATCTGGTCCCGGAGACTTAAATTCATTTAGATTAACAAGGTGTTCCTCTACTATCTCTTTACTTATTCTGTGCTGAAATTCCCCTATTCTGTTCTCTGCTCCATTATCCTCAGGTTGAGCACCCTTTGCCTTTTCTGAGAAGACTGAGGCAAAGAAGGTGTTGAGTAATTCTGCCTTTTCTCCATCTCCTGTTAGCATTTTGCCATCTTCTCCACGCAGTGGCCCTACTGTTTCCTTCTTCTTCCTTTTGCTGCGGACATATCCAAAAAAGCCCTTTTTATTGTTCTTAACCTCTCTAGCAAGCCTGAGTTCATTCTGTGCTTTAGCTTTTCTGACTTTACCCCTACACATGCCTGCTATTTCTTTGAATTCCTTTTTCGTGATTTCCCCCTTTTTCCATTTCTTATACATGTTCCGTTTCAAACTTAGCTCAGTTGAAAGTTCCTTAGTCATCCATCCTGGTTTCTTGAGACACCTCCCGTTTTTCTTTCTCACTGGAACTGTTTGAAATTGTGCCTTCAGTATCTCCCTTTTGAGAAAGTCCCATCCGTCCTGAACTCCTTTATCTTTTAGTATTTCTGACCATGGAATCGCCCTCAATACTTCTCTAAGTTTACTGAAAAAATTACTGAAAGTAATTTTTCCAAGTTCCATGCAAATCTAAACAAGGGACTCATTCTAGTTCAATCATGCTTTCTCTGAAACAGAAGCCATAGAGTCCATAAAGTGAAGGAAAATCAAATCAGAACCAAAAAACAATATGCTTTGATGGGCCTTAAAAGCCATGCATTCTTCATCCCTGTATAAGGCCCATCAAAGCATATTGTTTTTTGGTTCTGTTAGAGACTGCAAATCCCCAAACCCCCATCCACTGACTATGCTGGCTAGGGATGGTGGGAGTTGGAGTCCAACGGCTTCTGGAAAGTACAAATTGCCCACCTCTGCTTTTATAGCTTGGTAGAAATAGGGTCAGGTGCGAATCACTGCTCATTGGAGTTTATCACACGGGAGGAATTTCTTTCAATTTTGAAAGAAATGAAAGTGGGGCTAGTCCAGAAATGAGTGAATTTGCTAGTTCAGCGGATTTACGTGATTGCGTATTGACACTGCAGCACGTTTGGAATGACTTCCAATTGCCCAATATTGCCCGAAATTGCATGTGGTAGTCTCTTACACAATAATGTGAAACCCCATGATTGCATTCAGACTGCCATTGGGTTATGCTTCCAATTTCTGTCATCTGATAAACTCCTTAGGGTATGATCTACCACTTCATACTAGGAGCAGGAAAACAATCCAGGGATGTAAATCTTCACAAGTTTTGTTACTGCAGGCAAGAATGAATAATTTTACATTCTACTCCTCACTGTAAGACAATTATCAAAAACGTTTGTTTCTGAAGACTATTTGTAGTTGTGAATTATTCTGTGTTAAAAAAAGCAAACATGTTGGTTTGGGGTTTTTTAACATAGAAAATGCATAGAAAACTGTCTTCAACACATAAAATTGCACTTCTATGCAGAAAACAGATTTCCTACAGAGAAAATAAGTTTCCTGCACAGACAACATTTCTACAAAGAAAACAATTTTCCTATTGAAAAAACAGAAAATAATTTTTTAGTTTCTTGCACAGAAAATAGTATTTTCTGCTCAGAAAACAACATTTCTGCATAGGTTCTGGAAACCACAAATTGCTCACCCATTTTCATAGCTTGGCAGAAAATACTGTAGAGACAGGACCAGACCAGTGCCTAGTACAGTACAGAAAGACTGTAGGAAACTTGTTTACTGCAAAGAAATATCCACGTGTATTTTTTTTTTTTTTTTGTACACAATAAATCTGAAACTATGAAGATTCACCCCTCTAGGATTTTTCTCATCAGTGTTTCTCATGGCCTGAGAAACCTGTTTTTTGCCCAGTTTTTGAATATTGTTGCAAATTCCTTCCATCACTAGTAAATTAAGAAACTGCAGTTTAAAAATCGGTACAGTGGTCTCACCACATTTGCTGGGATTAGGGGTAAAAGACCACTGTGAATGTGGGAAAAAGTGCATTCTTTTCACTTGAGAGAATCTCCAGGTTCTCTAGTGAACTTTATAGTCAACATCTCCAGGTTCTCCAGTGCAACTCTACGATCAGCATCTTCCAAAAGTTGATCATAGAATCATGGTGGAGAACCTACAAATGCCTAGAGAAATATTTTCTCTAAGAATTTCTAGATTCTCTAGCACAACTCTATGGATAACTTCTGGCAGAGTTGTGCTAGAGGATCTAGAGAGAACATATTAATCAAAACTGCAAATAATCAAAGCCACAAAAGTCAAAGCCACAAATCTGGAGGGCTAACTGTACATACCAGTATTTCTCATACCACTATGTAATCCACCTCAAAAATATAGATGTTCCCCTATTAAATGGGTACTCTGGAGTGATGCCAGGCAGCTGTTTGCAAGTGTGTCCCACTCTGTTGCCTGCTGCCACTGCCACCACAGCCATCATGGGTTACCCTCCCTCATTCTGGCCTCACAGGGATTATGCTGGCAGCAGGTGCCACAATGAGATATGTTGTAAAATATTGACAGGTATTGCTCTGGAGGACTCTGGGTCTTCTGGAAAGATCCAAAACAAAAGGTGAATTTTTAAATCTGTTATAAGGACGGTATACTGTGGCTTCAGAGCTGAACTGGCCATATGTCAATCAAAAAGTTTGTACTAGAACCAGAGATTGGGCCCTGCATCATCTGGACTGATTGCCATGAGGAGAGGGAGAGAGCATGATATTTGGCTCATGTGCACATGGCCCAAGTTTCTCCAGCCCATGGAAGGGGACTTAGACATTAGAAGACCAACACTGATAAATCAAGGATCCAACTTTATTTAGAGAAATAAATGCATTTCTGTCTCCTTTGATGACAAACCAGAACTTGAACAAAATGGGAGCAAAAAAGCAGAACAAAAATCAAGATTGCAACTTCACCGTTCTCCCAATGTTGATGCTGCTTTAAAAAAAACACTGCACCCAGACAGAAGACAATGGGAAAAAAGGGCTGAGCAGACCCCATCTGATCTTGGAAGCTAAGCAGGGTCATCCCTGGTTAGTACATGGATGGGAGCCCATCAATGAATGCCCGGTGCTGTAGGCTACATTTCAGAAGAAGGAACTGTTGAAACCACCTCTGACTAAGAAAACCCTATAAAATTCATGGGTTTGCCATTAGTCAACAGGTGACTTGAAGTCACATACCTGTAGAAGCAAGCATAATAATAATAATAATAATAATAATAATTTATAAAAAGACCCTAAAAGGAGTTTCTTTCTCAGAGGCTTTGTTAACTGAGGTATTCCTGCATGAGTAATAATAATAATAATTTTTATTTCTAGCCCACCCCTCTGAACAGGCAATCGGGGAGGGGTACAACATGATTAAAACAATAACACTTAAAATAGAACAATACCATCCCCACCTCCCACCCCTTAAAATAAAATTAAATCAGCAATGAGTTAAAACATATCACTATCAAACCTAAAAATTCTTGAGTTGTATGGGTGGGCTGAAATCATGGAGGAAGAAGGCTGGAAGAAGTCTAAATCTTGAATTTGGAGCTGGGAGATGTTAAACATTGTCTGGGAAGGCCTGCCAGAAGAGATGCGTCTTTAAGGCTTTTTTGAAGCCGTTGATGGATGAAATGAGACGCATCTCATCCAGCAGGTCATTCCACAACTTGGGGGTGATAGCTGAAAGGGCCCTCTGGGAGGTCTGTGACAGCCTGGTCTTCATAGGCTGTAGCAGGTTCCTCCCAGGGACTGAAGTGTGCTGGGGGGGGGGGGGGTTGATACAGGAAGAGGCGGTCCCTAAGACAGGATGGACCCAAGCCATGTATAGCTTTAAAGGCTAAAACCAACACCTTGTACTGTGCCCGGAAACTAATCGGCAGCCAGTGGAGAGACTTAAGCACAGGTGTTATGTGCTCTCTCCTCAATGATAAGCCTGGCTGCCATGTTCTGAACCAGTTGTAGTTTCCGGGTTAAGCACAAGAGTAGCCCCATGTAGTGCACATTGCAGTAGTCCAAACGTGAGGTTACCAACGCATGTACCACAGTTTCCAGATCCCTCGCATCCAGAAAAGGACGCAGCTAGCGTATCAGCCGAAACTGATAACAGGCATTCCTGACCATCACATTCACCTGACTCAAATACTATTGAGTATTTGGCATTTCAAAAAAAATTATACTTGTAAATAGCTTTACAATTTTTATTCAGAGTGGCATAAATATTTAAGGAAAAACAAATAAAATGGACAAGAAACCTGTATCTGATCTGAACTCCTTGCTGGCTGACGGAAGATGTTTAGCTCCATGAGATAGTTAAATGGAAGATTACTACAGTGCAAGAGGTACATATATGGGTCCTTTTCATAGGATGTTGTCACTTTAACTGCCAGGCAACAGCCTATGAAATCCTGGGATTTGCAGTTTACAGAGTGGTACTTAGAATAATTTACCAGAAAACCGTAGTGCCTCTCTAAACTACCAGCTGAGGATTCCATAGGATGCTGCCATGCCAGTTGAAGTAGAATCATAGCACTATAATTATGTAGTGTGAAAGGCCCCCAAGACTAATAGTATTATCACTGGGGAGGCTTAGATAAACGCAGAATGCACATTCAAAGAAAAGTATTGATCTCCAGACAACTGCTTGGCTTGGCTTGGCTTTTGTTGTTAAGCTGATTGTCAATGACTTTGATGGTTGCAAGCTCTCATTTGATGTTCCAGGTATGTAGTCTGCTCACTGTACAAATGGAAATGAGAAGGGCCTCACGAAACATCTTTTAAAAATTGTGGTGGTGATTTGGGAAGCATGTTTGCTTCATGACGAAAACAAATGCAAGATATCTACCCTAGCCAGCGTAGAAGCGGTTATATTACTTACCTAAACCTCCCCCCACGTGCATTTTTTTTTCAAAGAAAGCCTTTTAAGACCAGTAAAAATGCAAGAGCCCCCCCAACCCCCCCTGCATTTGTAAATGCCATTGACCGTCCTATAGAAATCTTACACTGGGAGAGTTTTAACTTTGTAGAACTGGAACGGTAGTTTTGGATTGTAACTGTTTATTTCTGTGGTGCTATGAGAGAAACACAACCCAATACCAACAACTAACAAGGACATATTAAAGTTGTATGCAATAGAAGGAGCCATCAATCACTCTCTTGTTCCCTGAACTGTTTCTTCTGTCCAAGCCCAAAGACAAACAGATTCAGGGGACTAATCAGGAAAAAAAATAGATAATCCTGGTGTCTGCCTGGGATCTCATTGTCATGATATACAGAGAGTAAATACAGTATTGGGAATGTGCTATGTATTCAAATCATGCAGTAAGGAGTTGATGCCTTTTTCACACAATGGAACCTCTTTATTTTGAACAGGCATTTCACTCTCTCTTTCATTGTGTCTGTGTTTATATGCGTGTGCATGTGCGTACACACACACACACAAGATTTTTACCGAGCTCTAAACAGAAAAAGAAGGAAGTTTGTACATCAGAGAAATTGCTTCCTATTGCAGTGTGAATAACCCAACTGGTAGCAAATTGGCTGTTTGCCATTTCAAATTCAACTGCAAGTTGAATGGTGGCCCACTTCTTCTCTCTACCAGCACTGATGCTATCAAGCCAGACCTCCTGTGCAACTGTTTTTTGGCTGTTAGCTGTGGAACAAGAAAAGAAGAAACAGGAAGTTTGTCAGACAACCTATATTGTTATCTTTTATTATCTGGCAGCTGGCAAGTGATTCAAGGTTCAAGGGTCTTGAGACACCTTTGTTAGGTGTGTCCAATTCCATAAATAAGAAGACACTTGTGTGATGACAATCAATTATTCATCTGTTCTTAAAATGAAACTTTCTTGTATTCTCCAGACATTCTACAGGAGATGAATGCCCAAATGAAGCTTTTATTCACCAGCTATCAATGCTAACTGTACTATCCACCAGTGGAAGATGTTCATAACCTTTCCAAAGTAAAACTTTATTGGCTGCATAATATCATATCACAGTATTTATAGAATCCATTGCTAGACAACAATATTGGAGGGGTCAGCACCTAATAGCAAAAAATATTGGAAAGGTAATTCAAACATACCAAGATTCTGTGGTTAAATGTAACTCACTCTCCACTGTCTGAGGAATCTGATGCAGAGGAACCAGACTTAGAAAGGCTCTGGCTCCAGATGACAGATTCCTCTTAGAATCTGGGCAGCTAGTATCAGACACAGCTAATGAAGACCTTTAGCAGTTTGGCCTACCTTAACCAAAATTGAGTGACATAGGAGAGATTTCGCCCCCCTCAAAAAAAAAATTAAAAAAAAAATTGCAGTGCATCAACCAGAAAAGCAGCAATATAAAAAGAATCTCTTGCAGAAAATTAAATAAGATATGCTGGCAATTAACCAGCTGGCATTTCAAGGTGAAGGAGCTAGAAATTTCATAGCAATTGCTGGAAATTCTTGTAGTGGGTATTGGTACCTTCAGACTGTCTTGCAGAACACTCATGCTCTTGGAATTATTTGGATTCTTGATCACAGACTAGTATAAGTGGCTTGCTGTCTACCCCTTTTGGCTTTGGTTAACAGGACTGCTTGCTTCTTTTGATGGATTCTGGCTGAGACTTTGCTATGTACCGCCTTTCATATCTGGTGAAATCCTTAAATTACTTTTGGGTGATATGGACTTGCTTGACTCCTCTAGGCATAATTGTTTCCCTCTGTATATGATTTCCTGGCACTTGCCACCTCTAGGCATAGGACAATATATATTATATTATACTTAATCTGGCAAGTTAAACATTCTTGTGCAATCACGCTTTTAAAAACTGAATGGGACGAGCTTTTAATGATGTGCTGTGTGGTTTTATTAGATGTATAGTTTTTTCAATGTACTGCTCCCATCTGTTACATCAGAAAGTGAAATTCTAAAGAACTACCCAAGCCTCAAATGACTGGCTCTGAGGAATTCTTAGAGCCAGGCTTCATGGGGAGGATGCCCTGAGAGTTTAGAATCATAGAATCATAGAGTTGGAAGAGACCACAAGGGCCATCCAGTCCAACCCCCTGCCATGCAGGAACTCCAAGTCAAAGCATCCCTGACAGATGGCCATCCAGCCTCTGCTTAAAGACCCCTAAGGAAGGAGACTCCACCACACTCCGAGGGAGTGTGTTCCACTGTCGAACAGCCCTTACTCTCAGGAAGTTCCTCCTAATGTTGAGGTGGAATCTCTTTTCCTGCAGTTTGCATCCATTGTTCCGCGTTCTAGTCTCTGCAGCAGCAGAAAACAAGCTTGCTCCCTCCTCAATATGACATCCCTTCAAATATTTAAACAGGGCTATCATATCACCTCTTAACCTTCTCTTCTCCAGGCTAAACATCCCCAGCTCCCTAAGGCGTTCTTCATAGGGCAAGGTTTCCAGACCCTTCACCATCTTAGTTGCCCTCCTTTGGACATGCTCCAGTTTCTCCACATCCTTTTTGAATTGTGGTGCCCAGAACTGGACACAGTTTTCCAGGTGGGGCCTGACCAAAGCAGAATAGAGTGGCACTATAACTTCCCTTGATCTAGAAACTATACTTCTATTGATGCAGCCTAAAATTGCATTGGCTTTTTTAGCTGCCGCATCACACTGTTGACTCATGTTCAGCTTATGGTCTACTTGGACTCCTAGATCCCTTTCACATGTGGTCTCGTTCAGCCAGGTGTCCCCCATCCTATATCTGTGCATTTCATTTTTCCGCCCTAAGTGCAGAACCTTACATTTCTCCGTATTGAATTTCATTTTGTTAGCACTGGCCCAGCTTTCTAGTCTATTCAGGTCATTTTGAATTTTGATCCTATCCTCTGGGGTATTAGCTACTCCTCCCAGTTTAGTGTCATCTGCAAATTTGATAAGTATGCCCCCAATTCTGTCATCCAAATCGTTAATAAAGATGTTGAATAGCACTGGGCCCAGGACAGAACCCTGTGGCACCCCACTGGTCACTTCTCTCCAGGATGAAAAGGAGCCATTGTTGAGCACCCTTTGAGTTCGGCCACTCAACCAATTACAAATCCATGTAACAGTTAACTTGTCTATCCCACATTTTGCAAGCTTGTTTGCAAGAATGTCATGGGGAACCTTGTCAAAGGCCTTACTGAAATCGAGGTATACTATATCCACAGCATTCCCTTCATCTACCAAGCTGGTAATTTTATCAAAAAAAGAGATCAGGTTCGTTTGGCATGACTTCTTTTTCTGAAACCCATGTTGGCTTTTTGTGATTATGGCATTGGCTTCTAAATGTTCGCAGACTCTCTGCTTAATGATCTGCTCTAGCACCTTTCCTGGAATTGATGTCAGACTAACTGGACGATAATTGTTGGGATCCTCTTTTTTTCCCTTTTTGAAGATGGGGACAACGTTTGCCCTCCTCCAGTCTTCTGGGACTTCTCCTGTTCTCCAGGAGTTCTCAAAGATTATTGCCAATGGCTCTGATATTACATTTGCTAGTTCTTTTAATACTCTAGGATGTAGTTCATCTGGTCCTGGAGATTTATATTCATTTAGGTTAACCAAGTATTCCTGTACTATCTCTTTACTTATTCTGTGCTGAAATTCCCCTATTCTGTCTTCTGCTCCATTATCCTTCGGTTGAGCACCTTTTGCCTTTTCTGAGAAGACTGAAGCAAAGAAGGTGTTGAGTAATTCTGCCTTTTCTCTGTCCCCTGTTAGCATTTTGCCATCTTCTGCACGCAGTGGCCCTACTGTTTCCTTCTTCTTCCTTTTGCTGCGGACATATCCAAAAAAGCCCTTTTTATTGTTCTTAACCTCTCTAGCAAGCCTGAGTTCATTCTGCGCTTTAGCTTTTCTGACTTTACCCCTACATGTGCTGGCTATTTGTTTAAATTCCTCTTTCGTGATTTCTCCATTTTTCCATTTCTTATACATGTTCCGTTTAAAACTTAGCTCATTTGAAAGTTCCTTAGTCATCCATCCTGGCTTCTTGAGACATCTTCCATTTTTCTTCCTCATTGGAACTGTTTGAAATTGTGCCTTCAATATCTCCCTTTTGAGAAACTCCCATCCGTCTTGAACTCCCTTTTCTTTTAGTATTCCTGACCATGGGATCACTCCCAGTATTTCTCTAAGTTTATTGAAATTAGCTCTCCTAAAGTCTAGAGTGCGTGTCTGACTATGCCTAGCTTCTCCCTTCCACTGCATAACAAACTCCAGGAGAACATGGTCACTTCCACCTAAGGATCCAACCACTTGCACCCCATCAACTAGGTCTTCCCTGTTGGTTAAGATAAGATCTAAAATGGCTGATCCCCTTGTTGCCTCTTCCACCTTTTGGACAATGAAATTGTCTTCCAGGCAAGTGAGGAATTTGCTAGACTTTGAGGATTTGGCTGAGTTTGACTTCCAGCAAATATCCGGATAGTTGAAGTCCCCCATCACTACTACATCTCTCCTTCCTGATTGTGTGGTCATCTGTTCTAGAAAGGCATCATCCAATTCCTCTGCCTGAGTCGGGGGTCTGTAGTAGACTCCCACAGTAACATCCCTGTTATTTCCCTCTCCTTTAATTTTTATCCAGATGCTCTCCACCTGGCTTCCAGTATTGACTTCCTGGATCTCTTCACTGGTGTAAATATCCCTGACATATAATGCTATTCCTCCTCCTTTCCTGCTTGGCCTGTTTCTCTTAAAAAGGTTATATCCCTCTATTTCTACATTCCAATCATGAGACTCATCCCACCAGGTTTCAGTGATGCCTATTATATCATATTTCCCTTGTTGTGCTAGGAGTTCAAGTTCATCCTGCTTATTTCCCATACTCTGTGCATTAGTGTAGAGACATTTAAGACCATGTGTCCTCTTTACTTGCTGCTTTTGCACATTTTTTTGCCTCCTACTATTGGGTCCTTGCACTGTTTGCCTTGTTCCCTCTATGCCACTTGGACTATTCTCTCCATCCCTTTTGTCTTCCAGTATAATGTCTCCCTCCCCCACATAACTCAGTTTAAAGCCCTCCTGATCAGATTCTTCAGACTGTTGGCAAAAACGTTTTTGCCAACTGGCGTGAGATGCAGCCCATCCCTTGCCAGAAGTCCCTCCTCATGGAACCGCAGTTTACTTGCTCGATAAGCACAGTCAATCTTCTAGGGCAGTGGTTCTCAACCTTTGGTCCTCCAGATGTTTTGGACTTCAGCTCCCAGAAGTCCCAGTCAGCATGGCCAATGGTCAACAATTCTGGGAGATGAAATCTGAACCATCTGGGAGACCAAAGGTTCAGAACCACTGTCCTAAGACACCCCATTCCCCAATGCCTGGCTCTGAGGAAAGTCTTTCCTTTGTATAGAGGCAAGCTGGCCACAACTGGTATAGCTTTCCTGATAGCTGCCCTGCTCAGCCTCCCTCGCAAAGCAAGACAAAAGACAGCCAGTAGTGGCTGCACGGATAGGGATAGCAAGTAAGATGGAGAGCAGTGAAGGTAATTTCCCCTGCCACTGCAGGTGACAAGAGTTTCTGTTGCCGCTGTTCAAATTGTACAAATAAAATATACAAGGGAAAGTCTTCTTACTCGCTCCAAATGAGTAGGTGTTACCCAAATTGCTGTATCCTGGGAGGGCACCCACAAATTAATACATTCATAGAGAAATTTTAATAATAGCTCAAATGAAATAATATTCTGGCTGGGGCAACAGTGGCTTTGGGGACCAACCCAACTATACCAGGTCCAAATCACACAGCACTCCAGAGGCAAATTCAAACAGGTTTTTGTATTTTTATTAGGGGAAATAATCAAAACACACTCATGCAACACATGCACTCTTGCACATACACAAGAGCTAGGAAGCAAAGGTCGGAGAGATGGAATAGTTTGAGGCCTTGCTAACGGAGATACATTACTGACCATGAATCTTGATTCCAGTCAATGGGAGTCTGGAACAGAAAAGACTCAATAGCCCCTGTGGCAAAATTGAGGAGTCTAGTCTAGTCAAATTGACAGAGTGCCTATCTGCTTGTAAACTAGACTGGAAAACTGCTGTTTCACTACTTATAATTATACTCATGTTTATGTTCAATCACATCTGGAGGCCAGTTTTTCAGGGGGACCCAACTAGTGGTTCCAAATTGATTAGATCCATAGAATCTGTGGAATTGGCATAAATGTTGACACACCAGTTTTCCCTTGATTGAATGGATCTACTCTGTTTAGGACTAACAATTGGATTTAAGCCCTGGAATGTCACAGTAACTAACCACATGGAAGAAAATGATTGTTTATAATATGTACATATCACCTTTTCCTACAGAGGCTTAAAGACAAGTTTTGTTCCAGACATTGTTCCAGACATTGACCTTAGCCAAACCCATTTAGCTTTAACCTGCATGCTGTCCGACATGCTTCAAGACCAAGCTTTACACATCCCTAGGAACAGCATGGGCTGGAATCAGCCAATTCAGCAGCAAATGCTCAAACATTACAGAAGGAATCTTGGTATCACTACTTCAGTGAAGAAGGAAAAACCAGCTGGTAAGAAGCTGGAACTTTTCTATCACCTTCACTGAACTGAAAAAGTTTTTTTTTGACCATGTCATGCTAATGAGATAATTCTGAAACATGACATTTTTAAAAAGCTTAGTATCCATAGCCAGCATGATGTAGAGGTCTAAGTGTGCTGTAGAAGGTTGAGGGTTGACTCTGGAGATCAGGGTTCGATTCCTCACTTATGCATAAAAACTCACTGTGTGACCTTGGGCAGGTCACACTCTCTCAGCCTCAGAGGATGGAAGTGACAAACCCCTTTGAAGAAACTTGCGAAGAAAATTCTATGTTCTTTATCACACAGGAAGCAAAGTGCCCAAATCCCATGCATAAATGGGGTTTAAATCCTGGGGATGTTTTCACACACATCAGGCACATTGAGCATTAGTGTGACATTAACCCATGCGGAAAGTGGGCAAAATCGCCCTGCTTTTTACTTTCGGGATTTCCCCAAAAGTAAAAAAGCCGCACTATTTTGCAACTTTCTGTATGGGTTAATGTCGCGTTAAAGCTCCGTGTACCCGACATCATCTGAAAACAATCCCATTTTTGTAGAATTTACCTGGATTTGAACCCCATTTTTGCATGGGATTTGGCTGCTTTCCTCCTGCATGATAAACTCCTTAGAAAGGCTCACCTTAGGGGCACCACAAATGATACAGAGTCAAAAATGACTCAGAGGCAGACAACAACAAGGCACTATACCATTCATTAATACTTGACTTCAGTAATGAAGTCCATTATCTTGCATTTCTTAACTGTACCATCATTGAAGTCAAGATTCAGTGAACGGTAAGGTGAATGCAGATTTTTCCCTCAGCTCTCCCCATTAGCATGGCATGATCTTATAGTATCCATAGTGGTAACTCTTTAGGCAGTAAACCAGCTAAGCCATATTTGAAGCCCTGCTGCTAATGGTGCTATGTGGGGCCCTCAATTTTCATTTCAAAGTCCTGTCTGATGGCACCAATAGACATATATGTAGATTGAGAGGAATGTGTTAGATCTTTGCCTATGTGTTGAAAAGTTCCCAGGCAATATACCTCACAATTGTAACAATGATAAAATGAAAATGCTTGTACACAAACCAGAGTTTTTCTTTTCAGGTTTTTTTTTTAAAATGCATCTGGATGATTATTATTTGACCATGATCAAACACATTCTCAGAGCTGGAAATGTTCCAGCAAAGACTTCCAGCTGTGCACTCCAACATACAAGTATTCAGTTGCCAACATCAACAGGCTCAATGCTCACGTACATCTTGGGTTTAGTTTTGAAAAATAACTTCACCTGTGATTCATCTATAACTGTAAGCACAACATTATTGCTGTCTGTAAAACCAATGCAGCTAGTTAACATTATTAGTGAGAGTATATAGTCACATATGCATTATTGTAGTGAAGGATATGGTTCCCTCAGATATTGTTGGACTATAACTCCCATTATCCCTGAATGTTTGATATCCTAGTTGGGACTGATAGGAATTGGAACCCATTAACTCCTGTGGAGCCACCAGTTCCCTAGCCCTGATCTAATTTAAGAAGCCTTGGTGGCGTAGTGGTTAAATGCCTATACTGCAGCCATTCACTCATAAACCACAAGGTAGTGAGTTCAAGGGCTCAAGCTTGACTCAGGCTTGCATCCTTTTGAGGTCACTAAAATGAGTACCCAGCTTGTTGGGGGCAATTAGCTTACACATTGTAAACCGCTTAGGGAGTGCTTAAGTGCACTAATAAGCGGTATAGAAATGTACTTGCTATTGCTATTCTTGATGCCTTAAAGGTTAAACAACTTGTAATTATACAAACTCATTTTATTACAGCATGGTTGTTTAATCTAATTGTTTTCTAAAAAGATATTGTGGACTGCTAAAAAGACAAATGATTGAGTTTTAGGGCAAATAAAGCCTAAACTCTCACAAGAAGTGAAGATGACTAAACTGAGGCTGTCATAATTTGAACATGTCATGAGATGATGTGACTGGAGAAATTGATAATGCTTGTTAAAGTGGAAGACAGTTAGAAAAAAGGAACACTATACTAGAGATGGCTTGATTTAATCAAGGAAGCCACAACCCTGAGGTTGTAAGATCTGAACAGGGCAGTTGATAACTGGGGCTTGTGGAGGTCTCTCACTCATCAAGTTGACATAACCCAAAGACAACTTCCCAACAAATAGCAACAAATACATGATCTAGTTCCTGCCTGGAAAACTTCCTAAGTCATTATGCTATAACCACACCACACTGTGAAAAACTAAGCATAGTAAGGTAAAGCACCTCTTATCCTCCATTTGGACATCCAGATGTCCAAGCCCTCATACACACAAAGTGGCATAGTAGTAAATTTTGAAGTACGGTGCAGGTGCTCATCATGACATTCTTCATAGCTACACAACCAAGAGAGAGCCAGTGTAGCAGTGTAGTTTGAGTGTTAGGCTGGGACTTCAGGAGACCAGGATTTCAATCTCTACTCAACCATGGAAACCCAGTGTGTGATCTTGGGTAAGTCACACTCTCTAAACCTTGAGGGAAGGCAATGGCAAACCTTCTCAATAAATCTGGCCAAGGAAACCACATGATAAGTCTCCACACATCATCTTCATCAACAAGAAGAACAATAAACACACCCAAGGAGAGGGAGCTGTGCCAGTCTAAATCAACAAGCTAGCTATGGCAATGTTCACCTCTACCAGTGAGAGAATCTAATCCAGTTCCCCATTTGGAGGGATAGTCTCAGTTAATCCTCTGTCCTACATTTTCAACTGCCTTTTAAATATTCCAGTTTCTCTTATACTGTTTAAAACCATTGCAGTTTTTAATCTTTTGCCTATTAATGGACTGGTCTGCAATGGTTTTAATTCTGTAGTTTTGCCACATTTTACCATTTTTTTAAAATTTAAAAATGCCTTATATATAAGTGTTTGTATGTATTTTTATCTGTTATCTCTTTTAATTTCTGTAAGCCACCATGAGTCCTCTATGGAGGGGGAGGTGGGATATAAGTGAATAAATAAAAAGAATAAGAAATAGAAGATCAAGCCACTTCCAGAGATCTTGTCTTACAACAGGAATAGCTGATTATATGTTGTTTGCTGGAAAAATGGATCCCACCCAATAACCATGCAGCTGTTTCATGGATTACAGCTATGCTTAGAGAGAGAAGAGAAGCCTGTGTGGGTAGCAGAGCACATCAGCACTCAACTTAAGAAAAAGGGCTCAGAGTTTTTGATACAGTAGGCCCTGACTACACTGCACTTCTGCATATAGTCTGCTTCTGCTCAGACTGTGTGATAGGCCACCATAGACATAGCTCAGTTCTCCCATCAGGCTCTAATTGTCCAAGCCATATTGTCTTTTCATAACTGTTGGCCACCCCTCCACCACAACTTTTCCCTATAGTCTTTTCATCATGGGTATGTTTGTAGATTCTCTCCATTCTTTTTTGAGGGGAAATCAGACTATCCCCATTTTTGAGGGGAAATCAGACTATTCCCATCCATCTTCTAAAGAAGGAGCAGAGGCAGGGAGCTTGCTTCTGTCCTGGGTTCTAACTGCTAGTCACTCTGATGTTGCAGAGCAGAAGAGTCCCTTCTCTGGTTCCACCCACTGACGACTGGTTGCTTGAGTAAATGGGGATGGTGTGTGTGTGTGTTGTAGGTTTTGGCAGTGTCCATGACTGTGTGTATGTGCATTACTATAATACAGTGGGCTCTTAGTATCCACTAGAGTTTGGTTCCATGATCCCTTGTAGATACCAAAACACATGGATGCTCAAGTCCCATTAAATACAGTGGTGCAGTAAAACGGTGTCTCTTAACAGAAAATGGCAAAATCAAGCTTTGCTTTTTTGGAATTTATATATTTTAAAATATTTTCAAACTGTGGATATTTGAATCCTTGGATAAAAAAAAAACAATGGATATGGACAGCTGGCTGCATGTTGAAAATGCTCTTGAGGGTCATTAAGCCAAAAAGTAGATATATAGATATAATTTTTAGACTAAAGCTCTAGTCTAATTTTTAGACTAAACCTCGCCACAAGCAAATTCCCAAGGAAAAGATCCAAATGTTCCTGAAGATAATAATAATAATAATAATAATAATAATAATAATAATAAATTATTTCTAGTCCGCCCCTCTGAACAAAGCAATCGGGGCGGATTACAACAGAGTTTAAAAACATAACAGATTAAAATATTCCCATCCATCCCCACCTCTCCCCTTAAAAAAGGCTTAAATCAACTATAGATTACATATACAAAACATATACAATAAAAACATGTGCAATGAATTAGGCCAAAATATGCCTAAACAAGGATTTCTAGCTCTAGTAAGAAAGAGCGTACAGGCGGAGGTTGGGAAAGTCTATACCCGGATTTGGGGCCGGGGTATTAGCTAGTGTCTGGGAAGGCCTGCCGGAAAAGATGTGTCTTTAAGGCTTTCTTGAAGCCATAGATGGAAGTTGTAAGACGCATCTCATCCGGCAGGTCATTCCACAGCTTGGGAGCGACTGCAGAAAAGGCCCTCTGGGAGGTCTGCGCCAACCTGGTCTTCATGGGCTGTGGCAGGTTCCTCCCAGAGGACTGGAGTGTGCGGGGCGTTCATACGGGAGGAGGTGGTCCCTGAGATAAGATAGACCCAAACCATGTAAGGCTTTAAAGGTTAAAACCAACACCTTGTACTGTGCCCGGAAACTGATTGGACGTGATGTACGTGAGTTCTGAGAGCCATCAAAATAGAACTTTTTGACAGAAATGCAAGATGCCTCTCAACAGCAGGAGCGAGCAGGGGTTCCCCAAAATGCAATTCTTTCCTATCTAAAGAGCACCATTTCCATAAGACCATCAGGTGTATTGTCATACATTATCTAATTGTACTGTACATTATCTAACTGTAACCAAAGGCCAAGTCTGTACAAGTAGGCCAGCATCATATATCACATGGCTAGAGCATAACCTTCCAACTATGCATCCGTCCCATCCCCAAAGGGCCATTTCCAACCACTCAGCATAGCACTTCCATATCTATTTACTGGCCAGGGAGGAGGAGGGAAGGCAAGGGCAAAAGGCAGTCAGGCAGCATTCATTTGGGAGAAGAGATCTGATGTCAGCTTTCAGCATGTCCAGCTGGAGATACTGCTTCTTTCTTCCAGCTTTGTAACTAAATTGGGTGTTGTATGGATGCCTCTACCTCCCTGCACCCAATAAATGCTGATGGCAGCATATTCCAGGGGATTAGAATCTTCTTGAAGGGAGGGGGTGTTATGCAAGGAGGTGTTGAATATTTCCTTCCACAATGTTTAAAAAAAAAGCACATACACATGCAGAACCCCTGGTTACATCTTTATATGTCATCAATAAAATTCTGGCCAAAATATGTGCAAGTGGAAGTCTGCTTTAGCAGTGGGTTAGGCTTTGGGCTACTTCCTTCCAGGCCAACTACAGGACTCTAAAGGAACCCTGTTCAAGTTTAACTGAAACGATGAAATAAGTGAATTATGAAAAGGCTGCTCAAGTGCTTTTTGCTATTAAAAATTTATTGTTGAAGCTAGCAAAGAGGAAATACCGACAGTCCCTGATACCGAGCCACATGGGACTGTGCTGGTCACTCCCAGCTATCAAAGACACAAAGCTTCCTCCACATGCCGAATGAATTTATAGTGCGAACAAAATATACAATCAAATGCTTTTCACCATTCATGTTGTTCCCTGAAATGAACTATGCACAGAACTACAATTACTAACCTTTGCCTCAAATCTTTCCTATTGTTGCTATGTGTTCCCTTACGTGTGTTCACGTTATTGTTTATATCAGACCATTCTCTTTTAGTCATGGTTCTGTTGTCATTTTAACAGCTCTATAAAGATATAGGCATGAGCTTAGTCTTGACATTATAGGTTGCTTTAGAAATTTGGAAGGAAGTGTCCAGTAAAATCATTTGTGTTGCTTCCTGAGACCCAGGGCCAGCACTTCCATTCAGCCAGCAGATGCAATAAAGTGGGAGCAAGGGGTTGGAAGAGAAATCTGTGTGTCACGCAACCTACTGTATGCCCCAAATTTGCTTGCTGTCTTCAGTAGCTGTGGAGGGCACTGTCCCATTATCAGTGCTGTAGAAAAGATACAAGTGCTATTCCAGTTGCCTTGGATACATAAAAGGGAAGCGTATTTCATTTCAGGGAAACAAACATGCACCTTCCATGCATATTAAGCCTGACTTCCACATGTTAGTAATTATTGGGTGTAGCAAACTATTCATCATCTGGATCTATTGCCTTCCTTCTTTAGGAATAGCAGGAGAAGTAATTAATAGGCCTTGGATGCTATAATAGATATTTTGCTTGGGATCAGTGGGGCATCCCTAACAATCAGGTGCCTTTCACCAGTGAAGAGCTACCTTTCCTAGGATCTGACTCAGGAAGACCTATTGCAATGTCACCCTCATCATGACCCTAATTAATTTTTGCACAACTACTTAAATCTGTCTCCAGCAATGCCACTGGCTATACTGGCTGAAGGATTCCAACAGTTGTAGTCCAAACAAGTAACTTTTCTAAACTCTGACCTTATCAGGACTCCCTTTTCTTTTCTTTTCCTGAACCAAGCACATTCCCTTTAACAAGGTATCCATTTCTTCCAGAGTTGTTCATTGGGATGTTTGGAGTGAACATCATCTAGTTATAAGCAAAGATTCTCAAAAGAGAAATAATATTCTCATCTTTAGCAGATGGTTCCAGCCTGGCAGATTTTTTTTTTACCCACTTTGTTTTCCACCAGCTTTTGGTGGTCACTTACCCTTTTTGTGGTCATTTGCCATCCAAAAAAAAAAAAAAAAAGGGGGGGGGGAGATACATGAGGAAAATTTACATAATTGAGAATATAAGTATATAATATACATGTGTAGATGCACATTTAGAAAGAATTGGTACAATAAAAAAGTTGAAGTACACCGTGAGTTTGAACAGATTATTTTAGCAGCCCTCACATTCCTTCCTTCAGTGTAAGAGTTTAGCACTTTGTGTGTGTGTTCGGTGCCTTCAAGTCATTTCCAGTTTAGGGCGACCCTAAGGTCATGGGGTTTTCCTGGCAAGATTTGTCCAGAGGAGGTTTGCCATTGCCTTCCCCTGAGTCTGGAGCATGTGACTTGCCCAGAGTCATCCAGTGGGTTTTATGGCCAAGCAGGAATCAAACCTTAGCCTCCAGACTTGTGGTCCAGTGATCAATGCCATGCTCAGCACTATTGCGGATCCAATATTTCCTGCTACAGGCTGGGGGTCTGAGAGCTGTAGTCCAAAAAAGTCACCTTTAAAGGTTCAGGTAATTGGCCATTCCTGGAATCTGTCAGGAGAACTGGTGAGTTATTGCTTTCTTGGTTGTTATTTCTTTTCCATCAGCCTGCCCTTGGGGGACCCTAGATTGGAGCTTACCACCAGCAGAAACAATGTCACTGGTGAACAACAATTCCTGCCTGCAAA
Organism: Urosaurus nigricauda; assembly: GCA_034509955.1. Classification (NCBI taxonomy): domain Eukaryota; kingdom Metazoa; phylum Chordata; class Lepidosauria; order Squamata; family Phrynosomatidae; genus Urosaurus; species Urosaurus nigricauda. Next base: position 44,495,405 of record JAOEGL010000002.1, on the reverse strand, counting down.
GCTTCCTATAAACACACTGGAGGAACTAGCTCTGGGGAAGCTTAAGGGCTGGTGGCCCAGAAACAAAAACTGGAAATGGTCTCCCATGTAGTGGCCCCAGGCCCAGCCAGATCTATTCTCCACGCACTGCAAATAATAGAATAATAGAATCATAGAATCATAGAACCATAGAGTTGGAAGAGACCCCAAGGGCCATCCAGTCCAACCCCCTGTCATGCAGGAACTCCCAATCAAAATGACAGATGGCCATCCAGCCTCTGCTTAAAAACCTCCAAACAACAAAGATTCATCCCAAATTCATCTTGGATTATTTTTATCGTGTGAATAACCCCTAAATTACTTCAGATATTGAGAGATGGTTATTGTATCAATTCTTGGTAATTTCTTGAGGCTGAACACAAAAATACAAACTCCTCCAGCTTTTTCTGAAAAGAATTGACTTCCAGACTTTTCCCACCACATTTCCCTTCTCTTTTTTGTTGTCTCTCTTAGATTGTAAGCCTGAGAGCAGGGAACCGTCTAATTTATAAGATTGTATGTACAGCACTGTGTAAATTTATAGCGCTATATAAATAAAGGTTAACAACAACAACAATAATAATACCATCTTAGTCACTCTCCTCTGGACTAGAGATTTGAAGGCTTAGAAAATTCAGGGGTGGGGTGGGGGAACAGTATTTTCCTGTGGTTTTTTTTTTTTTCTCAAGAGGTTTTGTTGCAGAGAAACATGGATTATGGGATATTTTCTTTTAGAATCCTGAATAAAATGTTTAAGATAAAGCGTGTATGTATGTATCCACCCGCCCGCCCATCCACATTATTTCTATAAAAAGTATAACAGATTGGCATTTAGGTAAAACTATTTACAGTTTCTCCCATCATACCAATTCATGGTTTTGGTTTTTCTTCTCAGTGCTTTTCCAGTTCTTTTTATGGGAATGGCTGTTCAGCACTATGGAGGACTAGAGGAGACAAAATAATTTCCTTTCTTTTAATAACGAGTGATGGTTTCTTCTGTTTTAATTTGCCTGCACCTTATAGACTGGAGGGAAAAAAACAAAGAGATTTCTAATAGTTGATGTATTTCCTGCAGTTCAGCACCATGTCACTTCATTTGTAATTTTTTAAAAAATAAGAAAGTAAATTCAATTTGTGATTATTGATTTATGTGAACAAAGATAATGGAAACGTCTAGGGATAGGGTTGTTGACAAAAAGTGGAAAATACTTTTGGTATATCATTATTTATTTGTTTTAAATTAACAAAATAATATTTTACATGTAACTTTCAGCTGAGCTACTGACTATCAAGAACTATATTGGTACTTTGGTAGGATTCTTCTTTTAAAGTGTCTACAGCACACTCACCCACATATTCCAACAGACAGATTACAAGAATACAAATTGTTAATGCTCTTACTTATTCAGCTACACAGACATGATGCATCATTCATTGAACAAATAGTAAGATATTAAGAAATACCCCATTGGCATTAAAAATATTGCATTTGAAATTGCACTTTTTAAGATTTGAATCATTTACAACCAAATGCAGAAACACTACAAAAATGCTAAAATGAAAAAGTCTTACCGGAAGAGCAGCAACAGAAAATCAACATGGAGGCAAATAATTTAGATAAAATATGTGAAAATAACTTTTTTTAAAAAAGGAGGATGAAATCCTAACCATGTAGAACAAACTCATCATTAAATTAATTGGGGTATGATACCTTTTTTCACATAAGGGTGGAAGTAAATTTGTAGTCTAGGGCCTTATCTTAAAAAAATCTGGTGGTTCGATATGTCTCAATAAATCAGAGTTTAGATTTCATATTGTGCACCAGTTTATCCTAGACATAGGCAGCCTCTAAAATGCATCTGAGCTCTTCTGAGTCAGCTGTTGTAAGACCAAACTCATTTGTTAATTGATCATCATGTTACTGATACCCTTTGTTGTCCTAGCCACATCCTTTCAACATGAGCTGCAATCAATATTTCCTTGGAATTTTCCACTTGTCTGTTCTGTTCTGCTGTACCTGGCAGAATCCTTTGTAGCTTCTCAGAATCTCTGTGCTGTGCTCTCTTGGGTAAAGTATTTTGATTCTGATGAATTATTTAGATGCATCTTTAGACCTATGTCTCTATATTAGCAACTTACCATTAACAAGACCCAGAAAATCATGGTTGCTTTCAAAAAATCCTGAATACTGCCTTGTGTGAGGATACAGAACCTTATCACATTAACTTTTATAACCGTTTTGAGGGCGAGAATGGGACTCGTGGGAGCGCGCATGAATACATTCTACCGCACACGCAAGCGTCCACAAAAAGGTCCCGTTCCGGCACCCGTCCCCAAGCCGTCCCTGTTCAGGGCCTGCAGGCGCCATTTGGGCTGGCTGGAAGTCTTCCGAGCAGAACATTTAACGCTTCTCGGAACAGGACAGGGATGGGTGCTGGAACGGGACCTTTTTGTGGATGCTTGTGTGTGTGGTAAAATGCGTTCACGCGAGCTCCTGCAAGTCCTGTTCCCGTCCTCAAAATGGTTATAAAAGTTAATGTGATAAGGTTCACAGCTGTTAGGGAGTATGAGCCCATTCAACAAGTCTACCAGCTACAGTTCCAAGGGTGTCCTGTAAGGCTGATACATTAGTTAAAACAACATGTTATTGTAGGTGTACACCCTGATAACGCTGTGAGTAATCAGAATGTACAATAATGTTGGCAATTTAATCAAAGGATAGCATAGTTATGGAACATACATGCGCTGGCCCTACTATTAGGAGAGGCCCAAGGTAAACATCATTAAATAATGTATATACTCATGTCTAGAAATTTTAGTAAAAAAATTGACCCCCAAAAAACTGGGTTGACTTATCCATGGGTCAATGTAAGTGCTGTATGTTAACACTTATCAAAAAAGGAATGATTCCATTATCTGAGTAGAGTGGCAAAAGGTGAGAGCATAGTCCATATTGGAGGAACCTAAAAGAAGCACTTTACTTTCTCCACTGTGGCACCACTTCTGGCTGGAAAATGGTGGGAGTAGGTTCCTCCTTATCCATCCAGCCTTTAGGATAAGCAGAAACATTTATGCCTGCTGGGATTTTGTAAGTTCTTTGGCATCATTTTCCTTGGCTTCATCTTTTATATCCATTGTTACATGGTCCTAAGTTTTATCCTTGACTGATCCACAAGTCAAATCAAAATACATAATTTTGACTCCAACACCTGACCTCGACTTATATATGAGGTCAACTTATAGTTAAATATATACGGTACGTCCTTGCATTGAAAGCATAGATTTTAAAAATCCATGTACTGTATAATGAACAGATGCAGTGGGCCAGGGAGGGAGAATTATGCAGAATGTTAACAGGCTTGGAGGAAGCATTTAATTCTTTCCCTCCTTTTTGCCATGCTAAGGAAAACCCCTTCTCTAGAGGGACTAACTGCACGGCCTTACAGTTCTTTGGACTGTACGCAGTTCTCTATTCTTGGTTAGTAAATAATTTAATATGCATGCACATGCGTGCACACACACACACACACACACAATAAGACCCAGTCTGGATCCTGCTGTAGTGGGAAATGTTCTATAGCAATCAGCAAACAGTGGACAGGGTAAGGGAAGGTGGCTGAGTCTAGCAACTCCACAGTTTCTCCAATCTGAAAGCTTGTACTACCAAATCTTTGCTAAGCGAGAGAAATGTTGCTTCAGTGATAGCAGCAAAGGGCATAGCTATGCTATCAACATAAACTGATGCAATCTATGGCCTTCAGACATTATATGCATGAAGGAGCTCCCTGCAATTAAGCAGGATGGAGATTGCGCTGCTGGTCACATCTCTGATAGTGGGCACCTTCACAAATCTGTCCTGCCTGACATCCATACCTTGAGTGTGGATATCTGAAAATGAGAACACAGTGTGCCTAAAACTTGACAGTTAGGCTTCCATACAACCTAGGGCACTGTGTAATCCAGATTCAAGACTGTCAGGATGGTTATGAGCATTGGATTTTCCTCTTCAGAAATCTATGTCCACAAGGGGAGGGGATTAGGAAATATGCAACATTATATATGAAGCCAGAAAATAATTTGGAAGTATTACTTAGATTAGAACAGACCCCTTCATACCAACAACATGCAAAGTGGACTATAATAATTCTTTTTTCTGGGATAATTGCTATTTTAGAGGAGATGGAGGTCAAGGACTTCTCTTGCTCTTTGTGTCTCTCAGCATATCAGAAGACTACAATTACCATGGTAATTAAAGAGCTATCAAACCTATATAACTATGCAGTGTAGATTGGGGCAATACTTGTTTTGAATATGTTTTGAAAGTGAGGACTTCAAGGTTAATTCACTTTTGGCTGGCACATTTCAGATATAGGATTTTAAAAGTTAACAGGTATCAGATCTGAATGCATAATTTTCTGTTCCTTACTAGCACTATTATTAGCTCATGAAGCAACAGCAAAACTTGAAGCTAAAACCAACACTATGAAAATTAAAACTATTACTGCAAAATATTAGTGCAGCAACCAAGCACACCAGACTGTTTCCGCACATGTGTATTTAACAACAGTTCTCCACAGTTCTCTTCTACTCTTGGCAGATCAGCATCAGCAATTGGTCCTAAGTTAAGTACCATGTTTCCCCCAAAATAAGACAGTGTCTTATATTAATTTTTGCTCTCAAAGATGTGCTAGGTCTTATTTTCAGGGGATGTCTTATTTTTCCATGAAGAAGAATTCACATTTATTGTTGAACAAAAAAATTAACATTTATTATATATTCTTTATATATTTATATACAAAAACTTTGCTAGGTCTTACTTTTGGGGGAGGCCTTATATTTAGCATTTCAACAAAACCTCTACTATGTCTTATTTTCTGAGGATGTCTTATTTTCAGGGAAACAGGGTAGTAACTCTGGCTGTCTCTACTCTGCTACTGCATAATTCCAACTTGGCTATAGAATCCTGGGAAATATAATTGGAGAATTTTTTTTAGAATTTCATGTTACTGACTTTTAGGACTTTTTCACGTGGAGGAGGCAAGCATCATTAAATTATGATTAAATTGTGCTAATAATGCAATCAGGAGGAAGATTATCACACCCCCACACACTTCTCCCATTTGTGTCCCATGCTCAAACAGTAATGGATGCATCATTAGGTAATAACAGGAGTTTCCGTTATTACCCAATGATGCACTCATTACGGTTTATGCACAGAACACAAACTGGAGAAGCACATGGGGGTGTGATAATCTTCCCCCTGATCACACTATTACCATGATTTAATTATGATTTAATGATGCTTGCCTCCTGCGTGAAAAAGTCCTTAGACCCCAGCTTAGCATCAGCACCAGGCTCCTTCCAGGGCTTTGAGGTTGCCCAATAATGCATATATTTCCCTGGGCAGTTGGTCATTACAGAAGGCCTTCTTAATCTGCAGTCCATATCCTTCCAGTGCATCCAGTGATGATGAACTTCAGCATATCTGTTAACTAAGTGAATTTTCTTCTATTTTTCTTCTATTTCTTTTCTCTTACTTTTAAAATCATCTTGGCAGTGGTAAAGGAATATTTTTTAATATCACATTATATTATTAGGAGATTGCTTCACTCTCAAGACATGTAGTATGGCATGATACTGTGCATTGTCAGGCACAGAATTGTCATTATTACCATGATAACAATACAATATAGCTTTCATCATATTCTCAGAGTGGCCCAAAAGAAGGCTGAGAACCTCTGCTGTAGGACAATACTTCCTCAAGCAGTGAAAGTAATTCTGGGAGGCTTAAAATGGTAGTTTGCTAGCACAGCCATTGATGTCATGTAAGGCTACTGCTGGAAGCTCACTAATGTAGGAATGGATCAACCTGAGGCCACTTTCCTGGGAGACTTTTTTACACTGACCAATCTGCCAAGCATAGTCCCTAGAATTATAATATTATGATCCCACTTTGACTGTTATGGCTATATCGTTTGGAATCCTGGGGTTTGTACTTTGGTAAGGCAAAAAACCCCCAAAAAACAAAACAAAAAAAACCTCTCTAATTCTCAGTATCCATCGTTAAACTACAAATTCCAGGATTCCACAGAATGAATCTGTCACATTTCAAGTTTAACCAATATGCTATAATTCTGTCATGTGAAAGGGCTCATAGAATGACAGACACATCCATGAAAGTCTGCAATGAAGCTATGTCAACAGATTCCACATGGCTGGTAACACAGAGCATCAGGAAACTTGCACTGGTTTCTGTTTCTCATATGACATTATGTTAGAATGGGTCAGAGTCATGGCCTGTTTTACATATCTAACAGAAAAAAAATCTTGCAAGGGAATGGATTGTAGTATTCCAGGATGCAAGTCAGGCTCATTGCAGCCATCTTTGATTGCTCTCTTGTGTACCAAGCTTCCTCTATGTAAACAAAACCAAAACAAACGTAACATATCTTGGGAAACATTCCAAAGACATTTTAGATGGAAAGAATTTTAAAAATTGACACATCTTATATACTCTGATCAACCTGTTGCCTAAGGATTCTTCCATGTCATCCAGCTACTCTGATAGACAAGCCAGGATGCTAGGAGAGAATACTGGGGACAGCTTTATAGATGGGGTTAATATCTATGGCATTGTTATATAAAGACAGAGAAGATTAACAATTGAATAAGTGAAAATGATCATAAATCACATCTACTAATTTATGCTTGTTCTCTTCTTATCACTTGCCAGTCCTGGTTGATTCCAGCTCATGTTAATGAAGCCTATGAATTAACATCTCTTTCCCAAGAGTAAGTTAATATGTGTTCATTTAGATACCAAGAAAAACAGATTGTTTTTCCATTTTTCTTTCCAGTAGGTCCTTTAAACTCTTGTTTCTGTGTTGAAAATATAGGTAGTCAGAGAGAGACTGAGTAAGTCTGTGATTTTCAAAGTGGCTGAAGCTCAGGCGTTCTTCACCGTTGTTCATAAAGTTCCTTTCTGTCCAGCTTTCTTTCTCTTTGCTTTCTTTCTTCTCCTCATGTTCTCTCCTCAACTCTTTCCCATTGTTCAGCGTCTCCTCTGTCCCATTGTTGTAGGGCTCTCTGAAGTCTTTCATGTGATGTTGTGATTGGCTTGGAAGCTCTTGCATTAAATACGGTTTGTTGCAGTGGTACATGCCAGGGCTGTACCTTTCTGCTCCATAGCAGTTGTCTTCCTCTTCCTCATGACACAAGCTTTCCTTGGCACTTTCACCATCAGAGTGAAAAGAAAATCCTTTTTCTTGGCTTTTTTGAGAAAGGTCAAAAGGTTCTTCCTGTTCCAAGGCTCTTGACACATCTGTCTGTGATGCTCTCATTTGTTCCCTTCCAAATCCTGTATTTTTAAAAAGAAAATGAAAAATACACACACAGGGAGAGATAAATTTGTTGACAGAAACAGTCACATTTCCACATCTATTTTGTAATTAAAATAATTCTGATTTATAATTTTAGACAGAACATTTTAGCTATTTTTCCCTTTTTTATCATTAGTGGGGGAAGTTAAAGAGTTTTGTTGTTGGCTCACTAGACATCCCCAGTACAGTGAAAACAACATTAGCTCCAGCAGTACTTAGGATTGCATTAGTTTGCATTGGAAAAATTTATATAAGATCCAATAAACAGCAGAAAGTAATGATGGCCACGTTGCATATATATTTATATAAAATATATATAGATATGAGCCGGTGTGGTGTAGTGGTTTGAGTATAGGCTTACAACTCTGGAGACCAAGGTTCAAATCCCAGCTTGGCCATGTAAACCCGCTGGGTGACCTTGGGCAGTTCACACTCAGGGGATGGCAATGAATATCATTTTTCTCTATACAGGTAGAGAGGTGTTCAAACAAATTAACATAGAATCAACATAGAATATTTTAACAAATTAACATAGAATATGTTTTTTTAACATAGAACTAACATAGAATATGTTTTAAATCCAATGTAGATAATTTATACATCAAATCACATGGAGGTATTATGACTTTATAGATGCAACCATCTATGGAGCCAATGTAATATAAGAGATCATGTTCTACCCTGATTACCAGTTGCAAGCCTCATGATAAAAAGTATAAGGTGTACAGCCAAACATTGGCATCATGCCTATAGCAGTCTTGAACCAACTATTTTAGATATAACAGACTATATTAGTCATGCACAGTGATTTTTAACAATACCTGTCAGTTCTTTAAGAATCACAAGAACATCAGAAAGGCAAGAACAGGTCATGTGACAAAACCCACTTGAACCTCATGTACAGTTGTGGTTGTTGTCAGAGTGCTAAATGCACTCTGGGTTTGAATCTGAAGGAGATCTCCCAAGTGATGTAGCTGTTTTAGAGATAGGTTCCAGCTTTGGATAGCTCCTTTGAAGGCTAAAGTCTAAAACACAGAGCAGATTCAGCACCACACTGATGTAGAAGTAGCCAGCTGTCCTTGGCTAATAACATTTCTTTCATCTGTGCATCCTCACAATTTGTGACATTGCTACCATTCCTACTTGACAAGATCTGAGGTCATCAGGTAAGGGGTGGCCCAGGAGCAAATGGTGCCCACCATGCTGCATCTACCCAAATCCAATGTTGTTGTTGTTGTTGTTGTTGTTGTTGTTATCATTATTTTACCACTAGGGAAAGGAGTGACATTTTCTTCCTCCTCTCCCTAAAGGCAAAATAATAAAATGACAGTGAATAGCACAATTTGCTAACCTTTTCTAACACCATAAACCAATTGCCTGAGATGGCTGCCTCTCTCTGACTAATGATAGGAATGATAATGAATGCAGGGTGACAGACTTTGGTGCACACACTGCCTTTCAAATGGTAGAATTCAGTCATGATTGTGTTAGTTTGGAAAATCAGTATGCAAAGGGATCTTGTAGCACCTTTGAGACTGATTGTGCATCCGTACTACAGAAATAATATGCTTTGGCAACACTTTAACTACAATGGCTCCATGCTATGGAATTCTGGGAGTTGTCGCTTGTTCTGGCACCAAAGCTTTGCTTTGCTCTAGTGCCAGAATAAATTACAACTCCCAGAATTTGATAGCATGGAGCCATGGCAGTAAAGTGGTACCGAACTGGATTATTTCTGCAGTTCAGATGCAGCATGAAAGAGAGAGAAGCTGGTAACATAAGCTTTTGTAGTCTTGAGTCAACTTCCTCAGATAGCATTCCTCATGGAATGCATCTAAGGAAGTAGACTCAAGACTACAAAAACTTGTGCTACCAGTTTCTCTCTTTCAGTTAGTCTCAAAGGTGCTACAAAATTCCTTTGCATACTTTCAAATGCTATAATTGGCATTATTAAATCTAAGGTAAAATCAGCTTGGTTGATGGTCATTTACCTTGAGAACGAAATCCTCTTTCCATGACTCCATGTTTGACTTTCATGTGTCTGGTGAGGTTCCCCTTCAAGGTGAATTTGCTGGGACAGTAGAGGCATTTAAATGGCTTGCTGTCTGAATGCAAGTGCATGTGCCCCATTAAATTATGCATTCGATTAAATTCTTTTCCGCACAGCTGTCAAAAGAGCAATGACAATCACAGTGATTTATTCTGCAGATACACTTTCCAAAAGACATCATTGTTTTCTCTTGAGCCAAGAGGCTTCTGCAGCTGAAACAGTTTGGCAACTTAACATAGTGTCTATGAGAGAAACCTGAACACCTTAAGCCATGCATTTAAGCCCATCAGGAGCCCAGATCCACCCCTTCTTTAAAGCTGGGTCTCTTATGAATTAATAAACCTAATGAAGTAATTTTATTTCTTGATTAATTATAATTTTAACCCACCTATCTCATGAAAATGGCTTTCCTCCTCCCAACTTTTTCCTGTGAGGTAGCTTAGGATATGACACAGTGACTGTCCCAAGGTCATCCAGTGGTTTTTACAACTCAGTGGGAACCAGAATCTGGATTTCCTAAACACCAGTCTAGAATTCTAACTACAGAACCACACTTATTCTAACTGCTGCATACATAAGGAACTGGGCTAAGAAGGCTTTTGTGGATTGACTGGTTTTAATGTGATGAAGCAAATGGCTAGTATGTTCATGGAGCTATTCCACACAGGTACCACCATATGTAGAAACAAAAACAAAAAAACAGTACAAACAGAGCAGATGGCTTTGCAAGATCAAGACACACAAACCACAGAGGGGTACAAAAATTGTAAGGTTATGCATTTGGTATAGCTACAGAATGCCAAGGTATCTTAGAAATAAAATTGTTCTGGTCTTTCTCTGCTAATCAGAATTCCTAAGGGTAGGTGAATACCTACCTTTTTCCTCAGAAGCTGGAATAAGTTGGGAAAACTACTTTTTGTATTTCAGCTCAGACAGTCTTGGCCATGCTGGCTGGGGGATTCTGGGAGTTGCAATACAAAAAAGCTTTGCCCCAGATACATGTATTCTACAACATACATTTTTAATTGTCCAGTTCTCTTTTCTAACATTGATGGATTTGTCCTTCATTGTTTCTGGTTCTCTTTAACTAAGTAGGTAGGTATTAGTAGGATGACAGTTACTCATGATACTGTTGGATCTGGAAATCTAGATGCAATATTTTTTAAAGGGGCACCTCTTAGTGTATTCCTAGAAATAAAATATGTGTGAATACTGAATAACAACCAAATCTTTTCACCGGAGTTTGACTGTGGCAGTTTGATAGCAAATCTAGGTTTGCTGCAGTGTGATGCTAGAAATATGAGGTGCTTTGTTTGGAGTTTTAGAAACTCAAAAGGGCTTTAATAGGAAGTGCAGCACTGCCTCATTCTAGAAGATGGATCCTTACATCCTAAGGATGTGAGCTTTGGAATGTCTGGAATGCTGGAGGAAAATAAAACAGATGAGGAGAACTTCCTCTCTGGGCTTCTTGATGCCTCCTTTTCTTCATTACTTTTTGATTTGGTCATGCTTCTGCATTCTGTAGCCCAAGGCAGCCCCACCCAAAGCCATTTTTCACAACCTCCCAAACGTTTCCTCCTTTGGAATCCTTAAAAGTGCCCTTACTGTCTTTGTTGTGGAAAAAAAGGGAATAGCATGTTTAGGATGTCATGGGAAAGAAGAAAGATGTGTTCTACCTGGGTACACTACTATCACTTATGGCAGAAGTTCTCTGTGTTGTAGATCTTGGAAGGTTAATCTTTAAAAACAATTTTCTCTCCTTTTAACTATGATCTTTCAAAAGCAGCCCACTGCTCTTACTTGTTTCGATAATGAAAGCAAATAATTCAATATTTTACTCATCACACTTCTCCTTGCTTTTACTTTTTTGAGAAACAAAGCCCACAAGATTGATGTGAGAAGGGCATAAAACTTGAAAAATTCATTAAAAAAATGCCTTTTAGAAATTGAAATTGGAAAGTAACCAGAAACTGTTACATATTAAACCAATTACATATTTTTTTATTTATTCATTATGCCTCTTCTGAAATTTTATAGTTTAAAACACCTCCTTATTTCATTCCCCCCACTCGCCCCATCAATGTGCTTGCATGTCTTACTTATAACGCACTACTGTGCAGCTTTTTGGTCCTAGTGACTGAAATCCGATTTTGCCCATTCAATACTCTGGCTCATGGGTTTATTGAGTCCTTAAAACACCTTTAAACTGCTCCTCCATGCAGATACCAAGAAGGTGCAAATATGATGGGCAAGTTAATGGGGTCCCTGCCACATATGAGACCTCCATCATGAGCTCTGGCCATCAATAACCTCGCTCAGGTCTTGCAGACTCAGAGTCCCTACTACCTTTCACTTTACCAAGCTTTCTCATCTTTTCCAATGAGTTATGTTGTCCCATAATATGTCCCATGTTATGTCCATTGAAATGAAATGTATATGGGATTTTGGCACCATCCAATGGGGATCGCTAAGTAACACTATTCTATTTGGGACTAAAGTCAGATTTAGTTAGCTTTCTGCAGTGTGGAACTCTAAACTAGAGTTAAGACCGTGTCATTTCAGGAATTCCATTAAATCATTACAAAAAGCCTGTATGCTATCTGCCATCACTTAGAGAACTTTAAAAGGTTATTAGACAAATTCATGGAATACAGGTCTAGCAGCACCTAATAGTATTCAAAAATCTTTTTTTGAAAAAACAAAGTCAAATATAATATATGCAAATTTTGTCTTTCTATGAAGAAATACATTTCAGCCAAGGTCGTGACCCATGGCTAAAATCCATAACATATTTCTGCAACTCAGTGGATTTTGGGACTTCAGCTGAACTAGTCTGGAGTTCATGTTGAGAAAAAACAACCAAACAAGGACAGTCCTTTGTAAAAGAAGAGACATTGGCTGTGTGTAAAGCCTCTTTCCCCATATTTAAGTAAGGGTCTGCATCCTGTTCACTACACTGATCACTGGACTGAATCAATGACAAAGGGATTTTTAAAGTGAACAACATGGATTTTTCCAGTGAAATTTCTGCATTGGCACAAAGATTGTGCTTAGAAGCAAAAATCTATTGAATTTTTTCAAAAAAGAAATAACAATACAAACCATCTGGATGGACTAACATGAAAGGCAACAGGTAGCACTGTCTTTAGAGAGGAAAGGCCAAATGAGTGAGGAAATGTGAGTGCCAGAGGTTTTCTTCTGCTTTTGAATCAAGCCACATATGGTTGGTCTCTGCGTGGCTGTGATTAGCACTGTAGGAAAGCTGGTGTTTTCTTTTGCTCTGAGAAACAAGGTGAAGAAAGCTGCAGCCTGCCGTGAGGTAGAAAGGCCACTGCTGTGCTGTCCTTCCCTTGTATTCTTCTTTAAGAAAAGAAAAAACACTAGAGAAGGTTTAATAAGAAGGGTGTTCCTTTCCTGAAAGTAAGAGAGAGGGAGGGAGAGGGAGAAAGACTGTAAACTGTCCAAAAGGGCCGTGAGAAAACAGGAAGCTCTGAAAAGTACAAGAGAAAGCAAGATGAAATCTATTTGCAGGCCATTCCCTGGGGACGTTGCAAGCCATTGTTAAGCAAGCAGTTCGTACAGCTATATCCTTCCTTCTGTTGAGGAGGAGCATGGTGCCAAAAAGGGGCTATCTGGTCATTGCCCTAACTTGCTGAATGCCAGCCAAAGAGTCTTTAACTGAGCCTAACTTCCTCAGGGGGCTTCTCAGGGCAAAGAGGGGCTGTAAATGTTGGTCTGTCAATATTCTCTGTTTTCTGAGATGCAGGAACCAATACCTCTGATTTTATTCTGATTTATGTACCTGTATTTGTTTGTTTGGTTGTTTTGTAATTTCTTTGGTTAACAGGACTCTCAGGATGTAACATAAGTAAATGCAGTGCAAGGAATAAAATTAGCAGCTGAGATTCTGTATCACAGACATACGGCATAAATGTTCTGTACCTGGAATTGTCTTATGTCTCCTGCCTCCTCTGTAAAACCACATGTTTCATCTCCCCACCCTTTAAAATGGCCATGCAGTTGCTGATGGAGAGCAGGAGACGTCTAGGAGACCATACTATGTCCTTATTGCAAGAAGCATGATGGTGAAGGTATCATCCAGGAGGATCTCCCAGGGGTTCTCTGAAGGTCCAAGAAAATGATGTCATCATCATTTTCAGACATCCTCCACTCTCCACCAACAATTATATGGCTGTTTCAGGAAGGGACAGCAGCCATGTTGGGTTTGGCCATGTTAGGTGTTTACATTAGAGGTTGGTCATTGAGTGAGCAGACAGAGGATTCTGACCTCTGCAATAGAAATGAACAGAAATATTCAAGAAATGAATAGAAATAAAATCATAGTCATAATCATAAATATAGATGGGCTAAACCGCGTCAGAATGACAGAACTGGCAAAACTGGCAAAACCGAACCACTAAGACTCCTGTGTAGTTCAGCCTCCTCAGCCATTGTCAGTCACTTCAATCAGAAGTATATTAAATGATCATGAACTAAGAAATTTAAGTTATGATAGCTATTGCTGTTGAGCTCTCTGAGAAATAAAAAAGGCTGCCGCTGAATCTGCTGCCTGAATACAGCCTGGGTCCATTCCCACTTTTTGGATCCAGCTGTTTTCTGATTTAAGAAAATGGCCTGCAGAGCAGCTCTGGACGCGGGGACGGACCCAGGCTGTATTCGGGCAGCAGATTTGGTGGCAAAAAGTCTGCTAAGATCAGGATCCACTCAAATTCATCATTAAACTGGACAGCGGTAAGTCGATTTAATAACCAATGTGAGAAGCATCTTCGATGGTTTAGCCTTTACTATTGCCTATGTGCAAACTACACCACTTCTCATATGGTCATATTCACTATGGAAACTGCAAAACCTAAATACTGCTTCCCCAATACAACACTGAATATGCATGCCATGTTATCCTTGTAATACAAAAGCCTACATCTTAACTTGTATTTCACACTTTAGCTAAGTGGTTTCTATTCTTATTTAATAAGCAGGTTCTAAGTGATAGATGGTTGGAGGTTAGAAACATATTGAGATGTAACTGCCAGCTAAGAGAATTGATAAGAGGCTGGGACATAGATGTGGACAAAGAGTTGAATTCCTAATGTATATTGTTATCCTTTAGTTTACTACATGGTTATGGCTAATTACATTAAAAAAAATAGAGAGAGAGATTTTAGAAACCAATGATAATTTATGTGCAACTTAAGCTGGAATGTAATTCATTTGTTTTTATTCTGCCTGAAATATCATGACACCTAAACTAATTTTGCTAATATACTTGCCCTAAGGTATAGACATCATTAGTATTTTGTACCAATCAAAAGTGCAGTACGCATGAATTGACTCAAGTGTTTAGCCAGTATATCAGATTGTTAAGCATCCTTGACCTCCCTTTGGGATGAAATGTGCTATGCAAATGTCAGATATATTTATCATCAGCAGACGAGCAATTATACTAAGTGCCATGAAAGTGCAGTTTCAAGATGAGGAATCAAACTGAAAGGAAACAGAAAGATAAAATCTTGGATTCTAGTTTCAAAGAATCGTTGTTTAGGATAAGGAGGTAAGGATCAAAGAAGGGCATAAAATGGCCATGCCAATATTTCATTAGCTCCAGATAGAATCATAGAATCATAGAATCATAGAGTTGGAAGAGACCACAAGGGCCATCCAGTCCAACCCCCTGCCATGCAGGAACTCCAAGTCAAAGCATCCCTGACAGATGGCCATCCAGCCTCTGCTTAAAGACCCCTAAGGAAGGAGACTCCACTACACTCCGAGGGAGTGTGTTCCACTGTCGAACAGCCCTTACTCTCAGGAAGTTCCTCCTAATGTTGAGGTGGAATCTCTTTTCCTGCAGTTTGCATCCATTGTTCCGCGTTCTAGTCTCTGCAGCAGCAGAAAACAAGCTTGCTCCCTCCTCAATATGACATCCCTTCAAATATTTAAACAGGGCTATCATATCACCTCTTAACCTTCTCTTCTCCAGGCTAAACATCCCCAGCTCCCTAAGGCGTTCTTCATAGGGCAAGGTTTCCAGACCCTTCACCATCTTAGTTGCCCTCCTTTGGACATGCTCTAGTTTCTCCACATCTTTTTTGAATTGTGGTGCCCAGAACTGGACACAGTATTCCAGGTGGGGCCTGACCAAAGCAGAATAGAGTGGCACTATAACTTCCCTTGATCTAGAAACTATACTTCTATTGATGCAGCCTAAATGCCATTGTGGAGGGGATACATTCTACAGAAGAGGAGGCCACTACCACTGGTCCCAGGACTGGGCAAGTAGCCTGCCTGAGAGGAAAGCTTCCTGGCCATTGAAGACTTGAGTGCATGATCTCAGCTAAGATCTCATACAAAGTCTCACAGCATTGCAAGTCTCACAAGATTTGTCCAGATTCTCAGAGGGACCATATATAGTTCTTCTGGCTTCCTTGAAGGCCATTTTCTGCTGAACAGTCCGCATGACCCAGACACCCTTTCTATGGCCCTCATCAGATGAGGGTTTTTGCAGCCCCGATCCAGAGTTACTCTGCATCCATCCAAGTGAATTCACAGAAATGCGCATTGAATTATCACACATGAATGCTATTACTATGAAGCCATTCCAAAGCCAATCCAAATTCAATCTAAAGTCACCCCAGAATTCAGTGAATGTGCATTGAATTATCACACATGAATGCTGTTACTATGGAGTTTATCAGATGGGAAGAATTTCTCTCTATTTCAAATGGAGCCAATTCAAATTCACGTAAATTTGCTAGTTTAGCAAATTTACGTGAATTCTAATTGCATTTGGAATGCGTTCAGAATTACTTCCCATTGCCCGAAATTGCATGAGATACTCTAATATGCAATAACGTAACACCCCTGATTGCGTTTGGAATGACTTCCCTTTTGCCCGAAATTGCATGAGATACTCTAATACGCAGTAATGTGAAACCTCATGACTGCGTTCAGATTGCCATTGGATTATACTTCCAATTTCCATCGTCTGATAACGTCCTATGAAGCCATTCCAAAGCCAATCCAAAATCACTCCAGAATTCGGTGAATTCAGTAACAACCAAATTCACGTAAATCAGTTCCAAGGTCACTTCAGATTCAATCCAAATTGGACTGGCGTGATAAGGTCCTATATTTTTCCAGTGATCCCTTGGAATTCCCCACGCTTGGGAGGGGGGTTGTTCTGTCTTATTGTAACATGGTTTGGGTGTTTTTTGTTTGTTTGTTTTTGTCTTTCGTTTGATTTCACCCACTTCATGTGGAGCAACGTGAGTTCTATCTGCACTGGACAACCTTATTTTTACCTGTTTTTCTAGCTTATTATGAAGTTGTTTGGGGGCTGCTTTGTAACAACCGTTGGGTATGGAGAGAAGGGGAGAGTACACTCTGCTAGATTGTGCCAGATGCTATAAACGTTTGGAAAGAGGAAGCCATGTGGCATTGAGACAACTGGTTACTTGGCACAAATTACTAACAGCAAATCTTTGAGTTGGGGCATTTGCAGTTTGGCACACCTCTATTGGACTGTTTTGACTACTCCTCAGATACGCAAATAACAGCAAGCATTAACTGTCATTTAACAGACATCTTAATAGCTTATTAGATAGATATTGGTTTATGTAACGTAGTACATCATATTCTCCATTTTTCTTCCTCTGGTTGTGAAGTATTATGGTTTATTCTCTATTTATCTTCCTATGGTCGAGAAGTATTTTGGTTTATGGATAATATACTGTTTACTAAAATTGTGACCACCCACATTTATCCCATATTTTCACTGCCCAGCTTCTCAGTGTTGTTGCATTAGTCTATCTCAAAAAGTAGTTAAAATATTGAAAAGTAATCTGTTAGTACTGTGCCAGCAGTCTAAGCAGTGTATCTTAGTTCTCCTGTGGATTCAAGAGATGGAGTATTAGGTTGTTTTCCAAATTAACCTATTTTTCTATCACAGTTCAATCCTATTCAGGTAAACATAATAGAAATAAACTGAATGTATTTACTAATGCACATATCCTGTCCTGTTGCTGCATCCCTCATGCAGAGAGTGACATTCTAAAGAGGAATTCAAAGACATAGTTGTGTTAGTCTGGAAATTCAGTATGCAAAGTATCTAGTAGCACCTTTGAGACTAACTAATTGAAAGTAAGGAGCTGGTAGCATAAGCTTTCATAGACCTGAGCCTACTTCCACCACATGCATCTAAGAAAATAGGTTCAAATCTACAAATGTTCATGATAGCAGCTTCTTTCTTTCAGTTAGTCTCAAAGGTGCTACTAGATCTATTTTCAGTCTAAAGAGGAAAGAGCCTTCTCCATGTGTAGAGAGCACTCAAATTTAATGGAGGTTCTGCACTTCAGACTGCCACATTCCATATGAACAAATGGTAGGGTAGAAGACCACCACAGGTCCTTCCTCATATATTTAAGCATTTCCTGGGAGCAGGGTTATAAACACATCCTCAAATGTTGCTTTACGTGTATAGCATGTTCTGAGACCTTCACACTCAATGTGTGTGTTTGTGTGTGTGTCTTCACAACACCTGTTAACTTATGGTGATCCCGTGAATTTCATAGAGTGTGCTTAGGCAAGAAATACTCAGAAGTAGTTTTGCCAGTCCCTTCCTCTGAAATATGTCGACACCACATGGTATTTATTGGTGATCTCCCATCCAAGTACAAACCAGGGCAGACCTTGCTTAGCTTCCAAGATCACACACTCACTAGGGCTTTGTAATTGCATTCTGCTCCCCTCTTCCCTCCACCACCTTCTTACAGGCCAATTACTTAAATGCAATTTTGTTTCACTTGATTGGAACATTGAGAATTACTCACCTTACATTTGAAGGGCTTGACATCTGAGTGGACAATCATATGGGCCTTGAGAGTCTGTTTTTGGACAAAGCTCTTGAAGCACAGGTGGCATTGGTAGGCTCTGATATTGGTGTGAATTAAAACATGTCTTTTCATATTGGCAAGTAGTGTGAACTCCCGACCACAGATTTTACACTTGTGCTCTTTCACGCCCTTAGAAAACATAATAGCAAGGTAACTAAACAGTACAGCTACCACAACAGTTTCTTTTTAACAGAAACAGTCAATTTCTACTTCCTCACTCTAGTTGAAATTACTATCTTATTCATCTCTTGTCCTCTCATTAAACAGGTTTCTAGTCCTTATGGTCTCTTTCACAATGGTGATCTATACAACTCCCATTGACCCCACCCAGCATGGCCAAGGGGAAGTGACTGTGAAAAGTTTCAGTCCATGGTGGACCATGGTGGCAAGTCAAAGGGAATCCTGGGTTCTAGAACCTGAAACTTGTGGGTTTTCTGTACTGATAAAATTCTATTACAGACCTCAAAAACTCATACAAACTGAAAGCAATGGGACCTGGTGGTTTTCATGTCAATGGGGCATTGAATTTTCTCCAGGGACCCTTTCAACACTACAAAATTATACCATAACATCCTAGGGAATCCTGGGAATTGCACGGATTCCATAAGATATAACTGTGGCTGTTCAAGTTGACTCATGCTATATTTGTGGTGTGTGAAAGGGATCATACTTTCAGTTCAGATTTTGAAGGGACTTGCAAAGGTGCTGAACCTACCTTGGAGATGGGTTTCAGCATCTGGCATAACTCACATTAAAAACCCAGAGTTTCAGTGCATTAAAGCTACCAGTTGCCACTAAGTGTAACAGAGGATATTTTGCTTAATTGGCTTTATAGCTTCCTGATAAAGGAGTTGGTGGGTCTGAAAAGGTGCTACAATAAAGGCAAGACAAGTCTCTAAAATCTTATACATTTTTATTCTTGAAATATAGTCATCTTTCCACATTTTCAGCTTTGAATTTTGCAGATTTGATTAATATGTTTTCTCTAGGGATTTCTAGGTCCATCAGTCTGACTCTATGGTTCATGTCCACCAGAAGTTGTGCTGGAAGACCTAGAGCTTGCTAGAAAAAACACTTCTCTAGACTTTTGTAGGTCCTCCAACACAATTCTATGGTCAAGCTCTGGCAGATGTTGACCACAGGTGTGATGGAGGGCCTAGTGATTCCTAGAAAGGTGTATTTGTGAGGGTTCCCCCCCCCCCACTTTCATGGGTATCCTGTACCCCTTACTCCAACAAATGTGGAAAGATCCCACTGTAAGCCCCATTGTATCCAACTAAGCATACTGCTTAGTAAGAGTGGTTAGGATGGCAGCCCTACAGTACAATCCTTTGCATGCCTGTTCAGAAGTTAAATTCCATCTAGTTCAGGATACGCAAGATAAATAAGGTTAGGAATCAAGTGTCCCCTCCCAGTGGGGAGGGACTGCAACTTCCAGCAGCCCAAGCAGCAAAACCAATGTTAAGAAATGCTTGGAGCCACAGTTCCACAACACCTGGAGGGCCACACCTTTTCCACCCATGGGTAAATGACTGCAGCTTCAGAGGTAGCCATGTTTACCATGCGGTGAAATACAACAATATGCAAAATACACAACAAAATGATACCTTTATTGGCCAACCAAAATGCAAACAATACATCATGCAAGCTTTCATAGCTTTACTGGCTTCTTCATCTGATGAAGCCAGTGAAGCGTCAAAAGCTTGTGTGATGTGTTTTCTCTATTTTAGTTGGCTAATTAAGGTGGGTGGGTTTTTTTTGTTTTTGTTTTTGTTTTGTTTTTTTGTTCTTTTAATTGTGGATTTTGTTGTATTTGATGCTAAATGGTTTCTGTAGCCTGCCATTTGTTAACCCCCAGTACAGACCTACCTTATGAGTCAAAGAGTGCTGCTTGAGGTGATGGGGCTGCACAAACTCCATGCCACATTCAGAACAGATGTACGGGCGGATATCCTTGTGCTTCATCATGTGATTCTGCAGCTGGCTTGGGTACTGGAATGCTTTATCACACTCAGTGCAGTTGTATTGTATGGGCCCTCGGTGACTGGTCAGGTGTCTTTTGAGTTGAGCCAAGGTTGGAAAGTCAAGGCCACATTCAATGCAAATATTCTCCCGACCATTCTCATGCTTGGACTCATGGGCTTTCAATTCACTGGGATAGGCAAAACCTCTCCCACAGATCCTACAGCTGTAAGGCTTGACATCACTGTGCTGCATCATGTGTCGTTTCAGGTGGCTTGTTTGGGTAAATGCCTTGTGACACACTTGGCACTTGTGGGGCCTGGTGCCCTGGTGAGTCAGCATATGGGTATGCAAGTGGCTTAGCTGCTTGAAAAGCTTGCCACACCGGGAGCAAGCGTGTGGCTTGATGCCACTGTGGCCCAAAATATGAGTCACCAAGTTGTACTTGGATGTGTAAGACTTGTCACACATTGGACACTGCCAGCGTTTTTGTTCCCCTCCTACATCAACATAATAGCTGTCATCGATCTGGATGTTTACATCCACCCTTTCTACCTTCTGCTTATTTTCCACATGTTCTCTTAGGTCAGCCCTTGGGAACAGTGGCTCTGGAGGCCTTTGAGGTGGGATGGGGCTTCTAAAATGAAAATTGGGGGGCATAATAAAAGGAAACATTAGGGCTGGGTGAACGCTGGGATAGTATGGATAAGGAGTATGCAGAAATGTGGGTGGTCCAGGCCACAAGACACTGGGTTTAATCACTTCTTCCTTTATAGGCTGGGCCCCAAGGTGTTCCAAAGTTCTGTAGTATTGAAAGCCAATGTTGCACAGGTCAATCATGTTTGCATTGTATTTTGGCTGTGGGTGGTGTTGTTGGAACATTAAAGGGAGACCAGGAGAACCTCTGGCTGTATTGTGTTCAGATCTCATCAGTGGGGATGTGGGATCTCCTGGAGAGATGGCAGAAGGCATTTTTGTGGGCATGCTCTTACGCTTACGTGACCCCCCTTCTAAAGTCCCCTGGAAATTCTGTAGCTCTGGGGGAGGAGGACTGTATCCACACTGGGCACGCTCAGTTCTGAATTCTTGATTGACAGGTGATGTAACATCTAACTTCACCAGAGGGTCCAAACAATGGGAGAAAGGAAAGTTCTGTATGTCATCCATATTGGCATGGGTGTCTTCTTTCTTCATTGCATCTACATCCCCTTGCATCACCTCTCTTCCTTCAAAAAAACATGAACAATATTTAATGCCCTCTTCTCTCTGATTGCCATGTATTAAACCAATAATACGGGAGCCAGAGGTTTTGGTATACAATTCCTATCCATTTCCCTATAGTCAATGGTTATGAATTTTGTAATCCAAAAACTCATTTTTCCAAGCTGCCTCCAGGACCCTTAATTTAGAAGCCTGCTCCTAACTCAAGCAGCTTTTAGTGGAATCTGCTTACAGTCTTGCCTGATGATGCTGATTGCAATGGCTTTAAGTAATAGTGGATGAGACGCAGAGACTGAGGTGCAGAGAATGGTCCTAGCTGTCACAACAAAGAAGTGGACAGTTTATTCAAATAAAAGGGAGGTGCTGGAGCTGTGCTCTGAAGGCTTGTTTGGTGGCAGCTGAGAGACCAAACACATTTCAGCAGCCCCACAAAATGGCTTGATGCATATTGGCTACTCTTGTTTTATTAATGGGCAAATTTTATGTGAACATTTCACAATCTCATTCACAATCTCAGTATCTAGGTGCTCAGAAGGATGCAAATATAGCCATTACATGCAGTGTATTATCTGTGCATGTGTACTGCTTCCTTGGGTTCTATGGGGTCACTTATAAGGGAATATTGCAAACACAATTACAAAAGTGTACTTCTACATTTTCCAAAATTCCATGCACCCCACAAAGCACCAATGCACAACTTTCTTGCAGAAATCATGCTGTTCAGCAATTAATGTAAGCAACCTAAAAGCTCTAATCAAAGTGACAAGGGCCTAAATCTTACCCCCAGCAAACACAGCTCCTTTCCTCTTCAGCCCTCACTCGGTGTATGGTGTTTCTCCCCTTCTGTCAACCAGCCAATATGATGGCATACTGGTCAAACCTGTAAACTTTTCACTAGCTGAGCTCCAAGGAAAAGTTAGTTGACAATGCTCATCCCAGAAGCAGAAGGTATTCTGGAAAATGTCTGTTCTCCTTGCACACCCTATAGTTTGATGACAAGACCTCATAATTGCAAATAGAAGGTATCAGATTTGATTTCTGGCCTTTCCACCTAAGCCTTGGGAAAAAATCCTGTCTAAAACCTTGGATACATGTTGCCAGTCAGTGTGCTAGATGAGCCAGTAGTCTGTCTCAATATAAAGCAGCTTCCTATGTTACCGTGTTCTGATTTCACATGTCCAATGTGTGGTGTGTGGACTAGAAATTCAACAACAATAGAATCATAGAATCATAGAGTTGGAAGAGACCACAAGGACCATCTAGTCCAACCCCCTGCCATGCAGGAACTCCCAGTCAAAGCATTGATAACTGGTGCTGAAACAATAACACCAGGGCTCTAACTTGAGGACATCTGGATGTAGCCTTCAAAGTCTAGCTTTGGCTGTGCCCTGCTTAGTGATTCTAATCAAGCCCAGAATCTGCATTAACTTTTTGGCCAAAAATACATCATCCATTGAATAAATATGCATTTAGTATAAGAATCAATAGTGCAGCATTTGTACTTACATTAATTCATCTCCTTTGTGCCAAATATGCTTTAAATGCTTTTGCATGGGCTCCAGAAGGCACTTGTGCTAAAGAATAAACAGAGAACAAGCATAATGTAAATTGTGGTATGCCTGTGATTGATTATATAATATGTGTGCATATGTTTGAACAAAAATGAAATGACACTAATTTTAAAGCCAAAGTTCTATCATTATTTTATGGTGCTAAGTCAGAAGCAGTAACACAGTTCTCTTGGCTATTTCTATTTTGCACAAGTCATTGTTTTGCAATTTATGTAATTGTTATTGTAAATTCATTTTCAGCTTATGACGATCATATCCCAAGGCTTTCTTGGCAAGATTTGTTCAGAGGAGGATTGGCGCTGCCTTCCTCTGAAGCTGGGAGAGAGTGTCTTGCTCAGGGTCATCCAGTGGGTTTTTATCCCTGGGCTCCTGGAGTCCTTGTTTAACACTCAAACACTATGTTGCATTGGTTCTCATTTCATATATAGGGCCTGTTCCCACTTACTGAAAAATCCGTTGCCTGAACTGATTCCTGAAACCAGTTCTGAAAAAAAACATGGTTTCCACTATGTTTGCGCTGGTTTCAGGAATTGGTTCAGTGGCAGCTTGACGGACCGTCCTGTCTCTGACCTCTTCTGGCTCCAAAATCCCCAGGCCAGCCTCTTTACCAGCTTCTTTGGCCACTGATCAGCCTCCCTGTGGCCTTTTTAAAAAATTCCCATGGCCGGGGAGGCCGGAAGGAGGTCCCAGAGAAGCTGGGGGGGAAGTCAGGAAGGAGGTTGCAAGGCTTCCAGCTTCTCTGGGACCTCCTTCCAGCATCCCCGGCCATGGGAAATTTTTTTAAAAGCCAAGGGAAACCGATCAGTGGCCAAAGAAGCTGGTAAAGAGGCTGGGCTGGGGATTTGGGGGTCAGGAGAGGCCAGGCCATGCCAGCTGCCCACTGGGCTGGGCTGCCAGTGGGAACCAGGGCAGATTAAATTCCAATTCAAATCCACCTGGTTTCCACTTGGGCTGAATCAATTTATTTCTAAATAAATCGATTCAGCCCAAAAAACACCCCATTTTCCCAGTGTCTTTTTGACACAGGTTAAATGGGCAAAAATGGTCAAAAAGCATGCCCCCCCCCTTTCTGAATCGATTTCTGAAATTGGATTCAGTGGGAACCATGCCTGTTTAACCCAGATCATGATCCGGATTTAAATGTAGAGGGAACAAGACCATATATCCAATTGCCAATCCCAATTAGAGTAGCTCTATTGACTCAGTTACTGAATGGTAAATTAACATTTGAGTAAAGGCCATTGGTTCTGAGGGTAACTACGTGGGACAACAAGCTAACTTTAAGCCACAGATTGTTATTTTACCTTTGTTGTGTTTTTCTTTTCTATTGTGTCATCAGAGAGAGAGAGAGAGAGAAATCTGTGGCTATTTTGCACTGCTTTGAGCACACAAAAAACATGCAGTGCCTGCCACTAAATCCATTTGACAAGGTGTGTTAAGTTTTTATTTACTTTGTCAGTAGGGTTGCCAGGTAAAATGAGAGACCAGGCTCTTGTCCCTTTAATGGGCTGCATCAAAGAAGGAATTTCAGAATGTATGACTTGTGTGACCAGCAAAACCTGCTGAAATTTCTTCTACACAATCATTAATGATATGGGTATATGGTACTGTGTCAGAAGCAGTAACACAATCATCTTAGCTATTACTGTTTTGCACAATTTGCTGTTTGGCATTTTATCTAGTTATTGATGTAAAGCCATTTTCAACTTACGATAACATATCACAAGGTTTTCTTGGCAAGATTTGTTCAGAGGAAGATTGCTATTGCCTTCCTCTGAGGTTGAGAGAGAGCCCTTCCCTTCTTTCATCTGGGAACCCAATTTGCCAATAACACAGGCTGGGTGATTTTTAAAAATCCACATGACAATCTACCTGGAGTACTTTAGTTTCAAAAACATTTCATCTACAAGAACAAGCTCATCATAACAAGTTAAAAACAACTTTAGCTCAAGATTACTTTTGTTCAAGTATTTCCATTTGTGTCTCCGACTTTATGTTTCAAGATTAGCTATGTTGGCTATAAGACAAAACAATCTCCCCATCCATCCTGTGGCCCAATACCTTTATTGGGTCAACCTAAATACACAAACTACATCACTCCAGTTTTCAAAGCTTCACAGAGTACTTCATCAGGCAAATATGATAAAGTAGTACATAGGGAAAAGAAAGTGGCAATGTCACAGTGTCGACATTTCGAATGTTACAAGGAAGCACCTGTCATATGGTGAATGGCAACAATGGCAGGGATATTTTAAGTGGCAAAGTAAGTCAGCTAGGAGGCAAGCTAATTTTTCTCCAGAGAAGGAGTGACCATGAGATTACCCATGCATGTTCCAAAATGCTGCTTCTCACAAGGAGACTGAGGGATTTATAACAGTTTGAAGAAAGTTGAGCAGCAGGGAGTTTGTGGGATAACACTAGGTTCAGCTGCCTAAGCTAGCTTTTAAATGGATACTGGACTTGTGAAAATCCTCACTTAGTATACAGATGGATCAATGGGAAAATACTTGGTTAAAGGGACTGAGACTTGTATTATGTCATGATTTTAAAATAAAACGAATTTCTAGAAAATGATGTAATGTTTATTGGCCAGTATATTAAATTGAGACAAAGGCCAATTCTCAGTGCAGTCTGGGTAAAAATCACCCAGCTACAGCCAAAACACTGTAAACAGCAGAGTATAGACCCCCCCCCTCCCCAGATATTGGTATTGGCAGTGCACTGACCATTTTTCACAATTAAAAGAAACAATCACAGATAGTTGGTTCATCCTGGAGGTTTTTATTTTCAGTTGTAATATGTACAATATGAAACAGCATACACACACACACACACACACACACACACCTTTCTGTTTTTCAGTCGTGCAGAAGAAAAAGAAGCTCCGAACACCTGCTCCTTTTTTGTGTCACACTTGGGAGTACAGGCTTCGGCATGTCGCTACTGCGGGGTGCCGTATGGACGCAGCACAGCTGCGATGGTGTCACTACGTTTGTCATTTAAACTGTGCTACGTAGTGACGCCGCCCCGATCACGTGCTAGAGTTGTGGGGCTTGTATATGCTCCACCTCGAGACAACCCTAGCACGTGATCAGGGCACCTTTTCGCGCCCATCTGTTTAGCGCCAGTAGCTCACAGCAATAACCTGCTGCTCCACCAAAAGCTCACAACCAACCAAACATTCCAACTATCAACTCTGTTATCTGACATGTGACCAGTCTCCTAGTCCACTAATACAGAAAGTTGGCTGTGTCATCATTCAGTCAATCCAAATATTTTTCTGTTTTTTAAAGGCATATTACTCCAACAATGTTGCCTCAAGGTGTTAAATAAATTGCTTAGAATGTATAAAGTGATTTAAGATGTATGTTGCTAACATGTTTTTATGAAGGGATGTTGGATATGTTTTTTCCTGGATTTAAATACACAAATTGATATAGAGGATTTCAAAAATTAATAATTAAAAATTGGAATTTTCCCCTTTTGGAATGATGGATGTACAGTTGGAAAAGAGTCATGGAAGATTAGTATACAATAGCAAAGTTGTTATATGTGAAAAGATGGAAGAATTCAACACTACGCACTATGGAAGAATGGTTGTGGAAGCTAACAAAATTAGTAGAAATTGACAGATGGTTTCATCGGAGTAGAAAATGGTTGTTCGTGACATTTGTTAAAGATCTCAACCCCCTTATGGACTTTTTGTGAAAAAGAGGGGGAAATGAATTATTAATTTGTTTTGATGATTAGAGAGAATAGGTTATTGAAAGAAGATAACACCTATAATTTATAGATAGTGAGGTATGAATAACTATATGCATATAGCCACTGAAGGGAAGATAGAAAGTTGTCGTCGTCGTCGTCGTCTTCTTCTCCTTCTTCTCCTTCTTCTCCTTCTTCTTCTTCTTCTTCTTCTTCTTCTTCATTCTGTAATTTCTAATGTAATTTTTAAAATTTTAATAAAAATTTGGGGAAAGGGAAACAGAGACAGTTTGGCTTCTCCATTTGAAGTTACAAAGCACTCCTCAGCTGATCGCCTTCACCTGATCCATAATCTCAGGTTAACCTTACACCTGAGAACACAGAGACTTTCCCAAGAGACAAAATGCATTCTTTCTACCACAGGGGCCTGTGGCTTCAGATTGGATAGATGCCAATCCACTTCTTGGGCAGGAGCCGCTTTGTAACTTCAAATGGAGAAGCAAAAGTTTATTGCCTGTTTTGTGGCCTTGGCTCCCTCCCAGCTTATGGCTGAGGTGAAGGGGATTCACTTTTCATCTACATATACTTCCTGTAACATCTAAAATGTTGACACTGTGACCACAACACTGTCCCTTTCTTTCCCCTATATGCTATGTCATCATCTTTGCCTGAAGCAGAAGCCTGCAAAGCTTTGAAAGCTAATATGATGTATTCAGTACCTTTTGACTGGTGCAATAAAGGTGTAATAATTGCGATATTGACGTTTTATGGTCTTTCTTTGTTCCATAATGGTTAAATCTCATTAGGAAGAGGAGGAAGAAGAGGAGGAGGGGAGGAGCAGCTGAAATCCAAATCATTCTGATCAACATTGTAATTGATACATCGCTGAATCTCACCTGTCTACCTCCTAATGTGGAGAGGACACTATCAGAGCTGACAGCACTAGTTGTTATTGGCATTGATATTTGGAGAACAGGCTTAAACAACTGCTATGTGCATCATGTCTTCAAAAAAGATAATCAGAACTTGGTAAAGGTACTTTTGGACTATGGTTTCTAGGTACCAGTGGACATGCAAACTGGTAGATCTTGGGAATTAACGTCTAAAAATAAACATTTCAAGCTATGGGGAAAGCCCTGTACGATGACTATCTTAACCAGCCACTTGTTTCCAAGTGTGGCTTCCAAAAATCCTTGAAGCAAGTCAAGATGGAGAAGAATTTAGTTTACCAGCTTTAACAACATCAGACCCTACATTTGGAACAGCTTCCTTGAATTAATATGGAAAGTATAGATACATCTGGGTTTTGTCAGCATAGTCATGAAAATGAATCCCCACACTTTGGATGGGCAGGGATAGGGCAACAATAACTGTTCATCATATTCCCATTGTAACCACACCATAGGTTTTTTTAATATATATAAATGCATTCTAAGAGAGCTACTCTTTCATTTTCATTTTTTCCTCTACACACTGGCTTTCCTTTCTCACAGCAATTTATGATTTATGTGCAGGTATTTTCAGTGAGGTGTGGGGAAAAAAATCTTTTTAGCAACAGCTAATTCAGATCAATTAACCATGGCAGATAGGCTTTTTCATTTGTTATATAGGGCCATAATTTTCCCAATCTCCCAACCAAGACACATTTTTTATTTTTTAAAAAGGTAAAAAACGTTTTAATGATAAACTTCATATTTTTGTTAACAGCAACTTTACACTTATGTCCTTTAAGAATTGTTGGATGAAATCCCTATTTGCTTGTTAGTTCTGCATCTGTACATTTGTGTTCATTAGTTCTAAAGCTTCAGCCATTTTGCCCTGTTTGAGAAAATTCCTTAGATTCTTTCTTCAAATACAGTCATTGGGATATGAGTCTCTCATGTACTAAGTAACGGAAAACATTATTCAACTTCCCCACTACCTCCCTATCCACCATTGGTATTTATTTCATACATTTGTGTTACTGAATTCATGCCACCTCCCTAGCTTGCTTCCTGCACTAAATATATTTCAATAAGTATATGTTGTTTCTAATCTTGTAGAAATTTCTTTCTCAGAGTTACCCTGCAATTACTGTTTTCATCCAATTAACTGTGTTTTGTTTTATTTTAAATTTAATTTTATGTTCCCTTTTTTGTTTTGTTTTAAATTTGTTTTATCTGTTATTTATTTGTTTTCCCTACTATACAGGTAAGGCATCGGAAGGGTCCTCCTTTGTCCACCTTTCACTGGCAAGTGAAACCTTCTCTGTTCTAACAGTCATTTAGAAATGGACTGTAAAGGCTTTTAACAGTGTGCTGTTTCACTGACAAATGTATTTTCAACTAATGTATTTTAAAAAGGTTTAATTCTAAATATAGTTTTTACTGTATTTTAACAATAACTGTTTGCATACAGTCATCCCTCTGTATCCACAGACTCCTTATCCACAGATTCAATTATCCATGGCTTGAAAATATTCCCAAAAGAAATAGAAATTCCAAAAAACAACCTTGATTTTGCCATTTTATATAAGGGACACCATTTTACTACACCATTGTATTTAATGGGACTTGAGCATTCATTTATTTTTGTATCCATGGGGACTCCTGGAAACATACCCCAGTAGATATCAAGGGCCCACTGTACTATCATAAGAACCCTCTGCTTATCTGACAGGTTAGGGACTGAAACATTGTCAGAAAGTGGAATTGATTGAAAAGTGGAACCCCAGGTGTGTGTGTGTGTTTTTTTTCCAGCTTGCATTTACCCTGTTTCCCCGAAAATAAGACCTAGTAGAGATTTTGCTGAATTGCTAAATATAAAGCCTCCCCCGAAAGTAAGACCTAGCAAAGTCTTTGTATATAAATACATATGCAGTATAGAATAAATGTTCATTTTTTCCCAACAATAAATGTGACTTCTTCTTTATAAGACATCCCCTGAAAATAAGACCTAGGACATCTTTGGGAGCAAAAATTAATATAAGACACTGTCTTATTTTTGGGGAAACACGGTACTGAAAAGCATAAATAATACCCGATAAATTGCACTTTAAAGTGTGCAAAAACTTAATAAATAACTAAACACACACTGTATTATAAGCACTATACATTAAATACTATAAGAGATGCACTGCCCATAATTACAGAAGCACCATGGACTGAACACAGGGGAGTGTGTGTGTGTGCCAAACAGCACTCACTTTGGACTGCTCCAGAGGATAACTTTGGACTATTTGCATCAGTGGTGTCATTAACTATGGTGTCACCTGGTGTGGCAAGGGTATGCATGCACCCCTCCTGCTTCTCCAGTCCTGGGCTTTCTCCCTGGAGAAAAAGCCTGCGAATAGAGCAGTCGACCAGGGCGCATGCGTGCCCTTCCTGTACTGAAGTGGCCCAACCAGGTGTGACCCCCAATTCTGGGTCCACTCCTGGTGCAGTCCCCCTACAGCCCTACCAGGGATGCCATAGCTCACATGCACACATGCTGCTTATAAACTGAACAGAGAGAGGGAAGGTGCCAAGCGTCTGTAGTCAGCTCACTTTGCAGCAGTACGCACTTTGCAAGAAAGGCTGTTCCTTCCATATTTGCAAATTACACAGAGAAGTTTCATTAATTTAAGGAGGAGTCTGCACTTTCCATTTTCCTTAAGACCATGCAAGCCTCATAAACAATAAGAATGGATGAAAAAGTGGACCCCTTCTCAAATGAATGGAACTTCACCGTAATTTGCAAGCGTCGAAAGAGCAAGGAGTCAAAAAGGAAGGTTCAAAAAGTGGGGCCATCCTGTACTTTTTATATTTTTTCATGACTACCTGTTACAGTTTCTGTAATTTGTCTCAAATCCTAGTTTTGCAGAAGTGGTGAAAAATAAATTAATAGATGATAATAGATTTGTTCACAGCTTCTGTTTGTTTGTTTCCTCTTCAGGGCAATGATTCTAATTGTCACAAGAAGGTTTTTGGTCTTGTATGGCACACACACACACTCTATATAAATAAATAAATAAATACACACACAATCTCACACACGCACACGCACATACATATATACATGCATTAGTCCTTCCTCCAGCATATGTAACAGAAGGAATATTCTCAGAGAAAGTTCTAAACCCAGTTCTAACTTTTGGTAAACAGATTTGTTGCTTTCACACATCAACACTGACCACTGTAAAGATATGAAAAACCTGTTTCAACTCACTCACCCCTTGGAAAATTTAGGGTAAGAGACATGATTTGCATCCTATTATATTCCAACCCACTCCCACAACTGTGTAAATATGCTTTATACCTGAGATCTTACTATCGCTCATTACTGCATCCGAAAAAGTAGTTTATATTCATGAAAACTCATGCAAAAGTCAAAACCTGTTAGTCTTGAAGGTGCTGCCACATTTCTTTTTTCCCCTCCCCGCCCCTCCCCTTCTTCTTTTATTTGATATTGTTATCAAAGACGTCCTCTTTGACTTGGTCTAATCTGTCGTACAGTATAAGTTTTATGTGACCATCTATGAAAATGATTTAACAGAACTTTAAAGCTTCCTGAAAGTATTGGGTACTATTACACCAATTTTCTCCAACTTCTTTTTAAGAAACCCCCTCACTGTACAAATTTTCCCTGTTCTAAAATTACATGTGACACACACACACACAGAAACATTTTGAAACTACTATAGTCTTTTTTTCAAAATCTGCCAACACAGCTCTAACCAGATCCTGGACAAGTCAATGCAAGAGTATCGGATTATTTCAGAGAGAGGCCAGAGCCCTGTGTCTCTTAGCAGAAAAATAACTCTATTTATTACACAATAATTTAGAATAGGGGTGAGCAAAGTGTAGCCAGTGGCCCCAGGGCTTTTTTTTTTTTTTTTTTTGTGGCCCCAGAGATTTCAAAAGGCCTTCCAAATGGAGTGTATTTCCATCATGTTTGGAGGTTCCCTGTCCCAACGCTGTTGTCAAAAAACATTTTGCAAAACTATTTAGGCCCAGATGCCCTCTATCAACAATGAGTTATTGGGGGCGGGGTGGCATTTTGGTCTAAAGAAAAGTCTCTTTTGAAACAAGAAATGAGTAGGAAGTTACTTTTTCTCACTTCCTATTCTTTTAAAAATGCCTCTCCTGAGCCTAAAATGTCCTGGGGAAGCCCAAAAATAGGAAGACAATGCCCCCATTCCCCCCAGGGAGCATTTGGAGACAAAAAAACTTTAGGAGAAGGTGCGGGGGAAGGGGTACAGCTCTCCAAGATTTCTAATTTGTCTGCTTAGCCTTCCACATCCCAATCTCGAACCACAATATTAAGTAACTGCTTCGAACTTTACACAGTGCCACATATAGCTTATAGCAATACTTCAATTAATCTCTACATCATAGAGTCAAATCCCTGCACATCAGATCCATAAGTAATAGTTCTAAGGTGCAAGGCCTTGGAAACTGAGCCAACCCCAAACATTTTGTTGTCTGAGGCAGGACAAACAATGGCACCCAAGCCCGGAAGCCTAAGAGAACCCAACAGTATGCAAACGGCTCTTGTGACACCTTTGAGACTTATTCAAAGGAGCTACAAGATCTCTTTGAGGGCTGATTTTCCAGACTAACATGGCTGTCTTTGAATTCTAGGAACCATTTGTCTTGTGTCCAAAGGCCCCTATTAACTGTGCTCCCATCAGCTGAAGGCAGCCTGGTACCTTAACAGCTACACAGCTGTCTGCGTGACATGCAGACCTCAGCCTTCTGACATCTTGCTGCCACTCCCCATCCCCAGCATCTTTCTCCCCTTTTTGGACACTCAAAATCTGATACCCAAGGGAGACCATTTCATTCTGTGCCTTGATAGAGACAGCAGATTCATGTCAATGTGCAAGAATCCTTATATCAGTGCTAAAATATGTTACACACGTAATTAGAAAGCCAGATCTACTTTGACTATGCTGAC
Organism: Urosaurus nigricauda; assembly: GCA_034509955.1. Classification (NCBI taxonomy): domain Eukaryota; kingdom Metazoa; phylum Chordata; class Lepidosauria; order Squamata; family Phrynosomatidae; genus Urosaurus; species Urosaurus nigricauda. Next base: position 44,462,680 of record JAOEGL010000002.1, on the reverse strand, counting down.
GAGATGACAAAGGAATTGATATGTTCTGCAAAGGGGAGATGTTCAGAATACAGATACTAAGGGATACTTAAATTTTCAGTTTCTGTTTCCCTCACAGGAAAGTACCAGACAGAGGGGGGAAATGATTTCCTGCACATGCCTTTTGGGAAATAAGAAAAGACTTGAAACGCTCCAGTCAAAGAAGGCCCTGATAACACTAAAGGTAAGGGTAAGCAAAGTGTATGGGTGCACACGTGTGCATTCACTAATTTTCCCATTTACTGGAAAATCTGTTGCCTGAAATGATTCCTGAAACCTGTTCTGAAAAAACATGGTTCCCACTATGTTTGTGCTGGTTTCAGGAATCAGTTCGGGGGGGGGGGGGCAGCTTGATGGCCTGGCCTGTCTCTGGCCTCTCCTGGCCCCAAAATACCCAGCCCAGGCTCCTTACTGGTTTCTTTGGCCACTCACCGGCTTCTCTGCAGCCTTTTTAAAAATTTCCCACAGCTGGGGAGGCTAGAAGGAGGTTGTAGAGAAGCCGGTGGAAAGCTAGGAAGGAGGGTGCAAGGCTTCTGGCTTCTCTGCGGCCTCCTTCCAGCCTCTCCAGCCATGGGAATTTTTTTTAAAAGCTCAGGGAAGCCAGTCAGCAGTCAAAGAAGCCAGTAAGGAGGCTGGGCCAGGGATTTTGGGGCCAGGAGAAGATGGGTAATTCCAGTTGCCCCCTGGGCTGGGCTGCCAGTGGGAACCAGGGCAGATTCGATTCCAATTTGAACCCACTTGGTTCTCACTTGGGCTGAATCGATTTATTTCTAAATAAATTGATTCAGCTCCCATAACAACCCATTTTCTCAGCATCTTTTTAATGCTGGTTAAATGGGCAAAACTGGGCAAAAAGCATGCCCCCCCCCTTTCTGAATCGATTTCTAACATTGGATTTGGTGGGAACCATGCCCATTTAACCCAGATTATTTCTATTTGCCAGAGACAGTCTCTATTAATAATCTGTTGTCCCACTTTTTGATCTGCTTTTAAAATGTCTAAGTTTCTCCCTCCTTCTCCCATTTTCCTTCCTTTGTCCTCATCCTGCCTCAGTTTTTGCATGAATAATCTACACTCAGTTAAACTCAGTGAGAAGCGAGAAAAGGATGGAGTCTTGTCCTTCCCAGTAAACTCAGGCAAAAGCTAACTGCTAAAGCCTATTTTTCACTTCAGTGTTCTTCCTTATTAATACCGTTTGTCCTCTTGACAACACTCTGATGTTGCTTGGCCACATGTAATGTTGGAAGGTATGGCAAGTGCAGCCTGTGGGCCACACAAAGTCCCCTAGGAGTGTATTTGTGTTTTTCAGGTTTCAAACGTTTTGTCAGATATATATATATATATATATATATATATCCCCAAATGAACCCAAATGACCTCTAGTGGATGTGGAGGCAATTTCACCATGTTTCCTGCCCTGCTCAGGTTATCTTAGGCCCAGTAGACACCTTTAAAAAACAAACAAACCAAGAAGTGTCCTGGACTTATGAATCATTTCCTGTTGCAAAAACAAAAAACAAAAAACAAGCAATTTTAAACATATATTTTTTAATTGTGTGGGTGCAGCAGCAGCTGTCCAGGATCTTCTGGGGGCCAGCTAATCTCTGACAATCACCCCTAGATCAGCAGTCCAATACATCTATACAGTTGGTTGGCATGAATTTGGATTCATTGTTAGGGATCGTGAGACAAATATAAGACAGGTGCCAGTGTCTCCGTGTTGAATTTCATTTTGTTAGCTTTTGCCAAGCTTTCTAATCTATTCAGGTCATTTTGAATTTTAATCCTGTCCTCATCTGCAAATTTGATAAGTATGCCCCCAATTCTGTTATCCAAGGCTCTGATAAAGATGTTCAATAGCACTGGGCCCAGTACCCAACCCTGTGGCACCCCACTGGTCACTTCTCTCCAGGATGAAAAGGAACAATTGAGCTACAAAAGGATGGAAGGCTGAGTCAGCCAAGTGCAATACAAACTTAAAGTGCTAAACAAACAAACAAACAACAACAACCTTGGGGCCCTGGAATCGAACTCACAACCTTGTAACTGCTGTATTGGCATATAACCAATGTACTACCAGGGCTTCCTTGCCAGCTCATATCCTCCAACATTTCACAGATGAAAACATGGACTCATGTGGCTAAGCAACATCAGAGTGTGGTCAAGAGGGCAAACATTATTAATGAAAAAGTATGCATAATATAGGAGAAGCTGAGAACCAAAGGCTGAAAGTGGGAGTAGAAGAAGGAGACAGTTTAAAAGCATATGAAAATGTGGGAGAACAGAGGATTAATTGGGACTGTCCCTGCCAAAGTGCGATAGTTGGACGGTGTGCCAACTAGATATCTATAAGGAGAATATGAGCCCAATAATGCGCTCTTGTTTCTGTTTTCTAACAAATGATAACTGAAGCATATTGTTTCAAATACTGGATGTAATATACAGATATCATGACTAATATGAGCAAAGTGGAAAAGGTAATACTGATAGACATCAGTGCACATCACCTATCTTGATTGCAGGAGGAAAAAAGAGATACTATCACATTGATTGCTGGTCTTTCTAAACATTGATGATCTTCTCCTAGTGTGTCCTTATTTGTCTTCCTTTAGAGAAAGGAAGATCCATTCTCTACTTTGCCTCTGTACACAATGTTCTCATTTATAAATATGGGAAGTAGGTGTTAAATGCTAAAAATGCTGCCAAATGCAACAGCAATAGCAAAGGAAGACGTGCTTCCTGTACTTTGAATAGCCGTGTAGGAGAAGGATAGCTTTGATTACTCTCTTTTACAAGATCCTACTCTAAAATTCCTTTGATTGTACTCTTGTTTAATTTATAGGCGTTCTCCTTGGTTCCTAACTATGTTATGCTGCACAAGCCAGGAATTTATCTTTTATATTTGTTGACAATGTGGTGACTTGTAAAGTGTGGGATGCAGCAATCGTGCATCAATCATTGTTGTTGTTGCTGTGTGCCTTCAAGTCATTTCTGAGTTACGGCATCCCTAATGTAACCCTATCAGAAGGCCCAAGGTTATCCAGTAGGTTTCCATGGCAGGGTAGGGATTCAAACCTTGGTCTCCAGAGTCATAGTCCAACACTCAAATACCATACCATGGTGGCTTATATCAGTCGTACAGTGGTTTAATTCTCAAGCCACAATTCAACAACTCTCAAGTTTTTGTTCTCTCTGCCTCTTTGTTACCAATTTTATTTTATCTTTCCCATGAAAATAAAGGTAATACATACTAATTGGAAGAAAGTTCTAACTTATCACATGAATTTTATTATTTCTTTATTGTATTTATTCATTTCACAGTCTTTTCCCAGAACTGGGACTCAGAGCAGCTTCACAGGATTAAAAACAGTACAATTAAAAACATTTTTAAAAAAGTACATTAAAAAGGAATTAAATTAAAACAGATAGTTATTAAAAGAATAAAAAATATTTTAAAAAGATAAAACTATATATAGAGAAAAAACTGTATCAAATTTTTAAAATGGTCCAACATCACAGCCTGGCCTTATAGCAATTCCTTAAATGCCTGTGTGAACAGGTAGATCTTCACCTGCCAGTGGAAGGCCATCAAGGAGGCAGCCATTCTGATCTCCCTGGGAAGGGAGTTCCAGAGTCTAGGGGCAGCCCTCTCTCACATCCCTACCAACCGTGTTTGTGATGATGTTGGGACAGAGAGAAGGGCTTCTCCAGAGGATCACAGATCCTTTTCCAGGTGTTAAATAAGACTGTTCCCTCTTCTTATTCCTCATGTCCATTGCTTATATCCTTTCAAATCTGCTTCAGAATGTCTCCCAAACCTCTTTAGAAAATTAGCAGGCACATAATGGACTACATGCTCTCAACTGTCCTGATTTGGCAGAGAAAGTCCCTGGAGATTATTGCATGGACTTTTATCCTGTTGTTTTCCCAACGGGATAAACAAGCGTTTAACTTTAAAGACGGATCTTACCACATTCACACGTCTACACCCTGTCTCCAACCCAGGCATATCCCACAGCTTTTCAAGTATTGGAAAATCCTGTGCTTGAAAAGCCACAGGACAAGCCCATATTACATACGAGCTGCAGACAGAAGAATGTGGTAAGACCCATCTTTAAAGTTAAGTGTGCATTTCTCCTGTTGGGATAATGACACTCTCAGCCTCAGAAAACCCTGTGATAGGTTTGCCTTAGGGTTTCCATAAGCTGGAAACAATCTGAAGGACATAACAACAAACCTCTCATCTATCACTGATAACCTCCCCAGTTAATCCTCTGTCATCCTCTGTATTTCACTTCTCTTTCCTCTTTCCCTCTTCATCTTCAGTTTACTTCAGTTGCTGCAAACTGAGTTCAAAGCACAATTGTAGTTTGCAGTCAGTAAACTCAGGAGGTGAGACAGGAGCAGAGGAGGTAGAAACTTGCCCTTTTCAGTAGGATCAGGCAAAAGGAAACTGTTGCAGACTCTCCTAGTTTGTGTGTTCTTCCTCAATACGTTTTGCCATCTTGACACACTTTGCCATCTGGAAACAATTTTTTAATTGTGTGAAAAAGTTAAAATAAAAATAAATTAAAACAAAATTTTAAAACCTGAAAGGCATGCTGAGTGGGCACAGGACACAGAAGTGGGGTTAAGGAGGAGTCAGGAAGAATGCACAAGTAGTAGCATTTGCACAACTGCAAAGATGTTTAATAATTGCTACTCAGAACCCAGTACATTTCCTTTTTCTTAAATGATGTGATTACTGTAAGAATGGGGCTTATGTGGTAATGTCCATTGTCAAATGTTACCAAATCCTCAGATGTCAAATTTAAACACAGCATATGGAATGACTGCCAACATATCTGTTGAATATCTACACAATGAAAGAATATCTGGCAGAATAGTCATCACCATACTTAATGTAGTTCTTAGCAGATATTTTTAACAAAGTTATTACAGTTCTATATTAAAGAAAGTGAAAATGGTGCTTGATCTTTGGGTATAAAATAGGGAGCTTATTAGCCCCAGCACTTCATGATCAGTAATAATTATATTGAATTTTTAATTTAATTTAATCCTGTCATGCAATAGATTGAGACCTTTAATATTCTGTACTTCATTTCTGCAATGATGCAGCCAAGAATTATATGATGTGTAATCTGGACTTTCTGGAAGATCACTTTGCCTTTAGGAATTCAATTTTAATCTATGAATTAAAGAGACTTAATGCAGTGCCTAAAGTAAAAAACAATCTGGTTTAGGCTGGCTGCAGAAGAAAACAAGGGACCCTATTTCTTTTTCTACTTGCAGTATTTACTATAGGGATTTATATTTCATTCTTTTCACAAAACTACTAAACACTTCAGAATCTGTTGAGGACTGCAGAAATTATTATGAGAGAAACCGCACTGATAAATACCAAATAATGTTAACAGTAGAGATTTATAATGTGATCCACTCTAGAGAACAAATTGCTCTGTCATCTGTCTGACAACTGTTTGGCTATAGTATTGCCTGATTATCTTCCTTCATCTGTGCCAAATGTGCCCCACTCAGTAAATCTTGTCTGAAAATGTTTCCAGATCATACTGGTTGACCCCCTTTTGACATATTCCACTTTGGTAATATATTACTTCAAATTGTTGAAAAATGACTGCTCCGTGAACGCTTTGATGACAGGAGAGGAGCAGGATACCTCAATGACAATTAAATCACAGGAGGCAAGCCCAATTGGCTATCACACCTGTGTGCTTTGGGAATGATTTAGCCACATTTTAGCCATGGTAAGCTTCCATGTGATAATCACCATCGACTCAGAACTTCAGCATGTGATGGACTCTCCTTGATCAGAGGTTTTTGAGCAGAGTTGGGATGTCCAGCTTTTAAGGATGTTGTAGTAGTGGATGTTTTGTCTGACAGGAAGTTCATCTACATGACCCTTGGGTCTCCAATAATTCTATGATTCTATGATCCTTAATCTGGGACATGTAGCAACAACTAGGAACCAGTAAACAGTTTTTTTAATCATCAAAGTTCTATTATGTTGAAATGTTAGTATTAATCTGGCCTTGCCTGGCAGATTATTTCTAAGGGTGAGATAGAGATATTGGCCAATATCTGCATTCACATTGCAAACTGATCTTCCAGGAAAATGTACTGTTAATTATATTATATGTCCAATAATGTATATGCATACTTGTTGTTGTTGTTGTCACATAATTTCAAGTAGTTTCTGATTTATGGCAATCCTAAGGCAACCTTATCATGGGGTTTTCTTAGGAAAATCAGTTCAGTGGAAGTTTGCCATTGCCTTTCTCTGAGGCTGAGAGCATGCTTCATGTGCCATGCTTAATGACTTGACCAGCGATTGTCTTGTAATGATACATGATAATTTCACCTTTGCAACATCACCAACACCAGCAGCATCTCCTGTGATGTCAAAGTGGTTGCTCAGTTTTTGGTATTGAAATCTTGGCATAGTCTTGACTTGATAATCCTTCATGGCAGGTTGCTAGAAACTAGTTTTGGTTCTTCCCATGCAAAGGAAAGCTAGAACAAGGTATTTTTGGGGGGGGGGGGGGACTGTAACATTCAGAATTGTAGTCTGTGATGAGACAGTCACTGAGGTGATCGCCAAAACAAAACTAAAGAAGAAAAATAAAATCCTGGAAACCTGATTTAACCAAAGCCAATATTCCTTATACAGGTTTTTATCCTGCATCCCAGATGAGGACTACACACAATTGAAGCTTTAAAAGTTAAAATTCAGATTACTCTCCCATAATATACCCGTCAACATGGCTAGTGCTTCTGCATGGTCAAAACTTAACACAAATTAGAATCATAGAATCATAGAATCATAGAGTTGGAAGAGACCACAAGGGCCATCCAGTCCAACCCCCTGCCATGCAGGAACTCCAAATCAAAGCATCCCCGACAGATGGCCATCCAACCTCTGCTTAAAGACCTTCAAGGAAGGAGACTCCACTACACTCCGAGGGAGTGTGTTCCACTGTCGAACAGCCCTTACTGTCAGGAAGTTCTTCCTAATGTTGAGGTGGAATCTCTTTTCCTGCAGTTTGCATCCATTGTTCCGCGTTCTAGTCTCTGCAGCAGCAGAAAACAAGCTTGCTCCCTCCTCAATATGACATCCCTTCAAATATTTAAACAGGGCTATCATATCACCTCTTAACCTTCTCTTCTCCAGGCTAAACATCCCCAGCTCCCTAAGTCGTTCCTCATAGGGCATGGCTTCCAGGCCCTTCACCATCTTAGTTGCCCTCCTTTGGACCCGCTCCAGTTTCTCCACATCCTTTTTGAATTGTGGTGCCCAGAACTGGACACAGTATTCCAGGTGGGGCCTGATCAAAGCAGAATAGAGTGGCACTATTATTTCTCTTGATCTAGACACCATACTTCTATTGATGCAGCCTAAAATAGCATTGGCCTTTTTAGCTGCCGCATCGCACTGTTGACTCATGTTCAACTTGTGGTCTACTTGGACTCCTAGATCCCTTTCACACGTAGTTTCATTCAACCAGATGTCCCCCATCCTATATCTGTGCATTTCATTTTTCTGCCCTAAGTGCAGTACCTTACATTTCTCCGCATTGAATTTCATTTGGTTAGCTTTGGCCCAGCTTTCTAGTCTATTCAGGTCACTTTGAATTTTGATCCCGTCCTCTGGACTATTAGCTACTCCTCCTAATTTGGTGTCATCTGCAAATTTGATAAGTATGCCCCCAATTCTGTCATCCAAGTCATTAATAAAGATGTTGAATAGGACTGGGCCCAGGACAGAGCCATGTGGCACCCCACTTGTCATTTCTTTCCAGGTTGAAAAGAAGCCATTGTTGAGCACCCTTTGGGTTCGGCTGGTTAACCAATTGCAATTCCATGTAACAGTTACCTTGTCTAGTCCACATTTTACAAGCTTGTTTGCAAGAATGTCATGGGGAACCTTGTCAAAGGCCTTGCTGAAATCAAGATATACTATATCCACAGCATTCCCTTCATCTACCAAGCATTCCCTTCATCTACCAATTAACATCTCCAAACTGTTCATTAGCCCTGCACCTCTCATTCAGGCTCCTTAAAAGACTTTTGCACACTTTGTGCTAATTTATGCAGAGAGGATTAACCCAAGATTTTTTGCTGCTTAAGGCAAAAAGCAAGATTTTGTCTTTTGGCTAACCTCAACACAACAAGGAGTACACAACAACAACAACAACAACAATGCCATCAGTGTACATGGTCTTGTACAAAAATAAAAACAGAGCAGTAGAACAGACATCTCTGTCCAAGGTCTACAATCTTTTTTTAAAGGAATACAGAGGATGGAAGGGACTGTTCCAAATAATAAATAAATAAATAAATAAGATCCAAATACATGCAATCTGAATATGCAAAATTGTAAAGGTAAAATTGGAGAGTCAGAATGCTATAGTGAATGCTAAGACTAACTCTCTGGGAAACCAAATTTGTAATCCCCACAAGGCCATGGAAGCCCATGAAGCAAGACACACTTTCTCAGAATCCTAAAAGGAACACCCCTCTGAGCAAATCTGGCCAAGAAACCCTCTCCCACCATGATAGATTTGCTTTAGGCCACAAGTGGACAGTGATTTGAAGGCACACAATTTGAAGGCACACAGCAGCAGCAGCAACAGCAGCAGCAGCAGCAATGGTAAAATTGAATTGGAGTTCCACAAAGGCTTTAGAAAAGAAAAAAAATAACTGAGTTCTGAAAAACAGCAATTGAAGGTTATTTGGATTACACATATAAAATCCGGCTTGAAATTCATGCTCAAGGAGCAAAAGACCTACAGAGGAGCCAGACAGGTAAGGATGCTGGGATAAGCATCTAGATGAATGCTCTTATCCTTGGTGTGCTGGCTGAATTCATGTATTAAACCTATAGCTTTTTAATATAAATTCCACATCTTTCAACACTGACTGTACATAGCCAAAGAAGCACCACCTTGTTGGGGTGTCTTCATAGCAGCTTATTTTGCATTGATTTGCTGCTGTACATGATTAATGGTGCTGGCACTGGAATCTCAGCTGCTCTTGCTCATCATGATCTTGCAGGAGATGTAAGCAGGAAGTAGACAGCAACGAAGTTATCCCCTTGCTGTGTCAGAAGTCTGCATGGAAAGGCTGACATCTCAGTTCTTTGTGGGAAATTACCTTCAGGTACTGATTCAGGCTACAGAATGTAACTTTTCACTATAAGAATCACTTCCTATTTTCATTTATCCTTTGTTCATGTTACTGAAGTGGAGCTGATCTGACAACCATTTTAAGGGCTGACATAGAACACATACAAGTCAAAAAGTGTTTCATAATGACTTGAGCAAGCTGGTAGTCATGTCCATGACTGGATTTACATGCAGAGAAACAAAGCACTCATCTGCCATATGTGATAGAACTGATTTCATGATAACCATATAGAGAAGACAGAGGACGTTATCACATGGGAGGGATTCCCCTCAATTTCAAAAGAAAAGATAGCGAGATCAGTTCAGAAATGAACACAATTATGTGAAAGGTTATCACATGGGAGGGGTTCCACTCAATTTCAAAAGAAAAGGTAGCCCGGGAAAAGATAGCCTGTGAAGAGGATTTGTGAATCTGCTAGTTCAGCGAATATGCTTACTTTTGGATTGCTGTAGTATTGCGCTCAGACTGCGTTCGGACTGCCAGCGATTGCATGTGATAACCTATCACACAATAACGTGAAACCCCATTATCGCATTCGGAATTCCACTGGGTTATACTTCCAATTTCCATCGTGTGATAAGGTCCAGAGAGATGATCAAAGCACTAAATTGTCTTCATGATGCCACCAAATGGCTGATTTAATTTGGCTCCATGATGATGTTAGGCAGCCATTGCCGAATGATTAGCTCCTGCTCTCACTCTTGACATCATTGTTTCATGGCATGATCCCAGGAGTTTCTTTGCTAATGAATTCCAGCCAAAGATTTCTTTAAAAGAGACTAAGAAAATCAGAGAAACATACCAGGATATTTGGAAAGCAACCATTTTTAATGACCAGGAAAATGTTTAATTTTTCCTGTCACATTTTCCCTGGTCCCTTACATGTACAGTACAACCTCTGTATCTCTCCAGGGGATACATTCCCAGACTTCCCATGGATAACGAAAACAGCAGATAATGGCGAACCCTGTATTTCTGCTGGAAGTTAACCATAAAGTCATGCTTGAGGAACTCCAGATGCCCAGAAAGACCTTTTTTTTCCAAACACAGGTAAGTGAAGTATGGTTGTCTCAGGGTCAGCCATTCCCCAGTTGTTCAAAATAGGCTAACATTAAAGTGCTGCGCTACATCATGATAAAATGATAGCATCTGATCTATTAGAATATTGGGAATTCTCAATGAGCTCATATGCTTTCACCACTCTCTTGGTTCTCACTAGAGCTTGGAAAAATTATGTTTCTGTACTTTAAAGTTATATGATCTTCCAGCTAGCATGGGACATTCATGGAGATTCAATCACATTTTTTTATAAAAAAAGTTCTGCTACTCATTCTTTCCTTAACATGAACAGACAGATATTTGAAAAGAAAACTGGAATGGAAACAAAAAGTCCTTCCTCTCTTTAGTAACAGAACATTATTGAGATGCAAAAGTTTAATTAACTGTCAATGACTTTAAAAACTAAATGCATCTGAAAATTATACTAAAATCATTATTATTATGAATTAAGCAATAAGTTAAGAAAACATTGTTAATGATCTGTTACTATGATCCTTCCACTCTTACTCTCTCTTTTTACTTCTTGTTTTGAATTTTTATTTGTGGTTTTATTATGCAATTCAAGTGTTCCTTTATTATTTTATCATTGTTTGATCTCGCTTTAATTTTTCATGTTATAATGTTGGGTCCTTATGGTTAAATGAATCTGCCCAAAGAACATGATTTATTCTTGCCATGCGATATTTCACTGAGAGTGTACTCCTCCTAACAAAACATCTACTTTTATTTGATTATAAATTATCCACTCTGGTTTTAGAAACAAACTAGTAAATATTTATTTCTTGGCTTATTTATTTCAATATTTCTAAGGCATCCTCTATCAGTAGACTTCAGGGCAGGATACAGTCAGTTAGGGCACTTTAAAAACAATGTAAAACTGCTTAAATTATGTCTACAATTCAAATAAGCTAAAGCTGGTACGTGTGAGAACCTACAAACTAATGTAAAGGTATAATAAAATAGGAATATATTATCTAGGCATCAAAATACTGGTATCATTACTGACATCACTAAAATTTATCTTTTATTACTAAATAAGTACAGCAATAAAGGGCAGCCCTGGTTAGTACTTAGATGAGAGATCATCAGTGAATACAAGGTGCTGTAGGGTGCTGGAGTTGGCTAGTTGAAGGCATTCATTGGGGTGGGGGTGTTCATATGGAAAACAAAACTACAGAATGCTTTGCAAGAGTCTAGGACAGGTTTCAGTGCTCTTTTGCTTACCATATAATAATATCTAGACTTACCATATAATAATATCCAGACGTCCACATATCCCCTACCTCTCCCTTAACAGAATACTGTGCTGTCTGATCAGAAATAGGTAAGCAAGCCTTTTTGGGTTCAACAGGGATTACTTTACACCCATTCTTGGACTACAATCTCATATCTACACTTAGGTGTAAATGAAGCAGTCCCCCTCCCTTTTCCTCCAAAACCTTTTCCCCTGAATAAAATGGGAAAAAAACTGAAAGTGAAAAAAAGAAATAAAATAAAACTTAGAATGTTCTTTTAGAATGATGAATAACATATTTCTAACAAGAGTGCTTGTATATTTACTACCCTAATATTAGTTCTAAAAACTGTATAACATGAACACTTATATGCAAGACTATGTACAGTATCTAATCACTAATCATTTTGGCATCCCTTTATCATTTATTTTTAAGAAAAACGATGTTTGACATCTGTTTGACATTATGAAAGACTGGAGGGCATAAAACATTTTTCCTCGTTTTACTAATTTTGTTCATTTCTCCTACTTGTATTGTTTTTGCATGCTCCTAATAATGTGGTAAAGCCAAAGGGGTTCCTTACAATTCATGATTTTGTAGCTCCATTTGTAACAACAAATTAAAAAGGGAATCAGTTCATAACTATTTTCTGACTGAACTGTACTATTAATATACCAGACATGTTTATTAGATGATCAACCACAAGAAAATAAAGGCCGCTGTATTGACCTATAACCTCTTTAAGTGGGTTGAAACTGGGATGAGCAAAAGTGGGGAGCAACTGGATGAGGCCAGGTGTCAACTTGTGTAGCAAAAATTCAAACAGGAAATTCAGTTTCTAACTATTGTATGATTGAACTGCACTTCTACTATACCAAACATGAATATGCCAAACAAATGCCAAACAAAATTGTATGTCATATTTTATGTTCCTAAAACAACAAAGAGATTTTCAATCTGGAAAGGATCCAGTTTCCCCAAAAAATTCCATCCCTGCCCCAACCCACTGAGTGACCTTAGGCAAGTCACACTCTCTCAGCCTCTGAAGAAGGCAATTGCAAAACTCTCCTGAAAAAAATCTTGACCCTTTAGGTCGCTATAAATCAGAATCAATTTGAAGGCACGCCACCACAGCAACATCCTACAGAAAGGCTTCAAAATTTTCAGAAAGTTTACATCTCTATAGTTTGGATCAGGTGTGCCACCCAGGGCTTGTGTTTTAGAAATACTACACATGCTGGCAACCTGTGGTCTGAATGGGGAGGGGTTAGACAGGCCACTGGTGATACTACATTTGTATTTTAGAGGCCATCACTAAACTATCTCTTATAAATTTATTCTCTTTTTCATTATATCTTGTTAAAAATATTAATCACTTCCATTCTTACTTCACTATGGCAGGGAAGTGAAGTTTCAGCTTGATTTGGGGTTTCTTGATTTATTACTATGTTCTCAATAATTAAAAATTGCCATGAACAAGACCTGAGGAATGCATGGTTAATGCATGAGCAGAAAAGACCTTGTGATTCAAAGGCCTTCATTGCTAAGACTAGAATGTACTTAACCAAAATAATTACCACTGTTTCCCACAACATGTACTTGAAGACAAATGCCATCACGTGTAATTTTGTTTGTTTGTACACAAATCATTCTCTAAATCCTTCCCTGCTGATGATGCCTAGTAGCAATATCTCAGGAATGAGATCTGGTGCTGGTGCTAACTACTACTATTTGATGCTGGTGCTGTCTCAAGAAAAGGCATGGACATAAAAGGCACTGTTCATATAGGAGAACCTCCAGTTTCTTCTTGGTCATGCAAGCAGAGTTGCAGAAGTAAAGGACACTTTGGCACTACATGGTAAACTATTCATTATGATCCATGATCTGCACATGTGCTTATTGCGCTCTATGTGGCTGCCAAATAGGAACAATCCTTTAAAATAAAGGAAATGTGACAGTCTTACAAACAAACGATAAAGTTTTCACATTTGCAAACCATTTTTATCCTTGTCTTAATCTTAGATCACTTGCTTTGGTATCTGAAAAATATAGACTAGCTAATTACTACCCACCTCAACCAAATTGTCCTTTGATCTATAAAACATGTATCTGACATCTCAGATTTTATTTATGAAGGATTCACAGCTTACATTAAATATGTTTGGGCTGTCAACTTACCAGTTGCTGCTACTGCAAGGATGGGTAACCCACGTTCTGCGCCTGCTGTGACCTAACTGACCGGTTCTGTCGCTTCTCCTATAAGGACAGAAGTGGATTCAGATAATGTGGAGGGACAGTGTTCCAAATGACTTAAGAAAGAAAACAGGAACAATCAGTTCATTCCTCTCTCTCTCCCTCTCTTTTTCTTAGATGAGTTCTGTACCTTCAGAAAGAAGGAAGGAAGGGAGGGGAGAGGAAGTCAACAACCCTGAGCTTTCCTGCAAAAAAATAAGGAAACAGCAGATAGCCATCTCGTTTTCTCTCAAACAAAATGTTTGGAAAAATAAATATCACCAAACTAAAAGAAATTCCTCAAGTATTATATCTTTATGATGGATTTCATAGGCTGTAATTTATAACTCAATGGGTGGACTGCCATCAAAACAAACACAATGTTCCAAAAGCAGAGTCTTGCTTGAGGAGTAAGATGCTGGTATCTAGAAACATTTAGCTGCCTTAGCAGTGAAAATATATAAGGCGATAGAAAGAGGAAAGAAAATAGCTTTGTGTATGCAGTTAAAACACAAAGCGTCTCTCATTTCTGATCAAGATACACACGTGTGAACACACACACATGCAATAATTTAAAGTGCCTGTCTGCCTGACTTTTATACTTATAAATCGACATTTGTTGTCACCTGGGATCAAAACAAATACCATAACAATGTTTTGAATATATCAGTCAAATACATCATATAACTCCTGAAGAAATGCTTGGAATTCCTGTAAAAATATTTTTACTCTAGAATGGATACTTATAATCAGTTTTGTGGATCTTTGCATGCGTGTCTGTGTGAATATATACCAGAATATCAACATATGGCTGTGTGAATGAGAGAGGAGACAGAGAGATAAAAGAGTGAGATCTGAACAGATACTGTAGATCCCAACTGCAACCATGAGCATTAGTCCCATATGCATGACTAAGGAGCTTATCACTTGGTTTATTAATTTGGTTTACCTCTCCCAGTTTAAATTTCATTTCGGCCTACATCCTGATTTTATCAGAAGGTTTTTGCTACTGAATTTGCTACTCAAATACAGCTTAGGTTCATCCTCGCTTCCAGGAGCTCTCCAGTGGCCATTTTCTTAAGCTGGAAAACCCCCGGATCTGAAAAGAGCCATGCAGAGTACTCCTGAAAGCAGGGATGAGATAAGACCAAGCAATAAGCCAAGCAATAAGCTCCAAATATATAGATAAGAACGAATTAAATAATTATCAGTTAAGTTGGAAATGTTTTAATGTAAAAGGCAATTTAATTGCTTTTGTTATTAACTTTAACTGATAGATTTAATTTGGAATTTCACCACTAATATAATCCCAAAACTAAGATTAATTAATTTAATTAAAGAGAGTACATAAAAGTAAACAAATTCTACATTCTGAGGTGGTTCTCTATCCAAAGACTAGTTCTCTTTGATTTTTTGCAAAATTACTTCTTGGTTTTTGTTAGTCCCTCCACAAACTACAATGTTTAGACCACAAGATCCAAACCAGTTACTTTAGCTCATGATTAGAGTTCAATAGTTAGTTTATTCCAAGGTTAAAACTTTTAAAACCAAAAAGAAATAATTATACCATGAAATGGTGATTTTTTTTTTTGCATCAGGACAGTCCATTTTTGTTTTACACTACACACATCAGAGAAACTCCTCATCTGTTTCAAAAAGATGCATTCTGAAGCTTTTAACTATGGGAATTTTTTGAGAATCACAAGGAAATTAATAATAAAGAAAGGAGGGAGACAAGTTAAAAATAATAAGGAGTAGAAAAGGGAAAACATTTGAATGACTTTTGGTGAAGTGGATGAGAAATGGGGTTTTCAAAAATTCATGCAGTTGTTTCTCTCTCTCCCTGTCTCAAAACAGGGACAACGAGTGAATGAGAGTAAAATCATGGATGAGATTTTCAAGTTGATTCTGATATGGCTTTCAGTGCAGCCATATCTCAAATAGCAATTTAACATAAATGTAATAGTGACACATCCTCCTCCTAACATATAAGCAATTGAGAATATACATAGAAAGAGAGAGCTTATGGGAGTTAGAGTAAAAAAAAAAAAAATCTGGAACACCAAGGGGCCAGTCACACTTACATTTTTTGCATTGAGAGGTTCGCATCTGTGAATTGATTCAAAATTGATTCACCATTCCCACTACATTATAAGGCAGTGAATCTCTCCGTAGCATCTAGAGCCAGTCCGAAGTTCCCATTCACCACCGTTCCAGATCAAAACAGAGGTACCTCCATTTCGTGAATGGTGGCTGCACAATCCAAATCGAACTGATAGCTTGCTCACACTATCGGAAATGTAGGTTGTTGCAGTATTTTAAAAAGAACCGCTAAGGGATCCGGTGTCAAATGCACTGGTTTAAATGGACTTTTTGGTTGCCACCATGCAAACTGCTCCAAGTAGAATCAGTGCAAGTCTGAACTACAACAAAATAACCTGATTTCCAAACCGGGATATTTCATAGTGTGAATGGGGCCCAAGAGTTCCCCACACCTGCTTTTGGGGATGAATTCTGTCAAAATGGCTTCAGGCATCAGCCTGTGGAGCAGAGATAGTCACAGGCCAAGATGCAATGATATCCTGCTCCTGCTGGAGCAAAGTTCCACACTGGAGCCAGCATGGTGTAGTTTGAATGTTGGCCTATGACTTTGGAGAACAGGGACTGAATCCCCGCTCGGCCATGAAACCCACTGGGTGCAAGTCACACTCTCTAACCCATAGAGGATGGCAATGGCAAGCCCCGTCTGAAAAAAAATTACCAAGAAAACCCTGTGGCAGGTTCACCTTAGGGTTGCCATACATTGACTTTGAAGACACACGACAACAATGCGCTCTACATGGGGCTGCCCTTGTGCTTAACCCTGAAACTTCAATTGGTACAAAATATGGCAGCCAGATTAGTCACCAGGGTATCTAGGAGAGAGCATATAACATCCTTGCTTAAATCTCTCCACTGGCTGCCAATAAGTTTCCGGGCACAGTACAAGGTGCTGGTTTTAACCTTTAAAGCCCTATAAGGCTTAGGTCCATCCTATCTCAGGGACCACCTCTCCCCATACGATCCTCCTCGTACACTTTGATCCTCTGGGAGGAACCTGCTACAGCCTATCAAGACCAGGCTGGTGCAGACCTCTCAGACGGCTTTCTCTGCCACCACTCCCAAGCTTTGGAATGGTCTGCCGGATGAGATGCATTTTATTACATCTTTAGATTGCTTTAAAAAGCCCTAACGACCCATCTGTTCCCGCAGGCCTTCCCTGAAATTTCCTAATCCCCGGCTCCGGATCCAGACTCTCATTTCATCTACTCCCAGGTTTCTGATCCCTAACTTATGACGTGGCTGCTCAAGGAAGGGTTTGGATGATGTCTTGTGTTTTAATATTGCTAGTTTTAAATTATAGCTGGTTTAATCTATTTTTAAGGGGTGGGAGGTTTGGAAGTGGGTTATGGGATTGTTTTAACTTATGCCTTTTAACTTGTTGTACCCCGCTCCGATTGTCTCTACAGAGGAACGGGTTATAAATAAACTATTATTAGTATTATTATTATTATTCAGTTTCAAAATATAATTGCAAAAGAAAAGCACGAAGAGAAAGAAGGGAAAAGAGAGATGAAAAGATAAGACAAAACTATATAGAATATACTGGCATGTTCTGCTTGTATACACTGATAAAAGTTGGTCATACTGTATGTACAAATGAAATAAAAAATGCTGCTTGGATTTAATGTCAATAGAACATGATTCTTACCACAACCACTAACAAAGAGAAGTCCATAATCATTAGATCAATACTGTCTATTTCATCAGTTCTGGTCTTTCCAAGCCTCTGGTTTCAGGGAAGATTATTTCAGAGAAGGTTACTGCAAGTGTTATTCTTTCAGATAAATATAATATAATTTGAATGTTGCAGCAACTAATAATTTGTGGTTTGTTCCACAATATCTATGGCTGCTCTTTGCAATGACAGCCACAGAGCCAGAACCACTGTAATTTGAATCACATTTCGCCAACCGAATGACTTGGTGAACTTGTACATCCATCCTCCCTAGTAGCAGAGACAACTGCTATGCTGGATAGGGAAGACAGGCGTTTCAGCATATCTGCAGATCATCTGGAATAAGTCAATTGTGATCCATGTTTTCAGTAAGCTTCTATGAGGGGCATGGCTGGCCTTTGATTCAAGGAAGCAGTGGGGCAGGTCACCCCCAAATGGTAGTGAGGTTCTATGTCCCTTGAACCATGGAAGATCAGTGGTAATGGGGGGGGGGAGGTCAGAGTATATGGCTTATGCTGTAAATCCAATACAGCTATTTCATAGATACCTGTGGAAGAATCCTAATGCCTTTGCAAGGAATTTGGAATGATTGTCAAGGTCCGCTATGGTTCTTTAATTGCCTAATATTTCCTTCATTTCTGCTGTCTGCTGTTATTGAAACCATAATGTGCTCAGCAAGGCAAATTTATAAATGTGGGAGGAATGTTAGGAGTAGATTCCATGAAAGAAAAAGAAGAATTCTAATAATAATAATAATAATAATAATAATAATAATAAAGTTTATTTATAGCCCGCTCCTCTGTCACCAATCGGAGCAGGTAACAACAAATTAAAAAAACATCAAGATAAAACAATTCCAATGACCCAACATCCCACCTCCCACCCCTTAAAATTAGATTAAATCAACATCAGATTAAAATCAAAAAACATATACAACATAAAACATAGAGGCAACTAGTCATACTATGGACACTGTAGATATAAACTTTGTAAAAAAGTGCTGAGAGCTGGAGGAAGAGCACATCCCAATGTCATAATCTATGTCAGGGCCAGGAGTTAAGGTGTTTCTGGGAAGGCGTACCAGAAGAGATGAGTCTTTTTAAAGCTCTCAAGGCCTTTTTAAAGCTCTCAAGGGATGTAATAAGATGCATCTCATCCGGCAGGTTGTTCCATACCCTGGGAGCGGCAGAAGAAAAGGTCCCCCGGGAGGTCCATGACAGCCTCGTTTTCAGGCTGAAGTAGATTTCTCCCGGAGGATCAGAGTGTGCGGGGGGGGGTGTACGGGGATTTAGGGAATTCTGGCCTACATGCTAGTGTTTTCTTCCATGAGCAAGGCAATTTGCATTTTCCCCTTTCTAGTCACATGAAAATAAAACAGATGACTCACACACCACTTTTATGAGAATAAACCTATGGTTTTGATACATCTAAGCTCATTATAGTTATGGAACAATATAAAAATAAAGGGTAATGAAGGCTTTTCCTCTTTATCTCATTAAAAGGATGCGAATCTACTGCCATCTTACAAGTCAGTGTTACACCTGTCTCCTTTCTGTTTTAAATTTTGAATTCACGTTGTATACAATGAGTTGGCAGAATTCTTAAAGATTTGGTCTTGACTCTTCTGGTATTTCCTGCTCAGAATTTCTATATTTTTGGCACAAGTGTGTTTTCTTTTTCTTTTTCTTTTCTTTTCTTTCTTTCTTTTTTTGTCTTTTTTTTTTTTTTGCAAGATTTCATGATAGTTTGGGGTGAATAGAAAAGCTTTCCCCACAAATAGTGGGGTCGGGTGATTTTTTTTGCTATGATAAGGCTAATTTTTTTTATGGATGTTATCCCATGGAAAGAATTTCTCTCAATTTCGAAAGAAATGAAAGTAGAATTGCTAGTTCAGCGAATTTACGTGATTGCATATTGACACTGCGTCGCATTTGGAACTGCCTGAAATTGCCTCCGAGTGCACGAAATTGTGTGTGATAGTTTCTCACACAATAATGTGAAACCCCACAATTGCGTTTGGAAGGACTTCCCATTGCCCAAAAATGTGTGTGATCGGCTTTCACGCAATAATGTGAAACCCCATGATTGCATTCAGATTGCCATTGGATTATACTTCCAATTCCCATCATGTGATAAACTCCTCTGTGAATTCATATCAGGATGGCCAACACATCTGGTGGCTACATTTTTTTCAGTGAATGGAAATCCCTATGATCCCCTAGCCAGAGGATTCTGGGAATACTATCTCCAAAATTAACATTTCCAAATAATGAATAAAATGGAACCATTAGAATTACTGCATCTCTCTGCCTATCATGGATTCTTAAATTTTTTAAATATTCTGACATTTTTAAAATGGTCAATTTTTATTAACATGTGCAGCAAACGAATTGATGCCAGCTTCAAAACATTTATCAGTAGCTAAAAGAGATCATCAACCAGAATAATTATGTAGTTGAAAACAAAAGTAGAGCCTTTCAGTCTGTAGCATTTCCTCAAAACATACAAAATGCAAAACATATTAAAAGAAAGTATTTTTTGAAGTGTCATCTGCTTATACTAACATTGTTTGATGAAAGAGCATTTTGCTGAAGCTTAAAGCAAAGAGCGGGGGTGAGGAAGCTCATTTACCGGACACAACTCAGACAAGTATTGGAAATCCTAGCACTGGGTTCCCCCACTCCTTTTTTTTTTGGTCTTGCTTACCATAAACAAATATAAGCATTTTTAACCAGATAATGCTACCTTTGTCCATCATGAAGTATGCAATAATGTTAAAGCACAGTGGTCCGTTTTACATTGGCAAAAAGAGGTGTGTTGAAGGCTGCTTGAAAACCCAGCCTTTAGATGAGAAAAAGGGAAAGTGTGCCATGAAAACACTATTTTGGAGTTTTAAGGGAGAAGAAGTGCTTTAAAAAGGAGCTGGCCCATTTTACATTGGCAAAAAGAGGTGTGTTGAAGGCTGCATGAAAGCCCAGCCTTTAGATGAGAAAAATGGAAAGTGTGCCATGAAAACACTATTTTGGAGTTTTAAGGGAGAAGAAGTGCCTTTAAAAAGTAGTTTGATTTCCCCACTACTTTTTTAAAAAGGGTGCAGCATTGCTGGCCCGTTTTACACGGGCAAAAAAAGGCGCTTTTAGGGCTAAAAAGCCCGCATTTAGGGTTAGGGAGGGCGTAGCCTTTACACCCTCCCTAAGCCTAAAACGCATGGACGCCGCCATTTAAAGATGGTGGCGTCTACACGGTGGCGCCGTACAAGCGTCATCACGTGCGCAGCGTTTTGACGCGCTGCGCACGTTTTGACGCTCTGGCGGCGCGGGAGGGCGCCAATCGCACCCTTCCCGCGCCGCAAAAAAAGAGCTCGATCCCGGAGCTCTTTTTTGCGGCGGGTCGTTGCGGCGGGATGAGGCCTCTGGGGCTGCCCGTGTGGCAGCCTAGGCCTCATCTCGCCGCTAGAAGGGGCGAGTTTGGACCGCCCCTTTTAGCCAATGTAAAAAGCACCCCTATTGCATCTAAAGGCTAAGGTGTAGTTGAACGGTTAACTGGGGCTCTGTATCTTTAAAGCGCCCATTTAAAGGCAGCGATACAAGTGCGGAGGGAGGGAAGGTGCCAAGACAAGAAGAGACCTTCAGAGCCCGGCCAGAGTGCGCCTGCACCTTCCTTCACCTCCTCCCTTTGGCTGAGAGAGTGTGACTTCTAGGGAGACAGCAGGGCACTGGAGGCGCTCAGCCAGACCAGGGCAAGCTGGCAAGAGGAGGAGGAGAAGGGGAGGGACCTGGAGCACCTCCGCTGCCCTGCCTCCCTGCAAGTCACACTCTCTCAGCCGAAGGGGGAAGGAGAAGGCAGGCCCAGGCACACTCTGGCCAGGCTCCAGGGCTCTCTCCTGGCTGCCTTCCTCCTCCCTTTGGCTGAGAGAGTGTGACTTGCAGGGAAGCAGGGCAGCAGAGGTGCTCCAGGTCCCTCTCCTCCTCCTCCTGTTTCCAGCTTGCCCTGGCCCAGCATCAGGAGGACCTGGAGCACCACCGCTGCCCTTCCTCCCTGCAAGTCACACTCTCTCAGCCAAAGGGAGGAGGAAGGAAGCGGGGAGGGAGGGAGGGAAGGAGCCAGGAAGAGACCCCCAGAGCCTGGCCAGAGCGCGCCTGGCCCTCCTGTTTCCTCTTCAAAAAGAAGGCTGGAAAAGTAGGATGTGTCCTGGCAAAGGAGGACGTGCCTGGTCAACTTGGAAAAGGGGGGCCTCTGCTCAAGAATGGAGAACATATGGGAATCCCTCCTGGACAGAGGGCTGAAACCTCAAGACAACTCAATATAATGCTCTGACAGAACACAGACTACAACTCCCATGAGCCTTTGCTACCATTTCCCAAGATGCCTTAATTTGCAACAGAAAGCCGACCAGTATGTTCACATGTGATGAATTCTTTCGTATTGACTCTGCATTTTCTTTTTGTGTAGATGCTCTCTTGTTTTGTGTGTGATGAGCTTGTGCGTAATCATGTGCATTTCCGAACTGACCTCACTTTCTCCCTCTTTCGGAATAGTCCTGTACTCCCCCATGTGATAAGCTCCGACTGTATGGTGTACCTGCACAATTGCGCAATTCGCAGCCAGCAAGGGAAAAAAATGTTTAAAGCGCGGCTAAAAGCCACGTTCCTTGCCGCCCATGTAGCTGCTCCGCCTGTGTTTGTAGCGTTTTGACAGCTTCCCATGTAGATGCTGAGCCACAGAAAAAACCTCAGTCTAGCTGCCCTGTACTTTTTAAATGCACACCTGGGGCTTGCTGTCTAGCTGCTAAGCATTAAGGAAAGTGCAACTTCATGTCACACTTTCTTGCCAATGTAAAAAGCCCCAGTAAGAACAAGAAAGCAAACAGATTTATCCTTATACCTTTTGTCACAGTGACAGTAACAGCTTTATTTTTACAGCTGAATGTTTCTCAAAATAATAAGAAAGTGGCTAAATCAAGTTATATTTCACTATCAATAAAATAAACCAAGAATGCCCAACACTTGTGAAAATGTCATGGGTATTTTCTCCTGATTTATGCTCTCCCTTTACCATCCAATGCACTCATTTTTCTGTCTTTGATCTTCCACAAGGTCTAAGTGCAAGTTCAATCTAGTAATATTAAAAAAGAATGTGCATGATTTTTACAGGGTGACCAAAACTATAATCTCATTGAAGCTTATACTGGTGTCTTCAAATACACTTTGAAAACCACAGATCTGGTGCTGGAGGAACCATCATAGCAGAAAAATATGGATCTGTAGCAAAGGTTGGCAAAGTGCACCCTGTGAATTATATTGTACCCCGCATGGGTCAAAACCTGCTCCAAATGCCCCCAAAATGCCCACTATATATAATCACAATCCAAGTTATATATAATCACAATCCAAGTTTATGCTCCAACTGCAAGGGCAGAAGAAAACATTAAAAGATTCTAGAGTCCAGGAGGAAATTGACCACATACCAAAACAGGTTTTAATCATAGGTGATCAGAATGCAAAAGTAGGAGTAGAATAAAAGATTGTAGGAAAATTTGGCCTAGGCTCAAGAAATGAAGCAGGAGAGTCACTGACTGAACTTTGCAAGGCCAACAGTTTGTTAATTGCAAATGCATTCTTTAAGCAACCAAAGAAGTGACTGGAAACATGAAAAGGGAAATTCTAAGATAAAACTCTTTCATTAGACTACAGTTTGGCAGGTTTTACCTATACTGCATCTCAAGTTAGAATTGTCAATGCCATCGTACTTCCAGTTTCTATGTATGGTTGTGAAAGCTGGACAGTGCAGAAAGCTGATAGGAAGAAAATCAGCTCATTTGAGATGTAGTGCTGGAGAAAAGTTCTCTGGACTGCAAAAAAAAAGAAAAGAAAAGAAAAGAAAAAAGAAAGAAAAAAGAAAGAAAGAAAGAAAGAAAGAAAGAAAAAAAAAGAACTCAAAGCAAATCTAGCCAGAACTCTCTGTAAAAGCCAAAATAACAAAAGTGAGACTGTCATTCTTTGGACATATAATGAGATGACATAACACACTAGAAAAGACAATAATGCCTGGGAAGGTAGAAGGCAGAAGAAAAGGGGAAGACTGCATTCCAGACAGATAGACTCAATCAAGGAAGCCACGGTTCTGAGTCTGCAAGACCTGAACAGTACTGTTGATGATAGGGTGACTTGGTGGTCTCTCATTCATAGTGTTACTATAAATAAAAAGCAATTTGATTGCAGTTATCAAAAACTGACATGATAATTATTCTAAAATGATAATTGTTGTTCTGATTGGCTCAAATCATCGATATGGCCAGTTCAAGAAACACAGCTATGTTTCAGTTGGTTTAAATGGCTTTGATGACATCATCACATAGGTCTGAAACAGACAGGCCAAATACGGTGGCTTCTGGGCACTTTGGGGGCATGGTGTTTAGACAACACACACCCCTGAAGCAGCTGGAAGTTGTTCCGAGGCTGCCTATGGTGGCCCGAAGCCACCAGCAAAAGGAGCAGGTTTAATCCACTTCTGCTGCCAGCCTGTTTGGGACTGCGAAGACAGCCTACTTCGAGAGTGGGTCATCCAGTCACCACAGTCCTGCAATAATGGCGGATGGAGCTGTCAGGGATCACTCCTTCTGGGCCATCTGCTTTGGCCCAGAGTTAACATTGATTGGCTACACAGTATCATGATATCACATGAAGTATGATTAGTGCAGCTCATTCAGAAAATTGCAGTCATGCGGACCAGCAAGGAGGGAAGGGGGGCTTTCCTGTTTTCTAAAACGGTATATGTATACAGTCCTTGCAAATGGTCCAACTGTCATCTGTTTATACAATTCATCATCCAGGTTGGGATACACACTCACTCAGATGCTTGCTTAGATACAGTTTTTGGTGGGTTGTTATTGTTTTTGCAAGTAGCTGCTTTGGGGCTCATGCTTTACTAAACATGTTGTCTTTTTTATTTTCAGGAAAGTTATGTACTGCATAAACACATTATTTTTTTTTTAAAAAAAATCCTGTTACAAAAAGCCAGCCTTTACATGAGCCACGTTCATTATGTGCAATAAATTATTTTAATTCCATTGAGACAAAAAACTAACAATAAGGGTTGTGTGTTGTGTCAAAATTGTGCATGTAGAGCTGGCTCCAAAATCAGTGTAGTGGGAAGTGCTCAACATTTAATTAGTCTTCCCGAGGCTGTCAAAGCAAGTAGAAACGACAGAGGAAGCTCAGAGGAAGGCAAGGCAGAAAATATGCTGAGGAATAAGAAAGGAAGAAGGGGCTGTATATCATGAAGCCTGAAACCAATGGGCATATCAGTTAGAAAGATCAAGCTGGCAGGTTCTCAGTCAGCTCACAACTTTAAACAGATACGAAGGCAAAATGAAGTACACACAGAGGCAGAACCACAGTTGTTATGCCTCAAATAAAAACAAGTATCCCTGATACCAAGAGTCACTCCAACAGAAAACAAAAACCCAAGTGAATTAATTGGAAACTAACCCATTAAAGCTTGTTTGTACATGTGTAAGTTGCCTGTCAATGTATGGTGACTACATGAATTTCATTGGGATTTTCTTAGGCAAGTAATACTCAGAGGTGATTTTGCCAGTTTTTGCCAGCCTACAGCATCTGGTATTCATTGGCAGTCTTCCATTCAAGTAATAACCAGGACTGAACCTGCTTAGTTTCCCAGATCAGATGGGATCTGGTGCCTTTAAGGCATTTAAGCCTGCCATTTATTTTAAGTACTTCTTATTTTAAAATACACAATGTTATAGATATGTAGAAATGTAGAATGTTGCTTCAGTGTAGTTGCTTTTTTCCTTCTCTATCCCTATCATCTTTCATTTTATGTCTTACCGTTTAGATTTTAAGCATTTGGGCAGAGTTAATTCCATTTCTATTTATTCATTTTGATTTAGTTATGGAGATTATATCCCACCTTTCTCCCAAAATGGGATTCAAGGCAGCTCATATTTCTGATATTTGTAGGCCAGATATTTCTGATATTCCTAGGTCAGTCTAGGAAATTTAAGGGATGAAAAGAAAGGCAAAACTCATACCCTCCAACTGTCCTGATTTGGCAGGGATGGTCCTAATTAATCCTCTGTGGTCCCACTTTTTCAGCTACTTTTAAAATGTCACAGTTACTTTTGCCTCCTCCCACTTTCTCCCTGTGTCCTCAGCTTACTTTAATTGCTGTAAAATAAGTTCAAGGTACAAAAGTAGTTTGCATGCCATTAACTCAGCAGAGGGGAGAGGAGAGATGGTCATGGAGTCTTGTTCTTTCCAGTAGGCTCAGGCAAAAGCAAACTCCTACAACCTCTCTTAGCTTGTATGTTCTTTCTCATTAATAACTTTTCTCATTTTGGATCCTGTCTGCACTGGACGGAATACTCCAAGGGCAGTCCAGAATATTCTCTCCTTGCAGCTGCACGACCTCTCCTTTTACCTACGGCTCTTCATTTTGAAGCCAGGCAGCTGTTCACATGCACACCCTATTCTGCTGTCCAGTGGGGTGGGGTGGTGAGTCACTCACTCCTGATGTCAGAACAAGTTGCCCAGTGTTTATCAGGGCTAGGTGCTTCATTCTGACGTCAGAGTTAGTGACTTGCTACCAGCACCATTGTGCTGGGTGGCACAGCAGGACATGTTTTAAACAACCACCCAGCATCAGAGTGAAGGGGATGTTCCTGGAAGATCTGGAGCAAACCGGGACTTTTGATTCCATTTTAAGAGGGGTATGCCCCTGGGTTTCGCACTGAATGGGCTGGATGCCATCCAGACTGTTCATGCCAGATTCAGGATTGGTCTCTGCATTGTAAAGACTCCCTGCCAAGAGGACGGGGGAAGGTGGGAGGAGGCTGATTTATTTGGCCCATGCACACTGGGACGTAGTCATACTCTCCTATTGCTTAGCCACATGGGTATCCTGGTTTTCACCCGTGAAATTTTAGAGGGTATGCAAACACTGGTTTAAATAACAAACAGCAAAACAATTTTTATTGGATCTTTTAAAAATATATGATTATAAATAAAGGGTCAGCAGAAAGAGATGGACAGAAAAGTGGTAAGGGATGTAGCATATAGCTTAAGATCATGGACCAGGCGTACACATACATTCATTGCAAGCTGACCAATTGATTTCAAAAAAACACAGTTTCATAAAGATGACAATTGACCAAAACAGCAGCCAGAAGAGTACTAAGTATAATACTCTTCACAGAATTAGTGTCTCTACATTGTATTCTGGGGTGAGAGAATTAAGCTAGTTTAAGTCTGTGGAGCAGTTTGGCCCACAGTTGGACCATTTTGCTTCCAGAATGACCAAACACAGTCATTTCTATTTAGAATCATAGAATCATAGAGTTGGAAGAGACCACAAGGGCCATCCAGTCCAACCCCCTGCCATGCAGGAACTCCAAATCAAAGCATCCCCGACAGATGGCCATCCAGCCCCTGCTTAAAGACCTCCAAGGAAGGAGACTTCACCACACTCCGAGGGAGTGTGTTCCACTGTCGAACAGCCCTTACTGTCAGGAAGTTCATCCTAATGTTGAGGTGGAATCTCTTTTCCTGCAGTTTGCATCCATTGTTCCAAGTCCTGTTCTCTGGGGCAGCAGAAAACAAGCTTGCTCCCTCCTCAATGTGACATCCCTTCAAATATTTAAACAGGGCTATCATATCACCTCTTAACCTTCTCTTCTCCAGGTTAAACATTCCCAGCTCCCTAAGTCGTTTCTCATAGGGCATGGTTTCCAGACCCTTCACCATTTTAGTTGCCCTCCTTTGGACACGCTCCAGTTTCTCCACATTCTTTTTGAATTGTGGTGCCCAGAACTGGACACAGTATTCCAGGTGGGGCCTGACCAAAGCAGAATAGAGTGGCACTGTTACTTCCCTTGATCTAGACACTATACATCTATTGATGCAGCCTAAAATTGCATTGGCCTTTTTAGCTGCTGCATCACACTGTTGACTCATGTTCAACTTGTGGTCTACTTGGACTCCTAGATCCCTTTCACACGTAGTTTCATTCAGCCAGATGTCCCCCATCCTATATCTGTGCATTTCATTTTTCCGCCCTAAGTGCAGGACCTTACATTTCTCTGTGTTGAATTTCATTTTGTTAGCTTTGACCCAGCTTTCTAGTCTATTCAGGTCATTTTGAATTTTGATCCTGTCCTCTGCGGTATTAGCTACTCCTCCTAATTTGGTGTCATCTGCAAATTTGATAACTAGGCTCTCAATACTGTCTTCCAAGTCATTAATAAAGATGTTGAATTAGCACCGGGCCCAGGACAGAACCCTGTGGGACCCCACTGGTCACTTCTCTCCAGGATGAAAAGGAACCATTGCTGAGCACCCTTTGAGTTCGGCCGGTCAACCAATTACAAATCCATGTAACAGTTACCTTGTCTAGTCCACATTTCCAAGTTTGTTTGCAAGAATGTCATGGGGAACCTTGTCAAATGCCTTACTGAAATCAAGATATACTATATCCACAGCATTCCCTTCATCTACCAAGCTGGTAATTATATATATAAAAAAGTGATCAGATTTGTCTGGCATGACTTGTTTCTCTGAAACCCATGTTGGCTTTTTGTGATTATGGAATTATCTTCTAGATATTCACAGACTCTCTGTTTAATTATCTGCTCCAGAATCTTTCCTGGTATTGATGTCAGACTAACTGGACGATAATTGTTGGGATCCTCTTTTTTCCCCTTTTTGAAGATTGGGACAACATTTGCCCTCCTCCAGTATGCTGGGACTTCTCCTGTTCTCCAGGAGTTCTCAAAGATTATTGCCAATGGTTCCAATATTACATTTGCCAGTTCTTTTAATACCCTTGTAGTTAATCTGGTCCTGGAGACTTGTATTCATTTAGGTTAACCAGGTATTCCTGTACTATCTCTTTACTTATTCTCTGCTGAAATTCCCCTATTCTATCTTCTGCCCTATTATCCTTAGGTTGGGCACCCTTTGCCTTTTCTGAGAAGACTGAAGCAAAGAAAGTGTTGAGTAATTTGGAACAACACATAGCCATCCACTGGGAATCCAATGCAAAGGAACTTTTATCATTAACAGTTTTTGTTGCCTGAGAGGCTCAGAATGATGCCTTGCATTCTAAAGGAATTATACCAGGCAATCCTTTACTTGCAGCCACACTCTAGAGGTGTCTTTGGAGAAAGGGTTGTATGGCTTTATCTTATAAAAATGCTTCACGCACCTTTAAGGAGAGAAAACAGACAGCTGCTGAAACTTCATATTTATGTAGGCTCCATTCATGCAGAATGTTCAGAGCATAATGCATTTTACATGCTGGAGGCAGACTGATCATCACTGTCTGCAGTGAAGGATTCTCATCTCATGGGGCTAAGGAACAGCATGATACATTAGCAAGACTTCACGACAACAGTGTATTAAGAAGGCAGAAGTGAAAAGTTAACATTCATGCTGAAACTTCTGGAGAAAATGTAGGTCAGTGCAGCAGAGACTAAATAACTAGACTGGAAGCTGCCTGGGACTTCTAGTGCAACATTGTACCTCTCTATTTGGATCAATTACTTTGATGGAATTGCCATCTTAACTACATAATTTTCCCCCAAAAAAAGTTCCCGAGGATCTCTTCTGACTTATGTGTCATTTCCACTTTATGTATCATTTTCACATTTTCTGTGTTGCAATTAGTAATTTATTTCAATAATTTGAACTGTCGAGCTGATGATACATTTGATTTTTAAGAAGATCTCCTTTGCTTTGAACTCCACATTAGCAACACAAAGAAGTGGCAGACAGTGGTGTAGCTAGTGGGGGGAATGGGGGCATTACCCCTTCCTCTCAAATAAGTGCTCTGGCCTCCCAAGGAAATGTTCCTTCAGTATCCAAATTTCCAGTATCACAGTAACTCAAAATGTCAGTTGAAATTTTAGAAATTATTTAGGCATCCAAAGAAAAGAGGCAGGCAAAATGCCCAAAAGACTGAGAACACAACAAATATGAGTTCTGTCTGTGAGTGTTCAATGTCTCACTCTCTGCAACACTGGAAATTTATCAACTAAAGGAAAATTTCAAGGAAGGAAGAATTCTTAAGGGGTGGGAAATATACTCAGGTGTAACCATGTTGGCCTTGTAGCAAATTACAACAAAATCCACAATCCACAAGCAGCAATACCTTTTGTGGGCCAACTGCAAAATATAAAATACATTATGCAAGCTTTCAAAACTGCACTTCTTCATCAGGCAAAATGTTAAGCATAACATAGGAGAAAATGATGAGGATGTTAGAGTCACAGACCTACATTCTGTCTGAGATGTTTTCAGTTTAGATAGTGTTGAAAAATTCCATGTTCTCTGCCTAAGAATGGTGCAGTTAGCTTTGCACAGGACAGGTACACCTGAATCTCAAGAGAAGTTACTTTTCTGTCGCTTATGCAGTTGAAATTTTATTACCTGCTTTTTATTGCTCTTTGTCTCTAGTCTCACATGGCCATTAACAGGGGCGTCCTCTGTCTTAATTGAAATCCCTTAATACCATCTTAATTGACAACATCTCAGACAGAATGTAGATCTGTGACTCTAACATCTTCTGCATTTTTTCCTGTATGACTTTTAACATTTTTGCCTCATGAAGAAGCCAGTGAAGTTTCAAAAGCTTGCATAATATGTTTTATGGAATTGGCCTAATAAAGGTATTGCTCCTTGTAGATCTTGGATTATGAGGGGAAGTGCTCTCATTTTGCTCTCCCTGGAGCTCAACTAAAAAGTGCTCTTACTTCTGAAGACCACTGAGATTAAAAAACGTTTACAACACAACTCTGAGAATCCCTGGCTAGCATGTCTATTTGGGAATTCTGGAAGCTGTAGTTCCCAAAAACAACCAAGCTCTGGGAAACTACAATAGAAAAAAAAGTACTTCCTAAAATTGATAGCCACCGATCATCATTTTAGCCTAGGTCAACCCTTGTTAGTTCAAGGACAGAGTGCCATCTATTGACTTCAGGCCTAGCCAACAGCTGTATTCTGGATCTAGAAGAATCAGAAGAGGCATACTTCAGTTAGCTAGACAGGCTGTTTATTATTGCTATGACTGACACCTAACCTCTAGCATCTGTTCAGTAGCATGTACTTTGAAAGATAATTTCCCAATTTTACAGTTGAAAGAATGTATTTCAGTTACAAATAATGTGCCTTTGGTTTATGTCCTGGCTCTCTCTGACTTTCTCTAACAGTGTCCAAATGCTTTGTCCTTGTAAATGAGTCCTTGGGCTCTTCCCAAAAGAACGACCTCCAGTCAAAGGCAGTCTATATGGAAAGACATTGAATGCTTTCATGTTCCTCTGAATGAATCACCAGCTTCATTCACATTGTAGTCATGAGATACTGAGCAGTAAAGAACCACTTTTCAAATTGAATCCATTTTTAAAATGTCAGAAGAGAAGAGAAATTATCTACTCTGCTTATAATGAAGCTGGCTCCAGATTTGGTTTATAGAACAGCATTCAAGCAACCAACATTTGCCCTTGTGGTCTCTTCCAACTCTGTGATTCTATGATTCTGTGATAAAAATCTAAAGCCAACATTATTGTGCCCAACATAGGCTGCATCTGCATTGTAGAATTAATGTGATACATTCCCTCCACTCTTTCAACAACTATCTCCAGGTAAGATCTGGGTTGAATCTTTGGTGTTCAAATACAGATACTGGTTTTTTCCCCTAAAAGATCTGCATCCTTGGCTGTGTGAAGAACTGATGTGAATAAACCCAGGATAAAACTCTGTGTGCCTTGAAATGCTTCGAATACATTTGCTCATCGACTTCATCTTTATTTTAGTGCTGAAACATGAGCAACTGAACTTGCAGAGATGTGCAAAGATGCAGTTCCATAATGTGAAGAAGTAACCCAGAATGTGTGAGTGAGATTATTCACAT
This sequence comes from Urosaurus nigricauda, assembly GCA_034509955.1. NCBI lineage: Eukaryota > Metazoa > Chordata > Lepidosauria > Squamata > Phrynosomatidae > Urosaurus > Urosaurus nigricauda. The sequence continues at coordinate 44,431,228 of JAOEGL010000002.1, read as the reverse complement.
AGTCATGCTAAAAAAAAGTCCAAGATAATTATATAACTAAAATACTAGCTGACAGTAGTAGTAGTAATAGTAGTAGTTTTTGTTGCTCAGTTTTGGTTTGGATTTTCAGGCATAAAAATACCCTTTTCTGTTGAAAATTGCCTTTTGAAGTTTCTGTTCCAGGAGTAGGAAGTTGCCATTTTGGCATAGATTGCCTATATTTTTTCCCCAGGAGATTTCTACCTCATTAAAAGGGCTACTTAGGATGCAATAACTGAAATGGTTTCTTGTTTATAATATCCAGAATTCCTCCTTCTTGCCCACAAGTAGGTTTACAGTTATCAGTGGTTATCATAATGTGACACCTAGTGTTCAGCTTCAGTGGCGATAATTTCAAACATGCAAAATAGTAAACTTCAAACTATTTCAAATCTTCTCTAAAGCAAGCATGATCTCAGAGTATACTAAGATTATATTGCCATGCTGTTAGCAAAATGTTTGGTTATCCCTTACAGAGATTATCTGTAAATTATTTCTGCTTTAAAGGGGGAGGGGGGAGGGTTATTACAGGAATAAACAATATATAACAGGATAACACTGCAGTTATGTAATCAGATTAAAAATCATTCTGTTTTTGTTGTTATTGCTGTTGTCATTTTTATGCTTTCTATTCTTTCCACTTTGTGAAACCCTGTGGGGACTACCATTCTAAAAATATCCAACCATAATGAAAACAATGGAGGAAAGAGAGGGAAATGGAGGTGGGGTAAACAGAAGAACACACAGGTAATTCAGGCACAAATATGATGTCTCAGTTATACAAGGCAGCCTTTGCTAACCTGCTGCCATCCAACTGCATTGCACTACAACTTCCATCACCCATCTGAACTGTCTGTTGCAAACTGGGATGATGGGAGTTGTAGTCCAATGTAGCTGGAAGGCAACTGGCTGAAGAAGGCTACAGTACAGTATTGGAACTAAAAAGTTGTTTCAAACTCAGAAATATTTATTTTTAAGGAGGGCTTTGAAGGATGCTAGAATTGTATAATGGAGAATGTGTACTTTGCACTGTAGATTTATTCCCTCCAGATTAAATAAATGACATATCAGTTTGTGAGAAAAACCTTTTATAACTTGATCCAAATTTTAGAAGGGGTAGCGAATTAAGCCTGTTTCAGGAAGAACAGCATAGTGTTTGATGGTATTTTAAAAATTAACAAAGGTACTGATTAGCAGATTCATTTCAGGATACTTCTGCTATAATAAACCTGTTAATTTTTAAATGAATAGGTTTATTATGTTTAAAATATCTTTGCTTTTTACCTGTACAGAAGTGCAATGGAGGGTGAATGCATGGGAGCATAGCTTTGGGAGTGGTAAAGTCATTCACCCAAGAACCCAAAGTAAAAGATGCTCTGGCAAGTGAATGAGGTGATAATGAAACTTTCAAGATTTACTAGTCTTTGGAATAGACTAGCACAGAAGAGTCAGAGGATTAAGAAAATAATCCTACAAGGGCTGGGTACTTCTCTCCTTTTCATTGCTGATATAATATTTGTTGCTGTTGTGTGCCTTCAAGTCGTTTTCATCTTATGACGACCCTATAATGGAGTTTTCTTGGCAATTATTTTTCACAGGGGGTTTGCCACTGCCATCCTCAGAGGCTGAGAGAGTGTGACTTGCTAAAGGTCAGCCAATGGGTTTTCATGGTCATGCTGGGATTTGAACCCTGGTCTCCAGAGTTGTAGTCCTGGTGGCCCAGAGTTGTAGTCCTGGTGGCACAGTCATTAAATGCCAGTACTGCAGCCACTCATTCACAAACTACAAGGTTGTGAGTTCAGTCCCAGCTAGGGGCTCAGGGTCGACCAGCCTTGCATCCTTTGAACGTCACTAAAATGATTACCCAGCTTGTTGGGGGCAATTAGCTTACAGTTGTAAACCAGTTAGAGAGTGCCTAGTGTAGTATGAAGCAGTATATAAATGAAACTGCTATTGCTATTACTGGTCCATTGCTCAGACCCTTAACAATTTGATATTATAGTTGGTATCCACTGGGTTTTGATTCCAGGATATTCCCCATCCCCCAATTTTAAAAAATCAGTCCCTTTATAGACATTGGGGTAGTAAAACGGTGTCCTTTATATAAAATAGCAAAATCAAGGTTTGCTGTTTGAAATCTATATATTTTTCCATTAGCAAGAATAAGACTATACTTTTGCTTAATCAATAACCAAATGAACTAAGCGAGACAAAGAGAAGGGAGGGGATGATAAAAGGAAAATTGAGGGTTAAATTTATACACACACACACACACACACACATACACACACATAAATACACAATATAATAGTTATATATATATAAACTGTTGGAAAAATGAATAAGGAATAAGAAAGATTCAAACCTGTATGAAAACAGTCAATGTTGATACACTGTATATACTGTATATATCTGTATTAAATGTTTACAAACAATAAAAACAAATTAAAAAGAAATTTATATATTTTTTCAAATATTTTTCAAGGTGGGGAGGGTTGAATCCATGGAGCAGAAGGCTGACTGCATCACCAAGGATGGTGCATGGATTTATTTGGTCCATATTTTAAAATTATCTTAAGAAATAAGGACCTCAAATTTACTGCTGCTGGGCTATTGCCATGAGACAGCTATCCACCTAGACCTATTGTTGCTGTTGTGTTCCTTCAAGTCATTTCCAACTTATGGTGACCTTAAAGTGAGGCTATCATGGGGTTTTCCTGGCAAGATTTGTTCAGAAGGGGGTTGCCTTTGCAATCCTCTTAGGCTGAGAGAGTGTGACTTGCTCATATTTCTGGAATATGTTTAGGCTTTGTTTGGAAAAATTACATGCCCTAATCTATGCATTTCTATGAGCAATTTTCCCCAATAGATAGCTCTTCCATATGTTATTATCATAAATAATCAATTTTTAAATCAATAATACAATTTCCCATCTTTAGACATCACTGGATAGAAACCCTACCTGTGTTATTACTCCCTGCTGAAGAGTGGCAGAGGCACAAACAGGGGGGGGAAAAAACTGTGCTAACGCTTTGGAAGCCAGCAGACTACCCCACTCTTTCTCTCACCTGCCTCATGGCCAGTCACCCACCACCTGGCCAGACTGCTGTGGCCTCCAAACGGACTGTTCGAAGAGTGACAGTGACTGCAGACAGGGGAAAATGCTGTGAGCTCCAGACAATCCATTAGAGTCTGGCACTGCTGCTGGGTATGCGAAAAATGGAGGCAATGCCATTTCTAGCCCATCCAGTAGGTGCACCAATCCCACTGTGTGTACACTGCTCTCTGGTGTGTCATCTGGTGTGGTCCTCACCCCCACACCTCCCTAGTGATGTCTCTGGATCAGAGGGGTGCAGATAGCTCCATACAGTCTGGAGGCCCCTGGGCCTCAGGATGTTGCCAATCTCCATTCTAGCATGACTGATCTTGTGCAAAGTGGTGCAGTCGCATAACTGGATACAGGGCACTGAGTCATCACCCACGCTGAATATTAATACCAGTACAGAGACATAGAAGTAGAAATAGATTTTTTAAAACTTTGGAAATTTGCATCCCATATGAAGATCTTATATGAGATGTGATTGACATCTCATATGAAGAATAAAGGGGGGGGGGGCTATGAAAAAACAGTTCTGTATTTGATACTCACTTTGCATTTTCCACTTTACTTTTCATATATTCTGAACAATGTTCTTGTGCATGTTATTCTGCTCTCATCTTTAAATTATGTCTGGCAGAATATTGATGGTCCATTAAAGTGTTACTCTTTAACAAAGGGATGAAGAGTTTCTTCATCAGTACTGTAGGATGCTGGAATAGCTTCTTATATTTTAACCATGTCACAGAACTACTGTGCAGCAAATGGTTCAATCAGACATTAAACTGTGAAGTAGTAACTGTGGCTAATGCATTCCAATCTCTGCATGGTAACTATTGTTGATCAGTGCTGTATGCAAAACATGTATTTTTTTTTCATTACCAGTAGAGAAAACAAATTGTTGTGATTTGGAGGTACCAGATATAATACCTTGTGGAATCAATCAACAAAACCTTAATAAATTAATGATGCCAGTAGGCAGCTGTACTGCCTTCTGAATAATAATGTGAATAGTTCATTGCTTTTATCATAATGTTCTTTTTGCATGAGTCATCCAGTTTAGCAGAACATTCGCTTCTCTTAAACTATCTTGCCTTCCTCCTTATTTTTAAGATTCAGCCTCAAATTTATATAGAAAAGGAAAGATAAAGTGAGGCTCTGAACAAATGCATATGGGGACTTGGCTTGAGTCCTTCAAAGTATAGAAGTGTGAGCTGGACTTTCTGGCAAAAAGAGGGTGGAGATCATGAGTCTCAGTTCTTCAGGAAAGGTCAAACAGAAGGTCTTGAAATAAAAAAAATTGACACCTGGGTTCCTTTGGAACCTGTGATCCCACACAACCATATTCCATGCTTAGTGAATGGCTATCTTCAGAGCTGGGAAAGGTTTCTTTAGAGCAAATGAGCTAGTCTACCAATAGTTACAAAAGCGTGCCTCAGGATTAGTGTTTCTATGTTTGAAAACAATAGTGGCTGGGGTGATGAATCCATGATGTGGTGGTGAATCCACAATGCCTTTTAGTCTGAACTAACAAAGGCAATAGACCTTTTTTTAATAGTTCCGTGGCTTCTTTTATGTTCAGGCTTAAAATGGAAAGGGATCCACTGATCCACTAACATAGAAGCTGCCAGCTAGCACTGGTTGAAGACGTGACATTAAAAATGTCAATACCCAAAAATCAGTTGCAGACTGTTTCAACCTTCTTGGACATACAGTATGGAATTTAAAGGTTGTAGTCCTGGAACAAGGAAATGATCAAGGAAGTCTAGAATGAGAAACAGTTGAATTTAATTATATTTACAAATGCCAATCCATTAGCAGATGTATGAACCAAGATAATGGCTTCATGGCACACTACATATATTAAGAGGCCTCACTACTGTAACAAAATAAAACTTCTCACCCAAGGAACTTGCTTTTTGGTAAGCACATTTATTGCTTTCCCACATCAGCACTAACTGACCACTATAGAGATCCGAAATACATGTATCTCTGTATGCAGGCCTTTGAAAATTTAGGGTAAGTGTCATGATTTCCATCCTTGTGGATCCATTGCATTCCACCCCCCTCACACAACTGTATATATTTGCTTTATTTCTGAGCATTTATTATCACTTTGGAGTTTATCACACGAAGGGAATTGGAAGTATAATCCAGTGGCAATCTGAATGCAATCATGGGGTTGCGTGATTGCGTGAAAGCTGATCACACACATTTTCGGGCAAAGGGAAGTCCTTCCGAACACAATCATGGGGTTTCGCGTGATTGCGTGAGAAACTATCAAATGCAATTTCGGGCACTGGGAGGCAATTTTGGGCAGTTCTGGACGCAATGCAGTGTCAATACGCAATCAAGTAAATTTGCTGAACTAGCGAATTTACTCAATTCCGAACTGGCCTTGCTTCCATTTCTTTCGAAATTGAGAGAAATTCCTCCCATGTGATAAACTCCTTTGTAAGCATCCAAAAATTGTGTTTATTTCCATAAAAGCTCATGTAAAAATAACAACCTCCTGTCCCCAAAGTTTCACAACATGATGTCAAATAACAACAAGAAAATACAGTTGACAATAAGAAGAATGCAATACAATGCAGACTGTTTTTCACCTCTTCTCTGTCTAGCACAATTCACTTATATAAATTAAGTTGACCACAGAACATGAAATCCCAGATTTCTTCTTAAATGCCCATATAATCAGCTTCTCAGGATCTTAAGGATGTCTCATCCAAATATCCAGTGCATTTGTGCATTTTCTCTCACAATGAAAATCTTGTTGTCTAGATCCTTATGTCAGGGTTTAAATCTCACAAGATGAAATGGATAAGCACGGATGTTTCTCAATCACTGACACAATTTTAGTACAGACTTATTGAACTATTCTGAATAGTTCATTTACTTCTTTGTTATTCCAGAGTTTGATCTGTTCTAACTGATCTGCATACATTTCTCAAATAGTCAAAATAACTACCAGCCTGTAGTAGTTTTCAAAGACTTCACAGACCCCATGAAAAGAAATCCTGTACAGTTGCAGGGAAGCTGTAGTATTTTTACCAATGTTCCAGTCTGATGCAGTCTAAAATATTGATAGTGAGATTTGGCTTGAATTTTATGAGTGCCATAGAGTATCAAATTAAATAAATGATGATGATTTTTACTTTTACAGATTCATGCTCCTTAGCTTCAAAGCAATAATGGGGGGGGGGGGTCCACCTCTGCACTCCCTAACAGCAGCAACAACAACAAGGATAATAAAAATTCTTACCTAACTCTTGCTATGGATTAAAGCAGAGAACAATAAATTAAACACAAAACACTGGAAGAAACAGGCAAAGCCACTTCTGAGTATTCTATGTCTAAGGACCTTATCAGACGTTGGTAATTGGAAGTATAATCTAATGACAATCCAAACGCAATCATGGGATTTCACGTTATTACGAATTAAGGTATCTCACGCAATTTCAGGCAAAAGGGAAGTCATTCTGAATGCAATCATGGGGTTTACGTTATTGCGAATTAAAGCATCTCACGCAATTTCGGGCAACGGGGGGCTCATTTTCGAGTAATGGGAAGTCATTCTGAACACATTCCGAACACAGTTGGAATTCACGTAAATTTGCTAAACTAGCGAATTTACATGAATTTGAATTGGCTCCAATAGGCTCCAATCGCAATAAAGAGAAATTCCTCCCATCTAATAAGGTCCTAAGAAACCCCTTTGAAATTCATGGGGTCCATCAGTTGACAGGAGACTTGAAGATACACACACACACATATATATATATTAAAAGAGCATATAAAACCAATACACATGATTGACTAGGTTCTGTTATGTGTACAGCCTTTTGATTTTTAATATCTCCAATGAGTAAAGATACCTAGAGGAAGAAGATATTGGCATAACTAGAAATCTATTGCACAAATGCAACAGTTATTTCATTTTACGAACTGATATGTAATCTACAAATCCACAAGATACTGTAAATTCTTTATTGGAAACCTGACAGATATATATGTAATTCTGTGTAATTTTGTTCATGCTTCTTTTCTTTAATATAAAATATATTAAAAAAAAACACCAATACACATGAAAAAAAATCAATACAAAAATTGTTGATGTAAAAATCATCCAGTTAGGTCTGCTGGAACAGACCGGTATTTAATGTACTAGAAAGCTGAGTGCAGTGTTCACATGATTAATTTATTTTAAAAGAGAGGTTGGAATTGAGTCTTGTAGTGCCACACTACCTTATTAATTACTTTGATGTAAGTACTACTGTGTTTGATGGTGCTTCCTTTCAAGAAAGTGTGCTTCGTGTCACAAAAGGGAGAAGGATGAGACCGATGATGATGATTATGATTCACCTCTTCTCCTTATTCACTGCCAACATCTCCCTTTTCCTTGCTTGCTGTAAGACTGTCCTGATTCTTCCCAGCTTTCAGACATGTTCTGACATTAGATATATTCTATGGAAGCGTTTAGAGAAGAAGCAGTCAATTGGCCCATTATGATGTTGCTCATCAAATGGTTTCAAGGAGCAAGTCAAATGAAACTAGAAATGAAAGATATTGAAAATTAACACAATTGTTTTAAAAGCCTAAAAGATGAATTCCTACATAGATAGTTATACAAATACAGCAGCCTGTAGCAGCTTTTCATAATGGTAAGGAGAATTTTTCCTCCCACTGACACATTTTCTTCTGGAAGAGGCAATTACATAGAAGCAAATCTGAAAGAAAAGAACACCTACACAAAATGAGATGCAATTTGCTCAGATGCATTCCCTGAAAGGAGAATAAAACCATGATGGAATCTGGACCAATTCTCTGCTGTTAGGTAAGCCATAAATTCAGGCACCCCTTGTGTCTTCAGGACTCCAAATGCTATTATGTTTCATTTTAAGGGGCTGGGGGAAGAACCCATTTTTCTTTACACTCTTTTAGATACATCTGCAGTTTTACAAATATCCCTATCAGATTCTGTCTTCTCAGATTATGTGGCAATTTAGAAGCAGAGCCCTAAAGTTAGAAGGGACCACAAGGGCCATGTAGTCAAACTCACTGTCATGCAGATATATACAACTAAAGTATTCCTGGAGGATTTTAAAGGCTTCCAACAAAAAGTCTTTTTGTAGAACTCCAATTCTTCTGTTGAACAGCTCTTGCAATCAAGAGGTTCTGCCTAATGTTTAGGTGGAATCTCTTTTTTTGTAATTTGAACCTGTAGTGTTGTGGCCTCTGGAGCAGCAGAAAACAAGCTTATTCCATCTTTTATATGACATCCCTTCAAATATTTAAGGATGTCTATCATCATATCACAGTATAATCTTCTCCGAGTTAAACATGTCCCACTGCCTAAACTGTTTCTCACAGAGTTTGGTTTCCAGAACTTTGACAATCTTGGTCAGTCCCCTTTGGACACATTCCAGCTAGTTAATACCCTTTTTGAAGTGAGGTGCCTGAAATGGGCACAGTATTCTAGGTGAGGTCTATCCAAAGCAGAACAGAGAGGGATAATGCAATAATTATTTCCCTTAATCTGGTGGATACTATGCTTTTGTTTGATGCATCCAGAACTGCAATGGCTCAGAGTACCCTAGAGAACCTAGTGCCAGACAAACAAGAGTTAACCTCTTAAGTTTGTGTCATTGGAGTTTATCACATGGGAGGAATTTCTCTCAATTTCGAAAGAAATGGAAGTGAGGCCAGTTTGGAATTTAGTAAATTAGCTAGTTCAGCAAATTTACTTGATTGCGTATTGACACTGCATTGCGTTCAGAACTGCCCAAAATTGCCTCCCAGTGCCCAAAATTGCGTTTGATAGTTTCTCATACAATCACGCGAAACCCCATGATTGCATTCAGATTGCCACTGGATTATACTTCCAATTCCCTTCGTGTGATAAACTCCATTAAAAATTATGTTGAAAGGATAAGTTCCTAGAGTGTTACAGTCAGCCCCCAGTATCCACAGATTCTGCATCCTTAGATTCAGCTATCCATAGCTTGAAAATATTCACACACACACCCAAAAAGCAAAATGCAAACCTTGATTTTGACATTTTATATAAGGAACATCATTTTACTATCCCATTGTATATAATGGGTCTTGAGCATCCACAGAGTTTGGTATGCACAGGAGGTCCAGGAACCAAACCCCAGCAGATACCAAGGTGTCTGCTGTATTAATTTAGCAGATTTTTTATCTAATTGAAGGGCTAAGCCAGACATTACTTAAACTGTATGATTAACAAGATCCCACTAAACTGGGGAGGAGTGTGTGAAGAGATGTATAAGGCAGCAGGGATCATTTGTGAGAGAAGTGAGGTTTAACCCTTTTGTTTTCTGCTCAATTTCACCTTTTCTATATATCTCTTCACCTGATGGCAAAGCAGCCCACGCTCCTTGACTACTCATTGCTTTGTAAATTCCCTTCATTGTTTTAAGTGCCTAATTTTTTCTCTTCTCTCTTGTTTTGCATGCTTATGTTTGTTAGGATGGGTGGGGATGAGATGGGAAGAGAAACAGTTTGTAAACACCAATCCAATTTGCTTGGCAGTGCAAGGAATACAATTGGTGTATGATCTTTCCATAGAAAGTAAAGACACATTCATGACAATAAAGGAAGGGGAAATTAAAAAGATAATACAATAATTCTGGCACTCCTAGGTTAATACCTGCTGTGGAAGATAAGCCTGCAGTCTTGATTAAATCTAAATATAATACCATCAAATTTGCCAATGAATTCTAGTTCAAGAAGGTTACGGTGAAGATATTTGCTCTGGCCACATTCATTTATTATCCAAAACCATTTGTTAATTCCCCACTTTAACAATCCCAATTAAATTTTATGAGATTTCACCCTTCTTTGAATGATGGATAATTCTATTTCTATAAGAAACACATTCCTACCTTTTATTGCCAGTTATTTTAATGCAGGATAAAAAATAGACTGCAGAGAGTATATATTCTGGTTACCTTTTAACTGTAACCAGTGAACCTATATGTAAACTTTTGATAAAAAAAATAATTATCCTAGCTGGAAATTCCTCTTTCCTGTGTTGTTAAGTTCCTTTCTTTAAAATTGGAATTTGCAAGCTAGAATAATATAAATATTTACTGGGGTATTCTTTTCTGCATCATTCAGGCAGCCTATTGTCACATTAACCATAGATATTTCTGAAATTATAAAGAATGGAATCTCTTCTACAAGATTAATTTCTAGGTGGGGTGTGTGTGTGTGTGTATCTTTGGTCTACTTTAGACAAATAATTCACTGTGACATCATTTGCACAAGCAACTTTTATTTAGAACACGTAGGAGGAGTGTGTGTAGCAATGAAATTTTGCCTTCCAGAAATAATGTATTGGCTTCTGAAACTGGCATACAGCATTTATATATCCTATGACCACTTCATTCTCATCCTTATGGGATGGGTCGTGTTTATCTTACACATACTGATCCTTTCTTACTACATTCCAGTTCCATAAATTTTGGGTAAGCCTGATTCTGTACAGTTTCTAGATGCACAGCCAAAAGTCTAAATCTGTGCTCAGGCATAAACATGATCCTCAACTTGTTACACTTTAGAAGACCTTTGAGAAAGAATTATTTGAATTATTCAAATTTTAGGCTATTCTTTCTTATGAATCTTGAGGTTTCTGGAATTTTATTCTTCTTTAAAAGAACCAAGAGAAAAATAGCCAGTAATGGAATTGGTAACACAACAAAATACTTTTTATAAACATTGTAAAAAATAACACTCTAATGGGTGTCATCAATGAATTCTTTTAAAATGCACTTTCCAAGCCCTGCTATTAAATCAAAGGTGGGGAAGTTGCAGCATCTAGACCTTATTTTTATGGCCTCAGAAGCCCTGCACCAGCCCCTCAAAACCTCCCCACTCACCCCCATTTAAAAAAATTGATATGGATTTTTAAAAATAGTTTTTATCCCAAATCTTCATAGAAAGCACCCTAAAGGCATGAAAACACAAAGAAATATTCCCACACCACCAGCATCCAGAACCCATACTATCCTCCCATAGCTATTTTCTTCTGCAGTCCTACTCAAAATGGTATTTTGAAATGCTGCAATTTCACTTCATATCATTTTGAGAAGGACAGCAGTAGAAAACATGCATTTGGCTTTGCAGGGGAGGCCTGGGAGGGATTTGACCCCTGATCCCCATAGAGTTGACCATCCTTGTTTTCAATCATTCTGTGCTGCAGCAACTATGCAGAAGAAGACATTGTATTAGGAGAGTCAGAGGCAAAAAGGATTCTGCTACAGAAAGCCTCAGAACTTTTTTGCTTATAAAAGCATTACCTTTCAGAAACTTTGGCCTCTAATTTTTAAGATCCTTAAAGTCAAGAAGAAAACACTTTAATTTTGTCTCAGAGAGCAACAGGCCACCAGTGCAACTGATACCAAATCAGTTGCAGCTGGCTCTCATTGTTAATCAATGTTAAATTTCATGACAGAAATTCGAGAATTGCAGCCTGCCACAAAATGATGCAGAGTAAATTGTTTTTCTTTACAGACATTGCATGAGAAAAGAAAGCCTAAATGGAATGAGAGTCGCTTTCTCTATGCCTCTCCTCATGCTGTTGCAGCACTTCCATTCTCTCCCTAAGGGAGAATTCAAAGATACAGCTATGTTAGTCTGTAGAACCAGTATGTAGGAAGATCTTGTGGCACATTTGAGACTAAATGAAAGAAAGAAGTTGGCAGCATGAGCTTTCATAGACTTCAGTCTACTTCCTTTTGGTGGCATAGAAGCCAGGGACAGACATTAATATGCCATAAATATGTGAGAATGTCATTTCAATTCAAAATGTGTATGGAATAGCAAGTCCAGTTTTAACTATGGTTGTTTGTGGATAAAGACACAGCCATTGGGTATGGAAATGAGGTACCAAGAAACTAGTCTGTTTCCAGATTTTTCCAGCATGACAAAAGGCACACTTTTAAGACTGTTTTTCTCAGCAAGAGAACAGAAGCCTATGACATTATGCGGGGAGAAACGGAGAAAGCTGCTACTCTCCCGCTCTGTTTTGTCCTTCATTTCTCATACAATAAGGCTCAAAGACATTCCATTTATTTCTATTGCACCATCCCCCCAACTGCAATAGTTACCATTCTGGATGCACCGAACATACTCAGTCTGCATGGTACGGGGGGGGAGGCTATCCTTCTGCAAATATTGGTCCTGTTAACTTTGTGTGTATGTGTGTGTGTGTGTGTGTGTGTGTGTGTTACTATTTGGGCTATATCAGGTCTGATACTCCAAAAACTGGAGTTACTTTATATGATTTCTTTACATTCAGTATTTATTTAGCTGATACCTCCAAAAAAAAAAAAGCCTCAGGGCATGCCAGACTTTCCTCTTGTATGAATTGATTTTATTTTGGGGGTCCATATGATGCTTTCTTCATCTTGAAGTGTTTCCTGGGCACTTCTGGCATTACAAAATCCTTTTTATTTCCACTGTTAGATCAGTTTAAGTTAACCCAGTGGTTTCGGAAATGAAATGTAGCAGCTACATTTTTGTTTCTACTGCCTTGGACCCAGTCAAGGTGGCTACCCAGTAAACATAGCTGTTGTTTCCAAGAAACAGATTCAATAGAGATGAAGCAAGAGAAAGAGAAATGTTTGCACTAAAATAAAAATAATTTTTATTTATAACCCACCCCTCTAAGCGAGCAATTGGGGCAATTGGAGCAATTGAAGCAATTTAAAAATTATTAGTACCCAATCCCTCCTCCCACCCCTTAAAATAAGATTAAATTAGCACAGATTAAAAGCAATAAATATCACAATACAATGATACAGATCTAAAACCAACTATTCTTTGGTACGTGTTAATGGCATCTAAAATATAGATGGGGGAAGCTAGAGAAACTTAAAATATGGCTATGGCTTATGGAGCTGGGACAGTTAGCCATTATCCGGGAAGGCCTGACAGAAAAGATATGTCTTTACGGCTTTTTTGAAGCCGTCTAGAGTCGTAATGAGACGTATCTCACCTGGCAGGCCATTGCATAGCCTGGGGGCGGTGGCAGAAAAGGCCCTCTGGGAGGTCTGAGACAGCCTGGTCTTCATGGGCTGAAGCAGGTTCCTCCCAGAAGACCGGAGTGTGTGAGCGGGGGGGGGGGGACATACAGGGAGAGGCAATCCCTAAGATAAGATGGACCCAAGCCATGTAGGGCTTTAAGGGTTAAAACCAACACCTTGTACTGTGCCCGGAAACTGATCAGCAGCCAGTGGAGAGCTTTTAGCACAGGTGTTATGTGCTCTCTCTTAGATGTTCCGGTAACAAGCCTGGCTGCCATATTTTGAACCAATTGAAATTTCTGGGTTAAGCACAAGGGTAGCCCCATGTAGAGCGCATTGCAGTACTCCAAACGTGAGGTTACCAGAGTATGTACCACAGTTTCCAGGTCCCTCATGTCCAGGAAAGGGTGTAGCTGGCATATCAGCCGAAGCTGAAAACAGGCACTCCTGACCGTCACATTCACCTGACAAGTCATGTGAAGCGACAAATCTAGAAGTACCCCCAGACTGCGAACAGTGTCCTTCGAAGAGAGTGTGACTCCATCTAGGACTGGAAGTTGTATTCCCAGACCTGGTCTCGGGCCTGTAACTGTCAGTACCTCCATTTTGTCTGGATTTAGCTTCAATCTGTTTTTCCTCATCCAATCCATTACTGCCGCAAGATCACAAAATCATCCTAATGATTAACTAATAGAATGTTGCTAGTGCACTTTAGCATTTTGACTGTAACTCCTGAAGTTATGACACAGTGGAAATTGATGGAAATCATTTTCTGAAATTTTTCATGTAATGCTTGTGACATGTGTACAGTGGGAGAGAGAGGAGGGAAGGACACTAGAGAGGGAAGGGGGAGGGAAACACGGCATATTTCAAGTTAGGACTAGATGTAAATCCATGTATATGCAGATACAACTGAAATAAAAAGAATTTGAAAATCCTGATACTTGAGTCCCAATGACTCATTTTAAAAGCTGAAATAGGCAGCCGTTTGATCATGAACAAAGACTCTAGTCCAAAAACAAGGAAGAGATGACAGAAATTGGTGTACTGTTTTTCTCTCTGACATGTACAAGTTTCACTTTGTAAAAATTTGAACTTTGAATGATTCCCATAAATGTCTGAATGCTGTGAATGGTAAGATTTTAAGAAATTATGACAATTCCAAGTATATATCTACCGATATGCAGCAAATATTTTTAAACATGAACTAAAACATTAGAAGCAACTGTGACTAATTTCGCTGCTATGCACACTTAGTTCTGACAATCAATGGAACTTAACTGCAGCCTAGTCAGGGTAGCAATTTGGAATGGTTCCAGTGTTGCGACTAATGAAAGTGCATCAGGTTTCAAAGTTACATTTAGCTTTCATGGACAGGGATTGGATGTCCCAGCTCTTTTCTGAATCTCATTTCCATGAACTATGACAGTTATTAAAGCCCTGGGCATGCCTGGTTTGGCTGCTGTCCGAGGTATGCCAAATAGGTGCACCTGTCAAAAGGAATCAAAATGTAATATAACATACTGCCATAGTATATAACATTTAGGTAATATCAAGTATAGAGATGAGGGTCAAATTCCAGTTCAGTTTTATTTATTTCTTCTTTTTTCCTTATAAGTATTCATGTTTTAAGCTTTATGTTTCCCCAGCCTGTTTATTCTTAAGGGTTACATGCAGTCATACAAAAGTGATTGAGCTTGTCTTACAAATAGTGCGCATCTTAGGGGACATCTATACTCTAGAAATAATACTGTTTAACATCATTTAAATACTGTAGCTCCATCCTATGCAATCCTATGCAATTATAGACTTACAAGGTCTTTAGCCTTCTCTGACAAAGATTGCTGGTGCCTCACAAAACTGTAGGACTGAACCATGGCATTGGAAGTGGTGTCAAACTGCATTATTTCTACAGTGTAGATGAACCCTTAAACACAGTTGCTGGGGTAAGTGATATATACATACAGAAAGAGAAATCGAATTTGCTCAGAAGAAATAAGGGAAAGCCATCATGCTGCTAGCCTAGGTCAGTGTAGCACTCAAAAATGGTAGATTGCACTTTGCAAAGCAAATACTAAATATCTTTCTAGCAATACAACTGCTCTTGCATACTCATATATATTGTTCCCCATGTGACCTAGATGGACAGAATCCAGGGCAGATTCTATTGGACCACATTGTTCAGATTTGCACTGCTTTCTGTTATCTTTCAAGACTGAACCTGACATACACATATAAAAATAATTTATGGCTGGATGAGGCAACTAAACGAAGCACTTCTAAGAAGAAGTCTGAGGAGATAGAGCGTCAAATCACAATGTACAATATTAGGTTCAGGTCTCTTGCCAACCTCATGGAAGCCAGTTAAAAAGCTGCTACTGAAATCATCTCTCAAAGAAAAAAAAAACAGATGATGATATAAAAAATAATGCTAACTCACACTGAAATTAATACATTTGTATCAGACTGTTTTCCTGCACCTTTCAGTTTAATCTGGTGCTAAACCTAAATCTTAAAAGAGATGGGAGCTAATGGTCATATATGTTTCCAACTGATTTGCAATTGTATCACACTTCGCACTCCATCAAAATAAAAACTACTAATGTGCTCCAATATAGGAACTAGGAATAGGGGGAAAGTGGGTAAGGGAATCACAGAATTGCAGATTAAGAAAAGGGAAGATTCTGAATTGCTCAAGTGTGAAGCAGAAGGATGTAGATCTTCATTTTATCTCACTGGTGAAAGCTTGATTTTTTTTTCTGGATCAGATTTGCCTTTTTCAAGTGGCAAAATTCTTTCGTTGCAATCTAGTGACTTGGAGCAACAGCAGCAGATTCTTAGTAGATCAAAGCCAGAAATCAAGCTTAAACAACTCTGCCTGGCATTAGCAAAATTCCATATTTCAGTTGCAAACTATTCCTAGAATGGTGATCATCCAAGTGCTCAGAATGCTTAAATTATGGTGTTATTTCATCACAATCTGCTACAAAACATCTACTGAAATGAAATTAAACCTGCTTCTAGACAGAGCTTGAAGTATTGTTTTTAGAAGTCACTATTTACTTACATACTTTATTGAAACATAATTTACCTCCTTTCTGCCCACCAGGGCCACTGAAGCAATGTACAAAACACATAAAAATATTATTTTATTCAGTGTTAAGTCTAAGGCTTCCATGGCCAGCATCCATAGTTTTTTGTGGGGTTTTTTTTTTTTTTTTTTTTTTTTTTTGGACTATGTGGCCATGGTCTAGAAGAGTTTGTTTCTGACATTTCACCAACATCTCTGGCTGGTATCTTATTTTATTCTGTTATTTTAAAAGTTTTTTTTAAATGCTGTCAAATGACCAATTACCTGTTATTCACCATATTAAGAATAACACATTACAAACATGTTTTTGTTATTTTGTTAAAATGTAAATGTATTCAAACTTTAAAATTTGTTAATTTTTTAAAAATGATCTAACTCTCCCCAAATGACTCCCAAAATGCAAGATGCAGGAGTAACAAGTAACCATAATTTGTTACATGGAAAAAAATTAACCATTATAACATTACTTGGGGCAAGCAACATTATTTATTTTGGGTTACTTCCACATTCTGCTGCAAGAAGAGATGGGGCATGGGGATTACAGTCCTATGACATTTATTTTATTTATTGAATTTATACCTCATCCTTCACCCAAAGTGGGATTCAAACTTATGGTTGATTCAGAGAACCCTATTTCTAACTGCAGTGTTATGAACTTTTTTTAAAAAACGTGTTGTATTTATTAGAAAACTGAGATGAAATATGCTTACATATGTGAAGTACAGTATATGTGTAGGTAAGGAACCTTGATTTAATCATCTTGGCTTCTAGAGAACTAAAAACTAAAAAACTAAAACTTTTATTTATATCCTGCTTTTTGCATGCACAATCAAAGCAGCCTACAACAATTAAAAATACAATTATATACATATACAAATCCCCCCTTAAAACAAGATTAAACAATTAAAATATTAAAATTCCAACATTAATTAAAATTCTTATTTACATTTTTTAAATTAATAATATGCAAGGTTGTCACAGCCAGAGCTACATCTATCAGGAGAGATATGGGGGGGGGGGGTGTCTTTATATGGCTGGGGGCTGTTCTGGGAAGGTCTGCCAGAAGAGATCCATCTTGATAGCTTTCTTGAAGCTATCTAAGTTGGATATTTGATGGATCTCATCTGGCAAGCGATTCCACAAGGTGGGAGCAACAGCTGAAAAGACCTCTGGGAGGTCGAAAGCAATCTGGTCCAGACTGGTTGTAATAGATTCCTCCCAGAGGATTTGAGTGTGTGTGGGGGGCGGGGGAATTAAATGGAAGCAGGCGATTCCTTAGATACATTGGGCCTAAGCCAAGTAGGGCTTTATAGGTGATCACCTTGTACTGTGCCCAGAAACTAATAGGCAGCCAGTGGAGTGACTTCAGTATAGGCATAATATGGTCACTCCTAGTTGTTCCTGTAATCAGTCTGGCTGCCATATTCTGTACCATTTGGAGTTTCCGGACTAGGTACAAGAGTAACCACATGTAGAGTGCATTACAAAAGTGCAGTCGTGAGGTTACCAGTGCATGTGCATGCACATGTAAGGAAAGTTCAAGCTTGGTTTGTTCTAGGACCCATTTGTTTTGCTTTTAGGCTGCCCATGGTGGCCTCAGCACTCTTCTCCAGCATCACATTTCAAATTAGATGATGATGATGATGATGATGATGATGATGATAATTTTTATTTCTAGCCCGCCCCTTTGAGCAAGCAATCAGGGCAGTTTACAACAAGAGGTTAAAACACAACAGTTAAAATAAACCAATCCCATCCCCACCTCCCACCCCTAAAAAAAGATTAAATCAACTGTAGTTAAAACATAGTGAAATAAAAACAATATCGTGTTTCCTTCCTTTCCCCTTTCTTCACTGTCCAGCTCTCACATCCATAATGGTAAGGGGAATACAATGGCTTGGGAAGTTCTTATTTTGGTGTACAGTTATATATCTTTACACTTTAGGATCTTGCCTAGTTCTTTCATAGCTGCCCTTCTCCTCTTATACAATTTCTTAAGTACTTGCCTCATGTGGTGGGGAGAGAGTTTCTTTTTCTCTTGAGACAAGCAGAAAGAGTCTTGGGTGATTAACTGATGTTAAACAAGCAAACAGAGTCCCTCTCCCACCTGCACTAGCTGCCACTGTCTGGGGAGTGAAGGGTGAAAGCAAAGTTGAAACGCTGAAACAAAATCCCTCAGTTAGAGTCCCTCTTATTATGTGCACACATAAACATGTTGAAGGACCCTCCAAGTTTTACCCTCGACTTATCCACAGGTCATAATTTTGGCCCAAAACCTGCCTTCAACCTATACATGCAGTTGACTTATAATCGAGTATATAGGGTAATGGGACTTGAGCATCCACCGATTTTGGCATCCATGGGTCCTGGAACCAAATCCAGCGGTTACTAAGGGTCCCACTGTATGTTGTGTGAAGCATCGGATTGTTTCAGAGAGAAGCCAGACCAGTATGTCTTTATCTAAAACCACTTTTATTTAACAGAAGACGAATAAAAGTGACTGCTTCAGACTGGTCCCAACACCTCATATAGCTTACTACTAATGCTACAGTTAAAACTCTACATCGCATAAGGAAAATATTTCCCTCTATTTGCCCTGAACCTGCTACCAATCAATTCCACTGGGTTACTCAGAGTTTTGATACTGAGGTAAAGATAAATTTCTTTCCTTTCCAATATCTTCTCTTTGCTCCAACCATTCATAATTTTATAAAATTCTATTATGCCCTCTTGAGGCAGAAATCCTATGCACAACATACTGGGTTTATGTGTCATTGAAAATGGAAATAGCCCCTGAGTAGACATCTACACAATTGCAGAGGTCCTTTGGCGCTCCAGATGCCATTGAATGAAAATCGCCCCATCATTTCTCTTAACACTAGTCATGCTTTCTGAGCTTATGGTACCTGCTGTCATGCTTCATGAAAAGGGCTACACATTTTTGCTCCCACTCTATGTCCTATAGAGGTTTTTGCAACTACTATTTCACTTAGTAGGCTAGGATATCAATCTAACAGACCTCAACAGGTTTTACTATGTATGTTCTTTTATGCCAGAGTTGGCTTCTAAGATGAAGAGCCATCTATATTAAATGCAATTTCCCCTTTTTTATTTGCCTGATCTGAATCAGGGCCACCACTATGTGTGTGTGTGTGGGGGGGGGGGGGCTTAAAAGTTCTCCTTCAGCTCATTTTAAATGTAAAAATATATGTGTGAGTAAGTAAGTAGCCTACTACACTTTAAATTACTGCATAGTTTAACTCTCAGGCATTCAAGGTCTCCATTTTAATAGTGTTTGGACAGCCTGTCATTTTTATTTTAATGGCCTGCCCCTTTATATGAGCCAAGCTGGTTAATCACAGGGGAGCTCTTTCTAGAAATCATTCTGCTTTGTACAATCCTGTTCAAACTCTCTAGCTATTTGTCATTTGCTCTGAAGAACAGTTTTGCAGGATTTTTAATTACTAGGAAGGTAAATTGTGTGTGTTGAATATTAACTTAAACTAAAGCTATATAATTTTGTTTTTGAAGGTGTTACATATGCCTTAGTAAAAATACTGTTTTTGCCCCTCCTATGTATCTTTAAAGCTATTTAGGTAATTTTTTCTGTGTGGGTGTTAAAACATCTAAAAGCTAAAATACTGTACTTATGTGCAGTGTTGTCTCTGCATTTTACAGAAAGCTTTTGCAAATGCATGCCTACTGCAAAATTGGACTTTTGTCAAGACTATTCTCCTCTGAATGTGTGTTTCTGTATTTTTCTCTTACATAATGTTTTACAACTTCTTTTGTTAAACAAAATTTGAATGTTATCTGCCATTTCGGAAAATATAGTAGTTCCTCTTGATAATGGTAAGAACGAAGGCAATCGAGAGGAAAGTGCAAAGTGCAAAGATAGTATGTTTTACTGGAGAGTCTCCATAATGAAGTGAGTCACTCTCTACACATATTATGGCAGCTGTGTCATGCAACTGCCAAACATAACTTCTTTCACTGGACTCCACAGGATGGTAGCCACAAGAACCATTGTATCTAGAAGATAAAATCCAAAGCTTGGGAAAGTTATTTTTTTAGGTCAGTTTCCAAAACCCTCCAGCCAGGAAGTTCACTGTGACTTGGTAGTGCAAAAAGGGAAGTAGATCTAATGAATATATTTTATTCTACTCCATACAGGGAGGGAACATATCTCAGTGGCAAAGCACACACTCCATATGAAGATGATCACAGGTATAGGGTTGTGTGTGTGTGCCTTTGAGTTACCTATCAATGTATGGCGGTCCTATAAATTTCATAGGGTTAATGGTTTTGCCACTTCAGACCCTAGTACCTCCTGTTTAAAAGTTCCTGCCACAGGTAATGAAAAGACTGACCAGCTGTGGCTGATGACTTCCTTGTTAGTGGGGTGGAGAATTTGTTCTGTGTTTTAGTCTGAAATTTAAAGGAAGTAGCCAGTTCATGATAAAACCCAGAGCTTATTCACCACCTGAATCATATGAAGGGCTGGTGTGGTTGGGGTCCTTCAAAGATTCAGGTTTTGGAATTCCCTCTCTGCCAAAAGCCTGTATTGCTGGTGTGTGCTTTTAAGTCATTTCTGGTTTATGGCAACCCAAAGGCAAATCTGTCACAGAGTTTTCTTGGCAAGTTTCTTCAGAGGGGGTTTGCTATTGCCATCTTCTAAGGCTGAGAGAGTATGTCTGTCCAAGGTCAACCAGTGTGTTTCATAGCTCAGCGAGGATTCAAACCCTGGTCTCAAAAGTCATAGTCCAACACTCAAACCACTACATCTCAGTAATGGGATACATAATAGGCTATACTGGGGTACACAAAGCGTGCCTGCCTAAAAAGTTAGGAAATGTGATGGGCCAATTTGGTCCTTTCCAGTTTTGAAAATAAAGCTTCTCTAGGCTATAACAGTCCTACAGACTGCCACAAAATAACTTGAATTGGCCGGGTGAGTTCCCTAGAGACTTCTAGGGATGCATTTAGACAATTTGGGGGTTACACCTAATCAGGGGAGAGGTCTGATATGCTCCACATCCAAACCACTAGGCTTGATGGACAAATAATCTGACCAGTTACAATATAGTTTCATATCTTAGCTAACAGCTTTTGAAAAAGCCACACACACACACACACACACTCATGTGAGGGGAGCCTATTCAGTGATACTTCAGGTTTGCATTTAATATATTTTCTAACCACACTGTGAATAATTATAAGGGAAATATGGCCTCATTGAAATAGATCTCAGAATCTCAGAGTGCAACTGAAGATGAGAGCATTCTGTACTTCAAAATAATAATTCTGACATTAGGCATTCTTGACTTTTTGGAATTTGGGTTTTTTTTTTCAGTAGCAAGTTTATGATTGAAAGGTAGGGATGAAATTATGATTTCTGGTGCCCAGGGCTCTGCCATAATTCTGATAATCCCTATACGAAAGAGGATCATCATCATCATTTCTTTATCTAATATTATCTTTATACTGTATAGTATTTTACAAGTAAAATAACTGCTTTTAGGGTTGGGATGTAGCTTTTAATACATATTAATATTCTTAATGGGTTGTACTTTAACTTCATAAATTGTTTAATTGCTTTTAAATCTATATTTATACTTTTTAATGCTTTTGTAATATTTTTAATTTGTAATGTTTTAAATATGGTGTTAGCCGCCTTGACTCCCATTATTGGGAGAAAGCTGGGATGAAAATGAATAAAATAAATACATCATCAGTGAAGGCACACAGAAACCCATGGAAGCAGGAACACTTGCTTTTGCTCTAGTGCAATCTCGTATGTCATAGTTGTGGCTCTCACTACAGATGGAAATGGTCAGAGCTCAGATTCAGGAAACCTGACACTGAATATCTGATTCTGGCAATAAAAACGCAGTGGGTAATATACACACCAAAGAGAGAGAGCAAGTTAGATAAGGATATCTAACACAATCTAATACTGTCTGAAATGGATGAGTTTCCTTATGAGCAAGATGGAATACTTATACTTGATGGCAACTCCTCCTCTCCACCCCAACTGCCCAATCTACTATATATGCTCATGTATAATTCTAGAAATTTTAGTCAAAAAATTGACCCCAAAAACTTGAGTTGACTTATGCATGAGTCAATGTAAATACTGTACTTTAACTCTTATCTTAAAAAGAAACCATCTCCTGCTGAAAGGCAAGAGTGTAATCTGTCCTAGAAGCACTTATCCCACTCTATTCATTCATCCATACAGCCGTTACTATGAGCAAAAACATGCCTGCTGGACTTTTGTAAGTTTTTTAGCATTGTTTTCATTTGCTTCATCCTTCAGATCCTTTGTTACATGCCCCTAGGTTTTACCCTTGACTTATCCATGGGTCATGTCAAAATCCATAATTTTGCCCCCCAAACCTACTCTTGATTTATACATGAAGTCAACTTATAGTTCAGTATATATGGGTAGATTGGTACTGCACAGAGTACCCAGGTGGACAATGCTGATAGTGACTTCACCAAGCTCATCCACCCAAGTGTCAGTAATGCGTAAAAGGTCTTCATCCACAACCAAATCATGTCTTCATCCACAATCAAATTGTGTATGGTTGTTGTTTTATGGTGGACTGACCTGGCATTCAGCAGCAACACCAGCAGACCAGAGGGTGAACTGGCAGGGCAATCTTGAAGGATTAGAGAAGAACCAAAATATGTGATGAGTTTTAAATAACTATCTCAACTTTCCCTTACACAGTCTGTAAAGGTAATAGTTATGCAGTTACATATTTTCTCAGTGTCCAGAGACATTACAAGTTACAGCATGCAGTTTCCCCTCATTATTGGCAGAGAGCCCCAGCTTCACATAAATGCAATGCAACATGATTAATACAGAATGGGGCAGACAATGTGCATTCTTTCATATGCTCTTGTACTGCAGCTCCCAACTCTCCCCAGCATTAGGTATGTTGGTTAGGGCTCATAGCAGCCCAACAGTATCTGCCCTTTGCTTATCCCAATGCAGAATCTAGGATATGATGAGAATTCTATATCAACAAGTCACGTGGAAGCCAATGTGATGAAAGGAGTTGGTTTTGCTGAATATCATCTGAACCAACTCTCAAGCAATCTTATATCAGCTGCA
Source organism: Urosaurus nigricauda (assembly GCA_034509955.1). NCBI lineage: Eukaryota > Metazoa > Chordata > Lepidosauria > Squamata > Phrynosomatidae > Urosaurus > Urosaurus nigricauda. The sequence continues at coordinate 44,407,847 of JAOEGL010000002.1, read as the reverse complement.
TTTGAACTGACATACACAGGCTGAACATTTTGTCTCAATGTCTACTTTTCTGGTAGATGTCACCTCTGTTCTTGGCTCTAGAATACCAGCTGTCCATTCATGCTCATTAAGCAAGCCATCAAGCAATACAACAGCAGAGAACGATGGCCAACTCCTCATTTTGTACAGTCATAACAAAATTATATCTGCTAATTTGGTCCTGAGCCAGGCTCATCTAACATTCCTAATAGCAGCACATGACTGTTATACCCTGGCAACCTGACTGAATCTGCTTGTACCATCTTTCAAGTGGGAAGTTCCTTCTGTTTGAACTGAATGTCACGTTGACACACAATTCCTTTGCTGTGTTAATCTTTGGGTGTATTCTGATATGTTATAATGTGATTGCAAGCTTCCAAAAGGCGGTTTTTCTGAGAACCTTACATGCAGAGAAGAAATACTTCACTGATGACAAAAAAATGGCTTCTGTAATTCTTAAGAACTGACAAAATCTGACAACTGGAATTTGAAAGTTTCAGCCTTGAGGTTCTATCAGCCCCTTTATCCTAAGCACAAAATAATTTTCTTTCAAGAAAGCAGAAATTCTCAGGTGGTCCCCCAAAGTGTTCATCATGCGGAGCATACTAATATGGGGACTAACTATGCAAATGTCAAGGCTATTCAGAAATTGCTACAAAGGCAACTACCTATGCAGTCTAGGTGGTGGGGGAAATATGGTAGCAGATTTTTAAAGAGTCACACTGACTGCTGATTTCTATTCCTAATAAACTGTCAGAGAACTATAAAATAATGGCTGCTACTGTATGTGTCAGTTACTGCAAATAGAAAACCACTGGAGGTCAATGCTCATTCAGAATGTAAAATGCTCACAAATATTCCAGAGAATATTTCAAAAACATTAATCAGTCATACAAAAGGATTTTGTGGAAGGGCAAATTTGTTTCAATTCAAAACATGATCAAAATGTGCAAATATTTGAAATACAAATGTATATAGATAAATATTTGCAAATAACTATATACTGTACGTTTAAAAAAGAGTTTTTGAAGGCCAACATTTTCAAGAAAATATTAAATGTAGAAATCACAGAGGCTTCATTTACCTGAATTGCATGCCCCTGTCTTAGCCACAATATTGATGGATTGCACCCATTGAGACTTGGGTGAAGTGCTATTTCATCTCATGGACATCTAGAAAACTGAACCAATCTCAATATATGCTTTGGAGAAAGCCATTTGAAGCAAGGCAAGGAGAAGAGGACCAGCATGGTGACATGGGAGTTTTTCCTGAAGTCCTGCCAGTAGCAGTGCAAAGTTCTGAGGACTGTCACAGAGCCTTCTATAAGCCCCAGCAGCAGTGCAGGACCTGGAAAAATTATCCACCTATCATGTGTAATACAGACAATATGAGATGCAAGCCCTAACAAGAATGGTGGCAACTGCTGCAGCTTTTTGGTGCATTTGATTGCTTTCACACGATTGTTTGGGGAGTATAATCCAGTGGCATTCTGAATGCACTCATGGGTTTAATGTTATTTCGTGAGAGGTTATCTCACGCAATCGCTGGCAGTGAGGACGCAGTCTGAACGCAATCGTGGAGTTTCATGTAATTGCATGATAGGTTATCACATGCAATCACTGGCAGTGGGGATGCGGTCCGAATGCAGACTGAACACAATCCAAATGTAAGCAAATTTGGTGAACTAGCAGATTCGGAAATCCTATTCTTTTCCTGAGCTATCTTTTCTTTTGAAATTGGGCAGATCCCTCCCATGTAATAATCTTTCACATAATTGCGTTCATTTCTGAATTGACCTTGCTATCTTTTCTTTCGAAATTGAGGGGAATCCCTCCCGTGTGATAAAGTCCATAGAGGCAGAGATTTGGAAGAGACCACAAGGGATATCTGGTCCAACCCCTTTGCCATGCAGGAATACACAATTAAAGGAGGATGGCCATCCAGCCTCTGTTTAAAAACCTCCAGAGAAGGAGACTCTTCCACACTCCAAGGCCATGCATTCCATTGTTGAACAGCTCTCAGGATGCTGTTCTTAATATTTAGATGGAATGTTTTTCCCTGTAGTTTGAATCCTTGCTCTGTGTCCTAGTCTCTGAAGTAGCAGAAAACAAGCTTGCTGCATCCTCAATATGACCATGCTTTCAAATATTTAAACATGGTTATCATATCACTTCTTAACCTTCTCTTCCCTAAGCTAAACACATGGAGCTCCCTAAGCCACTCCTCATAGGGCATGGCTTTCAGACCTTTCACCATTTTGGTTGCCCTCTCTGGACACATTCCAGCTTATCAGTATCCTTCTTGAACTGTGGTGCCTAGAGCTGGACATGGTATTTCAGGTAAGGTCTGACCAAAGCAGAGCAGAAGGGGTGGGGGAATACAGTGGAGGTAGAATTCTTAGCTCCGAGTTGCCATATTATCTACCTACCTGGTTACCCAAATTCTGGACCCATCTATCTGGGTCCATTTCCATAGTCAGCTGTCCAGAAGCAGTTCCATCTTACCTCCCAAACCTTCTCTATCCAACCTCTGTGATACCACAAAGACCTGTCCCATAGTCTTAGAACGTTAGCACACTGGAGGGATTCCTCTCAATTTCAAAAGAAAAGATAACGAGGTCAATTCAGAAATGAATGCAATTATGTGAAAGGTTATCACACAGGAGAGATTCCTCTCAATTTCGAAAGTAAAGAGCCTGGTAAAAGATAGCCTGAGAAGAGGATTTGTGAATCCGTTAGTTCACCAAATTTACTTACTTTTGGATTGATGTGGGATTGCATTCGGAATGTGTTTCCACTGCCAGCAATTGCATGTGATAACCTATCACACAATAACGTGAATACCCATGATTGCATTCGATATGCTTTCCAACTGCCAGCGATTACGTGAGATAATTTCTCACACAATAATGTGAAAACCCATGATTGCCACTGGGTTATACTTCCAATTCCCATTGTGTAATAACCCTCTTAGATTTTTAGCCTCAGGGATGTTGCTGACATGGCAGCCCTAGTTGTAATAACAGTGCCAAAACTATATAAGAAAGTACATGAGGCATGATTTATCCCTAAAAACACATTTCCTATCTAAACCAAGCTAGATTAATTTCCTCTTTATCCCACTCTGTACATCAAGTATTGTATCAGTTACAAGCATACAGAATGGAATCTAAATACCCTAAAGGCACCAGATCCTGTCTGATTTTGAAAGCTAAGCAGGGTCAGCCCTGGTTAGTCCTTAGATGGGAGACTGCCAATGAATACTTGGCTGTTGGCTATATTTCAGAGGAAGGGACTGGCAAAGCCATCTCTGAGTATTCCTTACCCAAGTAAGCTCTCTGAATTCATGGGGTCGTCTCCATAAACTGACAAGTGATTTTAACACACACACACACACACACACACACACAGAGTCCACTGTGTTCTGATAGCTTAATCTCAGCTATGTGCAGGGTTGTAGCTAATAACAGGTGTCCCGAGCATACTTGGAAGAAAGTTCAGTAAGATAAATGCAATTTACATAAATTCAATTTTCATGATTACATCTGGAATACAGTAGGACTGGAAAGGGGCTGAATGAGCCCCTTTGCATCCCAAGCTTGGACACCACATGCTAGGTAAATCAGAAAGGGGCTCTTTTCCTCAGTGCCAGGACTAAAATGCTGTAGAGACTGAGGTCCTCTGGGTTGCCATTTAACTTTGGATCTAGTGCAGAGGTGGGTAACTGTGATGGTCTACAACTTCTAACATTCTTCATCGTTAGAGATTCTAAGGCTGATGGGAATTAAAGTACAACACTTGGACAGCCACAGTTGTCCATTGTTGATCTAATGAATTGAAAGCCTCTTTTCCCCTATCCTCGGAACATCCATGAAATGTTGTCCCCTCTTAACTCTGGTGGAAAGATTATCAGTCATGGTTCCCACCTCCTCTAGTATCAGAGGGTCTTCTCTCAGCAGGTAAAAACTGGAGGAGAGAAAGCCTTTCTACATCTTAACCACTCCAACCAATCAACAATCAAGTATTAAGACTGCACTATTAAATGTACAGATAATGATCCTTCACCTAGTGTGAGTAGCATCTAAGGAGAGGTAGTGGCACTGCAGATGTTCTAACTTTCATCAGACCCATGCAACATGGCCAGTAGTGGGCACTGAACTCCAAATCATCCAGAGGGCTGTTTCTCCATTCCTGGCCTAAGCATTCCACAGCCCCTATACCTTTAACAAAATGTCAATTTAAGGGCTCATTCCCACTTGCATTTAAACTGGTTTGTGACTCGCATTGACCCGGGGTCGCTAAATCAATTTATACCAATGCATAGTTCCCACTATTGGAAGCACATTATTTCATGAATTCATGTCTTTTTGACATGATTGTCGTGCACACTTAGATTTGCATCACTACAAAATGTGTGCTCAGTATCATTTGCAATTGATCCAGCCTGGGTTTTTAAAAAATGTCAGTCATATGATGCGCATCAGTGATGCAACCACACGTTTTTCCAGCAATACAAGCACACAGATACGCCCACACACACCCCCCCCCCACCACAATTTAGAAATGTTATATCTTAGCAGCAACACTCTCCATTTCTATGGGCTTGTGTTTGGGGGGTTGGCTCCTCAAGGCAGCTGGCCAACTATACTCCCACTTTCTATGAGAGTGTGGGGTGTGTGTTCTCTATGGCTGCATGGCAGCCAGGTTCCCCATTTCTATGGGGAGTATATTACCCATGGTGGCTGGGCAGCCATTCTCCTTATTTCTGTTGGGATGTGTGTGTGCGGGGGGATATTCCCCACGATGCCTGGGCAGTCTTTTCTCCCTTTTTGTGGGGTTGTGTGTTGGGGGTCTGTACCCCATGGTGGCATGGCGTGCATGCTCCCCATTTCTGATGCAAGGGTGGTCTCCCTCTGAGGAAACCATGAGAGGAGCAGGGCGTGAACCCCAGCCCTCTGCTCCCCTGCATTACGACCAGACGGGGGGGGGGGGGCTTCAGGGGTTCTCTCAGGACCGGATGGTGAGGTGGCAGCAGCAGGCGGGAGAAGAAAGTTGTGGAACGTGCCTTTCTCCTCCTTCCCTCCCCAGCCTGGCCTCTTCCTCCTCCTTTTCCAGCCCAGTTGAACGCGGGGTCCCCAGAGATCCCTCTTCATATCTGGAGGCAGCTAAACCGGGTCAGGTCCCCCTTCTGCCTGCCTGGGTCAACGGCCAGTCTTGTTGGCAGCCGAGGGGAAAAGGTGCGCTGGTTCTTAACTCTTCAGTGGTCGGTCCTGCTGCCACTGCTGCCATCTTACAACCTCGATTGTCTTTTATGGGGACATTGAAAATGGCTGATTTCCCGAAACTTAGGGCAGGATGGGTTGCACCCTTCTGCCAACCCTCTGCCATAAGTCCGTCCCCTCCAGTACACTGCAGTTCAGATCCCAAAGTTGTTCACATTTGTTGAACATGTTTGCAATATGATTCTTTAAAAAAAAAAAAATAAGCACCAAAAGATCTGTCTTCAAAAAAAGTGATTATTTTGCATTTGCCTCGCTTCGCCTCAATTCTTCACAGTTCAGACTGAATGCAGTAAGGTCTGAAGTCATTCCCAGTGTGAAGGAGGCACACATAAACGGATCAGCAAATTGGTTTAAATCACAGTGGAAATGAGCCCTGAGAGTTATCTCTATCAATGAGTCAGCCAATGGATCATTTGCCTCTGTAAATTACTTTCAACATGCTTCTAACCTTCACATGCTGAACATTGTTTTTAATTTGTATTGCATTTATCAGTTTCAAAAAGTTAATCTTTTCCTCCCCAGCCCAGGAGGACTTCCAACTATACAATTCAGCTTATAATTGATTTAATTCTACTAGAGAGAAATATATGTATGCATGTTATTCACAGGACAGCACAATCAGTGTACATGTTGTAACATGACCAAATAAAATACATTATGGACTTAAGCTTTCTAGAAATTATTGTTTTGCACTTGCAGAATAATTTACTATTGTGCCTTTGACGGGCTTTAAAATAAAGAAGCAGAAATGCAGTCTCTAGCCTTATACGTTCCCTCTATCATGCTTTGAATGTGGTCATGGATAGCATAAGAGATATCATTTCATGGCACCACTAGCATACATATTTGCAGGATTTATTACTGAGTTCATGCCAGATGAATTATGGATGTCAGCCAAGAGATGCTTGAGCACACAACTCTTGGAATGTCTCCCTTGTGTGGTTTGGAGGCAGTGAGCTGCATTAGGAAACAGCATTGACACCGAGCAAGGCAGCAACTGTTACATTCCTGCATAGTTTGATTTAGTGCAGAATTTTTAAGAGATAGATTCTGCAGTAACCCTTTCATTTCCAGCACCCTGCATGATCAGGGATTAAAATGCAGCATACAAAATTGCTGCAGTGTTTGGAAATATGATATTGTTGGTGTTGCTAAAAACCAGTCTTTCAAAATATTACTGTCTTTCATTCTTTAAAAAAAATAGATACAGAGAATGAACCAAATACAGAAACGGGAAGTTTCCCTTTAACTAAGCCCCAATCGAAAACAATAAAATAATAAATCTTGAAAGCCTAGGTTTATTAAAAGGTTGTCCTTTGTACATTTGCAAAAGTATGCATCTGCAACAGAGATATGCAAATACATACTAACAGTGGATAATGAATCATTAATGTATTATCAGAAATAAAAAGACATTGGATGCAATACATGGAAGAGTTATATAAGAGATGAAAAAATAACATGCGGAATGAAGAGTCATACGAAGATGAATTCCAAATTCTAAAAACTTAGGTGGAATCTACAATAAGAGAAATTAGGAAAAATAAATCACCAGGAACAGATGATATTCCAATTGAACTGATACAATCCACACAGACATAATCAACTCTAGTGTTAACCAATATATGTCAACAAATATGGAAAACAAAATGGTGGCCAAAAGAGTGGAAATGATGGATATACATCCCCATCCACAAAAAAGGAGATACAAAAGACTGCAGCAACTATAGGGTCATAATTTTAATTTCCCATGTGAGCAAAATTATGTTCAAAATTCTTCAGCATAGACTCCAACCATACATGGAGAGAAAAATCTCAGGGGTCCAACAGGATTCAAGAAAGGAAGAGGCACTAGGGATCACACTACAAACACACAATGGCTAATGGAGCGTACCAAGGAATTCCAGAATAAAATCAGCATGTGCTTTATAGACTATAGCAAAGCATTTTACTCCATAGATCACAAAAACCTATAGAATGCTCTTCAAAACATAGGAGTGCCACTACATCTGATAGTCCCAATGAGAAATCAGTACTTCGGGTATGATGCTACTGTTAGAACAGAATTTGGAGAAACAGAATGGTTCCAATTGGCAAGGGGGTCAGGCAAGGCTGCATATTATCATCCTACTTGTTCAACTGATATGCAGAAAATATTTCAAGCTTAGACTTGGGAAAAGGAGGAGTGAACACAGAAGGAAGGAATATCAACAATATTATGTGAACGACACCATACTACTAGCAGAAAACATTACAGACTTAGAACAATTATTAAGAAGGTCAAAGAAGAAAGCACAAAGGCAGGCTTATTGCCAAACACAAAGAAAACAAAAATAATTGCTATGGAAGAAATATATAAATTCAATGTAGATAATGAGGAAATCAAAATAGTAAATAGCAAACCCATCTCTGAATATTCCTTGCCTTAAAAAAATCTTATGAAAAATTCATGGGCTGTCATAAATCGACAGGTGACTTGAAGGCAGATACATACACACAAAGACACTTGAAATATTAGTAACTTTTTAAAAAAATTAAAAGAACATTTAAAAGAATTAATCATTGTTTAAAAAGAAAAGCACAGTTCCCATCTCTTCAACCGTTCTCAACAGTCAGTTGTTTCTGGCAAAGCAACTGGGAAAGGGCCAGCCTAGCCTTCCTTGGCAAGAATCCACAGCCTGGGAGCAACCACTGAGAAGCACTGGTTATAATTGCAGTCATATTCATATAGAAACATGCTGCTGCCATTGTTGTTGTCGTTGTTGTGTGTCTTTTTTCTTACTTATGGTGACCTCAAGGAGTCAATGTGGCATAGTGGTTTGAGCACTGGACTACAGCTCTGGAGAGCAGGGTTCGAAACTCTGCTCAGCCATGAAAACTCACTGGGTGATCTTGGGCACACTCTCTCAGCTTCAGAGGATGGCATTGGCAAACTCCCTCTGAAGAAACTTGCCAAGAATACGCTATAATAGGTTTGCCTTGGCGTCACCATAAATCAGAAATGATTTGAACAACAATAAAAGGCAAACCTATCATGGAGTTTGATTCAGAAGCGATTTGCCTTTGGCTTCCTCTGAGGCTGAAAGAGTGTGATTTCCCCAAGCTCACCCAGTGAGTTTCCATTGCTGAGTGGGGATTTGAACTCTGGTCTCCCAGAGTCTTAGTTCAATGCTCAAACCACTGCACCTTGCTGGCTCTAAATAGGAACAGACTGTCATTAATGACAACGACTCTGAAACTGTCCATCTTGCCTTCTGCAGTTCAGCTCAGTTCAGATCATCTTTATTATGGTCACAGACCAGCACAAGTAAAAGGGGATACAGAACAAAAGAAGTTAAAAACAAGGTAAAAATACAGGTTAAAAACAATATTTAAAATACCCTTTTAGATTCCAGTGTAGCAAGACAAGATTGGTACTAGTTGACTGCGGAAGTCATTGCCTGACAAATTTTAGCCGCAGCTGCACAGAATCTGGCAACATTATATGTTGTATCAGGGTTGTCCATCTTGCCTTCTGCAGAAACCAGGAAAGATTCTAAATACATGCTGAAGCTGATGCTGTTGGTGCTTGAAGAAATGGTCTGCTAATAATTAAACCAAAAAAAAAAAAAACAAAACCCTAATACTTTAAAGATATTCAGTGATTTTTTTATAATATCTTGCTGGCCAGCTGACACTCCCCCCAGAAGATGGAACATGCCTAGATAAAGGGATGTGGGGCCCAAAATTGAAGGCCAATTCTGCACATAATGAAGTACTGCACAGGGGGAAATACAATTACTTTGCTCTGGTATCTAGGACTAAGTCTGTGTCCAGTTCAGTGGCATGGAACACCTCATTTTAATCTATGAGCATTTGTTTTATCATTGCATTAGAAATTATTTGCCAGCATGACTAAAGGGCAAGAAATCATTCCTCCTTTCTTTTTCCGTTGCACAGCTTGAATGTTTGGAATTGCACGCACTAATGAATCCATGCATGTTTTTTTTTCACTTCTGACAAAATGCACCTATTCTATGCCTACACAATAGTTATAAATAAATTATGGAGTACATTTCAATTTTATTTTAAGTCTGAAAGGGATTATAAAGGTGTCCCTGGGCCCTTTCAAATTATACAATTATAGCTCTATATTCCACTTTAATTACCATAGCAACTTTATAACCTCCTGGGGTTTGAAGTTTGGTGAGGCAAGAGAGCTTTTTGGCTGTGAATTTTGAATACTCCTTCTTAAACTGCAAATCCCAGGATTCCATAGGATGTTGCCATGGCAGTGAAATATAGTTTTATAATTTCTTGATGGCAAAGAGTCCCTAGTCAGTTCTTCCAAGTTATCCAACTGACCAACTTCCCATCTGTCATTTCCTTTGCTCAAAATGGTCCATTTCTGAAGGTATCTCTTCCAAATAAAGCAATAATTAGAGCTGGGCTACAATCACTTATTTATAATATTGATTTTGAAAGATATAAAGTAATAGAGTATGTATCCATTGAGGTTTGGTTCCAAGGCCTCCTGTGGATACCAAAACCAATGGAGGCTCACATCCCATTAAATACAGTTGTGTAGTAAAATGCCATCCCTTATATAAATTGGCAGAATCAAGATTTCCTTTTTGGAATTTATATAATTTTAAAATATTTTCAGGTCATAGATGGTTGAATCAGTGGATAAGGAATCCATAGATAAGGAGGGCCAACTGTAATGATGATGAAATTAATGTCTCTAAAGAGAAAATGTCTAACCAGAAGTCACGGTTACAGCATTGCTCCACCACAGCCAGAGATTGAGAAAATCATTTTTTGAACTACTTCTCTTTGAATCTCTCAGCCACCATAGCCACATGCTGGCTTTGGAAGCTGTATTCTAAAACACACTGCAGAAATATAATCCAATTTGAGACCCTTTTTAGCTGCCCTGGCTCTCTGTTAGGGACTTCTGGGAATTGTAGTTTGCTGTGGCACCAGAGCTCTCTGACAGAGAAGGTTAAATGTCTCACAAAACCAGAGTTCTCAGAATTCCCTATCACTGAGCCAGGGCACTTAAAACAGTGTCAGTGTTATTTCTGCAGTGTGTGTTGGACCTTTGGCACCTATCTCGGGGTATCTCTCAGATCAGGTATGGCTGCTGATTGGGTGCTACCTCAGACTTTTTGTGGGCCCCATCGAGAAAAATCACCTCCTCGGTCTAGTGCATCTACACTGTAGAAATAATTCAGCATCCTAGGATCTGTAATTTTGTGAGGCACCAGCACTCTTTGGCAGGGAAGGCTCAAGACCTTGTTCTGTGCCTTCAAGTCATTTCCGATTTATGGTGACCCTAAGGCAAACCTATCATGGGGTTTTCTTGGCAAGATTTGTTCAGAGGGGGGTTGTCATTGCTTTTCTCTAAGGCTGAGAGTATGTGACTTAACCAAGGTCACCCAGTGAGTTTATGTGGCTGAGCAGGGAAATCAAACTCTGGTCTCCAGAGTCATAGTCCAGCAGTCAGGCTATGCTGGCTCTGAAAGGTCTTGTAAAATTACAAATCCCAGGATTCTATAGGATGCTTTATGGAAGAACTACAGTACTTAAGGAGATGTCAAACTGCATTATTTGTACTGTACATTGTAGCTGCATCCTGTCATCGTTAGACTTGATGGATGCAGTTTTCAGGCTCATTTCTTTTACTTCAAACATAATCTTCTGATGGAGTTGTCTGTTGCCCTTAGCCTAGATTATTTGCTTTTTTAAAAATCAAGGTATTCTTCTTCTTTGTGTTCATACTGGCTAAAGATGGGCTAAAAATATTTTGATGGGGGTTCCTCTCCACTTAATGGAAGGATAATTGGGACAATGGCTTGGCATAGTTTAGTCCAATGTATCCCGCTGCACAGTAACAAATGCTTATATGGACACAAGAGATCTTTTTTAGTCTTAGGAACTAAGGCTTGAGGGTTTCAAAATTACTTTTACAGCAAAAGGTATTATAAATTGTTTTCAAGATAAATTATTTGGGAGTATATTCAGTGGGTCCTTGGTATCCTCTGGAGTTTGGTTCGAGAAGGGCCTGTGGGTATCAAAATCTGTGATTGCTCAAATCCCATTAAATACAATGGTGTAGTAAAATGATGTCCCTTCTATAAAGTGGCAAAATCAAGCTTTGCTTTTTGTAATTTATATATATATATATATATATATATTGAATATTTTCATGCCATGGATGGTTGAATCCATGGATAAGGAATCTATGCATATAGAGGGCTGACTGAGCCTAGAAAAGTTACCTTTCTTGTTTAGTTTCTCTCTTTTTTGGATACTCAAGAGTTCTATGAAATAATACATTTCAACGACATTGAGGCTGCTGCTTGCTTTGGCACATGATATTGCTCTGGGGTAGGTTATCCTCCGTTTACAGTTTGTAGCCTCTAGCTTTACACAATATAGTTTGGATATTTTTTAAATTAAATTCCATATGGTACTGCAATAGTTATGCTAGATATGATCTTATATTTTTCTTGAGTTATGCTCCAGTAATTTTACCAATGAAGCTGGCATGATGTAGCAGTTTGAGTAGGATTAGGTTTGACTAGTACACTGGGAGACCAGGGTTCGAATTCCCGCTCAGCCATGGAAACCCACTGAGTGACCCCGCTAAGTCAGGCTCCTCAGCCACAGAAGAAGACAAGGGCAAACCCTCTCTGAACAAATTCTGGCAGGAAAAACCCATGATAGGTTTGCCTGAGAGTCACCATAAGTCAGAAATGACTTGAAGGCTCACATCAACAAGCTACAATTTCTCAAACATTGTCCCTTTAAGTAACATACCTAAAAATAAATATGTTCTCTAGGGTTGCTTGAGTGAAAAATATAGACGGATCTTGTATCTTCAATGGCACCATTCCCTTCTTTACACAACCATTAAGGAACATTCTCCAGTTTTCACTCTGACAATTCCTAATATTTTATTGCAGGGAATGGGTTATAGAAAATGCAAAGCAAGCATTTGGTAGAAACATACTTCAATAGTAGCAGACTTTCTTTTCTTTCTTTTTTTAAAGAAAGATCTGGTGTAGTGTTTTGAGTACTGGACTAGGACTCTGGCAGACCAGGGTTCAAATCTCACTCAGCCATTGAAACTGTCAGCCTCAGAGGAAAGCAAAAAATAAAATAAAATAAAATAAATCTGAAGAAATCTTGCCAAGAAAACCATATGATGGGGTCTCCATAGGCTGTAGTCAAATTAACGTTACATAACAACAATGACTTTCTGCCAACATCCTGAAAAATAGTCTAGTAAAAAAGATAAAAAGGATCAGTTATTTTGTTTCTTTAGAAAGGGCAACTTGTATCACTATGCATGTTATTGGGTTGAACTCCTAGTCCTAGCCAGTGTAACTAATGGTATGGGATTGTAGTTCAACATCTGTGGTATAAATTCTCTTGAGCTATGGCTGTCCTAAACCAGGGGTGAGCATATGTAAAAGAACAGAAGGTCAGTTTTATTTTTGCTACCCCTGAATGGGTTGCCCTGTAATTCCCATTATTGAGAAGAAAGAATGCTGTTCTGGTCAATGGGAGTGGAGGGACATCACACATCACAGGAGCCTTCTAAAGCTTTTGAAAAACTACATTTTAAAAAACTTTTTAAAACATCCTTTCACTTCAAGCCCATTGCCTATTGCATTTGCTGTTCCCCTGCAAGAAACATGCCTCACACTCTGAGAGCAGGTCTTGCCTGCTATGTGATGCCAGCAAGTCAGTTGCTAAAAATATACAAGTTGCAAGTCAAGTCAGTGCATCATTTACTGCTGAGTCGCATCCAAGTCAAGTAATTGAAGTGACATGAATCTGAGTCAATTGATTCAATTCAAATCTACGTCACTGGGATTTACAGACTGATCCCGTGCAAACTTTGGAAAAAATCTTACGGGGGGGGGGAATAGAATTGACAGTTTGCAGCATTGAAGATACCTATCAATAGTTGACATAAGTAAACTAAATAAACCTACATGCCATGTGTATGTACATACATGCCTTCGTGTCACTTGTCAACTTATGGCAACCCCATAAATTTCATAGTTCCATATAATTAATCCTTTGAACAATAACCATGTACAGTATAAATAGTACAAATGGTTATGCTCTTGAGATCCCAGAGAAGCAATGAATTGCTGTAATCTCCTTAGATTGGATTAAGTGGTTTGATGCATAGAGCAAATTATTTTTCATATTTAAAATAAATGTGTGGCTTGTTGTGAACATGGACTAAGAGTTAAATAAACAAACATTGAATGGGTACAGAGAGCTTGCAGTGTCGTGCTACAATATCCTTTAATCTGGATTGTGCCCAAAATGAGCTCATTATTGCTCAGGACTAATATCTTGCATCTATGATGCTGAATCCTGAGACCATGCTAGTACAATCTGCAGCAACTACTTATCCATAATAGAGAACCTTTTAATCGGCTATATCCTTGTTTTGTCTGAATGTTAATGGTATTAAATTCTGGGCAGTTGTGCGTCCTCAGCATGATTTGGGGATCTTACTTTGTTTTTATTGCTGTCTTAAGGTCAGGTTAAATTGTTATCCTAGTGTCACAGTAGTGAACATTTATTTATTAATTGTCAGTTTCCTGCCTTTTGGCCCTCAGAATGACCCCCAAAGCAGCTTACAACATTTGAAAGAGATACGATACAGAAATAGAGCCAGTGAACAAATAGTAAGCAAGCATTTGAAACACTCAAGGACTTTGTAGAACAAAATATTTAACCAACTGTGTATACATCATCAGTGAAGGAATCAGCTGCATCTTTCTTCTCAAGGAGTTTCAGAGGGCAAGGTTCCACAGCCAAGAAAGTCCTGTGCAATGTCACAGTATATCACACTTCTGCCCATAGCTACATATGGAGAACATCTTCTGGTGATGAAAGCAGTAGAACTGCAGGTTCACATAGGAAGAGATGGCTCTTCAGATATCCTCATCCCAATCCTTTTTGGCCTTGGTAAGTAATAACCAACACCTTTAATTGACTCCAGAAGCTAGGTGAAAGCCGACGAAGCTGAAACAAACAGCAACAGAAAATGTATATGTGTGTTGGGGAAGGAATTGAACAGAGAAGCAATGGTGGAAGGGAAGAGTGCTTCATTCTCCCTCCACACATCATTTGTTCCTGCAAATCCCATCCCCCCAGTTCTTCAAGGGTGTTTTCCCTACAGTTGACCTGGGTTTTGATCCAGATAAAAGAAAAAGTCAGGAGGTATCTCTATGGAAGAATAATAAACAGACATTTCCTGCTGATTCTAACCTGGAAACACTTGTTCTTCACCAGCTCTAGTTCTCCTGTTAGCATAATGAAGGAGAACCCCGAAGTTGAAAAATTATCTGCACACTGTAGGCTAGGAAAGCAAATTCCCATGGAGCTCTGTGTTGAACTGTTAACCTTCAGTGCTTGGTTGTCATGCAAGATCATATGGTGTACATGTGAGAGCACATGATGTCAATACGAGTATTCAGAAATGCTTCGTAGTGGCTGAAGCTGAGCAAGACATACAAGTCATTTGATCTTTTCCATTAAGCTGACTTTGTGATTCAGGTACTAAATGGAAAAATGTAATGCTTCTGCTTCAGCTTTCACCTGCCACAATCTGTATTTATTTTTGCATGTCTGATGGAAAACAAAAATATATCAGTTGCTGTAGTTGCCACTGGTGATATTTGAAAGAAGACAATGATGGAAGTTAATATGCTTGTTGGATCTGATAGCTTTCTGAGAGGAGGGTTGTTTTTTCTTTAAAGTGCATGATTTCTTGCCTTATTGCCTAAATACCCTAAAGGCACCAGATCCTGTGTGATCTTGGAAGCTAAGCAGGGTGAGCCCTGGCTAAAGCTTGCATGGGAGACCACCAGTGAATACCGAATGGCGTAAGCTAGATTTCAGAGGAAGGAATTTGCAAAACACCTCTGAGTATTCCTTGACTTAAAAACCGTAGGAAATTCATGGGATTGCCATAAATACAGGTGACTTAAAGGCACATAAACAAACTATGCCATGCCATTCTAGATAATCTCTGGTGTGATTACCATTGTCTGTGAAGACTGAGCCCCATTCATATGCTTTTAAAAAATACCAGTTTCTGCACACTTAATAAAGAACACACCATTGAAGTTGGTAGAATTTATTTCCAAGTATATATGAAATGTTGACACCGTGAAGCCTAAATCCATTTACAGATCCCATGTTCAAACTAAAGTAAACTCATTGCATCAATTGTTTAATGGTACCTGACTATACACAGAGTTATCTTTATCTGGAATACTCCAAAATCACCCACTTGGGTTGCTGAGATAGTGACACATTTGCTTTCTGATGGCTCATTGTACACAGAATTTGTTTCATGCATAAAATTATAAAACACTGTGTATAAAATATATACAAAAGATAAATGAATTTCATGTTTAGAAGTGGGTCCCATTGCCAATATATATGCAAATATTCCAAAATCTGAAGAAAAAAAACCTAAATATGACTAGAATCATAGAATCATAGAATCATAGAGTTGGAAGAGACCACAAGGGCCATCCAGTCCAACCCCCTGCCATGCAGGAACTCCAAGTCAAAGCATCCCTGACAGATGGCCATCCAGCCTCTGCTTAAAGACCCCTAAGGAAGGAGACTCCACTACACTCCGAGGGAGTGTGTTCCACTGTCGAACAGCCCTTACTGTCAGGAAGTTCCTCCTAATGTTGAGGTGGAATCTCTTTTCCTGCAGTTTGCATCCATTGTTCCGCGTTCTAGTCTCTGCAGCAGCAGAAAACAAGCTTGCTCCCTCCTCAATATGACATCCCTTCAAATATTTAAACAGGGCTATCATATCACCTCTTAACCTTCTCTTCTCCAGGCTAAACATCCCCAGCTCCCTAAGGCGTTCTTCATAGGGCAAGGTTTCCAGACCCTTCACCATCTTAGTTGCCCTCCTTTGGACATGCTCCAGTTTCTCCACATCCTTTTTGAATTGTGGTGCCCAGAACTGGACACAGTATTCCAGGTGGGGCCTGACCAAAGCAGAATAGAGTGGCACTATAACTTCCCTTGATCTAGAAACTATACTTCTATTGATGCAGCCTAAAATTGCATTGGCTTTTTTAGCTGCCGCATCACACTGTTGACTCATGTTCAGCTTATGGTCTACTTGGACTCCTAGATCCCTTTCACATGTGGTCTCGTTCAGCCAGGTGTCCCCCATCCTATATCTGTGCATTTCATTTTTCCGCCCTAAGTGCAGAACCTTACATTTCTCCGTATTGAATTTCATTTTGTTAGCACTGGCCCAGCTTTCTAGTCTATTCAGGTCATTTTGAATTTTGATCCTGTCCTCTGGGGTATTAGCTACTCCTCCCAGTTTAGTGTCATCTGCAAATTTGATAAGTATGCCACCAATTCTGTCATCCAAATCATTAATAAAGATGTTGAATAGCACTGGGCCCAGGACAGAACCCTGTGGGACCCCACTGGTCACTTCTCTCCAGGATGAAAAGGAGCCATTGTTGAGCACCCTTTGAGTTCGGCCAGTCAACCAATTACAAATCCATGTAACAGTTAACTTGTCTAGCCAAGTCTCCAGCAGTTCAGGTAAAGACTAGTCAAGCAATTACAAATCCATGTAACAGTTAACTTGTCTAGCCAAGTCTCCAGCAGTTCAGGTAAAGACTAAAGACTAGTCTCCAGCAGTTCAGGTAAAGGAGACTCAACCTATTGTTGATTCAATAAGTGTTCTCAAGTTTGGGTTTCTTGTTTGATGTGGTGTCTTAGACTATTAGACCATATGTGTGTGGTGTTGTGTGCCTTCAATACCTTTCTGACTTGAGGAGATCCTAAGGTGAATGTATCCCTAAGGTGAATGTATCATGAGGCTTTCTTGGCAAGATTTGTTCAGAGGAGGTTTGACATTGCCTTCCCCTGAGGCTGAGAGCATGTGATGTGCCCAAAGTCACCCAGTGGGTTTCATAAGTGGGAATCAAACACCAATCTCCAGAGCTGTAGCCCAATACTCAAACCACTATGCCACGCTAGCTCTCACTGCTACTCATATAATCATATTATAACTAAAAGTGGGTGTAAGGCCTGTTGAAACCTGAGAGATTTATTGCAAAGTAAATATGTGTGGGATTACATTGCGCTGAATGGGACTGAACACAATAAACCTAGATGTGATTTACATTGAAGGAAAGGGGCAGGGGGCATGTATGGAACTATGAGGGGAAAGTGCACGTTATTAGCTAAGATGCAAAATAGACAGAAATTGGTAAAGGTTATTTGTTACCGAGCTGGAAAGGGGGCAGTTACACAGTATTTGTGCAACTCTGTGAAGTGATAAGATATCTGAAAACAGAGAAAGTGTGAGTTGGGAGAAATGTTTCTGGTTTATTTTCATAGTTTTTGAAGTGTTTAACAAAAATACACTTTCATTGTTTTAGATAAATTACAGTAAAGAAACCCTGTGTTGTGGAAAATTGTGTATTAATATACCACATTTCTTTTCTAACTTCTTTTAAGTCTGTTTACACATATCTTCGCCCTAGTTTAACTAGATGAGCTTTATGTCTCTGTCAGTTCAAATTGTACAGTGAGAGGCCTCAACAAAGTAGTTAGAGTGATCAAAGTAAGAGCAAATGCATAGCCCACTATCTCACACACAGTTATTTGTGTTTAAGCCCATTGATTTTATTGCTGGATTGTAGCCATAGGGTGCAGTAAAGTGTAAAGTCCTTTTGATCTCACACAGAGCTATTTTGAGTATGATATGCATATCAAAACATTTTAATATGCACAGTATCAAATATGCAGAAACTTAAATGTTAAAATATCTGGAGAAATTAAGAGATTAAGAACTAGTTGGACTCTTGAAATTTCATCGAGGAAACATGATATGGGCGGGATGGGCTTTGAATTGTACTTTATCTTAGTCCAGTTCTCCAACTTCAAGAATTCATTTCAGTGCATGGGCAGTACTTTTGGATTCCATTTAATAAAATAAGGCTTGCTTGAATGTATGTATCCACATTCACTGGGGAAAAGATTCCTATTCCTTGAATGGAACATTCAGGAATAAGCCAATAGGAACAGGAATAAGCCCACCCTCCAATACTCCTTTTCTGTTTCTGTTGACGACACTTCTATTCAACCAGTTCAGCAAGCCCGCAGTCTTGGTTTCATTTTTGATTCCTCTCTGCCGTTTATTGACCAGATCCAGGCCACCGCCAAGGCTTGTATATTCTCCCTTTACAACATTGCTAAAATCCATCCATTCCTCTCAGCCTCCGCTGCCAAGACTCTGGTCCATGCCCTAGTGGTTTCACATCTAGATTATTGTAACCTTCTGACAGGGCTTCCTCTCTCTCACCTCCATCCTTTAATCTCTGTCCAGAACTCAGCTGCACGTATTATCACATCTGCTTGCCGCTTTGACCATGTATCTCCTCTTTTATCCTCCCTTCATTGGCTCCCCTTCCCCTTCTGCATCCAGTACAAGCTTTTGTTGTTGACTTTCAAAGCCCTCCACGGACTGGCCCCTCCTTATTTCTCCTTACATTCCTACTCGTAACTTCCATTCTGGTAGTCAAGGTCTCCTGTCCCTGTCTAGGATTTCCTCTGCCCTGTCCTGGATTCATCCCTTCTCACTTGCTGCCCCTCCCTCCAGGAACCTTCTTCCTCCACATATACGCCTCATCACTTCTCTAACCAGTTTCAAAATTGAGTTAAAGACTATATTGTTTAGGGAAGTGTTCCCAGGAGTGTGCCCTTCTCTGCCCCAGGATGCCTCGTTTAAACTATGTATTAAGAAGCTGTGCCCTCCCTCCAGTCCATCTGCCTTGGTCCAGGCCCCAGGGGGAGAGAAGAACCACTGGACCTCATCCCCTTCCAACCACCTTTCTCTTCTCCTTTTGTGTTGTCTCTTTTAGATCGTAAGCCGGAGGACAGGGAACCGTCTAATTAAAAGATTGTATGTTCAGCGCTGTGTAAATTTACAGTGCTATATAAATAAAGATTGATGATGATGATGATGATGATGATGATGATGATGAATGGAGCAAAGATCAAAAATTGCCTTGTTGCTGCATGCTGAGAATATGGTGAACATACTCTTCAGAGTTGTCTCGCCCAGTGGTCCTCTGTATTGGCAGAAGGGAAGCAAGCGGTCTTAGCCAGGGTGACCAGATATCCTCCATTTCCAGGACACGTCGTACATTTCATCCTTCTGTCCAGGAGGAATTCCAAAATGTCCTCCATTCTGAGCATGACTAAGAAGCATTTTTATATGAGTGTTTTAACTTTTATTTGGTAATGTCTTCATTCTTCTGAAATGTCCTAAATTTTACAGTTCCGTGTCCTCCTTTGCAGTAAGGACATCTGGTCACCCTGCTGCCAGCTGCAGGAGCTGTGACTGTGCCCAACTCTTTGTTGGGAGGCATGTTTTCCAGAGACATGCAACCATTGTTCTGAGGCAGTTTTGAGGCAAAGCAGGGCTTGTTCCAGCTTCCCAACATTCTTCTGCAAGAGTAGGGTCTTCATCAACATGAGTGTGGGAACTGACCCCACACCAAGCCTTCACAACCCAAATACTTTTCAAAACTTGGTATGATGATTACATTTGCCTTCTTGAAGTTCTGTTGAACCAAGTATGGACTTCCTTTTCTTCTCCCCCCCCCCCCCCCCAGGTGCTTACAGAATTATAATTTTTACTGTCGGTGTTGTGCATCTCTTGATGCATATTGCTACTAGAAGATGTGCTATCAAAGAGCTAAATCCTGCAGTAAATCATATATGAAATTATAGGAAACTCTAAATCCATTTTTAATACCTTTCTTTGTACAGCTTGGGCTGACCTCTGCTATAACATGAGTTAATTTTCCTTGTATAAAGCCTGAAATCAGTGTTGCGTATTAAACTATCTCATGCAATTTCGGGCAAAAGGGAAGTCATTCCGAACACAATCATGGGTTTTATGTTATTTCATATTAAAGCATCTCATGCAATTTCAGGCAATGGGCAGTCATTTTCGGGTAATGAGAAGTCATTTTGAATGCATTCCAAACACAATTGGAATTCATGTAAATTCGCTAAACTAGAGAATTCACGTGAATTCGAATTTGCTCCAATTTGAAATAAAGAGAAATTCCTCCTGTCTGATAAACTCCCTAGTTAAACCTCTTCTCCTTCTCATCTCTGCCCCCCGCCAGTTCTTCTTCTCCACCTTCCCAGTTCTTCTAGCTACATTTGTCTTCTACCTTCTTCCTCACTCTTAGCCTATTTCTTCTTCTACCTTCACTTCTCTCTCCACAACTTTTTTTCCTTTGCTCTCACCCTTGCTGTGGATGCTGAAGGTCCATTAAATACAATGGCATAGTAAAATGGTATCCCTTATATAAAATCGAAAAATCAAGGTTTGCTTTTTGGAATGGTTTAATCTGTGGAAAAGGAAACACTGTTCTGTGATATCCTCACATTATGGGTCTGTTCTTTCAGAGCATGTGTCCTGTCCATACCAGCATGAGCAGCTGAATCACCACCAATAATAGCTCTTTCAAAAGTAGGCAGACTGATTATAAATTTCAGAAGTAGTGAGTTGACTATCTAATTTATATTTTGATCACATCTTCATTGCAGAAGAAAAATCTAGTTGATTGAAATTATTCAAATATTTCATTAAATTAAAACTGCTTTTCGAAGTATAAAGGAACTAGGAACCATGTTCATAAGTAAAACATGATCTCATCCTTCTGTCAGTACTGCTAATCTAGACTTGTTTTACTTAAAGGTTTATTAATCATTGGAACATTTGGCACTACAGTGCTGTTAGATTCAGTATATTTTTTGAAGTCTGCAGTTTCACTGTTGACAGGAAGCCTTAGTCAGAATTCACCTCCTGAAAAAACCTAACTGTATTTTCCTTTGATGCCCTGGAGCCTGAGAAAGTCATGACAACTGAGGTTGGGAAAATGAGGATGGTAATAGCTGATTAGACTGATCTTGCAGATTGCTTTAAAATGTTGCATTATAAATCTTACCATGTCATGAATTCTTGCCTAGTTAGAAAGACTTCTGACAAAGACTTCTGATAAAGGCCCTCAGTCTAGTTTACAAATTGTTAATTTGATAGTTTCCTGCCCTTTAGTTTACAATCTAAATGAGACAGGACACACAAGGAAAGGGCAATGGCAGCTGGAGAGAGGATTAAGGCCCTGTCCAGACCAGCCTGAAAGGCTGGCCTGCGGGCAGAGTCAGTGTGTAGCGTCCTGATGACACACACCTGACTCTATCCCCCAGGGTGCCCTGATGCTTCACATTGCTCCAGATGGCATGTGGCATCACCTCTGACACTGTGTCCAGATGATGCAGGGCCAAAGGTGTGCCATATAGCTGCACCGCTGAGGCTATGGCGCCCTTTCAAGGGTGCAACATAAAGCCGCTTTTTACGGCTCCTTTTTGTGCCCCCAAAAGGCCAGATCAGGGCTGTGGCAAGAGGTTGCTGCAACTCTGATCTGGCTGAAGGTGGGGGGGGGGGAGCTCGAGACTGCCACTTCAGGGCTGTTTGTACAGCCCCAAAGTCTATCAGATACCACAAGTTCTTCTTTGCCTGTGTGGCCAGGGCAGTGGCAGTTGGGACAAAAGAGGGCTTTTCATCTGCTTCTGGGCCTAGGTATGATGGAGCCATACCTGCCTGCCTTCTGTCTCTCTGAGTCCAGGGCAATGGCAGTTGAGACAGGGAGAATATTGGACTTGGATTTTACTAACATAAATAAGGGGTTATTCATACTGTGAAAACAATCCAGGATGAATCCAGGTTAAATCTCTGTTGTTCACACACACCTGATTAAGTTTTTTGATGGGGTTGCCAAAAACCCCACTTACTCTGCGATAAGTGATATTAGGTTCCCTCCCCCAAGTTTTTTTTTTAAACACATTGGCACTTGGGTCTAGAACTGTTGACCTGCTGACTTAGTAATTTTCAGAAAAATTCTTTAAAAATTCCAAATATTTCTTTTGATGAAATAAATATACTTTCGACCAACCTATATCTTTATTTAATTCATCACAATTATAATACTGATTTTTATCACTCCTTATTTTTCACTTTTTATATTAATGTGCCAGGCAAGGAAAAAAGTACACTATACAAAAATAGCAACCCACACCTGTGTAATGCAGCTGCCTAGTGAGCTTCATCTGTTCTTGACTTCAAGTATATGTGTGTATATACTGTATAGGTATGAGTGGAGGGGGGGGGTCGAGAGAGAGAATGAGACGTCTTACTTTGTGTTATGTGATGGAAGGAAAGAAAGCTGAATGTGTGGTGTCAGTGGAGGGAGACAAAAACCAATTATAAAAAGTGAAAAGTACAGCTGCCCAGCTGGCTGCATTTTATTTGAATTGTAACAAGTCCATTTCAGTTAAAAAATAAAAATAAAGGTGTATCTGCACTGGACAGTTACATCAACATAACCTCCAACATTTTAAAAATGATAACTTGAATTACCTTTCTTCTTCTTTTCCCAGCTATTCTGGAAGCAACTGCTAAAACTCTTGTTTGGGGATCTGCATCATCCTGCCACTGCTGCCATCTCCTCCTTCCTCCAAGCCCTGTCTAAGCACTGAGACAGAGGGAATATAGTAACTAGTCACCCAACTGGGGAAGAAATGTGGGTTCAGGCTGGAGTGGCTGTTCCTGAGGGTATGGCGACGCAGCACGAGTGATGAAATCTCCCAGTGGAGAAAGTGGCACTACTGATGAAGATGTGTGAGGAGATAGCAAGTCGGTCCTTAGCAAGGGTAGCACTGCCTTGCCAGGTGGAGAAAGTGGCAGCAGAAAAGATGACGAGTACAGAGACTTGGTCCTGACAATATGTTATTGATGATACATAGCAGCATCCGTGATGACAGAGGCTGCATCTTCTGCCTCCTGTTGAAGGTGAAAGTTCTGGACATAATAAGGAATGGTTTTTAAAGATGTTATGCCAAGGTTGCAAAGATCTGTGGTAAAAACAAATAATCTAACTATTAAAATGATTAAATTATGAAAAAGGAAAAATAAATATATGCTACTTTTG
Source organism: Urosaurus nigricauda (assembly GCA_034509955.1). Classification (NCBI taxonomy): domain Eukaryota; kingdom Metazoa; phylum Chordata; class Lepidosauria; order Squamata; family Phrynosomatidae; genus Urosaurus; species Urosaurus nigricauda. The sequence goes on along the minus strand of JAOEGL010000002.1, from coordinate 44,384,462 downwards.
CTGTTGCACCTCAAATCGCAAACATTACTAAACCACAGAGCATAATAAATGATTAGTAAGGATGGAAAAGGCATTAAATTTGTGGGTGAAACGCATGGCCAGAAAATTGCCATTGATGGTGACGTGTTGTGCCACAAAACACTGAGCCTATACAAAGACTTCAGCAGGACACCCCCTCAAATGAGTACTACCAAGCTATTTATTGCAAGTAGGGGTGGCACATGACTCTGGAGACCAAGGTTTGATTCTCTGCTTGGCCACAAAACCCACTGGGTGATCTTGGGCAAATCACACTCTCTCTGCCTCAGGGGATGGCAATGTCAAACCTCCTCTGAACAAATCTTGCCAAGAAAACTCCATGATAGGGTCACCATTAAGTCAGAAATTACTTGAAGGGACACAACAACAACAAGGGATGGTTGCACAGATTTTGGAATAGGTATGGACTTAAAAATGTAAAACTGACTAGAGAGGCTGCATCTGCCACATTTCCTGAAAAGTTTAATAATTTGATTCAAGAGGAAGAATACCATCCAAAACAGGTGTTTAATTTCACTGAAACAGGGTTCTTCTGGAAAAAATGTGCACTAGAACCCACATTCATAGAACAGCAAAGGCAGTGCCAGGGCATAAAGTATGAAAGTGCAGATTAACTCTGGTCCTATATGGCAATTCTGCAGGACATATGATAGAGCCAAAGATAGTGTATAGATTGAAGAACTTTAACTATCTTAGGAGTTTATCACACGGGAGGAATTTCTCTCAATTTTGAATGGAGCCAATTCGCAATTACGTGAATTTACATGAATTCTAATTGTTTTCAGAATGACTTCCCATTGCCCGAAATTGTGTGAGATACACTCATACGCAATAACATAAAACCCAATGATTGCGTTTGGATTGCCATTGGATTATACTTAAAATTTCCGTCGTCTGATAAACTCCATTGAAACAAGATCAAACTTTATCTACCCATGTTTTGGCAAAATAAAAAGAAAGTTTGGGTGACAGCTATTTTGTTTATAGAATTGTTTCACCAATGCTTCATCCTAGAAGTGAACAAATATTTGTGAAAGGAAGGTTTGGAATTTAAAGTCTTATTAATAATAAACCCACCTTGCCATCCTGAATCTGTTTGCTATGAAATTGAAAATGTTGATGTTGTTTTTTTAATCTCCCAATACAATCTGTGATTCAGCCCCTTGACTAGGATATCATTCATTTTGTTAAGGCCATGTACACCCACTTGGTATCTGAGCACATCATATCAGCAATTGATGGAGACCCTAATGTTGACATTTTGCAGTGCTGGAAATCCTTCACTATTACTGATGTAAAAACATTAATCAAAGCTGTAATGGATGAATGAAAGCGAGAAACTGCAACTGCCTGCTGGAAGAACTTATGGAGTAATGTTGTGGATGATTTTCATGGCATCCTGAGGATCAATGGACAAGATAGGAGAATCACTCACCCAGCAAGACAAGTTGGTGGCAAAGGATTTGTCAACCTGCTGAATGAGGAAGTGGACAAAGATATTGATAGCTGTGAAGTGTTAACCGAGTGGAAATTAGAGGAACATGTGTTATTCACCCCTGCCTACCCTGTGCTACATTTTGGGATGCCAAATGATTCCCACTGAGGCTCCAGGAGATTATTAAAACTTCCCTCTCCAGAATAGGCCAGTTGTAGAACAGAACAGGTCGGAAATACATAGGAACACTGTTGAAGGGACAAACCCCCCTCCCTCCTATCAACAATAGAATTTTGCTTTCGGCTATCCTCAGAATGCAGGACAAATCAAATGATCCAGTGCAATCCACTCCTAAGGCAGTGGTGTACTCTTGTTTTCTCCACTTTACCCTAATTGCCATTAGCACATCTAAATCATCAAAATATTGCTGGGCAGCTAGTAGCAATTAGATCCTCCTTTTCTTACTGTTGCATCTCAGGGTTCTCCACACTCTATTTGGATAGTGCCAAATGGAGAACTTCATCTACATTTATACACTCGCATTCTGTAATGTTTAAATATGGACACTCTAGACTGGGGGGCAGGAACCTGTAGTCCTCCAGATGGTGATAAACAACAGTACCCACCATCCTTCACCATTGGTCAAACTAGCAGTGGATTATGGAGTTGGGGATCCAACATCATCAGGAGAACCATCAGCAATCAGAAGCCATATGAACAGCTAGAAGTCTGGTAATGTATTAATATATTCTGTTTTTTTTTTCTAGGCAAGTCTAATTAATTCTACTTGCAGGCAGAAAATCACTTATATCTGGTAATGAGGCTAAAGCAGGTTCTTTACTCACTAAAAGTGGGATCATGGGTTTTTGTAGCCAACTTGATTAAAATGTGATCAAAAGTGTGATAATCATGGAAAAAGTAAATTCTACACTATTGATAATTAGGAAAAGGATTGAAAAAGCTAATACCAATATCATAAGGGCCTTACACAAATCTGTAGTGTGACAAGCTACACCTGGAATAATGTTATTTCGGTCAAGATGAGTTTGACTTAGGCTGACTGTATGAATGAGAGGCATCCAAAGTCTTAGGTCCAAAACACACTGCAGAAATAATTCAGTTTGAGACCTCTTTAACTGCCTTGGCTCAGTGCTAGGGAATCCTTGAAACTGTAGTTTATTGTGGGACCAGAGAGCTACATGTCTCACAAATTACAATTCCCAGAATACCCTAGCATTGAGCCAAGGCAGTTAAAGTGGTCCCGAACTGGATTGTTTATGTTGTGTTTTGGATCATAGACACCAATTATACATTGAGAGAGAATTCCCAGAGGCCCAAACGGGGTTCATGAAAGGAAGAGGCACTAGGGACCACATTGCAAACATACAATGGGTAATGGAGGGAATCAGGAAATTGCAAAAGAAAAAGAAAATCAGCATGTGCTTTACAGACTACAGCAAAGCTTCCCCAACAGCATCGTCTAAGGATTGAAACAACATGCAGTCATCTAACATCTTCGGGTTTTTTTTCCCCCTCCTCTTTGCAACAAGTATATTGTACATTTTGGTTAGCCAATAAAGGTATCACTGATGGATTTTTGTTTGGATTTGTTAAATGGCCAACACAGCTACCCCTGCATGTCTTTTCTAGATTGCTTAAGATTAAGAATGGGGAGGGTGGCTATGAAAAAAGTAAAAAAGAACCTAAAATGCAAAGCTATACAACTGAGCACAAAAGTTAGAATCATACAAGCCATTGTATTCCCTATAATCATGCATGTTGTGAGAATTAGTCAGTTAAGAAAGAAGATAGGAAGAATATCCATTCAACATCTTTATCAATGACTTGGATGACAGAATTGGGGGCATACTTATCAAATTTGCCGCTGACTCCAAATTAGGAGTAGCAGCTAATACCCCAGAGGACAGGATCAAAATTCAAAATGACTTGAATAGACTAGAAAGCTGGGTCAAAGCTAACAAAATGAAATTCAACATGGAGAAATGTAAGGTACTGCACTTAGGGCGCAAAAATGAAATGCACAGATATAGGATGGGGGACATCTGGCTGAATGAAACTACGTGTGAAAGGGGTCTAGGAGTCCCAAGTAGATCACAAGTTGAACATGAGCCAACAGTGCGATGTGGCAGCTAAAAAGGCCAATGCGATTTTAGGTTGCATCAATAGAAGTATAGTGTCTAGATCAAGGGAAGTAATAGTGCCCCTCTATTCTGCTTTGGTCAGGCCCCACCTGGAATACTGTGTCCCGTTCTAGGCACCACAATTCAAAAAGGATGTTGAGAAACTGGAGCATATCCAAAGGAGGGCAATAATAATAAATAAAGGAAGAGGTAGAAATATACATGGTGCAGACAAAAACCCCTCCTCCAATTATAATAAAACCTGACAGACCAGTGCGACCAAGCTGTAGAAATTCAGACCTGACAAGAGGAAGTTCTAAATATTATGCACAATGGTAAAGCTATGGAATTCTTCCCATGGGATGAAGTGATGGCCACTGACTTAAGGTGGCTTTCAAAGCGTGGCCCACAGGCTTCCAAGGTCTCTTGGGAGGATCAGTGTGGCTTTCTAACCCCTAACAGATGCCTACCCTAGACTAGATGCTACCCAGTGATGTCAGCTATTATTGTTACAATACTCTTGTTGAATTTCTTTTAAAATCAACAACTTGTATCCTAGACTTTTTAACTTTGTGAAATGATTTTGAGAGTTAGAGGCCTAAATCCAATTGCTATTGTCAACTAAACTACTTACATCAATGGAACTTGAATATTGACTTATCAAGTTCCCACTGGTAACTTCCAGACTCAGTGTACGAAAGCTTACGTCAGTCTCAAAGGTGCTACAATATCCCTCTGCATACTGATATTCCAGACGAACAGGGCTATGTCTTTGAATTCATGTTTCCATTGATTGAGTCTACTCCAGCTGGGGTCAGCAATTGGATTTCAAGACACAAATACCAGTCTCACGGATGAAGAGTGTATGCATGCGTGAACTGAATAATTGAAGGATATTCAGAAATTGGTACTTTTAAAATTCTACTTCTGATATTTTAACTGAGTTCATTATTGTTATTGCTGCTGTAGCTCACCCACTCAGCTAAAGGGCAGAATGTGTGTTGCATTTGCACAGCTGGTTTCCTGGTGTACTGAAATAGTACCTAAGAACAGAGGTTGACTCTTAACTGTTAGGGGCTTGACAGGCTCATTAAAAGTGCCCTGAGTTGGTGTAAAAATATATGGTGTCTAAAATGAGAAGAACATTATTTTGCACCTGCCTGAAGTTCCTGTATATGGGTCTGTTTCAGCTTGCCTTCACTTCAGAAATGGTAGGGATTGTGTTGCTGTTGTAAAAAGTGAGGCATAAAGCATAAGCTGGTATAAAATATTTTATAGTATGAGTGTTTTTTTAAATAAAAAATTTGGCCCATACCTTTTTTCTGACTATATTTTAATAAAATATTCCCATTTGACATTAGGCTTGTTTTCATCTGCAAAATTAAATAAATAAATAAATAAATAGAAAGATCTGTCCACAAAAATTTCAAATACCATTTTCTTTTACTAAATATAAAGATATGTACATTTAATGTTTTGATCAATGGTATTTAAATAAATGCAAGATGAGTAGTTAAAACTAGAATTTAGCAGGGTAGAGCAAAGTTTTAACAGGGCAAACCCAGATGCTTTTACTCAAATTTCACTGTGTCCAGAGGGATTTGTCCCTTAGAAAATCTGTTAAGTACTGTAGATTCAGAGTAAATTATACTTCCCTGGAATTAAAATACACTTCCCTGAACCTACAGTAGTAAACATACACAGTGGCAGGCTCAGGTGACAAAGGGATGTGGGACATGAAACTCTACCTGACTCTAAGAACCAAATTAGTAAACCAGAATGGGTGCATAAGGCAGCTAGTCTTTAATAGTGTGCCTAGGAGTAAGCCTCATTGAACTCAAGTGGGATGCATTGCATAAGGATGGATCCCAGAGAGCTGGGAGTTGCTGTGTTGCAGGAATGGAGGCTCTTTTACATTGAGAAGAAATCAATTTGTCATTTTTGGGCCAAGATGTTTTCATTGGAGAAATATTCATGATATGATTGTGGTGAAATAAAGTCGCCTTCTAGGTCTACCTAAATCAGTGGTTCTCATTGACCTTTGGGGGTCAAACAATCCTTTCACAGGGGTTGCCTAACACCATCAGAAAATTCATATTTCCGATGGTTTTAGGAACTGAGACGAAAATAATTTTATGGTTGGGGGTCACCACAACATGAGAAACTGAATTAAACAGTACATTTAGGAAGGTTGAGAACCACTGACCTAAATTTTTGTGAGTTCTTCCACTGAAGAATAATTGTTAGCTCAATATGTTCATGTAATAAAACTTTTGTTATGATGTTACTTTTTTATGAATCTGGAATATTACATAACCCCATCCCAATGCATCTGAGGGAGCACTGAAGAACATGCACCAAATGCATCTGAGGAAGCAGACTTTAAGTCTCAAAGGTACTACAGTACAAGATCTCTCTACATACCGATTCTACAGACTAATATGGCTATATCTTTGATGTCTTGTTTTAGTCTCAAGGAAATATGGCCAACCTAGTCTTTATACTTTATAATCCTGCCTATTTTTCATGGCTGCCCTTCCCAGTGCTAATCTTCTTCTGATTTCTTGACCACAGTATCTATTTTGATTAATATTTGAACCAAGGTATGGGGACTCATTAACTTACTTCAATTTTCTTATTGTCTAGGATGACTTCTTCTAGATCTTCCCTAGTCACACGTTGTCTACTATTACTAATATTCTTATTATTATTTTAGCATTAACCCACTTTCCTCCTTGATCAGGATGAATTCTTATAGATTTTCCCTAGTCACTGTTGTTGTTAGTTTAGCATTAATCCAACCTTGGCACTTTCCTCTTTGACCAGGATGAATTATTGTAGATCCTCCCTAGTTGTTGTTGTTATAATAATAATAATTAGTTTAGCATTAATACATTGGCACTTTCCTCCTTGACCAGGATGAATTCTTGTAGATCTTCTCTGGTAGTTGTCATTTATTATTATTAATTTGTTTAGCATTAGTCCAAGATTGGCACCTTCCTCCTTGACCAGGATGAATTTTTGTTGATCCTCCAAGGTTGTTGTCATTATTATTATTATTATTATTATTAATTTGTTTAGCATTAATCCAACCTTGGCACTTTCTTCCTTGATTTGGATGAATTCTTGTATATCTTTCCTGGTCGTTGTCATTATATTATTGTTGTTATTGTTATTATTTGTTTAGCATTAATACAAGATTGGCACTTTACTCCTTGACCAGGATGAATTGTTGTAGATCTTTCCTGGTCATTATCATTATTAATTATTATTATTTGTTTGGCATTAATCCAATCTTGGCACCTTCCTCCTTAACCAGGATGAATTCTTGTAGATCTTCCCTAGTCCTTGTCATTATCATTATTAGTTTAGCATTAATCCAATAGCGGTGCTTTTCCTCCTTGACCCGGATGAATTCTTGTAGATCTTCTCTGGTCGTTGTCATTATATTATAATATTGTTATTTATTTAGCATTGATCCAACCTTGGCATTTCCTTCTTTGGCCAGGGTGAATTCTTGTAGATCTTCCCTGGTTGTTGTCATTATACTGTTAGTTATATATTATATTAGTTGTATTATTATTATTATTACTATTATTGTTATTATCTGTTTAATATTAATCCAAGACTGGCACTTCCCTCCCTGATCAAGATGAATTCTTGTAGATCTTCCCTGGTCGTTGTCATTATGCTGTTATATTATATATTATATTAGTTGTATTATTATTATTATTATTATTATTATTATTAATTATTATTATCTGTTTAGCATTAATCCAAGATTGGCACTTCCCTCCCTGACCAAGATGAATTCTCGTAGATCTTCCCTGGTTGTTGTTACTGTTAGTTATATTATATATTATATTAGTTGTATTATTATTATTATTATCTGTTTAGTATTAATCTAAGACTGGCACTTCCCTCCCTGACCAAGATGAATTCTTGTAGATCTTCCCTGGTCGTTGTCATTATGCTGTTATATTATATATATTAGTTGTATTATTATTATTATTATTATTATTAATTATTATTATCTGTTTAGCATTAATCCAAGATTGGCACTTCCCTCCCTGACCAAGATGAATTCTCGTAGATCTTCCCTGGTTGTTGTTACTGTTAGTTATATTATATATTATATTAGTTGTATTATTATTATTATTATCTGTTTAGTATTAATCTAAGACTGGCACTTCCCTCCCTGACCAAGATGAATTCTTGTAGATCTTCCCTGGTCGTTGTCATTATGCTGTTATATTATATATTATATTAGTTGTATTATTATTATTATTATTATTATTAATTATTATTATCTGTTTAGCATTAATCCAAGATTGGCACTTCCCTCCCTGACCAAGATGAATTCTCGTAGATCTTCCCTGGTTGTTGTTACTGTTAGTTATATTATATATTATATTAGTTGTATTATTATTATTATTATCTGTTTAGTATTAATCTAAGACTGGCACTTCCCTCCCTGACCAAGATGAATTCTTGTAGATCTTCCCTGGTCGTTGTCATTATACCGTTATATTATATATATTATATTAGTTATAGTAATTATTATTATTATTATTATCTGTTCAGTATTAATCCAAGACTGGCACATCCCTCCCCGACCAAGATGAAGTCTTGAAGACTTTCTCTGGTCCTCCTGCTCCTCCTTATTTATTATTATTATTATTGTTGTTGTTGTTATTATTATTATTATTTATTGCCATTATTATGCTTAATTTGTCCCCCATTGCTCCAGCCTTGGCCCTTGGTGCCTCCCCCTCAGGCCTCCTTCATCACCAACGGCCTCCTGTGACTGATTCTAACGGCCTCCTTCTTAATGTCACGAGCAACGAAAGAGCCTATAAGGCGGAGGAGGAGGAACCCAATAATAAAAACACTCAACCAGGAGGCTGCCCTGATGTCAACCCAACCCAGCCCCATTATAGGCCTTGCCTAATCATAATAACCCTCCCTCTGTGTGTGTGTGTGTGTGTGTGTGTGTGGGCGGACTACAACTCCCATGATCCTCCGCGGGCAGTGCGCGCGCGGCCTTCCCGTGAGGGCTGAGGCCTAGAAAGAGTGGCGACTGTTTGTTTCCATCCCTGAAGTGGAGAAGGAGGGGGCCATTTCGTGAGGTAAACTAGGGTCCATTTCCGGCGTCGTCGTCGTCGTCGTCGAAGGGAAGATTAGGCCTCGTCTCCTTCGCGCGAGGGGAAGGCGGCGCTAGGGCCCAGGGGGCGACGACGACGACGACGACGGTCGGAGCTTTCAGTGACTGGATTCAGGGATTGCCGCCGCCGTGACTCAGTCGGAGGCGGCGGCGGCGGCTGAAGGAGGAGGAGAAGAAGCGGAGCCCAGAGACAGCGGAGGGCCCGGGCCTAGCTGAGCAGCGGCGGCGTCCCTCCTCCTCCTTCTTCTTCCTCCTCCTCTTCAGTCCAAGATGGAGTACGAGTGGAAGCCCGACGAGCAGGGGCTCCAGCAGATCCTGCAGCTGCTCAAGGAGTCCCAGTCCCCGGACACCAACACGCAGAGGGCCGTGCAACAAGTATCCTACTACCAACGGAAAGGGACGAGGGAAAAGACGGAGACCGCAGGGAGGGAGAGAGGGAGGGAGCGGGGCCCGGCTCCTGGAGGAGGAGGAGGAGGAGGCTTCCCCTCAACGGTGGACCCGGCGGCGGTGGAAGTGGGGCTGGTGGGGGTGGCGCCTCAGGCCCACACGAGTCCCAGCTCCCGACCAAAGCAAAGCACGGCCTTGGAGGGAGGGAGGGAAGGAAGGAGGGAGGGGAGCAGCAGAGGCCTCCCCTTCCCTCCTCCCTTCCTTTCCTTCCTTCCTTCCTTCCTTCCTCCCATTTCCTCGCTCCCTTCCTTCCTTCCTTCCTTCCTTCTCTCTTTTCCTTTCTCCCCTTTCCTCCTTCTTCCTTCCTCTCCTTTCCTTCCTCCCTTCCTTTTCCATCTTTCTTTCCTCCCTTTTCCTTCCTCCCTCCCTCCCTCCCCCTTCCTTCCCTTCTGTCCTCCCCCTTCCTTCCTTCCTCTCCTTCCTTCCTTCCTTCCTTCCTTCCCTTCCTTCCTCTCCTTCCTTCCTTCCCTTCTTTCTTCTCATTCCTTCCTTCCCTTCCTTCCTCTCATTCCTTCCTTCCCTTCTTTCCTCTCATTCCTTCCTTCCCTTCCTTCCTCTCATTCCTTCCTTCCCTTCTTTCTTCTCATTCCTTCCTTCCCTTCCTTCCTCTCATTCCTTCCTTCCCTTCTTTCCTCTCATTCCTTCCTTCCCTTCCTTCCTCTCCTTCCTTCCTTCCCTTCTTTCTTCTCATTCCTTCCTTCCCTTCCTTCCTCTCATTCCTTCCTTCCCTTCTTTCCTCTCATTCCTTCCTTCCCTTCCTTCCTCTCATTCCTTCCTTCCCTTCCTTCCTCTCCTTCCTTCCTTCCCTTCCTTCCTCTCCTTCGTTCCTTCCCTTCCTTCCTCTCATTCCTTCCTTCCCTTCCTTCCTCTCATTCCTTCCTTCCCTTCCTTCCTCTCCTTCCTTCCTTCCCTTCCTTCCTCTCCTTCGTTCCTTCCCTTCCTTCCTCTCATTCCTTCCTTCCCTTCCTTCCTCTCATTCCTTCCTTCCCTTCCTTCCTCTCATTCCTTCCTTCCCTTCCTTCCTCTCATTCCTTCCTTCCCTTCCTTCCTCTCCTTCGTTCCTTCCCTTCCTTCCTCTCATTCCTTCCTTCCCTTCCTTCCTCTCATTCCTTCCTTCCCTTCCTTCCTCTCCTTCCTTCCTTCCCTTCCTTCCTCTCCTTCGTTCCTTCCCTTCCTTCCTCTCATTCCTTCCTTCCCTTCCTTCCTCTCATTCCTTCCTTCCCTTCCTTCCTCTCATTCCTTCCTTCCCTTCCTTCCTCTCATTCCTTCCTTCCCTTCTTTCCTCTCATTCCTTCCTTCCCTTCCTTCCTCTCATTCCTTCCTTCCCTTCTTTCCTCTCATTCCTTCCTTCCCTTCCTTCCTCTCCTTCCTTCCTTCCTTCCCTTCCTTCCTCTCATTCCTTCCTTCCCTTCCTTCCTCTCCTTCCTTCCTTCCTTCCCTTCCTTCCTCTCATTCCTTCCTTCCCTTCCTTCCTCTCCTTCCTTCCTTCCCTTCCTTCCTCTCATTCCTTCCTTCCCTTCTTTCCTCTCATTCCTTCCTTCCCTTCCTTCCTCTCCTTCCTTCCTTCCCTTCCTTCCTCTCATTCCTTCCTTCCCTTCCTTCCTCTCCTTCCTTCCTTCCTTCCTTCCTTCCCTTCCTTCCTCTCATTCCTTCCTTCCCTTCCTTCCTCTCATTCCTTCCTTCCCTTCCTTCCTCTCATTCCTTCCTTCCCTTCTTTCCTCTCATTCCTTCCTTCCCTTCCTTCCTCTCCTTCCTTCCTTCCCTTCCTTCCTCTCATTCCTTCCTTCCCTTCCTTCCTCTCCTTCCTTCCTTCCCTTCCTTCCTCTCATTCCTTCCTTCCCTTCCTTCCTCTCATTCCTTCCTTCCCTTCCTTCCTCTCCTTCCTTCCTTCCTTCCTTCCCTTCCTTCCTCTCATTCCTTCCTTCCCTTCCTTCCTCTCATTCCTTCCTTCCCTTCCTTCCTCTCATTCCTTCCTTCCCTTCCTTCCTCTCCTTCCTTCCTTCCTTCCCTTCCTTCCTCTCATTCCTTCCTTCCCTTCCTTCCTCTCCTTCCTTCCTTCCCTTCCTTCCTCTCATTCCTTCCTTCCCTTCCTTCCTCTCATTCCTTCCTTCCCTTCCTTCCTCTCCTTCCTTCCTTCCTTCCTTCCCTTCCTTCCTCTCATTCCTTCCTTCCCTTCCTTCCTCTCATTCCTTCCTTCCCTTCCTTCCTCTCCTTCCTTCCTTCCTTCCTTCCCTTCCTTCCTCTCATTCCTTCCTTCCCTTCCTTCCTCTCATTCCTTCCTTCCCTTCTTTCCTCTCATTCCTTCCTTCTCTTCTTTCCTCCCTTTTCCTTCCTTCCTCTCCTTCCTTCCTTCACTTCCTTCCTCTCATTCCTTCCTTCCTCTCCTTCCCTTCCTTCCTCTCCTTCCTTCCTTCCTTCCTTCCCTTCCCTTCCTTCCTTCCTCTCATTCCTTCCTTCCCTTCTTTCTTCCCTTTTCCTTCCTTCCTTCCTCCCTCCCTCCCTCCCTCCCTCCCTCTTCCTTCCTCTCATTCCTTCCTTCCTTCCCTTCTTTCCTCCCTTTTCCTTGCATCCTTCCTCCCTTCCTCCTCTCTCTTTCCTTCCTCCCTTCCTTCTTTCCTCCCTCCTCTTTCCTTCCTTCCTTCCCTCCCTCCTTCCCTCCCATTTGCACCTGTTGCCAGCCTGGCTTGGGGCCCTTTCTCAAGGCTTGGCAGCTTCTGTGTCCCTTTCCTTGGTTCTTCAATCGCCCCTTTCTTTCTTTCTTTCTTTCTTTCTTTCTTGTGGCATCCACACTGCGGAAGTAATCCCGTTTGGATACTGCTTTAACTGCCATGCCTCAGTGCTGTCCTGGGATGTGTAGTTTTGTTGTGGCAGGAGAGCCCTCAGGCTCCATCCATGCTGCAGAAATAATCCAGTTTGACTCTCCTTAATCAGTGCTGTGGGATCCTGGGATGTGTAGTTTTGTTGTGGCACCAGAGCGCTCTGATACAGAAGGGTAAGACTCCATCCCCGCGGCAGAAATAATACGGTTTGGTACCACTTTAGAAACCATGGCTCTGTGATGTGGAATCCAGGGATAAATAGTTTTGTTGTGACACTAGAGCTCTCTGGCACAGAAGGGTAAGGCACCATCCACGTTGCAGAAATAACCTGGCTGTTTTGGCACTGCGTGAACTGACTCAATGCTGTGGGATTTTGGGAACTGCAAAGCTCTCAGACAGAAAAGCCTAAATGACTCACAAAACTAAAATTGCCAGAATTCCATGAACCACTGAGCCATGGTGGTTCAAAGTGGTGTCAACCTGGATTATTTGTGCAGTGTGGATGCAGCCTCTCTAGCTTACCTCTTCCTTCACCAGCCTGGCCCTCTACAGTATAAGCCATCTTGGGGGAGCTGGCAAGCTGAGCCTGCCTTTTAGTTCCCCCCCCCCCCCCGCGGGCTTCTCAGGATGCAGGATTTGGTCCTCCTTCCCTGGGTGCTTCCTTGCCTGTTAGGCCACAATAACAGCACAGAGTTTGAACATGATGTTCACTTTGCTGTAGTAAACAGAAAGGTAAAGGTCACCTTTAGAAAAAGGGAAAACAGATGTACAGTATTATTTTTTAAAAAAAATAGTTTTTAGATTGCTTTCTTTCATTGCTTTGGTAGCAGTTGTCTCTTTCAAGCTCACTAAAGAGCAGATGAAAGGTTTCCTTGAGGCATCTGTGCAGGGAATAGTTTCAGGGTATAAAGTTGTATTTTGGCAAAGGCAAAGTTAGCTGCCATTGTGTGTTTGGGTGTTGTTTATTGATCCCACAATAACAGGCAGTGCTTGTTTGGTTATAAAATTTGGAACCAAAGCAATTGCTCAAGTATTACTGATGCAGCAATATGGGTTCCTAAGACTCTTGATTTCTGCCACATGTGTGTTACCCCATGAATTGCATATCCTGAAAAAGATGTTTAAAATGAGATTTCGCTCCAAATGTGGGTTAGTGTGTATCTGGAAAAAATGGCAAAAATTGGGATCATGTGTGGCCTTAGCTCACTGCCTGGCATGTGCAGCCTTCCTATCTGTCATATTTATTTCCCCCTTTTTATCATGATTGTATTGGGAATAAGAAACTAATTCTAAGCCTCATTAATTACAGAAAACATCTGGTGCATAGTTGTTTACATGTGTTAAAACTGATGCTGAATGAGGGTGCAGGTTTTTAAACAAACAAACCTGAGCAAATGGGCTTTTGACAGGGCACTATTTTGTCCATTCTGAAGGGGGTCACAAAGGAGAATTTCTGTCATCCCTTCTGAGGTTCTTATACTTTGGGAACCATTGGGTGGGAGGTAATGGGAAGTTACGGAACTCCCTCCGTATCCGGAGCCTTGTAGGAGTCAATTTGGAACAGGAGTTGAATCCGCGAAGCCCTCAAGATGTTATTGGATTGCAAGCCTGAGCAGCATAGCTAGCATAGCACCAGCAGTGAAGAATGCTGGACGCTACATTCTTGTGAGACACATGATTACCACCCTGGTTGAAGAACTGAGCACCTTAATCTAGTACTAGTAAGAACCTTAACTACTTTAAAAATGGCACAGGTTACATGCAGATTGATCCTTCTTTCTTTTTGTTACATGACACATTCTCACGAGTTTTGAAATAATACACTTTAATATAAGGAGAAACCAAAAGCAGTGTGGGGTGGATGGCATATTTGCTGTCTCCTTTGTCCTCTTTGGTTGAATACATACAGTGAGGCTCTTTTTCTAGCAGCCCATTTTCAGATGTGGTGTCCTGTCTTTCCTCAACCTATCGCCCACTGAAAGTCACAAGATGAGAAGACTTCACTGAAACTGTCCTATATGTGCTCATCATGTAACTGCTTTCTCCTTTTCTGAGGGATGAGTTTTCTGCTACTGCTCAAGTACTGCGTCTTTTTAATTTCTGCAGCCTCCTTACTTGATGTTTTGTCTAGCCATTATTATCAGTCTTTAGAGCAAAGGTGAGCAACTTGTGACAATTCAGATGTTGTTTGACTGCAACTTTACCAGCCCTAGCCTTCATAGCCAGTGGTGAGAGGTCTTAGGAGTTGCAGTTGAACAACATCTGAAGGCCAACAAGTTGCTTGCTCCTGCTTGGGAAAAGAGGCTTCTGATTTTGATACCAAAAACAAAACAAAAATTAAAAAAAACAGTCTCACCTTAACTTTTTAAAAAAAGATAAACAAGAAAACAAAGGAAATTAGGCAGGGAGAGCTAAATATTGCACACATAATTTTAATGTAATGGTTTCTTGGTTAATTACCAGTAAATAACATAAATAGTGCCACAAGTCATAGCCTGCAAGTTTCTAGTAGGCTGAACACATAAAGGGCACAAAATATACATATGAGTGGAGAAAACCAGCATTGGTGCTTATACAGTATTCTTACAACTGAATGCTGGCATTTTCTTCTTCCAAAATCCACTATAATATTCATATGTACACACATTGAGTTGAGTGCGAATTGTTGTGCATAAAACAGGGTGGAAATAATCCTACTCCTCTGATGTTGCTGACCTGCAGTTCGAACGTTCTTTATAATTGGTCTTGGTGGCTGGGAGTGTTGGGACTTGTGGTCCAATAACATCTGGAGGACCACATGATTCCCATCCTGGCATGAGATTCCATAAGTATCTGAACACTCTGAAGTGTAAAAAGGTATACTTGGATATTAGGGAATCTTTGCCCTCCACTCTTCTAGCTAGCTGTTAGCATAAGACTTATGTTGGTCTCATTTAGAGGTTTCATCAGCACACTGCTGTGAAATCTGGAAGTAGTTTTCAGTAACTGCTGTAAAAGCCAGAAAACCCTAGGTAAATCTTGACAGCAAGGACTGAAGAAGGTTGTATCTTTTCCAACATTCCATGTATATATACACACCAGCCCCAGTCAGTGATCAAGATTAATGCAGGTTTGTGGTTCAGAACTTCTGAAGGATGTTTGAATTTCACAGGCTGAGTACAGTGAGGAGAAAATTTATTTGCTGCCATTTGCTTTGGAGCTGGTAAAAATCTGAATCTTGCCTGTATATATACCACCCTTCACAAAGAAGGGAATATAAATGACTTTTTTTTTTGTATATAAATATAGTTCTACAGAACAATGTTGCATGGGTGGCTCTTTAAGACAAAATGGGAGATAGAGTCATGCATGTATCCCATATTGTCCTGGCCTAGGTTTCTACTCTGTCCCATGTTCGTTGCTGTGAGCAGATACTACAGCAGCCAGTTGACTGGTGGTTAGTAAGACTATATAAAATAAGTGCTGAACATCTTGCTGTATTGCATTTGTGGCCCTAATTACTCCTGGACAGTGGTTAAGACATTGTAGCTCTCTAGTTTTATTTTAATTGTATGCTCTAAGATTTTTCACATCTTGCATGAGGTGATCTTTAACAGAATGCTCTACTTTAGAAACTGGAACAACTCAATCAATATCCGGACTTCAACAACTACCTGATCTTTGTTCTTACAAAGCTAAAATCTGAAGGTGAGTCGTTAGTTTTATACCATTTTTATTATTTACTGGCACAATTGGACAGAAGCATTCTAGGTTTCTTTAATCACAAAGACTTTTTGTAGCTAGATTAGGCCATCAGACTGGATTACGTGCAAATACTGTATCTCTTCTGGATGCTACCGGTATGGTCTCATTAACAGTTACTTTGAAATTAAAAGAGCTGGCTTCCAGGTAAATTTGTTTTGGCTAGGGCTCTTAAGTGCATCAGACAGAATATAGGTTGGAGGGTTCCAGGAGTCTCCAAGAGAGAAAGAGAGAGGGAAAACAGCAAGTAGCAAATGTGCTGATGCCAATAAAACTTCAGTGTAGGCTGACATGGCTACTATATCAAGGAGAATCAACATTTATTTAAAGGCAAAGTTGGTATTTAACTTAACGTTTATGAAAATGGCATCCCTGTAAAACCTTAATTGTGGAAGGGAGAAGCAGAGAACCTCTCTGTGAACAGGTGCACAAAATGGGTGATTCTTCTAGCTTCTGTATATCTTACACATTTACAGTTTTTTCTGTTGAAGTCATTAAGGCTAATTGTTTAAATATTGTATGCCTTTTTAGTAGTGTAGATGACTAAAATTTAATACAGGATACATTGTGTTCTGCTTTCTTAATAAAATAAATCCATCTTTTGATGTATGGCCCGTTGCTAAGAACTGTTAAAGGCCAGAGATTTGATCCATAACCTTACAAGTCCTGCTAAACTATGTTATTTAAATTTTAAATCAATGTGGCATTTGAATAATCAGAAATGCCGTTGTTCATGTGAAAGTAAGATTTGGTCTGTAAGCATGGAGTAACCTGTGGTTGGGTTTTGTACACAGCCTTGCTATCTGTGTACTTGTAGGCGCACTACCCTGTGTGTATCTATTCAGAAATATTGAGTATGCATGTCTGCACTGATACTTGTCAAAAAAACACGAGTACACTACATAATTGTAGGCCAGGTCTGATTACTCAGGCCTTGAACATTTTTTTCAGCAGAGTTTAATATTTTAATACTCTTGATACAAATATAACCAGACCAGCAGTATTGTATATTCTGAGAGCAGAATTTAAAAAGTTGATCTTAACAGAGTTGTTTAGCAGATCAAAGGTTAACTAAAATATCCTATGCCAAAACTCCAAAATATAGTTAGAAGACTTCTTCACTGAATTGTTTGAATAGTCTTTTGAGGGGAGGTTGGGAATAAATCTGTACACTAAAGCCTTTTTTGTTATAATGTTTATGCATATATAAAGTAATTATTAACTAATCTGTACTGTACTTCATATTATCATCTACAGTTCTACATTAATGTAAAGCCATTCCTTTCCTTTATGCAAAGAAAATGGCTTTTTTGTTGGAGTAGTCTTATATATTATTAGAGGCTTATTAACACAAGATGTTTTTAGTTTGGTGTGACATTTCTGGAAACTTTGGAGCTCAAGGAAAGTTCTCAAGCTCTTGTATTTTGTAGATGATTTAGAGCCATATTTAGGACTGAATTAATTCTGAGTAGTCTGTGGGATTATTCTCAAGGTGTTACTGTAGTATTGTGTCAGTTTTTTAGTGAGAGCTATGAAGGAGAGCAGTGGTTCTCAGTCTTTGGTCAACCACATGTTTTGGACTTCAACTCCCAGAATCACTAACCATAGGCCGAGCTAGCTGGAGCTTCCAGGAGTTTAGTCCAAAACACATGGCAGACCATAGTTTGAGAACCACCGAAGTACAGAATAAATGTGATGTTTATAACTGCAAATGTAAATAAAATAATAAAATAAAATAATAATAAATAAATAAATATTGGCAAAAGATTGGCAGTACAGGTATCTTCTTTAAGAGGTAGTGTTTCAAAGCAAGAAATTGTTTGACACACAGTGTAGAATTTAGTCTCATTAAAACTTTTACTGTTATGTAATGGCTATCTTCCTCTCGAGTTCTTGTGTTTTTAAAGGCAAATTTAAATCACTGGTCTTAATATAATAAATAGTTTAATTACATTTTAAATCTTTGGTATGTGGTAGATTTTTTGCTATGTTTATTTTAAGTGTTGTAAGCTGCCTTGAGTCACAGACTAGGAAATAAATGCAATAAATAAATAAATAAATGACTGATATATTTCATTCAAAATAGCAGAGTTCTGGCAATGTTTACAGCTCTTGTAGGGTCTTATCATTTGTTTTTACAAAAATATTTAACATTGCAATCTTATATCCAATGGGGCTAACTCAGAAGCAGTTGACAGCACTTGTTTTCAGATATTTGTTTAGGATTGTTGCCTGAATGTTCTTTTTTCTTTAATCTTATTACAGATGAGCCTACACGGTCGTTGAGTGGTCTTATTTTGAAGAATAATGTGAAAGCTCACTTTCACAATTTTCCTAATGGAGTAACTGACTTCATTAAAAGCGAGTGTTTAAACAATATTGGTGACTCCTCTCCACTAATCAGAGCCACCGTAGGTGAGTTATAGATATCTAGAATTATTTGCAATCCTTTTTTCCCTATGTTGTGCCCAATTATGTCAAATGTTTGAGTATTTCTTATGTTTATTTTTGAAACACTAAAATAAGTTTTCTCAAGTAAATACAGGATTAGAGCAGAGAGCAAAGGGTTAACTCTTTAGATGTGGAGGTGTCAAAATTGAAACAATTTTTATGTCTTTCCTGAAAAGGATAGTTGAGTCAGCAATATGGTGACCTTATTTTGACTTGTGGAAGAGAAGGATGGACAACAGTCTGTTGTATACACTTCAGTGAAGCAATTATTTAAAATCAGTTACATTCAGTGAATATACAGTTGGCTAACTCCTGACATTTTAAAATAACTTTTTGGGGGTTAAATTAACTTTGACAGTTAATTTTTCAATAGTTCCGTTTCCTCTATGCCTCTCTTAATGTTGATAAGTAACTAGTGTCAAGCTTTTGTATGTATAACATTATGAAAACAAAACATAACAGTATGTAAAAATCCAATATGATATTCAGTTCATGAATATTTTCATTAATTTTATTATTTATTTTATTTATTTTACTTCCTTTGTTACTGCCACATTTTGTAAATAGAAGTGTTACTTCGGCTGCATCTATAAACTCCAATATTAAAGAAGGATTATATGAATCAGTGCTCCACAAATAGACAGTTTAAGAGAAGCTATTTATATTAGTAGGTTGATCCTGTTGACCACTACTTTGTGTAGACATCTTATAGCTTTATCCAAAGCATCTTTAATCAGAAGTAAGTCTCTTATTCACAAGTAATTTTGCATAAGATTGTAGCATTACTTTTGGGTCACAATCTTGGGAAGTCTTCATAGAAAGAGATTTTGGTGTTTTGTTTTTTGTTTTGTTTTGTTTTTTGGCCACGTGTTTTGTTGGGATTCATTATTTACTCATATTTCCTTAGTGTATGTTAAGTTTTCAGAAAACAAACATTTGTGTAGTTTTATTGTACGGATGGGTGTTACTTTTTTAACTTTAAAAATGTTTTCAGCCCTAAAATGAGTGGCTTGTTCCTGTTAGATTGCTGTTTGTTTCTGTACAGGATAGCTCAGCAACTCTACTTACAGCAGAGGTGTATAACCCCCGGGACATAGAAGCAGCCCCATGCTTTCTGTTGTTTTTGGCATAGAATCCCAGCCCCCATCTCTACATCTACATTGTTAATGCAGGCAGCAAAGTAGGAACTCTGGTTTGGTTGCTGAAAGCAGCAGCGATTGCTGCTTCCATGCCACTAGCAGATCACTGGGGCAGTGAGCAGAGGGACAAGTCTTCAGTGAAAGCCCAAAAGCAGCTGTGAGTGCTGCAGTCTCAAAGCAACCATGCTTGCTACCTCTCTGCTAGTTGTGACAGGAATCTAGTTGCTAAGCTTTGTCTTCTCTCTCTGTCCTCAACATGAAAGCAGCCAAAATAATTTGCTGTAAGTTCTTCCACATGATAGTGGTAAAACAGGCATCCCAGTTGGGGTGAGGAAGAATGATTAGTGTTGCTTAAAATGTGATCCCTGCTTCACGATCATTTCTTTACTCAGCAGTCCTGGGAGTGCTGGAAAAAGGGCATGGTTAAAATGATTAAATCCCTCTACCTATCCTGTGTATTTAATCTTTCATCTAGGTAAACAAGACTGGTATCCAAGAGTTAATTGCTGCCATAATGGTTGCAGCTAATATATAGACATAAATGTTGTTTTCCTGTCATTGGATGAGGGGATTGAAGTTTATCAAATATTCGTTGATGCTAGTTCTTGTCATTATAGCCCAGTGGTCAGAGGTGGTGGAAGCTGGTGTACCAGTTACCTACCTGTACTCAATACAAAAATGTCAGATGCACTTGCTGCCATTACCACCATGTAGATTCCTCTTTCCTCTATAGTGCTGCCCTGTATGCCTGCTCTGATTGTTGGGGATCAAACTGTGCATATACTCTTGATTTTCCAGAGAAGTCAGAGTTGCTTTCATCATTTGCTTTGGAATAAGTGTGAATCTGAATGAAAGGAAATTCTTAATAATTTCTGTGCCAAATTTATCAGTCCATCTTTATGTATCAAGTCTTTCTGTAAAATGTAATATCTATGTAATATCTAATCATCTAAGGAAGAATATTTTGTAGTTTTTCCCATCTTGTTTCTGTTGTAACTTTTTTTTTAATTTGTAAAACAGAAAATTGCTGTCAGAACAATTCTAGTTTGGCAAGTAATAATTATTTTTTTTATTGTTCCCAACAAATCCAAGGTATCTTGATTACAACTATTGCCTCAAAAGGAGAATTGCAGAATTGGCCTGAACTCTTACCAAAGCTTTGTAGCCTGCTTGATTCTGAGGATTACAATACTTGTGAGGTAAGTTTTTTCTCCATCATCTCTGTTCAATAACTGAATTGTAAAACTTAATTGAAATGGTGTTCTAAACTAATGTTTTCTTAGTTTTTGGTTGTAAAAGTTGCAATGATCTATTATGTTTACCTTTTGGGGGTATAATCTTTACCTTCATGATTATTTAAATGATCCCAACCTCCCAAATTCATTTATGATGAATTTCTTGTCCATAAGAATGCCACTTTCCAGTAAAAGTTGTGTAAACTATTGAAATCATCATATACCGTATATACTTAACTATAAATTGGCCTGATGTATACATTGAGGGCAGGTTTTGGGGCTAAGATTATGGATTTTGATATGACTCATGGATATGTTGAAGTGGACATGTAACAAAGGAAGTAAAGGAAGAAGCAAAGCAAAACAGTGCCAAAGAACTTACAAAATTCAGACCAGCGTAATTGTTTGTGTTTACCCTAAAGGCTGTATAGTTGAGGAGGGAATTCCGAAAAATCATAACTATGCAACTTGTGGGGGAGGCTACCAGGCACAGATGGGTTAAGAAAATACATGCATGTTGAAAATGATGAAAAGACAAAGCAAAGAAAATGGCAACTAAGCAGTGATTATAACCATTAAATTTAATGTGATAACTTTGCCTGGTTTTAACCAAGGAAAGCTGGCAAACATATGCAAATGTCTTATTCAAATCCTTCAAAACCTGATTCCTCTTGGTGCTCCTTTGAGGGTAAGCACCAAGAGCTATTTTTGCCACCATTTTCCTATCCAGGCATTCAAAATGGTCAGAAATGATGCTACAGCAGAGAGAATAGAGGGGGTCAGTGCTTCTTTTGGGTGTTCCCAAGACAAACTAAGTTGTCCTCTTTCACCACTCTTCTCAAAGAAGGGGGTTGTGGCTTTTTGGATAAATGTACAGTACTTAGATTGATCGATGAATAAGACAATTCAGGTTTTTGGGGTAATTTTTTTGACTAACATTTCTAGACTTATACATCTATGATTCTGTGGGCATATACAGTAAT
This sequence comes from Urosaurus nigricauda, assembly GCA_034509955.1. Classification (NCBI taxonomy): domain Eukaryota; kingdom Metazoa; phylum Chordata; class Lepidosauria; order Squamata; family Phrynosomatidae; genus Urosaurus; species Urosaurus nigricauda. Next base: position 44,362,868 of record JAOEGL010000002.1, on the reverse strand, counting down.
GTTTCTCAAGTATCCAAATGCTTTTTCTCATGCCAGTGGAATTTTATATACTGAAATCCATTTATCTAATATTTTGAGTGTAAGAACAATGTAGAGACATCCCAGAGATTAGAGCAAAGATGTTTGCACAGTTGCCCCTCCTTTTTTGTGGGGGTTCCGCTCCAGACCCCTTGCGAAAATGGAGTTTCACTTAATATACCATTGGCTTGAATATAGGTGCGCAGACACAGAAGTGTGTGGACACGCACCCCGTTGTTTCCACCTCCGTTTGTCCCTCATGCATAAGTGAGGGATGCTAGTTTCAAAACTGTGAGAATGGAGGGAGGACTGTATTTTCTAAAGGGTTGTGTTTATTCTGTCTCACTGATGTATTTTTCTCAGAGGCTGGGGAGACATCAGAAGTCTGTGTCTTGATATTCAAAATTAAATTACAGTACATGTGTGATTGTGACTCTTCCAAAGACAATATTGTCAAAATATATGTGTTACCTCATTTTTTTAAAAAAGCATTTTTCCCCACTGGGGTAGTAAAAGTTAAAAACTGCTTAAATTGTCTATTCAACTTGATAGGCAGTAAGATACAAACAGCAAATCTTATACCGTGCATCATCTTAAAATAAATAGAGCTATGTGTCTGGATTCCTTTCCCATAACAGATGAACACATCATAGTGAAAACCCTGTATTTCTATCTTAGTGGTGATAAAGTAGTCTCAAAACGGATTTCTACTGCTGGTAGTATGGGAGATCGTAGAAGTGTCAGTGCTGGCCTTCAGAAGGAAGAAAGCTGTGTTTCCCCACAACTGTTTCAGTGGCAGAAGAGCTCCCATTAAACAGACATCACTGTGTTAGTATGGAATATCAGTATGCAAAGGGATCTTATAGCACCTTTGAGACTAACAGTGCAAAGGAAGTTGCAGTATAAGCTTTTGTAGACTTGGTTGCACAGTTAATTCTCAAAGGTGCCATGAGATCCCTTTGCTCCCCATTAAACAGTTCTTTCCCATTAAGCAAAACAAAACAAAACAAAATTTTCCCAATGAATTTATACAGGACTGGAGTGAAGACTCCCTTAGGCTTTACTGCAAATCTAATATCAAGTCTCTCCCATTGCATTGGTAAAACTGTAGGGTTTTTTATTTTTGCAAGGACATATTGTGCCCCTTTCTTCACCTACTTGAGTATGCTAGCAGATGTATTTTGGTACAGCTGTCACTGACATAAATAGGTAAGGATTTTCAAAATAGTAGTGTGTTTGATTATTCACTTGAAGTTTCTGAAAAAGCCCAAAACATGAATTTACTTGGTAGGGTGCATTTGGAGCTCTTCAGAAAATTTGTGAAGATTCTGCTGAAATTTTAGACAGTGATGCATTAGATCGACCACTCAATATCATGATCCCGAAGTTTTTGCAGTTCTTCAAACACAGCAGTCCAAAAATAAGGTAAGCTTCATTCTTCCTCATGTGTTCCCCCCATTTCAGCTGCTTGAGTCAGTAAGATTTTTTAGCAAGGTGTTTTTTTTAAAAGGTTAACTTGAATGCCAGGTCCAACAAAATATTTTCTTTGACTAAGGTAACGGGATCTTGTCTGGTTCCTGAAGCACTGAAGAATTAGCCTTTGCTTTACTAAAGTTCCTTTCAGGCACTCTAATATGGAATACAATGTATTTCACAGCCATTGTCTTTTATCTGGCCTCTAGTCTCCAGTAGATTCTGCTTTGAGCAGTTGATGATTAAATAGAATATGTGTATTGTTGAATATGTGTATTCTATGAAAGATCATAGAATCATAGAGTTGGAAGAGACCACAAGGGCCATCCAGTCCAACCCCCTGCCAAGCAGGAACTCCCAATCGAAGCATCCCCGACAGATGGCCATCCAGCCCCTGCTTAAAGACCTCCAAGGAAGGAGACTCCACCACTTTCCAAGGGAGTGTGTTCCACTGTCGAATGTTCCTCCTAATGTTGAGGTGGAATCTCTTTTCCTGGAGCTTGCATCCATTGTTCCGGGTCCTGTTCTCTGGAGCAGCAGAAAACAAGCTTGCTCCCTCCTCAATGTGACATCCCTTCAGATATTTAAACAGGGCTATCATATCACCTCTTAAGCTTTTCTTCTCCAGGCTAAACATCCCCAGCTCCCTAAGGCGTTCCTCATAAGGCATGGTTTCCAGACCCTTCACCATTTTAGTCGCCCTCCTTTGGGCCCGCTCCAGTTTCTCCACATCCTTTTTGAATTGTGGTGCCCAGAACTGGACACAGTATTCCAGGTGGGGCCTGACCAAAGCAGAATAGAGTGGCACTATTACTTCCCTTGATCGAGACACTATAGTTCTATTGATGCAGCCTAAAATTGCCTTGGCCTTTTTAGCTGCTGCATCGCACTGTTGACTCATGAATTGCTGATTATGTTTAGTAACTACAATATCAAATCATGGAGCTGCTTATTTAAATCATGATGCTTTAGTGATTAAATTTCAAGGTGTAGCTTTGAAGTCAAGGCACAATGTTTTTCACACTTGAGTATTTTGTAGGAGTGTTTTCTTGACATACTTTGCACATATTGGATTCATAGTACCAAACAGTAAGATACTGCTTCTTTTTCGAATAGGAATATAATCTGCTTTGATTCTAAGAAATGGAAAATGCAGTTTATGTTTTGATTTTGATTTCTTTTAATAATTTATACCTGCACTTTTTAAAGGGAAATTTAACTTTTTGTAGGTCCCATGCAGTTGCTTGCGTTAATCAGTTTATCATTAGTCGAACTCAAGCCCTTATGTTGCACATAGATGCATTTATTGAGGTAAGTGGCTCACTTTTCATTGTTCAATATCTGTGTGCATTAAGATAGAGGGGTTACAAATTTTCTCTTGCAAGTAACTGTGAGCCCTCCTCACCCACTTGCTGAGTCTGTGTCTTTAAAACGTATGGCAAAAGTAATTCTATTTATTGTGGAAGCTGGTGAAGCCTTGTTACTACCTTCCCCCATCCGCCACCCAAAGAAGGATGTTGATGGAAGTGGTGGAGCTGGAAAGCTTCTTAGTGTGTTAAACCATTGTAGACCATAGAGCTCTAAAGAATAGCTGTTTTTATATAGAACAAAGATGGGCAGAGTACATCCCACAGGCCATGTATGGCCCTTGGGACCATCCCTCAAAGCCTCTAACACACACAAGATCCCATGACTTGGAGGTGCTTCCTGTCTCCAGATCATCCAAAACCTCATAAAATGACAATAGTTTGTTCTCTAAACCTCCCCAAAACAGACAAAATGTTAAGAACTATGTGAACTTTCTCTCAACTCAGTAAATCAGTCTTCTGTAAATTAAACAGCAAGGCTTTATTTCTAAAGTTGCAGAGACCTTACCAGGAAAATGTCTTGAACCACTGGGTACCAACTTCCACATACAGCAGAAAAGGGTTTCTTTCTTCTCCCCGTAAATTTGGTGGGCTTTGATTTTTTTGTTTATAAAATCAAACAACTTTTGTTGTTCAGTTTAGTACAAACTATAGTAACATGTGTTTGAGCACAAAAATGAGCAGCTTTTGAATGTCTAGAAAAAAGTAGGTGTCACTTTGCTACCTTACAGCACTGTCAACCTAAAGAAATTTTTACATTGGGAAGAAAACAGAACTATGCTGGATTCCTTGACCATAACAAAAACATGGAAGGGAACAGATTTCCTTATAGCAATTACTTTTTTAACAAGGTGGTCTAACTTCCACTGCACTAAACTGTCCATTTTAAAGTATTTTTATAAACAAAAAAAATCAAAGAGCTTCATTTATATACTGCTTCATACTGAACTAGCAGTGTCTAAGTGGTTTACAACTGTAAGCTAATTGCCCCCAACAATCTGGGTATTCATTTTAGCGACCTCGGAAGGATGCAAGCCTGAGTCAAGCTTGAGCCCTGGCTAGTATTGAACTCGCAACCTTATGGTTTTGAGTGAGTGGCTCCAGTACAGGCATTTAACCACTGCGCCACCAGGGCTGTTCTCTGGTTGGAGGATTAATTACGGTTTGAGGGTTAATTCAGTCAGTTGAGACAGATACTAAGTAGGTATGGTGTCTTTATCAATCCTTTTCTCCTTAAGTAGGCATGGCATCTGTATCAATTTCCCCCCAAGTAGGTATGAGAACTGTATTGATCTGTCCCATATGTGTGGGCTTGCATTCTGGTACCCTGCTTCCAATTTTTGAAAGGTTTTTCTTGGAGCAAAAGAATAGCAATAGCAATGCTTTCCACTGCTTTGAAAGGATTCTGTGTTTCTCAGAGAGACTGCAAGCTGTCAGTATCAGGTGTAAGAGTGCTCTTACTTTTGGAGTAGTGGTTTGCTTTTCTTTATCCTGACAAATCTGTTTGTGAAATTATAGTTAGGCAGTTTGCAGAAAAATGGCAGTAAACCCTTGAAGAAGAAGAATAAATGCACATGCCAGTTATTGAAAAAGAGCTATGATAAAAATTAACCAGCAACTTTGAAACTGTGCTAGCAGATATAAAGGCCCAGAACCCCTTCCCCCCAAAATCTGATTTTTCAGTTTTAGAGTTACACTGCTTTTTGTTTTAGTTTGTAGCTAAAAGGACACAGTATTCACATGAATAGCCTTTAAAGTACCAGTTTGTCCAGTAAAAGTATGTCTATTTGTATTGACAAAGACTTTCTCTATGTGACAGATGTTTTTGCCAAAAGCAAACGTTCTTTGTTTTATATAACACAATAAAAATGTATACTGTTCTGAATTAAAGCTCACAATAAATCAACATACTTGGAATATAGTGGTTGTAAAAACTGAACCCTTAGGCCATTTTTTTAAAACTTCCATATAGTGTGGGCTGATAAGAAAAACCCCACTTTTTATTAAAAGTGCAAAAAGTCACCTTTTTAACCTGATAGATTCAGGAAGCAATTTGGTTATCTCCTGTTCACAGTAACTGTTTACTTCCAACAGAATCTGTTTGCATTAGCTGGTGATGAGGAGCCTGAAGTACGTAAAAATGTATGTCGGGCTCTGGTGATGTTGCTTGAAGTTCGAATGGATCGCTTGCTTCCGCATATGATTAGTATTGTTGAGGTAATGTATCCTTGGTGTTTTGTTTAAACAGTGAATATAAGACAGATTTTTAAAATAATACTTAGAAGAAGAGAAGGACTAGACTGGTGAAATTCAGAATAAGTTTGCTTGAGTGTGTGTTTCAGCACACACAAATACATCAAATATGAAAGATTTTTTAAAAAGTAAGAATGGGTTTTAAGCAGTTGTGTCTTTTCTCTATGCAGTCCTTCCTGCATAAAGGATCACATGGAGAAAACCCATGAACTGCAGCTTGCAGTGACCAGCAAACATTTTTGCACTGACAGCAGTACTATATCCAGCCACTGGAGATGACATAGAGAAAATGAATGGCTGTTTGATGTGTGAACCAACCCCAGGTCAAGCACGTCACTTTCCAAAATTGCAAATACAGTGTTAGGTGGCAGTTAAGCAGTCTGTACAGTGATACCTTGTTGCAACATATTTAGCGATTACCACAGTCAATTCAGATATCTAGAGTGTTTATTGATTAAATTGGAAGGCAGGGTAAATTTGAATCTAGGTGAAGTAGAAGAGTTTAGGAGAGGTGTGTAGTGAACTTTTTCTTGACAGAATGACCATAGTTGGAAGATCTAAGCTTGAATATCAGATTACTCACCTGCTAGGACAATTAAGTATTAAGTGAAAAAAATTAATGGTACTGTTCATGCTTAGCTATCCCTTGCAGTGACTAGAATCCAGAGTGGCAGTATCTGTAATACATGGTTGTAACCTGTAATGTGAAAATAACTTTTTGTAAACAACCCCCTTTGGTAGAATTGTGTTCAATTGTTTTAACTAGATATATTTACAAATAAAATAACATCTATACTTCTCTGCTTCCTTTGTGTGTAGTATATGCTACAGAGGACACAAGACCAAGATGAAAATGTAGCTTTGGAGGCGTGTGAGTTTTGGCTGACATTGGCTGAACAGCCAATTTGTAAAGATGTATTATGTCGACATCTTACCAAGTAAGCTAGTTTTCCTCATAATATTTTGGCTGCTTAGTTAGTATTTATATACATTTTGATCTTAGTAGGTTTTTAAAAATCTGTGCATTTTGTGAATATGGACAAATTGTCCTCCCCCCCCCCCCCCCCCCCGGTATTTCTCTTTGGTTCTATTCTTTGGCATCAGCTTAGGTTTACCTTTTTGTGTCACTGAGCAAAAAAGATATGGAAACATCATTTACTCAGGCACTGACACATGTTTTTTATATTGGCATTTATTTTTATTTAATTTAACAGTAATTCTGTACTGCCATTCATGTATATCAAGGCATTGTGTATGTTGTATGTGCCTTCTAAATATAACATAATTAATTATCACTAAAACCAAGGAAAAACTATATGATAAAATAAGTGGCTACAAACTAAAAACTTTTAAAAAATCATTTCAGGCAGCATAAATTATTGAATGCTAAAGTGAATAAGTAAAACAAGCTTTCAACACGCGCCTGAACTAACAAAGTCGGTGCATCTTTTATTTCTTGAGGCAGGTATACTAGAGAGAGTGCCAGCAGGGAAAGCACTCTTTGTAGATGTGATAATCCAGCTATTTGCAGAATGCAGCTAATATGGGAAGGTCTCTGGTGATGATTTACAGAGGCCAGGTATATCTGTATGGGCGAATGCATTCTCTCAGATAGTCTATTCCAATGTTTTTATATGTAGGAAGCAGAAGCTTCCACCTTCCAGAATATTTGAAGTGGCAAGTGATCTGCTAAACAGCTATTTTAGAAACTCTACAATGATATATCTTCTGACTGTGGTTTAGTAGATGATAATCATCATAGAAGGCTTCAGAATCCTCAGCATACTTCCTGGACATCATATGTGTGTTAAAGGATGAAGAGGAAATGGTGTTGAAGCCTTTTTAATATTCAGTAATCAATATGGGGGCAAGACTATATATTTTAGGCTTTGGTATGGGATGAAATAGATGTTAAGGGTATGATTTAAAAGTCATAGAACTGTGCAGGAATGGTGTTTGAAAGAAAATGAAAGATGTTAAACACACAGACAAGATTTCCCTTATCTGGAAATCTGAAATCCAAAATCCTCCAAAATCTTAAACTTCTTGAGAACCAACATGGTGCTTCAGGGCTTCGATTTTGGAATAGTTTGGATTTTGGAATAAACAAATAGCATAATACATACTGTATTTGGGAGGCTGGAGAGAGAGAGACAAGATTGGCAAGAGACCTAGTTGGAGAAAGATGTGATAACCTGTAAAATGGCAGGAGGATTTGTTCCAAGCACTGTGCCTGGATTCCCATCATTTCACGGAACCTCATGTCTCTCTCCAGCCACATATCTCCAGCCTTGCTTCACCCTCTAGTCTCACGTAGACAGTACAGGTATGTACTACACTATGTGTATACCTAAATCTGGAAAAAAAACCCCAACAACTTTGAAGTATTTCTGGTCCTAAGCATTTCAGATAAGGGATACTCAACCTGTATAAGTAAATGTCAAAAAAGCACCATTGCCATACCTGAAGTGCTTACACCAGTTGGCATCCTGTTGATTAGTGCCAACTAGAAGAGACCTAGTCAGTCAATTTTTGAATAATGAATCAATATTATTTCGTAGATCTGATTGAATAAATGGGTCTGCTCCAGTCAACTCAAGACTAACAACAGGATTTAGGCCACCATTTTTTTTAGAATTTGTGAAGGTGGGGTAGAAAGTAATAAAGTCAAGGTATGTTGGGGATGCAGTGGCTCAAGTGGTTAAGATGCTGACTCTGTTGATTGTAAGATTGGCAGGTTGGCAGTTTGAGGCCTGGATGCTGCATGATGGGGTGAGATCCTGTCACTGGTCCCAGCTTCTGCCAATCTAGCAGTTCAAAAGCAAGCAAGTGCAAGTAGATAAGTACCATTCTCAGTGGGAAGATAACAGCATTTGGTGGAGTCATGCTGGCCACATGACCTGTTACCTTCCCACTGAGAAGTGGTACCATTTTATCTATTTGCATTTGTTCGGAAAACCCTGGCTCTTCAGCTTAGAAGTGGAGGTGAGCACTGCCCCCTACAGTCAGTTACTACTGTAATGTCAAGGAGCTACAGTGGTCCCCCGGGTTACGAAAGTAATCCATTCCGGATTACCTTTCGTAACCCGGAAGTCTTCGTAACCCGGGGGACCGCTTTGTTTGCCGGACCGCGCGGCAAATTTAAAGGGGCCACGCGGTATTTTTTTTCCATATCCCGGGGTTTTTTTCGTAAGCCGGGGCCATTTTTGCGGCCCCGGCTCTTTCGTACCCCGGGGGATTCGTAACCCGGGGTACCACTGTACTTTTAACTTTACATTTATGTTAAAAATAGAAATCAGTTTTAGTTTCTTAAACCTAGGGGCAAAGCAAGACCATCCCTTTGCACTGACTTGGGGGCAGCTTCTGAGCACTGTGTTTCAGCACTGCACACTCTTGACGCCACCCCCAAGCCGGCATCACGCTGCCCACCCAACCACACAGTGGCCAGCTTTGCATCACTCCGGTGGTGTGCCATTTATATGCTGCATGCCGCAGGAGTGCCACAAAGCTGTGGCAGTGGGGGAAAATCCACCTTTTTTCCAGCGTAAAAAGGAGTGGCATTTTGCCACTTCTTCTTGTGCTGGAAAAAAACCGGCATTGGGCCGTGGAATACACTTCCCATGGCGCCCACCTGGCGTTTTCAGGAGCAGAATTATTTTGATGAGTTTTAGATTGTTTAAATCTTCTTTCAACTATTTTATATTAAATTGTTGAAGAGACTTATTTTTTTATGTTGATGTGTAGGTTCAGGATTATATGTTATTTAGGATGCCATTCAAGTCCAAACTCTATCTATTAATCATGGTGCTCTTGGGACACTTGTACTGGATTTAGTGACGTTGAAATAACCTTATATAGTTTTAAATTGTACTCATAGAATTTTGCCTTGAGCAGCTGATACTCAGAAATCTGATTAAGTTCTTTTTCTGTAGGTTGATACCTGTTTTAGTAAACGGCATGAAATACTCTGAAATTGATATTATTCTGCTGAAGGTAAGTGTTATTTTGTCCTGTTATTGAAAGAATGCTGCTCTACAGTCTCTTAAATTGGGTTCCCTTTACAGTACTTGCCCCTAGACATGCAGCTAAAAATACTGTATATACTTGTGTATAAGTCGGCCTCATGTATAAGTCGAGTGCAGTTTTTGTGGCCAAAATCCTCCCCCCTCCTTTGAAAGAGTGTGTACGCGTGTTTGCGTGTGCGCTGTTGTTTCCTCTTTTACATGCTGAGACTATGACCCTTGGGACTTGGGAGAGGTCCAGAGAGGGAGATGTAGGGAGGGAAGTGGTGATTTGTTTCCCCCTTTAGATCTTTTGTAACATGCCCCAGTGTTTGACCCTTGACTTATCCACGGGTCATATCAAAATCCATAATTTTGGCCCCAAAAACTGCCCTCGACTTATACATGAGGTCGACTTATACATGAGTATATACAGTAATATAACTGATGTGTAGACTCGCCAGATAATATAGTCAAACAAATGCTACTTCTGCAAGAGACAGATACAGATTTCTTTAGGCTTGCATCTGTCTGTTTGGTTTCTGGCAACAGGGTGATGTTGAAGAAGATGAGGCAATCCCGGATAGTGAACAAGATATTAGGCCTCGGTTTCACCGTTCACGAACAGTAGCACAGCAGCATGAGGAAGATGGCATTGAAGAGGATGAGGAGGAGGAAGATGAGATGGATGATGATGACACTATTTCAGACTGGAATTTAAGTAAGTAAAATTCTCATATAAAATACTATAAATTCTAGATACTACATGAGTAATAATAATAATAATAATAATAATAAATTTTATTTTTATACCGCCCTTCCAAAAAGATCAGGGCGGTGTACAAGATAAAAAGACATTAAAACATCAAGCATAGTTTAAAATCCAAGCAATACAATAAAACAAGTAAAACAATACAAGATTAAAAACAATAAAAAACGATACCTCCCAGCGTAAAGCTATGATGGAAAGACAATGGCAGCATATCTAACAGGGCAAACCACAAGAGAGACCCATTTACAAATATGCCTGTTGAAATAGATGTGTTTTCAGGTCCTTTCTAAATTGGATGAGGGTGGGGGATAAGCGGAGCTCAGTAGGTAGAGAGTTCCAGAGGTAAGGGGCAGAGATGGAGAACGCCCTTTTTGTAGTGCTCATCAATCTAGCCTCTGGAACTCTCAATATACGCTGTCCGGTAGATCTCAGTGTGCGGGGCGGATTATGTGGGGAGAGACGGTCCTTTAGGTACCCTGGGCCCGAGCCATATAGGGCTTTATAGGTAACAACCAGCACTTTGTACTGCGCCCGGAAGCGAATCGGCAGCCAATGTAGGTCTTTCAAGATAGGTGTTATATGGGCGGTCCTGGGAGCTCCAGTGACCACCCGTGCCGCCATATTTTGCACTAGTTGTAGCTTCCGAGTATGATACAAAGGCTGCCCCATGTAGAGCGCGTTACAGAAGTCCAACCGAGAGGTTACCAGAGCATGTACTACGGTTTCAAGGTCCCTCCGGTCCAGATAGGGTCGCAACTGGCGTATCAGCCGAAGCTGATAACAGGTGCTCCTGACGGTCGCGTCCACCTGAGAAGTTAGATGGAGCGACGAGTCAAGGAGCACCCCCAGACTGCGTACAGTGTCCCTGACGGGGAGCGTGACCCCGCCAAGGACAGGTGGAACCACCTCCTTACCCGGACCAGGGGAACCTATCACGAGTACTTCCGTTTTCTCTGGATTCAGGCTGAGTCTATTTTCCCTCATCCAGTCCATTACCGATTCCAGACAGGTCACAAGAGGAGCGACGCCATCCCTGGTCACTGCATCAGTCGGAGACATAGAGAAGACTATTTGGGTGTCATCAGCGTACTGATAACACCGCGCCCCATGCCTCCGGATGATCTCTCCCAGCGGTTTCATGTAAATGTTGAAAAGCATGGGGGACAGAATAGCTCCTTGAGGGACCCCAGATGTAAGGGCCCTCTTATCGGAGCAGACGTCCCCCAGCTGCACCATCTGGAACCTCCCAGAGAGGTAGGACCGGAACCACTGGAGCGCAGTGCCCCCGATTCCCACCTCTGCCAGGCGTTCCAGAAGGATACCATGGTCGATGGTATCGAAAGCCGCTGAGATGTCCAAGAGCACCAACAGGGACACGCTACCCCTGTCGATGCCCAGACGGAGATCATCGACCAGAGCGACCATGGCAGTCTCAACTCCGTAGCCCGCCCGGAAACCGGTTTGAAATGGATCTAGAAAATCCGTTTCATCCAAGATCGATTGAAGCTGGATTGCAACCGCCCTCTCGATCACCTTCCCCAAGAATGGCAGTAGCGAGATTGGCCGATAATTATTGTGAACCAGGGGGTCAAGGGAAGGCTTCTTTAATATAGGTTTAATTGTGGCCAATTTAAGCTGTTCCGGAAATTGACCTTCCCTCAAAGAAAGGTTGGTAATCCAGTGTAATAAAGAAGTAACCACCGGTCCCCCCTGTGCCACTAACCACGAGGGGCAGGGATCGAGAGAGCAGGTTGTCTTCCTAACACTTCTAAGGATCTTGTCCACATCCTCGGTACTGACAGACTCAAACTGATCCAGTACAACTGAGTCCACGGAAGCTCTGGATGCCTCTCTTCTGGTTTCTGTTATAACCCTGGCGTCCAGACCTTCGTTTATCCGAGAGATTTTATCCGCGAAGAAGTTGTTAAATTGGTCACAGCAGGCCTTAGTAGGTTCAAGGATCTGGTTCGGGGCAGGAGGGAGCTGAGTTAGCTCCCTCACTACCCTGAACAACTCTGCTGGACGCGACTCCGCGGACGCGACACGAGCAGCAACGAACGAGTTCCTAGCTGCTCGTATCGCCTCTCCATAGGCCTTTAAATGAAGGTCTAGGAGAGCCTTGTCGGATAAACGCTGGTGTTTCCGCCAGGCGTGCTCTAGCCGTCGCAGAACCCGCTTCCTGGCCCGGAGATCTTCCGTGTACCAGGGCTTCCTTTTGGAAGCAGGTCTGAGAGGGCGCTTGGGAGCGATACTGTGTATAGCCCTAGAGAGGTCAGTATCCCAGATGTTAACTAGGGCATCAACAGTGTCGCCGTCACTTCCAACCATATACCCCTCTAGGGCTTCTTGGAACCTAGCAGGTTCCATCAGCCTTCGAGGGTGGACCATCCTAATGGGTCCGCCACCCCCGGAGGGGATCTGGGTTGATGCCTTGATGCTAGCCTTCACCAGGAAATGATCCGTCCATGACAGGGCGGAAATGTTGGTAATTTCCGCCCACGGATTTTCCATGTCCGTACAGAAGACCAAATCGAGTGTATTCCCCGCACAATGCGTTGGACCCGAAACCAGCTGAGACAGGCCCATGGCTGTCATGGTATCCATGAATTCCCGAGCCGCACCGGATAGAACTGCGTTGGCCACGAAGGGAATGTTGTACCTCTGCTCTTCCCTCTGTCTTGTAAAGTTTATTCTGTAGCCATGGTTATAGTCTTTTGAGAAACAAAGTGGTCATAAACCACTTTAATTTCTCTTAATTTGATAGTTCTTGTTGTAAAGTTCTTTGCTTTTATTCCTTGGTAACTGGCCATAAATAGAACACCAGCCTAATGCCTCTGACCCACTGCCCCATTGTAGCCCTCAAGGGCAAAAAGATTGTGAACCCTTATTTTCTAACCAAGTTGATTCTCATGAAGGCATCATTTTTTTCTTTCAGGAAAATGTTCTGCTGCTGCCCTTGATGTTCTTGCCAATGTATTCCGTGATGAACTGCTGCCACACATATTGCCCCTTCTAAAAGAATTGCTCTTTCATCCTGAGTGGGTGGTGAAAGAATCAGGCATCCTAGTTCTGGGAGCAATTGCTGAAGGTATGCCAATGCTTGTAACAGAAACTATAGTTTTATGTATTTAATGCATAATATTAGTTATATTTATTTGTGTAATGCAGCATGCCCCTACCCCAGGGGACTTACTGGGGAAAAACAGAGGAATGGGGAAACCGTGATATGAATAAGCAAGAGAGGAATATGTGATTATTCCAGTTTTTCTGAGTTTTTCTAATCTGTTTTCTATTCTCACAGGTTGCATGCAGGGTATGATTCCATATCTTCCCGAGCTAATCCCTCACCTCATTCAGTGCCTCTCTGATAAAAAGGCTCTTGTGCGCTCCATTACTTGCTGGACTCTTAGCCGCTATGCACACTGGGTCGTCAGTCAACCCCCCGATACGTACTTGAAGCCATTAATGACTGAGTTGCTAAAGCGTATCCTTGATAGCAACAAGAGAGTACAAGAAGCTGCCTGCAGGTAGGTCAAAACCCCAAAACTATGAGCTGTGGCCCTCAAATTACGTAGGGAAAACTAACCACTTTTCCATTGTGTTGTGATATTCCATTTGTTTTTGTAGAGCAATTCTTTTTTACTAAAGATTTTTAGAAAATCATAGAAGTTTCTTTTCTGTTCTAGATGACCTGCTTTCTATAATACCAATTTAAGAAGCTTTGAAAGGGAGATTATAATTTACTCCAGATTTTTCACTTTGCATTTTTCTATCAAGCATACAGCATGAATGCAAAGTATTTTCAAAGGAGTTATGACATTGGTGTTATATTAAGAACTGCACCCAGAGAAACATTCATATAATTAGGGACATGAGTGGGTGGTGAAAGAGTAGGTGGTGAAAGTTGGAAATTCTGATTTTTATTTCTGTTGGAACTACAGATTTCTACATAGTGTTGCTACCATCTCTGGAACTTGGGAGGTTAAAACCCTGCTTATGACTTGGAAGGCCTACTATTCAAATTTTAGAAAGTAATTTATACAAACATGCTGGATTTTGCTTTGATTGATGATGATGTAGCAGAAACTCAAATGTGTTGGGTGATAAAAGTAGAAGCATAATAACTGTTGTAAAGAGTGTTTTAAATAAATAAATATTTATTTATTTATAGTATTTCTAACCTCTCTTCTCTACCCCCGAGGGGGGACTCAGAGCGGCTTACAAGGCAATCATTAGATGCCGGCAGAATACAATTTAAAACATAAATACAGCAAAGTTAAAACAAGCACAATCAACAATAATTAACAATCAAACAGTTTAAGATCCCAATATATGACCTTCCATATCCCAAAGCGGTAATCCGTGTTCTTATGACCATCAACATTAGCCAGTCCCAGTGAAGTGCTGCATTACGTTAATGTGCAAAAGCCTGGTCCCACAACCGTGATTTTACTTTCTTCCTAAAGGCCAGGAGGGATGGGGTTGATCGTATCTCACTCGGAGGTGCATTCCACAGGCAGGGGGGCCACTGTTGAGAAGACCCTGTTTCTCGTCCCCGCCAGCTGCAATTGCGAGGCTGGCGGGAGTGAGAGCAGGGCCTCCCCGGAACATATTAAGTTACGAGGTGGGACATAGGGGCAGATGTGTTCGGACAAGTAAGCTGGGCCAGAACTGTATAGAGCTTTAAAGGTCAAAACCAGCACTTTGAATTGAGCTCGAAAATGGACCGGTAGCCAGTGGAGCTGACATAACAGGGGGGTAGTATGCTCCCTGTATGAAGCTCCAGTTATTAATCTGGCTGCCGTCCCTTGGACTAGTTGAAGTTTCCGAACCGTCTTCAAAGGCAGCCCCACGTAGAGTGTGTTGCAGTAATCTATTCGAGATGTGACCAGAGCATGGACCACCGTCGCCAGATCAGACTTCCCAAGGTACGGGCACAGCTGACGCACGAGTCTTAACTGTGCAAAAGCTCCCCTGGCCACCGCCGAAACCTGGGGTTCCAGGCTCAGCGATGAGTCCAGGATCATTCCCAAGCTGTGAACCTGCGCCTTCAGGGGGAGTGTGACCCTGTCAGGCTGTAACCCTATGCCCCGTTCGGTCTTTCGACTGACTAGGAGGGCCTCTGTCTTGTCTAGATTAAGTTTCAGTTTGTTAGCCCTCATCCAGTCCGACACAGCGACCAAGCACCGGTTCAAGGTCTGGACAGCCTCCTTAGTAATAGGTGGAAAGGAGTGACAGATCTGGACGTCATCTGCATACAGATAACACCTTACTCCAAAACTCCGGATGATCTCCCCCAGCGGTTTCATGTAGATGTTAAATAACATCGGGGACAGTACTGAACCCTGAGGGTCTCCACAAGACAACGGCTGTGGGGTCAAACAGGTGTCACCCAATAACACTTTCTGAGACCGACCCTCCAGAAAGGATCGGAGCCACTGCAGAGCAGTACCTCCAAGCCCCATATCTGCAAGACGTCCCAGAAGGATACCATGGTCAACGGTATCGAAAGCCGCTGAGAGGTCCAACAGCACCAACAGGGACACACTCTCCCTGTCGAGCTCCTGGCGTAGATCATCTACTAAGGCGACCAAGGCTGTTTCCGTTCCATGTCCCGGACTAAAGCCAAACTGTGCCGGATTAAGATACTAATCACTGTATACCAGAAATCCCTGAAATAGGCAAAACCAAATCTTCAAATTGAGAACTTCATTCCATCTTAAAAGTTATCTTGTTGTTTTGATCAATGTGGCCTTTGTTTACAGGACTTGATAGTTTGTTTGATAGAAAGTGGTGTATTCCTTCATTGTGCAGACTAACTTTTTGTTTTGCCTCTTAGTGCCTTTGCTACTCTAGAAGAGGAGGCTTGTACAGAACTTGTTCCTTACCTTGCTTATATACTTGATACTCTTGTCTTCGCATTTAGTAAATACCAGCATAAGAATCTGCTCATTCTTTATGATGCCATAGGAACTTTAGCAGATTCTGTAGGTCATCATCTAAACAAGCCAGTAAGTACTGTTCTCCTTTCATTTTAGATAAAGATAATTGTTTTTGTTTTAGAACTATATTCTAGAAATTATTTACTTTCCTTTGTAAAGAGAAAATTACAACATACTTTGCTTAACTGCAAGAAATTTGCCCTGTCATTTTAAAACTCTTTTTATCAGTCTTTCATGGATCTGAATTTCACTTGCTTTGTGTTAAGTCACTTATGAAATATTGTGAAGTTTCTGCTGCTTTGTTCAAAACCATAGCTTGATAATAAAACACAGCTGTTTTTCTCAGATTGCTTCACATAGCGATCTTAACAATAGTGATATTTTTTCACAAAAGGTAAGTCAATAGTATTCCCCCTATTACAGAGGGAGTGCTGAGGCTTGGCAATGATGCTAGTTGCCTTAGGCAAATCATTAAAGTTGTGGCTTAGGTGAGATTTAAAATGTAGGCTTCCAGTTCTAAGCCACTGTGTCACATCGTTCTGAGCCATTGTGTCACACCAAAACCTATAATATTTAAAAGAACTATGAAACTAGGTTAGTTGTTGTTGTGTGCCTTCAAGTTATTTTTGACTTATGGTGATCCTATGGTGACCTTATTATGGTGTTTTCTTGGCAAAATTTGTTCAAAGGAGGTTTGTCAATGTCTTCCCTGAGACTGAGAACATGTGACTTGCCCAAGGGCACCCAGCGGTTTTCATGGCCAAGCTAGGAATCAAACCCCAGTCTCCAGAGTCACAATCCAACACTCAAACCGCTATACCAAGCTGGCTCTCCATGAATGCATCTCAAAATTCTTTTAATTTTTTTTATTTGCCATGTGGCAAATTGCTTTTGGAATACCACCTCCTGCTTCCAGTCTGTATGTCAAAAGTGCTGTTAAAACAGGAGAGAGTTTCAGAACTTGTGACATAACTTGTGAAGCTGTTCAAAGAGTAAAAGTAGGAGTTATCATGGGGTAATACAAGTTCCTTGTTAGGATGTTATTTCCTGTTATAGTAAACACCAGTCAATTGTCTGAATTGTAGGTTGAGTTTTTCCTTTGAAATTGCATAAAAGAGCTGCAGTATGCTAGCGCATCATACACACTTCAGTTCACAAGAATATCTAGGAACTAAATGTACGGTATTTTCCGTTGGAAGGTGCATAGATGGCATTGAATTATCTATGCCTATGATTTCTGATCCAGCAAGTGCTATGCACATGGAGCTCTTGCTCTCATATTTTCTTATGTGGAACAAGGCAGGCGCATATGGAACTAACACTGGTACTGACTTCTTACACTGGTATTTATTGTTGAACAGAATAGTTTGTGTGGGCCCTAGTGAGGCGAGAAAGCTGTCATCAGCTGAAAGAAGCTGCTTGGAATCTATTTCTGCTGAAGGGAACATTGGGAATGGGTAGGTGGGAGGACTAAAGTTGGAAGAATTCACTTTCAATGATGGCACAATCATGATGGGGAAAAATTGGCAGTAAATTCTGTTATCATGGGGGGTTGGCACACAAAGTGCATTGTGAGGAAGGGCCTCATGCAGGCTGTCATTTGTACAGCCCTACCTTGAGAGATTGCAGATGGGGCTGCCTCTATCACTGTCCAATTCTGTATAGTTTGATATGCATCTAAATTGTTTTATGTTTTTTCTGGAGCATTCGGCTGTTGTACGACTGGCCTTCCAGGGTTAGCTCCACCCACATGGGGTCACCAGAAGGTCTCTTGATTCTGCCTGCCTATTGGAGTGAGTGGGAGGAAGCAATGGCACAGTGGTGCTCTCTCATTGTAGATGCTGCTCTGGCAAGGAGCCATTCATGTATGGAAATGCTTAACGTTGCTGTAAATGTGAGGTTGACCTTATACCTAGTCATGATAAGTGAGGCTACTAGCAAAAAAGGAGTGGGAGAAGAAAAGGACCGGCAAAATGAGAAATGGAATCATTTACCATACCCTTTACAGCAGGAATGGGGCAGCTTCTGAAGTAGGGGTTATTTTCTTTGAACTGCACCTGTCCTTCATTTTTTTAATTTTAAAAAAGAATCTGGTTTAACACCCCCTTCCGTTGAATATATGATGAAAACAAGGCAAGTGTGGAAAGCACACCATTTTTAGTAATTGTACTGTCAGGAGGCATGATTCTTCTGATTTCTGTGGTGTGTATATGTGTGGATTGCTCTGGACTGCACAGGCCACAAAAACAGCCAGGATGGGCATCATTTCCATTTCTGTCTTACAGTGTGTAGAAGCATTGGTGTACATGTACACAACCATATGGCATAATATTCAGTAACTGAATATTCAGTATGTATTTTTGTTTGTTGTACACATAATATCAAAATCATCTGACATTTGTGGATACTGATGACTCTTAGAGCAAAATGGAATATGTGTCTACTCAGAAGTAAGTCTCATTGAGTTCACTGAAGCCTGCTTTTCTGTACATTTAGGTATGATTACAACTATTGAGAATTAGTACTGTAATCTGATTAATTTATTAGTCTAATTCAGTTCATTGACTTTGGCATGCAGCTGTTGAATAGACTCTACTTTTCCCCCAACTTCAGTACAGATTTCGCCCTTCTGTTGTTGAAAGTATGCCTAAGAACATGCCTATATTTATGCTGGTAAACAAATACAGTTGGACAGAGATTTGTGGTGGAATCCAAAAAATGGTCTCAAGTTTCTATTTCAGTGTCATTTAATTGACTTTTTTCAATTGACTGCTTAATTACATAAATTCTCTTCACTGTAGGAATATATTCAGATGCTTATGCCTCCACTAATACAAAAATGGAACATGTTGAAAGATGAAGATAAAGACCTTTTCCCTTTATTAGAGGTAAGCAGCATTTTTGTTAGTATTTTTTGTAGTCTTTCACATATGTACAATTTTATAGTTTTTAGCCACTCTGTGGGGATATCTTACATTGCAAGACTTTAAGCGGCAATCATGTGTATATTTGCTTGGGAGGAAACCCTACTGAATAGAGATGAATAGCATTGGGTTGTAGGAACTAATGAGGTAGGTAATCAAATGGTCCTGTCATGTCAAACCCACCCACCCCCCGCACAAAATACATGATGCAAGCTTTTGAAACTCCACTGGTTTCTTCATCAGGCAAAGATGTTAAACATTATACAGGAGGAAAAAATTAAAAATGACGATGGTGCATGATAAACGCAGGCATGCATTTGTCAAAGTGTTGTTGGTGTGTTTTTCTGTGTTGAAAGGGACATCTATGCATGTAGGCCCCTCCTTTATTCTGGCCATTTGGCACTGGGAACAAAGCATGCCAAAGTCTAGGAGATAAATTTTGAATTCCATTAGCAATACAAAAAGGTATGTCCTCTGAGATCCAAGACGTCTCCATCCTTTATGCGATCATAGCCCCCTTTGTTAGGCAGAGAATATTGTATCTCTCAAGAGAAGCCTCCATGCTTTTGCATTAGGAAAAAATTATGTACTGTTTTAGTAAAACATGCCAAATGTAGTCTAGTTTTTTAAAAATATGTCTTTTGGAGGTAGAAACCTCAAATTAGTAAAGTTCCAGACCACTGACTCCCTCTTTAGAATTTCCTTGTAGTGGCTAAAATGCAGTATCTTCCCATCCAGAAAACATACTCAGAGGTAGCAATGTATTCAAATATTTATTAATGTTTGTTCTGTATTGCAGTGCCTATCTTCGGTTGCCACTGCCTTGCAATCTGGCTTCCTTCCATACTGTGAACCAGTGTACCAGCGCTGTGTAAACTTGGTACAGAAGACTCTTGCACAAGCCATGGTATTGTTCTCTTGTTAGATTTCAGAGAATAAAGAGATTCAGTCTCAGTGGATTGTTTTCTAGAGATGTTTCTAACATTCTCTGACCAACCATTTTGATATATATGTGTGTAAACATAAAAAATATTTGGTGTAGTATGTTATATATGTACTCGAGCCTTTTAAACCTGACTTGATTTTTTTATCTCTATGTGTGTTTAATTACAGTTGCACAATGCTCAGCCAGATCAGTATGAAGCTCCAGATAAAGACTTCATGATTGTGGCTCTTGATTTACTTAGTGGTTTAGCTGAAGGTCTTGGAGGCAACATTGAACAGCTTGTGGCTCGGAGCAATATCCTGACACTTATGTACCAGTGTATGCAGGTGAAAAACTAATCCTTCCCACTTTGCCATCCCAGTTATATAAATAAAATGATAAATTAGGACATGAGAACATGGTTCTGTTTTTCTTTTCTAGGATAAAATGCCCGAGGTACGACAGAGTTCTTTTGCTTTGCTGGGTGATCTGACAAAGGCGTGTTTTCAACATGTGAAGCCCTGCATTGGTATGTTACATAACAGTGGATATACATAAAAGACTACAAACTATATTGCATTTTAGGATTTGAGTTTTAAATCATTGTGCTTAGTAAATCACTGTGCCCAATTGAGTGCCTGGAAAGGTTCCGTTTCCTTGTGTAAAGACACATCTTGAAGCTACTATTTTCTGACAAGTAAGAAAACATTATGGACAAGCACTAAGGTGAATATTTTTCAGCCTTGTCTGTGGTGTTTCTTCCTGTATCAGACAGAA
This sequence comes from Urosaurus nigricauda, assembly GCA_034509955.1. NCBI lineage: Eukaryota > Metazoa > Chordata > Lepidosauria > Squamata > Phrynosomatidae > Urosaurus > Urosaurus nigricauda. The sequence continues at coordinate 44,342,416 of JAOEGL010000002.1, read as the reverse complement.
TATGTGCTAGATTTTGTACAACACTGAGTCATTTTCGTTACTAATTAGCAGCTTCTGAGTTCAGGACATATCATAATACTTATATGGATTTGACTTAGTTATCTGGTTGTTTACTGACTTTACACAATGGGGGAAAGTTACTTTGGTCTTATGAATTGAAACACTTTCCCATCCAGCGAGAGAGGGTTGAGTCCTTGGTTATGGTACTCTTCAGGACGGGGTTTGATTAATTACAAACCTGTAATCCTTCCTGACAGTTCAATCAAAATAGTGGCAAATTTCTCTTTGTTACATTCCCCTGTCTCCATTAGGTTTCATCCCCATGTCCTCATTGCTGGTTAATCACTTTTGTAACACAAAACAAATGCTTCTAAACAGCTCTCAGAATTTTTATTTGAGGAATTTTGTTTCGGGCTAGAGTAGGCATGGGGACAAGTTGTATGAGTCATATATCCTTTTAGGGAATATGGGAAGGAGGTACTTGAGTGGGTGGCTGACCTGCTTACCTGTTCTCTCAGGGAGGTTGAGGTAGCCATGCCTACAGCCATCTCCTTCAAGCAGTAGTTGACTTTCACCCTGAGATTGAATCCTGGCCCATTAGTATGGCACAGGAATGAAATCCCAACTGTGATAGCCTATCAAAAATTGGGAATAGCAGCAAAGATTCCACTCTATTGGGAGTGGAGGGACTGGTAAACACTACGCTTGTTCCACTAAAAGATTCAGCTGCAGTTTTTATTAAAACTGTTAATTAAAATCCTCAGACACCCAAACAGCTCAACAATATCCACATCCTGTATTGCTCAGGCAAATATCCATGGTTGATCCCATGGTGGGGTTCATATTTTTGAATTTCGATTTGAATTTTGATGATGATATGGTATCTGTTTTTTAAAAGAGGTTGTGGCGGTGGTGGCTGTTTGTAAACTTATATCAAACTGGTAATTTCTTTTGTTAAGTTCTGGCAGTAGAAAACAAATTAACATTGTGGCTTCTTTATATTCTTTTCAGCTGATTTCATGCCAATTTTAGGAACCAACTTAAACCCAGAGTTCATTTCTGTGTGTAACAATGCCACTTGGGCAATTGGAGAAATTTCTATTCAGATGGGTAAGATTTGCTGTTTAGTGTAAGTTTGGGTTTTACATTCTGTTGAATTACTTTTTCTTTTCTTACCAGTTGTAAATTCTGCCCTTTGATTGTGTTAATGTACTCATTATAAAAATACATATTCCATTTTTAATCAGTTATTTATGTGTTATTTCTTTCTAGGTATAGAGATGCAGCCTTATATTCCTATGGTCTTGCACCAGCTTGTAGAAATCATAAACAGACCCAACACACCAAAGACTTTGTTAGAAAACACAGGTACCCCACAACATACATGAAATTATGCCAATGTCTAGCTTTTAAACCTGGTTATTGAGATTTATAGCAAAATTGTGAAATGGTTTTGTAAGCACTAGACTTGTATTAGTTGTTAAGTAGATCTTTTTTATTTCACAAATTAAAATTTTAATTTAATTTGAAAGGCTTCTAATTTAATATTAAAGCCTATTTTAATACAGACCTAAAAGTAACCTAGGATTTGATGTCTTCAGGCAAATTATGTTGCACATTGCTAAATTTTAGAACCCTCATAACTATAATTGGCAATAGGATGAGAGCAAACTGACTATTTTAAAAAACCTAACTATTTGCCCATTATATATCTTGCTAATGTACTTTAGTCTAAGGCTCTCATGCTGTTAAAAGGAGCTTGTTAACAGTTGTAGACTGGTTGCAGATTGTGGGACTCCCTGATACTTTTATACTTGTCAAAAGTATGTCCTAGGAAAAAATCTTGAATTTCCTGAAATATGTTAGCTTTTAGTTTGCAAAAACCTCTGTCTTTACAGTAATCTGATACCAAGCCCATTGATGTCTTTAGTGAAAATAAGCAATTACCAGAATATCAGTTAAAATATTTCTGCTGTGGATCTCAGGGCTCTGGATGAATGTTCCATGCATCTATGTTAGATATCTAGCACAAAATACAAACATTCTTAGCAGTATATTACTGCTATGTAGAAAGTTCACTGAAAGATAAACCATATGGTTATTTGGCACTTTATAGGTATTGCATTATTCACAATTAGTTTGCGAATACTTTTTGTCTTATGGAACATTTCCTAAAAAATCAAAGAAACCTGAAAAATAACGGAGTAAAGTCATTAACATTTCTCTTTAATCATTGGTTCATTACCTGTGTGTGTACTTAATTACATCAAAAGTTCAGAAGATAAGAAAGTTCAGAGCTCTCATTATTACTTTTAAATATTGTAAATAAATAACTGAATAGTTGATAGTAGCAATACATGTTGAATGTGTTGTGCCTAGGTTTGTTGTGGGATATTCTGCTTTGTACTGCAGAATAATACTTGGAATCTTAATATAGTATGTACATATCGTAGGAACTTGGTAAGAAAATCCACCAGAAACAGATTGTGCAGTCTAAACTCTATTTTCTATTCTTAACCAGTAATAACCCAGGGAGAAAAATAATTGAATCCATCAAATGTGGCTTTGGGACCAAAAATCCCCAGCCTCCAAATTGCGGGCTTGTATTGTTAATATCTAATCTTGAATACTATCAGTAATTTGAAGATAAAGCTAAATATCTTATTTTAGCATATAAGTTACAGTGTGTGTGTGTGTGTGTGTGTGTTTCATTTTATAGTGTTGGTATATCCTACACCAAATCTCATAGTGATAAGAGCATCATCTGCTTTATTGCATGTGTTCATGAGATTGTTCACAAATGCCTGTTCTGGAGTGTTGCATAATGTCTTTTAAGCTTAGGCTTCTCTGCTTCATATGAATCTGCTGGATTTTAGTACTCATGTAGTTTGCTTCAAATAATCCTTAAACATGCCCACACTCTCCTTTTTCTGAAGAAATACTCTGTGAGTTGAGATAACACCATTAAAGCACACGAAACCACTGTTCAAACAGCTTCTTCAAAGGCAAGTGCCTGTTAGATCTATGTTCACAGGAGGCAGATCATCTCCATAATTATGCAAGTTTTTAACATCTGAAAAAGATATTAATGCTAGTAACTGATTTTTTGTTAGATAAGAAAATACAAAGCTGTGAAATATCTTACTGTGAAAAGCTATGTGGTTATATCCCAGTTTCTTGGTTAACTTAGCTTTGAATGACTAAAATTCATTCCTCCAAGCACTATGAGGTAGAGTTTTAATTTTCTTGTGAATTTGGATTCAGAAAGTTAAATATCCTTTTAAAAATTATTACAACTCCTATAAAAAAGCTTAAATTGCTTAAATTACTATAGATGTCTGAAATGCCATTGAATAGTTTTGTCAAAAGTTGAACAAATTTAAAATGTTGAGTTAAAGTAACACTTGGAATTTGATCATGATTTTGGTGTTCTCTCACTCACTGAATTCCTTTTTCCTTTATCCTGCTTCCCTCCTCCAAATAGTATGCCACTGTTGCTGCTCCTTATTTACAGGGGTGGTAATGAACAGCACTGGTGAAATCTTATGTTTATTATCATACACAGGTTCTGTTGGTTTCTGTTTCTGAGTTATTTGTTGTTTTTTCTTTATTTTTCTCCTTCCCCCCTCATTTGCTCATGTCTTGGTTGGCGTTTGGTGGTGTATAACCGTGATTGCGTTACCTTAGCAATAACAATTGGTCGTCTTGGTTACGTTTGTCCTCAAGAGGTGGCCCCCATGCTACAGCAGTTTATAAGACCCTGGTGTGTATTATTCAATCTTTTTTTTTAATTCATTTTTCTTCACTTTCTTCTTTCTTTCTTTCCTCTCTCTATCTCACTTCTAGATATACTTTTCAGTTGGTTACAAAAATCACTATTCTTAATCATTGCCAACCATGTGACTAATCTTGTCCTATCAGGTTTGTGAGTTTTTTTAGCAGTACTGTCATGTATATACTTCATGTTGTGGCTAACAACTAATGGATGCATGGGATAAGATTGTCACATGCTTGATGTGTTAAAGCTTGATTATTAAAAGCATTTTAAAATCCACCAGAATAATGATATGCATGCAAATAGCATAAAAGGTTAAACATCGCATCACATTACTTCAAACTCATTTGCAATTTGACTTGCTGTCCAAAATATATGTGTATAGATTTGTATCAAATAGCTTGCTTGCTGCTGTAACAAGTGAAAAATGTTTTGTTACTGATATTTGGTATATTTTATACTGTGGCAGTGTATACTGCTTTCAACAGTGGAAGCTCCTAAATATATGTATAATTTATAGATGTATTTAATGGAATATAGGTCACCCTTAATATTGGTTGGATATTACAAGAAGGAAATGATCTGATATCTACAAAATGTATGGCTTTCAAATCAGGTTAAAAGTACACAAAGTAGAGCATACAAAGAGTATAAGAGATGTGAAGGTTATGTTGCATAGTCCTTTTTCCCTGTTGTGACACTTATTCCATCAAATACTGAGCAACTTAAATTCTAAGCAAATACTCATAATGTCTGGTTCTTTGTTTTACTAGGTGCACCTCTCTCCGAAACATAAGGGACAATGAAGAAAAAGATTCAGCTTTTCGTGGGATTTGTACCATGATTACTGTCAATCCTAGTGGAGTAGTCCAAGTAAGTCTGCCTTTGGTTTTGTTATGTTTATGCTAAACTAGAAGCAAATACTTCTTCAAATTTGCAACAAGGAATTGGTTTTAAAAAACAAACAAAAATCGAGGGATCTTCTGGTAAAAGTAGTACACTTTTATTAAGGAATATACTATTGACTTCAGAAGCACTTGGTGAATCCTATAAACCAGACATATGTTCTGCAAATCAGCAGAAAATAATACACCATAGCATTGCAGATATAACCCCTGGCAGAAATAACAATCAAGATAGGTTCCTTCACCACACACACACATGGACAAAGAGCATGTCAGCATGCTTAAACGTGCCTCATGCTTTTTATCTAAAACTAATATGCACATCTGAAATGAAACAGGTCAGGTAAGCCTTGCATAAGTAAACACAAATATTTTGAGCCTTCTAGAGACCACATGAAAGATTCTTCCAAAATGCATCCACAAATATTTCTTCTCTTATTTTTTTTTTTATTCATAGCAGAAAAGGTCCAAATTGTCACAATTTGGACACCAAAGTTTTGGGATGCTCAGTTTAAAGATTGTGGCTAGGATCTAGCAATACGTTTCGACTGGATCCTGCTGCTTTCATCTGAGACAATGATAAACTTTCTTTCTGTGTCCCATCCTCCTCACACGCACACCCCAAAAAATGTTCTGAAGAATTGGGAAACCTTTGGAATGGGTTTTCTGATGCCATGGAAGAATGCAGAAAAAAGGGGAAGGGGGAAAAAGTCCTAGTTTGGTATCCAGAATGGCCTGATCTGGACATAGAAGTACACCAGTGGATATTAGACTGAATTTTTAATTGATTGTTTTATTGTGCTGTGATTTGACTAGTATTTTATTTTTTTAAAATTGTATGTCACCTTGAAAAGCTATTAGCTATGGGGTGATTAATAAATTTCATAAAGAAATAAATAAAATGATACAGGGCGTTAGATTTTTAAAAATCTTAAATAAGCTGAAAGTACTTAGAAAAATAATATTGCACAAAAACATTTGCTTGGCAAAGTCTGCTCTGTTTTAAAATTAAGGTATTATTTCTAGAATTAGTAGTCTAGATCAGTGGTTCTTAATCTTTGTATTTGCAGACCCCTGTAGACCCCTCATAGGGGTCCTAGAAGGCTTGACAGCTGCTCTGCTCACCTACTCACAGCAGAGTAGAGCAGCCATAGGAGCTAAGGCAAAGGCTGGCTAGCTGGCTGGCTCAGACTGTGCATTGCTTGTCATGTGGCTGTTCTGCTGTGGGGAGGAGGAGTTGACAGCCTGCCTGTCTCTTTCTGTCTTCTTCCCCTCCTTTCAGTCTTCCATCAGAAAAACTTAACCCCCCCCCTTTTTTTTTTTTTTTTTGGCTTTCTTCATCAGAAGAGGAGATCAAGATAGGAGAAAGAAGGAAGGAGGTCAAGAAAGCAGGCAGACTAGCTAGCAAGCAAGTCTCCTCAGCACTGATGAGCACTACTAGTAACCTATTCAGAGTTAACTGGGGCATTTACACACAATGCAACTCTATGATACTTCCTGGCTTCTCTGGATCCTCCACAACCTCTTCTTCTGCTCCATCTCATTTCCTGCCAGTAGCCCAAACTTCCCTTTCTTTTCCTGCCTTGGCACTGTGTTGCCTTTTCTTCACTCCGAAACAAACACTATTTCCATCAGACCTCAAGCCCTTCCCCCTCTGCTTTTTTTCCAGTTCCCAGTACATTTTAGATCCCATCAAAACATTGTGAAGGGTATGAGAATCTCAGAATCTTAGACCTGGAATAGGCTGCAGGGGGAGCAGAGTTACTGAATTCCACTTGCACAAGTCATTTTTGGATAGATCTACATGATCACCATTTCTGGGGAGCAGAGTTGTTGACTTCTATGTGCACAAGTCCCTCTGTGTGACCCCTTGCATCTGAATAGCAGAGTTCAGTCTGTTCCAGCTTCTGAGCAGATTGAATAGCAACATTCAGACCCAGATAGCCAGCCCATCTTTGCCTTGGCTCCTGTCACATGGCAACTCTGCTGTTGCTCATCTGCTCATCCTACTTCCTCTCCAGAGTGGAGCAGCCGCATGACAGGAGCCAAGGAAAAGCATTGTTGTTCAGTCTCCTCCAGAAGCAAACTAGCCGGAAGAAGCAGAAGAAAAGTCTTTCTTCTTTCCAATGTCTCTTGAGGGAAGGTTTAACAGGTGGTGTTATTGTTAATGGTTCAGTGTTCGGGTCTTAATATTGTTGTTGCTGCTGTTATTTGAGTTTTAAATCATGAGTTAAATCTAGGGAGTCCGCAGCATCAAAAGATATTTAGAGGGGGTAATTGATAAAGAAAAGGTTAAGAACCACAGGTCTAGATTGTAACTTCCTTGCATTTGGAAAAAAAAAATCTTCCACTTGTTCCTTATTCTTGAAAAGATCTACAGGGGAAAGGTGAGTTTGGTTTGGGCTCATGGGAGGGGGCTAAGATTAGTTCTTATCTTAGGGGGTGGAATTGTGGGATATGGGAATGTATGTTTTAATTTTGTAAACTGCTCCAGTTTTCTTGCACAGAGGGGCCGGATAAAAATAAATTTTATTATTTTTTATTCTTGACTTGAGCTGTTGGATGTGCAATGGATGTTAGCTTTCAAGAGGAAAACTTAGCTTGTTTTCTGCTGCTGCAGAGACTAGAACGCGGAACAATGGATGCAAACTGCAGGAAAAGAGATTCCACCTCAACATTAGGAGGAACTTCCTGACAGTAAGGGCTGTTCGACAGTGGAACACACTCCCTCGGAGTGTAGTGGAGTCTCCTTCCTTAGGGGTCTTTAAGCAGAGGCTGGATGGCCATCTGTCAGGGATGCTTTGACTTGGAGTTCCTGCATGGCAGGGGGTTGGACTGGATGGCCCTTGTGGTCTCTTCCAACTCTATGATTCTATGATTCTATGACTTAGGGGCATCTTCCCCTGTCCCCATTTCTGCTCCATGGCTATTCACAAATATATGTAGAGGAGGGGTTAGGGTATCATTTGTATGGGGAATGTGAAAGGTTATACTTTCCTTATGTTAGGGCTCTGATCCAGATTTAAATTTGTTGACTTCAAAGAGTGTGAGTGTATGTGGAACTTGCTTCTAGAAGTGGATAGGTAGACATCTCTCATAATAAATTATTTTAAAAACGGAAACACATACAGTTTCATTTGAAGATCTGCTGTTTTCCCTAGATATATTGGGATATATTCCTGGCAGTATATTCCTAGATTAGGAATTGCAGATGTTGCCCTCTGTTTCTGATTCTTGGGAAATTGAAGCAGAATATAGGTAGATTATTAAGATCATTACTATTATGTCTGTTCATTTAATAAATAGCCTATTCTAACTTGCCAATTTTGTAAACATTTATAGGACTTTATATTTTTTTGTGATGCTGTTGCATCATGGATTAGCCCAAAAGATGACCTTCGGGACATGTTCTGTAAGGTAATAAACTTTCTCAGGGGACTATATTTAAGGGGAAAAGGTGTCTAATAGTGTAGTGTATTCTGGTATGAAATATTGTTCTATAGAATATATAGCTGAGGATTCATAACTAATGGCAAATTCACTGTGATTTCCACAGTAGAACAACTGTTTGAATTGTTAAGGTACATTCAATAATGAGAATAAAAGCTGTTTGTGTAAGGAGTGGCTTCATTAGGAACTATTACAATCATACAATCTCTGAGAAAGTGAAATCACTTGAGCAGTATTTTGATGCCAGTATCATGTCCCAATCAGATTCCTGCAAACAGTTCCATTACTGTCCTCTACATGAAACACCTATATGATGGTATATGTGTACCAAGAGAAATGAACTTGCCCAATCTGAGAGAAAGGTATTCAGAGAGAAAAGTGGCCTTTCAGGGGTTCACTTATTACTGAAAGGAAAATAGCAATTTACAGATAAGCTATTTGAACTTCCTTTTTAAGATTAGCCAATGAATGAACTACTTTTTTCATATAGAAGCATCAGTATGTGCACACACACACACACACTATCAGTACCATTTAATAGTTTTCACAACTTTAAGCTTGAAATTGTGTCTGTCTTAGAAGGATAGATTTAACTTTCTGCTCACCTGCAGATCCTTCATGGATTTAAAAATCAAGTTGGAGATGAAAATTGGAGGCGTTTCTCTGACCAGTTTCCTGTTCCCTTAAAAGAGCGCCTTGCAGCTTACTATGGAGTTTAACCATGTGTAATCAAGCTGCAGTACCATAATTAGAGGTAAGTTGTCCTAATCCCCCAAACCCCTCCCTTTCCAGTCAATCACTAAAGAAATAGTCACAGAAGGAATTCACTGTTTCCTGTGCTATGGTTATTGATTGCTTCGTTACTTGGAGTGTTAATGTTCTCCTTCAGATGAGAGCCTGTTCCTTCATATGTTTGGCAAGGACCAGTGGGCTGCTGTCATTTAGCGGATTTTGGATGTGTGTGTCTTTTATTTCTTTTTCATGAAACTTGAGGAGAGTGTGCTGTACTAGATGAGATGTATGCCTCCAATGTGGAGGTTATCCAGGTGTTTTCTCTTTATCCTTGAGAAGAAGGAATAAAAAAACTCCCTTTCCCCAGCTCTTTCCTTTACCTTATTCAAGAGTCAGGTATGTGTTTTTTCAGAAACATCAGGCAGGTTTTATCTAATTTCTCTTCCCTTCTAACTCCTAAATGCTTTTCCTACCTTCTTTTATTGTATCCTCAGACTAAAAAAGAAGCAACAAGGCTGCTCCCCCTCTCCTGGTCTCCTCGGCATTCATTTTGATTTTTCAAAAATCATTTTAATTAAATCTAAACACAGCCACGGCCACAAACAGAACTTATATGTAAACTACTAAATAAAAAACAAAAATACACTACTAACTCCCCCTACACACACAGATGGATATATACCACTTTATATAGAAAACCATATTTATATCTCTATAACATACAGAACCCCCCCCAAAAAATGATTGCTATCCCCAAAGAGGCTGCAAGTATGTGATAAACAGTTCCCAGTCTTTCTTAAAATTATTCAAAGATTTCACTTTAATCAGTATTGTAAATGTATTTATTTCAACCAGTTAAATCATCTTCATCAGTCAGTCTTCTTGATTAGGTTATTTATGTCCTTCCATATCTGAGCAAATATAATTCTTGCTGCTGAATTTGTTCTCAGTTTGAGCAATCAGCATTCCAAGAAAAAAAATCCTCTGGTTTAAAAATATCTTCAAACATTAAATGAATTTGAGTCCTATATTTCATTTGTTTTAATTTTCATTGAGTTTGTGAGGGTTTTGTTGAGAAAAGGCCCTGAAGAGTTAACTGCCTGCAAGTGATTAAAATTTGTGTCTTGTCTGTGGCAGAGGTCTCACAGAGAGAAGGTGGTGTGTGTGCCTTCCCCCCCCCCCCCCAAAACACAGGTATGATTACCACTGTTCAGAGCTAGTAACAGGTGAATGACTCCTCCATCATTGCACCATGTACCCTGCACACAGGTTGATATATCAGTACTGCAAGCAGCACTGCCTGTATTTTGACTCTCTTAGTCCCCACCCAAGGCTCTCCAACAGAATGCTATAGAAGACGTGGAAAGCTTTTCCCTTGCATATAACTAAATGGCTGTAGTGATACACTGTGTTGTGGCAGCAAAAAGAGAAAGAAATTTACTTGGCAAGTTTTGGCACAGTTGTCTGGTCAAACATTTAAGCATTAGTCTTCTAATTATGTAAAATTTGATATTGGGCCTTATCTGGTTAAATTTATGCACTCCCTAACCTAGATGTTCAGTTCATTCAGAGAATTAAGGAAGTGTTATGAAGTGAAAGCTCTACAAAACTGCATGAAAACAGAAAAATGTTTCAGTAAACATGCCAGGATTTCTTTCTTCTCTCTTTCTTCTTTTTCTGGAGAGTAAGAGAGAGAGAGAAAAGAAGTCTCAGTCAAAAAATTCTAAATCCAAATAGTGGATTCCTGGTCAGGGTAGAACTAAGAGCCACTGTTCACCCCGTCAGGGGTGGAGGATCAATTAGAATGGTCTGCCCTCGAAGGCTAATGGAACCAGTTGGATTCCAGAAAACCCTAGAGGGTTTAATGGTTGGTAATGCTGGTGACTCTTGAAGCCTTGGTAAACACTTGGAACACTGATCTTACTAAGTCTATCGACACAATCACTCCCAAGCGTCTTTTCCCACCCGCTTCTAATCGGAAGCCCTGGTATTCCAGAGAGCTGAAGAATATGAAGCAGGTGGGACAACAACTAGAACGCGAATGGTGGAGAACTGGACTCTTATCTGACAGAACTTGTCACAAGAATTTTCTTTATTTAAGAAGAGGCAATACAAGCAACGAGGAGATCTTCCTCTTCTGTACATAATGCGTCTGCAAAGTCTCATCCAGTAGAACTGTTTAAGGTGGTGAGGGAACTGACGGTAATGCCATCTACCCAGAACCCTCTACTTAACCCAACAACAGCCTATTGTGATGCTTTTAACAACTACTCTGCAGATAAAATCTCTCAAATAAGAGCCCACTTGGACACCAGTGTTGGAGCAAAATCAATTGATGAGGTGTCCAGTAAACCCATTTATGAGATTAAACTGGATCAGTTTGATCTGGTGAATACTGATGATGTGGACAAGATCCTTGGAAAGGTGAAGAAGGCGACATGCCCTCTTGATCCCTGCCCATCATGGCTGGCCATCGAGGGGGGTGATGCCTTGATGGCATTTCTTAGAGATGTCATCAATGCATCCCTTAGGGAAGGTTATGTTCCCACTTGCTTAAAGGAGCTGATCATTAGACCACTTCTGAAGAAATCTTTCCTGGACCCCTGGATATGAAAAACTATAAACCTGTGTCCCATCTGCCATTTTTGAGCAAAGTGATCAAGAGGGCTATTGTTCTTCAACTCCAAGTGATCTTGGAGGAAGCCGATTATCTAGATCCATTTCAAAATGGCTTCAGGACAGGATATGGGGTGGAGACTGCCATGGTCGCCTTAACTCTTGATCTTCATCTAGGCATCAACAGAAGAAGCGTGACCCTGTTGGTGCTTCTAAACCTCTCAGCGGCATTCGATACGGTAGATCATAACATCCTCTTGGAACTCCTGAGAGTTAGGAATCGGAGGCATTTTGTTACACTGGTTCTGTTCCTTCCTCTCAGGCAGGTTTCAGAGTGTGATGCTTGGGGACAGTTGCTCTTCAAAAACGGAGCTTAATTGTTACTTCCCTCAGGGCACCATCCTGTCCCTGATGCTATTCAATGTATATATGAAGCTGCTAGGAGAGATCATATGGAGATCTGGGGTGGAGTGTTATCAGTATGCTGATGACGCCCAAATATATTTCTCCATGTCTCTGTCATCAGCGTCAACAACAGATGGCATCTCTCCCCTCAATCAGCGTCTTTAGGCAGCAATGGTTTGGATGAGGGAAAACAAGCTCAAGCTGAATCCAGACAAAATGGAGGTGCTTACGGTAGGGGCCCCTAAAGCATGCATTGGGTTCCAACATCCAATCTTAAGAGTGGCTCACACTCTCCTCAAAGAACTGTGCTCACAGTCAGGGAGTGCTTCTTGGTCCATCACTTCAAATGATTAATCAGGTGAATGCAACAGTCAAGTGTGCCTGTTAACAGCTTCAGCTTGTGAAGCTGCTGTGCCCTTTCCTGGAATCAGGAGACCTTGAAAGTGTAGTATACACCCTGGTAACCTCACAACTCATTGTTTGCAATGCGCTTACATGGGGCTACCCATGTGCCTAGTCTAGAAAATCCAATTGGTACAGAATATGGCAGCCAAGTTGGTCACTGGAACAACTACTATTGTGTGTAGAATGTTTTTAAATGTTGTAAGCCGCTTTGATTGATCTCACAAAAAGTGGGATATAAATAAAAAAATATTGTTTATAAGCAGTGTCATGCCAACTTCCTTCCCCTTACCTCATTAGAGTGAAAGGATGTGAGCACCAACTAGTGGGAGCTGCAGGTCTTTCATGCTTGCATCACATTTATAGATAGTCAACTTTCTGTTCATTCAGACAATGAAGAAGATAAGTGGTTATTTGAGGACTCTTCCACCAGTGTGCTGTTATAATTTTTCTTCATAATGAAAATTTCTTATGTCATAACCTTTGTATCCTATCACTAAATTAGGTCTACAGCCTTCTACCCAGAAGTAATCTGTTTCTTGTTCAAAGGATGCTTCAGTTCCTGAATCTGGAGTGCCTTAATTTCTTTTCCTTCATACTCTAGTACGGTAGTGAAGTAATAATGGAAACTCACTCTGAATAGTACCCAAATTGGCAACATAGCAAAAAGTACTACATACTTAGTTTAAGGTCCTGGGTAGATATCACTATTGTTGCTTTCTAGGGGTAGAAGTTCCCATAGATGGAGACACTCTCAAAGATGGAGAGCTTTGATTGAAAAATTATGAAACACAACCTTACATTAAGGCAACAGGTCCTTGGCTCTGACAGGTGGAGCTTCCATAGTTGCTGCCTATTTTTGCCAAGATGTCTCTTTTGGGGGGGGGGGGGCAGATTCTTATAGGATGCAACACCATATCTATCAAAAGTGTGCAGCTCTTCTATTCCCACCAATCCCTAGTGACAATCCATTATGCAAGAATAGGAGCAGAGGTCAGTAGTCCCAAAAGCACTTTTATGCCAAGATGAGATAATACACCTAACATAAATGCAACTATAGCCTGCTCGTCCCTCAATAAAACAAACCAATTGGCACAAGGCTCGGGATGGAGATTTAATGGGAAGAGTTTCCAGGAGAGATTTAACCAAACTATTCAGCAAGACCATCCAAACACTTCCAAAATCTTCATTTGAACCACCACCACTACTACTGGTACCAGATCTTCTTTATCTTGCCTTTCTCCCAAAAGTCAAGGGATTCAAGGGGCTTACAATTTTAAAACACAATACAGTTGCCCCTTGGAAATTGCAGGGAATCCGTTGTGGACGCCCCCTCCTGTGAGTTCTCACGCATATTCAAGCCCCATAGGTTTGAATGGGGTATGTATTAGAATAGGATTAAACATCAATCTACAGTTATTTTTTTAAAAATCCTAGACACGTTTCCTCTCTTCTTCTTTTTTTAATTTCCCAATTGTACTTCCAATAAGTATATCTACAGGGCTTTTCCCACCACCTGAAGCCTATAGAGGGCACGAAACTAGGGGGAGTTTTTTTTTTTTCTTTTTTCTTTTCAGGAGTCAAAACAGGAAAGGTTTAATTGTATGTGCCTTGATCTTTTGAGCTCAGTGGGTGGAGTAAAGCTCAGTCTTGATACCTCTGCACATCAAAAGATGCTCTATCTTTTTTATATTTCTGTTACCTCACCGAGTCTTCGGTGTTCCTGTGCCTACTTTTTATGGTGCAGCAGCCTTCATTTAAGAAGTACAAGCATTGCAAGGCAAACCCTTAGCTCCAGAAGTCATGCGTTTTCCTTCTGGTGAGGGTACTGCTGGTTCTTTTTCTATTTCATGGAAGAGATCTGCTCCCCCTTTTTACTCCCACTTGCACAAAGGAACAAGTCTGACAACTCAGGGATACTTGCCAGCTCAGGACATTTTGTTTGCTGTATACCACAAACAGGAAAATACATTTGTGGAATCTTGCATATATACAGTAGTTGATTGCAGGAAGAGAGCTCAGTTGCGGGGCAAAATGGCAGGAAGAAGAGTTGGGAATATTAATCTGAAGCATAGTCAGCACATTTCTTAAGGCAGGCATGCAAAATGAGTGTTGTTTTGCCTGTGTCTGTTGTCTGAAACAAGCAACTGAACAAAGAATGTGCTTTCAGTTGGAGTTCTTCAACCAGGAGTAATTTAAAATTACATAATCACCATTGTCTAAAGAAGGATCATTTTAGGTGGTTACAACTTCTCTGATGAGGTTTAATTTGGCTTTAGAAAAGGAGAGCACAAGGAGAAATGGTAGTCATGTTATTAGGAAAAGCTCAAAGCAAGAAAACAGACTTTTGGTTTGAAATACCTGTAATGCTGTGAAGCTTTCTTGGAAGCGCATACTGGCAGAACTAATTGTCACTTTAAATTTCTAATTATATCTCTGTGTTATGTTTTTAGCAATAACAGTATTGAACAGCTTGCTTTCTGAATACTAAATCTGTGAATTATTTGCTTTTTTCAGGTCCTTCAGTCTGGAAGACTGGGAGGGAGCCTCTGCACCCAGGGAAAAAATGTTACCCTTTACTGGGGGGAAGGGTAAACCAGTAGGGAATACAGTACAATCCCAAGCCTACTGGGAGGGGCGGGAGGGAGGTGTTGCCGTCACTGTATTAAGCTGATGTTGGGAAATGTTTTAACATCTGGAGCTTTTGTGGGTGGAAATCTGTCTCCTGTTACAACTCTGCACTGGATGTGAAGAAGCGCAAAAAAAAAAGTCTATTCACAACAGCACATTTTGCAATATTATGGGGAACTGTACCAAAATGAAAACTATAAAATTGAACCATAGGGGATATATAAAGAGAAAATACATTGTGTTCAAGTGATAAAGGAAACCTAAGAATGAGGATTGCAGACAGTAAAACGTGTTGTAACAAGGGGGTTTCTGCATTGTTTCATCTTGATGGGATTCCTAGGTATTGCATGTTGATGAAGAACTGAACAAATGAAGTTAGTACAGTTAAAATTAAGCTTGCTACTGGTATTAGGAGCAAGTACTTGCAGTGTATAAATTTAAATAATCCCATGATAAAGTAATAAAAGTTAGTGTGAACAAAATGAAGCAACCTGCAAGATGCCAAATGAGTCACTCCTTTTCATTTGGGGAGGGGGGGAGGGGCGTTTCAGAAGAAAGGTGATTTTTTTTTTTTTAGAAAAAATCTGATTTTTACATTGAAACTTTTAAAAAGGTAGTGAATATGATTTGATGGCTGTACTTCATTAGATTTAATTTCTAGAATAAATCATAATTCTTGATGTGCAGTTTAAGGTTCAGGCATGCATTTTGGATCATAGTGGTCGAGCGTATTTTTAGTGGGAAAGTAGCATGCTTGCATCAAAGAGTGAGAGTGGTAATACATTTACTTATGTTGCGCCAGTTTTTTGTTGCAGTTTACCAATTTGGTATAGCCCTGCGTTTAAAATTCCTTTAAGATTCTGTGGATTTTATTTTTTTATTAAGAATATAGGTAAAAAATACTGTAGTTACAATTAGGCCTCAAAATATCTTTTTAGGATCTCTTAGGAATAAGATTGATATTGTATTGTGTAACCTGCACAATGTGGAAAGCTGATATAGCTGTGCAAAGTATTGCCTCTGTGCTGTCAGTGTGATGTACTTTCTGCATGGTTATACTACTAGTGATTTTTATCAAACCTTCTGAAATGAGTTATATGGTAAGATCTGTTTAAGGCTACATAAATGTTAGTTGGCGCATAAAGACAATTGTAGAAAATTGATGACATTATTGCTACATTTCAGTGTTTATTCCCACCAAACATATTATCTATTATTTCTCCTCTCCTCCCCTTCCTTGCAAAGCATGATCATAAGAGATGCGTAAATTAGATGTAAAGCAGGGTATCTACACTATATCGGCGCATGTTGGTGGCCCTTTGTGTCCTAGAGAGAGCACACAAGGGTGCAAGTTTAAAGCTACAGAGTGAAAGTCAGTTTGGATCCTTTTCATTTCATTTGTTTAACTTTTCTGTTTTCCCCTTCTACTCATTTGTATTCCCATGAATAAATCCTTGTTAAGTTAACCCTTTACTTTTCTTTCCATGTGTATTTTCTTATGTACTGTGAATGTGAAAACCTAACTGGTACACTTGATCTTGTGTTACTATAAAAGTGGAAGTTGTGATTAATTTAGAATGCATAAAGAGTATCCCATGATGATAGAGTAAAATGGAGAATAAATATCTCTGCTGGTCAGAGTTGAAGCCACACTTTTCCATTTTCTCTTTAAGTGCTGCAAAATTAATCTGTGCAAAAACGAAAAGAAAAAAAGACAAGAAAAAAAGCCATAACAGCCGCCTTACGTTTTAGCTTCTCATCTTTGCATTGCAAAAACAAATACTGGATAACCATTTTTTGTAGGGACTGACTTTGCATGATTTGGTTCTTTTAAGATTGTTGTATGATTTAGCCATTGCACTGAAGTTCAGTCTTGTATGAGTGTGAATTTATGAAATCTAACTTCAGGTTTTTGTTTAATGCATGGGAGCATGCACAAGTCTTACACATTCCTTTTATTGCTTTGCAAATTTGAGTGGTTTAAATATGCTTGAAAGCTACATTTTAATACATGTGCTGTATTAAAGCCTGTTAAGAATGAAATTGTGATGCTACTACACCAGAAATCCACTGGAACAAACTGCACGTGGCAATCTACTTTCATATTAACTCGCTGTGTCAGAAGCCACAGCATCTCTTGGCTGAGAACGTTTAGTTGTAGGTTTTCTGATCGAAGAAGTGATACAAATTCCCAAGAAAATGAATCTGAACATTTAGTAAGGGCGGAACATGCCTTAGATGAGGGTTTACATTTAATTTCTCTGAGGACAGTGCCCAAGCTTTCTCTTGGAGTTGTCTAAAATGTAAACTATTTGTTTAGGCCCTTGTAAAGTTAAACTGTTAAGTTGCAGATAACATTAAATAATAGCATACTGTAGCCACTTAAATAAATAGATACAATTTTATTATATTGGTTAATATAGAGGGATGTGACTGTGACTAAGCTGATCATGCAGAAAAATAACAAGAAAGCAATACTGCAGTTAAAATTATAATTCTTGTTAATAAGTTCAAACTTTATAACAAACAGATCCATATTTATACCAGATAAGGTATAGTTTAGTTGTGGAAGCCACTTCAGTTAGAATTTGAGATAAGGAGCACTCTGATACAACACTAACAATTGTAAGACAAATATATTGCATCATGGGATATATAAAACATCTTAATTATTTTCATGTAGTCTTGACAGTTTTGAATGTTGACTGAATGTTGATAACTGGTAGAATTGTGAGTTTGTCTTTGTTACATTCCAGTGTTCTCTGCCTCTTGGCATGCTATAAGCACGGCTTACTAAATTTGCTCCTTATCAGTGAATAAAGTGCTTAGTGTGCTAAACTACAGAAATAGCCGCTGCTAAGTGATGTAGATTTTCTACTTGAATATTTTGTTGTAGGAACCTCAGGAGGTCAGTGTTTACTGTTTTTATATATGCCTTTGTTTTCATGTCTAAGGCCCCCTGCTTTTGAAGGATTCTAACAGTGAACAAATCTGCCGATCAACCTAAGTTGGTAACAGAAAGTGTATTTTAAAATGTTTAAATGCATCTCTTTTGCAGTTAAGCTTGTCTAATGCAGTAGGATTTTCTAGGGAAAAGGTCTCCTTTAATGTCTTGTTTCATTTCTTTCAGTCTAAGGAGAATAGATACAATTTGTAAAGGTTTTTAGCTGTATTTTCTTTCTAAATTGGTGTATACACATCAGTTATAAGATTGAGATCCTAAGAAAGCCTTCCTCAACCTGGCCCCCTCCAGATGGGACATAATCCATTATAACTGGAGACTGCTAGGTTGAAGAAGTTGGCTCTAATGTTTTGCACCCGGGTTCTTGAAGAGGTTTACTATGATGTAAGTTCTGTTCACTTCATTGGGACTGGCTTCCAACTAAGTATGCTTAGGATTGTAGCCGTGGCTTAATGCCATATAGAGGGTGCAGTCATGGCAACATGCATAGAACAATGTGTGTTAAAATACATAGCCAATAGGATTTTTTAAAAACTTAAGAATAATTTTAGTTTTGTAATAAAACACTATTGATACACACTGTGATAATTATGAATTTTTCTTTAGCATTGGCATGAATTACTTAATCTACATGAATACTGTGTAATTTAGATTTATACTACTTCTAAGAAGAAGCTGAAATTTCTGTTATTTGGATAAGAAATATTCATACTAGTTTTATCTCAGGTAAATAAATACTCTTATACCCTTTGGTTTTTTGTTTTGTTTTGTTTAGATAGAGGCTTCTAATATGTCTTAAGTGTACCAGTTTGTCTTTCATATAGGAACTGCCTAATGTCTTAAACTCTCAAACCTAAATTAACTTACTGTGGGACAGCAATGACTTTGCTTCAATATATGTCACCTATTTTATTCATATTGAATGTATTAACAAAGATGTGTAACATTCTTCTTAAGAGAAGAATGCATCTGTGCGAAATAGCACCCAAAATCACCATAAAGAGTGCTTTATATTGTGCAGTATAAAGTTACGTTCCTGATTTTTAAAATCAATTTATGACTTGGCAAAATTATTTCTGATATATTTTCCTGTATAGATGCCTAGACCTTTTTAGCATAGTATATGGAATCTAACAAATAACATTTCCTAATGCAGTTCTACGCAGAAAATTTTAATCAAGATGAGACTCTGCTGCTCTAAGCTAATGAATGCTGAGCTTTAATCTCTTAATATAAAAGTTGCTGTTTGCATATGAATTTATTGTTAATGGTGTAGGCATTGGACTGTCTGGGATGCTTCAGTCCTGAGAACCTAAATTTCTACATTTTAATGCAGTTCAACTCAACACTGAACTCAGATACCGTTCAATATGGAATGATATCTTTAGCCAAACTGTGCTCTTTCAACTTCTTTGTGAAACCAATTCAGTGTTAGGCTATCCTGAATGAAACTGTAATAAGCATATACCAGTATGTTGTGGCTTTTTGTCACAAAGAGACCTAACTAAATCAGTGCAGAATACTTACATCTGTATGTGCATGACAGGAAAACTCTTAATGGTTATATTGAAGTAAACCTTCACTCTTTTTGTTTTTCTGGACAAATGTTCATTTTTTTAAAAAAATGTTAAATTGCAAATCAGTTTTGATACTCATGATGTCTTTTCTGTCCCTATCCTACTCCATTCATTTAACTGTTCTTTTTTGGACTGATGTACAGTGAAACTACAGATCCTTAAAAACCTTTTGAGGGTGTTCTTTCAAAAAAAAAAATGTAAAGTGTTCTTTCTCTTTGCCCTCTTGTCCCTGGAAAGATAATCAGGATTTCTTCTGTCACTTAACTCTTGCCTATCCTAAAATGTACTAGAATTGGATGTAATAACAGTAGTTGAAGTAGCAAAATGGCCAGATCTTTCTGCTGACAACTTAGGTTGTGTGCGTTCTGCTTGAAAGCTTTAAATTGGATGTATTTTTCTGTGTTAGAATATTCCCTTCAAACATATCCTTCAACCTGCTTTACTTTGATTTTGTCTTTGTCTGCCTCTGCTAAAACAATTTCATTTTAAATATGGTTTGATTTTTTGATAAGCTGCTGAATTCTAAAGAGTTTTTTGGGGCCACCAAATATTTTGGATCATGCAGAGAATATATATTGTAATGTAGTAATTTTGTATTTACATTTGTATGATGTGACAATAGACGTGAATGTTAATCACTTGCTTGACTATGTTAATAAAATTTGTTTAAATATAGATGCCGCACTCTGATTCTTAATGGAAAGAGGAGGTTTTCATCCAAGAATTTTGGTTTGCTGTTAACTGGGTCACACATTTTTGTAACTCTTGAGTTTATTTGAAATTAACTTTCAGGAAGACTTTTTTCCTATGTAATTCTAAAACTGCATTGTGATTTATATCTCTTCACTGATTTTTTTTTTTTTTTTTTTTTGGCAAGTAAAATCTACCAGATTTGAAAATGTAGGCATTTGACACACTTCTGTGCAGCAGATTTGTAACTTTTTAGTTAGAACAGGAAAATACAGCTGATTCACTTATGAGCCAGTATTTTAATATGTATTAACATTTTCAGAACGGAGAGATTTTGCTATGGCTAAGTAGATAAACTGTACCTTATTATGATCACTAGTGAAGAGAAATAGACTTGCACTGTCCCATCTCAGTGGCAATGGGCCATAGGATAAACTGTCCTCATGTAATGGATTGTGAAGGAATGAGGCAAGCTTTTCTTAAACAGAAAATCAGTGCATATGAGGCAGGAGTCTTGTCAATGTTCTTGGGATGGCAGGTGCACCACATATGAGTTTTCCCTGTATGCCAACCTGATCATGTAGGGGTTCAAGTTCTTTGTTGTTGTTGTTGTAGAGTCTTACATTGGGCCCTCAATTTGGACAGATGAACCAAATCAAGATTTAGAAATTTGAATAAAGATTTAGAGATTCAGTTTGCCAGCCCTCCCTCACTGACTTAGGTTGGGAAATCAAAATTACTTTAAATTTTTGTTTTTCAGCACATATAATTTGGAGGCATTGTAGTCCTTACAGAAATGAATAACAAAACCCCAAATTTCAGACAGTTAATTCAGGGTATTTTGCACTAGGCAACTGTTAACCTTTGCTTTTTTGGAAGAAGACAAAAACAAATCTTAAAAGATGTTGGCTGCTCAGCTTTAGCAATTCATACTGCTTTTTATTTGTGCACTGTCCCTAGTATTGGGATGCCATCCTGTGGCACTTCCCAAGCCTCTACAGTTAAAGAGCTGCACCAAATTAGAGCAAAGGCAGTAGGGCACCAGGTACATGGGCAGCACCATTTGGCAGACAGTCAGAGACAGCATCATGTATCTCACTTGTCTAATCTGCATGGCAAGCACTGAGCATCAGTCAGCTAAATCTGTTAAAGTTTTAACTAATAATTTGGTGTAATAAAGCAGTGGAAGTTTACTTGAAGAGAGGTGTGTTTGCTTTCTTCTAGCAAGATGCAGCCTAAAGAAGTAGCAGGTGGTGGCGAGAGGATCCTTAACAGCTGGTGAGATTCCCTCCTGAGGATTGCCCTGTTAAGGCATTCAGTGAACTAGGTTGCTGTTGCAAACTTCCATCTCATGACTTCATACTTCCCCAAGCCCATCTCTTCCATAGTTGAGTGCTTAAGCCCTCTTGGGTGAGAGAAAAGCAAGCTACTGCCACAGAGATTCAGCACTCTTTTTTTCCCACTGACCTGTGTATCTTGGCTCCAGTGCCTGGCAGCTCAGACCTTTCTGCCTCTGTCCTGAGCCTTCTGCTTCGTGCTTCTCATTAAGGTGCTTGGCAAGTTGCTGACGATATACCTCTGCCCATTTGTTTTCTATAATGGAGACAGATAGGAATCCTGGGATCTGTTTGCTACCAGTCTGCTTGCTTTCCATTTCAGAGGCGGCCTCTGTCATGCTGCTTCTGTTGTTTCCTGCCTACCCCTGATCTGCATGCTCAAAGAGCCCTCCTGTCAGTAGAAGACTTGTTTCCACTGTCAAGACTCTGAGCCATTAAAAGCCACGCTGGGGGTGAAGAAAGTTTTCTCACAATACCTTCAAAATTACTGTCGCATGTACATCTGAATGGAGTGAATGCAAACCAATCTGCTTCTCTCTTTCCTGAGGGGCACCATGTGGACACAGTTACTGCAGAGATGCCTCATAATTTATTAAGTTTCACTAATGTTGAGATGTCATAATAATGGTTAAACAGAAATAATATATAATATATAAGAGGAGATCAAATGGAAATTGAATTGAGTGGTTTGTTTGCTTTACAAAATGGGCAATAAAATAATTGGGGTTACTTGTCTTCATAGTATAAATTAGATATGTAGTATAATAATAATGTCCTTTGTCAAATAAATAAATGTACTTGGCAGAACAAAATTTTGCATACACAGACAGAACTAGTGAAATTTTAAAAAATCAAATCAGATGCCTCAGAACAACTAGAAGCAATGAGGTGGGAGTGAATAAATACCATTACATATCTAAAACAGGTGGTCAGCTCTCAGGGACTCAGGGACCTCAGATGGTAGCAGAACCCCTCCACAAAAAAGACCCAGGTTCCCCCCCCCCCCTTTTTTTCCCCCAACAGGAAAATAACTCTTAAGTTGTGAAATTAAAATAAGGTTTTTGGAGGGAGAAAGGTGAGTAGTAAAGGACTTACCTCCTTCCCATTTTCTCCTATTAGAAAATCCTATATCTTTTCATAGAGGCTCTTGGCCAATTGGATCAATCAGTCTTTGGCATCTGCAAGCACAGCAATAACAGCAGCAGCAGCAGCAGCTATGAGCCATTGTTATGGTATCAAACAGAGCCTAGTACAAAAGGATGAGCGCACTGGCCAGAGCTAGGTGTGTAGTATTTCATCTCAATGACATATCTTTGTAGTGAGATGCAATATATGGAATGCCAAGTCAGAATACAGCAGGACTTGCTAAATGGTTGTGTGCCTTCAAGTCATTTCTAACTTGTGTCAAGCTTGAGGAATCTATGACAGGGTTTTCCTGGCAAGATTTGATTGGGCGGGGGTGCCTTTGATGTCTTTTGAGACTAGGAGACTGAATTGCCCAAGATCACCAAGTGGGATTGCCTGAATGAGGACTTGAATATTGATCTCCAGCATCATAGTCCAGCACTCAAACCACTATGCCATGCTGGCTCTCTCCAAACTAAATAGAGCAATAATAATGATACAGCAACAGTAGCAATGGTTGCGGGCAGTGTTTCAACGCGTTTAGCAGCAACAACAAAAATGTGAAGGTCAGCAAATGAAAAAGCTGTTAAGGCACTGGTCAGTAGCTGATGGTGTGCCTCTCCCTTTTCCATGAAGGGAAGTCTTGCTGTTTGGTGGTAGACACTTCCTTTTTGCTTTCCATGGGTTGATGTGAACATTAACCTGGAACACCTGATGTGAGAAAATAAAAGTGCATTAAGTCAACAATAATCTGCTCTGGTATGAAGTTGGCCTCCGCATCCACAGATTCAACCATCCATGCCTTAAAAATATTTAAAATTCCAAAAAGCAAACCTTGATTTTGCCATTTTATGTAAGGGACACCATTTTACTTCCATTATATTTAAGGGGAGTTGAGCATCTACTGATTTTGTTATCAAGAGTGGGGGTCCTGGAATGGATACCAAGGGCCTGCTGTATTTCCTAAAGTGCTTGCTCTCTGTGTGTTGCACATATAGCACAGCCCTATAAAAATAGAGACTGTCTTCCAATTAGTCCCTCCTTTGGGGGGTGTTTGAAGCTATACATTTCTGTGCCACAGAACTTGGAAATAGATTGTGAAAGCCATTCTAGCTTTCACAATTAACTGACTGGATTAGGTGCCTTCAGGATGCATAATAAGTTCTGTCCAGGGTGTCTCCTCCCATGGCCTATGTAGGGGCAGATGAAGTGAACCTGTGTTTGAAGTGCCCCTTGCTTACTTGAGAATACAGCAGGTCCTGGGACTCCTTTTGTGCTGAATAAGAACTTCATACCTATATCTTTCCCTGCATTTCTCAGTTATTTGTTCATGCACAGTATTAATCTTTCTTGACAAGAGACCTGATGATGGCTTACATAACAAATCTATAAGTGTGTAAAAATAACAAAACTGAAAATCATCACTAGAAGAACAGTAGCTTTTAAAAACCATTAAGTGTCCTTTATGGGCTTTTTGGGCTATGTGGCCATGTTTATTCCTGGTGTTTCACCTGTATCTGTGGCTGGCATCTTCAGGGAAGATGCATCTTTCTCTGAAGATGCCAGCCAGATGCTGGCGAAACATTAGGAATAAACTCTTCTAGAACATGGCCACATAGCCTGAAAAACCCTAAACTATGGATGTAGGCCATGAAAGCCTTCGACTTCACATCATTAAGAATATTCCATTAACTCCACTAACTCCTTATCAGAAAAGAATCTTCTCTGCTTGATACCTAAAGGAATAATACTGTTGTGTGTCTTCAGACCATAGTCGACTTAGAGCAACTCTAGAGAGAACATGTCACAAGATTTTCTTGGTAAGATTTGGCTTTGCCTTCCTCTGAAGCTGAGAGCATGTGACGTGCCAAGTGGGTTTCTGTGCCTGGACAAGGATTCGAACCTTGCTCTTAACGGAGTCCTAGTCCAGTACTCAAAACACTACACCATACTAGGTCAACAAACACTGCTACTACCTGGCAAATATGCCTCTTGAAAGTGTTGGAATTTGGTTGCTCTCTTGTCTGTAGCTAGCCACCTAATTTTTGAAGACTGGATTAATACTGTATGGAGAAAAGCTTCTGAATAGTTTAATTACCTAATACAGAAGTATTTTGGCAGGCAATTAAAACTGGCTTAACTTCAGCCAGTAGCAGCTGCCAGGATCTCTGTGTCTACCTCTATTGTTCATACTCCTGGGTCCCAAAGAATTCTGTGCACTCTGAGTAATTTAGTTAACTGAAGTCTAAGAAATTAGTGTCTTCCTATGAAACTGAAGTCATGACCACAGCATGTGGCAAGAATTGGTTTGAAAGCTTCATCCGCTGACTTCTTGTGCTCCTTGTTTTATGCAATACACCACTTGGAAATCAGAATAGGAAAGAGTACTAAAATGTTCTTAAACTACCAATCTATTGTTATCACTGACAACTGTACAATTACTCCCTGAGCATTGACACTAAAATTACTTAAATGCCTATTTTTTTAAAAAAACAACACGGTTTTAAAAACATGTTAATTCTGAGCTAAGGTTGAGAATTATATTTTCAGTGAGAGTGAGGGCACCAGGTTAACTAGTTCTGAGTGGAGGCTTCAGAGTCTGAGTGACAGTGGCAAAGTACAGGAGAAAGAATGAGGGTTTTGAGTAATTCACAGATACATGTATTAGCCTTCAGGTTGCAGAAGCATTCAGCTGGTCGCAAGTGTGCAAAATTAGCAGTCCTGGAAGTAGCAACACAAGAGATACAACAAATCACATAGCAAATAAAATATTTGGAAGAAATAGGGTAATAGCAAAACTGGTAACTGCATGGAAGTCAAAGGCAAGTAGGTGGACAGCATATGATCCAGGAACTGCAGAGGCAGTAGTACTGTAGTCTAAACGTGGCAACCAGAATAGATTGTTTTTGTTGCAAGGGTCTGTGGAGAGAGAAGAGAGGAGGAGGTAGCAGCAGTGGTGGTAAAGTGAGGGGTGTTGTGAAAATAAGCCAAGATCTGATCTGACATTACATTTAAGGTTGCTGGGGAATGTGACAAAGCAAAAAATAGAGATATAGAAGGTAAGTTCAGAATGACCTCGGAAAGCAGAGAAGCAGGGAACCAGTACTGTCTCTTGTCTTCCAACATTTGCCCAGAAGACTATCATCACTATTCTAGGATGTTCAAGAGATCTGCACAAGGAACTTAATCTTTCTAAAAGAGGGTTGAGATTATCTATCTATCTATCTATCTATCTATCTTGTAAGACTGTGTGTGGAACACACTCCCTCGGAGGGTGGTGGAGTCTCCTTAGAGGTCTTTAAGCAGAGGCTGGATGGCCATCTGTCGGGGATGTTTGGATGGAGAGTTCCTGCATGGCAGAATGGGGTTGGGCTGGATGGCCCTTGTGATCTCTTCCAACTCTGTGATTCTATGATTCTATGCTGTTACATAGCAACAGTGCCAGGAGGGAAAGCCTAATATCAGGGAGAACTGAATCGGGAGAAGTAACCCTTTTCCTAATGGAAGAGAAGGAGGAGTTAGTTCTACGCCAACAAGTGAAAAGGTAAAAATAACACATGACCTGGCAAGCAAGGAGAGTGCAGAACAGAGGAGGCAAATCTAAATCTGGAAGAAATGAGAGTCATAGCAGCATTAAGCATGCTGTTTGCCTGTGGCTAATAGTGTGAATCCTATATTAATGGAACTTGTGCATGCAGGCGGAGGACAACCTGTTAGATTGGTAAAAGAATAAAAGTGTGAGAAGGGAATGAGAGAATAAAAGCACTTTCCTGTCTTTCAGAAAGTACTATAGGGATTTGTAAAGAAAGGCCATGCATTCTCAAGGTGTACAATGAAATATGTCTCTTATGTTAGTTTGGTATGTGAAGAATGCAGCTTAGTGAACAAGATTTTCAGCCTGGTTGAGAACAATTTATTAAATTTCGAATAAATCACTCAGCCATTTGATTACTTTTCACAATAAGCACAGCTTCATAATTGATTTTATGAGAATGCAAAAAAAAAAGAAAAAAAAAAAGAGAATGCAAAAAAAGGACATTTTAGAAACAAAAAAAACCATTATATTCTGTCAATTAGTAAAATGTCTGCTTTTTCCTTAAAAAGACAAACACACACACATCTGTTCGTGCCATCTTGTTGGATACCATCCCCCATTTGGTGTGTTTTATTTTTCAACCACTTTTAGAAAATTACTTTGCTATTTCAATATTAGAGGAAAGCAGGAACACGTAGAATTCCCTAATGTACAATTGTACTGGTGTTATGGCATATGGAGGCAGTTATGGGATTTTGGAAAACTAGACAAAAGTGAATATGACAGTCCTGTGGCACCTTAAGGACATAAACTCATGGTGGCTTTCATTAAATACAATCCACTTAATCAAATTATACTGTATTTTGCACATACATTTCATATCATGATCAATATCAGACATTTTAGTGATGATAGGACTACTACTATTGATGAGGACTTCGGTGATGGCAGCATACACAGCATAAATGTTCTAACAGCTACAATCAGTATCAATATTGCCTGAAATAATGGAAGATGCTGACTCGGTCTGAAACCAAGGAGGGTATCAAAGATGTTAGCACTGACTGCTAATGCTGGTATTAAGGAAATTGGTAGAGGAGTTGCAATTGGATGAACTGGGAGGAGGTCAACAGTTATACTAATCACATGCATTTCCTAAAATTAAGGAGGAAATCCTAGGGATGAGTAAAATAAGACATTTATTTTCTGAAAATTGAAGCAGAGTTAATGTTTTTATGAAGTGAAGTAAGAACCCTTGATGGGTAATCTTGAAGTGAAAACATACCTACCTCAATATTCAACCAACCCTCATTATCAAGGTGTAAGAAAAGTGGAAGCTGAGCCTGTTCTCCAAGTAGCCTTGGATGAAGGGAAGTGGAGTTATAGACACTAAAGGTGTGTCTGCACCAAACAATTATAGCAATTTGATCCTCCTTTAACTGCCATGGCTCCATCCAGTGGAATTGTGGAATATGTAAATTCGTAAGAGAGTTAAAATTATCTGCTAGAAAACCCTTCTGGTGGAGTTTTTTGTTTGTTTGTTTGTTTTGGTGGGGGGCGGGGTGGGGTGGGAAAATGACTACAGAATTCCAAGTTCTTCCCTAAACTAGAAATCCCAGGATTCCATGTGATGGAGCTTTGGCTGTTAAAGTAAGATCTCTACTCAATTTTGTTTTGCTCCAAAATGCCCCCCAAAAGCCCTCTAGGCATTTCTATCACACTTGTGATCCCCTGGTCCTCCAGGGGCCAATTTTTTTACATGTTATTTTACAAAATCTTTCAGATTTTGTTTTAGGCCCATCCTGGGACAATTTTAATCTCGTGAGTTTTTTTACAACCACCACCACCACCAGGAATTCATTTCAATTAACTTCAATTAACTTCCTGTTCTTTCTTTCTTTTTTTTTTTTAAGCTGCATCTGGACTTGAACTGGCCAACCCTGAATTGGTTCCCCGTGTTTTTGAACCGTGATCTCCATGAAACTGGTTCACCCTAAACTGGTTCAAAAACATGGTGAAAATGCCCCCCTTATCCTCTAGAGGGCATTTGAGGGCAAAATGTATTATTATTTTGTGGAGTGGGTGCAGCAGGAGATGCAACACTTTAAATTCTCCTGGGGGGCTAATAAGGTCCCATACCCGTCCACAGTTGCTCAATCCAGGTCTAAAGCACAGGTGGGGAAACCTCCAGCCCCTGATCTGAATTTGCCTCATTAAAGTTTTCAGAGAAAAATTAGTTGGAAAAAACAGAAGGACACAGATAAGTCAGCAGGTAGCTTCACTCTTTCCTCCCCTTTATGGACTGTAAAAGTTGTGATGGTTGGAGCCTCCTAAGTGAGCCTCAGTTCAGTTGGCTTTCACGCCTGATTCCTTGATAAGGAAAGGTGAGGAGTGAACAGAGGTGACTACCATGATGAATCAGGTGGCTGCATGCAATTTTGGAAGGATGCTGGCAATATGGCCCCTGACAAATAGGGCTTGTGTGTGCTCCTACCTGGCTGTTGGGCTGGAAAAACAACCCATCCTACTCTAAAGGGTCAAGGGGAAAGAGAGCACCAGTTACAATCAGAGAGGTGAAAGGCGCTTTGAAACAATCTAATCTGAATCTATTTGATGTGAGATATCAAGAACTAGGGAGTTTTTGAAGGTTCTTCATATTCTGTTTAATGTCCTCTACTAAGGGAAGAGCCATCTCCTCTAGAGCTCTAGGATGTTCCCAAAGCTCTTTTGCATAGGTACAGAACTACCTATTAAAAATAAAGCTCAATGAGGAACAGAGAAACTCAGGATGGGGCTGCAGTGCTTTTGTGTGCATGTAACAAGAGAAAT
The DNA here is from genome assembly GCA_034509955.1 of Urosaurus nigricauda. NCBI lineage: Eukaryota > Metazoa > Chordata > Lepidosauria > Squamata > Phrynosomatidae > Urosaurus > Urosaurus nigricauda. The sequence continues at coordinate 44,313,445 of JAOEGL010000002.1, read as the reverse complement.
TGAAAAACACTGTTCTGTAGAAACATCTTCCTTTATGCAACTACAGTCCATTGCAGAAATAATCCATCTTGAGACCACTTTAACTGCCCTGGCTGAATATTAGGGAATTCCAGGAACTGTAGTTTTGTGAGACATTTAGCCTCCTCTGTCAGAAGGTCTGGTGCCACAATAAAGTATGATTCCCAAGATTCCCTAGCACTGAACCAAAGCAGCTAAAGAAGTCTCAAACTGAATTATTTCTGCAATGTGTTTTGGATCTATATTAACCGTATAGTTTGGTGAAGAGTTCTGGAGAACTTGGAAGTTTGTATTTGATTTTTTTGTGGGATAATAATAATGTTTGTTTCTTTCTTGCCTCTCCTCAAGGCTCAAGGCAGGGTACAGCATATTAAAATACAATCAATTAAAAAGAAAACACATAAAAGCAACAGTTAAAATGCAGTGTTATAAAACCACTGAAGTACACTCATATGGGTAAATTCTTTAAAATGCACATTATTTAAAATTATTGTTGTGGTATGATGATGATGATGATGATGATGATGATGAATGTTTGTTTCTTTCCTGCCTCTCCTCAAAGCTCAAGGTGGGGTACAGCATATCAAAATATAAACAATTAAAAGAAAACATGTACAAGCAACAGTTAAAATGCAGTGCTATAAAACATTGAAGTACATTCATGTGGGTAAATTCTTTGAAACATAGGGATTAAAAAGTCATGTTTTAAAACTGACTGGATAGGATGCAGGTGGGATGGCAAACTGACCTGAATAAAAGTGTTAGATGGTTGTAGACATTAATTCCTCTCTCCTCCAAATAATAATAATAATAATAAAGCAAAATGTTAAAAATTTGCTCTCTTTTCATTACATCCAAAGTCATGCCTGAGGTGGCAGTCCCACTGTGGCTAATGGCAGAGTAAGTCCTAGGACTTTTCTAGAGCTTGGGAGTCTTAAATCATCTTGAAAGCAGTAGAAGTACAATTGGCGTCACTAGGGTTGGCATCACTCGGTGTGCCAACTCATGATGTCACCCACCCATTGACCCTACCACACCACACTGAATCATATTTTTTGGACTAATGTTACTCATAAATCATAGTTCTCGTATTTCACTGGATGTAATGGCAATAGTTGTGACGTAAACAACTAGCAAAATTAAAACTAAAATTTTAAAGTACAATATCATAAGCAAAACCTAAATGTGTTCACATGTACATAGTTTCATGTGGTTAAAGTGAAGATTTGGTAAGATGTGGTGTTTTTAAAGAAATTTTAAAAATAATTTTTAACAATGTAACAATTTTTAAAAACATTAAAAACCCCGAGGCTTCTCCTCTCTACTCCCACTGAGCTTTGCCCCACTCACACAATTTCTTCTGCTGAACTCCAGCATTTTAAAGGTATGCATGTAAATGCCACAGCCCATTTCTGCCAAAATAAAATGATTATGGTGTGGCCTGCACCCCTCTAGTGACACCTCTCTGAGTGACTCTTCCTTTCCTGACAGTAAAAAGTACCAATAAATACCACAACCACCCCATTATATTATCCATATTGCTTGATGAGTTTAGGAAAATTTGAAATCTTGGCTGTTGTTTTGTTTTGTTTTGTGAGATGATAGTTGATCTGAATAAAAGTGTTAGCTGCTTGTAGATGTTATTTTTCCCCCAAAAAATAATAATAATGAAGCAAAATGTTAATTTTTAAAATCTTTTCGTGGGTCCTAAAGTTGTGCCTGAGATGACAGCTCCACTGTGCCTAGTCAGTCCTAGGACTTTTGCAGACATTGAGACACTTAAATCCTGCCCAAAGCAGTAGAGGTAGCCACAAAAGTGAGGTATTATATTAAATTAGATGCCTTGAACACCTGAATTGGAAAATTAACTGACCGAGCAAACGAAACCATTGTAGAAATAAAAGCGGCTTATCTGTTGTGAACAGGTTACACAGACTTTTCAAACAGGTTCTAACTCTTCTAGCTGCAGAAGAGGACAAAGGCGGTGGCGGGTGGGTGCGTGGGGCAATGAAGTAGCAAAGCTAATGGTCAAAGTAGATTAAGCTGACTTCAGTTTAAAGAAAGGTACGTAAAGCCACAGTAAATTTATTAATTTAAGACTTATCTGCTTTTGGTGTAACGTTGCCAACCAAGAGTCCTCCATTAGATAAGAGTAGATAGACTTGCAAATGTTGGAAAGAAGGCATTTATTGTGCAATCATCCTGATTTACATACAATGTAAGACACAAAATGGGATGGGAGGTTTCTGGACTTTGTCTTATAGTCGCAACCTCCCCATGTTGTCTCATTGGTTTTTTTCCCATCTGTTTTCTTTCTTTCTTTTTTTTTAAGTTGATAACACAGAACAACTCCACAGTGCCTTTTCACTGGTAGCGCTAGGAGCCATCAATCTCAAAGCACTCTTTATCTCAAGCCATACTACCAAGACATCAACACAATTCTCCATGCATTTTCTTAGAGCACACATCATCTTGCAGACCTGTAGCCATCATCCTGTAGCCTTGGAGTTATACTTAGATTCTACTTCAGTGCAGTGCAAGTAAGGGCAGCATATATGCCTCAGAGCTCTTGATGATTTAGACAGTGTTAAACATAACAAAGTGATATAACTTAGACTATATTTTATTTATTCCTACTTTAAAAAATTTCTTCAAAGTGTAAGCTGTGTGTGTGTGTGCGCGTGCGTGCATCAAGAGACAATACACACTACATTTACTTTGTGAAAGCTTCTTGAAGCATAGAGTCTAATCAAAGGCAGCACCAAAGGCACAAACATTCTAGGGCTGGATAAAAAATTGTGCTGAAGGAGGAAAGCATAATTATTTTGGAAGGGAGCCACACAATTCAGAAACCACCATCACAATAGGTTTTCTTCCTTTATGCTTATGCCTAATTTGTCTTAACTACACATGCAGCAGATCTTAGTATAGGGAAGGAAAAACTCTCCCTCCCAGACCTCATCTGGCCTGCCTCATCTTTGACTTTGCCATGCCCTCTTCCAGCCAGAAAAAGGAAACCCTTCTGGTTCTGAGCAGCAATTGATAGTGAAAACTCCCTTTCCTGCTCTCTGTATGTGCCTTCTAGGAATGCTCTAGAATAGACCCGCACAAATTGGCGGTAGGAAAGGGCCAAAATTAAAATAGGCTAAACTTCTTTGGGCCATGGATAGGTTTTAATTAAATATTAATTAATAAGTAATATAATTAATATTCTGTCCTTCTACTCCTCTGGCTAGCCCTCCCCTCAGGAAAAAGCCGAGTGATGGAGAAGCCTTTGCCCATCCAGTGGATGATACTTGCAGGGTGAATGTTCATCCGTCTTCCTTCTCCACCTCCACCACCACCAAGCCTTCTCCATAGGAGAAAAGCAGGCAGTGGAGAAGCCTTGAGGGCTGAGCGTTTGTCCATCCGCCTCCTTCACCTGGCCTTATCCTTGGGAGAAAGCCAAGCAGCAGAGAAGCTTTATAGGTTAAGCGTTGTCCCTTGTTCCTCCTCCTCCTCCACATGGTCCTCTCCTCAGGAGGAGGCAGAGGAGCCTTGAAGTCATTCCACATCCAAATCCTTTGGTGGGCCGCATAGGGCCCCTGGGACATATGTTGTGCAGGCCTGCTCTAGTAGCACAGAACTTCCCCATGCCAGGAAGGAAACAGAGGACTAAAATGAAAAAAGAGTTTATCAGACAGGAGGAATTTCTCTTTATTTCGAATGGAGCCAATTGGAGCCAATTCGAATTCACGTGAATTTGCTAGTTTAGCGAATTAACGTGAATTTGTATTGCATTCGGAATGCGTTCAGAATGACTTCCCCTTACCTGAAAATGACCCCCCATTGCCTGAAATTGCATGAGATGCTTTAATTCACAATAACGTAAAACCCATGATTGCGTTTGGAATGATTTCCCTTTTGCCTGAAATTGCGTGAGATACTTTAATTCGCAATAATGTGAAACCCCATGATTGCATTCAGATTGCCATTAGATTATACTTCCAATTTCCGTCGTCTGATAAACTCCATACTCTTAACCAGAGCCTGGATTTACTAGCTGAAAGTGTCTTTCCCCTGCACTTGCCTCACTGCGCAGTGTAGAGGTAGGGTTGACAGATGAAATATAAGGGACATGACTCCTATCCCTTTAATGGCTGTGTTGAAAAAGGAACTTGAGCAGGTGTTGCTTACAAAGAACAACACCAGTTCCTTATTTCACCAGGCAACCCTAGATACAGGGCAGGTGATCAAAGACTGGTTCCTACCCTGTTTTCCTGAAAATAAGACATCCCCATAAAATAATACCTAGTAGATGTTTTGCTGAATTGCTAAATATAAGGCCTCCCCCAAAAGTATGACCTAGCAAAGTTTTTGCATATAAATATACGGTATATACTGTATATAATAAATGTTCAAATTTTTTGTTCAACAATAAATGTGAATTCTTCTTCATGGAAAAAAATAAGACATCCCCTGAAAATAAGACCTAGTGCATCTTTGGGAGCAAAAATTAATATAAGACACTGTCTTATTTTCGGGGAAACACGGTAGGACTGGGTGGAAAGGTTCAACCTAGCATTTAAAGAAGGGGTATAATTATTATTGTTATTATAATTAACCTTTATTTATATAGCGCTGTAAATTTGCACAGTGCTGTACATACAATCTCATATATTAGACGGTCCCCTGCCCTCAGGCTTACAGTCTCAGAAATAGAATGATATTGGAGGGCATAGCTGAGACATTTGAATTTAATCTGTTTTGTGAATAAATGTATTTGGGGAATTCAGACCTTTCCCATTGTATTTCTGTTCTCCGTGTCCATAGTGGCACATGGGCAGAAAACAATATGTGTGAAAATGTGCATCCTGCCACTTAGGTTAAGTTAGGTTCCCCCCCCCCCCCCAACAAGGTGATAAAGGTTTCCCCCCATTAACATTAAATACCTTAAAGCCACCAGATCCTGGTTGATCTTGGAAGCTAAGGAGGGTCAACCCTGGTTAGTACTTGGGTGGAAGCCATCAATTAATACCAGGTGCTGTAGACTGTATTTCAGAGGAAGGAACTGGAAAACCCCCATCTAATGATTCCTTGGCTAAGAAACCCTTAAAATTAATAGGGCTGCCTGTTTTTGCAGTGTGTTTTGGGTCCAAGTGTAGTTTATAGGGAGATGCAATGACACTTGCACAGTCACTTATGAAGGCTGAACCTGTTGATTTCTTTCCTTGAGATCCAGTAGTTCTGTTTTCTGAGTTTTCCAGGTTTGAGAGTAACTTCATGCATTGTAAGAACAAACTTCTGCACAAGCCAACATGGCCAACGTACTCACACAGTACACATACTACAGTTCCCAGAATACCCTAGCATTCAGCCCAGAGCCATTAAAAAGTCCCAATAAATAAAACCCCACCTGTTTCCTATGGTCCAAAGCACATTGCAGAAATAATCCAGTTTGAGACTGCTTCAACTGCCCTGGCTGTGCTAGGGAATTCTGGGAACTGTAGTTTATTGTGACACCAGGGCTCTCTGATAGAGAAGGCTACATGTCTCACAAAACTACAGTTCCCAGAATTCCCTAGGCAATTAAACTGTCTCAATACAGTAAATGAAATCCCACCTGTTTCCTATGGCCCAAAACACACTGCAGAAATAATCCACTTTGAAACCCCTTTAATTACTTTGGCTCAATGCTAGGGAATCCTGGGAACTGTAGTTTATTGTGGCACCAGAGATTATGATGATGATGATTTTATTTTATTTTCTTATATATTCTGCCAGTCTTCCAATACAGGGACTCAAGAGCAATCTGTCAGAGAAGGCCAAACGTCTTACAAAACCACAGTTCCCAGAATTCCCTCGCATTAGGGGCAGTTAAAACGGTTTCAAACCGGTTTATTTCTGCAGTGTGATATCTTGTGACCATAAGAAACAGGTGGGGTTTTTATATTTATTATTATTACTGACTTTTAAACTTTTTAACAAGCAAGAGGCGCTTGGGAGTGTGGGGGGGGGGAGGCTTTATTATTTTATGGAAATCTGGGAACTGTGGTGTTTATGTCATTATGTGAGACACTGACCCTGCTCTGTCAGAGGTGATGGTGCCAGAATAAACTACAATTCCCAGGATTCCCTGCAGCACTGAGCCAAGAGGGGGGGCAGTTAAAACGCTTCCAAAGTGGATTATTATTTTATTTGTAAAGTGTGCTTTTTTTAACACATTGGTTGGCCTGAGGGACTTATAAATGATAATAGACGCGCCGCCTTTTACAATTTCAAATCCCTTCAGAATTTAGTACATATAGTAGGCCTCAATCCCTACTATATTTATCCCCCTCAGTGAGATTCCTTTATTATTATTATTATCATCAGCCGCCCACTGCGCATGCGCAGAGGGAGGGGGCGGGTTCCATATTATTGTTGAGAGAGAGAAAGGGCTGCGTTCGTTCGACGCCGCCTGCGCCTTGGCGGCCGGCAAAGTTGGCGCATGCGCGTTGAGGGTGGGTCGCTCTCTAGTCTCACTCTGGGTGAGGAAGAGTCGTCGTCGTTGTTGTTGTTTGGGGCTCGCGAGGGGAAAGGAAGGGCGGCGTTTCCTCCTCTCTTGGTGGAGGAACTGGAAGAGGAGAGATGGTCATGGCGTACTTCGTGGAGAGTTTCTGGGTAGGTATGGCCCAACGTGGGATGATGGCTCTCGGGCCTGCCCTCCTCCTCCTTTCCTAGGCCACAGCCCTGGGGCTGAGAGAGGCAGACCTGGCCACCCTAAACTGAGAGCCTTTCATGGGGTTTCCTTAGGTTTCTTCAAAGGGGGTTTGCTCTTCTTACCCTTTGAGGCTGAGAGGGTGTGACCTGGCCACCCTAAAGTTTCCTTAGGCTTCTTTAAAGGGGGTTTGTTAGTCTTACACTTTGAGGCTGAGAGAGTGTGACCTGGCCACCCTAAAGTGAGCCTTTCTTGGGGTTTCCTTAGGTTTCTTCAGAGGGGTTTTTTGTGTGTGTTCTTATCCTTTGAGGCTGAGAGGGTGTGACCTGGCCACCCTAAAGTGAGCTTTTTTATGGGGTCTCCTCAGGTTTCTTCATAGGGAGTTTGCTAGTCTTACACTTTGAGGCTGAGACAGAGTGTGACCTGGCCATCCTAAAGTGAGCCTTTCATGAGGGTTCCTTAGGCTTCTTCAAAGGGGGTTTGTTGTTCTTATCCCTTGGGGCTGAGAGAGTGTGACCTGGCCATCCTAAGGTGGTTTCAAGGGGTTTCCTTAGGTTTCTTCAGAGGGGGTTAGCTATTCTTATCCTTTGAGGCTGAGAAGGTGCGACCTGGCTACCCAAAGGTGAAGCTTTCATGGGGTTTTCTTAGGTTTCTTCAAAGAGAGTTTGCTGTTCTTATCTTTTGAGGCTAAGAGGGTGTGACTTGGCCACCCTAAGGTGAACCTTTCATGGGTTCCTTAACCCCTTTCGTGGGGCTTCCTTAAGTTTCTTCAAAGGGAGTTTGCTGGTCTTATCCCTTGAGGCTGAGAGGGTGTGACCTGGTCATCTTATGGTGAACTTTTCATGGGGTTTCCTTAGCAGGTTTCTAAAGGGAGGTTTGCAATTGCTGTCCTTTGGGGCCGACAGTGTGTGACTTGGCTACTTAAGGTGAAGCTGTCATGGGCTGTCCTTAGGTTTCTTCAGAAAGGGTTTGCTGTTGCTGTCCTTTGAGGCTGAGAGGGTGTGACCTGGCCACCCAAAGGTGAAACCTCATGAAAGGTTTGCCTTATGGTGGCCAGGCCAAACTCTCATCCTCAAAGGGCAGCAATAGGTTTCTTCAGAGGGGGCTGCTATTGTTGCCCTTTGAGGATGAGAGAGTGTGGCCTGGCCACCATTAGGCAAACCTTTCATGATGTTTCCTTAGCAGGTTTCTAGGGGAGGGGCTTGCTATTCCTATCCTTTGAGGCCGAGAGAGTGTGACCAGAGACTCTAGGTCTGAGCCTGGCTCTCTCCTGAGGGTTTCTCTTACACTGTTTGTTGTGGTTGTTGTTGTGTGCCTTCAAGTCGACTTATGGCTACCCTAAGGTGAACCCATTCCGGGGGTTTCTTCAGAGGAGGATTACCATCTTTTGAGGTTGAGAGAGTAACTTGCCCAAGGACACCCAGTGGGTTTCCTTGGCCAACTTGGAATTCAAACACTGATCTCCAGAGTCCTTATTCAGTGCTCAAACCACTCACCACACCAGCCATATATATATATATAGAGAGAGAGAGAGAGAGCGCGCGCAAAGTACAGTAACATCTCCAAATCCACAAAACAGCAAAACAACCCAAATTCACAGTGTACATGTAGCAAGCTTTCAAAGCTCCTCTGGCTTCTTCATCAGGCAAAGGTGTTTTAAAAAAATTATACATCACCTCCTTTAACACCTTTGCCTGATGAAGAAGCCAGAGGAGCTTTGAAAGCTTGCTACATGTATAATGTGCATTGTAGTTGTTTCAATCGAGGTGTCCCTGTTTTGTGGATTTTGGGATGTCATTGCACTCCTCTCCTCCTCCTCCTCCTCTGGGGACTGAGGAATGGGGCCAGGCTGGACGGGATTGTTGACTTTTCCTCCCCCCTGCTCTCTCTCTCTCTCTCTCTCTCTCTCTCCCCCTGGCAAAAGCATTGAAACTAGGGCTTTGCTCAGTGGAAGTTTACTCCTCCCCTTCTCTGCCTCTCTGGCTAAATAAATGCCACTCTGCTGCTGCTTTTTGGAATCCTTTGCTCCTAGTTCTTGTTTGTTTGTTTGTTTTAAAAAAAGGGAAAAGCTTGTCCTTTATTTATAACGTCCACAATTTCTCATGGAGATCTATAAATAAGGCAGCCAAAGGAACAAATCGAAGTTGTAATAGTAGCCTTCAACCATAATTTAAAAGAGGGCTTTTATATACTCATTTAGAGAGGTTTTTAAAAAAAATATTGCGACCTTGAGTTGCATCTAGATAGAACCGTGGTGGTTTTTAATACTAAATGGAAGGAAGGGGGTTGGTAGCTGTAGAAGAGAAGGAGGAACTGGAGGGAAACATCCACAGTGGTCCAAAACCACTGCAGAATTAATCCAGTTCGAGACTACTTTAACTGCCCTGGCTTAGTGCTAGGGGATCTTGGGAACTGTAGTTTATTGCGGCCCCAGAGCTCTCTGACAGAAAAGGCTAAATGTCTTATAAACACTACACTTCCCAGGATTCTCTAGCATTGAGCCAGGGCATTAAAGCGGTCTCAAACTGGATTATTTCTGCAATGTTTCTTGGACTTGTGTTATACATGTTGTTATTATTGTATTCCTCCAAGTCATTTTCGACACTGTCATAGGTTTTCTTGTCAAGTTTTTTCAGATAGGATTTGCTATTGCCATCCTCTTGAGTCTGCAAGAGTGCGATATGTATTCATTTCAAAATTCAGGAAAAAAAGCAAGATAGATCTTTCCTGTTAGAGTGGATCATCATTTTAAGTAACATAAAAAATGTAAACAGTTGTTCCAGCCAGCAGAGAGTTGACTGCTGTCTTTACAGTGTTAGAAAAGTTTCTGCCTTGGGTGCTGAGTTTCTAAGTATGCCTGTGCAAATCAGTATATTTAAACTGGATTTGCTTTTCTCTGAAAACTGAACAAAAAATAGCTCCTCCTGATATTTTATGATTCCCAATTAAGTTTACAGCCTGGAAAGTAAGTCCCATTGAACCTAATGGAACGTATGTCTGAGCAGACATATATAGGGGAGTTGCACTTCAAGTAATGAAAACTAAACACCTTTTTTCAGCCTTAAAATTCTGTACATACCTAGCCATGTTGTACTCATGCAAAGCACTTTCCTTACATAGTGATGACTTGGACATTCTGAATTTTACAGCACAGTTCTCTGTATATTTTGCTTCAATGTTAGTCCTGCTGAATGCATTTCATGTAAAGTATGCATGGGATTGCAGCCTTGGCTATTTTCAGATGTTTTGGGTTTTCATGCACAGTTTGTGGTTGCGGCTGCTGTCAAAATCAACCAATTATTGAATGTGCTTTTTTTGTGTGGAAACATTGAAAGGCAACTTTTTAGAAGTGAAAATAGTTTTACTAGGTAGCATCATAATGTTTGTAAATTCTTGTTAGTAAATTTTTTGTTAGTAATTATTTAAGTACTCATGCAGGCCATGCCTTTCTATTTCTGTGTTCTAGGCTTGTTGTGAAAAGTTGAAATATAAACATCCTGTTTATTCACTGTCATTGGCAGTTTTGTTGTTGAAGATTGATGATTTAGTTTGGGTTATTTTCTGCCTTTGTTTTGGAAAAGCAGTTTGGAAATATGTGACATTTGTCAGTTCTGGAGTAGAATGTTTAGAACATTTTTTCATGCCAATATCTTGATTAGGAAAAGTTCTTACACCAAGTTACATTGAACTTGATAGCAGGGGCATAACATGGATTAATCTAAAGAAACTAATGTTTAAAAACTGCATCCGCACTGCAAAAATAATCCAGTTTGACACTGCATTAACTGCTATGGCTCAATGCTATGGAATTACACTGTATTGGAATTGTAGTTTGGTGAAAGATTTAGCCTTTTTTGTCAAAGAACTATGGTGCCACAACAAATTACAGTTCCCAGAATTCCATAGCATTGAGCCATGGCAGTTGAAGCTGTGTCAGACTGAATTATTTTTTGCAGTGCAGATGCAGCCTCAATGCCTTGAATTTTTAAAGTAACTAAGGGGCTATTTATTCATGACTGTTCATTATGAAAGCATCTTGCAGGTGAATTTTGCACTGACTGAATCTTTGTGCTGAGAAGGGTTCTGTTTGAAAATTTGTGACAGTGATGTGAGGTCAAAATTTTTCTGGAACTGTAAATTTAGCTCTACTGTATTTTATAATGGAAATGCTTCAATTTTTAAAAAACCCTTGCTTACCCCAATAGTAAACTCAGGTATTTGAGATGGGCATCAGTTTTGAAGCAAAATAGATCCGTTCAAAAATGTAGCAGTTTTTTGAGTATGCATTATACTCATGGAACAGCATAGGTGTAGTGAAGTATAAGCTCTTGGATAGTACAAGAAAGTGAAATTAAAAATCTGTAATATTATGTGAATTTACAGAATTTTGATGGCAGTTGAACCTTTGATGGGAGTAGGGAGATTTAAAGGAATTAGAAGTTAGATAGTTAACAGATTTTGAGACACTAAACTGGTTGATAGATTAAGGTCCAAAACACACTGTAGAAATAATCCCGTTTGACACCGCATATAGGCTTCTCTGTCAGAGAGATTCTGGTGCCACAATAAACTACAGCTCCCAGGGCAATTAAAGCCGTCTCAAACTGGATTATTTCTGTAGTATGTTTTGTACCTAAGATGAAGAATGTTTGTCAGTTATGGAGAAAAAGGAACGTGGAGGAAGAGGGTTAATCAGCTCAGCCCCTGAATACTTACTGTAAATATTCTGCGGATGAGATTAAAATGGAGAGGATGCTTTGCCCTTTTCCAGAACTGTGTGCATCCTGCTACATAAACGTGCAGGTATCATGCTGACTTCCATCCAGTGTTATGGAGCACAGCAGGAGAAGGGCGGGAGAGAGGAAATTCTTGAACAGACATACTTGTGGGGGGGGGGGGGGAAGTACCCATTCTGACAGTGTGCTACAGGTCCTCTTTTTTGTTCTTACTGAGCTCATTGGTAATATAATAAAATGCATAAAATACCAGCCTGTTGTGTAGTTTTAAGATTGTAATAAACTTTTTTCAGAGTGGTTTTAACCCTAAAAAGTGTATACCATATAGATTAAATCCAGACTTTGTCCTGCCAGCAGAATAGGGAGAGGTGAACAACTTGGCTACTTTTCCTGAACCAAAAAGAAGGGCATTGGCAAAACTGAACTTGCTGCAAGGAGAACAAACAGGGCAGTGAAGCATTGCAAAGCTGATACTGATATAAGTGAATGATGTACTTCAGAATCCAATACCAAGAGAATGTGAACTTCCATTCCCTTCTCCTTTCTGCCACATTGTTCCAGGATGCACATCTGTACATGCACACATGTGTGCACACACACACGAAACTTGATAATATTTCCCAACCCCTAGGAGCAATTTTTAGATTGCTCAAGAGGCTCATTGAGCAGGAGCAGTGAGGTCCTTCAACAGAACCCCATTTGATCCTGGGTACACTATTGAAGGACTGGCATCATGGTGGAGAACATATGGCATGTGTGCCATCTCTGGCACAAAGCCATTTTGGAGGCACATGGAGAGATGAGAGGGCTTGGGGCTTCCTGGGCCTTTAGCTGTCTTCCCGTCCCTAGAAGTTCCACCCCGCCCCGATTGTACCCCACCCCGATTGCTCGCTCAGAGGGGCAGGCTAGAAATATTATTATTATTATTAGTCCTGCTCCCAGAAGTTCTGCTCCCAGCACCGGAACACCTTTGAGTTTGGGCGCTCAGTCCCTAAAAGGTTTGCCATCACTGGACTAGCACAGAGAAGATGGAACAAACTTATTTTCTGTTTGTCCTGAGGACTGAAGTAGAACCAATACAACTAAAACTCATTTCAGTTTTATTTTTGCAGCTCTAATTTGGGATTGTATATGTAAAGCTAGAATTAATTTTATTATTGTTTATCCTCCAGAGCAGCTTTGGCTGGCTAGGGTGCACCTTATTTCTTTTGGAAGGACCTTTTTTGTTTGTAGCTTTTTAGGGTGAAACTAAAAATCTTCACTTTCAGTGAGTATTGTAAAATTGAATAGGACAATGTTTGCCTTTCAGTTTGCCCTGTTGCTCACTTATTTGTAGTGTTACGCAACATCCGCTATCAAATTCCATCTAGAGTATTGAGACCTTTGATAGAAGCTGTTGCAATGACTTCATATTTTACGTCATAAGGTCTACAGCTAAAATATGTTAAGAGTGTAAATTTGATGTATGTTTATATACAAGAACATGTATCATTCAGGTACATTTGATAGTAAATTGGGATAGCTTCAGATCTTAGTTAAATATGCACACTACAATTTGATTGTGTATAATTTGTGAAAATGCACTGTGGTGATTTTCAAAAGAATAAGTTGTAGTATCAAAAAGAAATCTGTGTTTTTATTGTTCCTTTGAAACATACACTTTTCAGGAGGAGGATGGGGAAATATAATTTGAGGGGGGGGGGGGACCCACCCTCTGTTTGTTCCCAGGCTGCCTAAAATTTTGTAAGACCAGCTGTGTTTATATGAAAAAATGTAACTGTGTTGCCCATACAACAAAAGCCAAAATTCACATTGTGGTGATGCCTTTAGTAGGCCAAGCAAAAGGTCCAAAATGCATCATGCCTTTTGAAACCAACTAGATTCTGCGTCAGGCAAATATGGGGAAAAGTCATGGGCACTTGTACTTTAACTGCTTCAGTACAGTGTTACAGTACTTTGTATTTTCCTCCCTTTTCAAATTTTCAGCAAGCACTTTTGCATCTTACTATGGCTGAGATTCAAAGCACTACATAGGTTCGCACATTGAAGATGGTTGGCTGGCCCCAGTAGGTTTTGATTTTTTTTTTTTAATAGACAATGGGTCTAAAGTCCCATTTGGCTCATGGAAGGCATTTTCCAAGGCCTGTAGATTCTTTCTTTACAACATTACACTTATTGTCTATTCTTCTCAGCCTCTACTGCCAAGACTCTGGTCCATGCCCTATTGGTAGCACAACTAGATTATTGTAAGCTTCTGACAGGGCTTCCTCTCTCTCACCTCCATCCTTTAATCTCTGTCCAGAACTCAGCTGCACGTATTATCACATCCGCTCGCTGCTTTGACCATATCCAGTACAAGCTTTTGTTGTTGACTTTCAAAGCCTTCCATGGACTGGCCCCTCCTTACTTATTTGAACTTCTTCTTCCTTACATTCCTACTCGTACCTTCTGCTCTAGTAGTCAAGGTCTCCTGTCCTGGCCTAGGATTTCCACACCCCGTCCCGGATTCATGCCTTCTCACTCCTGGAATCTTCTTCCCCTACATGAGCGCCTCATCACTTCTCTAACCAGTTCCAAAATTGAGTTAAAGACTATACAGTCGTCCCCCGGGTTACGAAAGTAATCCGTTCCGGGATTACTTTCGTAACCCGGAAGCTTTCGTTTCCCGGGGGACCGCTAAAGTCAATGGACCGCGCGGCCGATTTAAAGGGGCCGCGCGGTTTTTTTCTTCGTATCCCGGGGGATATTTCGTATCCCGAGGGATAACAAGCCGGTCCGCCGCCTTTCGGATCCCGGGGTTTTCGCAACCTGGGGGATTCGTAAGGCAGGGGACCACTGTATTGTTTAGGGAAGCGTTCCCAGGTGAGTGCCCTTCTCTGCTCCAGGATGCTGCGCCCTAATTATGTGTTAAGAACCCAAGCCCTCCCTCCAGTCCATCTGCCTTGGTCCAGGCCTCTGAGGGAGTGAAGAACTGCTGGATTTGATCCCCTTCCCCACCACCATTCCCTTATCCTTCTCTGTCATGTCTCTTTAGATTGTAAGCCTGAAGGAAGGGAATTATCTAATTAAATGATTGTATGTGCTGTGTAAATTTACAGTACTATTTAAATAAAGATTAATAATAATAATAATACAGTAATATTGGAACCTGGCCTACACTTTTTTGGCAGGACTGCTGGGTGAAAGAGGATTACACTTACTGCCCTTAGGTGGCCGTGTAAAATGCTACAGGCAACAATGTGTATTGTTAGACTCTATAGTAGATCTATAGAAACCATAAGGTTTTTGAGAGGATATGACCAAGTTTGTCACTGAATGTCATTTTAATTCAATAAGTGCTATGGTAACCAATAACAATGGTTAACCAGTTAGTTTAGCATGCTGTTCTGCCCCAGTCACACACACACACACACACACAAAAAAAGCAAACCTATATTGTCATTCTATATAAGGGGCACCATTTTACTCTATATTTATGTGCCTTCAAGTTGTCTGCTGACTTATGATATCCCCATGAATTTCATAGGGTTTTCTTAGGCAAGGAATACTCAGAAGTGTTTTTGCCAGTTTTTAAAATATAGCCCACAGCACCTGGTATTTGTTGGCATTCTCCCATCCAAGTGCTAACCAAAGCTGTCTTTGCTTAGCTTCCAATATCCTTTCAGGATATTCGTACATGGTCATTAAAAGAAGGGGAGTCTCCTCCACTTTTCCATTTAGCCACCCTGCTTCTGGGGGTTGCCTGGCCCTGCTAAAACCAAGTGGTACAAACACTGAGCACATTTAACACAGAAACTCAAACAGTCAGCCATACATTTTTTTGACTCATCCAAAACTCATTGCAATTCTTTTGAAGGTAAATGATTCACACCCTGCCATAAGACATATTTACATTGGAGTACCAAGTATGCCGCACCATTGTATATAATGGGGCTTGAGCACCCATGGATTTTGCTATCTACAGGGGTTGGGTTTCCTAGAACTAAACCCGTACAGATGGGAAGGGCTGACTGGACTGGACTGTAAATGTTTAGATATAATATGTTTTGTTCCAGTGCTTATCTGAACACAGTAAAGTGTTACCTGTCATTTAGCTTAAAAACGCTATGCTATGTTGACTTCATATTAATACAGTGTGTTTAATAGTTTTAATTTCTGACATTTCTGAAAGTGAGTATTCATGATATAGTCTTTCTTCAATTTTTCTAACACCATGTAGGCTTGTACCTGAATTGAGCAGGTGTTTTACTATATAATCAGACAGTAATTATTATTTATGCTAACTCCTCAGCTTCATGTTATCTGTCTTGGACATACACATTTAATAATAAAGTCCTGTCAGGTTTGGTGGTAGAGACAGAAAGGCTGTTATTATAACTAGAGCATAGTGTATACTTTTTGAAATACGGCCAAGCTTTCTCTTCAGCTAAATATATCATAGACCCAAAGAAGGTGAGGATTGTTTCACCACGCTCAACTTCAAGACAATAATTCTTTCCTCTGTTTATCCTGAGTACTGTGTATGTACGTGTGTGGTCGTGATTTGAAAGGAGAGTGAGTTGGATTCAGATTTCATATATGCAGTTTGTCTGGCAGATGCAAACTCCCTTCTGCCTGCTCACCATGGCAGCCATTCCATACCCCTGTAAATGCTGCACTGCAAATGTGGTGTATAACCCCCCAAAACTGGATGGAGTGATTATCCACTAGAGGAGACCTTCTGCTAGTACAAGGCAGATTCTGGAAGCAACCTATTGGTAACATATCGACATCGTCCTATCTCCCATAAGCCTATTTTTCTGTGCAGATAGAGGGGGGGAAAAAGAAACACCGCTCTTGCTGTTCCCAAGATCTGCATAACTGTCTTCATCCTTCTAGGCCACCCATTGGGGCTCAAAGTTTTTATCCTTGTTGCAACATTGCCCCATGATACATCACTATAAGAAAGAATGGCTGCTACTTAGTTATGTACAAGATAAGAAATAGATTATGAAAAGTTTTGGAATGTTTTTGAAGGCATGGGAGTGCTACTACATTCGATAGTCCTGATGAGAAATTGATACCTAGGACAAGAGGCTATTATTGAAACAGAATTTGGACAAACAGAATGAGTCCTAATTGGCAAAGTTGTCAGGCAAGGCTGCATTCTATCACCCCATTTGTTCCACTTGTATGCAGAAAATATCATAAGAAAAGCAGGTTTCAACTCAGAACAAGGAGGGATGAAGATAGGAGGAAGGAAAATCAACAATCTTAGATATGCGGACAACACCATATTACTAGCCGAAAACATCAGAGACATGAAACAATTGCTGAGGAAGTTCAAAGAAGAAAGTGTAAAGATAGGCTTAATGCGGATCGTAAAGGAAACAAAAATAATGACCATGGAAAAATATATAAATGCAACCTGGACAATGAGGAAATCAAAATAGTTAAAAGAGTTCCCGTACCTAGGATCAAATAAAGATCAGAATATTGACTGCAGCCAAGAAATAAGATGACTAGGAACGGGATGGCCACTTATGAAAGAACTAGATAACATCCTAAAGAGTAAAGAACAGTAAAGTTAGAATTGTCCAAGCCATTGTATCCGCTCTAGTAGTCAAGGTCTCCTGTCCCGTCCTAGGATTTCCACTGCCCTGTCCCAGATTCGTCGCTTCTCACTTGCTGCCCCACACTCTTGGAACCTCCTTCCCCCACGAGCACGGGTCATCTCTTCTTTAACTGGTTTCAATACTGAGTTGAAGACCATATTATTTGGTAAAGCGTTTCCAGGCATTTGTGATTGTTATCTGACTGTTACTGGATATTTGATCTGATACTACTTCCATCACCATCCAGGAAGAGAGAGAGGCAGGCCAGCTCCATTAGGCTTTGCCTGAAAGAACAAGAACCCTCCCTCATCCACCATCATCCTGAGGGAGAGAAAGATAGGTAAGCCAGCTCCAGCAGGCCTTGCCTGAAAGCAGAAAACAGTCCTTCTGCCTTGGTCCAGGCCTCTGAGGGAGAGTTGAAGTGCTGGACCTGATCTCCTTCCTCTCCACCATTCCCTTCTCTTTTTGTGTTGTGTCTTCTGTAAGCCTGAGGGCAGGGGGCCGTCTAACTAAAAAAGCTTGTATGTACGGTGCTGCGTAAATTTACAGCGCTATATAAATAAAACATAATAATAATAATAATAATAATACTTTAACCCATTGCAGTTTATCGTAACCAGAATTTGCTACATATCTATGTATAACTACCGGTATTGTATATAATACATCTCCAACGTATTGTAATTTACAATCAATCATTATTTTCTAATCACAATTATTTCCAAGCTTTACCATTTTCCAGTATTTTTTTATTGGATACCATTCCTCATTTATACGATCTATTGATTTGTCCTGTGTTTAGGGCTGTTAAAATGTCCATGTCCATTGATTCTTTTAACTTCACTAGCCATTCTTCAACAGAAAGTATTTGTCTGATTTTCCAGTATTTGGCATATAGAATGGTAGCAACTGATATTATATGTAACAGTACATCCAGCTTCTGTTTAAAGACCTCCAAAGAAGGAGACTCCACCCATCATACTTTGAGGGAGTGTGTTCCAATTCCAAACCAGTGGATCTTTTTTAATTATAATTAATTTGTAGTGGTGCAAAAGTGAGAGCCAATATAGTGTAGTGGTTTGAATGTTGGACTAGGACTCCAAGAGACCAGGCTTCAGATACAATTCAGCTTGGAGACTTACTGGATGACCTTTGGCAAGCCATACTCTTTCACCTCAGAGGTGAAAAAAATAGTCTCTTGCCTGCCAGGGATGCAGTGCAGGAGCGAGCCCACAGCAGAAGGCAGTAAAAGAACCAGAGGCAGTATAGGACAACAAGATAGGAGGGCAATGGCAAACCTGCTCTGAACAAATCTTGTCAAGAAAACCCTGCAAGAGTCACATTAGGATTGCTGTAAGTCAGGAATGACTTGAGGGCATGCAACAAAAACCATGCAAGAATAAACAAAAGGTAGGTGGTAGAGTTTTATTGATGATCCCCTTATTTGTCACACACTTAAAATGACAACTTTTATGCGGAAAAAGTTTCAAAAATTTGGAGTGCTAATTAAAAAGTGAGCTAAGTACAAATCAAGAGGTCACACCAAATTAGTTTCTTCATTCCCACTTAGCTCCTACTTTTAAATTTTGCAGTTCCCTTCAATTATTACTTACATCATTATGCAACCAACCTTCTGCTCCATGTTCTCTGTGACTCACACAAATGCACAGTGCATCTTTTGGAACCTTTTAGAGCTATGCAATATGTGTTTAGGTGGTAGCCCCTTCCATCTGCTGTGTATGCGAGACCAATGAGTTTGCCACCTAAATCCTCCATTCCTTTTTGTCTGCCACATCATCATCAGTTCCTGAGCATTTCTTTCAGCTTTTTTGGATACTGATAGTCTTTTATTGATTACCACAGTTTGACCACTCTTCAGTATTCCAGCTTCTTGGTTTGGTTATTGGGCTGTGGACTTCTGTGACTTCCCTCGCAGCTTTGTGACTTGGGTTTGATATTTTTGTCTCTGCTCTGTAGAGTTGCATATGCCCTTATGGCTACTACCTCTTCCTTTGAGAAATGCACTTCTTGTGGGGTAATATCATGGAGAAGGATCAACATTCTATTTGTTCCTGGGAAAAGGGCACAGCATAGGGACTTGTACACATTGTCAGGAATCAAGCAAGATTGCTCATCCCAGTTTAAGGTTCTCCTGTGGAAGAATGCCTTGAAAGCAGCAGACTGCACAGCTGAGGACAGGGCTTTGTATGTGAGCTCTGTTGAGGTCTCCTCTCATTTGTCTTTTCCACAATTCCAGTGTTCACCAGAGCCCACTGAGGGAGGGACTCGCTCAGTGATGTGTTTGTCTTGGATTGGGGAACTCTTGTTATGTGTACTTTTCTTTCATTTCCCCTTTTTACCAGGATGATAGACAAAATACAATGAGACAGGTTGATGTGCATCCTGGTCACTTCTTGCACCCTGGTTCATTCCTCTCCTCTGCCTGTCTTGAGGAGAGAGCCTCAGACTACCACCCCACCTGGATCTGCTTACCATTCCTGAAGGCAGGGTGAGGCACCCAGACCTTCAGACACTCAAGCTGACAGTGTGGAAGGTCTTCCTATAAGTTCATTATCTGCTTCTGTCAGGCATGTTCTTGAAGCAGCTCACGGACTTACCACCCAGTTTTCCTATATGTACAGGTGGAACATACTTCTTTTTTAAATATCACCTCAAGGTATTTCTTTGGCTCAAGTGCAGATTAGTCACATTCTGGAATTTCTCATTTCATTATCAGGGCCTTTCCCTTTCATCAATCAGATGCTACTTGTTGGCAGTTTTGTGGATCTTACAGAACATCAGGAAACCTTCCTGTTCTCTACCCCCTTTGGGTTAAGAGGCTTCTGAAGAGATATAAAAATCTGTTTATCTACTTCCCACTAGTGCCTTGAACTGGCTCTTTCCCAGCTGTCTAAGAAGCCATTTGAACCAATGGCCTTGTATAATCTACGGCTTCTTACCTGGAAGGCAGCCTCTTTGGTGGCCATAACTTCAGCATCCTGGCAAGGAGAACTCTTCCCCTTAGGGTTAACCTTCCTTATCTTCGATTCTATAGAGATAAAGTAGTCTTCAGTCCTGATATATCCTTGCTCCCTAGGGTGGTTTCTGTTCTTCATTTCAACCAGGACATTGTACTTTTTGCACTTATGCAAAACCCTGCTTCTTACTTAAAACATTCCCTTCACTGTCCAGATGCATGTTTAGATTCTTCTTCAACTCCAGTTCCATAGTAGGTGTAGGGGGGGGAAATTCTTCCAGAAACCGTGGAAGGGCTTTTTCTAATCTTAATAATCATGCAGGGAGTAGTAGTTGCCTTGGGAGTAGTAGTTGTAGCATATCATTTGTGGATAATTACGTCACAATTAGGGTTGCCAGATTCCAGTCCCTCATACCTGGGCCTCGAATTTGCTAATTATGCATATTATTAATTTTCATTCTGATCATGCAAATTCAACACATGAATTATTACACTTTTCTACCATAATGTTTCAACCTCAATACCAAGAACAAGCTAAGAGCTCCTTTTTGTCTCCCCCCCCCCAAAAAAACCTGGTGTGAATCATAGAATCTTAGTGTTGGAACAGACTGCAAGGGACATCCAATGCAACCCCGGGCCATGCAGGAACTCTCAATCAAAGCATCCCCGACAGTTGACCATCCAGACTCTGTTTAAAGACCTCCAAGGAAGGAGACTCGACCACACTCCAAGGGAGTGTGTTCCACTGTCAAACAGCCCTTCCTGTCAGGAAGTTCCTCCTAATGTTTAGGTGAAATCTCTTTTCTTGTAGCTTGCATCCATTGTCCCAGGTCCTGTTCTCTGGAGCACCAGAAAAGAAGCTTGCTCCCTCCTCAATGAGACATCCCTTCAAATATTTAAACAGGGTGATGATATTACCTCTTAACCGTCTCTTCTCCAGGCTAAACATCCCTAGCTCCCTAAGTCATTCCTCATAGGGCATGGTTTCCAGACCCTTCACCATTTTAGTTGCCCTTCTTTGGACCTGCTCCAATTTCCAAGAGGGAGGCTTCCAAGCAATTCCAGAGAGCAGAAGGACTCCCTTTACTCTCTTGAGGCTGTTTGACTTGTTGATTTGTCTATTTATCTGAGAAATAGAGTCTAAAAAAAGATGAAAGAGATGAATTCCAGCAGCACCCTAATCACATTTGAGTCTGTCTACTGATCTCAAGCTTGGGGATTGTGTTGCTGTACCGCAGCAGTAATAACTCTGGAGAGGAAGGGTGTTCTCCCCCCCCCCTTCTCTTTTCTCTTGAAACATTCTATGGGGAAATATTGAGCTTGTGCTGTCATTTCCCCCAAGTCCTGCTTCTCTTTTGCTGTAGGATACTTGCAAAACTTGAACAAGCTACAGTATTAATCTCCTCCACTCCCCATGCCCCCTCCCCTTTATCCTTCTCAGTTATGTTCTGCGTCTCAGTTGATCTCGTCATAGATTGAGGTGATAGACACTCAATCGACCAAACCCACATTCTTTTAGACCCTTTTTCCTACCCCAAGGGAGGAAAGTAAAAACTATATATAACTATGTTCTTAGGCTCAGGAATTTAGCATAGCTGCTCTCCACTGAAAATGTAATATCTGAGATAGGTGTTACTGTCTTTGACATTTAATATGAACCCCTAAGCTCTGTCTCCAAACAATGAGATTCATTATTGTATTTTTTTTAATTTCTGTGCCTTTAATTCTAAAATCGAAGAGGATGGCTTGCCAGAAGATTTGGGATTGACAGGCTTTTTTTTCCTTGTCTCCCCTGCTCACTGCAGTTCCTGCATTCACACTAAAAACACTGGGAAACCCTCTGCAGCTGGTGTCAAACTATATCACATTGGCTTTCAAGGCCAAGTGCAGTATAGCTCTATTTTTCTAGCAGATATTCTTGGCAAATTAAAATCAGCATACTACTAGCCTAATTCCATAGTTCCGTTGCAGTAAAAAAAACAAATATTATGTGAAAAAATGTTAATGAATAATTTGGGGCTTTATCTAAAACGTATTTTGGCAAGCAACCTTCTTTAAGATATTAAATGTCGCTCAGGACATCTTTACACTTCAGGATCTTGTCTAGGTCCTTCATACTTACCCCTCCAAGTCCAAGTCTTGTTCTGATTTCTTCTTATTATTATTAATTTTATTTATATAGCGCTGTAAGTTTACACAGTGCTGTACATACATTCTTATAATTAGACAGATCCCTATAGACCCTATAGAATGGAGACTGCAGTCTCCATTCTGATTAATGATTGAACCAAGGTATGGAAAATCTTGAACTATTTCAGTGTTTTCATCATCTGCTTTAAAGTTATGTAAATCATCTGTAGTGATTTTTTTTAAGTTTAACTATAAACCTGCCTTTGCACTTTCTTCTTTGACTTTCTTTGGTGATCGTTCTAAACCATCTACATATTTTAAATTGTTGATTTTTTCCTCCAGTTTTCACACTTTCCTCCTCCTAATCTAATCCTGATTTACATATGACATGTTCAGTATACAGTTAAATAGATAAGGTGATAAAAGGCAGCCTCTCCTGATCTTCTTGCCAACTGGAAACCATTAGTTTCTCTGTATTATGTCCTGATTAGGACAATCAAATTTTGTTTCAGAAGAATCCATAGTTTTCCATGATCAGATTTTCTTTTTAAATTCTTTGGTGAGCTCTATTATTCAATGTATGTTTGCAACATGATTCCTAGTGCTTTCATCTGGCATCTCTCACTCCAGATATGGTAAAAGTCTTTGTTGTAGAATTTTGAGCATCAGTTTGCTTGCATGGGAAAATAGTGAAATAGTCCTAGTGGTTACTAGAATCCTTGGTGTCCCCTCTCTTGAGGATTTGAATGTACAGTATATTGTTTGCAGTCTGTGTTTCGTTTTTCTTATTTGTTGACAGAGTAGATTCTTTCTCTGTAGCTTGAAGCAGCTCTATTGGTATCCCCTCTGTTCCTGGTGAATTATTTCTGCCAAGTGAGTGCAGCTTCACCTTCACTTTTTAAAATTGTAGGTTCTTCTTCAAATGGTTCTTTCTTGAATGAATCTGTCAACCTTTCATCTCTTATAGTGCTTCAGTGTACAATGGGCTCTTGGTATCCGCCACAGCTTGGTTCCAGCCCTTGGGAGGATACCAATATCCATGGATAATCACATCCCATTATATACAGTGGCATAGTAAAATGGTATCCCTTATATAAAATGGAAAAATTAGGGTTTGGGTTTGGGATTTATTTATTTATTTATTTATTTTTGGAGGGGGAATATTTTCAATCATGGATGGTTGAATCTGTGGATGCAAAATCCATGATACAGAAGGCTTTTTAGTTTGACTTGGTCATGTAATGTATTCCACTCTTCGTTTAAATTTCTCTTTGATTTCTCAGATCTCTTGGAAGAGGTTTCTTTTTCCCCCCTTTTTTGTTATTATTTTCCATTTACCTGCTTTGCTTATTATAAGAGCTCCTTTTTTCCCTGCCCACAAGTCACTGAACAGTTGCATTCAGCATTCTGACTCTATTTCTGATAAAGTAAAGATAAAGATAGTCCCTTGACTTGAATGTCTAGTTGTAACTGACTATAGGTGATGGTGCTTATCTCCGTCACTAAGCCAAAGAGCCAGTGTTGTCCAATGACTACTCCGGTGGTCGTGTGGCCAGCATGACTGCACCAAAAGCTGTTACCTTCCCACTGAAGAGGTACCTATTTATCTACTTGCATTTGCATGCATTCAAACTTCTAGGTTGGCAGAAGCTGGGACTAGTGACAGGAGCTCACCCCATCATTGTCAGAACTGGTATGTTAACCACTAAGCCACCACATCACTATTTCTGTTACCTTTTGCTTCTTGTCTATTTTTAACTGCTTGAAGAGTGGTTTGGCCGGCACCATCTTGTGATGTGAAGAGAATGGTATCGGAAATTCAACTTAATTTTTAAACAATGAATTATTATGAATGGAATAGCTTCTGTGAGAATACTTTATCTTAAACCTGAGAGAAATTCAAAGGAAGAATACCTTGTTCATCTAATATCAGAAGGGAAGATATCTATATTTTTATACTCTTATTTAAATCCCTGTCAAACAGAACAACTGAAATTGGTTTCTTTTGTCAGGTTTAGAAATGGAATTGTTTCACAAAATAAGATAGATAGGATATTGGAGAAGAATTTCCAGTGTAGTCTTGTAAATGTGTACCCACGTGTATTTTTATTTAGAGTGCTGTGATAGGTTTGCCTTAGGGTCACCATACCTGAAAACAACTTGAAGGCAAACAACATCAACCTACATTTTTATTTAAGATGTTTTTGTACTGCCTCCCAGTCCACAAGGGCTTCTGAAGCAATGAAAAAAAAACTATGCAAAAATAAAAGCATTTTCAAACAGATTGCCTCCCTAGACTCTACTTTCAACATGGAGTCCTTGTCAAAATGGATCTGAGTGACCTTCTCCACAAAGTTCTAACACATTCATCACAGCACTTTTCCAAGGGATTCTCAGAAATCGGAGGTGCAGGATGTAATAATAGCCCAAATCTAAAAGAGGGAGTGAATAATTTTTGCTTTGTTGTCCTCTTCTCTATAGAGCAGGCTGTAAAGTGGGGTCTAACCCAGCTCAATAGTATAGTACATTCAGAGTCTTTCTCCTTGTCCTCTGTTGCTGTGGTCATTTACCCAAGCACTTCATTGCCCTGAGCTGCTCAGAAAACCAAGGAGCATGTTAACCTAATGACTGTACTTGAATATTACTTGGGACCAGAAGCCATTGTCCAGCTATACACATTAAGAAAGGTTCAAAGCACACTGTAGAAATAATGCAGTTTGAGACTGCTTTAACCACCCTGGCTCAGGGTGGTTTATTGTGGCACCAGATCTCTCTGACATAGAAGGCAAAATGTCTCTCAAAACTATGGTCCTCAGAATTCCCTATCACTGAGCGGGGGCAGTTAAAGTGATCTCAAACTGAATTATTTCTGCAGAGTGTTTTGGACCCAAGAGCAGTTTATAGGGAGATGCAATGACACTTGCACAGTCGTTGTGAAGGCTGAATGTGTTGATTTAGTTTCTTGAGATCCAGTAATTCTGGTTTTTGAGTTTCCCAGGTTTGAGAGTAACTGCAGGTATTGTAAAAACTTCACACATTATAAGAACTTCTGCACAAACAAACATGGCCACCATACTCACAGTAAGGAAATTCAGATAGCAAGTTCCAAGATACTCCTGTTGGCATGGCCAAAAGGAGTCAGGAGCTGCCTCCACAAATATGCAGCTGTCTTTTTCTGAAATGACCTACGAAGAGATGATGACACTCATAGTGTTGCAGTGAGAAATGTTGGACATAGTGCTGCTGTGTGCCATGACGTTTATTACCAGGAAATACATATAAGAGTGCAACTATGGTGTTTAACAAGCTAATATCCCCCCCCCCCCGGTCTTATGAATTGATCACATTCTTTGCTCTCTAATTCTTCCAGTCATTTTTCACCACGTTATAATAATAATAATAATAATAATAATAATAATAGTTTATTTATAGCCCGCTCCTCTGTACATACACTCGAAGCGGGGTACAAGTAAAAAAACATAGATTAAAACAATCCCATGACCCGTTTCCAAACCTCCCACCCCTTAAAAATAGATTAAACCGGCAGTGATTAAAACAGTAATTATTTAAAAACATATAACAACATCCTAACCCTTCCTTATGCGGCCACGTCATAAGTGGGGATCAGAAACATGGGAGTAGGCAGGAAATCAAAGTCTGGGACTGAAGCCGGGGATAGGGAATTTCAGGGGAAGGCCTGCCGGAAGAGATGCGTCTTTAGAGCTTTTTTGAAGCAATCTAAAGATGTCATGAGACGCATCTCATCCGGCAGACCATTCCAGAGCTTGGGAGCGGTCGCAGAAAAGGCCCTCTGGGAGGTCTGTGCCAGCCTAGTCTTGATAGGCTGTAGTAGGTTCCTCCCAGAGGATCGAAGTGTGCGGGGAGGATTGTACGGGGAGAGGCGGTCCCTGAGATAAGATGGGCCCGAGCCATGTAGGGCTTTAAAGGTTAAAACCAGCACCTTGTACTGTGCCCGGAAACTAATTGGCAGCCAGTGGAGAGATTTAAGCACTGGTGTTATATGTTCTCTCCTAGATGTCCCAGTAACTAATCTGGCTGCCATGTTTTGAACCAATTGAAGTTTCCGGGTTAAGCACAAGGGCAGCCCCATGTAGAGCGCATTGCAGTAGTCTAGTCGTGAGGTGACCAAAGCGTGTACCACAGTTTCCAAATCCCTCATCTCCAGGAAAGGGCGCAGCTGGCGTATCAGCCGAAGCTGATAACAGGCACTCCTGACCGTCGCGTTCACCTGACTGGTCATGTGAAGTGACGAGTCTAGGAGTACCCCCAGACTGCGAACAGGGTCCTTCGAGGATAGTGTGATTCCATCTAGGACCGGGAGTTGTATTCCCAGACCTGGTTTCGGGCTGGTGACTGTCAGTACCTCCGTTTTGTCTGGATTCAGTCTCAATCTGTTTTCCCTCATCCAATCCATTACCGCTGCCAGGCAGTCATTGAGAGAGGAGGCGCCATCTGAGGTCTGAGCAGATGATCTGGTCATGGAGAAATATATCTGAGTGTCATCAGCGTACTGATGACACTGAGCTCCATGCCTCCGAATGATCTCACCCAGCGGCTTCATGTAAATATTAAATAGCATCGGGGACAGAATGGCGCCTTGCGGGACGCCACAGCTTAGCTCAATTTTGGAGGAGCAGCTGTCCTCGAGCCTCACCCTTTGGGTCCTGCCGGAGAGAAAGGAACGGAACCACTGTAAGGCGGTGCCTCCAATCCCCATCCCTCTCAGCCGGTTAAAAAGGCAGTGTTGGTTCTTTTGGAAGAAACATGTCTGAACATGGAATATAACCACATCACTGCTGTCTAACAGGATACACATTAAATAATGATACCTTTATTGGGTCAACCAAAATGCAAAATTACATGTTGCAAGTTTTAGAAGCTCCACTGGCTTCTTCATTACGCAAGATGTTAAAAACCATACAGGAGAGAAAAAAATGGAAGATGTTAGTGAACATGGGCCTATATGTTGCTGTTTTTTTGTTCTCAGTTTAGATGATGTGAAGGGGTATTATCTGCAGGCTGGATCCTCCTCCTTCTGGACATGTGGACACTGGGAGATTCTCTACAGTATTGCCAACACAGCTGCCCCTGAATGTTTTTTGGATACACATTGGTTTAGAACCACAGTAATAAGTTCTACATTGTCTTGATTTATTTTTATTTATTGTTTGCTACCTGCTGTGTCTTTTGTCCTCTTTCCTTGCCTGCTTTTAAATCACTAAAACTTCTAACCCAAATTACAGGGATAGCAATTACTACTCCCTCAACTTGTATTCTATATGGTCCAGCAGTAGTCTTCAAGCTTCTGGAGCCCTTATTGCTCTCTAATAGTACATTACTCCCTCCCTTGCTCAATTTAAAAAGGACTTAAAGACCTATTTATTTAACCAGGCTTACCGCTGAATGGACTTTTATTTATCTGCCTGTTGTAATGCCGCCCACTGTTCTGCTGCTGCACATGCACTAGCACTTATATTGAGAATTGTGATTTTATTGTGATTTTATTGTCTTACTGGTTTTACTGCTTTTATTGTTTTATTGTTACCGGCTTGTTTTAATGGTTTTTATGTCCTACTGTTTTTTATATGCTGTACACCGCCCTGATCTATGGAAGGGCGGTATAGAAATAAATCATATTATTATTATTATTATTACTCCACAGTGAAGGTGTTTGGAATTGTGATGAGCTATGGTTTGCACGAATCATAGTTTAAAATGCAAACCATGGTTTCACATTCCAACTATACAGGCAAGCCATAATTGAGAAAGGTTTATTTGTTTTCATTTTTCCATTTCTTAGAATTCTAGCCTTTGGAGGTGAAATGAAATTACAGTTTGTTAAAGTTAAGTAATACCAATTAGTGTGATACCATCTTAGCATGGCCAGTATTTGTTTTTCCCCACTAATCCTCAAGCATGATTATGGAGAAATTAGGGAATGGAGAAAGAAGCAAGTCTACAACAAATATGAACTGGTAGATTGTTAATTGTGTTTCTCTGAAGCTGCAACTCAGGCAGGCTTGCAAGATGGAGACATCATATTCAGCAATGAAGAAAGGTATATAGGGTATCAATTTACAATTTTACTTTGTTCTGTAGGCTGGTATGCATGTGGGATCAAACTGTGGCTCTCCAGATCTTCTCATATACTACAGCTTCCAGCATTCTTCACTATTGGTTTTGCTTAGTGGGACTGTGAGAATTACAGATCAGCAATATCTGGAGGGTCACACTTTGGCAGGCACTGCTATAGACAAAAGCCTGGCTGTAACTCCAGAGATCTTTCTGTTGCTATGGAAAAGCATGCAGACTTCTGAAATGGCTTGGAATTACTGACACTAAGACATAACTGTATTTCTTATCTCCACTGCAGAAAACAGTTTGCACTCTACTTTTATTTTTCACTTGTATCCTGATCTTTCTCCATGGAGGTTTGAGCATTATGTGTAGTTCTCCCTTTCATCCCCAATTGTATCTTTATAATAATCTTATGAAATAAGTTAAGCTAAGAGGTGGTGATTGAGTGAAGATTTGATGCCAGGTTGCTGATTCTAGTCCAGCCTGTTAATGCATATATTGTTTTGGACTATTGGTTATTATTTTGTGGGGAAATATTGTTCTGATGTTTAAACTGTATTAATAGCAGCAATGAGGCCTAGAAAATTTTCCATAATGAAAAGAATGTGATAATGTTATGTTTTTCTGTGGAGAACATTCCTTTTCTAAAAATGCATTGCTTCATGAAATTAATAACATACAGAAATGAAATTAATACTACAGTACAGTGAGCCCTTGTTATCCACTGGGCTTTGGTTTCAAGACCCCCTATGGCTAATGAAATCTGTGCATGCTCAAGTCCCATTCAATACAACGGCATAGCAAAATGGTGTCCCTTATATAAAATGGCAAAATCATGGCTTGCTATTTGGAATTTATACTATATATATATATATATATTCAAGTCATCGATGCTTGAATCCATGGATAAAAGAATCGGTGGATAGGGAGGCCCACTGTAGTTGAACTGAACAGTTTCTGATTTTTTTTTAAAAAAGAGAACTGCATCAAAAAATACAGTAAATATACATTTGACACATGCAGAAATTAGTATGTTAAAATGTTTTTCACTGTCTTAATTTTTTCTTGAAAATATAAATTTTGTATACTAATGAATGGTAAACATTTTAAGATGTTTTACTTATTTCAATAAAATAATTTGGAAGTGATACTTGAATTATCCCTCAAAAACTTTTTTGTTTATCCTATGTTTCCTTTTTTGGAAAATATTTCCAAAAACCTCAGACTATTGGGAAAACATTTCTTATAAAGTATGTAAAATCTATATGACATAGTTTTTGTTAAATATCAGTCAAGCATTCCAGCCATTAGGGGATTTTAATTTGGGGGAGGGAGACTTTCCTTATTCATAATTTCTTAGACAACCCCAAAAAGTGGTTATTAGCATGGCGTTTGCGGTATATTTTCAAGAAATATGCATTGCGTTTGCTTCTTTAGTGTCTCGGCATGCATATGCAATGGAGCTGAGAGGCGTGTTTCCTAAATTATCTATTTTCTTATACTGTGCATAAAATATATAAAGACACTTCAGTTTTTATTTAATGTCTCATCTAGTTTTTGTCCTTTTCTAGACAAATGTAGCACAGAGTGGTATAGGTTTCCATTTTAGAAAAGAAAAATTGAGGGAGACTTCTTTATATTTGCAAGAAACACAGTTTTTTTCCTAAAGAAACACTGCTGTATTAGTAAACAGGAGTTTAAAAATTCATATGAGCAGTTGAGGGAACAAGGTGATGCCTTCTATCTTTTCTTCCAACTTTTACATATATTTATCACATTAACAAAACAAGGAGTTCCTGTAATATGTTTCCTGTTTTCGACTGATTGTGCAAATACTCTGGTCACTTGATAAGTGCTTGCACAGCTACATTTCTTTCCATGCTAACATTAAGCCTTACAGAGTTTATTGTGTAGATCGTCATATCTAAATATAAATATTTATTTTATAATTGTAGCCCACCCTGTTTCTAATGTGTTGTTATACTGAAAGGATGAAAATATATCTTTGTTCATTCATTTTCAGAGTAGGATTCTGCCTACATAGGGACTTCTGTAGGTATTATAAATGCTCATGCACTACACATGATCTCTGTAGGGCACATGACATCAGTGTGAACTATCCGGATGCATGACAGATGTTGTGAATGTTGGGCAATATACTGTATCTTCACAGAACATCACATTGCATAGCATATTTTCTAATTTTCTAATTCATGATGTATTGAAGTGCTGATTCAGTACTTGGAATTCTCTGTGAGTGAGAACCTCTTAGTGGAAACATGAAAAGATGGAAAGGAAATAGAAGATAAGACACAAACAATGCTATTAAACTGTGGTTTTCATTCTAAATTAAAGTGATGTGTAATCCTTGGATTGAGTGTATGACTTAGTGATAGGGTCCTTGCTTTGTATGCAGTAGATTGTAAACTTGAGAGCAGGGAACCGTCTAATTTAAAAGATTGTATGTACTGTGCTGTGTAAATTTACAGCGCTATATAAATAAAGGTTATTAAAAATAAAGGTTAATAAGGTCCCAGGTATAATTCCTGTGGTCTTGAGGTAAGACTGAAAAATGGAATCAAGCTAGAAACCCTGGAGAACAGATAACACTCACTGTCAAGAGTCTTGGACTAAATGGACAAGTGGTCTGATTCAGTATAAGACAGCTTCCTGTGTGCCATTGCAAAATGCAAAGGCTTTATTAGTTTTATTTTGTATAACTTGATCTGCAAGTGCCTTTCCACACAAAGGTTGTTTTCAGTTCAGTACAAGAACATGGACAAATGGCAATAAAAACAATGTTTTTTTTCTTTGCAAAAACAAATTATGAACCCCTTTGCACAGGATGGCTTACAGTTTTTTCTCTCACTAGATCCTGTATTTATTTGATTTATATCTTGCCTTTCTCCAAAAATTGGAACTCCCCTTTACTTACTTATAGTATCATCACTTGTTTGTAGTTTAAATGCCTTACATATGTGCAAATGAAACCCTGATGTCTGGAACACAAGCACTTATCTGTGGGGCAATAAGGTTTGTTTTGTGCTCAGTGCTTGAACATTTGAAGTGGGAGAGGAGCTGCTACAAGCAGTTTCCAGTAGGAGCTGCATGTTCCATGCCATTACAGCTTGCTTTCCAACAGAAACCCAATCTGTCCAGTACATTTGTTGCATAAAACCTGCTATAGTACTAGGAAATGTATACAAAATTGCAGAACAGCACTAATTGAGTGAACTCCTTCTGCACTGGTTTCTTTGTACCTAACCCTACATAGCTTAGACCCCACCACCACCAATCTGGGGTTTGGCTAAATTGTAATAGTTTTTGTTTTAATCTTAGGGGGAAAGGAACAATGGCTTTGACGTCCTCTATCATAATATGAAACATGGACATGTATCTACAAAAGAATTAGCAGATTTTATAAGAGAAAGGTAAGTGTCTCTTTTGCCTCCTTATTCTGGCATTAACATGTTTAAGTGCTTTAAAAGTGTACTATAACATCATTGGACAGTACTGCACTACGCTGTTATAGTGCTATGATTCCACTTTATCTGCTATGGCTACCTCCTGTGAAATCCTGGGATTTCCAGTTTAGGGAGGGCATTTCAAATTTTCATTAAGAGGACACTTAGGAGGCCTCGCTAAACTACAAACCCCAGAATGCCACGGGAGGCAGCCTTAGTTACATCACATTTTGACTACTAGAACACACACTACTTGGAGCTGCCTTTGAAGAGTTTTTGGAAACTTCAGCAGCTCCAAAGAGCTGCAGCCAGACTGTTAACTGGGGTATGTTACAGAAATGGTAGAGACCACACAATGCCACTTTGAAACAGCTCCCATGGCTGCCGGTTTGTTTCTGGGCACAATTCAAAGTGCTCGTTATGACATATAATGCCCTATATAGCTCAGGTCTAGGCTATTTGGTAGACGGTATCTCCGTTTATGAGCCAGCCTGGGCTCTAAATCATCAAGAGAGTCCCACTACCATCGCAGGCATGGTTGGTGGGGACGCAACAGAGGACCTTCTCGGTAGCTGCCGCTATACTATTGAACTCTCTTTGCTGGGAGGCCAGAATGCCCTCCCCACCCCCGTTGTCCATCTGTCAGCAGGCTAAAACATTTTTTTATTATTATTCAGACAAGCTTTTAAAACAAAAAATCTTTAAAGAATGGGCTGAGGGTATTGTACTGTTTTAAAGTGTATAGTTTTTACCACGTTTATGTTATTAAAACAATAAAATACAGTTTAAAAAAGAAAAGTGATAAAAACAATACACTTTAAAACAGTAGAATACTCCTAGATTGTTCTTTAAAGATTTTCTGCTTTGAAAGCAGATGGTAGTGGGAGTGATGTGAATGATCAGTTTTAATATCATTTAAGTTTTTAGTAATTTAATTCTATTTTAATGCTTACTTCTAAATTTTTAACTATTATTTTAAATTGCAAGCTGCTCTGAGTCCCAATTTTGGGGGGAAAGTGGTATAATAATAACAACAAAAATAATTCTGATGGACACCTTTGACAGTAGGATTGAGCATAATAATGAGGCTCTTTCCTCTTATAGAGCTTGAGATCTGCAAGAAATAGAATATTATATTTTTAAGAATAATAGGCAGTCCAAAGATTTTGGGATCAATTATGCTGGGATATGTTTTGCTCAGATGGTGGGGTGACTTCCTTTAAGGATACCATATATACTATTGTATAGGTCGACCTTTTGTATTAGTGTAGGGTAGATTTTGGGGCCAAAATTCTAGATTTATATATGACCCATGGATAAGTTGAGGGTAAAACTTAAGGGCATGTAGCCATGAATGTAAAGTATGTCTTGCTCCCTTGTCCTTCATCTTTTCATTCCAGCTGCCCCCCAGAGGTCACCGGTCTGGGAAGATGCTTGGGGAGCGAAACCTTCCTCATCCAGCATCTTCCCAGCCCAGCTGCCCCCTCCAGAGGCAGCTCTGGAGCTCCAGAGGCAGCTGGGATAGGAAGAGGCTTGAGGAGCAAACACTCCCTCGTCTTGTGTCTTCCCAGCCCAGCTGCTCCCTCTACAAGCAGCTGGGCTGGGAAGAGGCTTGGGGAGGAAGCGTTCACTCCTGTATCTTCCCAGCCCAGCTGCCCCTCTGGAGACAGCGGGGTTGGGAAGAGGCTTGAGAAGCAAATAGTTGCTCTCCCTTCTGACTTATAAGTCGATCCAAGTTTTTTGGGTCAATTTTGTAGTATAAATTGTTCAACTTATACACGAGTATATATGGTACTCAATGGGAATTTGCTATTTGAGAAGAATATATGTATACATATATATCAGCCAAAGGTGGTAGTACTATCATTATAATTCCTGACATTTTTTTTTCAATTTTATAGATAAATTTGACATAGCTGATAGACTTGAAAGTGACCATTTCCCCTCCTTTCTTATTGTTGCAACTCTGATTAATATCCATTTACAGAAACAATCTTAGTTTATCAATCCAGTAATGGTGATTGGGCAGAAAAATTTGCTATGAGCTTGAATTGGGGGATCTCTGCAATCTTAAACTGAATGTTGTACATGGGGTTTTAAAAAGTCATATTATTGCAATCTGTGGCACACTGGAAAATTACTCTCAATACTGTCAACATCATTGAGGTGTATTGAGAGGATGGCCAAAAATTTTAGATGTAAAGGGATCACCCTCTGGTTTGATAAAGAGTGTGCTGATGCCCGAATCCATTTAAGCAATTTGTACAGCCAATACAGGAGAGATAAGTGCTGATCCTTGCTCCTATCTTATTACACTGCCAAAAGAGGGTATAGGATGCTGATGGCAAAGAAAAAGAAAGAAGTTATACATAGGCAATAGAGGTCTCTGACATACATCTCCCTCCCCCCCCCCAAAAAACAAAAAAACCCACCAGGCTGTTTTGGTCCGCAGTATTTTTTTGAAAAAAAAAACCCCTATTAGTTGAATATCCTAGTTGTATAATTTATAACTATCTGTCTTTTTTAAAAAAAATGAATATACCTCATTAATATATTACCTATTATTTCCATCTGACAGTCTTACAGATGTTTATTTACAGATGCTTATCTGTTTATTCAGAAAGAAATTTGATTCAGTTAAATGCAACTCATTCTCAAGTAAATGTGTATAGGATTATAGCCTTAATGAATTACAGTGGCTTTAGTTTAAACGGACACCTTTCCAGTTAACCTCTCTGTCCAGTTCCTGCAGGCCCAGCCCTGTGTCTTCCCTAATTGAGTCTAGCCACACACACACACACACACACACACACACACACATTTCCTAGCATCATTGCCTTTTCTAATTATTCAATTTCCCTCCTGATGTGGCCAAAGTATGACAGCCTCAGTTTAGTCATTCTGGCTTCCAGGGATAGTTCGGGCTTGATCTGTTCTATCACCCTTTGTTTGTCTTCTTGGCTTCACCACTCTTCTCCAGCACCACATCTCAGATGAGTTGATTTTCTTTCTATTGGCTTTTTTTACTGTCCAACTCTCTCGTCCATATATTGTGATGGGGAATACGATGGTTTGGATTTATCCTCACTTTAGCATTCAGAGTTATGTCTTTACACTTTTTCAACTGTCTTGTTTAACGTGAATTCTTGTAACTCTTCCGTGGTCATTATTTCTGTTGTGTTTTTTTAATATTCAGCATTAATCCAAATGGGGCACTTTCCTCCTTGACCTCCTTCAGTAATTGTTCCAGATCCTTGTTTCTGCTAGTAGCATTATGTTATCTGCATATCTTAGCTTGTTAATGTTCCTTCCTCCTGTCTTCACTCCACCTGCCTCTTGAGTCTAAGCTTGCACTGCACACAATATTTTCTGCATACAGGATGAATAAATAGGGTGATAGTATGCAGCCTTGCCTGACTCCTTTCCTGATTGGAAACTGTTCTGTTTCTCCAGATTCTGTTCTGATGGCAGCCTATTGTTCAGGGTACAGATCAGACAATCAGATGTTGTGGCACTCCCATTAAGCCCAAACCATAGCTTTTGTGGTCTATGCAGTCAGAGTTTGCTGTAGTTAATAAATAACATGCAGATTTTCTTCTGAAATTCCCTAGTGTGTTCCATTATCCAACATATGTTTGCAATATGATCCCTAGTGCCTCTTCATTTTCTGAACCCTGCTTGCATCTCTGGGATTTCATGCTCTATATATGGCAGGAGTCTTAGCAGCAGAATTTTGAGCATGACTTTGCTTGCATGGGAAATTAGTGCAATTGTTCTGTAATTACTGCAGTCCTTTGTGTCTCCTTTTTAATGGATGGGAATATATATTGATCACTTTCAATCTGTGGGCCACTGTTTTGTTTTCCATATTTGTTGGTAGATTTTGTTAGAATTGAGCTTGATCCTGTCTCTGTGGATACCTTATAATTTTTCTCAACTTAAACATGACTATTATCCTTAGTAGATCAAAGAACTAGCACTTGACCTGCACAATGAACTACCTTTTAAAACCCAGCAACAGGGGTGGAGATTGGGGCTTGCTCCAAAGCCAAAGGCCACACCATCCCATTTTTGGCTTTTCTTTGGGCCACAATGCATGGCCACCAATCTAGCCAAGTAGAAATGATGTTGTAGCATTCTCAGTTGCTATGCAGGCCTGTTCTAAGTGGCAGATTTTGCTATTTAGGGATGCCTTTCCCCCAACAGTGTTTTAGGCCTTTTCCTGGAATCTTAATGTTTCAGTGAGTGTTTTTCAATTATTTTTTGGGAAGGGAGTGCTTGGAGCTTAGAAGGATGTTAGGGGTCCAGAGAGCTGCTTCGGACCCTTCCAAAAGACTAAATACAACCTGCATGTTGCACAATTCCCATTAACCTTCTTCAATAAA
Organism: Urosaurus nigricauda; assembly: GCA_034509955.1. NCBI lineage: Eukaryota > Metazoa > Chordata > Lepidosauria > Squamata > Phrynosomatidae > Urosaurus > Urosaurus nigricauda. Next base: position 44,277,363 of record JAOEGL010000002.1, on the reverse strand, counting down.
TCATATGTTGTTTTGTAACATATAGGGTAGAAAACAGTATAAACAAAAAGAAATCATTAGGTGGAAAAAGTGTGAACGAATACATAAAGAATCTTCAATTCAGTTACAGTATCAATGTTAAAGAAGAAACCCTGTTGTAGGCAGGTGTGGGTGTGTTTTCAATGCTTCATAGTTTTATATGAAAATTGAATATAGTTCATGATATATAAAAGACTTCATTTGTACTTTGCTAATGATGGTGGCAACATTGTATGTAGCACTATTTGTGATAACAAGCACAGACAGTCATGTGACAGTTAGTTCACTAGTTGTAGTCTTCTTGCCCATCTTTCCTTGGCTGAGTTACAAATACTGATTCACTCTTACTACAACATGCTCATCAAGGCTCTAATTAGTGTTCAGTGTAAAACGTAAACAGTTTCCGGAAGTGGTCTTTGGCCTCTTGGTGAAGACTTTTGTGAAGGAGAGCCTTTCAATCCTTTGAACTATAAACTGTGTATACATAGGCTTGTAAATGCCTTCATAGAATGTTAATAATCCTGAAAGAGTTCTGCCAAGTACAATCAGGAGTGAGAATTGTATAGATAATTTTTTCTTGAGGCAATTCCATAAGAAAGCTGCCATGTCAGAATATCATGACCAGTCTTTATGGTTATAGTCAAATGAAAATGTGCTATGCCAGGCCACGATATCTACTTCCATAGTTACAAGAGTAGACTTAGGAGAGGACAAAAGCAAGGGTTTTAAAAGCAAGCCTAAACTTGTAGTGCTTAACCAAATACCAGAGTGTAAGGAGTTCTTTCCATCACAGCTTATCCTCAGGAATGATTTGAAATATGTAAATGTTTTTTAGTTAGTGGGAAAATAAAGAGTCCAAAATGTTTGTTAATTTTACCAAAAAGAACTGAAACAATTACTTCATGAGTAAAACTGTGCATAGCCACAGCTTTCTTTCTGTGATAAGATTATATGCAAGTCTGGTTTGATTAAAGGAATAAACTATTCACCAAGAAACTCACAGTCTGCATTCAAATCAGTGGTTTATTTATTTTACTGCATCTCTCTTTTCTCAAGCAAGTTATCATATTAAAATGCCATTAATTATGAAAACTATAAAAATAACAATTGTACACACACCGTTCCCATAAAAAGGCTCCTCAAAACCAATTGATTATTAGAAGCCTTTTAAAATAAAAATGTCTGCTTGCAAGTGGAAGGAGAGCAGAGAGGGAGCCAACTGAGCCTTGCTTGGAATGGAATTACAAAACCTGGGAGCAGCCACCAAGAAGACTCTGTCCTATGTTTTTTGTGGAGCTTTTGGGCTATGTGGCCATTTTCTAGAAGAGTTCCTTTTGTCTGCTGGGAATCCCCTGGCCTTAGGCAGTTTCTCATTTGCATAGGTTGAGTCTTGACCTTGCTGTCCTTCAGGACTGGGAGCCAAGCCTTGTTTACTCTCAGGGTTTCCTCTTACCTGTTGAAATTGTCCAGGTGTTTATGGATTTCAGTGGCCTCCCTGTGCATTCTGACATGGTAGTTGTTGGTATGGTCCAGAATTTCAGTGCTTTCAAACAGCATTTTATGCCCAGGATGGTTTGTAGCATGTTCTGCTAATGCTGATTTTTCCGGTTGACCCAGTCTGCAGTGTCTCTCATGTTCCTTGATTCTTGTCTGCACACTGCGTTTGGTGGTCCCTATGTAGACCTGTCCACAGCTGCATGGAATGCGGTAGACTCCTGCGGCTGCAAGCGGGTCTCTCTTGTCCTTGGCTGAGCGAAGCATTTGCTGGATCTTCTTCGTCAGTTTGTAAACCATTTGAAGGTTGTGTTTCTTCACCACTTTCCCTATTCTGTCTGTGACTCCTTTGATGTATGGTAAAAATATCTTCCCTTTGGGTGGTTGCTTGTCTTGAGTCTTCTGGGTTCTTCTGTCCTATGTCCTTATTAGCTAGACTGGGTTTTTCTCTCCTATGTCCTTATTAGTTAGACTTGTGATGGTGATAAGACCAAAGAAAGTCCTTCTCCAAGAATCTTAAGACTATGACATCTTCATATAGGGAAATACAATATTTCAGATGATTTGTACCCACGCTGCATAGGCCTTTATAAGTGATAAACTACACTTATAATACAAACCAGTACACAGTGAAGCTGTTTCAAAAAACAGTTAGATGTTTCCTGTAACTGGACCCTCTTGGCATGGAGGACACAGCATTTGGACCACTGAATTTTCTGAACAGTTTCCAAAGGCAGTCCCACACAGTATATATTACCGTAGCCCAAACAGTACATCAAAGAATATGTTAGCACAGTGAGATCTGACTTTGCTAACATACATATTAACAAAACTGACAGATTGGGTGCAGCTGGTGCAGTAGTCTTAATCATGCAAATGCACTCCCGGCTACTGCTGAAACCTGGGCTTTAATGGCTCAGGGTTGTCCAGGAAAACACCCAAGTAACAAGCCTGAGGTTTTAGGAAGAATGTAATCCTACCCAGCACATGCTGAATTCCTGTTCTCTCATGTGTCATTTAGTTGACCAGGAGCTCTCTCTTGTTTAGATTAGGCTTCAGTTTTGTTCACCTTCATCAAGTCCATTGATGACAGCAGAAATGATTCTGTTTCTAAACAGCTTCCTTGGAATTAAATAGAAAAAAAGAGAGAGGGGGGATTTCATCAACATACTGGTGACACCTATTATAAAATGTGATTTAAAGTGGTAAGATTAGTTCAGCAGCAGTAGCAGCAAGCTTGTACTCCACAGGTATCTAGTAAAAGGACTAGATCTGAATTCTGGTAAATAAATAGGATGCATAGGTAGGTAAAAATGAAAGTTAGATTATTGTTACATCTAGGTTACATTAGTAGAGAAAACCTACTTTGGTACAGAGATTCCCTAAAAGCTCATCTCTATGTGTGTAAGTAAGAAGAAAAAAACATCTTTAGGGCTCATTTTTTTTTTTTTAAATTTTAAAATTTTTTATTATTTTTAAAAACAACTCCATACAAACACTTCATTACAAGTTTGGTAGAGTTTGCATAAGAAAAACATTCACACTGACATTTAAACCGGTTTTTGAGCCACATACTGATAGATTTGGGATTGAAGAATTGATGCGAAGTTCGCACTACATTTTCCATTACCAAATGCATTTGTGTCCATTTAACAAATATTCACGTTCACACTTACTTTTCCATGCTTACTGCTACAAAATGGATTCTCAGTATTGGACTCAATCGATCCATCCTGGTTCTTTTTTTAAAAAAATGTCAGTCATATGATGTGCATGGGCATGTTTCTGGTTATGAAACCACTTGGAGGTGTGGCTGTGTGCAACAGCTGTTGCTATTTCCATGGGCCTCTTTTTGTGTATGTGTTTATATGTGTGAGAGAGAGAGAGAGATGCACACACTCCTCCTCCTCCTCCACTTTCCCTCACTTTGGGGAGATGGGCTCTTAGAAGCTGTGATGGTGCTGGGCTCTATCTATGGGGATAACAGCTGATCATACACACACCTCTCCCATCCACTATCCCTCTGTTTGGGGAAATGGGCTCCAAAGTCCCCCACCCCCAACTTCCCCCAACATCTGGGCCAGGCAGCCACGGATCAATGCATACCAGGGCAGGGAGAAATCCCGTCATAGGACCCATTAGTCGCTTTTGTGATCCCATAAAAATGCAGTGGATTGTAGAATCTGCCATTTTAAAAAAAAAGCCATGCTGCAGCATAGCCCCCCCCCCCCCAAGGAAGACCCCTCCAACTTGCCCTATTTCTTGATAAATTTCTGACAGCAGTGCAGTTTGATCAGGACTACAGTGCAATTTAAAGGGACCACTTGGCTGTGATAGAAATCGACATGCACAGCCCCATGGAAGCCCGACAACAGCCCTATGGCAGCACTGCGGGGGGGGGCGGAATGGCAGTTTACCCAAGGCCTGTGGTGGGATGGGTACCACCCCTTTGTCCACCTTCTCTGCCCATTGTCCCTCCCCTCCTGGCTGCCCCAAATGTGATTGGTTGTTCAGCACGATGCAACCTGATTCTTTTCAAAAGAAACAGCAAAAGGTCAGTTTCCAAAAGAACCGATTATTTTGGAATTGCCCCAATTCACCCAGATTCAGACCGAATACAGTCAGGTCTGAAATTGATTCAGGTGTGAATGAGACACATTTAAACCGGTTTAAACCAATCTGCGAACCAGTTTAAATCATAGTGTGGACGAGGCCTTAGAGGAGAGAGCCTTTTGGCTAGTCCATGCTGGTTGAAAGCAGAGAGAGGAAGAGACAGAACAAAGAGTTGTAAAACCCTTAATCTCTGGAGAAGAGAAGAGGAACAGGAAGTGACTTCTTCACAGAATCAGACTGACCAAATGACCATAGATATAATCAATGCATCTGTGAGGAAGATATCCCCATTCTCCAAAAAGAACATAGAGCTATGAGCATTGATGCTACTCCAACAACACCAAACTCTGGATAACCACTGCCAGCGGTTTTGTGTATATGTTAAAGAGTATGGTGGACAGAATGGATGCTATAGGGACTCCTTAGGCAAATGCTGTCAAACAGGAATCCCTCTCACACACCACTTTCTGAGTATGTCCTTCTGGGAAGTACCAGAACCTACGAGAAAGAGTGCCCTAGGGAGAGATCCTAGAAGGGTACCATGGCTTATACAATTGAAAACTACTGAAAAGTTCAGCAGAACAAATAGGAATGCTTCCTCACTGTCCAGTTCCTGCTATCGGTCAAATGCCAGAGCAATCAAAGCTGTCTGTCCTATAATCAGACCTGAAGACAGACTGAAACATATCCAGATAATCTGTTACATCCAGGAATTTCTGAAGCAGGGAAGCCACAATGCACTCCAGAGTATTCCCCCCAAAATGGGGGTATGCCCACCACTCTAATAATTTTTCCATTCCAGAGCTTCAACATTAAATAGTCAATCTGTGTACACTTAGAGAGGAATGAACTGATTGCTAAGAGCCAGCATGGATTTCTCAAAAACAAGTCTTGGCAGACTAATCTTATCTTTTTTGATGGAGTTACAAGCTTGGTAGATCAGGGTTAGACAGTGGTACAGTTAAGTAGATCTATAATTGGTTGACAGTCCAAACTAATAAAGTACTCACCAATAACATTTTAATAAATGACTTAGATTATGGGATAGAAGGCTTGTTTATCAAATTTGCAGATGATACCAGATTGATGTGAGAGGGAGATAATACTCCTGAGGACAGGATCGGAATTCAAAATAATCTTGTTAGATTGGGAAACTGGGCCAAAACTAACAAAATGAATTTCAGCAGGGATAACTGTTAGGTACTACATCTAGGCAGGAAAAATGAAATGCACAAATATAGGATGGATAACACATGGGTTGAAAGGTGTGCATGTACAAACTAAACATGAGTCATCAGTATGATGCAGCAGCCAAAAAAAAAAAAAAAAAAGCCAATGCAATTTAATGCTGCATCAGGAGAGCTATACTGTCTTGATCAAGGGGAATATTAGTGCCAAGTGCCACTCCATTCTGCATTAGTCAGACCTCATCTGGTATACTGTGTCCATCTCTGGGCACCACAGTTCAAGATAAGCTGAAATGTGTCCAAAAAAGGGCAGTGATAATCATCAAAGGTCTGGAAAGCAAGGCTTAGGGAGCTGGATATGTTTAGATTGGCACGGATCCCCCGCGAAAACAGAGGGTCGACTGTAATTTGAATCCCAAGCTTCTTGAGTATCGTGAAAGGTAACTTGGAATTGTGTCAGTTTACCTCTTTTACATGACATTTTCTCTTCATATCCTCAAGTTGTCTAAATTAATTTTGAGTTTTCATTCAAACCTTTTTTTTTTTTTTACACCATGGATACTTTTTAGTATCTAAAATACTTTTAAGTAGATGCTGGTGCTTTAAAAGGCATCTCTGAAGACCAGATGTCTCCTGGCATTGGGTTAGTCCTGTATTAAAATATGATTGCAACAGACTTGACATTAGGCAATCAATCATGCAACTAATCTAAAATTAGTTAACTTCTAAAGGAATGTTTCTGCGTGGTATATATCACCTCAGATTCTATAGAGTGGGAACTTTATTGAACAGATTTTGTCTCAGTTTACTGATGACATAGTGGTTGTTCTTTTTGTTTGCTTGCTTTCCAAGTTGATTCTGATTTATTGTGTAGTTACATTTGATGAGACACATAATATGATCAAAGTGCATTGTGCTGTTCCTGTGTCTCTGTGATCTGATCTCATGATGACTGCTTTTTGCATTTATTTGGCCTAGTAGTGATTGTGATAAGATTCATATTGGTCTAACCATCTTACCTGTAAATTCTGGGTGACATTGTAGATGTAGAGTCTCCCAGAGTTTACAAGTAAGATGGTCAGACCAATATTCCCCCCCCGGTGTATGTGTGTATATACCATACATTGATTTTCCCTGACTCCCAAGCACCCTATTTCCCCCGCTTCCCAATCCCATGTTAAAACCTTTCCTCCTCGTCCTCCTCTTCAGATTTCCCTGTCAACCAAACACCTCATTTCCCCTCCACTTCCTTCCTTCTCAATTTGATGCTAAAAGCTTCTCCTCCCCTAAATTCTACCCTTGACTTATCTAGAGGTCATATTAAAATCAATTATTTTGGCCCTAAAATCTTCCCTTGACTTATACATGAGGTTGACTTGTACACGAGTACCAGTATATACAGTATCTCAAGGCCAACAAAGAAATTTCCATGGAAAAGGAATTGCTACAGACAAGACCCTGTCCCACATTGCCCACCTACTGTACTTTAGGTACAGTAAGAGCTCTGAGGAAGAAAACATAAGCATAATACCATACAAGAGCATGCTATTGTTGGCTTATATTCCTTCCTCTGCTAAGTTTAAATAGAGATGAAAAGATAAAATTGAATGATGTTCATCCAACTAAGAAGAAGAAGAAGAAAAAAACCTTACACTAGAAGATCATTTCTGTTAATGTAAATATTATTCTTAGGGATTGTTCAATATCTGTTTTTACTATTTCCCCTGCAATGTTTTACTGGATATATGTGTTCCTGGAAAAGAATTACCTTGCTCTTTCTGTGCTTTTGTGTGTTTTTATTCTGCTTGGAGTTAGATGGACTTTTCTGGGGGCAATCCATGTTTTGCTTACACATATGCCAAGGTCTTTTTATATACCCATGACTGTGTCCTTCCACAATACCTGCCTATGAGGCTATTAGAAAACACACTTTGGGGTGGCATATTAGTGATCTGATAAATCCTGGAGTTGTTCAACTAGTTAATGTTATGTAATGGTTAACTTAAGGCCTTAAATACTGATTTTATATTTAGAATATAGAACATAAGGATTATTCTTTGTTGTTAATAGGGCTGCAATAGAAGAAACATATTCAAGATCAATGACGAAATTAGCCAAATCAGCAAGTAATTATTCACAAATTGGGTAAGTTAATGTGTAATAGTAGGGCATCTTCATGAAGATTTTGTTTTATACACTGAGAAATGTTGGACAGATAAACTGAATGCTGTTCACGTTTCTGCCTCTTCTGCTGTTTGAGTATTTAGAAATATTTCTAAAGACACAAGACATTATTTCTGTCACTTCTATTAGAGAATTGTGCACTCAGCAGCCTTCTTGAAGTTGCAGTAAAAAGTCTACTTGCAAACTTTTGAGCAGGAATGCTTGCTTTTTGTGAGTGCCTGCATTGTTTCAGTCTACTGTACCTAGTCCACATGTCACAGTTCTGATATTATATTGGAATTCTCATATCTGTAAGGAATTGAAAGACTGAAATTACTATTTCTGTTCAAAAAATTAAGGTGGAATTAGAATGTCAGTTTATATTTTTACTTCTGTAAGATTTCAACAAGTTGTATTTAACAGCATTGGATATTAGCAGCTGTGGTAGTAGCTGTTGCATGTTTGGTTTATATCCCAGTTGAGCAGAAGAATATATAAGCTTTTTTCTTTTTAACAGGACATTTTCACCAGTCTGGGAAGTTTTCAAGTCATCAACAGAAAAATTAGCGAGTTGTCATTTAGAACTTGTTCGTAAGTTACAAGAACTAATTAAAGAAGTACAGAAGTATGGAGATGAACAAATAAAAGCTCATAAAAAGGTTGAGTATACTTTTAAAATATATTTTAATGACTTAAAATAAAATAATCATTAGTAATGTTTGATATACATGTAATATTTAACAGACTAAAGAAGAAGTTTCAGGGACTTTGGAAGCAGTGCAAAACATTCAGAGTATTACCCAGGCCCTCCAAAAAGCAAAAGAAAACTACAATTCAAAATGTGTGGAACAAGAGCGTTTGAAAAAGGAAGGTGCTACACAGAGAGAAATAGACAAGGTAACTTTTCTTAAATGGTTTTCTTTATAGTATGTTCTGTTCATGCAAAACTGAAAACTTACTTGCAGGATTGCTGCTTCTGTCATGTTTTTTTTCCCCTAGAATGAAAGTAACAAATGCTTTCTGCATGAAACTGCCAGTACTATGTAGAGTAATAATGTGTTATCCTACAGTATCTGTTTATTTGGCTAGGTTGTGTGAGCATACATTTTTATGCAGTTCTTTTTATGCAGAATATCTGCTAAGTTTAACCTTATGAAAATATTTCCCTACCCACAAGGAATTTTCCCTGGGTGTGATAAAGAACCTTGGCAATGGCGTCACTAGGATTGGTGTCACCCCAGTGTGGTAACTGATGTTGTCACCCCCAGGCTTGGAGCCTTCAAGCCTATGGTCCCCAGGAGTGGATTTGGCTGCTGTGGAAGAGAAAGGCTCCTTGCTACCAACATGGAGATGGACTGGGGCATTTATTTATTTATTTGTTTTCTATGCTGCCTTTCTCCCAGAAAAGGGCCCAAGGCAGCTCATAAATAAAAACACTTTAAAAGCTTGCTACAATAAAACAATTAAAACATCACATAAAAACAATATAAAATTACTAACATTACAACCACAATATACATTACTAACATTAAAACCATACTCCATATAACAAACACCCCATATAAAAAAAAACCATCCTATGATTACACATTAAAAGCCTCTTGCATATTTGACATCTTAAGATCTGAAGGGACTGTCTGTGTCCTTGGATGTTCTGGTCTACCCACTTTGTTCGCAAATCCCAAAGGGGTGCAGGCGCCATTTGGTGACAGAACAGGACTCCAGGAGTTCGCTTTGCCAATAGCCTCCTGGCGAGCCTCCTGGCCACCTCTAGTGAGTGGACTGGGTCCTTCCAAGGGCCTTCAGTCTCCAGGGGTCCTAGTCTACCTGTGGAGAGGCATGACGGTGCTGTGTAGAGGAGCAGTTATTTTATGTTGTACTCAGAAAATTGAGTATAAAAATATAAAATTGAGAAAAAGAATATTGTGGCTATTTAAATAGTCATGTGTTTGGTTTGGCTTTTGTGGACTTCAGTCCATTTCATCAGGTATTTTTCCTTTCATAGTTACATACTGAATTTTAAAATTTGTTAGAAAATATTAGCAACTGTCTTTGAGCTTTATGTATTTCATTACTTACTTTACATATTACCCTTGACATTGACTGCTTGATTATGTGATCTTACATTAATATGCTGCTTGTTGAATGTAGGAAAACTAAGGTAATTTTATATGTTGTTTCCTTGAGCCCTCATGTGGTGGCAACTGGTATTTATTGTGATGTAGTTGACCATTACAGATGAAATTAGTGGGGAGTTGGCCTTGGGCAAGTCACACTCTCTCCACCTCAGAGGATGGCAGTGACAAACCGCCTCTGAAGATATTTGCCAAGAAAAAAACCATGATAGGTTTGCCTTAGTCGAAGAGAACTCGAAGGCACAGAACAGCAACAAGAAGGAGGGCCAGCCCTGGTTAGTACTTGGATGGGAGACTGTCACTAAATACCAGGTGCTATAGGCTATATTACAGAGGAAGGAATGGCAAAAACCTCCTCTGAATATTCCTTGCCTAAAAAAACCCTATGAAATTCATGGGGTCACCATAAGTTGACAGGTGGCTTGAAGGTGCACATACGCATACACACACACACACTAATAAGACTGAAAAAATGCCCCATTCTCCTACTTATCTTTTATTTCTTCAGGCAGCAGTAAAATCCAAAAAAGCAACTGATACTTACAAACTTTATGTAGAAAAGTATGCTGCAGCAAAATCTGATTTTGAACAGAAAATGACTGAAACTGCACAGGTAAGCTGAAGACTTATTTTTTGTCCATATTTCATCTTGCTTAGAATAGAAATAGTTGGTAAGTACTGTATATACTCGACTATAAGTCAAGAAATTTATGCCCCAAAATGGACTCTAAAATCATGGGTCAACTTATCTACAGGGCAACAAGTGAATACTGCTTGAAAATTTTCTTAAAGAAATGCCCACCTTCCTCTGCAGCCAGGGATCTTTAGGAGGTTCGTGTTTCAGTCCCCAGCTGCTCCCCAGCGCGCTCTCCTCTCTTCCTGTGTGTGTGTGTGTGTGTGTGTGTGTGTGGGAGAGAGAGATCCCTCTCTAGTACTCCTCAGACTCCCCTCGCAGCCATAGCTAAGAAGGAGCTGCTCAGGAAAGAGGGAGAGAGAGCATGCCCAGGCTTGGACCCTGTTTGGCAAGCCATGAGCCTGGAAATCCTGGGGGAGAGAGAGAAGAGAGAGAGAAAGGTCTGTCTTCCTTTTGCAATGTCCCCTCTTTTTCAGGCAATGGATTCCTGGGAGTTATGGGGAAAGAGAGAGAGGTTTCTCTCCCCTCTTTTGCAAGCAGTGGAATCCTGGGAGTTATGGGGAAAGAAAGAGAGAGAGGTTTCTCTCCCCTCTTTTGCAAGCTGTGGAATTCTGGGAGTTATGAGGAAAGAAAGAGAGACGGGTTTCTCTCCCTTCTTTTGCAAGCAATGGAATCCTGGGAGTTATGGAGAAAGAAAGAGAGAGAGGTTTCTCTCCCCTCTTTTGCAAGCCGTGGAATTCTGGGAGTTATGGGGAAAGAAAGAGAGACGGGTTTCTCTCCCTTCTTTTGCAAGCAATGGAATCCTGGGAGTTATGGGGAAAGAAAGAGAGAGGGGGTTCTGTCCCCTCTTTTGCAAACAATGGAATAATGGGAGTTATGAGAAAAGAAAGAGAGAGAGGGTTCTGTCCTCTCTTTTGCAAGCCATGTGTTTTGGGAATGCTTTTGGTAAAGGGAAAGTGTGTGTGTGTGTGTGTGTGTGTGTGTGTGTATGTGTATGTGTGTTGAGGTTTGTTTCCTCTTTTATATGCTGAGACTATGACCCTTGGGACTTAGGAGAGGTCCAGAGAGGGAGATGTAGGGAGGGAAATGGTGATTTGTTTCCCCCTTTAGATCTTTTGTAACATGTGCCAGTGTTTGACCCTCGACCTATCCACGGGTCATATCAAAATCCATGATTTTGGCCCCCAAAACTGCCCTCAACTTATACATGAGGCTGACTTATACATGAGTATATACGGTAGGTCATGACTGATGTAAGTACCATTTATTTCGGTGTGCTTAATCTAAGCATGAGTAAGGTTGGATCCACCCTAGTCTATATGATTCTTTGCATGCTTTGGATAAGATCCTATACACTTTCAATACAGTGTAAATATACCAAAGTGTAGTAATCCTGGATCACACAGTTGTGCAACTCATTGTGCACTGGGCTAGCAATCAGCTCCTCCCCACCAGCTCAAAAGTGAGAGAAAAGTCTGTTTGTTTGCTTGCAGGATAATGGGCTGTATAACAGGCTGTACTTTCAGAATCTCTGTGCAAACAGGTTCCTTTGGTCTTTTTAGTGGCCCTGTGAGAAAATTAGAGAAAATGTAAGTCTAGGTTTCTTTAGGACTATCTTACAAGCTCTTCCTCAAAAGAACAATCGTATATACAATCACCTCTCCATATCCACAGATTCTTTATTCACGGATTCAAGCATTCACCATTTGAAAATAATTTTAAAATGTATAAATGCCAAAAAGCAAACCTTCATTTTGCCATTTTATATAAAGGACACCATTTTACTACACCGTTGTATTTAATGGGACTTGAGCATCCATGGATTTTGTTATCCATGGGAGGTCCTGGAACCAAACCCCAGCAGATACCAAGGGCCTACTTTATAGCCCCAACAAATACTTAGTGAGACCATTTTAAAGAAATGGATAAATTATTTAAATATGTTTGCTATTTTATACAAGCTGCTCTGGCATGTAATGTTTGAAATGCAAAGCAAATGCATGGCAATCTGCTCTCTGTTTGTATACTTGCATTTTGGGCCTTTGTGTTTTATTAGAACAGGAACTTTTGCATTATATACTTCATGAAGTGTAACAGTTTATGTCTCAGTGAATGTGTCCTCCATTTTTGCCAGCTCTGAGCTGGGTGATTAAATTATTATGTCCAACTTTCTCCGGACAACATGTCACTGCTAGGCAGATACTAAGATCTATTAGAATAGAAAGACACAGCTGTATACACATATCAGAAGCTTCTTTTGACTTTATTTGTCAATATATTTTGCAATATGAAACTAGATTTTAAAGGATAAAAATATTGTGTATTACATTTTTAGTGTGATAAAACCTAAGTACAAGTCTAACAATCTTACCTTGTCAGATCTACTGTAGCAGTGCAGTCCCCAAAACTATCTAATTATATGTTTAATCTGTTCCCTTGCATCATATGTGACAAGATTTAGATAAGTACAAGTTAGATAAGATAAGCAGGTGTGTCATTGAGCCGTGGTTGGAATGGTTAGATCCCACTCTCATTCCTGTCTTAGCTAGTGTCCTGTGATTGGTCTGCCTTGTTAATATGCTGACAAAAGAACCATAGTGTCATAGTGGTATTTGACAGAATTCCACTTTATTTGCTTATCTTAGAAGTCAGGATGGCAAGCATACAACCTTTAGTCTGCATCCAGTAAACTCTTGTATGGTATTCAGTCTTGAGATAACTTGTCAGCATTTTCTTTGCTACTTTCATTGATTAGGACTGATACTGAAGCTCGACTCAGGCTTGCATCCTTCTGAGGTCGCTAAAATGAGTACCCAGATTGTTGGGGGGGCAAATAGCTTACAGTTGTAAACCGCTTAGACACTCCTTAAGGGTATGAAGCGGTATATAAATGAAGCTGTTTTGTTTGTTTGATACATTTTAGACATAAATTGTAGAAATCTGAGGTAGTTGATAAATTTCAGGAGGATTTTCCCATACTTTGATATAAGAATGGTTACCTGTCCCCACAGTTTTAATCTTCTGTCCAGTTCTCATTTTTATCAGGTATGTCTGTAACTTAATATAGTACAATAAAGTATGAGAAATGATAATTAGTGTTGTGTGTATCTTTAATACAGATTCTATTCATCTACTTATACTGAACATATGTATTGTCATTGATAGCATTTTACAACATTAATCAGTTAAAAGGACAGTGGAAACCAGGATTATTATTTTGGTAGCAACTAGGTTCGTATGTTCTTCTAACTGATGTCTTTCATATTGTCAAATTTGAAAGCGAACTATTAGTACATAGAATAAAAAAAAGTACTTAAAGTTTTAAAGAGCTATTTTCCTCATTTTACTAAACTATGTACTAAATGTATTTATGGTGCAGAAATTTCAAGATATTGAAGAAATGCATCTCCTCCACATGAAAGAGATTATTGAGTGTTTTTCAAATACAGTAAAAGAAGTTCATGTACAAATTGGTGAGGTGAGTTTTTGGTTGATTTTCTTGTTAATCAAGTTAGGAAAATGGATGAAATTGGAAGGGGAGTGATGGATTACTTCTGCTATGTATAAAAATAATTGAGGTAATTATTTATTTCTTGAATAAGAAGAAATAATGGACACAATTATTTTTTAAGGCCTCCCAACCGTAATTGACTCTGTTTCTAGTTTTCAAAGAGATAACCATGTTTGTTATTTGTACTCTACGTATATTGACAAAAGAGTCCTTGCTACTGCATATATAGCAAAAGGAATCTTCTCAAAGAGAGTTTTGAGCCCAGGGAAACTGACTTTGGTAAGCAGATTTATTATTTTCTATACCACTATAAAAATCTGAAAGATCTGCATCACCTTGCCCAGCCCTATGTAGGGCAAGGGACATGTTTTGCATCCTTCTGGATCCTGTTGAATTCTGTCCAACCCCCATGACTGTATAAATATGCTTTGTACCTTAGACCTTAAAATCACAGTGTACTGCATCTGATGAAGTGGGTTTAACCAGTTAATTTCAAAGGTGCTGCCACAATCCTTTTTCCCTCCACCTCCCTGCCTCCTTTTTATAAATTAGTTTCTGTTATATTGCTTGCACATACCTCTTTTATGTCACACATCATTTAAGCAAATCAGCTTCCAGTGTCATTATTCCCCAGAAAGGCAGGGTATAAATTTAACCATATTGTAGAAAATATCTAATTTGTCACTTTCTATAACATCATACAGGAACCCTTGCATTCTGCACCTTAGAAAATTGTGCTGTATTATTGATTAATGAGTTTTAAACAAAGAACAAGAGTAATTCATTTATACCAAGTCGGATAAATAAAAATCTCTAAGGAATAAACTAGAAAACTAGTGATTATGTTGTAAGCCACTTGGGTCACTTGCCAGGAGAAAGATGGGATACAAATTAAACAGATATGTAAATGGTGATGCATATGATTCTCTGCCCACCCCCTACAAGATCAGTTTGTAAAAAACCAAACTCCAACTTATTACAATTTGACATGGCCCCAGCAGTCTACTAAACATGTGTCCCAAAAGCCTTCTTGAGCGCATCAGGGACTTTTCTAAACTGTGGGAACTGAATTGAAAGACATAGTCTAGATCAGTATGCAAAGGGAACTGGTTGGACTTTCAAAACTAACTGAAAGTTGGTTACCTACTGTAAGCTTTCCTAGATATAACTTTATCAGAATGTGTTTTACTGCACTCTAAGTCTACCCAGTTACTTTCAAAGATGTTGTAAGGTCTCTGAGTGCAGAAGAAAGGTGCGATCACCTGAAACTGGGCAGAAGGGTCTTAACAATTTTTTGAAATTTTAAAAAATGTGATTAATAAACTAAAACAATATAAACAGTGCCTCTAAATTACAGTCTTATTTCTCCCTTTTCTTCCCCTCCCCTACAATTTTTGTAATTTCCTCCTTGAGCCCTTGGAAGACTGGCTTATGATATTCAGGAGTGGCTTTAACCCTTTGCAGATGAGGGTTTTGAGGTACAAGGGAAGGAAGGAAGGAAGATCAGTTACACAACTCCAACTCCCTTGGGTTCACAAAATGATTAGATATAACCCATTACATTTGCTGTGTCTGGGATCTAAATACCAGCCTAGACAAATTCAAAAGCCTTGTATTAACCTTGTAGATGTTATGTTTCTGAATGTGAATAGCAGCTTTCTATATTGTATTACAGGTTTAATTTTGAAACTGTTCTCAGAATCAAAAGCAAGTTGCTATTCTTCCTTCCTGTAGGCAGAAAACCTGTTGAAAGCCAGCTTGATCTTACAGAACTGGATTCATGGTTCTTTTGGTCTAGCTTGACACTTTTTGCTTATGAGTAGTGTCATAGAATGTAATAACTAAATATGAATAGTACATATATATCATTTACTGAAGCCCATCAAATTTTAATAGTACTGTTTCCCCCCGCCAAAAAAAGGTCCATGAAGAATTTATCAACAACATGGCAAACACAACAGTTGAGAGTTTGGTACAAAAATTTGCTGAGTCAAAAGGCACTGGCAAAGAGAGACCTGGTAAGAGAATCAAAGTAATCGATATGTAATTCCTCCGCGTATTTGTTGATATGCTTATATCCATCCATTCTCCTTCAAAGGTTATGGCTACGCATTTATGTTCATAATTTTCTGTGTGGAAGTAATAAAATATTTATTCCAAAGTATGCTTGGTTCTTCATTGCTTATAAGCCTATTCAGAATGTGCCTAACTAGAGTGTTAAACCCTATGTACAGTCGGCCCTCCCCATTTGTGGCTTTGATTTTTGCTGATACGATTATTCACGGATTTGATTAATATGGTCTATCTAAGAATGTCTGGGTCCTTCAGCGTGACTCTGTTGTCAGCTTCTGACAAAAGTAATGCTGGAGGACCTAGAGATTCTTAGGGAGAACACTTCTTTAGGCATTTGTCAGTCCTCCAGCGTACTTTCATGGTCAACTTCTGGCAGATGTTGACCACATACTTGCGCTGGAGGATCTAGAGCAGTGATGGTGAAACTTTTTAGGGCCGAGTGCCCCAACTAAAGGTTTTTCCAGCACCAGGTATTTCCTTGGGGTTGGACTTCCATGCTCTGGGGGCAGGACTTCTGCCCTCGAGGGGCAGGGCTTCCAGGGTGGGACATCTCCCCTGTACCTTTCCTGGTCTCCAGCTGCCTCCAGAAAGGGACAGCTGGAGGCCAGGAATGGTGAAGAAGCCC
The DNA here is from genome assembly GCA_034509955.1 of Urosaurus nigricauda. NCBI lineage: Eukaryota > Metazoa > Chordata > Lepidosauria > Squamata > Phrynosomatidae > Urosaurus > Urosaurus nigricauda. Next base: position 44,260,910 of record JAOEGL010000002.1, on the reverse strand, counting down.
TGCCCCCAGAGGGCAAAAGTCCTGCTGGGTGCCAGACCAAATGGCGTTGCATACCATAGGTTCACCATCACGGACCTAGAGATTCCTAGGAAAGTGTTCTCTTAAGTTGTTTTTTTTTTTTAAAAAAAGTGTTTTTTGTGAAGTTGAAGGCTTTCATGACCAGTGATAGCTACTTAGCGTTCAGGGAACAGTACAGAAAAGAAGAAGAAAAAGAAATTGAAATCTTGTGTATTTAAGGAATTTCAAAAGATTTCACATGTGCCAGATATTAACAGGAATAATAATATGCTAAGTTAAATGGAGACTAAAACAGATTCTTCTCAAGGAAAATTTCATTAATGTGTTTGTTTTGTTTTTAAATGGATACATGGGGATTAGTGTGGCTTTCAAACTCTTTGCCAAGAATTTATTGCAGCAATTTTTCTTATATTGTTAGTACACTTACTAATAATTATGCAACAATTACTTGAGGCCACACATTAAATTCTGGACATTAATTGCTCATCTTAAAACTGTATCACGTAAGTTTAGATATGAATGTACACCCGTCCCTCCACATTTGCTGGGGTTAGAGGCACAGGACCCTTGTGAATGTGGAAAAACCGCAAATAAGAAAAACACTACTGTATTGTTTTTATCTGAGAGAACACCTCTCTAGGAATCTGTGTCCTCCAGTGCAACTCTAGTCAACATCCAGAACTGCTCTGGAGGAGCTACAAATGCCTAGTGGAGTGTTCTCTGTAGGAATCTCTAGTCCTTCAGTATGACTTTTGGTTATTGGTGACCATAAAGTTGTGCTGGAGGAAGTACATATTCCTTGAGAGAACATTAATAAAATCTGTGAATAATCAAATCCGAAAAAGCCAAAGCTGCAAATGTGGAGAGTCAAGTGTATTATGAATACGCACCCATTTATTGATTGATTTATCTTCCACAATATATTTCAGAACTCCATTTCTGTTCCAGCAGATATGGCAAATGTCATTCTTGTGTTACAAAAATCAATTATTTAATTCATATTCTTCCTTCCTCAAGTTGTGTTTTTATTGTCTAACATTGTTATACTCGGTGCATATGAATTCATAGCTAGTAAATTGTTACTGTTCTTTGAAAACTACTACTGAGTTTACCTTAGTTGTCAAGCTATTCAAGATGTTTAAATGACAATCACCTTTGTTTCCAGCGTATATTCTTGTGTTCTACTGATGGTTTAGATGTTCTAAGAAATTAATTTCCATTATTCTGATATGTATATATTACTTAGCATTGTCTTAATTGGAACAGTATTGGAAAACCCAAATTTAAACAAGCTTCCAGTCTGACTTCTAGCTGTTTTCATTCTTAACTATTGTTAGAAAGCAACCCTTTAAAGGAAGCATCTCTAGAATCATTATCTATAACCATTTGTCTTTACTAGTTGGTAAAATCAAGAAGCAACCAGTGAAAATGTGGTAGGGCTAAGAACATGCAGAACAGAATACTTTTGAGCTTTAGATGTGTATGTTTTATCTATTTAAATGCTTGGTGTTATTACAAAGGAAGTAAATTCCACTGTGTACATGTATATTGTGTATAAAATGCTAGCAACTGCTTTCTTTCTATGAGAGGAAGGAATTTGATATGACTTTTCATGCAGCATTCTTGTATTTTTCTCTGCTTATGTCAATCCCCATACAGAGGATCATAAGAAATACTTCCAAGTTTGTTTGTTTGTTGTTGTGTATCTTCAAGTCGTTTCTTACTTACGGCAACCCTAATGTGTAGTTGTGATTAAAGCACATGGAGGGAAATGGAAACCCATTCTCAGCAATAAAACCTAGAAATTAAGCTCTAATGATTCCGTGTAGATTAAGATTTGTAACTTCTTTAAATATTTAAAAACATACTATACCATACATTTTTATGCACTGGAGATCGCTTTACAATATATATGAAGCACTATACTTGCCAGGCTTGTGTTTCTAGATATATAATCTCTGTCTCTCTCTCTCACTCACACACACACATGTACCAATAAATATATAACCTCTCTTTTACACATAGATAATGATAAAGGGGAAAATAATGAGACATGAAGGTAGATGACAAATCCAGCCCCTGACATTTTACAGTCTCTGAGAATTAGAGCATAAATATATGCAACAATAAGTACAGTTTCTTCACAAACCCACACAGAAATTCCATCCAGAAAGCAGGGATAGTTTACCCTGTGTTAAGAATGTTTTCTGTTATTGTTGCATAGTTTGATCTGTTGTAAGTTCCCACTAGGCCTTGATGTAAGACAATGAATGATCTTTGTGGCTTTGAAAATTACAGGTTATGCAGGCCTGTCCAAAGACATCAGAGACACTGTTCTTACTCTGTTTGACAATGATGAGGCTTTTGCTGGAGTACTGTTCAAACAGGCATGGTTCCCCAACTCTGTCTCTTTGGACTGAGGGATTGAGGGTCCTTTGCCATTTGTCAGCTAATATGCTTTTGTCTGGGTCCTCTTTATCACCTGGTTGACTAGATGTCTAACTTATGATGGTGGTTAAAACCAGACAGGCATAGTAAGCATCAATCCTGCACTTAAGCATTCTTAAATCTTGGAATTGCTTGTATTTATGTGGGATAATAAGCATGCTCTTTGGCAAGTTTTTAGGCTGTTAGATATAATCATACCACCCCCACCCCCTATAAATTCACCTTAGAGAGAAAATTAACATGGCAATGTCTGGGCACTTGGTTTGCATTGTATTCTATTGCATGGCATATAGGATGGCACACATTTTATAGCATCATCAGTTTACTTCATATTTTCCATAGGATCTGTTAAGGCATTCCTTTCATTACATTACAAACAACCAGCAAAAATGTGGAAGGGCTAAGAACATGGAGAACAATTAATACTGTTGAGCTTTAAATGTATATTACATGGCAAATCAGCAGTTAATATATTCATCTTGAACCATATAGCTTTAGCCATTTTTCCTTTTATCATATTGGCACCTTGTTCTGTCTGCCTAATTCTTGGCACTTCTAGGCAGTTACCGAGTAAGAACAGCATTATTGGCTTAAAGATCACATAGCAAGCATTTTTTATATGCTGGACACTGGTAGAACCAGTGTTAATTGCTAGCTTCTCTATACTGTTTTTATTCTCTCTTTATCTTGTGCCCAGCTTATCTAGTGGACCTTGTTTGTATCAAGAATCCTACCCTCTAGTCAGATTGTTGCATAGAAATAGATCATGTATAGTTAAAACTTGACTTTTGGCTATCTTCCAGCCTGATTGTATCAACTAGTCAATTATATAAGCCATCACAGTATCTACTATGGGTTGATTCTCAGACATCTCTAGAGGATGCTCTCCTATCTTGTTTACACTTAACATTGCCCTTAATTAGTCACTGGGCTCCCAACAGAATAAATGCACATTGTGGTATATCTAGCTTTTGCACTATATATTGCATTTCAAACTATTATTTCCTGACTCCATATTTGGCAACCAAAATAAATCTGGCCTGTAATATTACTGTTGCTACAATTCAAAAATATTTTAAAAGAATTCAGTAATAACAAAACTACTAAGCTTTGGTGAAATAATTTCAGACACAGCAGGATGAGTATCAGCCTCTTTATTTACCATTGTCATGAAAAAATGGGATCTCACATATGATTGTGACAGACGTTTGGGAAGAATTGATTAGGATTTTCATTATTCATAAATGTATTTGAGTGCTCTTTGCACTTTCAGCTTCAGAAACAGCTTTTATACTTCGCTTGAACATGAGCATGCTCATAATCCATATCAGGGGACACATTCTCACCTTATCCATCCTCTGTAGTTTTCTGTGCTTTATAGTGAAGCTGGTGTGCAACTTTCTGCACCACTACTTTGTTTTTTTTAAAAAAAAACAGCTATTGATTTTCTTTATTTTGGCAGATGAAAGGGCAGTAGTGCATTCTTTGACTGAGCAGATAAGGAGTATAAATGGGGAAAGGAGAAAATCTTAGGTCAGTGGAGATTAGGGGGGAAATCACTATCCTTAACCACTGACAGTAAGCGTGATACACTGGTTCTGAGATGTGATATTGTGTGTGTGTGTGTATTCAGATTCTTTCCCCTTTAATTTGATATTTGAGGTTCAGAAACAGATATACTAAATTTTCCCATGGAATCCATTATGGTTCTGTAGTAACTCAGAAGGGGCAGTGAGCCTTCTTAAAGTGTGTTTCTTCAAGCCTAGATAATTAAAATCTTCTGCATTTCTTCTCCTGTCCGAAATATAGGTCCAGATGCTTTAAGGCTAAATATACCTAACTTAAACTCACTCACTCAACTTAAGTCTTGCATGTTATTCTCCATTTTAGAATTTTAAGGGAAGGGTGCTTGGAGGATTGAGAGGACAAAACTGAAAGGAGAAGTTCTACATATTTATTTAGACTAGAGCAGTATTCATCACTTTTCCCTATAGAAAATAGAGTCATGGTGACTTAGAAAATATAAAAACATGATGATGATGATGATGATGATGATGATGATGATGATGATGATGATAAATTTTATTTCTAGCCCGCCCCTCTGAACGGGCAATCGGGGCAGGGTACAAAAGAAGTTTTAAAAAATAACAATTAAAATATCCAATCCCATTCCTAACTCCCCCCCCCCCCAAAAAAAAAGATTAAACCAAAGACAAGTTAAAAACAGTTACAGATAAACAAAAACCACAATGTCACACCAAAAGACTTCCTGAGCTGTTTGACCAGATGGAAACTGAAAACTAGCAAGAGATAGGGCCAGGAGATGCTAGACATTTTTCGGGAAGGCCTGCCGGAAAAAAAAAAAAGTGGGTTTAGGGAAATGTTCAAATGGAATGCAGGCTGAATTGTTCATATTGAGAAAAAAACTAGCCAACAGCAGTGGAGAGTTTGGTAAATGACTGTAGAATGATAATTCGTTTTTCAGGTCTTTGTTCTAGCTGTTCCATGAGGGTGCTATTCCATAATGAAGTGCTTGCTGGAGAATTTGGTTTTGCAGTTTCTGTACACCTGTTCCTTTTTTACCTGGCAAAATGCTGTCATTTAGCCCTTTAAGAAAATTGGAGGCTAGGAATCTTGAGGGGTTACATGCTCCCTCCTTACTTTATTATTGTGTGTGCAGAACAATATAGCTGCATCACACTTTCCTTCTGCACACCCTATTATTTTATAATAGATGGCTTTAGTGCACACTTATCCTTCCACATACATGGGTGTAACAGGCTTTATAGGGAGAAACAGAACAGCAACATAATTAGAAACTTCTCTGTTTATAAATCACTTACTTAGTCAAAAATATCAGAATATATAAGGGATTAATAAACTGTTGGCAAGACTACTGTGATAAAAACTGGACTATAATCAGAAGGATCTTCCAGGTATGCACAGTGGAATAGGAAATAGAAAATTACTATTTAAAAGATGGTTTGGAAATTTAGCCTTGATTTATCTATCAAAAAGAAGAAAGTATTTTCGCTGGTGTAAAGTACTTGTTGTAGAAAAACATACTTGTATAAAACCATATCCTTGTTGTGTAGAACCATTTTCCTAGTTTCTCCTGAAGTTCATAGTCTCAAGTTCTTTTTTGTTATATTGTCAGTCTAACAAGATCCAATTAAAATCTCCAGTCATTTTTTCCAACTGATCATATACAGAAGAGAGATCCAGCAGAGCCTGTAAACTTCATTGGAAAATTGATCTACTCTCCAATCAAGTTAAAGATAGTTATGTGATTAAGTTCCATTGAAAGAATTGACTTGATTTAATGTGACTTGTTTAATTGATTTTATGGGAATGATTTATGACTTGTCCTTGATTCCTTTATTATCTTTTCTCTAGTTTTCCTTTTAGTCTTTCCATGACACAGCATCATAGAAATTATTTTATTGTATACCACTTTGCTTATGTTCACTGAATACCTTTGCTGAAGGCACCTTGTTTCTTATTCAGTTGTGGGGATGAAAACCTTGCCACTGGCATTTTTTGATATAACTTTTTAGATTAGAGCAGGAGTTCCTTTAGGGCTCCAAGTGCACTTCCCAGGTGCTCTGTAGCTGCTCCAGGAAAATGAAAGACATAAAAATTGAATGAAATTAAAGAATAAGAATATATTCTTATATATCATTAACTTGTAAGATATAAGGTAGGCCTCGTAGAGGTTCTGCCATAGAAATAAGGGTCTGGGAGTAAAAAAGGTTGGGAACCCCTGATCTAGAAGGTTTAGTTTTTAATTTAGAAACTATTATAAATGCTACTTTTAGAAGATACTATTGACTGCCAGCTTAATATGTATTTCTTATTTTTCGTTTTTATTTTTTGGGGGACTGATGCTGGATATGAAATGGCATCAGGTTTTAGCAACAAAAAGATTTGCTTATATGTTTGTACACACAAAATTGACCTTTGTGATCCAGCTTAACATCTAAGTACTAAGAGCAATCATTTGTTTTGACAGCAGAATTAATTGAGGCTAAAATAGTCGAAATTCCACTTGTATCAAGCTGTTCATTAGGAATTGCTCTCTGGCTTTAGTGCTGTCAGAAAAATAACCTGTCCTGCTATGATTAAATAGCAAAATGATGGTCGGTCCACTGCATTTGAGAAAGAGGTTGAATAAACTTTCTACTGCGGAAACAATTCAGAAGTGACACGCTGCAAGGGGGGTCAGAATGTGCATTGATATCCAGCTGAGCTGTCAACTGGCACTGAGCCAGACACGCAAAGCTTTGCCATTTTGAAGCAGCATGTGAGGCATATGCAGGTTTGAAAAAATTGTCCTCCTTTCATGCATGATTTACTGCCGGGGATGGGGGAAGGACCCTTTTGTTTTCATCTAAAACCAAGCATACTGTCTGGCATTATATTTGTAACTACAAGTAGCTCTAGCTTGTCTTTCTTTTGAGTATGCTTCATGTAATAGTTCAGCAATATGTACAACTGACCGGTAACACAGATTGGTTAGTACTTCTTTACACTTCAGAAATTATAATCTTAAAATACTCTGATTTTTTTTAGTTTAATTCTTCGTTTAAAGCTACTAATGCATTCAAACGTATATATGTTTTTTTTGTTTACCATAAAGCTGAAAATTTTTAAATGAATTCTTTGAAGAAGAAGAAGAAGAAGAAGAAGAAGAAGAAGAAGAAGAAGTTTTATTTATAGCCCACCCCTCTGACCAGGCAATCGGGGTGGGGTAAAACAAAGTTAAAAACAATCACAATTTAAAAACAGTTCCAGTAACCCAGTTCCTAACCCCCCACCCTTTAAAATTTTCAATCCCTTATTTAAATATCTGATACGTTTCCTACTCTATCTTTTTAGAACATATTTAAATTGTCATGAATCTGTAGCTACTTTGTCAAGCTTGGCTTATCTGCTGCAGAAAATACAATAGTTGCCCCATCATGACGCTGTGCTCTAACTGATTGGCAAGACAACGTAACTGTTTTCAAAGCCATTACTGCCACTTCACAGATTAATTAGATGGCAGGTGATGCTGTAGGATGGCTGAATGTTAAAAATCTGCTTCATTCATCCCTCTTGAGAGATGGAGTGGATTACTGGCATTTAACAAACTATCTGAAGTAGGCTCAAAACACAAGAGGATGCATTACTGTATTTAGTATTATAGTTTCATTAGTGTAATCTCCAATTTAAATGAATTCATATTTGTCAAACTGGTGTTAGAATTGTTTGTTTACCCTTCTTGAAAATGTAGTATAACATAGTTCTTTGACTCCTGATTAAGGGTCAAATCTCTCGTCATTTATATCTTCATTTATGTCTATTATAACACACAGTATACCAAGATAATAAATTTTCTGTGTGAAGCTAAACCTAGCAATTAGCTTGGGGTTGTGTAATTCAGTATTTGTTTGTACTTGGGTGAACAGCCTGAATTAAGACTGGGTAGTGTGGTCCGCAAGAACTACAAGGAACTTAATCTTTCTAAAAGAGGGTTGAGATATCTATCTATCTATCTATCTATCTTGTAAGACTGTGTGTGAAACACACTCCCTTGGAGTGTGGTGGAGTCTCCTTCCTTAGGGGTCTTTAAGCAGAGGCTGGATGGCCATCTGTCGGGGATGTTTGGATGGAGAGTTCCTGCATAGCAAGGGGTTGGACTGAATGGCTCTTGTGGTCTCTTCCAACTCTGTGATTCTATGATTCTATGCTGTTACAAATGTATTGATTCATATGATATATTTTCCTGAATTCAGGACTGGATCTTTTTGGTCTTTTGACTATTTTCTGTTATTGCAGAAACAGCTTTATACCTTTCCCAACTTGTATTATTTTATCCTAAACTCAAAAATAACACCAAAATTCTACTGGTTGTTACTAACTGCCATCAAGTTGAATTCAATTGATAGTGTCCTTATGAATTAGAGACCTCCTAAAGAGAACTCTTATCAGTTTGAATACATATTTGCACTCTTAATTTTTAAAATATTGTTGCTCCTCTGTATTTCAAAGTTGAGTCTGATAGGTAAGCAGTTCCTAGATAAAGATATAGGATACTACATAACAGTGAGCAGTGTCCCTTGGAGAGTAGTAGAGCCTTCTCCTTTGGAGGTTTTAAAACAAAAGCTGGATGGCCGTCTGTCAAGAGTTGTTTGTGTTTTCCTGCATGCCAGGGGTTGGACTGGATGGCCCTTGTGGTCTCTTCCAACTCGATGATTCTATAAGGACAAATGACTCTCAATTAGGGCTACCATCTATTTGAAAAAAACGAAAACAAACCTTAATTGATTTATTATATGTGATTAATTGGTTAATCATGTATTTCCAGAATAAATGAAGAATTGTTGAGAGGGGGGAAGTCTACTAAGATAATAGCCACACCCACACATACCCCATCAGGCCTTTTTGTATGTAAGAAGATAAGCCCACATTTGTGTTTTTGGTGGTGGCTAACCAAAATGCGTGGCCACCATTGAATTTATCTGGCAAGGATAAAGTCTCATACCTTAAAGTGAATGCGTTCAGAATCATATTGAAAATAGCAGTTGCTTCTGCTGCTTCAGAATTGAGTTCAGTCTTGAAGATAAGGCGTGGCACTACTACATTCATGGAGGAACAATTTGAATGACTGTCTTGCAGCGGTAATGTGTTGGATGAGGAAAAACAGATTGAAATTAAATCCAGACAAAACGGAGGTACTAACAGTTACAGGCCCAGAACCAGGTTCAGGAATACAGCTCCCAGTCCTAGATGGAGTCACACTTTCCTTGAAGGACTCAGTTCACAGTCTGGGTGAATGCGGCGGTCAAGAGTGCCTGTTATCAGCTTCAGCTGATATGCCAGCTGCGCCACTTCCTGGACTTGAAGGACTTGGAAAAAATAGTACATGCTTTGGTAACCTCATGTTTGGACTTTTGTAACACGCTCTACATGGGGCTACCCTTGTGCCTAACCCGGAAACTCCAACTAGTCCAAAATATGGCAGCCAGGCTTGTTACCAGAACATCAAGGAGAGAGAAGATAACACCTGTGCTAAAAGCTCTCCACTGACTGCCGATCAGTTTCTGGGCGCAGTACAAGGTGTTGGTTTTAACCTTTAAAGCCCTACATGGCTCAGGTCCAACTTATCTTAGAGACCGCCTTTCCCCGTATGAGCCCCCCCCCCCCACACACACACACTCCGGTCTTCTGGGAGGAACCTGCTACAGCCCATGAAGACCAGGCTGTCACAGACCTCCCAGAGGGCCTTTTCAGCCTCTGCTCCCAGGCTATGGAATGGCCTGCCGGATGAGATCCTTCTCATTACAACGTTAGATAGTTTCAAAACAGCTTTAAAGACGTATCTCTTCCGGCAGACCTTCCCAGAAACTGTATAATCTTCCCAGCTCCTAGAACTTCCCAGATAATTCCCAGGCCTTCTGCATTTTGATGTCACTTCATGCTGCTAAGAACTGTGGGTTTAAATATGTTTGTCTTATTTTATTTTATATTAACTTGTTTTAATCTTTATTAATTTAATTCTATATTAAGGCGTGGGAGGATGGGGATGGGGATGGGATTGTTGAACTATTTTAACTCTGTTTTTTAACCTTGTTGTACCTTGCCCCGATTGTTCAGACAGAGGGGCAGGTAAGAAATTATTATTATTATTATTATTATTATTATTATTATCTTTTCCTGACCTCACAGTGAGCTTCTCAACTAAAACTATGTTGTTGTACGCTGAGTTTATTTTGGTTGCCAACTTTGAGGGCTGGAAACATATATACAGAATATAAAATGCAACCTGTACAGCAGCGTTTCCCACACTTTGGTTCTCCAGGTGTTTGGACTTCAACTCCCAGAAGCCCTAGCAATTTGGCCAACAATCAGGAATTCTGGGAGCTGAATCCAAAACATCTGGAGGACCAAATTTCTATAGAGTATAACATAAAGGGTATAAGATATAATGCAGGAAGCTAGGTGTGTGTGTGTTTTACTGGGAACAAAGAGACAGACTAATACTAGGAGGAATGCCTACTCAAAGGTAAACAAAGAAATGTGGGTGCCTGTTCTTTCAGCATTTGGATACAAGCAGATTTGACCACTAATAAACTTTCCTAGCAAACGCAGTGGCTGATGCAATCAGGATGGTAGGCATCCAGAGATTCCAACAGGACCTAGAGTGATGTCATATCTAAGATTTCTATTTTGATTGGATGATATAAAAAGTCACAGTATGTTTTTATTGGACAAATAATTGGTTGGGCAGAGGATAGGCAGAGAATAAAAGAAAGTGTGAGGAGATATAGATGAAATTGCATTGGCATCTTGCAATGGGTGAAAAGAAGACTATGCTGTAGCCTCTGAGCTGCTGTTCCAAGCTGATAAATTTGCTAAGCAACCCAGACATGCTGGTGTGGGCAAGAAGAACTAGGCTTTTCTAAAGTACATATAAATAAGAGATACAACAGTGCTCAAAGATATTAGCTCCTTGGATGTATATTTAGAGATGTGTAGTGACCCATAGATGAGATTATACTCCTTGACAGATAGATAGTTATGGATATGATACAAGGAACAGAATTCTGTACAAGTTAAAGCTTCTATGAAATGTCTGTTTAATTCCTTAAGAGACAATATGGAGAGTATGAAGGAACCTGTTGATGCTTCAGGTTGTGTGCTATCCTGTATACCATGTTATGTAATGTTATGTATTAATGATAAAAGCAGTTTTCATGTCTGTGTTTTTTTTTCCCTAAGGGCACTATAAATTTGTATATCTGTGATTGCTTATAATAATTAGCCTGAAAGATTACCAAGGAGCCTGCTTATCTTCCCATATAAATATCCTGAGATTCCAGTACTTAAGAATGTTTAAGTGGAGTTTCTGCTTTATTATTTTAACTATCATCACAGGTTAAACACCTTGGTGAGAATGGGTCCCCTATCAGAATCCAGATTTGTTGACAAACTGTAAAGAACTCTCAGTCTAAAGATATAGGCATGCATAACCAATACTGTTTCAATGTGTTTAATTAATCCATTGACTAAACATTATAACTGTAACTTTAACGGATAATGTTCCAAACTCAATTTAAACAAATAACATTAGGATATCCATCTTTTTGTTATTTTCAAAGGACTGATTGAATTTGAAGAGTGTAATACAGCCAGTGCCATTGAAGGTAAGTTTCCCATAGATTGTAGGAATGGTTTCAAATATAGTGTATATACATTGTTGTATAAGTAGAAATTTTAGTCAAAATTTTGACCCCAAAAACCTGAGTTGACTTATCTATGGGTCAGTGTAAGTATTGTACTTTAACTCTTATTTTAAAAAATAATTATCACGTGGTGAAAGGCAAGAGCATAATATCTCCTGGAATCACTGACACACACACAAGAGCCATCCATCCAGCCTTTAGTATGAGCACAAACATGCCTCTGGAATTTTTAAAGTTTTTTTGGGATTGTTTTCCATTGCTTCATCCTGTTTAGATCCTTCGTTCATGTCTCTAAATTTTACCCTTGACTTATCCATGGGTCAACTCAAAATCCATAATTTTGATCCCAAAATCTGCCCTCGACTTATACATGAAGTCCACTTATAGTTGAGTATATATGGTATATCCCACATTATTTCTTCTTGTTGTTTAGGTCATTTCGATCATTTCAGCCATATGGTGAGCCTAAGGCAAATGTGAACCTTTCACAGGGTTTTCTTGACAAGGCTTGTTCAGAGGGGGTTTACTATTGCCTTTCTCTGAGACTGTGAATTTGACTTACCCAAAGTCATCCATTGTGTTTCCATGGCTGAGTGCCAATTTGAGCCCTAGTCTCCAGGAGTCCTAATTCAGCATTCAAACCCCTACATGCAGGTTATCTTACATTATTTTTAGTTAACATCAAAAAAATTTAGTAAGTCAAAGACTATATCAGAAATATTGCACTTTTCTCACCTGCTCAATTATAATATATCTTCTGTCTGAAAGGTTAGAAATAGAAGGAAATTTAATATTGAAATAAGCCCCTTATACAATGTAGACAATTTCATTGGAAATAGATGCCACCTGTATATAATTTTGTAAACATTTTCTTTCAGATCATACTTTCCCCCCTATTTTTCCAGTTCAACATTATATCCAAAATTTTAAGCCATGTAACTGTATAATCTTTAATTTATTCATCTTCTAATTATGTTTTCAATAAAATCTTACAAATTTTCCCAATCAAGTCTTCCTCATTTGTACAGAAATTACTCTTACTTCAATTTTTCTATTTTCAATTATCCATTTTTTCATCAAACAAGAGAACAAGCAGAAAAATATGATTTCAGATCCAGTAAACCATGACTTTTCTTATCATCCTGCAGAATCTTAAATCTAACTCTCATTTTATTCCCTTGCCAAATAAATGTGGACAGGTCTTTTTGCCTATTTATAAAATGTGCATCACTCATTATAATTAGTATAGTTTATAATATAAATTGGGTATAAGACAATACATTATTTTTTACTGCTGAGACTACCCATCAGTGATAAATTCAGTTTATGCCTTCTTTGGAAATCTTTATTTTGTGCCAGATTTTTTCATAATTATTGTGGAGTAAGTTTGAATTCTTATATCTCACCCTTTTCTCTATTTTAAAGCCCAAAGTTTCTTCTAATGTTTCTATCTTATCTGTCATTAGATTTTTTTAAAAAAAATGTGTTCTGTTTATTAAGTAAATCTGGCTACTTCTCTGTATTGTTCCAGAACTTCTGTTAAGGGTGCCATGGTTTCAAGTTAATCTTCTAATGCAATCATTATGTCATAAATCTCTTCTGTTAAAGACTACAGTATTTGAAGATGCTTTTAAGTCAGAATGGTACCCCTCCTATATGCACGTTAAGGAGAAGTAAGCCACAACTCTAAAAGTTTATAGTGAAATCAGATAAGATTCTTACAGTGTTTTCATACCCAGTTTTGGGATAGAAACTACACTGCTAAATTAGCTTTCCCAAATGAGAGATCTTGTTTATTGACCTGTTGATTGGCTGTTTTCTGATGACAAGGCTGAGAATTGAGGTCATTGCTTTCTAGTAGCTGTATTATTTTATGTTAGAAATGGCTGTTGGAAACTATTAGAAAAGTTAGAAAAGGCTGCTTCACAGAGACCTTTAGTTCCACTTGTGAGAAAAAGAAAAATAATCAAGAACTGTCATCTTAATTTATTGTTGTTTTTCCAGTTTTATCTACTGTGATGAGCTTGTTCACTTCTTCCACAGCAGATCATAAGGAATGGTTGTATTGTTGATTTATGGTGACCCTAAAGTAAACTTGTCACAGAGTTTTCTTGGCAAGTTTTGTTCAGATGGAGTTTACCTTTGCCTTCCTCTGAGGCTGACAGAATGTAACTGGCCCAAGTTCACCCAGTTCGTTTCCATGGCTGAGCAGGGATTTGAACCCTGATTTCCAGGGTCATAGTCCCAAGACTCAAACCACTACACCATACCAGCTCTCTCAGGAATGGTTCTCAATGTTTTTTTGTTTTTGTTTTTGTTTCCCTCCCATATCTTCATTTTTTGACGAATTTGTTTATGTGTATGTGTGAGCCACAGTTGTGTCTGGGGGCAGGCACAAAATTAGAACAGCTAAAATTGCCCACAACTGATCTTCACAAAACCAAGAAGAGAAGTTGCAAAAAACGTTATTTTGATATGTCATCAGTATGCTGATGATACTTGGCTCAACTCTATTGCTCTTTCATCAAAACCAACCAGAGCCCAGAACTGATGGCTGCAATCAGTGGTATCCTCCTTAAAAGTGACCAAACTTAAGCTCAGTCAAGACAAAACAGGCAACGCTTAGAAGTTCTCTTATATATACAGTGGTCCCCCGGTTTACGAATCCCCCGGGGAACGAAATCCCCGGGACCCGAAACCGCGGGGACCGCAAAACATCCCCCGGGATCTGAAGGATCCCCCAGGATGCGAAGGAGAAAAACCGCGCGGCCCCTTTAAATCGGCCACGCGGTCCGTCTCCTAAAGCGGTCCCCCGGGAAACTAATATTTCCGGGTTACGAAAGGTAATCCAGAACGGATTACCTTCGTAACCCGGGGGACCACTGTACATAATTTCTGATATGTCACAAAGAGGCACATTCATCTTTACAGCAGTTTCTGTATCCACATAAGGTGAATCAGATTTCTTATGGGAGATCTGTTTGTAGCAGTTAATGTGTTGGCCTGTTTTCATATATACAATTTCATTGTTTAGAAATAGCTGCTATTTACAAAAGAAATGGAAGATATTTAGATGCCTGCAGTATCAAGTGATTTAAATCTTAATTTTCATCTAGCAATAAATCCTTTACGTTGCAGGGATAAAACCTAGGAAAAGAAAGCATTTTGGATTACCAGGAATTATTAAGAAGGAAAAAGATGCAGAATCTGTGTAAGTATGTTGCAAATGCACTTATAAATCACCTAATAGCTTTTTAAAAGTGTAACAGTAGCATGCATGTCTAATATTGTATGATGAAATCCATATACATCTGTTTTTCTGAAATACACTTATCAACTTTAGCTTCATGCTCTTCCAAGTTTATGCAATTAACAATTTTGTTGAAATATGATCAGATTATCAGTTAATATTATAAATTCCACTACCTAGTGCTTCTAACATTAAATGTTTTGCTTATTTTTAGAAATGAAGTAGGAAATACATATTATGCATATGTAAGTTGGAGACAGCCTCAGGATCTTTGGCACAGAAAAATGAAATTTGATCTTTACCCTTCCCAACTCATTGTTTTGAGCTGGGTTGCACTCAGCTCTGTGTAGAATAGGCAGATGCAGGAATGTCTCTGCACAGCTTCAAAGGCTGTTTTTTGTCAAGGAGGCACAGATGCCTCTGTGCCTGGCAATTCATAGGCATCCTTAACTTCTATTATCTTTTGCCAAGTAGAACTGAAACTATCTGCTAACTGTTCTTGAGAGCTGACTGGATAACAAATAGTATTAATGTGATAACTTAATCTACAGACACATAGGTACTTTAGGTCATAACTAATAGGCATTCTCTGTGTTTTGGAAGCATTTGCACTCATCTTGACGAACAGGTTCACCATTAGGGAATGCTTTTTGATTGTTAGAGAGCAGATTTTCAGGACTTTTTTGCCAATTTGGGCTAGTGAGTCAGTTTCATCCATTTTTCAAGAAGCCAGTAAAAATGGCCATGATATTACGTTTCTTAAATAGAACAAGTTTAGATTCCTGCCTTTGTGTGACATTCTGAAACTTCTTCTGATACAAAATAAAGTAGCAACAATTCTAACCAGAGCCAGGGTTTTAGAGAATATGGGGCTTTCTAGATTGGCAAAAAGAAGTGTGCTCATGGCTGCATGAAACTCTAGCCTTTAGATGAGAAAAAGGGAAAGTGTGCCATGAAAACGCTTTTTTTGCATTTTAGGTGAGAAGAAGCACCTTTAAAAAGGTGCTGGTTTTCCCAGCTTCTTTTTTAAAAACTGCAGAACAGCGCAGCTCCATCTAAAGGCTGTGGTGCAGCTGCTAAGCATTCAGGAAAAGGCAACTTCATGTCACACTTTCCTGCCAATCTAGAAAGCCCCTATAACTCCTTAGTTATATTAATTCCAATGGCTGTGCATACCATCTTTGTGCTGTAATTGATGGAGATGCAGGAAAAGTTATTGTCTGTTGTAGTACCAGGCCTGTGGAACTTCTCTTTCCTGCAGTGTAGGAAGGTAATCCTTATGCTGGGTCTTTTCCCTGCTCATGCATCTTACAGGCAACACTTCAAGAAACTGTCAATCAAAGTTCACCTAAGTGGGAGACCTAGATCCTCCTTCTGACTTGGGGCAGCTCCCAGTGGGAGCATGCCTCCAGCATTTTGCACAGCGCTGGAAACATATGTTTCCTTAAGATTGAATGTGCAAGACTGTGAGGGAAAGATACATGATAGACTTTATTTGGAAGCCTCCAGGTTTTTAAATTCAGTCCTATATGTCTTGGATCCAGAAAAAACACCACAGCATTATGCATGCTATAGACCACCTACCCCAAATGGGGCCATAGAGCCAGTGCCCCAGCATCAGAATTTTTAGGGATCTTACCCAGTGCTGTTCTTTGGACTGGAGGACCATAATGCACCCTGCCCACAGGAAATACCTCACGTTCACTTACCTGGAGGAACATTACCAATACAGAGCCTTATAATTTGGGCTGTCAGCTTCCCCTTGAATCTTCACAAAAGTGTTTGTGTCTCTGGTGGTGCATCTGAGGGTGCATGAGGTGCATATCTATCCATATCCAGATGATCTGCTTGTCCATTCATCCTCACTGGGTAAGGCCAGGAAGGCTCTGCAGACCACCATGAAGTGTCTAGGAGTTCATGAGCTGCTTATTAACAGGGAAAAGAGTAATCTGGGACCGTCTGAAAGGATCCACATCTGGGTAAAATTATAGACATGACCCAACACAGAATTTTCTTCCCAGGGGACAGAATCATATAATCATAAGCTGGAAGAGACCATAAGGGCCATCCAGTCTAACCCCTTGCCATGCTGGAACTCACAATCAAAGCCCGACAGATGGCCGTCCACCCTCTTTTTAAAGACCTCTAAAGAAGGAAACTCCACCACACTCCAAGAGAGTTCCACTCAAACAGCTCTTACTGTCAGGAAGTTCCTCCTAATGCTTAGGTGGAATCTCTTTTCCTGCCGCTTGCATCCATAGTTCCATGTTCTAGTCTCTGGAGCAACAGAAAACAAGCTTGCTCCATCCCCAATATGGCACCCCTTCAAATATTTAAATCCGACTATCATATCACCTCCTTAACATCTCTTCTACAGGCTAAACATGCCCAGCTCCCTAAGTATTCCCTCATAAAGCATGGTTTCCAGAGCCTTCACTATTTTGGTGGCCCTCCTCTGGACATACTCCAACTTGTCAACATTCCTTTTGAACTGGGGTGCCCAGAATTGGATACAGTATTCCAGGTGAGGCCTAACCATAGCAGAGTGGAGTGGCACTATTACTTCCATTGATCTAGACATCTTATATCCAGCGCTTGTTATTCCATCACTGTGGGGAAGGTCTAGGGTGGTGATGTGTGATTGACAGTTTCTTGAAGCCCTGCCTCAAAGATAGGTGGGAGGATCAAGACTTGGCATAAGAAATTCCTCCCCACTACTGCAGCAAAGAAACTTTCATGGTAAGCATCAATATTCCATTCAATAGGATATTTTCCCGGCTACCTCCTTGTTAATTTTCCACAATTAAGTACATTTTAAAATTCAATCAGTCTTCAGCTGCGCAATGGCAATTTTTGTATGTCAGAAGCCTTAACATCTCATTATTGAAATGTAAAAGTGGGATATGGATTATTCTGTAAATGAATAAATGCCCTATACTCTGATTGTAAAGATGTTAGAAAATGATGCATTCAGTAGAAAACTAAACTAATAATTTGCTGGTTGTTTTATTTTTTTAACAGGGAATGTCCAGATGCAGATTCAGTAGTAAGTAGTCTTATTTTGAGTACAACTGAATAAAGCTGATACTTTTCAAGCACTTGTAATTTAATAAATGCAATGTATTCCTGCCTTCATTTTTATTTCTAGTATTCCTTGACCATTTTATTACTATTTAATTCAAGATGACAGAAAGGTGGAAGTCCCTGTGGGTGAAATGAAGTAATAGATTTCCAATATGCTCTAGAACATTTCCTGTAGGCAGAGCTGTTTTCAGTCTTTTTTATTAAGCCTCCAATATTCTGTGGAATTGGTGGGTTCAGTTTATTTTGTTCAGGCTTTCTTGTCAAATATTTCTTGTCATACTGAAAAGCAGAGTGTGAGCATATTACTCTTTTTCTCTCTAATCTTTTTTGAAATTACATTTTTCTAAAAAAATTTATGAGAGATATAATGAATGCTTATTTTTGTGGCTTTATGCTGGAGGAACTGATAAATTTAATTCTGCATTATGCCTTTTGTGGAATTAATAGTTTTTGACAGCTCCAGAAATAAATCAGTGGAGTGATGCATAACTGGGATTGACTTACAGTGTTTACTTTTGACTTGTTTGTTTTGGTGCTCATTGTTTAATAATTAATGAAACAAATTCATGTGTGAATGTGTCTAGCATATTCCTTTCAAGCTACACCAAGCATTATATCTTACTTTCCCTTCTCTTATTCCCCTGTAGAATATGTGCACATTATTGTTTCAAAACATAACATCTCATGCACTTACCATATCATGTTCCTATTATAAAAGAGTAGGTGGAACTAGTGAAATTTTCAATGTGTGGGCCCACTGTACAACTAAGATGACTAGCATGATGCAAATACTACTTTTTTGTACAGAAAAATTGTTGTATGAGTTCCAGAAAAATCTTAGAAGGCCAATAATGGTAAATACAGTGTGCTCATGTCATATGCAGGCGCGCAATACACAGCTTATGCTGAAAACTGTGCAACAGAAGAGGCAATGGCATGCATGCCCATCCACAGAGCACACCCCACAGCACACTGCATCCACAAGCATACGTGGTATTTCCCTTATGTGGGGGGGGGGGGAGTCTGGAATGGATCCCCCACATAAGGGAAGGGCCAACAGTAACAGCTTGTCCACTACTACCTGTCTGTCCCTGCAGTGTGGAGCTTTGGGACAATATTGATATTATAAAGTCATTCAAGATAATAGTGGAGCTCAACATGATGATGGCCAAAAGACAAAGAGTTAAAGACAAAGAGAACTATTATTTAACATTAGAGCAAGAGTGGACAGATGAAAGAGTGGAAGTTCCAAGGCCAGTTTCATAAGTCCCACACAGGACCTACTGAGTCCTGAGTCCACTTTCATTTACATAAGATAGAGAATTGTAAATGAAGTGGTGTATGATTTTTAAAACTCTGCTAAGACACCCCAGCTAATTAGATGCAGAATAGAGGCTGAGTTACAGTACATTTGTTGCGCCTCTGAAGGGTACCAGAGATATGGCGTGAAGAAAAACGTTCCTAGGTCATAGAGAAGCTACAACTCCTCTAGGTGGCCAGTTTGAGGTCATAGCATGTATGTCTGAGTTGCGTTTTTTTTTTTTTCCCTTTTCGAAACCAAAACATAGGTGCAACTTAGCATTGGTTCTTTTTTTGTGGGGGGGGAGGGGTTGTTTTGCCTGCAAAACCATACCACTCTGACCACCACCGCCACCTTGATAATATTTTACATTAATCTAAAAGCCACAGTACCTGTTGTTTCTCTGGTATTGGTAGTCACAGGTAAAGAACAGCTTGTCTCCAGTGTGTGTCAAAAACTATCCAAACTAATTGTTTAAGACTATTTGAAGCATTTCACTGTGATTGGTAACAAAACAGCGTTTCAGATTCAACAGTGTATCTTCAGACGTACTTTGGCTGTAGTATTACATTGGAATGTGCATGGCCTCTAGCTATTTGTATTTGTTCCATTTACTTTGTTGTCAGGTCTCGTTAGTACATTTTATCCTATGAACAAGGTCATCTTGAGGTCAAGCATAGCTAAAGCTTCATGATTTTGAACAAGTAGAGCTAAGGTATTGGACCATGAGAATTATGTTTTTCAAATCATGGTGCTCTATGAAAGTAAAACTTACATGTCTTTGAAAGAGACACTATAAATATTCTGCATTGATGTTTTCTACAGTATTTTACTCACATTATGCATTTTATTCAGTGTTATTGGGTGAGAACCCTGAAATCTATACGATGCCTTAGTTTTGTTTCATAATAAAAGTGTTAAGAGTATTTCCTGTTCTACGGGAAAAAGAGAGTTAAGGCCAGCTTCATAATAAAACAATCAGACAGTCTTATCTTATGCAATTGGTTTGCCCACAGTTCCTCATGAGTAAGGTTGTGCCTGGTTACATAGCTCTGCCATGCACAGAATGCTGTTTTGACACATAATAAATGTTTCTCATGTTCAGTGAAGCTACAAAAACCAAGTGCAAAGGTTATTTGTGCTTTTTGGGCTTTTAGTTAATGTATACTGAGTGGTTTTGCACATCTTGCTGCTGAGATGAAGAATGACTTCCCCCATTTGGATATCTTTCAGAAGATTATATCTGTATTTGATTTTTCTGAGTATGGAGATAACACAGTACATCACAACTGAAATGATAGAAGGGGTATTGTAGTGTGTTGGTTGTTTCTTTGCGGTTCCCCATATCAGTGTATGTTATACACAAAGCTTTAAGGTTTGTGTGTGTGTTTTAATGTTACTAAGTTCCATACTAGCTCAATTCCATGCATTTGAATCCATAACAAAACACCATCTTATATTAAGAACAGAAGACAAGCTATGCTGGATCAAACTAAAACTCCATCTAATCTTGTGTTCTATTCATACAATGGTCAGCCTGTTAACTATAGGAAGTCCACAAGCAGAGCATGATTATAGGAGCTCCCTCATAATTCTGTTCCCCAGCAATTGGTATTCAGAGGCACAATACCTTTCATTACTGGAAGAAATATGAAATATGCCACCTCAGTCTTATAGGAGAGGTGGGATAAAAATATATTATTATTATTATATATACAGTTGTCCATCCATATCCACAGGTTTTGCATCCACACAACCATCCACAGCTTGAAAATATATTTTTTTAAATTCAAAAACAAAACCTTGATTTTGTCATTTTATATGAGGGATACCATTTTACAGCCCCATTGTATATAATGGGACTTCAGAATCCAGAATTTTGGTATCCAGTGGGGGTCCTGGAACCAAACTGCAGTGGATACGAAGAGCACACTGTATATCCATAATAACTAGTAACCATTGATCTGTCTTTTCTGAATTTGTCCACTTCACTTTTCAGTCTGTCCAAATTGCCAGCAATTGCTACAGTGAGAGGGACAAAAAAATCTTGCTATCTACATTATCTCCACCTATATAATTTTGTGCACATTTTTCATGTTTTCCCTTATCTATTTTCTAAGCTTTACTCATAGAGGGGTTGCTCTGACCACATGATCATATGCATTTTTCAGTATCTTTTGCAGCTCTACAATAACCTCCTTTAGGTCTAGTGACCAGAACAGTATACACTATTCCAAGTGTAGTTGCACCATAGGTTTGTATAAGGATAGGAGGATATTGGGAGTTTATTTTTGTTACTTTTCTAAAAGTTCTCAGCATGGAGCACCTTTTTCTTGCTTCTAATGAGTGAAAAATAGGTCAGTTGAGCCTTCTGGAAATGGAAATTTTATGAAGGGAGAGGACAAATATGCAGGGGAATAAGAGGGGGATTTAGGTTTGAGCCTCTCTGGGAATGCAAGGGGCTGAGTCATTCTGAGTTTGTCTCAGTGTGCACTGTCAAGACTTACACTGAGTTTTTAAAATTTCATGAAAAAATCTTAATGTGGGCTAAGGTCTGTATCAAAACTTTAGCAAATCATGCCTGAACTCTCCCTAGAAACAAAGATGATTATACTGAGACTGTGATATGACTTGCAAAAAAAGACAATAATGCTTGGGAAGGAAGTAGGAAGAGGAAGACTGCATTGCAGGTGGGTAATCTCAGTCAAGGAAGCCATGATCCTGAGTCTGGTAAACCTGAGCAGGGCTGTTGATGACAGTTACTTGGAGGTCTCTCATTCATACATTCACCATAAGTTAAAGTTGACTTGGTGGCTGTTAACAACAAAGTTGAGCCAGCACTGAGCCTGGAACAAAAGTTAGACCTATGCTTCTTATTTATAATCAAACTTCTTCCCAATTTAAATCTGGCCCTTATCAATGTGTAGTTGTGTATTACTTTTATAGCCATGTTCCAAAAGTGTTTTTAGTGTGAGTATCTGATTGAGGTTTTCTACAACCACTAAGATTTCTCTATTATGGTAAAGTTGTAAGAGCTTTAGGTTTCTCCAGGATTTTCCCTCATAAGATATAGCTCTTGAACTGTAATTTTCTAAGAGGGATTTATGCCCTTTGTTGTGCCTTTCTTCTGGCTTCAGCTGATGGCCTGTCCTAAATGAATTAAATGAACAAGTGGCTAGCACTTTCCTTCTCACACAGATGTTAATAAATAATGACAACAACAACAACAACAACATTATTTTAAAAATAATAAAATTTTATTTTATTAACAGACCTGTGTGCTTCATTTCATTTTACCTGGCTGTTTTGCCACTGTGGCTGTGGCCTTTCATTATTGGGAAACATTGTGCTTTGCTTTTGAGAGGTGTTTGATTGTTTACTGAATGTCTTAATGAAGGAAGACCACTCAGGCTACATCCTATGCACACTCACTCAGGAATAAAGCTCATTGAATTGGATGGGATATCTTTGATTAAGCTTGAGTCATGAAGGTAATTCATGGCTGTGATACAGAGGTAATACAAGTAATCTTGTGTAGTAGCTTCTTTATACTGTACTACAGTGATGTGAAATGGTACAGCATTTCAATATGATATGAAATACCAGTCACCTACAGTACACACATGCAGGGTGCCAGTTCCTATATAGATTACAAAGATAGCAGTAATGATGCAGCAATTATGCCTGGCTAGCAACTGTTATCTCTAAAATCTTTCTATATAAGCAACAACTTATTTAAGGTATTTCGTGGTGCGTATATATCCACAGCTTATGGGAGAGCACATGGATGTGCCTTAAGCATGCCCACGAGATCATAACAAGCCAGAGTGCTACAGAATTCTGGTGAGTCATTTGAGTTTATGCCAAGTGTAGTATTAGAACAGTGTGGTCTAGTGTTGAGGTTACAAAAGCATTAATAATAGGTCATATTCCCTTTGGAGTATGCAAAATTCCATGCTTCACTGATCATGTACCCTTTGTCTTAAATGTATTGTAAGGGAAGATTTTTTTCATTAATTTGTTGCATACATACCGCCATACATTCTAGATGCGGTGTCTGGTTCATTGAATAGGCTTTGGATATAGATCTGCACGAGTGTATATTATATGTAGTTTTTCTAATCACAATTAAACAAATGGTTGACCATCAGTGTTGGTTTCTCAGCTACAAAAATAAATTGTGAAGGTCAATTTAATGACCTGTAAACTTACCAAACATGATTGACTGGATTCTCTTGCAGTAACAGCCTGATGTCTCTGTTGACAGAAACATTTTTATTTTCTTACACAGATGAAAAGATAGTCAGCAATACATTATGACAGCTACTTAAAATACTTTCACTACTATATTGCCCTAATTAATTCTTATTTTGTTCCAGAACGTTCCAGATGTAGATGATGAAGGCTATAGCATTAAACCAGAAACTAGTCAGAATATCCTTTGTTTATAGTGGTGCCCATATAGACATTTGATCTCTCTTTATAATGCTCTTTGAATATAAATTTTAGTGACTTTTCTGAGACTTAAACATTTTGATTATCAACTTGGCTTTGTGGCAATTGCTAAATGTCAGTTTATATTCTTAGCAGTTAGAGCTTTAATTAACTGTTTAATCAAACTTTACCTTAACTGAAAATAACATGCCAAAGAGAACCACTTCTATTCATCAAGTGATTCTGATTCTGAAGATGACGAACCAAGGAAGTTCCATGTGGAAATCAAACCTGTTCAGCCAAACAATAGTTCTCATTATACAGTGCCTTCATTGGATGAATTAAAAGAATCAATAGGAAACATCACACTGTCACCAGCTATATCTGTAAGTAGCCCATGCACAATACAGTGCTCTCTTATCTGTGGGCTTGCCATCTGCAGAGTTGACCTTCCACAGATGGCAAGCTGTTTGTAATGTGTGCGGTTGTACTAGCGGCTGTGTGCACACCACACCACCATAGAAAACAACAGGATTTAAGGTTCCACTTTTTTTGCTATCCGTTCAGGGGGGAGGGGTTCCGGAACCCCCACAAATACAAAGGGACAACTGTACTTACTATAATAAGTACTGTAAATTATTTTTGTTAAACATTTATCACACATATGTGTAATGTAGAATTTCTGTATCTTTACTGTCTATTTTTAATTAGTTTTATCAAATGGTAGAAAGTGGCATACCAGCTTCGTTACCGTGGTCTTCTGGGAGCCTGTGAGAAAGTGGGAAAGATTGTTTACTCATAGAATCATAGAGTTGGAAGAGACCACAAGAGCCATCCAGTCCAACCCCCCTGCCATGCAGGAACTCCCAATCAAAGCATCCCCGACAAATGGCCATCCAGCCTCTGCTTAAAGACCTTCAAGGACGGAGACTCCACCACACTCTGAGGGAGCGTGTTCCACTGTCGAACAGCCCTTATTGTCAGGAAGTTTCTCCTCACGTCTAGGGGAATCTCTTTTCCTGGAGCTTGTATCCATTGTTCTGGGTCCTAATCTCTGGAGCAGCAGAAAAAAGGCTTGCTTCCTCCTCAATATGACATCCCTTCAAATATTTAAATAGGGCTATCATGTCACCTCTTAACCTTCTCTTCTCCAGGCTAAACATCCCCAGCTCCCTAAGTCTTTCCTCATAAGGCATGGTTTCCAGACCTTTCACCATTTTAGTCTTCCTCCTTTGGATACACTCCTGTTTCTCAACAATCCTTTTTG
Source organism: Urosaurus nigricauda (assembly GCA_034509955.1). Lineage (NCBI taxonomy): Eukaryota > Metazoa > Chordata > Lepidosauria > Squamata > Phrynosomatidae > Urosaurus > Urosaurus nigricauda. The sequence continues at coordinate 44,235,882 of JAOEGL010000002.1, read as the reverse complement.
AATTGTGGTACCCAGAATTGGACACAGTATTCCAGAGAATACTCAGAGAAAGATGAGAGAAACTAGCTGTATAGCAAGAGTCCCACTGTTCAGAAAGTAATATTCCACTTATAGCACAACCTAGTATTTGAAACTATATTGTGAAGCAGAGGTACACAACCTTTCCATTCCAGGGATTGTTTCTGGTGCTGTCTCAGGGGTTGGGACCTCACATGTGTTTGTACACATGCGTCCCAGTTTTCCTCGTTCCTTGCTTAAAAGGAGTGTAAAGCTTTGTCTCTACCTCTCCCTAACAATCCTTATGCAGTATTAAGGAAAGATTAGTTTCTGTGAAATTAGTTGGAAATTAAAGTGAGGATTACTAGCATGGAGGAGGACATCTGTAGGAGCCAAATTCAAGGTTAAATATATACAGTGTAAGGAAGTCCATGATTAATAAAGCAAATCTCTCCTCTCTACACCTGCTTCTGGTGCAAGAAGGGGAAACAGCACTGGAGAAATAATCCAGTTTGACACCACTTTAACTGCAATGGCTCAAGGCTGTGGAATTCTGGGAATGGTAGTTTGTTGTGGCACTAGATTTGGAGCTTTAAGAGGATCCCCTGAGAGGAGAGCTCTGGTGTCACAATGAACTACCATTCCCAGAATTCCATAGCCTTGAATCATGGCAGTTAAAGAAGTGTCAAACAAGATTATTTCTGCCAGGTGGATGCAGCATCTGTATACTGCTCTCTGTTCTGGAGTGACTGCTAGTATAAAAGACTCAAATGTCTAAGGAGAAAAGTTTAAAATGTTTGGTATTCCAAGATAGCCAAGTACATCCCATTTGGACAATGTATGCTCTTAATGTTCATCTTTCTACTTGTGAAATCTTGCCCATTGTTACTCAAGAGGTAGGAATCAACACTATGTGTGGTGTTGGATTGCTACTTCCAACTTCTCTTATCATTGGCTAGACAGTTGAGCACTACCATGAGTAGTCCAAAAACATCTGGAAGGTTGTATGATTTCTACCCTTCCTCTAGATGAAAATTGCAAGTAGATTCTTTTGGTAGTTGCAACTAGAATAGACCCATTGAATTAATTATAGAACGGTGAATCTACACTTATGTAAACTCCATTGATTCAGTGGATCTACTGTAGCTAGGATTAACAATAGGATTCAGGCCATAAAATGATTCACTGTTGTGTAATATAGGAGATCTATGGTAGACAGATGGCGAAACCAGGTCAGTAGAATTTATTTTAAGAACCCTTGCCTTTTTCTTTAAAATGAAGCTGTCTTTTATGCTTGAAATTTTTATTATACTGTATTAACATTGAAGCCTGATGCATCATACTTAAAAAGTAGTACATTTAACTTGCACTCTAGAGACTTTGATCATTTTATTACAGAAAAATGGGGTATAAATAAAAGTTTTATTTATTTAATTGAACAAAATTGTGTGTAATAATGTTTTCCCCATTTTTTCCTATGCTGACATCAGAGACATAGTCCTGTAAGTATTAAACTATTATTTGATTGACAATATCATGCTTTAATAAAAGATTTGGTGATGCTGGCTGCTTATGATAGTTGTGTTTTTATCTAATGTTTTTATTATTACTTGAAAATTAATGCAAAGCTACTTGATAGTCTTTTGCCATGGAAACATTGAATGTTTGCCTGCAGTGATCATTTCTTTATGTTAGCCTGGTGTAATGGAATACTGTTTGTTTCTGGTTCTGTCAAACAGAAAGGAAAGGGAATGTTAAGATAATCTCCATGTTGTTGCTGGGTTCTGTTAAAGGGCAGTCATCACATATCTGAAATTTCAGCTCAACTCTGCAATAAATAAATCAACTTGTAACCTTTTTTTAGCACTAGTGGCTCATGATTTGCTTGCCATATAGCAAGTATTCTTTGTCTTCAGGCAAACATGATAAATGCCAGGTTTCCTCCCAGCCATGAAGTTAAAGACACAGCAAAGTATTTTTATAATTGGACTAGATTTCCAAAGCCTCCCTGGTGCTTTTGAAACACAGCACAGTAGTAGGAACAATCCCAACCTCCCTTTCCATCTTGGAAGCACATGGATAAATAGGAGTGCAAAGCATAACAAGTCTCAGCTAAAAGCTAGGTAGGTGCTTATTCTCATGCTGCATATGTCATGCTCTAAACATGTAAGGTGGTTGTCCCTAAATTTAAGCTGCTTGAGGTCAGGGACAAATATCTGTCTCCTTGGCAATTGCAAGGTACTACTGACCACAGATTTTTGGTTGGCTGTTAATTCATACACCATACCACTGATATAGATTCATAACTTTTACTAATTTCATATGGGCAGCTGTTGTTAATTTGGCTTTGGGTTCCTTCTTAAGATTGATCGTACATTTCCTGTTGTGTCATGTTAGCTCAGCATGAATTTCTTCACTATTTGACCTTGTACGCATTGGCATTTGACACTGCTTCCATGTGGCTGCTGTTGTAGTTTCTTCTGGACTTACTGTGCAGAATATTTATAATTTATCTGTCTTACATACAAAACTTTCTATCCTATCCAATATGTAAGTAGCTTAGTGAAAAGTCTAGAAAAATAGAAATAAAACAGTAAAAACAGTTTTAAACAGTTCAGTAGAATAAAAAATAAGCAAAAATCCTAAGCCCAACAAAGCAGCAGCAAGCCATGGTCATCCAAAGGCTGGGTGAAGACATACCTTCTAATTTGGTACCAAAATAAGGGGAAAAAACAATAACAAAAAACTACACCAATTTGACTTTGAAAGAGAATGCATTCCACAAATGTGATGCCATAGCAGAAAAGGCCCTCTATCGTGTTCCCATTTATTGTATTGTTCCCCTGTATGGGACACAATAGAGAGCCTCCTTAACAAATTTTAATACTAAAGAAGCACATATTTCTTTAGAAGAACATTCTGCTAGTTACATTTTGGTATAGATTCTCTGGTTTGCTTTTTGTTTTTAAATTACTAGGCGACATAAAAAATGTCTTGTCTTGCTTAATACTCAACATATTTCAGCATTTTCCAGTTATGGTCCTGGAGTGACCGTGTTGTGAAAAGCTATTGCAAAATATTTAATCACTTGTCTAAATCATTTTCCTGACTTAAGCATGCATCATTTTTCTTTGCTTTTTTAAATACGTTACACTTAATAGCTAAAGAGTAGTTCAGCATGTGTATCTATCCACCCAAGAATCTTGTCATTAAGCATTTTTTGCTTTTTGTTTTCTTTAGGCACAGATGAACCGGAATTCCTCTAGTAAGTTTATGTGAGCTCTTGGCATCTGATAGTTCTTACTATTGCAAAACTTTAGTTTCCTTTTTGAGAAAGTGCTTGTATAATCAAATGTTTCTTGTAAATTGAAAGATATGGTGTTATAGCTGGACATTCAGATTTAAGTGTGTTATTTAAAAAAATTTCCTTCTGTATTTGACAATTTTTGAAGTGAAGGAAGTTTTTCCACTACAATAAGCACTGCAAATGTCTGTATTTTCATGCAGTTATATATAATTAGATACATATCCATAATAAAAAATTGATTAATAAAATGGCTGTGTGATATTAGATGGGTTTACCATAGTTCAACTTGTAAAAGCTGCTTACACTAGAAGTGGTATTGCACATGTGATCTTAATGTTTGCATCCTGGTTTTAGGAACAGGGGTTCCCCTCCAAGATATGGTGATCTAATTTTTCATTAGCATGTTTAGATACAAAGAAATGTAAAATATTTGCTCTTATCAGTAACCTCATGCTACATGGTTTGTGGTTACTGCTAGAAGAGCCAGTCTTCATTGGAGCAGAATGTGTATGTATGTGTGTATGTGTGCCCATGTAAGGATGGATCCATGTGCATATGTATGTATGAAAGCCAGCATGGTGTAGTGGTTTGAGTGTTGGTCTAGGAATCTGAGAGGCCAGGGTTCAAATCCATGCTTGAACATGGAAAGTTACTCGGTGGCCTTGAGCAAATCACATCTTTCAGCCTCAGAGGAGGCAGTGGCAATCCCCCCCCCCCCCCCAACAAACAAATCTTGTGAAGGAAACCCAATGATAGGTTCACCTTAGGGTCACCATAAATCAGAACTGACTTGAAAGGCATACAATAACAACAGTTCCTGGGTGTATGTTTCTATTTAACAGATATTTATTCCTGTATACACAAAATAAATGTTTAGGCCTAGCTTTTGTTGATATCCTTTAAAATAGACTATTATTTTACGATGGGGGCCAGTTTGTCCTTCCATACTCTTCAGCAGACCACATGTCCTGATATTTGGCCAAAAACAAATGACAAGTCCTGGAAGTGACCTAAAGTCTACTTTGTGTTTTCTCTTCAGCACTTGTTGGGCAATCTAGGGCTTTTGAAAGGTTTGGGTGTCAGAAGTTGTAGGGCTGTTTAGAATGATATCGCCATTTCACATGGCTTGGGAAGATGATTTTTAATTGAAAATACAGGTTTGAATCACATATGTTTTTGTAAACAGGTCATAAAAAGGGCCTTTTCTATATTCTTTTCCTTTTTCAGGCCCCCAAATTTCCATGTTGTGGTTGGGGGGACGCTTAGCAGTGGTATGGCATGGGAATGATGAGAGCAGAGTTGGTGGAAAATCCTTACCTGAACAGAGGAGCGACTTAGGATCCAGGCTATACTTTCCAGAAAAATTATCTAGAATGTTGTTGCCATTTAGAAAAAAAAATAGGTGATCAGCACCTTATTATTCCCTGTTACTTATTTATATTCTGGTTTTCAATGGGAATTCTCAGTGGGTCATAACCTTTGTTGCAATGAATATGTAGATGTACATTTTACAATTAAATAGAATATGCCTTTTTAGAGAAAAGACAGGCATTTGATAATGCTTTTTCATATTCCCTGTTCCCTGGACTCCTTTCCATAGGGCAGTTGGTATGCTATGTGGTAAAGGAGGACACAGTCCCAGTGGAGCAGTAACAGGCCCGTGGCATTGTGTTATACTAGATTCTAGTGTTGTTGTTGTTTTTAACTTTTTGTTATGAATCCCTTTGCCAGTCTAGTTAAGCTTGCAGGTTTTTCTAGTACTACTGTGAGTTCTTACCTGTATTCATAATTGAAGAAAATGCTACATTTCAGTTAGAGAGGTTAGTGATAATAAAGATCTAGTTGTTTTCTCCAGCCGAGTTCACAAAACCCCTGAAATCTGAAGAATCTTAGGGCTTTTTAACCCCCAGTTTAGTATAGGTTCTAGTGTACACTAGAAGATCAATTTGGAAAACATAATAGAAGTAGATGATTCATGTTGTAATACATGTCCATTTCATTCATTGTTTTAGTTATTTTGAATTGTCATTTTACCAATCAGAACTGTGTTTTTATAACAGATTTTGTTAATTAATTGGGTTTTTTTTTTTGCTTTCAATGATCATAATATTTTTAATTAGGTGAAGAATTAACAAAATCAAAGCTTTCTGCTTCATCTAATGAGTAAGTTTCTCCTTTGACATATATTTTTATTTGAAAATCACCAGATATTATTTCTGTAGGATTTTACTCTCAGATTCCAGTGTCCATGGCTGGATTCAGATATCATATCTTAAGTTTAAGTCTGATCATTTAGTTATTAAATCGTTTTTATTCTTCATTCCAACTGCTTTCCTCCCCCTTACCTTGTTTTTTTTTCTTTTCTTTTTTGCTCATACTGGAATGTATATATTTATACATCTTTTTTCTCATATTAAAATGTTTATATTTATGGTAAAATCATTCAAATTAAAATTTGGTTCCACCTGTAGCAGAAGTCTAGTGCATATATCTGTCCTGAAGAGCACCTGGTATTTGTCAAATTTTATTTATTTATATTTAGTCAAGAAATTATGAATATTAATCATTTTCAGCCAGCAAAGAAGGATCTATTCTAACTCCTACCCCTCCCCAGGCTAAGAAAGATATTGTATCATTTTAACCTGAGCTTTTTATTGCTCCCCATCTCCTACTTCAGTCCTTCTTTGAGCCTCATTCAGGGAAAGTATATATTTGTCTCCTTTGCTTTTTCTAGTTTCATTTTGCTTTACCTTATTCTTCTCTAATCCTCATTTTTTCTCTGCTCTCTTTGCCCCAAACTCTCTTTTAAAAAAAGCTCCTTTGGTTTCTCCCTTTCTGCTTTTCCTCTCTATTCCCTTCACTTATTTTCTTCAGTGCCCACCCCCCCTCCCCCAGATGAGAAAAGTTAAAGTCAAAACAGTAAAGACAAGTTTTGCTTCAAGGAGTTCTCCTGTCCCAAGCACATTTGTGTACTGGTAATCAAGGACATACATGTGCTCATGGCTGCCTTCCCCAGAAACTGCAAAGACAGGCACACAGCAGCACCCCCTTGAAGGGTGCTGCAATAATGTCATACCACATTGAAACACCTTTTTGCCACCTCCCATCTAGATACTCATATCTGCTTAGGTAGATCCCATTCATGGATGGGTCCTTCTCCACCAGCTGAGAATGACAAATTGGAAGACTTGCCATGCAGATCCATCCTTGCCAAGGAAAAGGAGCCATTCAGCCCCACCCAGGGTTGTAAGATCTTAATCCTTTTCTAGAAGTGGGGAGTTTCTTTACTTTCCTGTGTCTTGACTTAATAAAGAAACTGAAGTAGGAGATGAGAATCAATAAAAAGGTTAAAATGATGCAATATTTTGCCTAGCCTGGGAAGCGACAGAAGTTAACCCATTCTGGGATGGCTCATTCTTCTTGGCAAGAATGGCATTTGATGGTGCTGCTTTCTTGCCATTGTTTTTAAAGGATTTTTATCATGCATAAATTGAAACATCTCACTTTGGAAATCAATTTACATTCCATAAGAATGTCCAAGAAATATCCATCCACCCATCATTTTATTTATATCTCACATTTCTCCCAGGCTGGAGCTTGAGGCAGTTTACAAAAATAATAGCATGGCTAGAAGATGACTAAAAAGAATCAACTAACTTTTTTTGTGATCTCTGTGCAATCTGATTTGGGTTCTGCACCTTCAAGAAGCCTTATTTTGGAGCTTTCTTGATTCTAGAATCTATGCTGAGGTTAGGATTTAGCTGGATATCTCTGTACACACCCAAGGAAGTATGGATTCTGCTTTCCAACTTGGGGCTCATTCCCACTTACATTTAAATCGGTTTGTGATTCGCTTTTGCTCAAGGTTGGTGAATCAATTCCAGTTGATGTGTCGTTCCCACTGTGGAAGCAGGTCTTTTCTTTATTCTCATCTTTTTTGGCACAATTTTCGTTTCCACTAGTGTGTGCTGCTTCAAAATGTCTGACAATCATTTATACATCATCGGTGGCGCAACCGACAACACATTCAAGAAAACATAGGAGGGAATCATGGGTGCCATGGCTAGAATTCTCCCCTGGTATGCATGGATCCATGGGTGTCATGGAGGACTCTTTCCTGGAATGCATGCGTCAATTGGTGTCATGGAGAACTCTCCCATCGCCATCCTCTGAGGCTGGGAGAGAGTGACTAGCCTAGGGTCACCCACTAGTTTATATGGCTGATCTGGGATTCAAACATTAGTCTCCAGAGTTCCAGTCCAACATTCAGACTGCTGCACCACACTGCCTTGGAAGCATCACTCCCTCTTTTTCAACCCAGCAGCCCTGAGTGAGTCTAGCAGACCATTTCCCCTTTGAGCAGCCCAGCTTGGGAACTGTATATTTTTAAAAAAAATAACAAATGACAGAATATGCAGTTCATTGGTTTTGCAGCTACTTGCCTTGCTGAGCTGCAGTTGGCCTGATTTCCTGGCGCGCCGCCTGAATAATTGGAAGTAGTTGCAAATACAATGGGTCACATATTCTGTAAATATTTTTTTATAAAAAGAAAATATATGATCATGTTACCATAGGTCAGACCACAGGAACAAAGAGAGGGGTGGGGGATGTCTGATTTCCCAAAAACTGAGGAGGGATGGTAAACACCCGTCTGCCAACACCCTCTGTCATAATCCCTCCTCTCCAGCCTGATTCGATTCAGATCCCTCGTTTCTCCTTGTTGAACATGCTTCAGAATCTATTCTTTTCAAAAGAACCGGCAAACAAATGTCAGGAAAGACCAGGGGTTTTTGCATTTGCCTCACTTCATCATGATTGAAGCCAATCTCAGTAGCGTGGAAACGAGGCACATATAACCGGATCAGCAATTTGCTTTAAATCATAGTGGGAATGAGCCCTTGGTTTCTTTTAACTACCACTGGAGCAGCTTTGCTACCCTGTTTCCCCAAAAATAAGCCATCTTTCGAAAATAAGTCGTAGTAGAGGTTTTGCTGAATTGCTAAATATAAGGCTTCCGCTGAAACTAAGACCTAGCAGAGTTTTTGTGTATGTATGTATGTATATATTAAATGTTCAGGGTTTTTTTCAACAATAAATGTGAATTCTTCTTTATGGAAAAATAAGACATCCTCTGAAAATAAGAGCTAGCGCATTTTTGGGAGCAACAATTAATATAAGGCACTGTCTTATTTTCAGGGAAACACTGTAAGCCCTGGTGGTGCAGTGGTTAAATGCCTGTACTGTAGCTACTCACTCGCAAACCATAAGGTTGCAAGTTCGATACTAGCCAAGGGCTCAGGCTTGACTCAGGCCTGCATCCTTCCAAGGTTGCTAAAATGGGTACCCAACTTGTTGGGGGCAATTAGCTTACAGTTGTAAACTGCTTACATACTGCTTAGGCGGTATGAAGTGGTATATAAATGAAGCTGCTATTGCTATTTTTGCTTTGCTTATCCTGTTGATTTGCTCATATCTCCCAGATGTTTCTCACACTTCTTTTTCAGAACCTATAGCTCCTCCCTCTCAATGAAGAGCATGTTTTGTATAGTTTTGCCAGTACTTCACTGAGCAGGTGTACTGTAATAGGGCATCTCAAGGTGCTAGGAGTAGATGCTGAAGCCAATATTTTTATTGTCCTGCACTCCCCCAACAGGGCACACTACTTGACAAATGCAAGTCTAGATTGACAAAGCTCCAAAACATGTATAATCCACATGTGAGTTTGTGCATATACAATTAACCACTTCAAAACCATTGTTAGGAGGTATTGCTTAGCAGTATAGTTGTTAATGCAGTCTTCCCTGAAAAGATGTTGAATTAGAAGGATTAAGGACCTGTACTTTCTTAGGCACTGTGAGATAAGGTGCATTCTATCTCATCACAGAGAATATAATTTTTATAAAGTCACAAAATATAACATGAAATCAACAGTGGCAGTAAGCGTTATTGCAATAGTCAGCAGATTATTGGAGAAGGGACATCATTAGATTTGCTTTTACCGAAATGTGTAGATACAGCAAATGTTTACTATGTGAACTGAAATACAGTCACCCCTCTATTTTCGCGGACTTGAAATCCGTGTCTCTCGCCCGTTCGCAGGCAGCAAATGGAGGGGGATAAAATGGCATGTACCACCATTCAAGTTAATGGGGCTTGAATATAGGCAAGTTTCCGTTTGGTGGGGGGCGGGTGGAACAAATACCTCACAAAAACGGAGGGGGCCACTGTATTTCAGAAGAGCATTTCCTTTCCCAAACCATCCCTTAGATTTTTTAAAAAGAATATTTCATTTATAAGCCAAGAATTTACAGTAGAAAACGCTATCTTTTTTGGAAGATGAATAGATACCTATTTTTATGAAAGCATGCAAATTTAATTTTAATGGTTACTAGAACACTGAAAACACTTAGTAATATGAATTTATATATAACATGATTTATTTTTAATTTCTGATGAACCTGTACGTTAGGAAGGGAAACAATGACCTCCTGGCATGGGATCCACTCTTTAGAAATTCTGGTGACTCTTCCTCTCTGACCTCAACAATGTCTTCATCTTCATCAGGTAACATTACTGTTAATTTTGGAAAAAGTACAAGTGTGATGGTTTTATCTTTAAAAGGGAAAATGTCAGTGAGTAATGTAACATGATAATAACAGTAAATATACAGTTGCACTAATGACTATTCACAGCAGTACACCCCCCCCCCCCAATTAAATAATAGGATTGTTTAGAAAGTTAATTTCAGTTATTTTACTAGGTACTTTTGTGTATCTCTTTGGATTTATCTGTTGGCTTTTGAGATGGTTTGCAAAATATTGGCTCATGTTTTGAAAATTTTCACTTAAAGGTTTGTGGTATAAATCCAACAGTTTGCTAGCTTTGGGATTTTCTGTCCCTAATGCACCAAGATTCTTCTTTGGAGGTGTTCCCAGCCCCAGAAGAGCAGAATTTTAGCATGGCGTGCATCTGTTGTATGAAGACTGATATTACCCTTCTGCCAATTCTTTTAGTGGAAGCAGCTTCCCCAGTAGAAATATTTCATTGGATCCTGCCTATAGTTTGTACACGTCAGGTGTCATGTAGCACAGAATTATGAAAGCTCAAGCTGTGCACTTGATTAGGCTTGCAGTCATGATATTAGCTAATTTGTTCCTGAGGTGTGTAGGCATCAGAGAGACATCATATTGTGGTTTGATAAAAAGTATAGAATCAAAGGCCACCTTTTTGCAATATTCTGCAATACGTAGTGCTTTCTGTTGAATTTATTTCCTCTGTTTCTCACCTTTGAAATAAAGCCAATTTTTCTTGTAGATCCTTGTATTACTTGGGACTTTCAGGGGCTTGCATAATTCTGTTAATACTGAATATATGGCAGATGCATTACCAAAGCCCATGGAGAAAATAATTGTAGATCATACATTTAAGACATAGTTATTCTAATTTTTATGGTAATCTCTTAAATTAATACTTTAATTTTGCTCAGAATATATCCTGAATAGATTGAAAGTCACTCTGTAATACCTATTTTTCTCCAACTTTGGTATCTAATTTAGCTCACTCCATATCTCTCCAAAAAAGTTCTTCATCATCTTGTATACTGCCGAAAGATAATTCAACAAATACCAACAGTACCTCAGGTAATGGACTTAGGTGAATTATTAAGAAATATACCATCTTAAGTGTTGATGAACTTTCTGGTGAACTGGATGTAATCTACACTAGATGTATGACAACACAGGCTGCCTCTTGAGGCACCTGTTTCTTTATTGTCCTGGAGCCAAGATGTGTATGTCTTTTCAGTGAAACAGAACTAGATATTAAAGCCAAGTAGTTTATTGATACAGCTGGCTCTGCTGGGAGGCATGTGCTGAGTAGCCTTTTCCTCCTCTGGTAGTTGTATGCAAGGATGGCCAATGCTGCTTGCCTGCCTGCCACAGCCCATCGTTGCCACTACCACTGCTAAGATGTGCTGGGAAATCTCCTTAACCCCAAACTGGGTCCACTCATTTCTAATTTTGGGTTGGGGAAGAAGCAAATACGCAGTCAGCAAGTTCTGGATGGGGTCACACTTCCCCTGAAAGACTCTGTCCGCAGCTTGGGGATGCTCCTTGACTTGTCACTTCAGCTGTCAGCGCAGGTGGATGCGACAGTCAGGAGCACTTGCTGCGCCCTTTCCTGGAGCTGGGGGACCTTGAAACAGTAGTACATGCGCTGGTAACCTCTTGTTTGGACTTCTGTAATGCGCTCTACTTGAGGCTACGTCTGTGCCAAGTTCGGAAACTTCAAATGGTACAAAACATGGCAGCAAGATTAATCAAAGGTACTTCTCGGAACGATCATATAACAGCTGTTCTGAAGTCCCTTCATTGGCTGCCAATCAGTTTCCGAGCAAGGTACAAAGTGTTGGTGATTACCTTTAAAGCCCTACATGGCTTGGGTCCAGAATACTTAAGGGAACGCCTTCTTCCATACTGTCTGTCCCGCACACTGAGGTCCTCGAGTAAGAACCTTCTTCAGCCAGTAAGAGCTGGGCTAACTTCTGTTACTCAAAGGGCCTTCTCTATTGCTGCACCAAAGTTGTGGAATGACCTGCTGAAAGAGATCTGCCATATTTCCACTCTTACAGCCTTCAAAAAGGCTCTTTAGGACAGATCTCTTCTGGCAGGCCTTCCCAAACTAGCTAATATATCTTAGCCTTCTCCCGCTGTGGATGTTCATGTATATGATCCTAACTCTGTGATGTATGTCTCTCCCCTGCCAAACTGTTTTATGTTTATATTCTCTATTTTTAATTGCTTTTAATTTGAGTGTTTAATTGCAGTTTTTATATTGGGGAGGGGGGATGGGAAGGGATCAGTTTGTATTTTATTGTATTGTAAAATTACTAGACTTATGCATGAATATATATGTAGTAATTGGTGTGCCAGAATAGTTCGTTGCCAACATTTGTAAATATGTAAATACATTAATATCCTGCTTTTTGCCTTCCAGGAAGACCAACAACACCTCTTTCTGTAGGTACTTTAGTGCCTCCTCCCAGACCAGCTTCCAGACCAAAGTTGACTGCAGCAAAACTCAGTGGAATTAATGAAATTGTACGTTCAGTATAACTTGGCATCAGTGATCTTTATCTCTTTCATTATGGACTTACCCAGTGAAATGTGCATACTGACCCTTTCGAATTTTGTTTCAAGCCAAGGCCATTCAGCCCTCCCATGACCTCCAGTTCCAGCCCTCCTCCTTCAGCTCCTTTGGCACGTGCAGAAAGTTCCTCTTCAATATCATCTTCAGCTTCCTTGAGTGCAGCAAATACACCCACAGTAGGTAAGTCACAGCCTGCTCAAAATCCCATTGGAACATCTTATTATTTTATAATTTCTGCAAGTGGGCTGTGAACCTTTTTTTTAGTATGGAATATGTGAAAAGATTAGTAAAGAATGAGTATTTTATCTCAAAAAGTGTCTTTTCACCTGCTTGTTACAACACTATAAACACACAACATAATTGTATGTTTGTAAAAATAGGATCTATTTTATCAAGGTTTTAGATACCATCCAAAATGCATGTCTTCCTAACCACTTACCTAGAAGTGGAACATTTGGATAATGAAAGTCATGTTCTGAACGCTTCTTTTGAGGGACTTATTTATTTACTGACAAGGCTGGCATGCTTATTTGTAAGACAAAGGACCATTTAAATTGCCAGTTGTTAAAATGGTTGTCTTCTGCTAAATTTGCAAGATAACTTTTTAAAAATCTAAAATACACTACTCGTTTAGTATGAACTGACTGTTACACTTACCTATGAACAAACTGATTGCAAAACACTTTTAATTGTCTCCTTGGTATGTGGTATTATGTTTTGTGGGGGAACAATCCAATCTTGTCCAAGGATCATATTAATTTACTTTTTGCTTTTAGTCCTATCACTTCACAAGATATTTAATGTTCTAAGGGAAATAATGAAACTAAAAAAACTATACCCCACCAAGTTAGTTTTGTCTGTAATTTTAAGCAATATTCTTAAAGTAAATATGGGCATGTTGTCTTTCATTTGCTTCTTTTTGTTTATAATTTATTCTGTTGCTCTGTTCCCCTACTCCACTATAATCTCGGGCCCTTTCTAAAACTGTTTATTGAACATTAGTGTGGAACCTTTCTGTGGTGATAGAATAGATAAAGCTATTTTATACTGATAGAATAGATAATGATTATGATAAAACGAAGTTGACATGAAGGCAAACAACAAGAAGACTCAGTATATCTGTCACTGATGGTAACATTTTCTAGGAGTGGAACATCTAGGAGGGACCATATTACTCTGGTACTAAGGTCCCTCCACTGGTTGCCTATCAGCTTCCGGGCCCAGTACAAGGTGTTGGTTATCACCTTTAAAGCTCTAAACGGCTTGGGTCCAAGCTATCTCAGGGACTGCCTCCTCCCCTGCAATCCTCCCTGTGCCTCCCTCTGGTCCTCTGGGAGAAATTTACTGCAGCCTCAAAAATCTAGGCTTTCGGCTACCTCCCAGAGGGCCTTTTCTGTTGTCGTCCCCAGATTGTGGAACGGTCTGCCAGATGAGATCTGTCAGTTGACATCTTTAGACAGTTTTAAAAAGGCTGTCAAAACAGATCTCTTCTGGCAGACCTTTCCAGGATAGATAACCCCGGCCTCAGGGACCCCCTCTTCAGAGGATTCCCCGGTGTCCCCTCAAAAATTAATTAGAATGTTGCCGTGTTGCCTGTTTGTCCATTGTAATTTGTATTAATGTTGTTTTTATATTATTGGTTTTAATCTGTAACAGATTTAATAATTTTTTTAAGGGGGGAAGGGATGTAGTTTATTTGATGTAATTGTATTTTACTGTTGTTAGCCGCCCCAATTGATCTCAAAGGGGCGGGTTATAAATAAATTGTATTTATTATTATTATTATTATTATTATTATTACTACTACAGGAGAGGAAAAGGGGGATCCACGCCAAGGGAAAAGGGAGGGAGGGTACATATGTATATGCATTTACACACTTGGACAGACATTAGTTATGAAAGAGAAAGTTCTAATGGTTGGAACAGTATTCCACAGATGGCAAATTCAGCTGGTAGCACTCTATATTATTCAATGGCGGCAAAGTGTGTGTGTGTGAAAGCATCAGCACAGATGTGTGCACAAACCACCATTGAATAATATGGGGCATGGCAATCCACGGGTGGTCAGGTCCACAGATCAGCAGGCCGCTGATACAAGGATCCACTGTATAAATTAATGGGCCTTTTCATACAGTGTATGAAAAGCACATGGAGTTCTCTAATGAGGTTGATATCCTGCTTTTAAATAAACTTACCAGATCCATTCTGGAGTGCAAACAATTTGTCTCTTTAAGAGGACTCACAAGCAGTAATGGTGTGCTGCTATCCTGGCCTAGTAGAAATGAGGGAGGCCTCTCATTTTGTGGCTTATTCAAACATTGGAACACACAACACACTATGGGTTATATACTGTACTTTCAGTGCTCAGAGTATGGGAAGTGTCATGTAATTAAAATTGGAACATAGAGTTAGATTGGCTATGCATTCACGTCCAAAACCTTTTTTAAAACAACTCTTCATAAAAATGGAGTAACTGGTTTTTACTAGTGGCTTCTTCATTAAACTCCAAGAGTTGTCTATATTATAGCTAACTAGGGCTGGAATTAGATTAATAGCTCAAGATCAAGTCACTTTTCTTGACCTAATTGTGATATATTTTAATTGCAGTGATTCTAGTAATATATGTTCAAATATGCATCGTTTAATTGGTGTTCTTTAATGTTACTAATATTCTTGATTTTTTTAATATTGCTAATAATAAATGACTTATGAAAATGAGAGATCAAGCCATTTATATTTGAAATTGCTAAAAATAGAACTGATACTGTATGTATCCTAGGAATTTCACGTGGTCCTAGCCCTGTCAGCCTTGGAAACCAGGACACATTGCCTGTTGCAGTGGCCCTGACTGAGTCTGTTAATGCCTACTTCAAAGGAGCAGATCCCACAAAGTTAGTAAAACAATTATTTATTTGGAGTTTTATGTTTTCTATTGAATAAAAATGTTAGGCTTTTTACTCTGGGAAAAAATGGTGAAGCTTCAGCTGTTTCTAGTATATTTGGACAAATATATTACTTATGAAAACGTTAATATTTTTAAGACAATTGCCTTATGAGCTCGCACAAATGCCTCTGTCCCTGCATCAGCCCTTTTATGCCATTCTTTCTGCCCTTCCACTTGTATTTTTTTTAAAAAACACTTTGTTCAAACAAACTACTGCAAAGTGTATTTTATTTATTTATTTAAAATAAACTGGATCCCCCCCAAAAAATGAATGAAAAACTTTTGACAGAAACTGACCTAGCACATCCCATTAAGTAGGGCCCTTAAATCTTAGAAGAGACTTTTATAGAGTGTCTTTTGGTAGAGGAGAGGAGGCAGGAAGTCCATTTCTGTTAGTCTTTTACTTTGTGTTTTTGTCAGGACCCAGCACCATTTTATATACATGTGCATGTATTCTCATAGTACAGTGAGCCCTTGGTGTCTGCTGGGATTTGGTTCCAGCCCCTCCCCCATGGATACCCAAATCCATGGATACTCGTCCCATTTAATACAATGGCACAGTAAGATGGTGTCCTTTGTATAAAGTGGCAACATCAAGGCTTGGTTTTTGGACTTTATGTATTTTAAAAATATTTTCAAGATGTGGATGCCTGAACCCATGGATAAAAAAAAATATGTGGATGTGGAGGGCTGACTGTATTTTACATAAAAAGTTTTTTAAAATTAATATGTCTTGGGGAAAAGATGTACAAGACCAGACAATGGATTATACTTTCAGGACTCAGAAAGAGGGAAGTGTCATGTTAATGAAAACGTGTGTTTTAAACAGACATTCCTAACCTCCAGTTGATATTTTTCCCTGACTCACTGAAAGCAGAGGTATTTAAAAATCCCCCTTTACTTGTCTGACTGTTCAGTATCTATTTTCTATTTTTTCAGTTTAATCCTTTTCTGATACTTTTCTGTCATAATATACTAAATTCATAGATATGCACACACATGCATACTTTAAAAATCTTTCCTACATACTTTCCTTTATTTTCCTTTATAATGAATCCTACTGAGAAGTAAAAGAAAAAGAACAAACATAAAAAGATTTTTTTAACTAAAAACAGATATTGAGGAATTGCATGTTTGGGATTCACACAGTCAGCAATTTTTGTATCCATTCTGCTGTCTTTGGCTCCATGCTCAATTAACTATACCTGAGAAATTGGCTGTTCATAAGTCATAGCTGGCCACTGTTGGGTTCATTCCACTGACTATTGCTGAATGCAGTGTTGTCAGTAAGTTCTTAAGCATTAGCAAGTTATATGGAGAAGGGATGGCTGCTGGACAATTGGAATTCCAGCAACAGCACATTAAGACTCTAGCAGAGTTATAAAAGGCAGATCACCTTTCTAAGTCAAAGAAAAAATGCTTTCAAAGATAAGATGATTAAGGACAGTGGTTTAGTAAGACATTTTTTTCTATTCCTTCACTTGAAAAGCTGGATTAGCTCAACAGCATTGAGAAGACCAGTAAATCCATTGCAGATGCCTGTTTGAAGGCTTTAGAAAGTTGTTAAAAGTTCTGACTACTGTTTTGGGATGCTGTGTGATGCCAATGTGAATTCTGATGATTTTTATGAAGAGCCAGAAGTCGGTGTTAATGTTCCCAGTTCATTAAATTCAAATAGTCAAGCTGATTCTCAGCCTAGTTTACTGATGATTGTAATGAATTTAATTCTTCAGTTTGGCTCGGTGCAGCAAACCTCACAAATTAATTATTCTTGATAACAACAAGTCAGTTGTGCTCTCAATATCTTCTTGTTGTTAACTGCCCTCAAGTTGACCTCAACTTAGGGCAGTCCTATGCATGAGACATCCCTCAGACCTCCTGTCCTCCATTCCTGGGCTCAGATCCTGCAGGCTCGGGCCTGTGGCCTCTTTAATTGAGTCTAATCATCTGGCATGCTGTCTTCCATCTCTTTCTACTGCCTTCTACCTTTCCTAGATTCATTATCTTTTCCAGTGATTAATGCATTCACATGATGTGGCCAAGGTACAACAGCCTCAATTTTGTCGTCCTGGCTTCCAGGGAGAATTCAGGCTTGATCTGTTCTAGAACCCATTTATTGCTCTTCTTAGCCATCCACAGTATCCTCAGCACTCTTCTACAGCACCACATCTCAAATGAGTTGTGTCGTGTTGTCTGTGTATCTAAGGTTGTTAATGTTCCTTCCTCCAGTCTTCACTCCTCCTGCCTCTGAGTCTAGGTCTTCTCTGCATACAATATTTTCTGCATACAGGTTGAATTAAATAGGGTGTTAGAATGCAGCTTTGGCTACCCTCTTTGCTGAGTGGGAGCCATTCTGTTTCTCTCTATTCAGTTCTGATGGTAACCTCTTGTCCTCATTCCTCAAATTCTCAATCTCTGTAAGCCTAGCATGAAGAACTTCATGTTCAGGTGAGCAATGGAGACCATATCTGTAGGTGCACTATTAAATGACATTTTCATAGAGATGAAAAACAAGAAACAGGCAATGCGTGTTGCTTAAAAGAATTTTCTACCTAAAGGGCTCAAAAGGGAAAGTGATTTCTGAAGTTTGAAGTCTAATTGGACTAAATCTAGATTTTTCTGCAGACCAAACAATGCAAGATCAACCAGGAGGGGAGGAGCCTATGCTTCTTCTTCGTGGTCTCTGTGCCTCACACAATAGGGTTTGCGCCTGCACAGAAGCTCCATTCGGAATGCTGAAAAGCTGAGCAGATTGGCGGGAGCCCCGCCCCTCCCATTCCCTGAGCATGCCCAATCCCGCCAATCTAGCTCCTCCTTCAGTTCTCTTTCGTCCGCCGCAAGAGTAACATCTCCTTCGGAGTGCTCTTCATCGCGACGAAAGCTGAGTAGCTAGACTCTGTCTATTTCTTTTTATTTTACTTTATTTTACTTTATTTTTGTTCTTTTTCGTTTTCTCCCTTTTTTTTCCTTGAGCTGCCCCCTTTTTTGTCGGAACTCGAGGGTTTTGGCCCGGACGGGCCCCTCGCGATCGGACCGGCCTCTTATGGCCGCCCCGTTTAAGAAATGTTCCGACTGTGGCAGTAAAATCCCGGTTGTGGATGGACACTCGAAGTGCATTTTCTGCCTAGGCAGTTCCCACATTCCGGAGAAATGCAAGCTTTGTAAGGCTTTTAATCCCACCACACTCCGCCACGAGCAGACCGGCTCAAGGCCCACTTGTGGGAGAAGGCCCTCTCAGTCTCCCACTCCTCGGACCCGTCCACGGACCCCTTAGGACGTCTTCCAATCTCTAAGTTCCCGAGGATCCCGAAAATCAAAAAACCGACGTCGACCTCGACCCCGACGGAACCCTCCTCGACGCCGGCCTCGGCCACGACTACTATGCCTCACCCTGAAGGGCAACACAGGGAGCACAAGAAGCGGCCTCCTCCCATCGAGCTGGAGAAGCCGAAAGCAAAAAAGCATAAGCATAAGGAGGTCCTCACTTCGGTTGCCTCGGCGGCTGCCCAGGCAGACCTGGCCATGTCTTTCCTTAGACAGCCTTCGGCCATTGACCTCTCAGTCCCGGCCCCGGTCACTGTACTAGACTCGGCGCCGGAGACTCTGGAACCCGCATTTCAGCCTGCATCCACCCAGGTCCTCGCCCCTACGGGGACGGTCTCGACCTCGGCCTCTACTGTTTCGCCGATTTCGGCTCCGACCTCTGTACCACCGAAGGAAATCCTAGCCTCTTCGGAGCGTATTTACAGGCTGCGGTTCCCATCTCCTCCACCCCGGAAGTCTCCAGAACCATTTGAGGAGCACTACTTCGACTCGCCCCACTCGTCGGCCTCCTTTTTGGCGCGACATCGGGCCGAATCATATTGGAGAGAGCGCCATCCGTCCTACCGCTCCTACTCTCCTTCGTACCGGGATCGGTACCATGTTCGTGACCTCCACGTCGGAGACTTCTCTCGATCTCGCTCTCCTTCTCGGTCCCGGACCGAATACAGAGCCATATCTCCTCCACCGGCCTCGACAGCTACGGTGTCGAAACCTCCGGAATCGAGCGCCATTATGACCGTCTCGGCCTCAGCTACCGCTACTACTTCGACGTCGATAGTCTCTGCTCCGATCAGCTACGCGGACGCCTCAACGTCGACCTTCCGTACGGCGCCGACACAGCCCTATGTGGATCCGCAGTTGCCACCCTCCCAGTCTACGGAGGAGTCTACGGGAGAGACAGACAACCGTCCTGACTCCCCACAGCCTGCCATCTCCTCTCCCAATGAGGAAGTTGAGGACCAAACACCGGGCTCGCCTGTCGAAGACCTCCATCTCTTTACTGGAATTGTCGACAGGATGGCTAGGGCAGTAGGCCTCCAGACGGCGCAGACGGCCCAGCCCCCTAGGGACCCCATCGATGGCCTCGTGGTACGTCCCCAGCAACCAGAGGTCATTCCATTCTTGCCTTCTTTCTCGGACATCATGGTGGCCTCTTGGACCAAGCCGGCCTCGACGCCACCCGCTTCTAAGAAGCTTGACTCGTTGTATAGGGTGCAGTCGGATATGGCGCAATTCTTGTTCACTCACCCAGCTCCCAACTCTCTGGTAGTGGAATCTACTTGTAAGTCTACAGGCAAGTCACATTCTGCCCCCGTGGACAAAGACGGCAGAAGGATGGACATCTTTGGCCGACATTTCTACTCATCCGCGGTGTTGGCAGCAAAGGTCGCCAATATGCAAGGTTGCATGGCCGGCTATCAGAAGTTTTTGTGGGACCGTGTGGCTGCTTTCATTCCCTATCTGCCTCAGGCTCAACAAGAGGCAGCTCAGGAATTCTATGCTGAGGCACTCTCCCTCATTGCTCAGGAAGTGCACTCAGCTAGACATGTCGTGGACTGTTCTGCGAAAGTGATGGCCGGTGCAGTAGCGCTCCGCCGTTTCGCCTGGTTGAGGTCTACTTCTCTCTCCGAGGAGGCCAAGTCCAAAATCGAAGATCTTCCTTTCGATGGGGAAGGTCTATTCGCCGCCAAGACTGACGAATCCCTGGACACCATGGCCAAGGCTCGTCTGAATGGGAAGAGACTTGGGCTGACACCTAGCAAGCCTTCATCTGGTCGTGTCTGGCGCCAAAGGCCCTACGACCCTGGCTTTACCCGTTCTCGCTCAGCTCCGTCCTCCACCTGTAGGACCCAGCCTTACAATAGGAGGCCTTACAGACAACCTCAACAACAGCAGCAACAGCAGCAACAACAAAGGCAAGGCCAGCAACGTCAGCAGCAACAGCCTTCCAGAAAACCTTCCTCCAAGTCGCACTTTTGACGGGCTCTTGGAGGCGACACCCCATTTTTATTTGCCAGTCTCCCTTTCCTCAGTCCCCAGACTTCGCCATTTCTACGAGAACTGGTCCAAGATCACCACGGACTCCTGGGTGCTTACCATCATCCGCCTGGGATACGCCATAGAGTTCTCAAATATTCCACCAAATGGCGTTTTCTGTTCCACTCCCTCCTCTCCTCCTCTTCTGGAGGAGATTTCCTCCCTTCTCGACAAAGGAGCCATACAACGTGTTCCACCGTGCTACAAACACCAAGGCTTCTACTCCAGGTACTTCACAGTTCCGAAGAGAGGAGGAGGCCTACGCCCCATCTTGGACCTGAGAGGCGTCAACTCATACATCACGATTCGCAAGTTCAAGATGGTGACTCTCCAATCCATCTTGCCGTTCCTGCACCAAGGGGACTGGTTTGCATCCATAGACCTAAAGGATGCTTACTTTCACATCAGCATCAGGCCTCAACATTGGAAGTATCTCCGTTTCGCCATAGATGGAGATCTCTATCAATATACCGTTCTTCCTTTCGGCCTCTCCACCGCTCCTCGAGTGTTCACAAAGTGCATGGCGGTGGTCATCTCTCACCTTCGTCTTCAAGGAGTAAAGATTTTCCCTTACCTCGACGACTGGCTTCTGGTGTCGTCCTCCAAAACACAACTGTACAAAGATGTCCAGTACACTCTGGATCTGCTAGCAGACTTGGGACTCAAAGTCAATCTGCCAAAGTCCATTCTCCACCCCGTGAGGGTGATAGACTATATAGGCACGTCCCTGGACTCTGTGATGGGTCGAGCCTACCTCCCCACCAGACGGGCGGAGGCCCTCTGGGAACAGCTGCGGTCTGTCCTTCACTCTCACCGTCCGTCTGCAAAGGACATTCAGAGACTGCTAGGCCACCTGGCCTCAACTACAGCGGTGACCTACCTGGCTCGTCTCAGGCTCAGGCCTCTCCAAGCTTGGTTCCTGGCTGCCTTCGATCACTTGAGGGACAATCCGTCCAAGAGGCTCTTGTTGCCACCTCATGTCAGAGACTCTCTCAGGTGGTGGATGTCTCCCTCCAATATCCTCAAGGGGATGCCCTTCCAAACGCCGGAACCGTCCAGGATGGTCACTACAGACGCGTCCATGTCAGGATGGGGCGCACATCTCAACGGCTTGTGTGTGCAGGGACAGTGGTCTGCTCAGGAGGCAGAACTGCACATAAATGCCTTGGAACTGTTGGCAGTCATCAAAGCCTTCAGGGCATTCGAAAATCATCTCCTCCACAGAGTTGTGCAGGTAGTATCAGAAAACACAACCACTGTCTGGTACATCAACAAGCAAGGAGGTACTCACTCTCCAGTCCTCTTGCGTCTCTCCCAGCAGCTGTGGACGTGGTGCCACCACCGATCCATTCATCCAGTGGCCATTCACCTGGCAGGAAAAGACAATGTGCTGGCAGACTCCCTCAGCAGGGACAAGGTGCTGCAGCACGAATGGACTCTGTCGAGTTCGGCCTTCAATCTCCTGACGTCTCGTTGGGGATTTCCCTCAGTGGACCTATTTGCCACTCCAGAGAACGCCCAATGCCAGGCATTCTACACCAGAGCGGGCAAAGGACGAGGATCCATGGGGGACGCCTTCCTTTGCAGTTGGAGTCGAGATCTCCTGTATGCATTTCCCCCCTTTCCTCTGATCTCCAGGACGGTGGCCAAGATGGCCAGGGACCGGTCCAACGCTATACTGTTGACTCCGTTCTGGCCCAGACAACCCTGGTTCACTCCTCTTCTTCATTTGGCCAGGGGCCAATACTTCCACCTGCCGAAGTGGCCAGACCTGTTGTCCCACTCCAATGGAGCAGTCCTGCACCCGGACTTGGTCAATCTACGGATGACGGCGTGGAGGATCCAGCCATAGAGTCTCCTGACTTGCTCAGGGTCCTGTCTGCTTCGAGGAAGGGCTCCACCAAGAGATCCTATGCATATAAGTGGAAGCGTTTCTGTGCCTTCACGGAGGCTAGGTCTGAACCTTCCTCACCTGTGAGCCTTAGTACCGTTTTGCATTTTCTGTTGCACCTCAGGGATCAAGGCCTGGCCTTCTCCTCCCTCAAGGTCTACCTGTCGGCTATTGTAGCCAGCCAGCCACCCGGCTCACGATCAGCTCGCCTCTTCACGTCACCCACGTTAAAGAGGTTTTTCAAAGGACTGCATCACCTTTATCCACCGTTGCCACCACTGGCTCCGGCCTGGTCTCTCTCTCTAGTGCTTACACAGCTTACGAGACCTCCATTTGAGCCTTTGGGCTCTGCTTCCTTGAGACTGCTGACACTGAAAGTGTCCTTTCTTGTGGCCATAACTTCAGCCAGACGTGCTTCTGAACTGACAGCCCTACGCTCAGATGAGCCTTACTTGACCTTTCACAGGGACAAGGTGGTCCTCAGACCGGACATTTCCTTCCTCCCTAAAGTGGTTTCTCAGTTTCACCTCTCCCAGGAGATTGTGCTTCCTAATTTTTATCCAGATCCTTCTTCGCCTCTGGAAAAGACTATGCACACCCTGGATGTTCGCCGTGCTTTGGCTTTTTATGTTCAGCGTTCTCAAGAGTTCAGATTATCCAATAAATTGTTTATTTGTTATGGTGGTGCCAGGAAAGGCAACCCAGTTTCATCACAACGGTTTGCAAAGTGGATTGCCCAAACCATTTCTTTGGCTTATGAACTGGCCAAACGCCCTCTCCCGGTTGGTGTTCGTGCCCATTCCACCAGGGCTACAGCTTCATCTGCTGCCTTCCTCAGAGGTGTTCCCCTGCCAGAGGTTTGCAAGGCGGCCACGTGGTCTCAACCATCTACGTTTGTGAAGCATTACCGGCTGGACTGCAGGTCCCACAGAGATGCCAGTTTTGGTCGTGCTGTTCTTTCATCGATCTTGCAGTGACCTTCCCACCTCCATAGGTAAGCTTTTCAGTCACCCTATTGTGTGAGGCACAGAGACCACGAAGAAGAAGTACAGGTTGCTTACCTGTAACTGTGTTTCTTCGAGTGGCCATCTGTGCCCTCACACAAATCCCGCCCTACCTCCCCTCGGTCAGGTCCCTGCCTTTTTGCGGCGGACTTGAACTGAAGGAGGAGCTAGATTGGCGGGATTGGGCATGCTCAGGGAATGGGAGGGGCGGGGCTCCCGCCAATCTGCTCAGCTTTTCAGCATTCCGAATGGAGCTTCTGCGCAGGCGCAAACCCTATTGTGTGAGGGCACAGATGACCACTCGAAGAAACACAGTTACAGGTAAGCAACCTGTACTTCCATAGGTGGAAGAGAGCAGTACTTCATTATTACTGTTATCGTTGTTGTCGTTATTATTTTATTCATTTGTGTGCTGCCCTTTTCTCAACAGTGAGACTCAAGGCAGCCAAGAGTATATTTAAAAACAATACAGATTAAAACTATACAAAATAGTCAATAGAAGTATAATTATAAAAGTATGCAAAGGGAACTTGTAGCACTTTTGAGACTAAGCAAAAGAAGTTGTAGCACAAGCTTCTGCAGACTTGGTCTACTTCCTCAGATGCAAGTCTACAAAAGCTTAGTTAGTCTCAAAGGTGCTACAAGATCTTTTTGCATACTGATATTCCAAGTTGGTTTCTCATATTCCATTGCTGTGTCTATGAATTTTATAATTAAAAAAAATATTTTAAAACAGTTAATCATTGATAAAGTTAGTAACATTAAATGTTAAAAACAAATTTAATTAAGACAACATATGAACCTTAAAAAAGGAGCACCACACCATATTAAAAGCTAACCCCAATCAGTTTCTTATGACATAACAATGCATTACTGTTTTAATTTGCTGAAGAAAGGAGAGCAAGGACAGGGCCATTCTGGCCTCCCCAGGGAGTCTGGGAGCAGCCACCAGGAAGACCCTCTCCCTTGTTCCCACGAAATAAGTCTGAGAAGGTGGAGGGACAGAGAGAAGGACCTCTCCAGACAACCTTAGAGCTCTAATGGGCTCATAAAGGGAGAGACAATTTAGATTTTGCCAGGATTGGCAAAGGAGGCTGAATTTCCCCGTCTCTCCTTTGCCAGTAAAAAGCGTGATAGTGGACAACAGTGGTGGATTGCTTTTTGCAGAGTGGTGTGATCTTATGAAATACTGCTTCAAGGGAGTATACTCAATATTTTTGGTGATACAAAAGGTCTTATCATTTGATGTTAGTTCTCAAGTACCTCATATTTTTCCATTCTACTGTTGTTACATGTAAATTCTTCAAACAATTGAAAATCTCTTCAAAAGATGGCAGAAGCATTAGTAGTCTTGATTTCTTAGATGATCAAGTTACCTTGTTTACATTGTGACTAAATCATGTTTTACATACAATATTATTAGTAGAGCAGTACGTTTATTAATGCCTAACAACTTCCTTCCTTCTACCTAATTTTTGGATGCTGATCATTAAAGATCAGATGCAGAAGTATCTTTCATTTAGCTCCAACCAAGGGCTATGTTTGAATTGTTCTCTTTGTTGTATGTTCTCATGTATCATGTTAACTATGTCAGGGCAGCACTATGTCAGAGATCTAAAATGTAAATGGATTTAATGCAGATAAGAAACACTTCAAAATTTAATGGTACTGTACTTTAAAATAAACTTAAAGTAGGTATGATATGTCTTCAAGAGACACATCTGCACAAAAATATACAGATCCATATTTCAAACACAATTTGGTTCCGGAGCTTCATTGAAAAGCAAGGGAAGACCCTAATAGTCAGTCTGTATATGTCAAGGGGGAAATACATCACTTTGGGTGGTTACTATTCTCCTAATTCAGAGCAACTTGAATTCTTTAAAGAATTCAGTAATTCAGTTTTAAAAATACTTAAAACTACTAAAGATTCTGCTAAATTCCTTGGAAATTTGTGTGGATCAGCACCGATCCATGGACTACTTTGAGCAGGTTTGCTCTAAAATATTCAAGAACTGAATCATTTTATGGCTGTCTGCTACAGTCCTACTTGGTTTAAAAATTGGGTTTAATAAATTAAACATTAACTAACATTCTTCTAAAGTTAAAATGTGTTCTCAATGCCTAGTTTTACATTCTGTTCCCCATTTTTACAGAATCTAGCATAAATAATATGTATTTTCATATCTTTCTTTAGATGTATCGTGAAGATCACTGGTGATATGACAGTCTCATTCCCAAGTGGGATTATTAGAGTATTCACCAGCAATCCATCTCCTGCTGTGCTCTGCTTCAGGGTAAAAAACACAAGCAAACTAGAGCAGATTCTTCCAAATACTCAACTTGTATACAGGTTTTGTATTTTTTTTTAATCTAATCATAAACCATGTGCTTGTTGCATGAAAATTTTTATATGTGTTTTCTCACTGTGCAGCCCTATCAACTCTGTAAATACCATTGTCTATTTTCTTCTGTTCTCTTTTTCACCTCTGTTAAATCAGTTCTATTGTTACTATGTTATAAACTTGCCAATTTGCATTGACGTTGAGTTATAATTAGTTCTGAATCATACAGATTAGAATCAGTACCATGAGATTTGAAAAGAGGAATCTCTAACAATGAATAATTGCATTTCCTCCTGTGCAAAGTATAATTTATCCAAAGCAAGATACTGTGAGATATTTCAAGACATTTACATGCTGAACCAGTCTTGTGAGAATAAATGAGATGTTATTTGAATGTATAGAATAATATAAAATTATCCTTAAATTACATAGAAAGGGATGTGTAGGGTTTTTTAATTTGAATTAAAATGTTTCTGACAATCAGTTCTACTGGACAAGTTCTTAAAATGGCCATCCAACTTTATTATTCATTGATGCCGTCAGCTTACTACTTCAACTTGCACAATTCTGTTTGTATTGTCAGAAAGTATTCTTGCTGTTCATATGAAGCAACACAGCAAACCACTGTACACAACACAAAAAGGTGCCAGTAATAATGGTCTTCATATCATACTTGAGAGTATTTCAGGTTAACAATATATAGTGGCCCCTTGGTATCTGCTAGGATTTGGTTCCAGCCCCCCCCCTCCCCCCAGATACCAAAATCTATGGATCCTCAAGCACCATTATATACACTGAAGTTGTAAAATGTTTTCCCTTATTGTCATGTTATCTGCGGGCTTGCTGTCTGTGGATTTGAGTTTGCGGCAAACCTGGTTGTTTTTAATGTAGGTACGTTCATGTGACTCCATTAGCAGCCATGCACACGTTGTGCCACCATAGTAAACAATAGGACTTTCCGTCACACATTTTTTGTTCTCTGCATAGGAGGGTCCAGAAGGGATTCCCCCATGGATACGAAATCCCAAGAACTTCTTTTTAGAAGTTTTAAATTGTTCTTAATCTTTTGTTTGTTCTTAAACTTTCTATACAATTTTGTGTAACATATTTTATTTGCTTGTATTAATAAACACTTCATTGTATCGTTTTTTGCTATGCATATTTGCAGTAGCCTATATATGTAAGAATTACAATTTTGGAATAGGAATAGTAAGAGAACTTAAAGGTGGTATTTTCATTCCTACCTTTTGCACACAGTGATCCATCACAAAGTGATTCCAATACAAGGGATTTTTGGATGGACATGCAAGCTGTCACAGTCTACCTCAAGAAGCTATCAGAACAGAATCCTTCTGCTTCTTATTATAACGTGGATGTCCTAAAGTATCAGGTAATAACTTTTTAAAATTTCAACGTTAAAAAGCAACAACTATTTGAAGACTTTCATGGCTACTATCCATAGTTTTTTGTGGGTTTTCTGGGCTATGTGGACATGTTCTAAAAAAGTTTCTTCCTGATGTTTCACCAGCATCCCCTGAAGATGCCAGCATTCCCTGAAGATGTCAGCCACAGATGCTGGCAAAACATCAGGAAGAAACTCTTCTAGAACATGGCCACATAGCCCGGGAAACCCACAAAAAGCAAGAACTAGTGTTGGGAATTGAAGGGAAATGTTTACATGCTTAGCCCATGTTTCCTGTAAGAGAAGAGATGATGTATAATCAGTAATCTGGTTAGATTTTACATTTTCGTGTCTCATTTTGGTTTAAGGATGCTCTGTAGAAATCAGCCTGAAATTTGAACTTTATTCTCTTGCTTTTTTTGTGTATGTCGCCTGACAACCTAGGGCAACGCCACAAATTTCATATGGTTCTCTTATACCATATAAATATAGCCTTACTAATTGGTTTCAAACAAAAGTGGTTAAAAACTAGTTTTATTTCTTTGCTCCTATTTCTAAGTTTCATATGAAACATCTGTGAATGTTATCACCCTCAAAAAATTAAAACAATAAGTTAAAGCAAATTAAGAAAACAGGCAAAGATAATTAAACGAAAGAATGGTAGTTTGAGAACGGAATACACTCCAGACCTGCTTAAATATAACATATTTAAAGATCAGTAGGGATTATGACAGTCAGATTTCCTTGGGTAGTGAACTACCACACTGAACTCCACATAGAGGACTCCACAGCTTGGCCATTGCAGTAGGGAAAGTGATTTTGTCTGTTTTAGCCCTCTCCACTTCTGAGTTAGGATGTATAAAATCCTATTCATGTGGGATGTGCATTGAGGCAGAGTGGGGAATCTGTAGCCCTCCAAATGATATTAGACTCCCAGCCACCTTTCTCACATGGCCAGTTGTCAGGGATGTTGTCATCCAAAACCTTGATGGCCACAAATTCCCACCGCTGTATTTAGAATTTCAAAAATAATGACTCGCAATTTTAATTGAGCCTGAAAATGAATTAGAGCCAGTAAACTTGTAAAAAGAATTGTGTAAAAAGAAAAAGAAAGGCATCCCATTCGCCACGAACCCAGCCGCTGAACCATTTCTGGAAGTAACTTGCCCAGAAGTATTTTCTGAAACCTACTATTTAGAAAGAACAGCAATAGTTGTGTCTCCCCTCCCCCTCCTCACATGACAAAGTGATCCAAAAAGATATCACAATTAGTGGCATCAAAACCTGCTTGAAAACAGCAGAATTAACAGGAGTGCAGCCTCTCCAGTTCTGGCTCACATTATTCATTTGGGCAACCAAAGCAGTCTCATTCCCCTTAAAAACAGCTTGACTGTTTATAATAATTGATTGTTCATACATCTTTGCTCATTGGTTTCCAAGGAAGGTATCTATGATGTATAATTTAAAACCCTCATATTTTAGAATCTTGTATCTCTTCATTTCTCAACTGCCTGTTCCCAAGCATAGCATTTTACAGTCCTCTGTGTAGGTAATGCAATCACGAGTAACTTTTCATACCGATGCTCATATTTTCTTGTTCAGGAAAATAAGCCTTTGTTTTGCTAGATTAACCCAAATATTACTGGGCTTTTTATAGTGTAAAAATAATTTATTGTGATGGAAACTGACCAATGAATTTCCACTATGGTGAATGTTGGTTTGTTTTCAAAGGTATCTTCAAATGGCATCCAGTCTACACCTTTGAATCTTGCCACATACTGGAAGTGCAATGCAAACACTACTGATGTAAGAGTTGATTACAAATACAACCCAGCATCTATGGCAGTGCCAAGTATGCTATCTAATATACAGGTCGTGGTACCAGTTGATGGAGGTGTCATAAACATGCAGTCACTTCCTCCAGCAAAATGGTAACTTTTTACTGTTTAATATTCTGTGACATTCTTTCCAGTATGCTTGTTATACTGTCTTCTTAAAACCTTTATGCAAAACAATCCTAGCCTTTACTGTTTTGAATTTTAAATCCACAGTTCTACTCCTAGGTATTCCTGCTATATGCTTCCTAAGAGGTAATAGACAGACAGTGAAGTAGAGAGCCTAGTTCTATCTGTAATACATTTCTGGAATAAACTGACATAATTTTCAAAGATTATGTCAAATTCATCTGAGGAAGTAGACTTAAGTCTACAAAAGCTCATGCTGCCAACTTCTTTCTTTCAGTTAGTCTTAAAGGTGCTACAAGATCTCTCTACAGACTACCACGGCTATATCTTTAACAATTTTCAAAGTATTTAGACTCAGATATTTCTGAAGAAGAATTGCAGCCTTTAACTGTTATGGCCAGCATGTAGTACCTTTCTGGCAAAAAAGAACTTTAAGGCTAACATGGCAGGGGGGAGGGGGAGCGGCGCTTTGCTTTCTTTGAACAATAAGAAACCTTTTTGTTAGAACTGAAACTGGCTATGACTTTATTGGTTTCAAATGAAGAGGCCTGGCCAAGGATTGGTACTGGCCAATTTGCTTACAAACTGAGGGAAACCAAATCCACAAGGAAGGCAAACTGTTTTCCCATGGCACCTGGCAAGGGGCACAGGGAAAAATCTATATTTTTTTTTTAAAAGAAGAAATCTAAGATAACTCATTTGGTCTGGATTATCAGACCTCAAGCCACAATGCCCATCTTGCTAAGTGAGCCTATAGCTTTGATTTCTCTTGCTGAGTTCAGCTAGCCACTTCTTCTTAATATTACTGATCATTAGGAATACAGTGGTCCCCCGGGTTACGAAATTAATTCGTTCCGGCCCCTTTTTCGTAAGCCGAAAATTTCGTAACCCGGGGCCTATTTCCAATAGGAAATAGGTAATCCGTTCCGGCCGGCCGGAGGGGAAGGGAAATCCCTTCCCCTCCGAAGCCTGGCCTGGCGGGGGCCTCCTGGCTGAGGAAAGGAAGGTCCGATCCGGTGGATCGGGCCTTCCATTCGTCACCCGCGGAGGCCCAGGCTGGCTGGGGAACGTTCGCTTCCCCAGCCAGCCAGGCTTGAGTCCCTTCTCCTCCGAGGCCAGGCTTCGGAGGAGAAGGGGCGGCCTTGGGTCCCTTCTCCTCCGAGGCCAGGCTTCGGAGGAGAAGGGGCGGCCTTGGGTCCCTTCTCCTCCAAAGCTAGGCTTCGGAGAAGAAGGGGCGGCCTTGGGTCCCTTCTCCTCCGAAGCTAGGCTTCGGAGGACAAGGGGCGGCCTTGGGTCCCTTCTCCTCCGAAGCTAGGCTTCGGAGAAGAAGGGGCGGCCTTGGGTCCCTTCTCCTCCGAAGCTAGGCTTCGGAGGACAAGGGGCGGCCTTGGGTCCCTTCTCCTCCGAAGCTAGGCTTCGGAGGACAAGGGGCGGCCCAGGCTGGCTGCGGAACATTCGCTTCCCCAGCCAGCCAGGCCTGGGCCTCCGCGCCTATCGAAAGGAAGGCACGATCCCATGGATCGTGGCTTCCTTTCGTTAGGCTTGCCCCCCAAGCCCGGCTAGAGAAGGGAATCCTCCCTTCTCTAGCCGTGCTTGGGGGGCAAGCCCGGCTAGAGAAGGGAAGCTTCCCTTCTCTAGCCGGGCTTGCCCCCCAAGCCTAACGAAAGCAAGGCACGATCCGATCGGATCGTGCCTTGCTTTCGCTTCGGGGCGGAGGCCTAGGCTTGACAGGCTGGGGAAGGTCCCCAGCCAGCCAAGCCTCTGGGCCTCCGCCCCGAATGGAAAGCAAGGCAGTGCCTTGCTTTCCATTCGGGGCGGAGGCCCAGAGGCTTGGCTGGCTGGGGACCTTCCCCAGCCTGTCAAGCCTCTGGGCCTCCGCCCTGAAGAGAAAGCAAGGCAGTGCCTTGCTTTCTCTTCGGGGCAGAGGCCCAGAGGCTTGGCTGGCTGGGGACGTTCCCCAGCCAGTCAGGCCTGGGCCTCCGCCCCGAAGCGAAAGCAAGGCACGATCCGATCGGATCGTGCCTTGCTTTCGTTAGGCTCCCAGGGCCGGGCTTGGCTGACTGGGGAACCTTCGTTCCCCAGTCAGCCAAGGCCGGCCCTGGTCGCCTAACGAAAGCAAGGCACGATCCGATCGGATCGTGCCTTGCTTGGCCTCGGAGAAGAAGGGACGGCCCCGCGATGGCCGTCCCTTATTCTCCGAGGCCGCCGGCGGAGGAGAAGGGACGGCCATCGCGGGGCCGTCCCTTCCTCTCCGAGGCCGCCGGCGGAGGAGAAGGGACGGCCATCGCGGGGCCGTCCCTTCCTCTCCGAGGCCGCCGGCGGAGGAGAAGGGACGGCCATCGCGGGGCCGTCCCTTCCTCTCCGAGGCCGCCGGCGGAGGAGAAGGGACGGCCATCGCGGGGCCGTCCCTTCCTCTCCGAGGCCGCCGGCGGAGGAGAAGGGACGGCCATCGCGGGGCCGTCCCTTCCTCTCCGAGGCCGCCGGCGGAGGAGAAGGGACGGCCATCGCGGGGCCGTCCCTTCTTCTCCGAGGCCTCCGGCGGAGGAGAAGGGACGGCCATCGCGGGGCCGTCCCTTCCTCTCCGAGGCCGCTGGCGGAGGAGAAGGGACGGCCATCGCGGGGCCGTCCCTTCCTCTCCGAGGCCGCCGGCCTTTTTTCGTATCCCGGGGATACGATCGTAAGCCGGGGCCATTTTTCCGGCCCCGGCTCTTTCGTATCCCGGGATTTTTGTAGCCCGGGGGATTCGTATCCCGGGGGACCACTGTAGTCTACCAACTGTCATCAGAGCTAGAGAGTTAACCAGAGGGTAACTACTTTTCTGTTAGAACTGGCATTGTCCCCCCCCCCCCCACCCACCCATATGTCTTGTATCAGACAATTGTGAATTATGTAAAAAGAAGTCTGATAGTTTCAGTTCATATTCAAGGTGGAGGGCAGGCAGTTTAAAAGCACTATGAATGTGTTGAGGCTGAATGACCCTCAGCATGTGGTCTGACAGCTCCCTCCTATAGCCTTAAAATAATTTTAACAATGGCTTTTTCATACAGGAATTCAGAACAGATGAAAGCATTTTGGAAATTATCTGGTATTTCAGAAAAATCAGAAAACGGAGGTAAGAATGGATTTTTAAAGTATTATGTTTAATTATAAGAAAAAATAATTCAATCGTTTGTTTCAATTTGGGGAGTAACCAGCAAAACATTTAAACACATTTAATTTCTCAGCTATATTAAAAACTAATCAACACTGCTCTAGGGGGCCTTCATATGGAAGAAATATCCAGCAATATGAAGAATACTCATGTATATTTCTAAGCTGTTTTTTATTCTTAAAATTCATTTTTACTATTTTTCTTCTCATCTAATTAACAACCTTTTTAATGAATAATATTTAGGGCTCTTGCTTTAGTCATAAAAGGAACAAAAAATTGATTTGCTGAGAATTGTGGTTTTGTCATCCAACCCCCAAAATCAGATAAACTCTTAACAGCAGAAGAAAATTGAGATACATTCATGCTGTCATCTCCTTTGCAACTTTACACTATAAGAGCGATGCCTTTAGTATATTGAAATTAGATCTCCCTAGCCATTTGTTCAGGTATTGAAGTGCTAAGGAACATTGATGAAAATTTCAGTTGTCCAGAATTTAAAATAAAAAAAATATGTCTGTATTGGCTTGATGAAATGGGAGGGGAATAAGCAGTGATATGAAAGGGTTGGTTCAGCCTTGAGATTATGTTAGATTCTGAATGAGGGCCTAATATTTATTTTTACCTTATAGCTATTAAATCAAGACATGTCCTTTATACAGTTTTATAGTGTGTGTTCTGTGTGTCAAGTAGGGTTTTGTTTGTCACATTGAATATTTTATTAAATAGCAAAATCTAATTGATAAATAACCATATCTCACACTATCTGTACTGTATATCACTTCCAGTGTGTATAAGCAAATTTAGAGAGTTTAGAAAGCAAACAGTTTTTAAAAAGGTGGTAATTATGTGGGAGAAATCTAATAAAATGGTGCTGTGATCTTGGAAGAGGGCAAAGGCCTTTTGTAGGAGCAATACTTTCCAGACTACATGACCTCTTTCCTGATGTTACTGTCCACAGTTTGGTATGCTATGTGTAGCCTTATTTTTTAAATTCATGCAATACATGTAATTAGATTACCAGATTATCAAGATATCCTCCAATTTTTTGTCCACGTTTACAGAATTTCTGATTGTTCTTTAGCATATATGTGCTCTCCTTATTTTTCATTTGAACAGGTTCTGGTTCTCTCAGAGCAAAATTTGACCTTTCAGAAGGGCCCAGTAAACCAGCAACACTTGCAGTGCAATTTATCAGTGAAGGAAGCACTCTTTCAGGAGTAGATGTTGAACTTGTAGGCACTGGCTATCGGCTTTCCCTAATTAAGAAGAGGTTTGCCACTGGTAAGATCAAATCATAAACCAATTTGTACTTGTATGGCATTCAGACATGTTTGTCAAATGTACGTTGTATCATACATGCAAAGGGAAGATGCTTGTTTGTAATGTCAAGGTTCTTTTGTGGTAGACACAGCCAAGGAAGTTTCAGTATTCCCTGACATGTGTCTGTTGCATGTAGAGATGTATTTATTATCCTTTGCAGTTGCTGTTTTCATTATCATCGTATTTACATATATCCCACCCTTTTCTTCAGAACTGAGATTCAATGTTCTTACAAAATTACAACAAATATAGTTAACACAGAGAATGTTATTATTAATTGCCTATAATGTTAAAAACAATTTAAAACATTCTTTAGAATAACAAAAATAAAAGCAGTTTAGGAGGATCTAAGCAGAGCAATGGAGCATAGGGGAGATTGGAGATGTCTCATACAGGGTCGCCACAAGTCAGGGTCAACTCAAGGGTAGTTAACAACAATGTTGCAGAATGTATGAAATAACCTTCAGTGTTGTGTACTAATTTGTTAACATTGCAGTGGAGTATTCCTGCATACACAGTACAAACATTAACAAATGAGTCCATAATTGGAAGGGCTGCCTTTTGTGACCAAACCAAATTTTAGGGTTGCCTACCTCAGTTACTAGTTTTGTTCATTTGGCCTCTTTGTGACCAAGGAAGTTTCCTTCCGCCATTTCTTGTAGTAGATGGTGGCAAAGGATTTGGCAGTTTGGCCCTACATGGCCAAAGCATTCCAGGTACCTCAGCCATACAGCAGATTCCCTTTGAAATTCTGGAGGGGAGATACATCACCATATAACTTTTGAGATGATCCCGCTACACTTCTGCAGTTCACATTCACCAAAGGGCAGTGGCACACTTCCCTTGTTGAGATGAAAATGTAGAAACCTGATTAAAAATGCTGCCTTACCTATTCTTATCTTTAAATATAATTAATAAGAACAGTACAATAGTAAGTAACAGCAATCAGTTTGAATGTTTTAAATTCTAATGTGTTATTGAAAAGGTATTAACTACCTAAGTTTTTTGTGTCTTTTAGGGCGATATATGGCAGATTGCTGAAGAGCCTATGAAGAAAAATAGTTTTCTCAAAGAATAGAAATTCATTCTTTTACTACCTTTCCAACACTATTTTAACATGCATTAATTTCTGAAAATAAGTTGCTTAGTTTTTATACCCAGCAAAAATGCACTTTTAAAAACAAGTGATTTAAAAATACTCTATTTTATAATAGCACTGAAGCAAACTCCAACACTATAGAAGACCGCCTACAATATTGGGAAACAAGATTATTCAGATATTTAGTACTCTTGTAGCATCAGAGCCAAAACAGAAGTAATTTGCTGTATTTAAGATGTGAGGTGCTTTGTGTATCTATAGACAACTGTAACATATATTTTAGCTTTCTATAAATACTGAAGTATAATTTTTCCCCAGTTTCCATTATTGCCATTCCATATACAAAAAGTGGCAAAGTAATTTTTTGTCTTCTCTATTTATGTGCCATATCTTGCTATGAATATGTATAAAAATAAATTGATCTCCATATACCGTATATAATTAAATGTACATTTTTTTATAAAAAAGATTGTTTTAAAAATGTAAAGTGCAATTTTTTAAATGCAACAAACAACAGAGATATCTACTTCTACCATTAGTTGGCTTTATGGGAGTTGTAATTTTAATTAATGCTGTAGATTTAATTTATTTTTATATTGAATGTGTAACTTTTGTGCCTTTTTAAAACTGTGCCTGCCAAACTGTGTATGTGCCTCTCATTTCTTTCTGCAGTTTCAAGATCTTCCACTCAGAAAATATTTTTCTCTTTAGCATGTACAGCTCCATAAATCCCTGGCAAGGATTTAGTAAGGGAAGCTCACAATAACTACAAAACACTCTTTTAAAATATTAAATGACTTCCTTTGGGGGTTAATTGCAATAAATGCAGCCACTGTAAAGGGAACTGCTTTGCTTTGATAAAATCACAAGAAAAACTTTTTACTAAAATTTAACTGCAATATCACCAAAGATGTGCAAAATCTTGAAGGTATATTAAATTTCAAAACAATAATTTGTAAAACAACTTTGTAGAATTTTCTTTTGCTATCTGTAATTTCAAGTGCTTTCAAACATATAACATGAATGTAACAGTTGTTTCTGAGGAGTAATCTTTTAAAGATTTTGGGAATCACATTAATTTTTAATAACACTGATGAATTAATAATTTGAATGTTTGGATTCATCTCTAATGTCTTTGTCACATTTTAAAGATAGTGGCAACTCTAAAGAACAAATGATGACCCATTGGAATAATTTATAATCCGAATTACTATTTTTAGAACTTGCTGTGTATTCTGTTAGGACCTCGTGAAACACTGAAAATCAAAAGTTCTGAGAGTTGTTAAATTCTATAACCAGCAATTATACAAAGGTGAGATCTCTGAATTCCAGTGTCTGTGTAAAGCATATAATAAAAATAATAATTAATTGTAAGATCTTTCTAGGATCGATAATGGATTTATCAATCAGTTTATAAATATAAAATTTATATATAATCCCTTTAGGCAGTTGATGAATGTTAACATAATAGAAAGGCTGTGTTATGTGATATAACATTTATTTATCTTAAAAGAACGTATCAGATTGATTATTCTCTGGCCCACTTTTGTGGGACCATATGTTCCATAAGAAAGTAAGACTTTGGGGCAGGTTTAATTGAAATAAATATTTTGGAACAGGGATATGGGCTTACCCTTAAAAGACTAGGTAGCCAATTATTTTCTTTTCTTTTTTTAAAAGCAAAATAAAGCTTTGACACTACTTCAAGCAGGTGTGTAGTTGCTCTGAACGGTCTAGCACCATTTCCTTTGTAATTGGGGACAGAGTGGCCTATAAAAACTATGCTTCATCGGACATAGTCATTCCTGGAGGTATTCTTGGGGACAACAAGCTGACAACCCCTTTTGGCCAGTAGCAGCAAAGCTTTTTTTTTGTTTAAAAAGAGGAAACAACACTACATCACCTTGTTGTTAGTGGCAAACTCATCCCTCCATCACAAATTCTTCAAGATCATCCTCCACCATCCCCAAACATTTTAATCCAAACTGGGTGACTTTTCCCCCCCTAAAATGCACCCAAAACTAAAAAAAATTCTATGCTGTATACTTCAGTCCAGTACCACCTTATACATGGATAACTGATTGTAGGATTGCAGTTAATACATTATTTTACTTTTTCTTATTTTTATTGTCTTACACAGATCTTAACTAGATTTCATTGCATCAGTATATATTGGATTTACATATTCTAAAAATTTAGTCTTAACTGAATTATTACTAGAACCTTTAAAAGACTGGCATTTCAAATGTTACAGTTTTTACTGGAATCTTAATTGTAATCTGCTAATGCAATCAAAACTGTGTGAACAGTTTAATACCTTACTGTTGAACATTTGGTCTACTTTATTCAATGTAATCATGTATTATTTCTAAAATAGTGCAAAAGCTAATTTTTCAGCACTTTTATCTAGCCTTCATACCAAGTGTTGTCAAATATCCATTTACAAAGGGTGCAGGTTACAATTTTGAAGCCATACAATTTTATATAGAATTTTTTGTAAAGAAATTATTAAAAACTGTATAAAAATACATCTGAAGAAAATTGCATGTTGCAAGCTGGATCTTGCTTGTTTATAAAATGATCATCTTTGTAGCTGCCTCCTGAGAGAATGTGTAACCCAACTTTAAAGGTCTGAGGTTTCTATGAACTGTAAATTAGAGCAATATAAATCTTAGAAAAATTGTAAATATCTCTGATCTTTCACAAAATGTAAAATAAAAATGCACCCTATAATAAACGTGTAATATATAACTGATAACTTGACTCTTGCAGTTTTATTACTGGTACCCTTGAACACCAGAAATGACTAAGATTCAGTCTTCTCACATAAAAAATTACTGGTTTTCTGAGCAATGGGAAATACATTTGATAAAATGTTTAAATAAAGCATGTAGTAAAGTTATTGTGGGTGGGGACGAGGTTGTCTAACAGCCTCTTCTAGGCAAACTTTCTTACCTTCTGTGGAGACCTGTCAAACAGAATTATACAGGATCTTCCTACCATTGCTTACTAAAACTAATTAACTAGCTAAATGAAACTTGCAGCTAGTAGAAGGAAGGAGAAGACTTTAGGCTTTATGTCAGGCTTTCTGAATCTGGCGCTTTCTCATTTTTCTTTGGCTACAGTAATTATTTTTAGCCAGCATGGCCTTTGGCCCACAAACACATACCAGGGGTAAAATGCCCCTTCCCCATCTAAACTGCCAAATAGCGAAGTGTTTGATGGATATAATGGTTCGAAATATAATCTGTAGCATCTGCAGTTTTAATGGTCAAGAATCTTTAAGTATGTAATTTAAAGGAAGTAAGGCTATATTTCAAAGGAAGTAACTGAGTATTACTTGCCTAAAAATCCTATGAAATTCATGGGGTTGCCATAAGTCAACAGGCATCTTGAAGACACACACGCACGCACATGAGGAGTTGGAAGGAGTGAGTAAAAAGGGAATGGGGAGGAGAGAGAGAGAAGTCGAAAGAAAGAAACAGGGTTTGAGAAAACCTTCCTACTTTTCACTTACTGATCCTTACTTTTCACTTACTTATCCAAGAGCCTGACATTAAGAATTGCAAAGGAATTCAATGCAGCTCACCTCAAATAATGTAATGTATATTATACATTATGTATATTGTACAATAGAAATCACTTCATAATACAATCAGTACAGAGTCAGAAGTTACTGTATATTAGACAGACTCTGAACAGCTGAAAAGGGCTTTCTGATAGAGCCTCAACAATACTGTTTAATAATGTGCATGTGTGCATTCAAGTCAACTGTCAACTTACAGTGACTCCATGAATTTCATAGGATTTTCTTAGGCAGAGGATGCTTAGAGGCAGTCTTGCCAGTTCCTTCCTCTGAAATATAGCCTACAGCACCTGATACTTGGTGGTTTCCTATCCAAGTGCTAACCAGGCTGATCCTGCTTAGCTTCCAAGATTGGACCTGATTTGGTGCCTTTAGGGTTGTGGTTCTAAAACATTTTCTCCCTGGGCCCCCCTCCTTACATCTACATGTGCCTGTTAGGGGGGCCCTCCCATGCGGTGTAGTATATGAATAAAAATATTTTGTTTTTTGTGTGTGTGCGTATTTTCCCTAACACATTTATGTATACTCATATTTTTACATTTTATAAGGAAATAACATCAATCAAATTTTTATTTTTATTTCAATACAATATCCCACTCAACACAATATGAGGCATGTGTTCGTTTCTGAGCACAAGGTTTATTAAAAATAAGGAGTAATACAAGAGCAACTTCTCAGTTCTTTGGTGATGTCAAGTCTTGCATGATATTTATTCTTCATAGCAGCTAGAGCTGAGAATCCACTCTCACCAAGATAAATAGTTTTAAATAGTATGTGTGCTTTCATAGCCAACGTTTTCACTTAATGTTGGGTATTCTTGTTGAACACTAAGTATGAAAGAGAACAGTCCTCTTCTAAGATAAGTCTACACCTCTTAGATGTGCTACAACAGATTGCTATGTACAGGGAGTTTATGGAAAGTCATGAAAAAAAGGACTGTCCCATGTGCAACATAAACAATATAAAAGAGTTTGTAAGGTAGTTCAAAAGGCTGCTGATGCTGCACCAAGGACTAAAAAGAAAACCATCCTAGTTTAGGTGATGTCATGTCAGTTTATCTCGCTGAACCTGGTCAGCTGTTTGTACAGAGCAGGGAGAAGGCAAAATGAATGCTTAGGACTGTTCTATCCCTCCCTCTTTTCCCATACCTGGAACTGGGAAAAGAAGTTACGAAGCAGAATGGTACAGAGCTCTGCAAAGGCAAAATCCACACTAATGATATCTACTAAGTAACTAAGATTTTCTCTGACAAGTTGGGAGTCCAAAACAGAGGTGGGAGGAAGGAGAAACAGAAAAAGATTAAAAAGTGGTCACTGTCACATGCCTCCAATTTTAACATAATTTGTATTTGGTCCATCATGATGGATCAAAAAGCACTATAATACTTTTCCACCCATGGTGGGAGGGGTTTTATATGGGATGGGTATTGTGGTTTTAATGTTTGTTATTTTATATTGTTTTTAGCTGCCGTTTTAATTGTTTTATGGCACTATGTTTTTAGAATTGTTATTCTGAGCCACCTTGGGTCCCTTTCGGGATAAAGGAGGGATAGAAATAAAATGATAAACAGACCAGAAATCTCAAGATACCTTACTCCCTAAACATAATTCAGCCTTATTAGGAAACCTGGCTTTTTTAGAATACCATTTCTATTTGCTATAAAATACACTCCGTGCTCCACTGAACAGTCTCCACTACCTGCTCCCCTACTCTGGTTTTTCCAAATTCTTTTGATTCCAAAAGAATAGAAAGGAAAGGGTTATGTTGGGAGGGACAGAAAACTTTGCTCCAACCCTCCCCCAAACTGATACCACATACACACACAAGCTCCAGACTACCTACTACACCTTGACACTTTCTTCTTTCCTCTCTCAATCACTGCCATGTAATCTGAATGCTGAAAAACCTGTTCGGTTACCCAGAATGCTGAGTTCCTGGGAGGGCACTCACAATTCTATTCAGTGGAGTAATAAATAGCTCAATAGGAAGTAGTGAGAGGGCTTCAGGTGACATTTTAAAAGCCAGGTTCTAGCCTCTGTATAAAGCTTCCAAACCAAAGAACTCCAGACTGCAGATTCTAAATTACCTATAAATCGACCTCATGTATAAGTTGTGGGCAGGTTTTGGAGGTCTTTGTTTTGATAGTCACAACTATTTGAGTTCACCCTAAAGACTGGATGGATGAGATAGTAGAGGGAGCTGATGCTTCTTTTAGGTGCTCTGAAAACAGATAAAGCCCTCACCTTTCACTATGGCATGGTTCCTTTACATTGACCCGTGGATAAGTTAACTCAGGTATTTTGGGTCAGTTTTTTGACTAAAATTTCTAGACTTATACATGAGTATATACAGTAGTTTACAGCAGCAAAGGGAAATCCCACTTCACGGAAAGACACTCGCTCACATGCATGTACAAGAACAAACTGTAAAGGTGGTAAGCAATAGTGATTTCAGAGGGTTTAGAGTCTGGCTCCAGCACACTGCCTGGACCTGGGTGGGCACGCATATGCTGAGGAGTCTAGGGAGAAATGGGCAGGCAACCGACCAAGACCAAGTTGGGACTGCCTCATGTGGGCATATTTATAGGAGGAAACATGTCCTGGTGTGGTTTCTCAGGAGCTTGAATGGATTTTTCCAGGTGGAAGAATGACGTGAAATGTGTGGAAATGGCAGGACAAGCCATTCAGAGATGTCTCACACAAAAAGGTGTCATCTCCAGAGGGAAGGGCCCTTTGATTCCCAACCCTTTGGCAACTACCCAATGTATCACCCGCCATCACACTCCTGTGTGAAGGGATTATGCAGAGGCCAGCCACCTATCAGTATCAACGCATGCTTCTTGGCCAGGCTCCAAATGGAGGGCATTCTGGGAATTCCTCCTGGAGAGAAGGCTGGAAAGTAGGAGATGCCCAAAGACAAGC
This sequence comes from Urosaurus nigricauda, assembly GCA_034509955.1. Lineage (NCBI taxonomy): Eukaryota > Metazoa > Chordata > Lepidosauria > Squamata > Phrynosomatidae > Urosaurus > Urosaurus nigricauda. The sequence continues at coordinate 44,194,443 of JAOEGL010000002.1, read as the reverse complement.
TCAAAACACTCCTATCAGTATCAGTGCTTGGGAGGACATTTTGAAAATCATCCTGGACAGAAGGTGGAAATGGAGGGCATGACCAAAGAAAAACAAATAATGGTAATAGTACCGATGCATGCTTCATAGTGATACTACAAATGGGAGGGCATTTTGGGAAATCCTCCTGTACAGAAGGTGGAAAGGACCAAAGAAAAGCTAATAATGCTCAGCATCAATGCATGCTTCTTGGCCATGCTCCAGATGGGAGGTCATTTTGGAAATCCTCCCAGAGAGAAGGCTGAAAAGTAGGACACGGCCAAGGAAAAGCTAGAAACACTCCTATCAGTATGAATGCTTGCTTCTTAGTGATGCTCCAAATGGGAAGACATTTTGGGAGAAAGTGGAAATGAAGGGCACAGCCAAAGAAAAGCTAATAAACAACACTCAATATAAATTCATGCTTCTTGGCCCTGCTCTAAACGGAGAACATCTTGGAGATTCCTCCTGGATCGAAGGTGGAAATGGAGGGCATGACCTAGAAAAGCTAAGAATCAGAATAATCATCATCATAATACTTGGTATCAATGCACGCTTCTTAGTGATGCTCTAGATGGGAGAGCATTTTGGAAATCTTCCTGGACAGAAGGTGGAAATTACCAAACCAAAGGGCTAATAATAATGCTTCTTGGCTGCACTCCAGATGGGAGGGTGTTTTGGGCTTTCCTCCTGGACTGAAGGCCAGAAAAAGAAAAGCTAGAAAGACACTCCTATCAGTATCAAGGCATGCTTCTTAGGATTTTAGCACACGGGAGGAATTTTTCTCAATTTTGAATAGAGCCACTGGAGTTTATCATACGACGGAATTTGGGGGTATAATGCAATGGCAATCCGAATGCAATCATGGGGTTTCACGTAATTGTGTATTAGAGTATCTCATGCAATTTTGGGCAATGGGGGTCATTTTCGGGAAATGGGAAGTCATTCTAAACGCATTCTAAATGCAATCAGATTTCATGTAAATTTGCTAAACTAGTGAATTCTTGTAATTGTTGAATTGGCTCCATTCACAATTGAGAGAAATTCCTCTCATGTGATAAACTCTAATTTGAATTCATGTAAATTCGCTAGTTTAGCGAATTTATGTGAATTCTAATTGTGTTTGGAATGCGTTCAGAATGACTTCCCATTTCCCAAAAATGTCTGCCCATTGCCCTCTAATACGCAATTACGTGAAACCCCATGATTGTGTTCGGAATGACTTCCCATTGCCCGAAATTGCGTGAGATACACTCATTCACAATAACGCGAAACCCCATGATTGCGTTCGGATTGCCATTGCATTATACCCCCAGATTCCATCGTATGATAATAAACTCCTTTGTGACGCTCCCAATGGAAGGCCTGTTGGGATTCCTCCTGGGCAGAAGGTGGAAAGGACCCAAGAAAGGCTAATGATGGTGCTCAGCATCAAGGCATACTTCTTAGTGATGCTCCAGATGGAGGGTTTCCAAGGCTGCTGGGAAGGAGGACTTTTGGCTGCTGAGCCTGGGGTCCCTGCTGGTGCTGCTGCTGCTGCTGAATGGGGGGGGGGGGGGGCGAGGTGCTTCTCTCTTTTCCCCAGAGGGGGCGCTGCCTGGCTCTGGATCCAGCTGCCAGAAGGAAGCAGCAGCAGCAGCAGAGACTGGAGAAAAGGCCGCGCAGCTCAGGCTCAAGGTCATCATCATCCCTGCCTCCTCCAGCGCAGCAGGGGATGCGCAGGATTCGAACTCCGACCTCCCCGGGGAGATCGAGGGGCAGAGGCAGCTCAGGCCCTCTTCCAAGGGCATCCACAAGGTACCAGGGTGCAAGATAGGAGCCATTGGCCCCCAGGCCTCTCTCTCTCTCTCTCCTCTTATGTAAGCAGGACAGGGAGGGATGGGGGGGGGGTGGAGAGAGAAAAGGCCAGGTTGGGTTTGGGGTTTTAGGCAGCGTCCTCCTTTTTCAGGACGTGTCCTCCTACACCCCATCCTCCTGCCCAGGAGGGTTTGCAAAAGGTCCTCCCATTTGGAGCATCCCTGAAGAGGCTGCAGGCATGGATTGCTCTTTTGGGTAGGAGTCTCCTCCTGAGCTTTGCTTTGCTTTGCTCCTGGCCTCCAGCAGGAATCTCCCAAATGCCTTCCTTCCCTTTGGAGCAGGGCTGGGGCTGGGGAGTATAAGCAGCATGGGTTTAGATGATTTAGATGACTGTTCCCTTTACTAGTGGTGGTAGTAGTAGTAGTAGTAGTAGTAGTATGAGCTTTCCTTTGGTCCTGTCCTCCCCTTCAGCCTCCATTTGGAGCAGGACCATCAAGCAGTCCTTTCTGGGGGTGTTTTGGGCTTGGATTTGGCCAGGCTCTCCCTGCCCCCCTTCAGCAGCCCTCCCCCGTCGTGGATGGGGCATCTTTGGGGTGGGGTGGTTGTGTACCTCCGAGGGCGACCCTAAAGGCGACCCTAAGGTGGGGTTTTCTCACCCAGGTTCTTTGCCATCGCCACCCTCTGAGGCTGAGAGAGTGTGACTCGCCCAAGGTCACCCAGGGGGTCTCCATCTAGGCTGCAGAAATAGCTCGAAACGCTGTAGACTGTGACAGTAATCGCAGTGGGACTCTTCCCTCAGTACAGGCGACCTTCCTCCATATCCACTGACTTGGAAATGTTTTTAGGAGAGAGAGAGAGAGAGAGAGAGAGAGATCTAATACATATACATATATGTGTAGTCCCTCTGTGTGTGTGTGTGTGTGTGTGTGTTATATACACATATATTAGATCTCTAGTGTGTGTGTGTGTGTATATATATATATATATATATATATGATCTCTAGTCTCTGTGTGTGTGTGTGTGTGTGTGTGTGTGTAAGATCTCTCTCTCTCTTATGTAAGCATGCCATTTAAATGGGGAGATCAAGGGAATTAAATGGGGGGATCAAAGCTTGCTTCTTGGAAGAGAGAGAGACCATATTATATATACATATATAGTGTGTGTGTGTATAAATATATTTTTATATACTATATATATATATATATATATTAGATCTCTCTCTCTCTCTCTCTCCTTCTCTCCCAAGAAGCAAGCCTTGATCCCCCCTTCTCCATTTGATAGAAGGGAGGCCCTTTTATTAGTAGGACTTGAGCATCCAGGGATTTGGGTCTCCCTGGGCACCAGGAGGGAGCCCTCTTGGATCCCAGGGCCCTGGAGAGAGGCACCCCCTTGCCCTGGGCCCAAGCCAAGGGGGGCTGAGAGAGGGATGCCGCTTCCATCCATCCTACGTGAGGCTTGGCACAAGGCTGCAGGTCCTCCTGGCACATGGCACACCTTGGGCTCTGGCTTCTCTGGTTGAAGCCCTCTCCCCTCCCTCTGGGGTGGTCCTTTTCAATGGGTCCCTTCGCATCACCTCTCTAGGAAGATCAGGCATGTCCTCCTTTCCCAGGACATGCCCTCCTTTTCAGCCTTCCGCCCAGGAGGACATCCTCCTATTTGGAGTATCACTAAGAAGCTTGCACTGATATTTGATAGGAGTGTTTGGAGCTTTTCTTTGGTCCTGTTTCCACCTTCTCTCCAGGAGGATTTCCATAAACCATTTGGAGCATCACGAAGAAGGATGCATTGGTATTTCTTTGAGTGTTTAGAGCTTTTCTTTGGTTGTATCCTCCATTTCCCACTCCAGGAGGAATTCCCAAATGCCTTCCAATTTGGAGCACAAATGGTTACTTCTCTTTGCTCATGGCCTACCTTTCAAGCTTCTGTCCAGGAGGACTTCCAAAACGTTTCCCCATTTGGAGCACCACTAAGAAACATGCATTGGTATTTCTACTAGTGTTTTGAGCTTTTCTTTGGTCCTGTCCTCCATTTCAGCCTTCTCTCCAGGAGGAATTCCAAAATGTTGTCCCATTTGGGGCATCACTAAGAAGTATGAATTCAAATTTTGACGAGTGTTTTTAGCTTTTATTTCATCGTATCGAACCTTCTGTCCAGGAGGAATTCCAAAATGTCCTCTCATTTGGAGCAACACCAAGAAGCATGCATTGATGTTGACAGGAGAGTTTTTCTCTTTTCCTTGGTCATGTCCTTCATTATTCTCTACATTTCACAGTGCTTTGTTCGACTTTGCAGTTAGGACTTCTGGTTGCCCTGCATGTGTCCTTCTTTGTCCTTGTTGGCACAGGTGGCACAGGCCAAAAAGTCCTTTTCCCCCCTTCCATTTCAGTCCCAGGACTAACCTGCTGGGCCACCTACTCCAGGAAACATCTGTGTCCCTTTGGCCCAGGTTACACACGTTGGTGGTATACAGGCTCAATTTAGGTATCCAGATAGTGATCTGCTGACTGTATTTGGATGGTATAGTGGCATCACTGGAATTGGGGTCACCTGGTGCAGTAACTCATGGGGGTCACCTCCCCACCCCTAACATTGACCTCCTCCCATTCCACACCATACTGAATCCTTAGTCATATTTTTTGAACTCATGTTCCTCATAAATCATAATTTGCATATGTCACTGAGTATAAAGGTAATAAAGTGGGAAGTCGAAGGCTTTCATGGTTAGCATCCATAGTTTTTTGTGGGTTTTTCGGGCTATGTGGCCATGTTGAAGAAGAGTTTATTCCTGGCATTTCACCAGCATCTGTGACTGGCATCTTCAGAGAATGCTGGCATGGAAGTGAGTGGGGTGTGTATATATTATGTGGCCCTAGGTTGGGAGGAGTTATTTTCATGTTAATCTGTGTATTGTTCTGTTGTTGAATGGCAAGGCCTGGGGGAGAAGGATATGCAAAAAGAATTTCCCAGCAGACAATGGACACAATCCCTTTTTGCATATCCTTCTACCCTGAGACCTTGCCATTCAACAAGAGAACATAACACAGCTTAACATGCAAGCCACTTCTCCCACCCTAGAATCCCACAGTACACACACACACACACACACTCCACACACTTCCATGCCAGCATTGTCTGAAGATGCTAGCCACAGATGCTGATGAAACATCAGGAATAAACTCTTCTAGAACATGGCACATAGCCCCATGTCTCACAAAAATCCATGTCATACAGTGGGTGTTTGGTATCCACTGGGGTTTGGTTCCAGGACGCCCTTGTGGATACCAAAATCCGTATTTGCTCAAATCCCATTAAATACAATGGTATAATAAAATGGTGTCCCTTACACAAAATGGCAGAATCATGGTTTGATTTTTGGAATATATATATATATATATATATATTCAAGCCGAGGATGCTTGTGTCCTTGTATAAACAATCCATGCATAAGAAGGCCAACTGTAGTTGTGACAGAAGACAACTACTGGTAGCAATGGTAGACAGTGATAGCGCAGCCATTCATAGGCACAAGGTTATGAGTTTGATCCCAAGGACTCCAAGGTTCACTCAGCCTGGCATCCTTCCATAAGTCGCGAAAATGAGTACCCAGCTTGTTGGGGGCAATTGGCTTATACATTGTAAACCGCTTAGGGAGTGCTTAAATGAAATGATAAATGGTACAGAAATGTACTTGCTATTGCTATTGCTATAGCCAAATAAAAAGTGTACCTTTACATTACACTATCATCATATGCACAACCTAAATCCATTTACATGTACATGGTTTCATGTGGCCAAAGAGGAAATTTGGTAAGATATTTCTAAAGAAAATTTTAAAATAATATTTAAAAATACTTTTAAACATAACATTTTTAAAATTCTATCTATCTATCTATCTATCTATCATAAAACCTTGGTGATGCTCCTTTCTTTTCCCACAGAGTTTGCTGACCCACTCACACCATCTCTTCAGCATTTTAATTGCATTTTAGCTTGGGAAGGGGGTGGGTGGGAAGGGATAATTCTGAATTTTATTGTATTTTATGTATTTTAATCTGTTGTAACCTGACCAGATTCCTAGTGATTGGGTGGGCTATAAATAATAATAAATTTATTATTATTATTATTATTATTATTATTATTATTATTACTATTATTTTAAAGGGACACAGACAAACACCATAGCCCATGTCTGCCAAAAGGCAAGTTTGGGGATCAGTGGTGTCACCCCCCCCTCCTTACCCATAATGATGCCCCTGGGATGGTACCATGCTATCTAACTAAATGGACTGGGTCTCTGTCCTTTGATGGTGAGCACATAGCTGAGGAGAACCATCCATGCATCTGATGAAGTGGACAGGTTTGCAACATCATAAAATCATGTGGGTGCAACTACTGTGGTCCCCCAGGTTACGAATCCCCCGGGGTACGAAAACCCCGGGGAATGAAAGAGCCAGGGCCGCAAAAACAGCCCCGGGATCTGAAATAAACCCCGGGATCCGAAACGGAAAAACCGCGCGGCCCCTTTAAATTTGCCACGCGGTCCGTCCATTAAAGCGGTCCTCTGGGAAACGAAAATTTCCGGGTTACGAAAATTAATCTGGAATGGATTACTTTCGTAACCCGGGGGACCACTGTACATGGTACAAAGAGTGCAGATTGACATCACTTTAACAGTCAAGGCTCCATCCTACAGAATTCTGGGATTTGTAGTTTGGTAAGGCACCAGCACTTTTTGGCATAGAAGGATAAATTCTGTAAAACTACAAAACCCATGATTCCATGGGATGGCGCTACAGGACTTAAAGTGGCATCAAATTGCTATCATTATTTCTATAGCGTGGATGCTCCCTGAGTCTTAGACTTTGTTGTTTTTGCTTCAACAAACTGACACAACTGTCCTTCTAGAAATTAATGCAGCAGGTGCAGAAATGTTTAGCATTTTAATAATGCAGAGAAGGGAGATGTGTGTAATTGAAAAATTATACATCTGAATGGGAAAATATTCAAACTTGCAGGAAAGTTTATGTTTCAGTTGTATAACTGAACAACGATTTGCTAGGGCTATGCCATCAATTCTACTGGGCTGGGTTTATTCAATTTGTTCTCTTTGGCTTTAACATTAAACAAATGCCTCTTTGATTACAAAAGAGTGGCATCATCTGTCTGCTCTGATTTGCACTGTTTCACTATTAACTAGGATCCATTACTGTGAATTTTGGAAGCTACATAGTACATACCATCCCATTTCTCTGCTTCCTTTGAAGAACAAATCTTGAACTTTCAAATCTAGATTTCACTGGTAGTCTGCAATTGAGACCTCATATATTGGCCTCATTCCACCTACAATTAGTCTTTATTCCTATCCCTACATATATGGGAGTGGAGCTCACTGAATGTATTACCGGGCAGACCTTTATAGGATTTCACTATTAGATGTGGTGAAATCTTTGGAAATCATAAAATTTTCAATTGCTTCAGTGGGATTTCATAACAACTACCATGGAAACCCAGTGACCTTAGTCAAGTCATACTCTCTCAGCCTCAGAAGGAGGGAAAGGCAACCCCCCTTTGAACAAATCTTACCAAGAACATCCCATGATAGGCTTGCTTTAGGGTCGCCATAAATTGGAAATGACTTGAAGGTGCACAACAACAATATAACAACAATACTGTAGTTGGATTGGGTCCTCTTTGTTGTACAATTATGCTGGTAGTGCCTGCAAACAGATAAACTTTTTTTTCCCTAGACTGGACTGGGGAGCATATAGCCTTCCATATGTTCTTGGACTGCAGCTCCCATCAGCCCCAGCCAGCAGAGCCAATAGGGAAGAATACTGGGGGTAGCAATCCAACTAAATCTGGATGGCCACATGGTTTCTTCCCCTGCTATAGATATAAGGAGCATAATACACAATGGCTGAGTAGGGGATTGAATCCCTTTCCCAGCCATGAGAACCCGCTCAGCTTCACATGAAGACAAAGCCAAACCCCTCTCCGCCAAAAAATCAAACCTAAACCTTGTGATAGGTTTGCCCGTGATGTCATTGTTGTGAGCCTTCAAGTAGTTTCTGACTTATGGTGATCCTAAGGCTCTCTATCACAAGGTTTTCTTGGCAAGATTTGTCCAGAGGAGGTTTGCCATTGCCTTTCCCTTAGGCTGGTATCCAATGAGTTTTGTGGCTGAGAAGAGAATCAAATCCTGGTCTCCACAGTCATAGTCCACACTCAAACCACTACACCACACTAGCTCCCAGGCTCACCTTAGTGTCACCATAAGTTGGAAAAGACTTGAAGAAACACAGCAACAACAATGCAGAATGCTTTTGGATTGGATTCCTTGCTCATGTATTCGGTTGTTGTTGATTTTTCTCTCCTGCGTATGCGTAGAACAGAACAAAATTCCATAGATACTGTACCTCTGCCTTTCTTTGTCTGGTCCTTTTTATTTCCTCTCTCCCTCCTCTTTGCTGGTTGCTTTCTGCCTTAGTTTTGGCTTTACGGCCTTGTGCTGTCCTTGTATACCAACCAGTGTTCACTATAATTTACATTCTCAAGTAAATACAAACTGGAAAGCTCCATGATCTCATGACCTTTCCTCTGTTTTGACTTTGTGGTGGTTCTTTGTAGTGCACATGTGAGCTAATGTCCTGAAACCTTTCAAATTGGCACTTTAATTTTTCCTCTGGTGGCTGGAATTAACAGGCTCCATTTTTTGCAGTCATGTCCCAGTGAGATGTGTTTCGAGAAGGATTAGCCTCCTTCGTGCCCCATTCTCACATTGCTGAGATAAAGGTTGGCAGTTATTTTCCTTTTCCTTGGCCAATTCCTACCTTTGCAAACTTCGGTTTATTGTTTGGGGACTGCCACAACAATCATGTTATTGTTGTTAACTGCTTTTGAGTGGACTTCAACTCATGGTGACCCCATGAGTGAGACACCTCCAAGCCCTCCTATCCTCTGCTTGGGTCCTGTAGGCTCAGGGCTCTTTGATTACAAAAGAGTGGCATCATCTGTCTGCTCTGATTTGCACTGTCACTATTAACTAGGATCCATTACTGTGAATTTTGGAAGCTACATAGTACATACCATACTATTTGATATGAAGTCTTCTTTCTTTCTGTGACTCCACCTTTCCTAGCATTATTGTCTCTTCTACTGAGGGTTCAGACTTGATTTGTTCTAGGACCCATTTGCTTGATTTCTTGGCTGTCCATGGTATCCACAGCATTCTTTTCCGGCACGACAGCTCAAACAAGTTGATATTCTTTCTGTCTGCTTTCTTTGTTTCTAGCTCTCCCATCCTTATGGCTTGGACTATCCATAGAAAAGGTAAAGGTATTCCTTGTTGACAAGGTTGTCAAGTCATGTCTGACCATAGTGGGCAGTGTTCATCTCTGTTACTAAGCTGAAGAGCCATTGTTGTCAGAGTCTCAGAGACTAATCTGTGATCATGTGGCCAGCATGACTGCACAGAATGCTGTTTACTTTCCCACCAGAGTGGTACCTATTTATCTACTTTCATTTGCATGCTTTTGGACTGCTGGGCTGGCATAAGCTGGGACTATAGTATTCTTACTTGAGTGTTTTATCTTCGCACTTCAAGATCTTACATGATTCCTTCATAGCTGCCATTTCTAGTCTTAGTATTCTTCTGATTTCTTGACTGCAGTCTCCATTCTGATCAACGATTGAACAGAGATATGGGAAATCTTGAACTATTTCAATTTTGACATTATGTTGACAATCATCATCAAACCTAAATCTGTTATAACACCTATTTTGAGTTTTCCTTCTTCACATTCTGTGGAATGCCAATAAAGGTGGCTTTTTAAAAATTCATTCAGTATGGAGTTCAGAAAGATCAGTAATGCTCTACATGGGGGCAGTACAGACCGCCCATAAGGGGTGCTCTGTAGTCACCCAAAGAAGTGCCGGGATGCCTCAGAGGCCCCACCCCGGTGCTTCTGTAGGCCGCAGAGTAGTGGCGAACTGCCACTTCTCTGCAGCCTGAAAGCGGGGTGCAACTGGCGCCCTGAGTGTCCGCTGCACCCCACTTTCCCTGGTGCTGCCGAGGCAACAAAGGGGCCACCACTGCGGCCCCTTTCCCCTCGAGGTCCTTGGTGCGGCCATCTAAAGGCCACACCAAAGACCCGTGCCAAAAAAGAGCTTAATTTTTGAGCTCTTTTTAGCACCATGGAAAGGGCGCCAGTGGTGCGATGTCATCAGCATGCGCAGCATTATCTAAACGCTGCACGTGCCATGACAACATCATGGCACACCTGTATGGATGCCACCATTTTAAAATGGCAGCGTCCATACGTGCTAGGGTTAGGGAGGGTCCTCCCTAACCCTATTTGCACCGTACAGACAGCTCTTTTTGGGCCATCTGTATCAACCCATTGTATAGTATTTACATTCTATCTGTTGCAGGATATATTTCTTCTTGTATACACTGTTTTTCTCCATAGCCTTTTTAAAAATTATCAACAGGGCTGAATTGGTTTCTTAGTAATATTTTCATATATATACAGTTGGGAGTTAACATTCATCAAATAAGTCAAGGAGGAGAGGGAAGAAAAGCTGCTAAGTGCTGCCAAGAAGAGACTGTTTGTTTGGCTTTTTCTGTTTACTCTCAGAGTCTTGAGTAATAAACCCTGACACTCTGTGAAAACCAGCTTGCCTTGGAATAACTTATCTGACAGATCCCTCCACCAAGGCTGGCCCTGCAGTTCCAACCCATAGGGAATCCTGCCACTGACATTGTCCTTTTTCTGCCAGTTCTCCTCTTTTCTGGATTGGGTATCTGGGTGTCCAGGTGACTCCTTTGTGTGGATAAGTTTATGTATTACCTTTGTATTGTTTATGGTAAGTGTGACCAACTTTTGATTCAGTGTGAAAGAAGACATTCATGTGATTGATTATATCCTGTAGAACAGTACATGCTTTACCAAGTTTCGGTTCTTAGTTCCAATTATATGATGATATTCAATCTGAGTTATGTCAGACCTTGCCCTTCTATCACACATAGTCTGACGTCAATACCAGGAAAGATTCTAGAGCAGATCATTAAACAGAGAGTCTGTAGGTAATTTAGAAAAGAATGCCATAATCACAAAATGTCAACCTGGGTTTCTCAAAAACAGGTCATGTCAAACTAATCGTGTCTTCTTTTTTATATATAAAATTAACAACTTGGTAGATGAAAGGAATACTCTGGATGTAGCATATTTTGATTTCAGTAAGGCTTTCAACAAGACAAAATATTCTAGCAAATAAGCTAGGAAAAATTGGACTAGACAATTTTTGTAGGTTTGTAATTGGTTGAATGGTTGAACCAAAGGGTGGTCAGCAATGATTCCTCTTCATCCTGGAGAGAAGTGACCAGTGGGTGCCAGAGGGTTCTGTCCTGGGGCCAGTGCTATTCAACATCTTTATCAATGACTTGGATGCAGGACAAGAGGGCATGCTTATCAAATTTGCAGATGACAACAAATTAGGAGAAGTAGCTAATATCCCAGAAGACAGGATCAAAACACAAAATGATTTTAACAGATTAGAAAGCTGGGTAAAACCTAACAAAATGAATTTCAACAGGAAGAATTATAAGGTACTACACTTAGGCAGAAGAAATGAAATTCAAAGATATAGGATGAGGGACACTTGGCTTTGCAATAGTACAGTGGTCCCCCGGGTTACGAAGGTAATCCGTTCCAGATAACCTTTCGTAACCCGGAAGTATTCCTTTCCCGGGGGACCGCTAATTCTGCCGGGCCGCGCGGCCGATTTAAAGGGGCCGCGCGGTTTTTCTTGTTCGTATCCCGGGGGATCCTTCGTATCCCGGGGGATATTTTTTGGTCCCGCCGGTTTCAGATCCCGGGGATTTCGTTCCCCGGGGGATTCGTAAACCGGGGGACCACTGTACCAGGAAAGATTCTAGAGCAGATCATTAAACAGAGTCTGTGAATATCTAGAAGGCATTCCATAATCACAAAAAGTCAACATGGGTTTCAGAGAAACAGGTCATGCCAGACAAATCTGATCTCTTTCTCTTTTTTTAATAAAATTACCAGCTTGGTAGATGAAGGGAATGATGTGGATATAGTATATCTTGATTTCAGTAAGGCCTTTGATAAGGTTCCCCATGACATTCTTGCAAACAAGCTTGTAAATTGTGGACTAGACAAGGTAACTGTTACATGGATTTGTAACTGGTTGACTGGCCGAACTCAAAGGGTGCTCAACAATGGTTCCTTTTCATCCTGGAGAGAAGTGACCAGTGGGGTGCCACAGGGCTCTGTCCTGGGCCCAGTGCTATTCAATATCTTTATTAATGACTTGGATGACAGTATTGAGAGCCTAGTTATCAAATTTGTAGATGACACCAAATTAGGAGGAGTAGCTAATACCCCAGAGGACAGGATCAAAATTCAAAATGACCTGAATAGACTAGAAATCTGGGCCAAAGCTAACAAAATGAAATTCAACACAGAGAAATGTAAGGTTCTGCACTTAGGACGGAAAAATGAAATGCACAGATATATGATGGGGGACACCTGGCTGAATGAGACCACATGTGAAAGAGAGATAGGTGTCCAAGTAAACCACAAATTGAACATGAGTCAACAGTGCGGCACAGCAGCTAAAAAGGTCAATGCAATTTTGGCCTGCATCAATAGAAGTATAGCATCTAGATCGAGGGAAGTAATACAGTAGAGTCTTGATTATCCAACCTTTGGTATCCAACATTCTGGATTATCCAACATCACAGCTGCTGTGATTTCTTTAAATTTTTGGTGATTTCTTTAAATTTTCAGAGGACTGAACAGTTTATACTGTACATCATAATGTTGATCAATGATTTCTTTACATTTACTTTTACTGTTATTGTAATAAAACTTTAATACATTTGCAATTCATAGTGATTTCAAGGCTTTTCTTGGACCTTCTGGATTATCCAACATTTTCGGTTATCCAACTATCAGCTGGTCCAGTTTATGTCGGATAATTGAGACTCTACTGTAGTACCACTCTATTCTGCTTTGGTCAGGCCCCACCTGGAATACTGTGTCCAGTTCTGGGCACCACAATTCAAAAAAGATGTGGAGAAACTGGAGCATGTCCAAAGGAGGGCGACTAAAATGGTTAAGGGTCTGGAAACCTTGCCCTATGAAGAACGCCTTAGGGAGCTGGGGATGTTTAGCCTGGAGAAGAGAAGGTTTAGAGGTGATATGATAGCCCTGTTTAAATATTTGAAGGGGTGTCATATTGAACTTGGATCAAGCTTGTTTTCTGCTGGTCCAGAGACTAGGACCCAGAACAATGGATGCAAGCTCCAGAAAAAGAGATTCCAGCTCAACATTAGGAGGAACTTCCTGACAGTAAGGGCTGTTCGACAGTGGAACACACTCCCTTGGAAAGTGGTGGAGTCTCCTTCCTTAGAGGTCTTTAAGCAGAGGCTAGATGGCCATCTGTCGGGGATGGAGAGTTCCTGCATGGCAGGGGGTTGGACTGGATGGCCCTTGTGGTCTGTTCCAACTCTATGATTCTATGATTCTATGTAAAAGGGATCTAGGAGTCCTAGTAGGTAGTGTGATGCAGCAGCTAAAAAAGCCAATGTGATTCTAGGCTGCATCAACAAAGTATAGAGTGTAGATCAAGGGAAGTAATAGTGCCATTCTATTCTGCTTTGGTCAGGCCTCACTTGGAATACTGTGTCCAGTTCTGGGCACCGCAATTAAAAAAAGATTTAGAGAAGCTGAAGCATGTCCAAAGGAGAGCAACTAAAATGGTGAAAGGCCTAGAAACCATGCCTTATAAGGAGAGATTTAGGGAGCAGGGTATGTTTAGACTTGAGAAGAGATGGTTAAGAGTTGATATGATAGCCTTATTTGAATACTTGAAGAGGATGGAGCAAGATTGTTTTCTTCTGCTCCAGAGAATAGGATCCAGAAGAATGGATGCAAGCGACAGGAAAAGTGATTCCACCTCAATATTAGGAGGAACCTCCTCACAGTAAGAGATTCCACCACACTCCGAGGGAGTGTGTTCCACTGTCAACCAGCTCTTACCGTCAGGAAGTTCTTCCTAATGTTGAGCTGGAATCTCTTTTTCTGTAGTTTGCATCCATAGCTCTGTGTCCTATTCTCTGGAGCAGCAGAAAACAAGCTCGATCCAGGTTCAATATGAAACACCTTCAAATATTTAAATATCATATCAGCTCTTTACCTTCTTTTCTCCAGATTAAACATACTCAGCTCCCTAAATCTCTCCTCATAGAGCATGGTATCCAGATCTCTCCATTTTGCTTATTCTCCTCTGGACACACTCCAGATTGCCAACATACTTTTTGAATTGTGGTGCCCAGAACTGGACACAATATTCCAACTGAGGCTTGACCAAAGCAGAATATTGTGGTAATAGTACTTCCTTTGATCTGAGGGAAGATGACTGAGGAAATTCTGCAAGCCAGACAGGGAATTTAGCATGCCAAATTAAATTCTTGGACCTGGGCTCAGAATTACTCTGTTTTCAGTTCTGAATGTTTAAATTACCAGCATGCTGTAAAGAAACAGAAAAAGAATACCAGGCTTGAAATGATTGAAATCTGTATAGTTTTTTTTTCTTTTTCTTTCTTTTTTCATTGAAGTGTACAGATTCATGGCCCTTAAACTTTATAGGCTTTTTTAAGCATAGATTTATTAGATAGTTATACATATAATGTAAGGTTCACCTGATTAATGATATCCCAGCAACATATCATGTGGAAGCACTAATTGACAACGCTTGATTAACTTTGATATTAAGTTGGCGAGAGCAGAGCTATTGATAGTGATTGTCTCTGGACCAGTGCCACTCCACAAGTGGTTAGCTCCCTATCTGTGGTGACTTTCCAGGAAAGAAAGAAACCTTTATGGCCAGCGGACACAAATATGGGACAAGTCCCTGGTAGTTGCTGTGGTTGGGATTCTGGTCTCCCAATGAGAAAAAGTGAGCTTTTGCTTTTGTTGAGCAAAATATATGGTACCATCAGTCCATTAGCTCAGAATCCAGTACCTCCCACCCACATAATGAAAGAGAAATTATTTATATTCCCAGTTATGGGAAATATTCCATTGTTGGTGGTATATCTAGCACAAGTTAATAAGCTGCAAAATATATCGGGGGGGGGGGGGGGGAACCAAGTGTAGATAGGAATGAGAGAGTATCAGAATCTGTATTTATGTTTGTGTGGCTGAATCTTGACAGAGGAGCAAGTGTGGTTCACTAGTCACAAATAGCGTAACTCTAGAATATAGTTCAACTGAAGCCTTCTAAATGTATTAATCCTATTGATCCTAATTGTGCAAAAGACTGCAGAGGGTCACTCTGGTAGCTAATGAAATAGATTTCATTATAGCTGGGGCAGGATTTCCTTCTGCTTCCATTCCTGCATTTTATCTGGCAGAAAAACATAAAGTTCTTATGCCACCTATAAGATATTAATACCTGTTGTGCAAACAGATAAGGGAGTCATACCAGGTGTGTTAGTGGTTATGATGGTTGTTGGCCGCATGAAGAAAAAATCTGGAAAAATCTCCCTGCTCAAGAATCCTACGACTGAGAGATTTTTGTTGCAGTGACTTTACTGGCATAAAGACAATGCCAGGGGATCTGGAAATCATAATTAAATTTCACAAGAATCATGACTCCCTTCTCTAGTTCTTGGATTTGTAAAATTATTCTGTCACTTTAAAAAGAAAAAAACAACAACAATGTGTAGTAGGTTGTCAGATAAACAGCAGGCAGGAGCATCCTTTTCCATTTTTCCAAGCCACAATTACTATTATTAATACATCTCATGCTAGCCTAAATGGGGCAGGGGATGCCCTCTAGGAGAACATTTAAAATATTAAAATATATTGAAAACACTATATAAACCTTAAAATGTGAGTTACACAGCATCCAACTCTGTAAAGTGAAAAGCCTGATGGCACAACAATGTTTTTACCTGCCACTGAAAGAAGAGCAGGAATGGGGCCATCCTGGCCTCTCAAAAGGGAGGGTGTTCTAAACTCTGGGAACAGCCACTAAGAAAGCTGTCTCCCTTGTTCCTACAAATTGAGCCTGAGAGGATGGTGGGACAGTTTTTACCCTTGGAAACTATGACATCCTATGGGCATAGCTTTGGCCTCTAATACAGAAAGTGGGCATAGAAGAATTCCTATATCTACCCAACAATTGTTAAATCAGGGATATGATCAATCTGTAAAATTTCCTCTTTATGCCTTTTAATTTAATAATTACAGTCATATTTCTGTTTTAATTCTCAGGCCTACTGAAGTCTACCATCATTCTGATTTCCACAGAAGAAAGCATGTAAAGGTTTGGCTTGAAAAAGGATTTTAAATAATAATAAGAAGAATGTATCCAGTTCCTGGTTCTGTGCATGGAGTGGGGGGAGATAACGGACACCCTAGAAAACTTATCTCTTTCCTTTTTGTTTTTGGCATTACGCTGTTGTGTGCTGGATTTCTGCTTTCAATGTTTTTCTTGCAGACATGTCCAAATGGAGGTTTTGGTGACTGTAAAGGAGCTCTTAAAATTATTGGGCCTTTACTTGCCGTGGTTGGACTTGTTTGCATAATTCTGGCACAGTCAAGAGCCAAAGGCTACCTCCAAGACGTGCAGCTGCATGATGACCAAGTCTATGGTTTTGTTTTTTGCCGAGGAAACTGCCAATTTGCTCAGTTTCTTGTTTTTGGCTTTTTATTTTTAACTAGTGGAATGCTTATTAGTGTCCTTGGCATTTGGATTCCTGGATGCAGTCCAGGATGGCGTTACCAGCAGCAGTTTAACCATAGCAATACATCCAGCGTTGAACTCCAGGACTGTGGATTTCACTCCATTCAAACAATGGGTCCTTTGATTGTGCTTATTGGATTGTGTTTTTTTGTGATAGCTCACATTAAAAAGAAACAAAACATAAATCTCATCCAAGAATCTTCTGTCCACGAAGAAGAACAACTTAACCCGGAATCATTTCATGTTACAGTAGGTAAGTGAAAGACACAGCCAGTGATGTAACCAGTTGGCAGTTCCAACAAGGCTCTCTTGGAAGGGTTTCTCCATTCTGTAGCAGCATTTGAGGGATGGAGGAGGAGGAGGAGGAGGAGAAGAAGAAGAAGAAGAAGTCTGTGAAATTGGAGGAGTTGAGGGAGAAGTCAGAAAGAAGACAGGCTTTTTGTCAGTTGTTGTTATGCATGTGTAAATTTAACTGTTTTTACTAATTAGTTAAAATGCAAATCATAAACTGACTCAGATGTACTTCAGTGGGGGACCACCCTGAAAAATGCCTTTCAATTTGAAGAACAACAACATATACACTTGGCCCCTCGTTTTCACGGGAATCCGTTCTGGACCCCTCCCCCCATGAAAATGGAGGCTCGCCCATATTCAAGCCCCATAGGCTGGAATGGGGCATGCCCCCATTAACAATAGCGGAGGTTGCCCCTTTGTGAGTAATCAAGAACATGGAGTCCAAGTCCACGAGAAAGGAGGGTATTTGGTATCTTATTTGAGAAAAGAAGAAACAATCTTTTGAAGACTTTTTCCTCAATAAATGTGCAAGAGATAAAGTCTTCATACTGCATGTCTCCCATGAATGTCAATAGCACTGTTTTAAAAAGTACACTGAAAGTTTAATCCACAGGGAATTAAAAGAAATCATATCTATTTTTTTATGTAACATTTCATATATGCAAAGTATATGGTATTTTTTCATTAATGTACGATACCTTTTACACTTTAGAAGTAGGGATGTCTTACATGTTGCACTGAAGATAGTCTACAGAGGCGTTTGATTTTAAAGCTTTTGGGTTTTCTTTGTAGGTGATACTGTAATGGTGTTCCCACCACCACCACCACCTTACTTTGCTGACTGTTCATTACAAACAGTAACTCCTAGCCTGGTGACAAATGATGTGACTTTAAGTGAAAATCCCCCACCGTACAACAGTACTTGTAGTAACTGGTAAGGCCACTTATTTTTTTTTATTTCTAAACATTTTGTACATGGTAAATATATATAATTAGCAGCCAAATTAATCATGAAATGAGCAGTCCAGATAAGGAGTGGACCTTCCAATTGCTGGTATTTTGTTTTGTTTTAAGGTTTGAAAGCAGCTCTGGGGGTTAGGGGACTGGATTGTTGCCATGGTACTGGGCAGGTTAAATCACTCCCGCAGCCTCTCAGTTTAAATCATGTCTCCAAAGCAACTATTAGCTATGGAAAGAGGGAAGAGAAAGATTGGTATAAAATTGCATAGCTGTTCCTTTCCCTTTCACAGTAAACATAGTGCCACAGCCTGATCTAGCCCTTTGTAATCCACACCTGCTTTCAAACATGTCATGTCTAGATTGGCTCCCACATTTTAAAAATGAACATACACCAGAGCATCCTTGCTGAAATCAAATAGGTCTGGGTTAGCTCAGTACTTGGATTGGACACCTAGTGCAATATAGTTGTGTGCTCCTTGAAAGAACATGAATGTAATAAATAAATTCCAAAGTCCAGTTTAAGATCAATCTACATTTATGTTCATGACTAATTACTATTGTTAAATCTTCATGTCATGTATTTCTGAATCCATCAAAATAGAATTCACAGAACATTCGCATCCCAAAGGATGATTGGGTCCTCCTCTCCTATGATAAACAAAATCATTTTGTTGTGGTGGTGCTGTGATAGGAATACCATGCATCCTTCTTGTACATCAATGCATGGAAGGAATGTATCTGGTTCTATTTTGTTTCATGAAAAAACACTGTCAGTACCGAGGATGTGGACAAGATCCTTAGAAGTCTTAGGAAGACAACCTGCTCCCTCGATCCCTGTCCCTCGTGGCTAGTGGCCCAGGGGGGACCGGTTGTAACTTCATTGTTACACCGGATTAATTCATCCTTGAGGGAAGGGCATTTTCCGCATAATCTTAAATTGACCACAATAAAACCACTACTTAAAAAGCCCTCCCTCGACCCCCTGGTTCATAACAACTATCGGCCAGTCTCGCTACTGCCATTTTTGGGGAAGGTGATCGAGAGGGCGGTTGCACTCCAACTTCAATCGATCTTGGACGAAACGGATTTTCTAGATCCATTTCAAACCGGTTTTCGGGCGGGCTACGGGGTTGAGACTGCCATGGTCACCCTGGTCGATGATCTCCGTCTGGGCATCGACAGGGGTAGCGTGTCCCTGTTGGTGCTTTTGGACATCTCAGCGGCTTTCGATACCATCGACCATGGTATCCTTCTGGAGCGCCTGGCAGAGGTGGGAATCGGAGGCACTGCGCTCCAGTGGTTCAGATCCTACCTCTCTGGGAGGTTCCAGATGGTGCAGCTGGGGGACGTTTGCTCCGATAAGAGGGCCCTTACATCTGGGGTTCCTCAAGGAGCTATTCTGTCCCCCATGCTTTTTAACATTTACATGAAACCGCTGGGAGAGATCATCCGGAGGCATGGGGCGCGGTGTTATCAGTACGCTGATGACACCCAAATAGTATTCTCTATGTCTCCGACTGATGCAGTGACCAGGGATGGCGTCACTCCTCTCGTGACCTGTCTGGAATCGGTAATGGACTGGATGAGGGAAAATAGACTCAGCCTGAATCCAGAGAAAACGGAAGTACTGGTGATAGGTTCTCCCGGTCCAGGGATGGAGGTGGTTCCACCTGTCCTGAACGGGGTCACGCTCCCCGTGAAGGACACAGTACGCAGTCTGGGGGTGCTCCTTGACTCGTCGCTCCATCTGACTTCTCAGGTGGATGTGACGGTCAGGAGCACCTGTTATCAGTTTCGGCTGATACGCCAGCTGCGTCCCTACCTGGACCGGAGGGACCTTGAAACCGTAGTACATGCTCTAGTAACCTCTCGGTTGGATTTCTGTAACGCGCTCTACATGGGGCAGCCTTTGTATCACACTCGGAAGCCACAACTGGTGCAAAATATGGCAGCGCGGGTGGTCACTGGTGCTCCCAGGGCCGCCCATATAACACCAATTCTGAAGGATCTTCATTGGCTGCCGATTCGCTTCCGGGCTCAGTACAAAGTGCTGGTTATTACCTACAAAGCCCTATATGGCTTTGGCCCAGGGTACCTGAAGGACCGTCTCTCCCCATATAATCCGCCCCGCACACTAAGATCTTCCAGACAGCGGTTATTGAGAGTTCCGGAGACCAGACTAGTGAGTACGACGAAGAGGGCGTTTTCCATCTCTGCCCCCTGTCTCTGGAACTCTCTACCAACCGAGCTCCGCTTGTCCCCCTCCCTTGCTCAATATAAGAAGGATCTAAAGACCTATTTATTTAAGCAGGCATATCGTTGAATGGACCTTTTTATTATTAGCCTGTAGTAAGCCACCTACTGTTTTACTGTTTTGCTGCCGCACTTGCACTTGCACTTGCACTTGTACTGGGAATATTGTTTTTATTGTTTTATTGTAATTGGGTTGTTTTTAATGGTCTTGATGTTTTAATGTTTTTATATGTTGTACACCGCCCTGATCTATGGAAGGGCGGTATAGAAATAAATCTTCTTCTTCTTCTTCTTCTTCTTCTTATTATTATTATTATTATTATTATTATTATTATGTTAAATGCAATCTTTGTTCTGTGCCATTTACAAAAGGGGAACCATAACCTATCTGTGCCTGGTGTATTTTTAGTCCTTCAGCATGCAGAAAATTACTGTGTTTTTCTTGTATTGTATATCACAGTTATCATTAGCCACTTTGAATGCCATGTGCAGACAACTGGGATATAAATTGAAATGAAAATCAAATTTTCATAATGTACCTTTTTTATTTTGCAGAGCACAGATTAGTAACCTGTGAAGCCTGTCTGGTAGCAGAGCAAGTGGGTTGTTGTGTACCATGTCAGAAATTGATTCACCTTCTGAGACTTTCTGCTCTCTGAGTCATCTCCACGATACAAGGCAAATGAAGCAGCTGTAAATAATGAATGTGTCTTGTCATCTCCCTGCAGCACTCAGATTATCCATTGCTATGTGCTTATCACAAGTTATGAGAAAAACACAGAGCTGGAGGAGAATGGAAGGCAAGGAAGGTGGTTGTATCAGATAAGTGAGGGAAAGAACTAGAGGAGTTCAGGCTGAGAATAAGCTGGGGTGAAAAAGCCCTTGAGACTTCCTCAGGAGCCAGTAAAGAGATCAAAAAGCTTCATGAGCAAGATATCAGAGGCAGTTGCAATAAAAGCCCCGCCAAACCAAGACTTCTGTCATTGGCAAAATCAAACAAACAAACAAACAAAGCTAAACTACTGTGGAAAACCTCCAGAGAGGTATTTGTGATAAGAAAGGCCAAAAAATCTTAACATCTTTCCAGCTAGCATCAAAATATTCCTATTAAAGTTATCTGCTATATGGGCAAAATGCTAGGGTATACACCAGCCATAGGGAAAAGAAATTGTAGTAGTTTTGTATCCCTTTTAGTTTTTTCTCCTGAGAGTGACAAACTCAGAATTAAAGATACTGAAGCCCTGAGAGTGCTGAGATTTATTTTGTGTTTGGGTAGACCCTGATGTCCCAAAAGTATGCATTTGTAAATGTGAGATAGAAACTGATTAAACATTGTGCTAGAAGAAAAGCTGTAGCATGTGTTGTATCTTTAGTATTTAATTGATGTGGCACATAGCAAGTCTCAACTTGTAAAAATAAGGACCACACTATAAGTTACAGAGGACATATACTTGCTACCCACAAATTCATATATGTACTCAAATATACATGTGCATCCATCTCCCTGATAAAGTTGGATAAAACATATACAATATAGTAATATACATTACTACATTTAGGTTTTCCCTGTTTCAGTTGATTAGCTGGTGCTTGTATGGGGAAGGAGTCCCTAAATATGATATCACATTTTCTTTTATCATTTGCTGCTTGAGAAAGCCATTGTGGTGCATTGAACAGCATTCGTGCTTTTCTTGCAATGTTAAGCTCTGACAGTAATTCTGTCCTGCCACTCTCAATAGGCAAGTGATGCATGATACAGATTTGTACATTAAAAACTGTAGAGAGAATTGTGTAGAGAGAGGGGGGGCATTTTTGTTTATTTGTTTTATTGCTATCTGGAACAAACCCAAGGCTGGGGAAAAAAACATTTGTCTCTTTAATTCCTCAATTTCTTTCCAAAAACTTCTGTCCTACTACTTCCAAAGGCAAGTTATCATGCTGGCTTTTTTCTATATAACTTCTTGAAAATGTTCCTCTTTTAGTGAAGCTAGTCCCCAAAGACGGTTACTACATTCACACAACTGACCTATCCGGTTGAGGTGTTATTTATGCATAATCCCTTTACTTATGTGAGGAACAATAGGTGTTCCAATGATTGTTTTACACTGAATGTGTCTGGTTGGATTCTTCCTTCTTTTTCCAGCCTGTTCTTGAATCTCCAAAGTTAAAAAATGATTCGTTTCCAAATATTTGTTTTCTTACTCTAAAATGTTGGAAATAATCTTCCAGAAATTACCTGTGACATGGACATGAAAGTGAAAACCTTGTACACTGTTAAATATATCTGAGATCTCATATATTTACCTAGCAAATTTTTTCTTTCTTTTTGAAGGCAACAGCATATTTATTTCACTCTCAGAAAATTTAACTTGAGCACTGAAATAAAGTTTTTTTGTTATCAGTGGTTCAACTCATAGCCATGTCACTCACACAATTTTTTGCAGAGAATAAAGGAAAGCAGCAAAGCCTGTTTTCTCTGCAAGAATATAGTGTTCAGTCTGAATTGTCCACCTGTTTAGGGTGAGTTATTAGAACATAGTACCCAGGAGTAAATAAAAGAATTGTGTCATCTGTATTACCTTGACGAAGTATTCATTAGACTAATCGTCATGCCCACAGGTTGAAAAAGTTACTTCTGTGGACTAAATCCCAGAAACATGTCAGTATGGTCAATAAGATGTATGGCCCCTAAAATTAATTTTTCCAGCCTCTGATCTTATGATCTCATGAGTGTAACTTGGGCTCAGGCCAGTGGTGTTACTAAGATTGGTGTCACCCCCTGCCGTTGACCTCCTCCCATACTATACCATACTGAATCCTTAGTAAATTTTTTTGACTAATGTTACTTATAAATCATAATTCCCATCTATCACTGAATGTAATGGTAATAAACCATGTGACATAAACAACTAGCAAATTTAAAATTATACCTTAAAATTACAATATCATACACACAGCCCAAATGTATTTACATGTTCATAATTTCATGTGTTCAATTTCATGTGAAAAATTGGTAAAATGTGGTGTTTTAAAATAAAAATTTAAAAGGATTTTAAAAATTCATTTTTTAACAAAAATTTTAAAATAAAATTTAATATTTTAAAAACCTGGGACCTCTCCTTTCTCTTCCCACTGAACCTCACCCCACTCAGACCATCTCTTCAGTGTTTTAAAGGGATGCAAGTGAACTCGTGTGGCTCAAGTGGTTAAGACGCTGACTGTGTTGATTGCAAGATCTGCAAGTTGGCAGTTCAAGGCCTGGGTGCCGCATGGTGGAGTGAGTTCCCATCACTAGTCCCAGCTTCTGACAACCTAGCAGTTCGAAAGCATGCAACTGCAAGTAGATAAATAGGTACCACTCCGGTGTGAATGTAAACAGCGTTCTGTGCAGTCATGCTGGCCATATGATCACAGAGTAGTCTCTGACAATGTTGGCTCTTCGGCTTAGTAATGGAGATGAGCACCACCCCCTATGGTCAGACAAGACTTGACAACCTTGTAAATGGGGAATAAACTCCACAACCCATTTCTATCAAAAGGCAGATGTTTAGTAGTGGTGTCATCCCCACCTTAGGGTGTCACCTGGTGCAGCCCACATGCCCCTAATGACTCCCCTGGCTCAGGCAATGAACAAGGTGTTGGAGTGTGTGGTGGTCTCCCAGTTCCAGGCATTCCTTGATGAAACAGATTATGTAGATTATTTCAAACTGGCTTCAGGCCTGGTTATCAGACAAAGACAGCTTTGGTCGCCTTAGTAGATGACCCATGCAGGAAACGCAACTGAGGGAGTGTGTCCCTGTTGGTTCTACTGTGCCTCTCAGAGGGTCAGTACTATCAGCCATGGCATCTTTCTGGGCCATCCTTCGGGGTTATGGCTCAGGGGCACTGTATTACAGTGACTCTTCTTTCATGGAGGGGTGGACTCAGAAAGTGACACTGACAGATGCCTATTTAACACTGTTTGTCTCCTTTTCATTTAACTCCAAGGAAGGTGTTCCTTCTTTAGACCAGTGTCTGCTGTCAGTAATGAACTGGACAAAGGTGGACAAATTGAAACTTAATTCAGACAAGACAGAGCTGGCCCCCGGTCAGTCAAAAAGTAGATCAGGGAATAGAGATTCAGCCTTTGATGGATGGGGATACACTTCCCCTGAAAATCTGACTTTCACGGCTTGGGTGTACTCCTACATTTGGATCTGAGCCTGGTTTGGACTCCTGACTCTTGTCCTGTCTTGCTGTCAGCTGCCCTCCCTGTTTTCCCTCCCATGGTATTCTGTAGGGGCCTTTAACCTTTGGAGGTAGCTTTGTAGAGGACTGTAATAATGCATTGGAAGAGTCAGGAAATTAGGAGCTGATCCTGCACGGCAGTGGGTTCTACTTGATGGCCCTTAAGGTCTCTTCCAATTCTGTGATTTTATGATTCTGTACATTTCGGCTGTGCATTTGCACAGTTAAAACTAATGCACAAGCTGTCCCTATTCCTTGAAAAGTCAGACCTGGCTACAGTGACACATGCTTGATTACATACCATTTGGATTACTGTAATGCATTCTACATGGGGCTGCCTTTGGAAACTGTTTGGAAGTTTCAGTGGGTCTGTTGACTGGGGCGGGGGGGGGGGGTCACATGACCCCTGTGACCCCACTGCCCCCATTGAAACAGCTACATTGGTTACTAGTCCATTTCCAGGCTTAATTCAAAGTGCTGGTTTTGGCCTTTAAAGCCTTACATGGCTTGGGTCCAGATAAATACTGTATCTGCTTATATAAACCATGGCGTGCATTGAGATCTGCAGGGGAGAACCTTTTCTGTGGATGTTCCCAGGCTGTGGAACTCCCTTCCATGGGAGGTCTGGTTTGCTTCCTCCCTCCTGGCTTTCCACCAGTAGTATTTTTATTTAGGCAGGCTTGAATTTTTAAAGTATTTTTAGTGTTTAAGCTGTTTTAATCCATGAGTTTAACAATGTGTATGGGTGTGTGTGTGTGTTGGTAGCCTTCATAAAAATAGCAACAAAAACAAATTTATACAATATACATATATACACATAAACTCCATAAACTTTGTTTTTAATAATGTTGACGTTTAATTCCTTTTTAACTTTTGTAAATTAATCATAGCGCTGGAAGAGATTTCAGGGGTCATCCAGTCCAACCCCTTGCCATGCAGGAACACAACATCAAAGCACCCCAACAGATAGCCATCCAGCCTCTGTTTAAAAACCTCCTATCACAAGCTTAGAGAGTTTCTACTCCTAAACTGCACTTATTGTCAGGAGATTCTTCCTAATGTTGAGGCAGAATCTCTTTTCCTGTAGTTTGTATCCATTGCTCCAGATACTATTCTCTGGAGCAGCAGAAAATAAGATTGCTCCAGGCCCAATTAACATTTTAGTTGGAACTTTTTAAAATTATTGTAAGCCACCTGGGATCCAGTTTGGAGAGAAAGGCAGTATATAAGTGCAATCAATTTCAATCAATCAGTCAAATAATCCAAGCATGGTTGAATATTTTGGGATTACAATTTAGACATTTAGAGTTAAGCACTCCAAGCTGTGGGCATGGATAGACAAATTTGACAATTCTGTTTTCACGTTCATTTTTAAAATCTCGATATCTTTCCATCATAAATATTAAGTATTTTCAAATTTTGGTAAATTACCAGACTTGAGTTGAAACGAAAATCTCACCTGTTCCCACACAGATGCACTGGGCTGACCATTTTTTGGGGAAAAGATGCTCAGTCATTGTTCTGACGCAAGAGGGCTTCTCTTAAGAACAGCAGAAATCATGGAACGGAACCCCATATTAGGTTCTTTCTTTAGGGTTATTTTTTAGCCTTCTGCGGCAGCAGAAATGTTAAGCCAATGTGCTTGGTCTTCTGCTGTTTTCAGTTAAAATTACTTCTCCAGATTTTTAAAAAGGTATTTATATGAAAAAAGGGGGGAAATATCACTTGTTTATGGATGTAATCTGAAATCCTGTGTGAGAGAAAATAAAGTCTTTTTGGCTGACTACTAACAAGTGCTTTGGTGCGTATTGAGAACGTTTAGGATGGTCATTATGTAAAAAGTAATCCCCATGAAAATCAGTTTTAGCTGTGGCTGAGAGCACTAAGTCAAAGCTGAAGAGAGTTAATGCGCTAACCTTTCAGCTGTGGTAATGACTGATTTCACAGGAATTGTGGTTGCTGTAAATCATAGTCCAGGCAGAGCTTACATCAGCTGGACCTATTTATTTTTCACTTGGCTTCTCCTGGGAGCTTGACCTCTTCTTGCTGAAACCTGTTATTTGCTCATCGGCAAACCAGGAATTACCAGAGAAGGATTCAGAATATAAAGAATGCTGCAGATACCTTGTTGCAAGATGTGAGCTGAGTTCAAATGGATAGTTAAGGATTCAGTCTTGAACACACTTACTAATGAGTAAACTTCACTGAATCCAGAGGGCCTTGATTCTCAGAATAGATGTGCTTCTTGCGATAGACTTAGCATCTTTATTTTAATTTTTTAAACATCTTCTATGATGGCACTGTAGGTTTTTAAAACCATTTTTGAATGTTGAAAATGGCTCAAGAAAAAAGCACAAGGATATTTTAGAAAGGTGTGCTTCTGGCTCGCTCCTTAATTCTGAGACATATTTTCAAAATGTTTGCTACTCTTGACTCTTAAGTGCTTGAACAGTGCACTATTTTATTTTATATACACACCTACATTTTTGTGTTGCTCTTTCTTATAACTAGATAAAAATGTTATAAAAATTTGATGTTATAAAATTTCAGCTGTCCACACATACATCCAGCACATAGTTTGGGTACTAATAATCCACAGGGCAATTAAGAAATGCCCAGAGTGAGAAGGAAAGGAGTCAAGATGTGGAGAGGGATGAGGTTACAACAGCATAGGGAATGTCCTGTGCCATATAAAATCTTCTGAGGTCATAGCTGCCTGATTGTCCCATCTCTGCAGCTAGAATGTTCAAGACTATCCTTGAACAACTATTAACCTGGCTATGCATTTAAGCTCTGTAATTGTTGCCATCTCTTGAGTGCCTCTGCAGTTGGAAACTATAGTGCCAGTCCTGCCACTAAGTAGAGCAAAGTGCCTGCCCCAGGCAGCAGATGTTTGAGGAGGGTTAGCCATACATTGCTGCAGAGCATGCCCTGCATCCCCAAAAGCAATCAAGAGGGCACTGTGCCATCACCAGTGTCAAAATAAATTCAATTGTCAGTTTGTTCTACTTTCTTTATATAGAATGGAAGGCTCCATCTTGTCCTTTGTCTCAGGCAGAAAAAAAGACAAATGCTTCTAGAATGAAGCAAATTTTAACTGGTTTATTATTTTGACTTATATTTCTGCAATCTAATTGGCAATTGGTCTGGAAATTGCTCTTATAAAATTATAAAATTAATATGCTGATGTACCCATTCTGACTCAACAGAATCACAGATGCTGCCTGCTTCAATTTCTGTATCATTATTTGTATCTCTTTATTTATATCCAGCCTTTCTCCTGGCATGGGACCCAAGGCAAATTACAGCAAATTAAAATAAATTCAGCTAAAACGTTATACAAAAACAAAACAAAAATAATTCTAAAACAGTTTTTTTAAAATGTTTAAAAATAATAAAAAGATAAAAGCAAAACACAGTGTTTTATTAAAAGATTTTTCTGCCACATGGGTTAAGAGCCAAAGACCTGCCTAAATAAAAAGTTTTTGCTTACCAGCAGAGGAAGAGAAGAGAAGGTCAAGGAAACTTCCTACAGGAGGGAGTTCCACAGACTAGGAGCAACACTGAGAAAGCTGTCCCTCATCTCTGCACCAAACATGCCTGTGATGGAAGTGGAACTAAGAAATAACATCATCTTTATGGTTTTACAGTGGCAAAAATCCTAATTAAGCCATTTGCAATTAGAGGGGAGTAGGTTTTGTTTCTATTTGTTGAGCCGCTTTTATTAGTTGTGCAAAAATATATGCTCTACATTCTGAGATTGTATTTTTAATAAGTAAAATAATAAACTTTTAAAAAACATTAGGTAAGCAAGGAAAAGCAAGTTGTGGCTGCATTGTTGCTGCTGTTCAGCTTCAAGAATAAGCAAGGGGGACACAATACAAGTCAATGGTGCAAAACCCCTGCAGAAGATTTGAGAGCTAGTCTGGAAGTGTTTTGAAAGACCCTATGCAAATACATCTGTTTGTGGTGGAACATGTAACTTAAAGCAGGGAACATACTCTAGAGACAAATGTTTCAGAAATGTAGCACGTTTTCCTTGGTTTTTGGCACAGCTTGGAAATTTACTTTTAAAAAGTAATTTATTTTATTACTTACTAGTGTTTTTAAAAGTAACCTGTTAACTGTTATTCATTACAATCATTTTTTTTAAAAAAAGGTTAACTCATCACATTACTTGGCAGCTTTCTATTACTTTTGGTCACATTTTTGAAGAGAAACCCTCCCCCACGCACAGTTGATAAGAGACTGACATAAAACTTGGAAACTTCTTATCAAAAGGTCTCTTGAAATACTCTTAAGACTAAAGTGTGAAAATAACAAGGAACGTTTACCAGTAAAATGACTTTGCTCTTTCTTGTTACATTACTTTTAAAATGTTACTTTGCTTACAACTTTATTAGCCCCTGCAATAATTATTGACAAGTAATAATGTAACACAGATTACTCCCAAGTTCTGTTTTATTTGTGTCCTTTACATGGTTCATCCTTCCACTTCCTATCAGAAGCATTAGAAAACAATCTATGGAGTATAAAGCTACCAATGGTTCCTGATGTCTAGCGCTACATCCACACTGCAGAAATAATCCGGGTTGACTCCTTTAGCTGCCATGGCTCAATGCTATGGAATTCTAGGAACACTGCTCTGGTGCCACTACCAACTACAATTCCCAGAATTCCATAGCATTGAGCCATGGCTGTTAAAGCGGTATCAAACCAGATTATTTCTGCAATGTGGCTGGACTCTTAAGTATCATCTCCAGTATCACAAGCAATTGGCCAATGGATTCCAGGAGAACAAGAACGTGCTGTGTGCACACGCATGTGCTATTGCCTTCATCTCCTGGTTGAAGGCTTCCATAGGCATCTAAGTGATCATTGTGGAAACAGAATTTCAGATTAAGAAAGGAAAGAATATTCATATTTATTCATTACCAGTCAAAAAAGTAGGCTTCCCTATGGTCAGGAAAGCCCTTTGGGAAGAATAACAGACCAACTAGTGTTCTGCAGAATTTTTTCATGGTATTTGAATCCCCCAAAGTGTTTGCTGAGGATTTATTCTATGGAGGGGAAAAATGTATGTGGTGGTGCTGGTGGGGTTTCCAGAAACAGGATTTTTTATACAAAACTCTCACATGTCTTTCTCCACAGAATAATTCGTCAGCGATACATTAGGACTTTCAACTAAGGAAGAACATAGGAGAAATATTTGTAATGAGAACTCTACTTATTCATCCTTTTGTGGGAAGACAAAATAATCAAGTAGCAATAGCAATAGCAATACCAAGTACATTTCTATACCACTTATCAGTGCACTTAAGCACTATTTACATTACTATTCCAGTCTACCTTTGATTTGATCCACCAGGACTCTAATTAGATTCTAATGATTAATGAGCTTGTGGTACTATTTATTTTGAAACATGTTAACATACTAAAGTGAATGGCAGCATTCTTCCTGTAGTTTTCCACATATATTTTAACATGAATAAAGGGCATAATTCTTAAAAAGTATATTGTTCTTAGTACTTTATAGGGACAATTTTAGAATGGCTTTAAAATGCAGTTGTGGAGCCCACTTCCTTCCTTCCCTGATTTTACCTAAATAGGAAATGATCCTTTTAAGTAATGTTAAAGAATTTCTTGGCAATAACACTAAATGCTAAGCATGGCAGTGAATACTCTTTGTCACACATTTTGTAAAGGGCCAGGTCACGTCTTGATGGAAGCACGGGGAATGATGTGAGCTGTATTTTGTAACCTAGGAGCCAGTGTGGTGTTGTGGTTTGAGCGTTGGGCTATGACTCTGGAGACCAGAGTACAAAGACCTGCTTCACTATGTAACCCAATGGCAGACCTTGAGCAAATCACACTCTCTTGGCCTTAGAAGATGGCAATGGATTGGCAAACCCCCTCTGAAGAAACTTGCCAAGAAAACCCCATGATAGGTTCGCCTTAGGGTCACCAAAAGTCAGAAACAACCTAAAGGCACACAACAACGTCATTCTGTAACTTGTTTAGCATCAAGACAGAAGTCTTTATAAGTGCCATGAGATAACTTGACACAAGTGCAATCTTTGTATTTTTCCTTTTTGAAAATCATGCTTGCCTTGCCAAACCTGCTGTTGCTGCTGCTGTTCATTTTGACTCTGACATAGTGGAGAAGTAGTTGTAATAATAAAATAAGGAATGGAGGTGGAGAGTGTAATGTTATGGACATCTGTTAAAAAAAATCTGTTATGTTTATTAGGGAACTTAAGGTAAAGTAGGGTCATGTATATGATGTATAGTAAATATAATAAGGTAAGTGATCTGTTGGGAAGGGGAGATAATATGAAATGATTGGCAATTGGTTGAGTGTTTCAGTGGGATATTACAAAAAGTGCTATATGACAGGAGTAGGAAAGGGAGATGTGAGTGAAATTAGCATCAGTCAGGATTTAGATGTGTTAAAATCAGTAATGTTTTAACTATATGTTGAAGTTCTGTTTAATTGATAATTTTTTGTAGCATACATTTGTAGCGCTGAGAATTCACAATAGTGTTATTGATGTTGTTGAGTTCAATTACATTATGTCTGCTGTGGCAGCAGTAGCTCAAGGGAGGTGGTCTTCTATAGTGGGATTATACAAATAATATTTCGCACAAGAACCATAAAGGCATTTAGAAAGCCCTCACACTTGGTGCCATAGCACTAGGACAAGTGATGGTTCTCACATTTGGTTGTAATGGTGGGACATGTGGGCAATTCTCACAGGGAATTTTCAACTTCCTGATTTATCTGTATTTTTCTTGCTCTCTGGCCCCTTGTCATCCGTATCTTTCAGCCTCTGAAGGTTATGGTTTCTTAGTTGTAATCTATGTGCACATAAACTCTGTTAGACACAGTGGGACTTGCTTCTGAATAAATATACATAGGATCAACTTAATCTGTGGAAGCAATGGGGAGGGATGAGGCAAACCTGCAGTAATACACATTATGACCTAATGAAGGAATCCTATAGGAACACAAAGTCTAGAGTCTATAATTGCTCAACTGCAGCACTCGAGTTGGACAAAGTTCTTGTTTAACTATTCTGAACTTTCCGCTTGTCATGCTCTTCCAAGCACATCCTTTTTCAAGGCATTGCAGAACTTGTCTACTTTGTGATGGAACGAAACAGCGACACTGTCGAAGATTTCTCTGTCAATGTGTTTTCTGTCACCCCTTGTCAGCCAAACAGCTCTGAAATCCCAGTGTCTGATGATAACAAAGCTGGCACCACCTTACTTTTCACTGGTTTCTTTTTGGCAGCAGTAGGAATTACTTTCACAGTGATGGGATGGGTAAAACATGAAGGCATCGTTCGCTTTGTATGGACACAATTGCTCGGGCCTGTTCTGCTTTCGGTAGGTGTCACTTTTTTGCTGATTGCTGTGTGCAGATTTAAAGTGTTCGTGTGCAAATCTTGGAATCAAAGCGAAGAAAGAGCATCTGATAGAAACCTGATGGCCAGTGGACAGTCCTTTGTTTTTACTGGAATTAGCCAGCCAATAACTTTCCATGGAGCTACAGTAGTGCAGTACATTCCTTCACATGAAACCCAAGAAGGTGTCAGCATGAATTCTGCTAATTTCCGCCAAGTACTCAGTCATTCTGCACCAGTAATTCCTGTTCCCTGCCCTCATTACTACAGTGTCAGCCCCCTGGATAACTCTGTTTTTTCTGTAGATGAGAATCACTCTGCTTTTATTATGGGGGACACCAGAAGTGAAAGGTGAGTTAATACGTGTGCATTTCATTTTGGTGGCAAAGTCTCTCACAATTACTAGATAGATGTTTTAATGAAACATTATCATAATCTTTGTGCAGACAAAACCCCCGTTACCAACTTTAAATAAAAGTGTTGCCTGAAGCATCAGCCGTAACTGGTTCACAGATATTGCTGTTCCACTTAATTAATGAACTGGCACTCATTAAGCATTTTAAATCTTCTATTGTTTTTTCTCAACTAAGTATAATCCTCCTTGTTAATTAAAAAAAATCTATATAATCTCTGACCTAGTGTTTATTTTCATTTTGTCAAAGTAGTATTAGAGGTAGATTAATGGAATGTGATCCTAATATAACCTTAGCTTTATAGGTTTCTGCCTTAGAATGTAATACAAAGAGCATGTAAAGTAACAGTAGGAAGATGGGAGCTTCCGAGTATGTTCAGAATGCATTGTCCCCAACCTCAACCATACACCCTACACAAAATGACATTGGACAGGAGTGCAGAAACAGTATTGTTTGGTGGGTCAAACAGTGTATTTCTAGCCCCAAGACCCATTTAGATTCTACTCAGGACTTCACAGTTGGGAAGTTCATTACAGCTGATGATGCAGTCAAACTGCCCATGATCAAGAAAGCATTAAATAGACACAATAAGAAAAACCTCTGAGCCTTCGAAAACCTACACAACCCTTTGCCAATGACTGATCAGGTTGTTTCATAGTAAACCCACACTTTCTCCTCACTTACAATTTGGAAGGGGAGGGAACCAAACAACCTCCACAGACTTCATATGTGGCCAAGGCTCATTGCATTGGCTCTTACCTGTACCCAGCAATCCATTTCATAGGAATCATTGGTGATTAGTACATAGCATGGATTTTAATGGTTATTTTTCAAAACAAACAAACATAGTAGTCTTTTAAAGTACACAGTGCTCTTTTTAAGCTCACTTCCTAAACTTCTTGTTGTTACAGGCTAGAAATGTTTATAAAATGTGTCTCTTTCCTCCACTTGACAATTTTCAGGTCAACAAGTAGTTCTGAAGAACCTCAACAGATGGTTGATGAAGACCCTTGCATCGACTATCTACCTCCACCTTATGATAAAGTATTCCCTCCATCATCATAAACCAAGGCATTCTAACAGTTCCATAAGGACTCAGTTTGCTTGTATAAGCTATCCACATATACTACTGACAAGTGTGAACCTGACATACGATACGGACAAGAGTGTCAGTTACCTCTTGAGGATGTGGTTTGACCATCATTTCTTGCTGAGAACAAGCAGAGTCTGTCCATCAGGCACCTGAATCAAATGTGAAGGAATTGCATTCCTCTTAATTGTATGTACCTTCTGTTCTGCACTTAGCTTCCTGCTTTAAAAGCAATGCCTAACCTTTCCTTCTGTTTGTTCACAATTTTATTCTGGGTTGCTGACTGTCCTTCCCCCTTTCCCCTGCCTTTTTGGATATACAGTTTCATACAAATTTGGACCCCCATTTTTCAGGGGGTGGGTTGGAAGCAGTGCTTGGATATTTTCCTCCCTCTCCCTCCCTTTCTCTTCTCTTCTTTTTCTTTTTGGAGTATACCCCCCAAAGTTCCCAGCTGTCATGCTCACTGGGAAATTCTGGGTGTTTCAATAATTTTAAAATAAACTTTTCTAAGTTCCAGGTAGGAGACAGAAATAGTAAAAGGAGGAACCCAGCTTCCCATAATCTGGATATTGAGGAATAGGGACAGATTTTGGAGACGAAAAGGTGTAAGTTCTAGAACAACTTGAGTTGTCCAGAACTTATACCCTTTGACTACCGCCACACTGCAGTTTGACAGCGCTTTAGTTGCCATGGCTGAACCCTATGGAATCCTGGGATTTGTAGTTTGTTGAGGCACCAGAGCACTTGTCAAAGAAGGCTAAATATCTTACAAAACTACAGATCCCATAAATCCATAGCATTGAGCCATGGCAGTTAAAGTGGTGTCAAACTGTGTAGATGCAGCCTTAGCCACAAACTCTGCTCCCACGACTTCTCAATATAGGGGCACCTACAGCTACTTCTTTTACTCTTTCCATTCCCCCCCCCCCCCCCCGGAGCATGGATAAATTACTCTTTTGGATTGCAGCTCCCAGGATTTAAGCACAGGTCCATTTTTAGTTGCCTAGATTCTTAAATCAGATTGATCTCTTTCAGGGGTGTAGCAGACTCATTTCAACTGAACATGCAGAGCTACTGTTTTTCTTGTGTAGGCTGAGGTGCCCTGCAGATGCAGGAAGATGGCCGCAAAGGGTTGCTTGGAACCCCCTAAAGCAGAGCTTTGAACAGTTACTTTTTCATTAGTGGTAGCTAGAGAATTCTGGGAGTTGTCCAAAGTAGTAACTGTTCCAAAAGTAAGACTCCTCCTTGGGGCCCTGGGGAAGTTGTGGCCCCACTATCACTACTGAAGAAAGATTCAAAAGCCATTCCGGATGGCTTTTGTATGTGGAAGTGGTAAGGGCACCATTTTGTCTTAGCTGGCAAAATATTTTGGGCCATGCCTAGCTAAACTGCAGATGCTCTACACTACTGGAGGGAGGAACTCTTTTTTGACCTGCTTTGTTGTTGTGCACATTCAAGTTGTTTCCAAAATATGGCAGCCCTATCACAGGGGTATCTTGGCAAGATTTATTTGAAGAGGGTTTGCCTTTGCCTTTCCTCTGAAGCTGAGTGAGTGTGACTTGCCCAAGGTCACCCAGTGGGTTTCTATGGCTGAATGGGGATTCAAAACCTGGTCTTCAGTTGAAGTCCAACACTCAAACCACTGCAACATGCTGGCTCTCGAACCCATGCAGAACAACTGGTTCATCCAACTGGTGCCCTTCTTGATTGGACTACAAGCTCCTCAGCAGGATTGTATGTATGTTACTGCTGGCTTTCACATAGGACCCAGGAAGCATCAGAACTATCCCAGTGTTATTGAAGTGGTTAAAAACTTGGTGATTTATAGATTATGTCATTAAGATTTGGAGATGCTAGTCTTCTGTTTATCAACTGTAAAGCTGTTCTATCATTTAGTAATTGTTGGATCAGACTGGAAGTTTAAATGCAATTTTATTAAGACTGTAAGAAAATGAAATGACTTTCTGATTTTTAGACATCAGGTCATATGCCCAAGTAGCATGGAAACAGTGTAAGGAAAGGATGATGACTCATATGATGATATCAGTTATCACTAATTCCTATTTATAAAGCTATTTATATAAGTTTTACTCTGATTCTTTATCAGCCCAAACGTTTTGTTGTTTCATCCTGTCAAATATGCGCAACATTTAGAAGTGAATATAATGGTTTCTGTTCAGTCTTCTGTACATCTCATGAAACTTTCAAGTTTATATATATAGTCAACACTGTGGGCATTTAAGGGCTGAGTGGCTCTTGAAAGGATTGTTGATATTCCCCTTCCCTGCTCTTTTCAACAAAGCTAAGTGATGATGTGGGGAAGCTGCAGACTCCTCCGAAATCCTCAATGTACCAAGTTTAAGACAAAGTGGAACACGATCAGGTATGCATGTGATATCATTGACTGCAGCATTTTCCCACATTGAATGAAGTTAACACTGAAACAAGACATTAGATATCACAAACTGCAGGGTCAACCCTATGATTACGCAGAGAAAAGAGTATGCCGCAGGTATAGAATTCTGACTGTCACAAAGGGACAGCAAATAGTTACTTATTTTAGTTAGTTAAGATAACTAGGAATGGGGAGCAGTGCTTGTGAGATTGTCTGCATTTGCCAAAATAATTTGGCTGACTCTGAGTACTATGCATTTTGATGGGAGGAGACACCATTTGCTGAATCTCCTCTAGAAGCAAAATATCTTAGTCATCCTTAACAAAACGAAAAATATGAAAAGGGAGGAATAGGGCATTATGGTATGGCTGTAAATTCAGTTTATTTCATGCACCTGGGCTAATCATAGCAGATCATTTCCATTAAAACCTTCATTTTGCTCCCTACTGTAGTTACACATCTGCTACAAAGAGGGTAGGGGTCTCTGTGGAAAGCAATGAGCTCTGGTGTGCAAGAAGAGGGAAGGATTCCTCAAAACCAGGCAGAGGCACCTTCCATAATCAGACACTCTTCCATCCACAGAAGGCAAGGCCTGGATCCAAACCAGGCATTGTAAAATAGCAATGGTTACCTGTTATTAAGAGAAATGGCAGGTAGAATTAACAAAATGTCTGGATCAATGGCACAAATTGATTACATTTTAGGAGTGCCAATATAGATGAAAACAAAACCATGGCTGGGATGGGGAACAGTGCAAGAGTTCTTTCTAGGTCCATTGTGCAAAAGGTTGTTTCTCACTAATGAGAGCTCCCTTGCAAGAAAAGGAAAGAAATTATACAACAAAATCACAATACAAATAAAGAAGAAATATTGTTGGTATTGTATTACACTTATTTAGAACCAACTATTAAAAAAATCACTAAGCTTTTGAGTATTCCTGTTCAGGCTGGGTGGTTCAACAAATGCAAAATCTATTTAAATGTGTGTGGGGGGGGGGACATGGTCCTAAGCATGCGTCACCAGTGGGTACCTTAAGGAAGCTGCTGGGGCACCAAGCTTTTGACAGGCTCATTGATGCTTGTGAGTGCGCTAAGCTACCTATAGCAGGTGGATTACTCTATAAAATGCTGTTTTACTTATTTACAAAGTTACTGAAAAATGTTGAACGTAACTGCATTTTGGAATTTTAAAACCAGATCTTAGAAAAAATACTTTTTAAGGTCTACAGTTCCCAGAAACCCCCACTCAACATGTCCCAAATGTCACAGGCACTCAGGTTAGTTTCCACCCAGCCATGCTCTGAGACTGCTACTTGCTGTGTGCCTTCAGCTCATTTCCAGGTTATGGTGACCCTAAGGCAAACCAATCAGTGGCATTTCATGGCAAGATTTGTTCAGAATTACTCTGTTGTTGTTTTTGTTGTTGGATGCCTTCAAGTCATTTCCAACTTAGGGCAACCCTAAGACAAACTTATCACAAGGTTTTCCTGGCATGATTTGTTCAGAGGGACTGCCTTTTCTCTGAAGGTGAGAGAGTGTGACTAGCCTAAGGTCAACCAGTGAGTTTCCAGGTGGGAGATTCAAACCCTAGCCTCTAGAGTTGTAGTCCAACCCTCAAACCCCTACACCATGCTAGCTCTCATGAGATTTCCACTCCTGCCAGGGAAACCTGTGTCTTAGGAGCAAGCTAAGTAAGAGGGGTCCACCAGAGGGCTCCCTCAGACTTGAAGCCAGCCTTGTTCCTGAGCATAAATGGAAGAACCTGAGCCTGCTCTTTGCCTTGAGATGGAACTACTTCGAACACCTTATGGTCAACTCAGGCTCCACTCTTAAGAATGCACAGTGGGCAGTTTGTACCATTCAGTGTGGTGAAATGCGTTCCTGAGCAAGCATGTTCACAATTGTCACTTTAGCTGGGTGAGACTACACCAGCCCCAAACATATCTTAGTTTGCTTGGATTCTGGAGGGAAGGAATTGCACCGGCTGCTATGCCTCTGAAATTATAAAAAAGGGCAGTTATTCAGGTTAGTCTGCAGCATGACTGGAAACTCACAAGACCCTTTAACATCAAAAACCCACCAAACAGTGATACCTTTATTGGGCCAACCCAAATGCACAATATGCATGTTGCAAGCTTTCGAAGTTCCACTGGCTTCGAAGCCAGTGGAGGTTCGAAACCTTGCAACGTGTATATTGTACATTTTGGTTGCTCCAATAAAGCTATCACTGTTTGGTGGGTTTTTGATATTATTGGGTTTGCTAAATGGCCAACAAGGCTACCTTTAGATGTTCACAAGACCCTTGTGACTTAAGAGAAAACTTCCTGGATCATGAATACCTTGAGTAACTAATGGTAGGAGGAAAAATCTGGTTTACATTCTCTCTTCACATTAATCTCCTGTCTCACAGTCCTGGGTGATGTGCTGTGAGCCTTCCCCTTCTCTCTCCTTTTAGCTTATGCATCTTTTGTGAAATGTGTGACATTCAAGGGTTCCTCTCCTTTGGCCCTGGAAGACAAAGCATTACTGACATCTGGACGCCAGGGGGCAGAAGAGAAAAGGAGGCTGTGCCAGGAGCCCAGCCTTGGCAGCTGCAGAGATTGTAAGGGATACCTTCCAGAGTTGCATGGTCACAGGTGTAACATTTTCTAAGTACAATAACATCCAAAATCCACAAAACAGTGATGCCTTCATTAACCAAACAGGCTTCTTTCTTTTCTGATTAACAACTGATTTGCCAAGTGGAGAATCCTTAGCCCAGTTTATCCCACCACCACCCCCCATTTAAAATAGGATTGCCCATAATTTATTTATTACTGTTTATTTGATTTATAACCCCTCCTCATAAGTGCTCAGGGTGGCTAACAATCTATATAAAAACAAGACAGCTAAAAGCACAAACTACAACTGCAGTTCTAAATTAACAAATTACTCAGTTTGTTGGGGGCAATTGGCTTACAGATTGTAAACCACTTAGAGAGCGCTGAGTCCACTGATAAGTGGTATAGAAATGTAAATGATAAATGATAATTGCACATATTTAAAAGTAAAAATAATGACATATGAGGCTTAAATATCCTAAAGAGATCCTGTCTGATCTTGGAAACTAAGTATGGTCAGCCTTGGTTAGTACTTGGATAGGAGACCACCACTGAATACCAGCTGCTGTTAGGCTATATTTCAGTGCTAATATAAAGCACTGAAATATAGCCTATATATTAGTATATAATATGTAGGTTATATTTCAAAACCACCTCTGAATATTCCATGGCTAAGAAAACCCTATGAGTATAAGTATACAGACAGACAGACAGACACAGTTAGTCAATCAATCAATCAATCAATCGCACATTGCTATTTAGTGTTGTTGTCTCCTTTTGAAATGTTTTAATCCATTGCTATTTTCTTATCTCCTTGTTCTCCTTAGTACAGTAGATGTATGCTTTCAGGTCCCCTGGTGATTTGTGGCAACATCATGGATTGCATATTCTTACAGAAGGAATACTGAGCTGTGTTGACATTGCTTTCCTCTGAAATATGCAGTCTCCCAAACTATATCCTGCATATCATGACACCTCAACACCTATTTTAAGTTGTAGTTGTGTGTGTACCTTCAAGATGCTTCTCACCTTACGGTGGCCTCATGAATTTCATAGGGTTTTCTTGGGCAAGGAATATTCAGGGTTCATTCACACTTATATGAAATGCATGGCGAGATTCACATCATTCTCAGTATGTGGAAATCAATCAGTGGCATTTAAATCCAGTTGGCATTCACATTTGCCACAGTTCTGGATCAAAATGGAGGCGTCTCCATTGCTGGAACATTGGTGGCACAATCTGAATTGATCAGATAGCTTACACACACTATAGGAGATTCAGGTCATTACAATTCTTTATTTTAAAAACCCCACTTACTGCTTCGCTGCAAGATGCACCAGGCCAAATGGGTTTTGGGGCACACACACACACACCCCGAAAACTGCACCAAGTGCAGTTGGGGAAAGAGTGAATGCCTATGAAATAAAATGGGTTCCACACTGGGTTATTTCATAGTGTGAATAAGTCCCAAGAATGGTTTTCTTCTGAAATATAGCCTACAGCACCTGGGATTTGTTCAGTCTAATAAAAATGAAACTCTGGAATTTGCTATCATAAGATGTAGTAATAATCACCACCATGGGCACCTTTGAAAGAGAATGAAATAAATTAATTGAGGGTAAAGTGGTGTAGTGGTTTGAGTGTTGGACTACAACGCTGGAGACCTGGGTTCAAATCCCTGCTTGGCTATGGAAACCAACTGGGTAACTTTTGTCACAATCCTTCAGCCTCAAAGGAAGGCAAAGGCAAATCCCGCCGAACAAATCTTGGCAAGGAAACCCCGTGATAAGTTTGCCTTAGGGTTGTCATAAATTGGAAATGACTTGAAGGCACCCAACTACAAAAACAACAACAAGTAATTCTAATGTGTCTCCACATCAAGCATTTCTTGGTAGAATTTGGACTCCATCCCTGCTTCCTGCTACTTGTGCATCTACTATGACTCTTAGCAACCCAAATTAATCCATCAGCCATACGTAGCTTCTCCATCCCAGCATCCTATTTCCTTCTGCTTTCTTTTGGACTGAAGTTCACTAACTTGATAAAAAACGCATTGAGTCAGATTTAAAGACACAATCACCATGCAGTTATTTTTTAAATATTGGTTTCTGTGTCTTTGTAAGTGCAAAAAACCACCTGGCAGCCTCATAGGAAAATCCCTCTCTCCTGGCTTCTCTAATCTTTTAACTGGTATGTCAAGGTCAAGCTCCTTTCTCAATAATCATTGTCACCCAGGCTGCCACCAAGAATTGTCCACTGCAAAACATTTAAAAACCAGCCAGAGCCACTTCAGCAAAGCGGCAAAATCCCTCTTGAAAGATACAAGAATCCCGAGGAACCTTGCAGTAGTTAATAACTTCATCTCCCTGTACTTTAAACCCAATAATTTGCAAGCCACAACTGATGTATTAGAGATTTATGGCTCCTATAATTTATGTCATGGTAGAACACAAATCCTCTTTTTCCTTTTCTTCCCCCAAGCCCTCCCCATCGTTCCATCCTTTTAACAATATTTGGCAGAAGCACAGACTGTGGAAACTGGACTGTTTTACATTAGTCAGTAGAACATTGAATCATTTTTGTGAAATGATTTACTGTGCATAACAAATTCTTATATGGCAACTGAAGTTAATGATTAGACAAACAATAGATCACCAACATGATGGCTCACATATGGCTTCTGCTTGCTTCGAATGCTCTTGTGTAGTTGGAAGAACATTTTCTTGTATTTGCAGAGTCGGTTGCTGTTTGCTGTCATGCTGGCCCCACAGGAGAACAAGAGATGCTCTTTGCTCCCCGCCACACAATTCCATAGAGAAGATGTTTCCTGAGCTTGGGATCCTGCAGGACTGCAACAAACATGGGGGATGCTGCAATCACAAAGGGACCTCATCATTTATTTATTTTTTTGAAAGTCAGGGCCAGGCCTATAATTAGGAGATCAGGAGAATTCAGAGGGTGTTGGGAGTGGAGAGAGGGAGCGTGGGTATTATTTGTTGCTGTTATGTGCCTTCAAGCGGACTCTGACTTATGTCAACCCTATCACATTTTTTTTTGTGGCAAGCTATTTTCAGAAGAGGTTTGTCATTGTCATTGCCTGCCCTTGAGGCTGAGAGAGTGTCACTTGCCCAAAGTCACCCAGAGGGTTGCCAGTGGATGAGTGGGGATTTGAATGCTGATCTTTCAGAGTCCTAAGCCAACACTGAAATTACTACACCACACTGACTCTTTAGGTGTTCTAGTTTCTCCAAAGCAACACAACCCAGCTTCTTTGTCCATCCAACTCAGTACCATCTAGTCTGACTTCTCAGTACCATCTAGTCTGACCTCTCTAGGGTCTCACACAGAGAAATTGTTCCTATTGTCATATATTTCTTGATCTGTTTAGTCCCATGGTCTTTGGTCTCTTTTTGCAGATTAAAGCTATGGATTGCCTCCTTGGAAAAATGCATAGAAACATATACAGATTCTGCATATAATTTTATTTTGTTTCCATGGAAATTAATTTCTTTTGCACAGACTAGTCTGGACCAAAAATGTTACATTGAGGACTTGGAAAAACTATTTTTTAACCTTGACATTCACTGAAGCAGAAAAAATTCAAGGTAAGAGGAAAGAAATTGAAGGGGAAAATGTTTTCCTGTATAGTTCACAGACTCCCTGAAGCCCATCCATAGACTTCATACATGTCCATGGATCTAAGGTTTAAAAGCCTGTTTTAACAGGAGACACCAGGAATTGGATCTGGGACTTCCTGCACACACCATATGAGCAATCATTCCCCCCATAGCAAGTGTGTCAACAGCAGCCCTGTTACTTCTTGCACACCCATCTTGCACACCCAACTAGCTACTGAAAGGTCTGACCTTCCCTGTGTCATCACATGACAATAAATTATTGATTTCTGTCATGCCACAAAATAAACACTTGGCTAGATTTCTAGTATGGTTTCATATAGATACATAAGTGGGGGTCTGAGAGTACCCAGTTATAAGAAGCTGGCAATCTTGGATTCAGAGATCCAATTCTATTATGCATCTATTGCAAAAATGTCCCTAAGTAGACTTATTCAACAGTATGGAGATTGGTGGTCATCCTTCCTCCTTCCTGTTGCCCATTTTCTTCACATTAAGAGAGCAAAGTATGTGTTGTGGGATGAAGGAGTTTTGTTGGAGGGCAATAAAAAGAATTACAGTTCTTTAGAGGATGTTTGTAACAAGGAGGGCCAACAAGAAACTTTTATTCCCCTTTAGATATATATAGTAAAAGGTAAAACAATAACATAAGAACAGTCAATGGATTGCGAGCAACAATAAATGGTTACAAGAAGAGTTTATGACAGCAAGTTACTATCCTGCTAAAATAATGATTCTTGATGGTTATGCTTGTCATATATAGTGGACCTCCTAGTAAAAGTGGAGGACCATCAGAATCAATAATCTAGGGACTGTTTTGCATAACAAGGATGCAAATACCAACAGTGTGTGCACATGTGTGCAAATAGAGAGGTTTAAAGCGTCAAGACAACTGTAAGACCCTGAGCTTACAATGCTGGTGGAGGTACTATATAGACTTCTGTTGTATGTGTATACACATACATACAATGAAAGCATCAGATCCAATCTGATTTTGGAAAATAAGCAGGGTCAGCCCTGTTTAGTAATTGGAAGGGAGACCGCCAATGAATACAAGATTCATTGCATTTTCCTAAACATCCATGACTGGCTTTAGCTTTACCTCCTACCATTATAATAATAATAATACCATTCCTCCCAACACTCTCCAAATGGCTCTTTGAATCCCTTTGGCAAGACACCAGGTTCACATTTAGCAAAGATAGTGTTCCAGACCATGTTTGCAAAAGATGCATATGATACCCGTTATCCCCTGGAAAAAAAGGAGGGGGGGGAGGCAATTTGAGTAACACCCGCCCAGCTCCCAATGCTCCAGTGGATATTTAGTCTGTTTTAAAAGAGATTATATAGGCTGGAACAATCCACCAGGAGTTAAACACTAACACAACCTCCCTTCTGCTTCTTTGAAAAATGCCATTGCCTGTTTGTAGATATGCTAAGTCTATTCAATTAGCTACTGACAAATGCAATTTGCAGTGGGAATTTTTTCCAGTAAACAGACTTGAGGCTGGAATGAGGCAGCAAGAAATTGCATCCGTTTGTGTCCACATTCAGCAATGAATCAATTCAACTTGGAGTCGCCTCGCACGGGTGACTGTGCCACAGGAACTGAATCAAATAGACAATGTGTTCACACTTGCACTGAATCAATTCATTTCAAAAGAAGCAAGGAATGCCACAGATCTGGGACAACTGGTTTAAATGGTCTTAGCGTTTCCCCCCCCTTTGGCAAACCATGCCAAAACTTCAGCACAAGTGTGAACAGCCACATTTCTCTTGTGTTATGTTTACTTCTGTGAAGAAACTCACAAATGTGAAATACAAGAAAAAATCAAGGAAATCTCTAGCTACGGCCAAACAAAGAAACAAACCCCAGAATGCCATTGCAGCTGCTGGTGAGTGAGAAAGGGAGGCAGTGTCCCTTTCTTGCTCCCTCTGGGTGTCACCCAGTGCCATCCTACCTCCCCCCCCCTCCACACACACCCTAGTGATGCCCCTAAGGCTAAATAGTAACTGTTTGAAACTCTGGCCTTGAAGGAGAATTCAGATGAGAAAGTCAGAGGAGAAGGTAACTACTCCTTCAGTCACTTTGATCCATGTACATGCCAAATAACATTTTAAAAAGGCATCATTACCAGTATCCTTTAAAAAGTCTTGAAAAGTCATCAGGGACAGGTGATGGAAAATATGAGTACTTCCTTTTCATTTCCTGGGTTGCTCTGAATATGTTTTTATCACTGTAGGATCTGGGACTCATCTCTTAAAACCTTACGCCAAACAGTTTAGTTCTCTGTGGTGTGGGAACCCCTGGGTGTGTGTGCAAGAGTTGTTCAATGGGGACATGATACTTGTAGGCCCTGATCTCCTCTTGCTTCTCCTTCTCCTCCCAAACTTTTTCTGTCCTGGAGGGGAAGAGAGAATGCTTGGAGACTCTGCTTGAGGGAGGAGGAGAAGGAGAGCTATTTCCTTATTAAATGTTATGATATGAACATATATGCATGGGTATACAAAAACAGTGGCACCCCCATACCAGATGTCGCCTGGTACAGGGGGGTGGCCTTGACTTTCTCCATTGCCCCAGTGATGGAGGTCTCCTCATGAGGGGGCTTCCCCCACTATGTCAAGCCAGAAGGGGGGCGTTTGCTCCTCCTTACCTGGCAGCAGGAAGAGGGCCCCACAAAGTGTCACACCTCTTTTGGGGTGCCATCCAGCGTGGGCCACACCCTGCACCCTCATTGTGACACCAAATATTTTTATTCATATACTATATCAAGAAGAGAGGAGTGATGTCTATATGTAGAGATAAAGGGCAAAATGTTTCATAACTACTAGTTTAGTTAATTTGTTAGGCTTTTTTTTACCAAAGTGAAAGTGAAACCCCTCAATTGAAACTTGAAACTTTCCTTCTAATTATTGTTAAATGATTTTTTGCAGTCATTGACCTTTTCA
This sequence comes from Urosaurus nigricauda, assembly GCA_034509955.1. Classification (NCBI taxonomy): domain Eukaryota; kingdom Metazoa; phylum Chordata; class Lepidosauria; order Squamata; family Phrynosomatidae; genus Urosaurus; species Urosaurus nigricauda. The sequence goes on along the minus strand of JAOEGL010000002.1, from coordinate 44,149,624 downwards.
CCATTCAGTCATTTCCTTCCATCTTTAAAGATCTTATTTTGACACTTAACCAATTTCTTTTTAAATATATTTTCTTCTAACTCTTGAAAAACATTTTGGCTCTTGACTGGTTGACTGATATGCATAAACTAGAATATTTAACTTTAGTTCACCTCACGTAAGAACAGAAGGCTTATTTAAGATCCAACTAAAGTCTTGTTTAATCCAACCTATGGTTCCCACCAACCAAAATGCTGTGCAGACCACCCCTAAGAGGTGGCCTGCAGCCACCTCCAACAGCGCTGGAGCAGGGCTGCAGCACTCTGGCTTTCCCAGGCTGCAAAAAAGAACCACAAAAAGCTGCAGCGCTGCAGCTTTAAGGTGCTCCTTTGGCACTGTGTCATGCAGACGTGGTACCAGAAGAGTGCTGTGATGTCGCATGCTGTGTGGAGCAGAGCATGCCATCATGCTGCCATGGGGTGAAGTCAAGTGTGTGTTATATGGATGCCATGCCCCGACTCCACCCCCAGCTGTCCTTAATGGCTGGTCTGCACAACCCCCAAGTTGGCACCAAAGTCTTTTTCCTGCTCTTCCATAGTGGCTGTTAAACATTTCCTGCCTCTCTTTCCCACACCATTTTAATGGTTTTTAAAACATATTTTACTCCAGTGACTAAAACTGGTGGCATGGCAGAGAAAATTATTGTGTGGCCCATGTTTAGAATTTGGAGGTATTACTTTGTCAGACCTTATCTGTTCCAGACCCTACCTTCAAGTTGGTTGGAATACTGGAAGCTGAACTAAAGGGGAAATCAAAATAAAGCCTTCCCAACTCTGCTTATGGTGCACAATGATAACTCTCTGAGGCGTTTGATATGGATGTGTGTGGGGGGAACAGACAAGACTTAAATGGTAGAGCATATGTTTAAATGCTTTGCACACAGAAGTTCCCAGGATCAATCCTTGCTGCTTTCAGTTTCTGAAAAAGATTCAGCAGCAAGTAATAAGAAAGATCTTTGTCTGAGAGCCAGAAGACCCCATGCCAATCAGAGCAGATAATACTGTACTGAAGAAATAGCCACACCTGGTTTCAAGGCAGCTACTGCTGCTTTTATAGTGGCCGTTACATTGGCAGTGCACTGGGAGCTCTCTGCTCCCCAGATTTTTGATATCCAAAGACCCCAAAGAGTCCAGAATACCTGGGTCCATTTATGTTCCTTTTTCCTATGACATACTTCTTTCTTTCAGCCACAGCAATGACATGCTTCTTGGAAGCTGGTCAAAGCAGTCATTCTGTGCTTTGCATTATCAAAGGCAAAAGAGTATGATATTTGGAAAATAAGAAATTTTCCAACACACACATTCAAAATCCATCCCCATCCCCAAACCCCTGTGCCTTGCTGTGATCAGGTTGTGGGCTTGCCTCAGTTGAAAAACTGAATAAAATTTAAGCTTCATTCTACTGGGGACATCTAGGCCTGGATTCTGTTGGGGTGGGGCAATAGTCATGGGGGGGGGGAGATGTCCTCCTCCAGTATTAGTTCTGGATTGGGAAGAATCCCTTGCTGCCTGGTTACCTCCCTCCTTGTCTCTCTCTCTTCTCTCTGCCCCCTAATGTCTAAAGACATCTCACTTCATCTGTCACCCATTCTGTTCGCCTGCCCAGCTGTCAAAACATGGGGTGTCTCTTTCATTCCAGCTCACAGAGTACTGAAGGGAAAAAAGGGGGCTTTAATGCCTGTGTTTGGACACAAGCAATTATCCCTAATTATTGTTTTTCTTTTGAGCTTGCCCGTCCTGCTGGAGAGCCAGCAGATGAACATGCCCTAATCCTCCCCAGTCAGTTGATCTCAGTGGGTTTTGCCGGACAAGTTGTCCCAAGGCGAAGGGGGGGAGAGAAGGGTTGGCGGCCCTGGTGGCTTTCATCTCAATGTGAGTTTAGGGCTGATTCAAACGCTTTGCGATGGGGAATTAACCCCAGAGCCAGGACTTTCAATGGCCTCTGATAAGAGATTATATGGGTTGATGGCAAACTTTTCTTGGCAAAATGGTTTCAAAGGCTTTGGAGCTGTTAAATCAAAGCGCTATTGAATTGGGACAGGCCCCTTGTCCTGACCCTCTCTTTTCTTTCCTTTACTGGTGGCTATAATTGCCCATGGGGTGGCAAGATGCAACTCCACCTTCAGCCCCTTCCACTCACAGAAACCATCCTTACTTTGTGCTAAGAACAACAAAAACAGTAGAAGAAATAGTGGTGCCCCCATTGTTTTAATGCAAGAAGTCTTTGTTGTTGTTTTATTTGTAAAGTGCTATATAAACAAATGGTGCATTGTGGCACTAGATAAACAAATAATAATAAATATACAATCATCATCATCATCATGATGTATCTGTTTGCTTTATTTTATTTTGTACTGTTTTTGTATTATATCTGGATAATTTCTTTTAAATTTGTATTGTATATTTTTATATTCGCATTACTCCTTCTTTCCCCAGTATACATCCCTTATCCAAAATGCTTTGGACCAGAAATGTTTTGGATTTATTTTTCATTTTTCATTTTTTGGAGTGGGAATACCTGGATTTGCATATACATACATAAAGAGCTATCTTGGAGAGGGGATCCAAGTCAACACAAAATTCATTTATGTTTCATACACACCTTATGCAAATAGCTTAAAAGTAATTTTCACAATAATTTTGAATAATGTAGTGCACAAAAGAAAGTTAGTGTATGTTGAGCCATCAGAAAGCAAAAGTCTCACTATTACATCCATCAATAGTTTTTGGTATATTTCAGATTTTGGAATTCCAGATAAAGGGGACTCGACCTGTATGTTTGTTTCTGTGTGTGTGTGTGTGTGTGTTAGACTGCATGCCTTTGGCAGGGCTGCCCATTTTGTTATTGTTGTTTCACTTGTGAGGTGCCATGTACTTGATGGTTCTATAAAAATAAATGAGGAATAGGAGTTGGAGAGGTAGTACAGTCACCTCTCCTAACTTGCAGATCTCGGATCCACAACCTTGGAAATCTGCGAAGGGGTGACCTCTGCTATTTTTAATCGGGTGCATCCCTGCGCACACAGGCACGTGCACAGGCACACACCCCATTCAAACCTATGGGGCTTGAATATGTGCAAGCCTCCATTTTCATAGAGGAGGGTCTGGAACAGATCCCCCACAAAAATGGAGGGCCAACTGTAGTAGTAGTACTAATAGTAGTAATTACATTAATCAGAAAGTCTCAAACCCAAGGTAGTAGAAAACTTGTGGCTCTCCAGACATTCCCTGTATTCTAATATCCATTACTGGCATGGAGTAAGGATGATGGGAATAGTGATCCAACAAAATTTGGAAGACTGCAGGTTCCCCACCCCTGTTCAAATGCAAGTGTTCTTTTACACCTTCCAATTCCTTATTTAATGTCATAGCCTGTAAACTAAAGTGCTGGGGACAGGGCAGAGAGAAAGCAGTTATTCTTCTCTGCCTACTGTTTTCAGAAACTATTGTATTCTCTATGGGAGAAATTGAGCATAGCGTGATGGACCTCAGCTCCCATCATCCCTCACCATTGGCTGTTCTCATCAGGGAGATGGGAGCTGCACTCCTAGAACACATGGATATTGTCCCCCATCCCTGAACTATAAATAGAATTTTGTAGATTGGGTCGAATATGGACAAACTCTATTTCCTGATTGAATGGATTTCAGAGATGACATCTCATGTCATTCAAGTCAGGAAAGCTTCACAGGGTCCGGCAAGCTAAGAACATCCTCACTCAGTATACTGCACCTGGAAGGGTTGTAGTAAGAAAGACCATCCTGCTTGGAAGGCCTGTGCAATGCCAGCATAAAACTAGCCAGTGTGGTAGTAGTGGTTACAGCCCTTGGCCTGGAACTTGGGGATCCAGGTTCATGTCATCACTTAGCCATGAAACTTTCTGAAAGACTATGGACACCTCACTCACTCTCTCAATCCGATCTACCTCACAGGGTTGCTGCCAGAATAAAAGTGGGGAGGAGGAAAGCCATGGACTTCAGCTCAATGAAGGAACTATGAGATAGTAGAAATGTCACTAATTAGCCTGCTTCTAACCAGCTAGCGGGGGCAAAATGAAATATCTCTTTCCAGGTTGCCCACTTTGTCTCTTGCTGCCTCTGGGTTTTCCATCTACTTATATTTAAGGAAGTTTAAAAAATTCAACTGGAAGATTGGCCCCTTGTTCAAGAGGGAGGGGAAGGAGATTGCCTGCTTGAGGTACTTGCAAATTGACTTGTTTACATGAGTCCTCTGGACTTTACCTGTGGTCTTTGGGTGCCTTTTTTAGCTATACTCATTATTGCTTTCTGCTTCTGACACTTGCTGTTGTCAGCACTGGATTCCAAATGGGTGGGGGGACTCCCCTGGGATGTGCAGGTCAGGCATCTTTGTTGGGAGGGTTGGATCTTTTAAATCATTCATCCACTTATTTATTTAATTCATATTTTGTCTGTCTCCTGGAGCAGGACCTAAGGTGGCTTACAAAAAAACCCCTAAAAACCTGATAATAAAAAAGGTAAAAGTCAGTTAAGCAAGTTATCATATTAAAATGACATTAAATGTTTGTAAGTGTAAAAATCATTTTAAAAAATAGCAATAGAGTTAAAAACATAGCAAACACACCTGTTAAAAATGACTCCCTGCAACCTATTACCATAATCATTAATGTGATGCCTTGGTTAGAAAGGGAAGATAAATGCTTGGCTTTTAATTTAACTGCAGCAGAGCTTGAACACATAGTAATAGCAAATACATTTCTATACCGCTTGCTTACATACATACATACAAACATACATACATATTTTTGGTGGGATGGATGGACTCTAAACAGTGCAATGCTTGCTGGGGGATTTGGAGAGTCACTTTTCTAAGCTGAGGACTACAGGCTGTTTGAGAGGTAGGAGACGATTCATATGGTCTGGGTCTCACTAGTTCAGCTTCAGAATTCATCTAGCACAGGGATGGGCAAAATGTAGTCCACAGGCCACATGTAACTCTCTAGGGCCATTTTTTGGCAGCCTCCAGCTCTCTCTCCCCACAAAGAAAGGAGTTGTTTGTTTGTTTGTTCACATATTCCTGGATTACTGCGTACATTTTCAGATGCATAGAAATGCATCAGATACATTCATACTTTCAGGAGCATATCCAATATACATTGTTAGAGCAGGGATTTTAGACAGTAATGTCGGAGAGAAATTAAAGGCAAAAGGTAGTGACAGTGATCATTTCATGTTATTTAGACAGTGCCCCTAGAAGCTTGGAAATTTGCTCACAGTTGCTGCTGCTACTCCTTTGCTTTCTCCCACTAGTGCGCTGTCTGTTGGTTTGTGGCCTGCAATTGATGAGTTACTGATGTTCAAATGATCTCTCTTAAATTACTTCCTCTGCTTTTCAGTTCTTACTGCTGGTTAACTTATGATCCACATTACGATGAAGGGGGAAAATCCCAGCCAAGAGTACTTTTCTGCCAAAACAGAGACGTCTCTCTGCAATAACTGTGTGGGTCCTTCAGCATTAAAGAAACATCATCTGTTCCCAGATATTACAGCAATGGGCTAAATAAACATGGAGGCTAGGATTAACAGAACAATGCATGCTTCAATAAATGAGAGGCATGCTACTACATGAAATATTATGAACATATCTACAAACTTGGAAGAATTTCAGAAAATGTCATTAGCTATAGCTTATCATTAGCTATTTCAGTACACTGCATTGCTGCTGCTGTTAACTGCCATCAAGTCAACTGCGACTTATGGGGGCCCTACGAATGAGACCTCCAAGTCACGCTATCATCACCCGCCTTGCTCAGGTCCTGCAGACTCGTGGCCATAGCTTTGCTGTTTGAATCTATCTATCTGCAGTGTGGTCTTCCTCTTTCCTACTGCATTCTGCCTTACCAAACTTTATTGTCTTTACTGGAAAGTCTTTTCATGATATGGCCAAAGTGTGACAATTTAGTTTAGTCATCCTGACGTGGCAGATATTGTGAGCCCCACACACACATGCACACATGATTTTATTGTATTTTGAGGGAAGAGGGACCCTGTGCTCTTGCCCAAACTCCAACAAGGGCCACCTGGAGGACACCATGGCAACTGAGGCTAGGCCTTATAAGACTCTGGGCTTGCCTCCGGAACTTTTCTCCTCCAGCCTTTGAGGGAAGCTCCCTCCTTTTGCAATCCCCTGGAAGAACCCTGAAGGAACTCTCCCCCCCCCCCCCGAGTTTGTTTTAAATAATTTATCTTAATTGTTAGGAATGTTAGTGTTAGTTTTTCTTCCCACCTGTTTTGTTCTGTTAATTGTATGTATTTTCTGCCACCATTGATTTGCTATGTATTTTTGTTTCTGTTATTTACTGCTATTGTTAACTGTTATTTTATTTTATTGTTATAGTTTAATATATTATGTTATATCTGCTTTTTATTTCATTGTATTGTTATTACAGTACTTTGTATTTCCTTATGTTGTAAGCTGCCCAGATTCCCTGTGATTGGGCAGCATATAAAATTATTATTATTATTACTATTATTATTATTATTATATCTCACTTGGCTTGGGATCCAAAGCAGCTTGCAACAGTTCAAAACAAAGTTCAACTAAAATTCCATTTTATAAAAATTAGCAAACAATTAACAAACAATTATATTAAAAATACACATAGTGAAAACAATTTAAAGCTCATTTTTAAAAAATTAAAAGATGGGGGGGGGGGGAGACAAAAGCACAGCATACTCCAGTGGAGACAAAAGTACAGCATATTCCAGTGGCACATGATTTAAGAACCAAAGGCCTGCCTAAACAAAAAGGTCTATGAGCACATAATCTTATCCATAGTCCAGTTTTGGATTTTTGTCCATGGAATGAGGGTAGTTTTGTCCCTTACTTCAGGAAGCAAAATGAATCAGGTTGGTCCTGCAGAAAGGAATCTGGGGAGGTGTGTCTGTAGGGGAGCAGTCACTGGAATGAAATAAGAGCAGAAGGGAGCAAGATTGGATCCACAGTCAAATAGCTGGCATGCTCTTGTTTCACATGTTACTTTCTACTTCTGCTATTGTCACCATTGACTGAAGAAATTATTCACTAGGATCCAGAACTGAAAGGTAAAATAGAAGACTGTTCACTGTGCCATATTAGTGGCCGGCTTCACTATGTAGGCCAACCATAAAATTATATATATGCCCTATGCAGACATAAGCAAAGCTATGCCCACTTCTGTGAAATTCTACAATACTGAATTCCAATATTACATTTTCATCCCACACAGTTCCAGTTCCCTCTGTCTTGATATTTCACCTTTAAGTCCTTTTGAAAATCCTTATTATCACAAACATCATGGAAGGGGGAAAGTAAGCCAATTCTTATCAAAGTCATTCAACATCACAGTTTCTCTTCCTTATCCCAGGCTACACCTTCTACTCTGTCTTTTAGGACAGCCAATCATTCTAGCCTAACTAAGGTTTTACTTACTCCTAGACAGACAGGGTATATGATCCTAAAAGGATAAAATTAATAAGATTGGACTTTAAGAAAATTATGTTTTTCAGGCCAGCTTTCAGACAACTTATCAAAGGTGACTCAAGGAATATGGGAGCTGTCATCCAAACATGAACTTTTCCAAGCTCTCATCTTGAGTGGAGCAAAATATTTTGGATTCGGGGGAACAATGGATATTTTCTGTACAGAAGGGCAGAATGGAACTTAATAACCTAAAGAAAAATAAAAGGAAGCCCCATGTCTCCCAACAATGGACTTGGAGAGGCAACAAGAGGCTGTGCACCAACTCTTCAAGTCAATCAAGGCTGTGCAATAGCTGAATTGTGCTTCATGGATCATCTTTGTCCATCTGTGCATTCCTCTACCACCCTTCAGTGGTACTTAAAAACTCAGCATGAATGTGGGGTGGGTGGGAGAGGACTGACAACTCTCATGCCAGTGGAGAAGCAAATCTAGTCCAGAGTTTAAGTAGGAACTTCAAAAAAGCTATCCAAGGTGCTGATCCTACACTCTAAATACATTCAGCCCTTTGGACCATTACTTTCAATTTTAGATTAAATTTGCCACTTTACTGACTTGAAAGCCACCTCACCACATCTCATAACTATGTGAGCCCTGGTTCCCAGGTCAACTCAGAAAACTATTTCAGTTAACAAGGGAAGAGTGGGTAGCTCTTTTTCTTTTTTTTTTCTTTTTTACTAGGCAAGATGTAATATACATCTGTGTTAGTCTGGGGGGTTTTGAATGTGACTTGTGTGCTTCTTTGCTCACTTGTTTTGTGTGTAAATGTGTACAGTTGGGGTGTGTGTGCTGTAGGCTTTAACTATAATTTGCAAAATAACAAAATAACAAAAACAATCCCTCTGATCTTCCATGTACCAAATGTTAATCCTGCCCCAACACATTTTACCTCTTGGTTTCATTGCTAGAAGAAATAGACACTGAACATTAAGTTTTGGGTTGTCACTGTTGTTGTTGTACATGCAAAGAAGGTCAAGTTTCATTTTGCCTCATTGGAGGGATTCATCTTTTCTCCCACTCAAAATAGCAGGTTTGCCCTTAAGCCTTTGCTGTGGTGTGATGAGGACATCTCGCATGTCAGCTCAGTTAGCATCACATGATGAGATGTTTGATGTCCTCAGATAGCCTGGAACAGCAGGAGGCTTTCACAAATGAAATCACTGGGCGTTTCATGATATCAGATGTATTAGGATTCCTTAGCTGGAAGAAAAACAAACAAATAAACAGAGGGAGAGAGAGAGAGAGAGAGAGAATAGGTTTTGTATTGGTTTCAGAGTAAAATTTAAATGGGCCAGACAAGGGCTATTTTGTTTTCACTATTTTTGTCCTTTATCTTTCTAGGGGCTCTGTTTACCATGATTTTTTGACAATTAGGGTTTAAGACAGTGCAGCCTGCAATGCAAAATGGATGCAGACAGATAAAATATAGCTCTCCTATCTCAAAATATGTACAGGTAAACAAGGTAGTTTTAAAGTCACCTTGTACCGAATGGTGTAGGGTAAGGCATGATACAGATGCTAGCTGTTCCCATATATTGCAATTTTGTAATATAGAAATTTAGTAAAATGATTAGAATAATTCTACTGTTGAACATATTAGTAGTATACTATAATATTTTAAATGTATTGGGGACAGGTGAAATTGGTAGTGGCTTTTGGTCCGTAAAAATCCATGGATCAAATCGTATGTGTGTATTCATGCTTTCAAGTCCTTTCCAACCTAGGGTGAAAATTTTATAAAGATGTGTTCAGAGAGGGTTTATCATTGCCCTCCTTTCAGGCTGAGAGATTGTGTCTTGCCTAAGATTACCCAGTGAGTTTTCATGGCCAAGCAGGGATTTGAACCCTCTAATCCATCCTAATCCTAGTCCTAATCCATCACTCTAACTACTATACCATGCTGGCTCTCACACAAACAAGTTAGCTCCATTGATTTTAATGAGACTATACAAAAATACACAGCACAGTCCTACATATGCCTACATACACATAAGACCCACAGAATTCAGTAGGTTTTACTGCCAAACAAGTGGGAATATAATTACAGCCTTGTGGTACAATTCCATACATGTCTGCTTAGTAGCAAATTTCATTGGTTTCAGTGGGACTGAACTCTGCATATAACCTTGTGTTTTTAATGTATGAGCTTGAAACAAACAATAAATAAGCAAAACATGAATATATAAAATCAAGGTATTGCTGACTTTGGAAGTGTATGGGAAGAAGGAATACATTTTACCATTATTCTTTTACTTCTTAATAAGCTATAGATGCATATGTCCTGTATACTGAGCAATGCCTTTGTGCTTTCAGAGCAGTCCTGGAAAGAGACTGAAATGCTCAGTGTTCCATGAGCCTCTTTCCATGCTCTCCAGATGACCTCTGATGTCGCCTGGGTCATTACACGCAATATACTAATGCATCTAGCACATAATTTTGTAGCCCCACTGCTCCAGAGCTGCCTGCATTCTAACACACTTGATTAATTCAGTGGCTGGTTGTTAGTATATAAATAAACTGCATTACTCCAGACCCTTGGAGAATGCAGAACCTGCATTTCCCTGACTTTGAATTGTAGTAGACCACTTGTTCTGAACGACTGGGGAGGAATATTTAAGTTAGCCAAAACATGTAGAGATAAATATATCAGATTAGAATATGACAAACCAAGATTTACAAGACAAATCCTATATATGTCTACTCTGTAAGGGGGAAGTCCTGCCTCCAGGAAGTCCCAGCCCCCAGAAATCCTACCCCCTGGCACTGCATAATACCCAGTGTGGGAATGCCTTTGAGTTTGGGCACTTGGTTTCTAAAAAGTTTGCCATCACTGGCCTAGAATGATGCTGCACCAGGGCGCTGTGGGAAGTTAAAGAGTGGCTTAGAACCAGGGGATCCCCCAAGGCAGGCACTAGAAAACTGCTGGACTCCAACACAGTGCTAGTGCCACAGTAGCTGCCCAAGGTACAAGAAATCAAAGGAAAATGTAAACCAAGAGTGGGGACACTATACAACCCCTTTCCCCAGTGGCCACTCCAGACTGTTTGCTTCAGCACTGGCTGCTTCTGCTTCTAAGTGCCCATACCAAATGTCTCTTAGGGCCAGGACTAGCCCTACCATTAGGCTACATGTGATGCCAGATCCTGGGTGTGATGATGCATAAAGTTTCTGGAGGACAGAGCTGCATATATTCATGCACTCTGTTGTGTGTCCTCCGAGACAACCTGTTAAGCTTAAGTGAAGCAGCCAGTGCTGAAGCAAACAGTCTGGTCAGTTTCTGCCAAAGGAGTGGCCACTTGTGAAAGGGGTTGTATAGTGCCTCTACTCTTGGTTTACATTTTCCTTTGATTTCTTGTATCTTGTGGAAGTGATCTCTTGTTTTTCCTTGTTTGTTTTCATCTTCTATTACTTTGCATTGATGATTATACAGTCGGACCTTGGTATCAATGGCAGATCCATTCTGGACCCCCTGCCACCATGAATACCAAAACAAAAGCAAACAAACAAACAAACAAAAAACAACACCCAGAACCTAAAGTCCTGCTGTTCCTAATGGTGGCACAATATGCACGTGCCCACTAGCACAGCTGTGTACATGTGCCACCACTGGGGATGACAAAGCCTCCCATCTGCAGATGCTTAAATCTGCAGATGGTAAGCCTGTGGATAATGAGGCCCCACTGTAGTAGTTCTCTGAGTCATGATGCATAAGTCATTGAACAATTGCATTCAGGGTTCAGACTTATTTCTGCTCTCTTTTACTTTTGCTTCTTTTCTGTCCTTAATTGTTTGAAGAATTTCATCTATCATCCATTGAGTCCTCTCTTTCTTTTTGGCTGCAGATAGTGTCTTTTGTATTTCTTCCTGACAGTGTCCCTGGCTTCAGTCCAGAGTTCTTCTGGCTCACAATCAATTAGGCTAAACAGTGAAAATCTATTTTTCCATTATTTTAAGATTCTACAGGGATATTGTTCTTCATATTGCATTCTGGCACAATGGTTGGTTGCCTTCCCCTTTTCTTTTGATGCTTGGACTGTTTCAAATGCTCAGCTTAAATTTTAAGTTCCTGCAATGCTAGAAATTTGTGGACTGGAGGAAAATTTCATTGGAGGGGACAGAATTTTTATTTCAGATAGGCAACAGCCTCATTTTGCCCTCCACAGCTACACCACCAAGAGAAGGGTGATGACAACAATGTCTAGTTACAGAAATTACTTCCAAGTAAAGTATTGAAGATTAGACAGTATGGTCCTGGCTGAAATCTTTCCCCAGTGATACTGATGGCAAAACTAAGTCAATCTTAATAGTTTTGAGCTTGCGAGGTTTTGGTTTTACACCTCTACAAAATAATATGGTCTATCCATTTTGATTAAGAGAGGAGGGAAAATACCTATGTAGAAATCTGCCTTGACCATTGTACCAAATGGTTTATGAGCAAGCCTTTCACCCACTTTGTTGATAACTCCATATATATATTGTCTCATTTCCTCTAGGCACTGCCAGGATTCCTCTAGGCACTGCCATTAGCAAAGGAATGGAACACTTCCTCATAAGTTTCTTGGTACAATCTGTTTTAGGAGAAAGGGAAAGAAAGAAATACAGATCAGATTGAAGGAAAGACAGAGAGGAAGACATCTCTGCTATTCTCTCCCCCTACATTGCAACAGGAATTCAAGATTCACTCCTCTTGTTCCACTTTACTCTCCTTAGAGTATGCCTCAAGGATGGCATGATCTGATACTCCAGTTCTCTAGGACTCTTCTTCTCTGGAAAATTAGCTAGCCATTTCCCAGCAGTCCTTTAGCTGTAGTTTCCTCCAACTGGTGGTTGGACAGAATGGCCCTTGTGGTCCCTTCCAATTCCATGATTTTATTAATTTTGTCCTTTAGACCTTATCACACCATACTGTTATACCATCATAGCAATAGCATGGTGTGATTCTCCCAGTGCCATTGTGTTGCACAGTGATATGGAATGTGATTTTTTTTCCATGCTGAAAATAATCTGTTAATGACCACCTTTCTTGCTATGATTCAGTAGACACTTTGAGTGCAATGTCTCATTCCACTTCACTCACTGTGAGAATGATCTATTATTGGGTCCAATGTGGGCATGGCCTGGTTTATCTCTCCCTTGGGGATTTCCAAGGAAATCTTCAGCAGGGAAATCAAGGAGGGAGCACAAGACTTCCCAAGAGAATACCTGTGTTTTCTGTGGCCTGCATAGAATGTTTTCAAGTTTTTTGAGGTCTCTTAAGGTTTTTTTTCTTCTTCTGTTTTTAATAAACAGGTTGGATCTCCCTTTTCTGGAATTTTCTGGAATTCCAAAATCTAAAATTTTCCACATGGGTGGCTGAGATAGTGACATTTTCTGTTCATGTGTCACCTCTCACAATGTGACATCTAGACAGTGATGGGTGCATTGTAGTGATGTTGTGCTGCAATACTGTTGTTATGGCTTAATGAGTATGAGTGAAGCAGTGTGGAACAGGACAACCTGAAACAACTGACTAGTGTGATAAGCATCTTTGTTTTTCAAAGAAGAAAGACATCAAAAATGGTGGAGATGGTATTTTTCTTCCTGGGCCACCACTCATGATTAGATATTTGGGTGCTGTAATGATGTGGTGTAATAGAGTTATTACAGTTATATATATTTTAAAAATGTATACAGTGGGCCTTCCACATTTGCTGGGGTTAGGGCACAGGACCTGCATGAAAATGGAAAAACTGCAAAAAAAAAAAAAAAACCCACTATATTTTTACCTGAAAGAACACCTCTCTAGAATCTAGCACAACTCTGTGGTCAACATCTGTCAAAAATTTACCATAGAATCACATTGGAAGACCTAGCAATGCCTAGAGGTGTTTTCTCTTGTAATGTCAAAATCCTCCAGTGGAATTGCATGGTCAATTTCCAGCAGAGTTGTGCTGGAGGACCTAGAGATTCCTAGAGAGAACATATTACCATATATACTCAACTATAAGTTGACCTCATGTATAAGTTGAGGTCAGATTCTGGGGCCAAAATTATGGATTTTGCCATGAGCCATGGATAGGTTGAGGGTAAAACTTTGCGTATGGCAAGTGAGACTCTCACTGAGGCTTTTCTTCATTGTTTCAGCTTTCATGTCAGCCAAACTCATGGGCGGGAGGGGAACTCTTAAACAAACAGCAATATCAATCAGTCACCCAAGACTCTTTCTGTTTGGCTCTTTCTTGCTAAACTCCTCTCTGTACAGCATGGGGAAATCTGAAAGAGCTGCTATCACATTTTCATAGTGACCTGTAAACAAGTCGACCTGGGATTTTGGGGTCAATTTTTGGGCATACATTTTTAGACTTATAAATGAGTACATATGGTAATCAAATTCACAGGTAATCAAGTCCAGTCACAAATGTGGATGGTCAGCTGCATAAGTATTGAAGCAAGCCAATCATAGGCCAGGGCAAATAGATGGTGATAATGGAATTATATGGATGAAAAAGCGGTGCAAATCATGCTGTTACAGTGCAAATGTGGCAAGGGTGTAATACACAGCATTAACCATCAGTTGTCATTGCAAGTACAGCTGAAGCAATTTTCAGTTTCGCTGTTATGAGACATCTTCCATACGTCGCTCTTCCCACAGACTATAGCCCTTTGCAGAAACATCAATATTTCTATGCTTCTCCCAAAGTACTCCATTACATGATTTCCCTACTGGGAAAGCATTTAGAGATACAGTCTAAGCACCTAAAGAACAGGGGCTGTCAAAGTTACCAGGGTACCATGGACACAGTAAATGGAATAGTTCCAGGAGTGGACAATTTTCAGTGTCTTAGACTGCCTCAACACTGCAGAAATAATATAGTTTGACACTGCTTTAACTAACGTGGCTTACCATAGCTATGGAATTCTGGGATTTGTAGTTTTGTAAGATATTTGACCTTCTCTGTCAGAGAGCATAGCACAGAGACATGGCAGTTAAAGCAGTGTCAAATTGCATTATTTCTGCAGTGCAGATGCAGCCTTATTCTCTGCAATGCTAAAAATCTGGGCACTGAAAGAAAATGTCATTGGGAGGGCAGAATTGCTATGGCACCAGTTACACCCCTGCATCACCTCTAAGTCACTTCAGATAGCCATTGCGAGCTACACCAGAGAAAAGGATGACTAGGAAGTAACCTAAGTCACATCCAACTTCAAGCAGTGCTGTGACCTATGCTGGGTCAGGGAAACCAAAACACATGCCCACCACTGGCCTAAAGGTAGTACTTCCTGAGACTTATACTTTTTTACATGCCTGTATAAGGCTAATAGGAATAAAACATCTTCCATACATTCCTCTTCCTGCAGACTACAGCAATAGACATTTCCAGAGACATCAATATTTCCATGTTCATCCTAAAATACTCCACTACATGATTTCCCTAGTGGGAATGTTTCCTGCTTTGAGACGGCACCAGCTTCCCTTCCAAAAAGACCACACTGGAGAAGCCCACCCCTAATCTGTTGCCTGTCTCATCTTGCCCAAAGGGAAAATCCTTCTCGCCCGCTTCAACAGCGGTAAATGGAGAGAAGCTGTTTCTCTTCAAGGGAACAACTCCCATGCAGCGGGTGTGTTGTGGAGTATATTGTACACTTAATCAAAGACACATTTTTGTAACCTCAGGTTATAACCAACACATGGTAAAAGATCATTATTTGAAGACTTCCAAGCTGAACTAGTTTGACAGTGGGAGGTGAATCTCTCTGAATCTGGCAACATTTTTCATTCGCTGGTCGACTTTAACAAGTGCAAAAAAGAAATAAACTCAGACAGCATAAAGCGTAGTTATGTCAGTGCTGGAAGGACCCCCATGAGGGCTTCCAGGTGCCCTCCATCAACATTTCTCCCTCCCAAGCTCAAAGGCAAATTGATTTATGTGCTGAAGATGGAGTTTACCTTACTCCTCCCCAAATCCTCTTCAATCACTCTTGTCCCAATTGAGCTGTTGAGTTCTAATAAATACTTTTGGCAATCAGGGGAATGCCAGCTTCTCTTCCCCCAACTTCTCCCTTATGTCATGCTACACTAAGGGCAACTTTTAGGATTGTAAGTATTTATTTGCATTTCACACGCTAAAATCTTGGAGCTGGATCCAGGGACTTCCTTTTGTAGATTACAGTTGTTGTTTTATCAGTTTTGATAGTGATTCCCATGCCAAAGTGGTGAACAGCAGCACGTTTTAAAACTATTGAACAAATATTAAAATGCAAAATGGGTTATTGGTTTTTTTTAAAAGAAAACACAATGACATCTAGCAATTAAAACATTTAAAACCAGAGGCTCAAAACCCATTTCTCAAACTGGGTAGCACAGCCTGTTTGGGAAGGCCTGGGTGAAAAGGTGTGTTTTGAACAGGTGCCTGAAATACTTCAGCATTAGTGTTAGCCACTTGCCCCAGAGAAGAGCATTTCAGAAAGTGTGGAGGCCACTATAGAGAAACCCTGCTTCCAGGTTGTCTCTGAATGGCAGCCTGCAGATCACAGAACAATTTGCAAAACCTCTTCTGCTGATCTTAATGCTCATATCACTTCATATTGGTGAGGTGATCTGGAGGGTAGCCTGCTCCCGAGGTCTTTAAGGCTTTGTAGATGTGTATGTTGAATAGATCGCAGTTTGCTCCGTGCACATTTTACACCAATGGCTGATGAAGCAACTGGACTAGCTATCAGTGAGCTACTGAGCCAAGTTTAAAATCTTGTTGATGCAAATGTGTACTTCAACAAGAAGACCTAACTTGACTCAGTAGCTCATTGATAGCTAGTCTAATTGCTTCACCAGCCATCAATGTAAGATATGCACAGAGTAGTTCACGTGTTCAGCATCAGCTTCTGGATTTTGCACCAGCTGAGCTTCCAGACCAAATAGAAAGGTAGCCACCTGACTCCTCACAGGTATTAGATCAGAATGTGTGCAACAACTCCTGATTCTGTAACTTTTGTTACAGAAAAATATTGCTGTGGGTCATCAGCATATTAGTGAAACCTCTCCCAGTGGTTTACCGGAGTAATGAAACAACTGAATGATTAAGTACAGTAACAGGGCAAAGAGTAATTGCAAAGAAAAGTTTACTACTTCTTTCATTATTTACTCAAGAAAATGAGGGAATTGTGTTATAAGGTACTATAAAGCTTGCAGGAGCAACAAGACCTGAAATTTCTGGAACTTGGAAAAATGCTTGAGGACTTTCATTTCACAGATATTTTAACAGAATATGGTAAATTGCACCTTCAGAAAAATTAACCAGACTGTTTTTGTGTGATGAGAGAGAGCAGAGCTACAAGAGAACAACTTTGTAGCAACCTGGTAGCCATTTTAATGTATTTCCAAGAACTTAATGATGTAGATAGACCCACAGGGTCCGACAAGTGGGGTCCCACAGGGTTCTGTCCTGGGCCCAGTGCTATTCAACATCTTTATTAATGACTTGGATGACAGTATTGAGAGCCTAGTTATCAAATTTGCAGATGATACCAAATTGGGAGGAGTAGCTAATACCCCAAAGGACAGGATCAAAATTCAAAATGACCTGAATAGACTAGAAAGCTGGGCCAAAGCTAACAAAATGAAATTTAACACAGAGAAATGTAAGGTCCTACACGTAGGGCGGAAAAATGAAATGCACAGATATAGGATGGGGGACACCTGGCTGAATGAGACCACATGTGAAAGGGATCTAGGAGTCCAAGTAGACCACAAGTTGAACATGAGTCAACAGTGTGATGCAGCAGCTAAAAAGGCCAATGCAATTTTAGGCTGCATCAATAGAAGTATAGTGTCTAGATCAAGGGAAGTAATAGTGCCACTCTATTCTGCTTTGGTCAGGCCCCACCTGGAATACTGTGTCCAGTTCTGGGCACCACAATTCAAAAAGGATGTGGAGAAACTGGAGCATGTCCAAAGGAGGGCGACTAAAATGGTGAAGGGTCTGGAAACCTTGCCCTATGAGGAACGCCTTAGGGAGCTGGGGATGTTTAGCCTGGAGAAGAGAAGGTTAAGAGGTGATATGATAGCTCTGTTTACATACTTAAAGGGATGTCACATTGAGGAGGGAGCAAGCTTGTTTTCTGCTGCTCCAGAGAACAGGACTCGGAACAATGGATGCAAACTGCAGGAAAAAAGATTCCACCTCAACATTAGGAGGAACTTCCTGACAGTAAGAGCTGTTCGACAGTGGAACACACTCCCTCGGAGGGTGGTGGAGTCTCCTTCCTTGGAGGTTTTTAAGCAGAGGCTGGATGGCCATCTGTCGGGTATGCTTTGATTGGGAGTTCCTGCACGGCAGGGGGTTGGACTGGATGGCCCTTGTGGTCTCTTCCAACTCTAAATTTCTATGATTCTATGATTCTAATTGTATTTCTAGTATAGTCTAGATATTAATATATTAAAGAAACAGAGCAACTAATAATAGAGAGATAGAGAGATTATTTAAAGGTACTGTATTTGATAATGTACATGCATGACTATACTTTACATTATGGCATAATTGGGAGGGATTGGGTGTTAAGGATTGATTTATTTGTTATTATTGATGAACTCTTAAAAGAATAAAATAGAATAAAAAATTGAATAAAAAAGATAGAGGCTTGGGTCCAATGACATATTTAGGATAGTGGATAGGGCTCATGTTGGCCCAGGATAATTTTTGACATTATAAAATGAAGCTACCTTCCCCATCATGCCACAACCTGATTCAGAATTTCACTTGCATTCCAAAAGCAATTTGTCTTGCACCATACAGATTTATATCTGGGGGGAGGGGGGGGGGGCTCCAACATATGACCAGTCTTGAATGCTTTAAAAAGGTGATCAAGACGTATCTCTTCTGGCAGGCCTTCCCAGATTAACATCCTAAATTAATTTTTCTATTAATTCCATCAAACATCCACTACAGTCTGGAGCTGCCTCTGCCTTGTTTTAACAATTATTTAATATTTAATTGTATTCTATTCTGGATGGGTGGGTTTGGGAGGGTTGGGATATAATGATGATAACTGTTTTATTGTGTTTTAAGGGTGTTTTATTATTTTTAGCCGCCTCTATCTGCTTGGAGAGGCAGGATACAAAAAATAAATTATTATTATTATTATTATTATTAAACATCCCATTCTTCTGTCTTATGTAACTAGGATAGCCACTGGCTGTGCTGGCTGAAGGATTCTGGGACGAACTTTTCCAGGCTCTGGACAACCCTACCCATAACCATCTTGTGTATAATACTGCATAGAATTTTTTGCCTGTTAAACATGTAAGAGAAATCCTGTTAGTGCTTCCTTGGGTTATGTAATCAGATGCTCAAATTATTATAGTGTCAAAGATTTAAGATGAACAAATTTAGTGCATATGCAAAACATACTTGGGAAAGCCAGTCCTTCCTTCTAATCACTACAGAAGGTAATTTGGTTAACAAAGTAATATTCTTCCTTTTATTTCAAGATAAGTTACTTGAATCCCCCTCCCTTCAATCACTTTCCCTTATTAACACAGTTAATCTAGACAGCACTATTCTAGTTTATCAAGAACCTTTTCACACTTGCCAATTATAGCATTATATTCCCTTAAACTGGCATGGTTCTATCCTACAGATTCCTTGGATTTGGATTTGGAGTTTAGAGAGGAGTACTTAGAATTCTCTGCCAGAGAGGTCTAGCGCCTCATCCCAAGATTCCATAGGATGCTAACATTGCTATTAAAGTGAAATAATAGAGTATGTTATGTGAAAGGGCCCCAAATTCTGGTGACATCTCCCATTGTATTCAGTTAAAGCAGGAGTGGGGACATTTGGCCCTCCAAATCTTTTGGGTTACAGTTCCCATCATTCTGTCCCATTGGCCATGTTGGATGGAGCTGATAGGAACTGTATGCCAAAACAGCTAGCGAATCAAAGGTTCTTCACCCTAAGTTACAGGAGGCCATTTCTACATCAGGTCAGTTCTAAGAGTCAAGATGTTCCAGGGAGATCACATCTCTTGGTCCTTGTCCCATTGAGTTTCCCTTTGTCCCATTGAGCTTAGAAAAGAGAAGAGAACCAAGAAGATCTCCTTTCCTTTGCAGACATTTGCCAAGCAACCTGCATAGGCCTGGTTTCCAGTTCCCAGGCAATCTACAAATAATAAAAGGCAACCTTTTGCATAAATCTTGTATATTACAGAGTAAAACATCCAGACACTGTAAATCAATTGCTACATCAATCTGAGACCTGATTTATAGTCCAACGCATCATGGTTGACTTACTCCCCATTTTGCCAGGATATAAAGTATAATATCAGAACTTTTGCCTGGTAACTTTCCAGCTGTCTCCTACAAATGATAAATGAACGATAGGATAAATGAAAGATAGTTCAGATATACCCCCTACACATCCACTCTCTCCAGTACTTCTAATGTAGGGAGTAAAGATGTGGGGAGATATATATGAACTTTCCTGCATTTGTGTGTGGGAGATGGCTGGAAAATTACTAGGCAAAAGATCTGTTGGTTTTATAGCTGGAATCCTCAAAGAAAGAATCTGTCTTCAGCAGATTCTAACAGCAAATTCTTGACACTTCTTAAAAATGGCTGCTCATAAAAATGACCTTATAAAGAGCTTGTGTGGTACCTCAAAGGCCACGCTGGCAGTCGTATAGCTCCCCAATTGAAATATCTTGTGATTCATAACCAGAACTTAGAAATGTTACTTTTTTTGGACTACAGCCTTGAAAATCTCTCTGCCAGCTTGAAGAATTCTACAAGTTATAGCCCAAAAACGTAAGTGGTCATAATTCAGAAGGAGAGCTCATATATAAACCTCTCTTTAGCTCAGACATAAACCCATCACATCCTAAACAAGGACAAATTTTTTTCTCACTTTTAACAGCAGCAGTGATAATAATGATATCTTGCCCTGTGTAGTTGATAGAGCTTGGTATTGTAGTGATATGAATGCTGGACTAGATCTCTGGAAGATAGGATTCAAATCCGCACTCACTGATGGAAACCACTGGGTGACCTTGGGCAACTCACACTCTCCCTGCCTCAGAGGAGGGCAATAGTAAATTTCCTTTGAAGAAATCTTAGGGAAGAGTTTGTCTCATGGGAGGCAAAGCACCCAAATCCCATGAATAAATGGGGTTTAAATTTTGTGGATATCCCACAAGAGCGGGATTGTTTTCAGACATATTGGGGCACTTTGGCATTAGCAAAAAGCAGCACTGTGATTGCTTTGCCTTAAAGTGGCTTTAAGCTAGAAATGAAGACACACAGCAATGACAACAATGCAGTTTGTATAACATTTGTTCATAGAAGTGGCATGAAGTGCTTGGAACATTCTAAATAAATACTAATTATTATTTTTGCAGATTTTTCTTTTGTGTGCTTGTTTTGATACATGAACCAATATATCATAGAACTCCAGTATGAGATATTGGGTATAATATTAGTATATACCCAGTGTAGAGTCCTGATTAAGGCATTTCAAAAGATGTGTTCCCCAGCCTGATGAATTCTAGATATGTTGGCTCCCATTTTGTCCAGCCCCAATATCCATTGTGGAAGCCTAGACTGAGACTAGGAAGACCCAGTTTCTAATCCCTATTTGGTCATGAGGTCCACCATGCAATCTTGAATTAGTGAACTTAACTTGCCTTCTAAGTTTGTTGTGATGGTAAAAAGGAGATGGGGGAAGACACTGCTGAAAGAAAGGGATGTATAACTTTTAAATAATAATATAATATTATTATATGAATAATATATATTTCTGTTATACACAGAAGTGATTTGGTCACAAGTGGTGTTCTGTAGGTCCCATAATCCCCAGACAGGCTGATCACTGACATCTGTAAGGTGCCAGTCGGCATCATAACCATTAAGCCACCATGTCCCAATTACTCTTTGATTAATTATTTTTTCAGCAACAAAGGCGTAACACAGTTGTATTACAATTCTAACTTTTATACGCTATATTTCTGAAGAAGGAACTGGGAAAAATCACCTCTGAGTATTCCTTACCTAAGAAAACCCTATGAAATTAATTGGGTCACTATAAATTGACAGGCAACATAAAGACACATATACGCATTCATAGTTACAGGGGGTAGCTTCACTAAATGGAATAGATGAAATATCACATTGCTCTAGTACTGGCATCAGCACTACTCCAGATGGTGATTCAGGTAGACGAGAGGAAAATATGTTTTGTAACACAGAGCTTATAGAATTTAAAGATATGGAACTATTCTAGTTACTTTTAAGAAAAAGAAAGGTAAATAATTGTTGTTGGTTTTTTAAATATTACAAGGAGTTCTGTTGAAGGACTTAAAAACTTAAAGACAAACAAGTTCTGCAGTTCATAAACCTTTGTGCCAGTTTTACTCCAGATGTTGAACTTTGACTGAGATACTAAATCAGGGGCTATAATTCATAATTTTACAACGACACAACTACGTCTCTGACATTACAAGCAATCCTTCCAGTGAATTGCAACAATACATATTGGCACATCCTGTGCTATGGGGCACTGCATGTGATATGCTATGTGCTGCCCCCCAAAGTGCAGGGTGACTCGTGGCGCAATGATGCCCTTGCACAGTAGGGCCCATTGCACAATGGGATCCATGGTGCTGTGGTGGCTCTGCTTGCACAATGATCCCAAACACATAGCTGTGTCTCTGCAATCCCTTGAGAATATAAAGGTTGTGCCATAGTGCTTGTTTCCCAGTGGAATCATGATCCCAGTGGGTGAATGACTCAATATAAGCTGTGCTTTTCTACATGTCTTGTTTCAGCAGATGAATTCCTGGGAATGTTTGTGGCAGCAACAGATATTTGGATGGTGACAAGGGGGGCAGGCAGCCACAGCAGAAGGACATGGCCTTTGATGGGTTCTGATGGCCAAGATGACACACACATACACACACAAAGACACATACTGTCCCACCTTAAGGATATTTTCCCCCCTGTATTAAAAGTTTCCCTTTAGCAACTAAGAATTGCATGGGCCAAAAAGGCAATTTTCATAAGTTAGCAGAAGGCAAACATCAAAACACAATAACTGCAGCCAAAACAGAAGGGAAAGAAAGCTGTCCAACGTCTCAAGTAAGCCAGAAATCTCCTGGCTTTAAGCAGCAAATTAAACAAATAAGAGAGAGAACGAAAGAAAATGAAAATGACCACAGCGTATAAAAAGGAAAGCACAAAATATACCAAAAAGATTCAGTGATGTGGTGGCATCTGGCTTGAACCTAAAGGACAGTGGACCTTCTTCAAAACATTTGCCAAAATGTTCCCACAAAAGAAATAAAATATTTTACAATTAAACTTTAAAGGATTCCTCAAACTGACAGGAAACACTTTAAAAATAAGAAGAGGATAAAAGATTAGCAGTTTTAAAACAATAGCCTATTTCTTTTAAAATGTTTCTTTTTTCTTGTTGTTTCATCTAAATTCCAGTGAGGTGAATAGCAAATGTACCACAAAACACAAAAATATTCAATAAAATCATAACACTAACAATAAAATGAATGTTGCAACTAAAAACATAAACCAGCTTAAGACATTTCTCAAATTAAAAAGCCAAGAAAGATAAAACAATGCCTTCACATGTCATTGAGCAGAATGCAATGCGTGTGGTAAGAAAGAACTTGAGAAAATGACTTCTTACATTTTTTAAGCATTTCAACTCCCAGAATGCCTCAGCAAGTATAACCATGGTTTTTGAGGGATTGTGGGAGTTGTAGTCCAAAATGTAATCTTTCCAGCCTCTTCACCAAGTGTACCTGTTTCCAGAAGACATTTCATAACTAGGACACCACTACTGAAAAACTCTTGTCCTTTGTTCTTACATCCAGTAGATCTCTTTGGATAAGAAAGACTGTTGCAGAAGAGTTTCAGCTAAGAAAACAATGAATTAAAAACTGACACAATGCCAAATAAATTAATGGTGAGAAATAATCGGGTAGAAGACTGGAGTTGAAATGAAGGGACAGCCAAACTGCTGTCTGCCAAAATAAATACTTTAATGATAATGAATCAATATCTGTAGAGCAGGGTGAGCAGCTTTGGGTCTGCTAAATGTTATTGGACTCCAACTCTCTTATCATCCCCCTCTAGCTAGTCTAGCTAGGACTAATGGGAGCTGCAGTCCAACAACATCTAGAGAGCCAAATGTTCCCCACTCCCTTCTACAGAGCTTGAAAAGTTGAATCATCACAACTGAGACGAGAATGTGTTTCTTGGCAAGTCAAAAGAAGGGAGAAATCTGGAATAAATATCAACCAATCGCAGCAACCACAGAGGAGGAGAAGGAGGATAGCGTAAGTCAATGAGACATATTAGGTCATTTGGGATTAAGGTTAAGCGAGACATTTTGAGAGTCAAGAGGATTATTTGAACAGGTCCTAATATAGGCATAAGTCATGACTCATTGGCGGGTCCAAGGGTGCAGTTTGTTTCATCTTGCTCTGTTATCACTTTTTCCTGTTCCTACCATTAATGTGTTGGCCAGGAGACCGGGAAAGCTGGGTGTCTCCTGCCATCTTGCATAACATCCTAGGGTATTCTCATATTAGAGAAGTTGTCATCAGTGAAATAAGAAGAATGGGAAAGGTCTGTAGTATAAGAGAGTTCACTAACTAACCATCTGCTTTGGTTCAGGCCCCAGAGAGAGAGAGAAGAACCACTGGACCTCATCCCCTTCCCACCACCTTTCCCTTCTCCTTTTGTGTTGTCTCTTCTAGATTGTAAGCCTGAGGGCAAGGATCTGTCTAATTATAAGATTGTATGTACAGCACTGTGTAAATTTGCAGCGCTATGTAAATAAACAAATAAATAAATAAATAAATAATAGAGACACATATCACAAATTGCAACAATAATTCCCATCTGTACAAGATCAATATCCCATCCCTAGAGCTGGCAACCCAAATAGCAGGTGGTGTTTGGCAAATAAAATAGCTAAAGGAATTTAGATGATCCTATAGAAAAAAGAAATAAATAAAACAGTGTTCTGGTTTTTCATGGTCCCAGTCAATTTAATGCCCCAGTCGTGATCCCAGTCAACTGATCCCAATTACTTCAAAGAATGTATGTTTAGGATTCATTCTAAAAGGATAAGTATTCTTGTCTTTAATTTGCTGATAAGGGTCCATTAGTATGCAAAACTAACTTTATCTAGCAAATTAATTTCCTTGGAAATGTTTTGGTGTCTTTATCTAGACACAGACACATACTTTTATTAAAAAATAGAAAAGAATTGTAAATGTTTCCTACTTATCTCCACTGATGACAGTTGTCTTCTCCTCAGGTTCTCTTGGTAGTCATTCTGGGGACATTGTTCCTCCATTCTAGTTAGGAGAAGACCAGAAAGTGGAGAATACAATGTATTCATCATGCCCACTTGATCATCCTCTGCTGAGCCTGCCAACCAAGGTGCCAATTAGTGCCAATTGCATTAGAGGACTTGACAACATGGACACCTATCCAGTTAGGAACAGAACTGAAAGACTCAGACTGATTTCATAGAGGTCACTGGAAAGCAATTGGATGGTAATAATTTTTTAGTCACTACCTACTTGGGTTGCAATCAAACCAGTGACCTGGAGGTGAAAGGCTATATATCCTATTACCAATCAGCTAAACTGTTCAACTGCCCTTATTACTGCAATTTTAATTAACTGAGCCAATGACACGAAAGTGGGAGGGAAGGAGGATACATGTGTCATATGCCACGTTGTGTGCTTCTTTGGGTGCCCTTCTATATGTAGAGAAAATCAACATCCCAGGCTTTGTGTTTGACGTTCAGTATCACAACACACAAAAAATAGATAAGCAAACAGTCATGTTAAACATGTCCCAGGTACAGTATCTGTCACAGCAACAGTGCATGTATGGATATCAGAAATGCATCCCTATACTTCTGACGAGCTTTATCAAGCTCTTTGAAAGAAAATGACAAAGATTTACTTCATTGTGTCCAATAAGCAGAGAAGACCTTGGGCTGTGACTGGGTGAATGAGATAAACAGTGGGAAGATGAAGTGGCTATAAAAAGAACTGTGGACCACTAACACTGATGTTAGTAAGGCCTTTGAGAAGGTCACCCATGATACCCTTGCAAAAAAGCTAGTAAAATGTAGGCTAGACAGTGCAACTCTCAGGTGAATTTGTAGTTGTTTGACAGGATGAACTCAAAGTGTGCTCACCAATGACTCCTCTTCATTCTGGAAAGGAGTGGGATGCCACAGGGTTCTGTTCTGGGCCCAGTGCTATTCAACATCTTTATCAATGACTTGGGCCTGGTACAGACGGGTGATGAGGGCTAGATGAGGCTGGACATTTACATGACCAGCAGCCCTAGTCTGTGAGGACACCACCATCATGGCTTGCCACTGTACACACGCATGACGCCATGATGATGCATGCGCCATGCAGTGTGCACACATCACTTGCAGGAAGTGGCACCATAGCGGTGCCATTTGGCACTTACAATGCTGCGAAAAAGAAGCCACTTGCTCTAGGCAGCTTCTTTCCGGCAGCACACTGTTGCTGTGCCATTTGGTGGCTACGGCAACGATGCGGGGCAAAGATGGGCGGCATGGACCTGCCTGTCTCTTGAGCCCCTTGGATGATGGAATAGATGGCATGCTTATCAAATCTGGGGATGACACTAAATTAGGAGGGGTAGCTAATATGACAGATGATGGGATCAAAGTTCAAAATGACCTTTGCTGGGCCAGAACTAACAAAATAAATTTCAACAGAGAGAAATGCTAGGAACTACACTTAGGCAGAAAGAATGAAAAGCACAGATACAGGATGAGTGACACCTGGCTTGACAACAGTACATGTGAAGGAATCTAGGAGTCTTAGTAGACTGCAAGCTAAACATGACTCAACAGTGTGCTGTGGCAGCTAAAAAAAAATCCAGTATGATCCCGGGCTGCATCAATACGTAGAAGTATAGTGGCTAGATTGAGGAAATAGCAATAGCATGTACATTCCTATACTGTTTTATAGTGCTGAGTGCTCTCTAAGTGTTTTATAATGTGTTAGCCAATTGCCCCAACAAGATTCATACTTATTTTACCACCCTGTGAAAGGATGGAAGGCTGGTTCTTCTCACTCCAACTTTATCACAACAGCCATCTGAAGTAGGCCATGCTGAGAAAGAGACAGTTAAGGTAACTCATTGATTTAGGGCTCAGCCTATTTTTCAGAGTTGTTGGAAGGATCCCTGTGATAATGTGCACAGTCAGTTGAAATATTCTGTAGAAATGCAAGAGTATGCTCTTAAGTTGTTTCTTACAAGTAAACTAAAGAAACTCATTTTCTTTGAAGTAAGGAAATACTTCCCTTAGGCATAGGAATTGGTATCAAGGATTGGTGGTGAAGGCTTCTGCGACAGTGTAGTGATATGAGTGCTGGACTATGACTCTTGAGACTGGGGTTTGAATCCCCACTTAGCCATAGAAGCCTACTGGGTGAGTTTAGGCAAGTCAGTCTCAGTCTCAGAGAAAAGCAAAGGCAACTCCCCTCTGAACAGATCTTGCCAAGAAAACCCCATGGTGTGTATATGCCTTCAAGTAGCCTGTAGATTTATGTCCACCCTAATGATTTCATAGGGTTTTTAAGGCAAGGAATTCTCAGAGATGGACTTGGTATGTTCCTTCCTCTGAAATATAGCCTACAGCACCTAGTATTTGTTGGCAGCCTCCCATCCAAGTATTAATCACTGCTGATCCTGCTTAGCTTCCAAGATCAGTTGGGATTTGGTGCTTTTAGGATAATTAGGCCCAGGTTGGCCTCCTCTGACAGGAAGATCACCTTGATGGCTTGCTTTTCCCAATGCTGGAATGAGTCTCTGTGTATATGTGTTCTGGTCCAAGCAACATACTGGGAATAGTTTAGCAGTTTCAGATTTTTCTGAAAGGTCTGAGTTTCTTGCCATTATTAACTGTGATTCATTTGTGTTGATAATGATTATTTGTTTGATTTTACATCTAAAATCCATTGCACATGTTTAAATTCTATTAGAAACAGTAGGAGTAGAATGCACAGCAGCTGAATTGAGTATTGCGTCCTTTTGTAATGGGTACAAGTTCATAGTCAGCAGCTGAGTCACTCAGCCCAACACTAGCTGTTAGAAGGACATTATTGATCAATTAGGAGAGAAGGCAGTTCCAAATAGAGTCCTTACTAACTATGCCAGAGTTAACTATGCAAAGGTACCTGACTTTTGCTTAATCATGTTCTTGTTTGGCCCACAAAATGAAAATGTATTAAGCCAGGGGTGGATGCTATTGTAGAATTTTAACTCAACATTCTTCAGATGTTGTTGGTCACTAACTCCCATCAGCACTGGTGAATAGCAGAAGGTAATAGCATAATGTAGTTCAACATTATGGAAGATGACTGTTCTCCACCCCTTCATTAAGGACCTGTGCACTGCAGAAATAATTTGGTTTGAGCCCACTTTAATTGCCACAGCTCCATGCTATGGAATTCAGGGGGTTGTACAATTCTACAATTCCCAGAATTCCACAGTATGGAGCCATGGCAGTTAAAGTGGGCTCAAACTGGATTATTCCGCAACGCACATGTGGCCTAAATAAATCTGAGTAGGGGCATCTAAAAGAGATTTACAGCCAGATTTACACAGCAACACCAGGAATATAGGAAGAATATTTATAGGAATTCATCATCATCATCATCATCTTCTTCTTCTTCTTCTTCTTCTTCTTGTTTGTTTTTTTCCCAGTTTGGGACCCAAGGCAGCTTACAATAGTTAAGACAAACATAGTTTAAAATAAACAGCATGAAAAAGTTAAAAAGTAATTAAACCATCATAAAATTTAAACTAGTTGAAACAAATTAAAATAGTAGCAACAACACTCTGCAAGGGCAGAAATTGCACCAAACATCTTTCCATCTTTTGGTTGGCAACATTTTTCTTAAAAGAAAAGTAATATCGGCAGCATATTGAAAAATGCAGCCCTAGCCATCTCTACCCAGAAGTAAGCCATACTGATTTTAATGGAACATACTCCCAGATACATGTTAGAGCATTGCAAAGAGTACTGAGCTGACATATTGAGAACAAGTGTGGTATTCTGGATTAGAATTACAATGTTGGGCTAGGTCTTGGGAGACCCAGGTTCTAATTCCTTCTCAGCCATAAAACCTAAGCCTATCATTCTTTTTGCACTGATCTACCTGACAGGATTGTTGTGAGCATGAAATGGGAAGGGGGGATCATGTTTGGTATCTTCAGCACATGAAGGTAGAGAGTGCAAGAAATTAATTAAATAAAAGCATCAGGAAGCATTCCTTACATTGATTGCATTTCTAAAAAACAAAATTGTTCTGTGCAGTTTGTGACAGTCTACTATTTTTAAAAAATAAAAAACATAGTCTGCATCCACATTGCAGAAATATTCTGGTTTGAAACCACTTTACTGACCATGGCTCAATGCTGTGGAATTCTGAAAATAGTAGTTTGTTGTGGCACCAGACCTCTGCTCTGCTCTGATGTCACAACAAACTACCATTCCCAGAATTCCATAGCATGTAAAGACTTTTTTCTTGATTTCCTGATCAGGTTTTGCACATTGCTCCAATCTCTGACAAGAAGTCAAGAAGCATAGATAGGAGATTGTGCACTTGTCAGTTGTGTGTGGAGTGATCAGTCTCAGGGTTCCAATTATTATTGTTATCATCATCATCATCATCATCATCATCATCATCATCATCATCATCTGTAAAGCTGTTCAGTGCTTAGGACAATTCACCAGTTTCTGAGACAACTACATTCAGACTACATTTAGTTACCTGTCATCGCCCCCCCCCCATCCCATATAATGTAGTCCAGTATGAGCTATATAACACTCAGTACTGCATCTGAAAAAATGTGTTTATAGCCATGAAAGCTCCTGCAAAAATAAAAAAACAATTAGTCTTAAAGGTGCTGACACATTTCTATTTTTCTCCCCCTCCTTTCCTCCTTTTAAGCTTTGTTTTTAGCCACTTTGGATTCCTAGTTTTCATAGAACAAAGATGCTTCTGGGGGCCAATATTCTTAAAAATGAAAAATGAATGTACAAACAAGAACGTAATAGCTACGTATTCTTTTTTTTTTTTTTATAACCAAAGATTTTCTAATTCAATATACTCCTTTACATAACTCCATATGTGTATTTGCCTTCCAATTGCCTGTCAGCTTAGAGCAACCCCGTACATTTTGTAAGGTTTTATTATTATTAAACTTTATTTCTAGAGCGCTGTAATTATACTCAGGCAAAGAGTACCACTTCCTTCCTCTGAAACATAGCCTACAGCACCTGGTACATACACTTCAATGTAGCTGTCCTAATTTTTCCAGTGCATATGCCTGGCTGGGAAATGGAAAGAATATTTTAAAAGTTAGCATTCTTCAACATGCAAATATTGTTTACACAGTCCCTGTGTGCTTTAAATACAGAAGATTGGAAAAGTCCACCAACAGGACAATTATATACTTGCTGACTCAGAACCAAGTCCCAATAAGTTAAATGACATTTATTCAGAGCCTGTACAAAATTGCAGCCTAAAAGAATTTAAAGTTGAATGGGAATAAAAGACTTTCTGGAATCCTTTGTGTTTAGCTAATGGATGCTTGTGGAAACTGAAGAATGGAGGAGGGGGGATTACGGTGGACAAAATCTTCAGAGAATTTTTAAAAAGACAAATGTTAGCAAGTGTTATGAAGGAGCTTTTGTCTGATTTCTGATTTTAAAACAGCTAGAAGGAAAACGAGCGGCATGACAACAGAACGAACCATCAAAATAAAACTGCAAACACAATACTTTGTCTTGTGGCAAGCGCATTTATTTTGGCACGCCTTTTTAAGGATTAGAGTACATTTTATAAGGCTTACATTTTTATTTAGTTGTGAGGCATATAAAATATGATCCTGGATAAAACCTATTACAACCCTGGAAATATCGTTTACCACTTTAAATTTCCTATTTATATCCCTTCCTTCTATTTAAACATGCCAATTGGACACTTTACACTTCACCCAACACCACACCACCAAGTTCCTTGCCATTTCGTACTGAGCATTCCTGTTGGATGAAATTCCATATGTTTTTGCTGCTAAGCTGTTGATGGACTGATTAATGACTGAAGGGGGAGAACCACGTTTCATCCTTGTATGCTTAAGGAAATATCAAAAAGTGCTAAAAAGTGTGTATGTTTTCTTTTTTAAAAAATGGAATGGGAGGACAGATCTATCATGGACTCTTCTGTTATTCCAGAGGAAGGAAAAAAATGGGGAGTACAGGCATGTGCAAAGCATACCTTCGCTCTGTTCTTTACCCTAATTGGAAAGAGCTGCTTGTCCAATTTGATTCACATCTTTTAACGTAACTTCTTTTATAGCTGTGGTTTTTATCACTAAGAAGTTTTCTTTGTCTTTAGCGAAACATCCACATCAAGGCTTCTATAACAGACTTCTGGATTGCAGAGGATTATTCTCAGTGGGTCACTGGGCAAGCTGGCCGTGTGGGGCACTTCTCCAAAACTGACCCTCTGTCTCTTCTCTGAGGCTAAATGGTGGGCGGTTAAAGGCAGATAAAGGAAACACCTGCATTGATCTCCAAACTGTGCCCCTTTAGGAGATTTTGGACTTCGGCTCCCAGAAGACTCAGCCATGTTGGCCAATAGTCTGGCATTCTGGGGGCTGAATAAAATGTGAATTTTTAGCACAGATTGCCCAGCAGAGATTACCCTGGAATGGTTTGGCAATTGAAACAAAGTGTACATCAGCCTCAGTTGTCAGAGCCACAGCTAGTGTTTTCTAACACAAAAATCAAAAACATCGTTTTCATAATTTCTGCTACCATAAAGCATTCAGCTCCTTAACGCCTGCCTCAGTGTTGGAGATGGAAGTCTTGCGGAGATATCTTTATTATGGCGCTCAAAGGAGTGTGGCTCTATTCTTCTGCAAAATGCAATGAGTTTGCTGTAGCCGTTCACTTTTTCTGGCAGTTCATCACTGGTCGGCTAGGTAGTAAGGATTGTGAACAGATGTCTACATACCAAAGCATCTAATTTGGTTGTTTAACACAGTGGTCTCTAAAATAGTGTGTACTCTTTAAGAGATTTTGGACTTCAGCTCCCAGTAGCCTCAGCCATGTTGGCCAATAGTGTGGGATTCTGGGAAGTAAAGGCCAAAATCTCTTAAAGGCCACCGTTTGGGGACCACTGGATTAAAGTATGAAATCCACTGCCATGACATTGAGTGGAGGCTCAATGTCCAATGGACATTTTAAAAGGGAATTAGACAAAATTGTGGAAACCCAAGGTGTCAATGGTAGCTACTCAGGAGGGCAATTCCATTTCAGAGGCAAAATTAGTATTCTGCCAGGAGGGTGGCATGGTGCTGATGTCCATTCATGGCAAGTCGAAAACATTTGTTTACCTGAGATGAAGGAAGAGTCCCAGTCCACAGAATGAACTGGCCCTTTGCTTGCAGCTCACATTGTCTTGCATTTTAAAAATAACATTACAGTGGTTCACAATAA
Source organism: Urosaurus nigricauda (assembly GCA_034509955.1). Lineage (NCBI taxonomy): Eukaryota > Metazoa > Chordata > Lepidosauria > Squamata > Phrynosomatidae > Urosaurus > Urosaurus nigricauda. Next base: position 44,117,526 of record JAOEGL010000002.1, on the reverse strand, counting down.
GACTGAGGGCCTCTTCACACCACACAATTATAGCTTAATGATCCCATTTTAACCACTAGTTTAGAGTTTAGAATTCTCAGCCAGAGAGCTCTAGTGTGTCACAAACTACAAATCCCAGGATTCCATAGGATGAAGGAACAGCGACAGGTGAGAGCACTGTGATGCTTCCAGAACTTGCAAAAGTTCCTTTTTTTGGAGGGACTGTGACAGAAGAAAGAGTGTGCCAGTAATATAAACTGGGCCCCATGCATCTGAGCAAGCAGACTTTGGCCTATGACATGCTACCAACTTCTTTCTCTTATGCTGCATCTGCACTGCAGAAAGAATCTGGTTTGGCACCCCTTTAACTGCCATGGCTCAATGCTATGGCATTCTGGGAGTTTGTTGTGCAGAGCTTGTTGGCGCCACAACCAACTGCACTTCCCAGAAACCCATAGCATGGAGCTGTGGGAATTCTAAGCGCTCTCAAACCGGGTTATTTGTCCAGTGCAGATGCACCCTCACTCTCTCCAATGCTAAAAATGTTGGCAGTGAAAGGAAATTTCATTAGGGAGGGAACAGAATTCTCCTTTGGGGTGCCATTGCCCTGATTTCCCCTCCCCTGTAAAGTTATTTATTAATGTCTTTATTCCATGTCTCCTTGATCCCATCTGAGGCTGGGTGGGCAGTTGCCTTTTGGCTGTTTTTATTCCCCTCCGAACAACATCTAGGGTTAGCCATGTTGGCCATATAGCAAATCCAGTAACATCCAAAGAATGATACCTTTATTGGGCCAACCCAAATGCACAATGACATGTTGCAAGCTTTCAAAGCCCCACTGCCCCACAGAAGGAAAAAATTGATGTTAGTCCTAGGCCTGCATTTGCCTGTTTCTGGTCTCAGTTGAGATAGGGAGGGCTATCTGCGGGCTGGAAACGCCTCCTTTGACCATGAGATCACTGGCAGATTCTCAAAGTCAAGGAGATTTAATGTCTATTTGCAAAAGATGTTTCCTTGGAATCCAGCATCTCTCCTTCCTTCGTGAAGCTACAGGCTCCTAAAATCATAGAATCACAGAGTTGGAAGAGACCGCAAGGGCCATCCAGTCCAACCCCCTGCCATGCAGGAACTCCCCATCAAAGCATCCCCATTGACAGAAGGCCATCCAGCCTCTGCTTAAAGACCCCTAAGGAAGGAGACTCCACCACTTTCCAAGGGAGTGTGTTCCACTGTCAAATGTTCCTCCTAATGTTGAGGTGGAATCTCTTTTCCTGCAGCTTGGCTTGCATCCATTGTTCCGGATCCTGTTCTCTGGAGCAGCAGAAAACAAGCTTGCTCCCTCCTCAATGTGACATCCCTTCAAATATTTAAACAGGGCTATCATATCACCTCTTAACCTTCTCTTCTCCAGGCTAAACATCCCCAGCTCCCTAAGGCATTCCTCATAAGGCATGGTTTCCAGTCCCTTCACATCTTAGTTGCCCTCCGCTCCAGTTTCTCCACATCTTTTTTGAATTGTGGTGCCCAGAAATGGACACAGTATTCCAGGTGGGGCCTGACCAAAGCAGAATAGAGTGGCACTATTATTATTATTATTATTATTATTGATCTAGACACTATACTTCTCTTGATGCAGCCTCTGTCGGGAGAGAACATTTCTCAAGCAGCCTTCGTGTCTTGCACCAGGAAACCCTGAAGCAGAGGCAAAGCAGGCCAATCAGTCCCAATATTAGAACATCTTCCCTTTTCTTTCTCCTGTTTGCCTGGGTGAAGAAGCCAGTGGGACTCGGAAAGCTTGCGACGTCTCATGGGACATTGGGCCTTGGTGCCATGGTTTGGATAGGACCGATTGCCCTCCGGTTCCTCTTGCAGGACGTGGGGCCCGGTCTGGGGCAGGGGTCCTCCCCCCCCCCTTTGAAAGGCCGGAGAGGAGGAGGAGGGGGGGCTCCAAAGGAGGCGAGGCTGGCCTCTTCCCCGCTGCTCCTGGGATGGAGATCGGGGGAAAGTGAAAGCACATGGCCCGGGTCAGAGGGTCAGAGGACCACCCCAGCAGCCTCCCAAGACTCCCCCCCCCCAGCCCGGATTATTTCTGTGGTGCAGATTCACAAATTCTTTTTGAGTGGCATTTCCCCCCCGAAGGCTGCTTCTGGCTCCCTTTTGCCTCCTTGGGGCTCCTTTGCAACGGGGCTCCTCCCCAGAGAGGGGTCCCCAGCGTTCAGATTTCCATCCAGGGTTCTTCTTTCTTTTCATCACTTTATGTTGCACAACAACCCTGCAGTGTTGGTGAACTTCAGGCAAGGCTGGGCTAACCAATAAATAAAACAAGAGCGTCCTTAAGGCATCCAGGGAAGAAGGAATCCCCCCAGAAAGTTTCCTTTGCTGGATTTGCCATGGACCAAATGGGGCAAAACTGGAAAGGGGCCCCTTGAACCGGGTTCTCCCCCCCAAAAGGATCCCACGGATAAATGGGGAAAAAAATTACACACACACACACACATATATATTGTTGGTTGTTCTTGTGTGCCTTCAAGTCGTTTCCGATTTATGGAAACGACCCTATCGTAGGGGTTTTTTTCTTGGCAAGATTTCCCCAGAGGAGTTTTTCCATGAGGCTGAGAGAGTGTGACTCTTCAAAGGTCACCCAGTGGGGTCCCATGTCCGAAATGGGATTCAAACCCTGGCCTCAGAGTCAAGAGTCCAAGATTCAAAACACTACGTCGCACAAAACACTCCTAACACATCATCCTCATCCTCGATGATGATGATGATGATGATAATGATGGTTAATGATATGCATTAATCTTGGGAACGCAAAAAAATCCGAATTTGGAAACTGGTAACCCGCCACACGGTCCACCGATGCTCCCGTATTTTCCCGTTTATTATAATTTTATTATTCGAATCAGATATATATGGGAACATCATACTCTTTTATATTCTTAGGGTCTCTCAAGGTCTTAATCCGGCCCTGGGATCCCTTTTAATCGTTACAAATCAGCCAGGAATGGGAGAAGTGATGCACTTGAGAGACTACTTGCAAGACGGGGGAGAAAATAAAATACGGTTTAAAAAACCCGCATTTTCGTTCCAAATGCAAGTAAGCCACAGAGGTGCCTCCCAACCGAGTTTTGGCTCAGGGTTTCTTCGGCTGCGTCCACACTGGAGAAATAACCCGGTTTGGCACCGCTTTAAGTTCCCTGGCTGAAGGCTATGGGATTCTGGGAGTTGGAGTATGCACACAACAACAACAACAACAACAACAAGGATCCCATAAGTCGGGAAAGACTTGAAAGCACACAACAACAACAACAACAACAACAACAACGATCCCATAAGTCGGGAAGGACATGAAGACACACAAAACAACAACAACACCAACAACAAGGATCCCATAAGTCTCTTGTTTTCAGCTTTCAATAAAACAGAAACGGTGGTTGTAGTAGCTTTTACCTAAATGCAGTTATATGCAATTATTGTAACAGAAGGATGTATGTATATTAAACTTGGAAGGTGGAAAATCTGTTTATCTACTAATTCCTTACACTGAGTGACATAACACTGACACACACACACACACACACATATCAGTATTATGTCCCTGTAAGAAATGAGTAGATAAACAGATCTTCCTTCCACTTTGAAAGCTTAATGGAGCTGAAAGATTGGGAACCGGGAATAAATAGCTAACTTCAGCCCTGTGCCAGCCAAAAGGTCCCCGAAAGTCCCTTTGAGAAGCAGGTGAACAAGACAGACCAGAAAGAAAGAAAGAAACACTATCCATGTAGCCATTTTCCTCCCAGATGAGTGCAGCCCGGCATTTCTCAAGCTACTAATGTGTAAAACTAAGGAAATCTTTGCCCCAATGTGCCAGGAATCGGTACCACATTGATGCCCACTGGCTGCAAGAGGAAGTGGGAAGAAGGAATCAGCCTCCATTACATCTACATTTCCAAGTTTTGTAGCACTTTTGAGACTGGTCCAAGTTTTGTTTTCGTTGCGGTGGAAGTATATTTTGCAACTTTCAATATAATAGGAATGGTAGTTGTAGTAGCATTTACATAAAGGTAGTTATAGGGAGTAATTATAGCAGAGGGATATATATATCCCTCTGCTATAATGTGTGTGTGTGTATCTGCTATAATAACTATAACTACATTTATGTGGTTATAGGTAGTTATAGCAGAGGGATATATATTGGGATGAAGCTAGAGGATGCCAACCAATATCTCCTAATCTTCATAATAACCTTGTAAGGGACGTTGGGATTTTTATGCCCATTTTATAGATCTCCCCCTTAGTTTGCAATTTACAATATATATATATATATATATATATATCCCTTTGCGCGCGCTCTCTCTCTCTATATATACGGTGTATGTGTATATATATATATATATATGCTATAACAACTATAACTACATTATAGTTATTACAGCAGAAGGATATATATGTGTGTGTGCGTGTGTGTTATAATAACTATAACTACATTATGTAGTAAATGCTACTACAACTATCAACTATATATACATAATCAGTGTTGGGTCACTGTAAGAAATTAGCAGATAAACAGACTCAGTGGATCTTAATCAGAGCGAATCGCCAATATGTGTCTTAACAAAGGCATAATAATAATAATATAATGTGTTAAAAGACCCGTCAGAGTCTTACCTATCCCAGGGAGTCCTGTTTCTGAGTAAAGATGCCCAGGCATCTTTACCTTGTAAACTAGGGAAGAAATCTATAAAGAGGGCATTAAAATCCCGACGTTCCTTACAAGGTTATTATGAAGATTAGGAGGTATTGGCTGGCATCCTGTCAGTTTATCTCAAGTAGAGGAGACCCATCACTTGTTTTATGAGGAGCCGACATATGGATCAATCTGATGGTCTGAATGGGTCTACTCTGCAGAATTTAGGCCAAGGTATGCGAAAGGAAAGGAAAGGCAGGAGAGCTGAGATTTGTTGTTTTTAGCTGCCCTCCAGTCGAGAAACAATGCCTTCTCCAGATCCTGCAAGCCCTTGCTCCAAATCCGTTTGATTGAGTTTGTCCATCTGCTTCGTGGTCTTCCTCTCTTTCTTCTACCCTCTCTACCTTTCCTAGCATTATTGGTTTTTTTTCCCCTAGCGATCCATGCCTTCTCATTATGTGGCCAAAGTACGATAGTCTCAACTTGATCATCTTTGTTTCCAAGGAGACCCTTGGTTTGAACTGTTCAAGAACCCATTAGGTTTGTCTTCTTGGCTCTCCATGGGATCCTAAGTACTCTTTTCCAGCACCACATCTCAAATGAGTTGATTTTCTTTCTGTCTACTTCCTTCACTGTCCAGTTCTCACATCCTTACATGAGATGTATATCCTGAACGATTCTGCCTTTAGTTACTCTTCAATATATTTTTCCAGTTCTTTCATAGCTGCCCTTCCCATTCCTAAATCTTCTTCTTCTTCTTTCTTGTCTGCTCCATTCTGGTCAAAGTTTGATCCTAGACATGGGAATTCTTGAAAGGGTTTCAATTTCCTCGTTGTCTACATTGAATTTGCGCATCTCTTCTGTGGTCCTTATTTTTGGTTTTCTTTACTGACCTGCCTTTGCGCTTTCCTCTTTGGCCGTCCTTATTGACTTTTCCGTTAATTGGGTTAGTATTAATATTTATTTCTTGGGCGAGGAAACATCTCCGATCTTCCCTCCGAATTGCTTTTCTTTCCCCGCTTGCAGCGCAAAATAAGTCAGTTCCCTCTCTGGCTTCATCCACACTGGAGAAATAATCCGGTTTGACCCCACTTTAACTGCCATGGCTCCATGGTGTGGGATTTGGGGAATAGCAGTTGGTTGTAGCACTAGAGCTATTTTGGAGAGGATAGTAATAGTAATAATAACAATAAGAGTAATAAAAATAATAATATTTATCCCAATTGGGAGGCAAAGCGGCTTGTAGTTTAAATGCACAGTACAACGAAAAACGTACAAAAGGACCATTAAGGCTAGCCATCTAAAGAAAGCTAAATATCTCCCAGAACTACAAATTCCAGGTTTCCATAGCCCGGAGCCATGGAATATCAGATGCAGCCCTGGACTCTGGAGACTTGGGCAAGTCACATTCTCTCAGCCTCAGAGGAACAACAAATCTTGACAACAAAACTAATAAAAAGCTTGGCTCTGGTGCCACGACGATCTGCCATCCCCAGAATCCCATAGCATGGAGCCATGGCCGTTAAAGGGGTGCCAAAGCGGATTATTTCTCCAGTGCGGATGCTCTTCCCGGAGGAGTAACTACAGAGCAAAAGTGCGTCGGATTGCGGCCTTTGAGGAACTTGCGTGTTTCCTCTGTGTCGGGAGTGAGACACAAGTCGTTTTGCAGTTACTCCTCCTCCTATTTTATTTCGTTTCACTGCACCACCACCCGATGATGATGATGATGATGATGATGATGATGGGGGGTTTTTCTGCTCCAAATAATCCAAACCTAGAGAGTTTGGAACAGGAGCAAAGGACCAATTCATGGGGAACTATGTTAAGGATTTAACGAATGATTCAGTTCTGGGGGAAAGTACTGAGTCAAAACGTTTTAAGGAATTAGCAGAATAAATCTGACACCTTTGGGAATAATCCCGATCAAGTTTGTTTGTTTGGTGTGTGTGTGTGGTGTGCCTTCAAGTCGCCTAGAGGCGATCCTATTACCGGGTTTTCTCGGCAAGATTTGTTCAGAGGGGGTTTGCCATTGCCTTCCCCTGAGGCTGAGAGAGTGTGACTTGCCCAAGGTCACCCAGTGGGTTTCATGGGCAAGTCGGGAATCGAACCCCAGTCTCTAGATTCGTAGTCCAATGCTCAAACCACTGTCACTCTCTCTTGGTACATGTATATCAAGCCAGTGGATATAAATTCTTCGCAAAGCTTGTCTTTCCTCCTCTCCACTTCATCCACACAACAACCCTGTGAGGGAGGGCAGGTTGAAAGCTCAGCCTATGAACTTGAGCTCCCTGGGGACCAGGACCTTGATCTCCCAGCCCCCAAGGCCGACACTGTCCTCAATGTAAAAGAACAGAAAAGCCAGCTTCTTGGCATCTCCTGTCTCTCAAGCCAGCCTCTTATCAAAAGGTCCCCTGAGTTCAATATTCACTATTTTTGTTGTGTGCCTTCTAGTCTTTTCCGTTCTTTGAAGCCCCTAAAGGCAGCAGGTCTTGTCTGAACTTGGGAACTAAGCAGGATCAACCTTGGTTAGGACTTGGATGGGAGCCCACCAACGAATACCACGTTCTGTAAGCTATATTTCAGAAGTTACTGACAAACCTCCTCTAAGGGCTTCCACCTTGCCCAAGGAAACCCTATGAAAAATTCATGGGGTCACCATGACTGGATAGGCTTAACAGATGGAGAGTTATCATGGGTTTTTCTGGGCAAGGTTTTTTGGGGTGAGGTTGCCCTTCCTTTTCTTTCCTCTCCTCAGAGTGTTTTAGATCATTGTAGCTTGGTCTGAAGACTACAGGATCTCATTTACTGTCTCCTAGCCCCCTTCTCTAAAAACTTTCTTCTCTTTGGTATCAGCCAATTTCTTCATTTATATCCATAAATCACAAAAATCATGCACACCATAATCACCAAAAGTCAACATGGGTTTCTGAGAAACAAGTCCTGCCAGGCTAATCTGATCTTTTTTTCTTTTTTTAAAATAAAACTACCAGCTTGGTAGATGAAGGGAATGCTGTCAATATTGCATATCTTGATTTCAGTACGGCATTTGACAAGTTTCCCATAACATTCTTGTAAACAAGATTGTAAAATGAAAATAAAATTCTCTCATCCTAGAGAAAGTGACCAGTGGGGTGCCACAGAGTTCTGTCCTGGGCCCTGGGCTATTCACCTTTTCATCTTTATCAATGACTTGGATGAAAGAAATAGGAGACATACTTATCAAATTTGCAAATGACACCAAATTAGGAGTAGTTATTACCCCAGGGGAGAGGATCAAAATTCAAAATGACCTGAATAGATTAGAAAGCTAGGCCAAAGCTAACAAAATGAATTTTAACAGGGAGAAATGTAAGGTACTGCACTTAGGGAGAAAAATGAAATGCATAGATAAAGGATGGGCACTTGGTTTAAGGAGATTATGTGTGAAAGGAGTCTAGGAATCCAATCATGAGTCAACAGTGTGATGTGGCAGCTAAAAAGGCCAATGCAATTTTAGGCTGCATCAATAGAAGTATAGTGTCTGGATCAAGGGAAGTAATAGTGCCACTCTATTCTGCTTTGGTCAGGCCCCACCTGGAATACTGTGTCCAGTTCTGGGCATCACAATTCAAAAAGGATGTGGAGAAACTGGAGTGGGTCCAAAGGAGGGCAACTAAGATGTTGAAGGGCCTGGAAGCCATGCCCTATGAGGACCGCCTTAGGGAGCTGGGGATGTTTAGCCTGGAGAAGAGAAGGTTAAGAGGTGATATGATAGCTCTGTTTACATACTTAAAGGGATGTCACATTGAGGAGGGAGCAAGCTTGTTTTCTGCTGCTCCAGAGAACAGGACCCTGAACATGCTCCCTCAACAGTGGAACACACTCCCTTGGAGTGTAGTGGAGTCTCCTTCCTTAGAGGTCTTTAAGCAGAGGCTGGATGGCCATCTGTCAGGGATGCTTTGATTGAGAGTTTCTGCATGGCAGAGGGTTGGACTGGATGGCCCTTGTGGTTTCTTCCATCTCTATGATTCTGTGATTCAGTCCCTAAGGGTGGGACTCAAGGCAGCTTACAGAATAAAAAGATACACATGAAAAATCATATATCGCTAAAAGATTAGAGACAGCTGAGATTAAAATAATATCAAACTGTCTATAAAACCAAACTATACAAAACTTTAATTTGAAAGCATACAGTAGATTACAATCAATTCAGGATTAAAGAAAAATATATATAACCAAGCAGTTCTGAAATGTTTGCTGGAATGGAAATGTCTTCACATAGCAGTGTAAGGCTAGCAAAGATGGAGCCACTTTGGCCTCCTTAGGAAGGGAGAAGCAGAGAGCAGGAGGAGCCGATGTTCCCACTGAACATGACTGTGATGGTGGTGGGACTGAGAGAAATGGTGAAGAGTGGTGAAATGATTGCACTCTTTAAACACTTCAAATACTGTTAGAGAGAGAGAAGGGGGAAGGCCTGTTATTTACTGTCTCAGAGGGTAGAACCCAGTCTAATGGTTTTAAGTTACAGGAGGACACATTTTGGTTCAAGATTAGAAGAAACTCCTTGACAGTAAAAGTGGTCCAACAATGGAACCAACTGCCTAGAGAAGGAGTCTCTTTTTTTCTTCAAAAAGAGGCTGGACAGCTACATGTTGAGGATGCTTTAGCTGGAGATATTGCAACAAGCAGGGGCTTGGACTAATGTTGTGGGTTTGCATTGGAAAATGTTGTGGGTCCATAAACCAAATGGGATTCGACAAGTACCCAGCCTTGCTAGCAATAATCCTCTCCACATCCAAAATGATGGCAAAATTAGCAGAGACACTATGTCTGTGCAAGGAATCCTGTGGCACCTTTAAGACATACAGATGCATTACAGCATGAGTGTTTGTGCAGTCCAGTCTACATCTTCAGATTATGGCCAAGATTGGTAGATCCCAGAGAAGTAGTGCCTACAGGCTTCTGCTGCTTTTGTGGGATCAAAGCATACACACCGTGCACATGGTTGGAGTGGATGGGATGTTGACATGGAAGTCAGGGCAAGCTTAAATGGCGATGGCATTTGCATTATTAACCCTGGCCAATAACCATTTACAAAACTAAAACAGCTTCCCCTTTGGACTTTGCTTTTTCTGTGCAAGTTTCACACAGAAGTCAGTGTGCCGGGCCAAGGCAGCAGAAACCACGCAGAGTCCATTCATTCTGGCTTGTTCAGGAGAACTGGACTGTGTCCAAAGCAAGCAACTTTATATTTTGCTATTGGTACAAGGTCTGTTGGAGAGAGTGGGCAGGAAACTGAGCTTATATTGCATCTCCTCCCCTTGCCCCCACCTCACTGCTGGTGTCATAAAAGCAATCCCCTTAACTGACTTTATCTTTCCCATGGCAGGGTAACCCAATCCATGTTTACTCAGAGGTACAATCTACTGTGCTTACAGTGGGGCTTTCATCCCAGAGAAATATGCATGAAGATTGCAATTTTTTGTAGTGTACTCGTATATATGTCCACTCAGAAGTCAAAACAGCACTAAATTCATTCAGAATTACTCCAGTAATCTGGGCATAGGGCTCTAGCCTTCATGACTTCAATTAACAGACAATCTGAGTATAACCACTGAGAAACCTATGCCATTTAAAAAAAAATCTGTGTATTTTTAAAATCATTCAAGTTAGATCCAGCACTGTCATAGCTAGGCAGACAACCAAATCTTTACTGCAGGCCACAAAATCTTTGCAGACCTTTCCAGACTGGAGAGGCCCCACATAATTTTCTAACAGGAGGCCCACTGAGAAAAATAATGACACTCATAAAATAACTCAGTTAACTGCAAGGGCTTATTTCTATTACAAACATTAAAAGTCCCAAGAGATGATAAAGCCACAGAAATCCTGTGAAGAGAAACAAAAAACCTCCTCTCCAACCTAGTTTAATTCCTCTGACAAAAAATCCGAACCAGTTTCAGAAAGGCTTTGCTATGTGTTTATTTTCTGGACACACTGGACTCTTTCAAACGGGAGGAATTTCTCCCAAATCCGAATGGAGCCCATTCGGATTCACGTAAATTCGCTAGTTTAGCGAATTTACGTGAATCCCCATTGCGTTCGGAAGGCGTTCGGAATGTCTTCCTATTACCCGGAAAGAACCCCTCCTTGCCCGAAATTGCGTGAGAACCTTTAATGCGCAATAACGCAAAACCCATGATTGCATTCGGAGTGACTTCTCCTTTGCCCGAAATTGCGTGAGAAGAATTAATTCGCAATAACGTGAAACCCCAGGATTGCGTTTGGATTGCCCTTGCATTATACTTCCAATTTCCCACGTCTGAAAGAGTCCACTGAGATTATGATACAAAGGTGCTTTCAGACCAGTATTCCTCTGCATCGGGGAGGGAACCAAGAGTTGAATAGCAACTCCCAGCGTTCTTCACCATTGTCTGTGTTGCATGTTAGGAGTTGCAACCCAACAATATCAGAGGACTACAAAATTCTCACCCCCAATCTACATGCTTTCCGAGAATTGTGAGAGGACTGTACCATATGCTCTTTTCTGTAACAGGTGATGTGATTAAAGTGAACAGAATGAGAACTGTCTTGGGGAAAACCCATGCCATGGACCAATTTAGTCCACAAATATTATTGACACAGCATAGAGAAAATCAGTGTTTCTATGTCTGTAAAATCCTAAATATGTTAAGCGTATCCCAGCAGAATTCTAAATGATTGTGCTGGTTCCACTGAACGTTTGAATACTGTATTGGTAGCTATATCAACAATGAAAAGTGGTTTGCTCATTTTAATAGGATTTATATTAAATTCATTATTTCAACAAGAATTAAATTGTCCAGAAAAAGCTGAGAACACAAAGGTCCCATTGAAATCAGCTGGAACTAAACACTTATTCAATGGTTGTTGATATACGTGCATACATACATACAAACATACCATTTATGGCCAGAATTAAGGATTTCTCATGTTGGTTCAATTTCCACAAAGCCAGAAAACTAGAGGCTAGGTCTGCTGTCTTTAAAGACATGCACCATGATCAAGAATGATATTGAGGAACATCACCATAACAGATAATCCAGTTTCTTGCTGGAAATATCTGTAAGGGAATTGTTAGCAGTGCAATCCTAAAATCTTTCCTCACAAATGTCCTAATGGTTTGGATCCAACATAGAACTTTTTTTTTTTTAGGGGGATGAGAGTAGAAGGAAAGGTAGACTACTTTTTGTGCCTTTTAAAATAAAAAGGCTGTGAATATTAGTGGTTTTTTTTAGAAAAATAATAATCTTATCTTTTAATTTTCTATTAGGAAAGATATAGTTTTTGTGTTTTTATAGCTGATCATAGGAAGGGCGGTATATAAATAAAGTTTTATTATTATTATTATTATTTTAATTAATTAATTAATTAATTAAAATATAGTTTAATCACTTTTTAAATTTTTGTATTTTGTAAATTTTTAAAACTATTTAAAAAAAACTATAGTAAACCACCTTGAATTCCAAACTGGGGAAAAGGCAGGAGAAGCAGAGATGGTGAAGAAGAAGGAGTATAGCTAACTTCTGGATGTTGTGCTCTGTGCTATGCCCTTTAGCTGTTATAGTGATCCATGATGTTTCTTTCCACTATATATCATTGTTATTTGTTTCAGTTCATAAACCTCATCATTCTGAACTAGGAATGCCCTCCCTTTTGTATTCCTATTTATTGTAATTCTATTTAATTTATATTATTTCATTATGTACTGTTGTTATTATCACCATAAGTTGGAAATAACTTGAAAGCACACAACAACAACATGATAGGGTTTTTCTTGTCATGATTTGTTCAGAAGAGGTTTGCCATTGTCTTTCCCTGAGGCTGAGAGTATGTGACTTTCCCAAGGTGACTCAGTGTGTTCTATGGCTGAGCAGGGAATCAAACCCTGGTCTCCAGAGTCATAGTCCAACACTCAAACCACTGCACCATGCTGACTCTCTATACACTCATTTAATGTGTTTCACCAACCACGGAAATGTCATTTGTTTTAATCAGAAAAACCAGAAATAAATATGGAAATCTGATAGATGTATTTGAAGTGACTGTTTCTCTAGCCAAGTGAAGTTTAATCCTCCATGTTTTGTTTAGGCATGGAAAGGAGGTCAGGTAAGGTTACATTCTATCACCCTATCAAAACCAAATAAGGCTGTAATCCAGTATTTATATCTATCTATCTATCTATCTATCTATCCATCCATCCATCCTATATATCCTATATCTATCAGGAATAGTCTCCATTAAACTTAAATGGGATTTAGAACATACATGCATAGGATTAAACATTTCCATACATGCTTACCTGAGTATAAGTCCCACTGAATTCAGAAAAGATAATTTCTGACTAAGCAAGGACAGGATTGTGTTGTTAAGGTGCCTTCCTTCTTCCAAATATCCTATTTATTCATATGAGCATTTATTCAAAGTTAGCCACTTAATGAAAGCTTGAACAATTAATCAACTGTCCTCTTTTTAACTGGGTGGCAAGACTAGTCTTCCTGTACATAAAAGGCAGTACCCTAAACCCCCAGGAAGCCAATGAAGAGACTCTAATTGATTTAAATGGAGCAGAATGTTATTGTGTTTTAAAGGGGAGATTTTACAAACCCTGAGGGAGCCAGATTCAGCCTTGGTGTAAACAGCTCATTGGAGCCAAGGGTGGAATCTGTTTATTTCAGATCTCTCCAATTCAGCATGCTTGGGAATGGAAACATGAGGCATGAGGAAGGCTGACAGAAGCAATGAACAAGTTGTTGAATCCTCCCTAGGAAAAGTACAGCAAAATCTTTTTGCTGAATGTTCTATGTTGTTGTTGTTTTTCTGTTGGGCTAAAATTTGTTCCCACATTATGACTATAAAAACTATCCTTTCAAATATTTATTAATTTTATGTACAGATATGGGTGGCTTGAAGAAAACTGAGAGGTCATATCAGTATGTAAAGGAATCTTGTAGCACCTTTGAAACTAACAGAAAGAAAGAAGTTGGTAGACCAGATCTGAGGATGTAAGTCTACAGTTCATGCTACCAATGTCTCTCCTTCATTTATGCTACAAGATCCCTTTGTATACTGATTTTCCAGACTATCGCAGCTATATATTTGAGATGTATTATAATAGCCATCCATAAATACCTGAAGTCATAAAGGAAACAGACCAGAACATGAGCCAATGGATTCTAACCACAAGAGCTTCCACCTCAATAGTAGGAAGAACTTCTTGACAGTAAAAACTGTGGAATAGGCCTTAAATACTCAATTTTGAGAGAAGCCCAACCTCTTGGGACGTGAAAGGAGTACTGATTCAAATCTCAAAATTTCTGACAAAGGCCCTGGTATCCAGGTCTATATATACTCTGTAATCTGTAAGGGAAAAATGCAAAATTGATATTGATGACCAAATGACTTAATAGGGTTTAATGTGGGGATTTTTAATAGCTCACATTTTAAAAACTTTATAGCAAATGTTTTTAGTTTGTTATCACTGGAAGCCGTCTTGGGTCCCACCCTGGGAGAAAGGTGGCATATAAATGAAATAAATAAATAAATACTGTAAAGGACTAATTTTTATTATCTCTCCAAACCAATATCAATGCCTATAGGGAGCATTTTATTTTTATAATGAGCAGTCATGAAAAGTAACACTCAGTTTTGTGCTACAGACTTAGGGCATACCCAGATATATCAGTTTCACATCACTTTAATGATCATAGCTCCCTGCTATTGAATCCTGGGATTTGTAGCTTGGAGAGGACCTTACAATTCTCTGTTAGGGAGTTCTAGTGTCTTCCTACTGAGAAGAATTCTAAGTTCCATGCCAAACTATGATTCCCAGAATTTTGTATGATGGAGCAATAACAGTTAAAGCAGTGTGATACTAATATAGCCATGTGACACTGATACACTCTCTTGTTTAGCTCATATTTGAGGTCATTCTGAAATCAATCTGTTCAATACAAGTTTTGCTTTGAGAGATTTGGTGGAACAAACCAGACAACAGTCTTGCTACATGTCAGTATCATCAACCTAGCATTACTTATTCCTGCTGTGTTTCGTTTCCACTTGTAACACCATGAACTCAGCACTCCACTATAATTTTCCAGACATGTCAAATGGCTTCAGTGTCTTCACAGGTATGTAGTTTTACAGAATAAAAAGTATGAAATGCAAGGAATGTATAAGAACCGGGTATATACATCACCTGTAAAATTTACTTCAGGGCCTGATTTGGCAGTTCAGCAAAAGGCCTGATATGCTTCACAATTATTTGGATGCTCTTCAATTTAAATCAGGCCTGAATCAGTTACATATCAAACCTTCACATCTCCCATTAACTATAACTGAAAATCTGCAAAGGGCTATAGCTTCTTTTAACACCTCATATTAACTATTAGTAAAAATCAATAAATGGGTATAATAGGATGAATCCCTCAAGAACAGTAATCCTTTAGGAGGGGATTGTGTTTGCCAGTTTCAAAGAATTGCATGTAGGAATTGATGTGCAAAATAACTTTAATTTTTATATTTTTTTTAAAAAAGAAAATTATCAATTATCATTTGTTGAAAGAGTTAGATGAAATTTAAGGTTCAGTTGATTGCTCTTGGGACTGAGAAGTTTCAAGTGCATCAGTGCAGAACGTTTTGTTCAACAGCAGCTTTAGTACAGAAAAACTAGGAGAAAAAAAAATAGGATGAATAAGTTAGTTTTTAGGACCAACATTGTGTAGGGTGTGAGTATTTGACTATGACTCCAGAAACCAAGATTCAAATCTGCCCTCAGCCATGGAAATCCACTGGATGAACTGGGACAAGTCACACTATCTCAGCCTCAGAAAAAGTCAAAGGCAAACCCACTCTGAACAACTCTTGCCACGAAAACCCTGTGATAGGTTAGGTCACCATAAATTGGAAATGACTTGAAGGTACACAATAACAACAAAAAGCAGTGTTTGTGTAAGTGGTGTCACTTCCCCTTCCTCCCCTCCACTGTAGTACAGATATACCCCACCCTAACCCTAACCCTGAACTTTGACCATGCTACCAGTTGTTCTTGGGAGTTGTGATTCAAAACATCAAGAAAGCACTGGTTTGAGGGGACTGAACTAGAAACTCAGTTTTGGAAGATAAATGTCTTAACTCTCAACCTTAGCTCAATCTCTTGCCATTTCTTATCTCAGTTTGTTTTCTCTCATAAGTACAAAGCTCTGGTTGTTGTTTCCAGGGCACAGAAAGCAAGGTGGTACTATCAGTTGTCTCTAGAAAAAGAACAGCATGTCACCTTCTTTGGCAACAAACCCTGACTACAAGAGCCATTTTTAAAATCTGATAATCCCTGCACAGTGTGAGAGTACAGTAACTGTGAATAAAGGTGCATCTACACTGTAGAAATAATGCAGTGCAATACCACTTTAACTGCCATGGCTCATCCTAAAAGAATCCTGGGATTTGTAGCTTTGTGAGGCACTACTCTTTGGTGAAGAAGGCTAAAGACCTTGTGAAACAACAAATCCCAGGATTTCATAGGATGGAGCTACAGCACTTAAAGTGGTGTCAAATTGCATTACTTCTACTGTGTAGATGAACCCCAAGATTATCCTGGCCAGTCTTACAGTGGAGAGGGGATGCTACATGATCCCTGCCTCAGTGTAAACCCACATCCAGCTTCCCAGATAATCTGGGGTCACTAAATTTAGAGATCCAGTGTGGTGTAGTGGTTTGAGTGCTGGT
This sequence comes from Urosaurus nigricauda, assembly GCA_034509955.1. Lineage (NCBI taxonomy): Eukaryota > Metazoa > Chordata > Lepidosauria > Squamata > Phrynosomatidae > Urosaurus > Urosaurus nigricauda. The sequence continues at coordinate 44,101,118 of JAOEGL010000002.1, read as the reverse complement.
TTAAGACAGTGGGAGACCAGGGTTTGAATCCCAGCTCAACTGTGGAAACCCACTGGCTGACCTTGGGCAAGTCACACTCAGCCTCATAGGATGGCAATGGAAAACCCACTTTGAAGAAATGTGCCAAGAAACCCCCATGATAGGTTTGCCTTAGGGCAGCAGTTGTCAACCTGTGGGTCACGACCCCTTTGGGGTCGAACAACCTTTTCACAGGGGTCGCCTTAGACCATCGGAAAACACATATTTCCGATGGTCTTAGGAATCAAGACATTGCTCCTCTATGGTTGGGGGTCACCACAACTTGAGGAACTGTATTAAATGGTCGCAACATTAGGAAGGTTGAGAACCACTGCTTTAGGGCCTCTATAAGTCAGAAATGACTTGAAGGCACACAATAACAACCATTAACTTTATCTGTTATGACTATAAAACAAGAAAACTTGGAACACTTACTTTTTGTATTAGAGCTTCCAGAATCATCCAACCGATCCCAGTCTGTGGGATTCTGGAAGATCAAAACAGTCAATTCAAGGTTCTGACAAAACCTAACATAACACGGATAGACAAAAAGACAGATAAACTAGCTTATATTCAGATCAATGAATCTGTGAAAATAATGCTTATATTTTGGTAGGCTTCTGCTCTACTTTATGTTTTAATAGCTGATCCCTCACCATGTTTCATAACATTATCCAGCAGTCATCTAGTAAGAGTCATAAAATATGATGCTCTGTGTTGAATTGTCTTCCTCTTGTGTGTGGAGCACAATGTAACCAATTTTGTTTTAAAATAGCTGTTTTGGGAAAGTGGCAACTGGATAAGCAGGAATAGGTTTGTACAGTGGATAAATTTAAGCTTGGCCCCATGCTTTTTTTATTGAAGAAAATGTAACCCTTTAATTAGATTGTCACATTATGTTCTTTAGCTAAATGCACATTGCTTTTTTAAGGAAAATATGTTCTGGAAACTATTTTCAGCCCTTAACGGCTTTCATATTCCTCCAGACTTTACTTCAATCCGCAGCTCTCTGTGACTAATTAAAAGAGTCAATTATTGTAAATAGGGTTATTGGATTATGTGCAAGTATTTATTGTTCTGTGGTTTTCTTGACATAGCTATGCAGTTCTACAGAGGGGTCTACACACATCTGAAGATTATGCAAAAGTTAAAATGATCCCAGTTTCTATTGCAAATTAGTTGATTAAAGGTTCAGCATAAAGAACATGTTTAATTTCATATTAGAGCAATAAAAGTGTTGTGTCCAATCATCAGATGTTTTCTCAGGAAAAATTCTCTTTAACTATAGGAATTGTTGCAAGACAATAATTATTCCCAGGACTGTTCAGTGAAACCTTTTAACATTCTATAATGCAAAACTGTATATTGTTTCAGTCTTTACTGATTAAATGTGGTTTGGAAAGTGTACATTCTCAAGATCGCTTAACATTGATTAGTTATCCTTTACTGTGCTTAAATGTAGTTTCACAGACTAGTAAAAAGTACATGCTCCCACCCAAACTTTGATTTTTGGGATTATAACTTCCAGAATCCAGTCCAAAAAGATAACATTTTCAAGTTCTGGGCTTTTTTTGGGTATTTATTCACTGGGCATAGTCTGTGTTTATTTCTTCCTTGGGTCAGGTTGTGGATTTTTTTTTATTCAGTTTCCTCCCATTTGGCATTAGCTTGAACATAATTCCTAACAAAGAAAGAGTTACTTGTGAGTAATTCCCTTTGCCAATAACAGAGGTATAACTACACTGCATTACAGCTGTGAGTTAACGATGGATAGCTTTATTCTTTTTGTGGCATAAGTGGAATTTTAAAGTTATTTCTATTGTTACAGGTTTTCAAGCCCACTAAACAGTGAAAGAGGAATATCAGATGGCTGAAACGGTATCTTGTACTCTGCTTCATGATGCTGCCTTATGCTGTGCTGTGGGTGTTCAAGAGTTTAGTATCACAGGCCAGCAATTGGCAACATTCAGATTTATTTTTTTTTAAAGTAGCGATTTTAGTGCAGTTGGACCGCTGCATCTGGCCAGCCATGGGGAACTAGATTACTGGCCAGAGTGAAGGCGAAGGCTTTCACAACCGGCATCCATAGTTTTTTGCTGGTTTTTCGGGCTATGTGGCCATGTCCTGAAAGAGTTTATTCCTGACATTTTGCCAGCATCTGTAGCTGGCATCTTCAGAGAATGATGTCATGGAACTGTGTGGAATATATATACTGTGGGACCCTTGTTGGGTTTTAGACAGAATTAATTGTTTAGGGGCCCAGTTCTGGGTGTGAGAGGATGCTGAACCCCATCAGTGAAAGGGCTGGGATGCTTCTCTGCTGTATACCATCTGCTGCATCATTTGCCACCAATAAAGCTGATTTTATAGTGGTAATGTGTGTCAGCATTTGGCACCAAATGAAGTCTTGGAGAGGCCTGCTAATACTCTCAGATCTAGCAGAGATCATTTGCTTTTGAGAAACAGAAAAGTAAAAGATTGCTTTAAAAATATGTAACTATAAGAATGGTTAAGTTTGTTTTAAGGCCTTTGAGTAGCAACCAATTAATGCTTAAAATGTACTATTCCATGCTCTAAGTTAGTATGAATGGCTACCTGAACCTGACAAAAATGAGAAGCAGCACCTCCTCCACCTTTGTCCTTCTTAAAATGTACTTACCTTTGTATAATCTTGCCAATTCTTGATCTGTATGCTAAACTTCCTTTGGAGGCCCAGATATATTTCAGCATCCTTTAACAGTTCTTTAACAGAACATCCTAGTTGTTCTGATCTTGTTTCCTTTACTTAAAATGGAAAGTAGTTAAAAATGTACATCATGAGCTTGGTGTGGTGCCTTCTGTGATACAATTTTCTTGAACCCTTTACCCCAAATTCCTAATAACAAGAAATGCTTGATGTAGAGACAGATGGCATAGGATTGGCCATCTGCATGGCAACTCATTGCACCTGATTGCCACAGAGTGCAGCACACATGGGTACAATTTAAGCAGCTCCTGAAATGACCAGTTCATAGGAAGTCAAGCTTATTTTCATGGTTGCATCCTTAGGGAAACATCTCTGGCACTAGACATCATCATAGCTGCCAGATACTATTTTCAAAAGTTGGGAGCTCTGGGATGCCACAGTTCCATCTCATTTATGGGCTACACTAGAGCTTGGGAAAACTACTGTTTTGGATGACTCCATCATCCAGATTCTGGAAGCTGTAGTCCCAGCAAGCAACATTTCCAAGTTCTGGAAATTCAGGTTCTGGCTTACCTTTCTCACCATCTGCATTAGAAGCAACGTGTGAGCCCCAATGCCACAACTGTACCAATACGTCTGTTTGAGGGAGAGAGAATAGGGGCCTTCTCTTAATTATTTTACTATCCTACTGTACAGGTTGATTTAAATACATGACAATGTGCCAGTAGATGGCACTCCACAATATAAGACTTTCCCCAAGGTATTACAGGAATAATAAAACCTGTTATACCTCACCAGTGTTATTCTCTGTACAGGTGTGTGTGTGTGTGTGTGTGTCAGATACAAGAGTTGATTAAATAAGAATTCACATAGATACGTTCATGACAACTAGTATGTGGTTTGCTCTAATCATTAGTTTGATGGCTCGAAGAACCATAAACAATGGGAAGCACTGTGGTTTTGCTAAAGTGTAACTTCTGTGTATGTGTCAGCATTAATGTGGTTACTTTCCACTCTCCACAGCCCAAGCTATGAGCCCAATAGGGATGGTGAAAGCACCATGTGAAGACAACCCCTGCCCCCCAAGATGATAGTAGCAGGATTTCTAGATAACACTGTGAGTATTACAGTACTACTACTATGATTGAATCTGGAAAAAAGTAACTTTTGAACTACAACTCAATCTACCTCTTACCCTCCCTCCTTATTCGTTTATGTGATTTATGAGCCCCTTTCTTCCAAGACTTTCTCACAACCATTCTTCCATTCTTGTTCTCTCTTTCCTTCCATCCCACATACATGATACTCATTCAGCTTTCAGTTTTGGGCCTCGCAGAAGAAAGCAGTGCAGTCACTTTGCTTTAAGGCCCAATAAAGAAATGAGCTCCCTAAAGCTGCCTTCAACCCTGTTTCAGATAATATAAAGACTAGTGCCTGAAAAGGGTAATTAAAATCAATTAACTAAAATGTATTAATACATTTTTTTAAAAAAGAGTCCTGAGATTTACATCTTCAGTGTTCCCTTAATAGCCAAGCAAAATTTCAGTTACTTAGGAGGTATGCTGTTTAAATGATGTGTGCGTCCTAAGAGGCCAGAAGCCACGTCAAAAGACTGGGGTGCAGCTTTGGCACAGCTCCTGGCCTTTTAAGATGTGTGTGTCATTTAAACAGCATACCTCCAGAGTGACCTGAAGCAGCTTTATTTTGGCCTGTCTTTTCGGGCCCTTTATTCAGTTAGCCAGAGATAAACATACACCTATTCTCTTTCGTTAGATAAAATATCTCAGAAAGGACAGCTGCCAAAAATATTATAGTGGTGTAGCAGGTCATATTGTTGCCTGAAATCCAGGAGAACTCAGGTTCATATTAATGGAGGCTGGTGACCCCAATGTGAGTGAGGCATGGAATATTTTTTGCTGTGAAAGCTGGGGAAAATGTTCAAACTAAAACTCAGAGCAGATTCACCCAATGGAGCCGCCAGTTTCCACTGGTTCAAATCTCCTCTCATTCATAAAGTTTACTGGGTCATCATAATCTGTCAGCCTAACCTAGCTTCTAAAAGAGGTAAAAGTAAAATTGTTGTTGTTGTTATTTATATTCCACCTTTCCCTGGGGGGAATCAAGGCACATTACAACACAAATATAACAATAAAATATCACAAGAATAAAAATTCATAGGAGGCTAGAAGAGGAGGCTAGGACATTGCCATCTTCATAATATACCATGGGTACGTGTAGGCATTTGTTAGGTCTGAAGTCTGCTTCAAACATTTATTCCAGCAATTTGTTGTAGTGGTGGCAGTGATGCGCCTTCAAGTTGGCTTCAATTTATGGCAACCCTGTCATAGAGTTTTCTTGGCAGGATTTAGAGAAGGCTCACTGTTTCCTTCCTTTAAATATAGCCTACAGCATCTGGTATTCCCTAACTGTCCCTTTCAAGTGTTCACCAGGCCTGACTCTGTTTAGTAGTGCCTCTGATAAATAGATGCAACTAATATAATCTCATTGACTATGGCTACAAATCAAGCACAAATGTGTTGATCATTGTCCTAATTTAAGGTCAGGTCTGAAGAAAGGGCTCATTGTCCTCTTTTACAACAATTTGCTCTATGATGGGGTAGCAGGGGAGGGAAGAGTAGAGAGGGGTCCAGGGGGAGAGGGAGAGAAAAGAGAGAGAGAATGAGAAAATCTGCCTTTCACTTTTAAACAAAAGGCCAGCCCTCTTTCCATTACCATGATCCAATGCAACAGATCAGTTGGGTGGTAGGAAACAGCACCCCAAAAGATTCTGCTTTCCCATGGCCAGTCCAGCCCAGTTCACATTTCCTTCCCCATAAAACCCCTCTAATCCCAATGGCCATTTTTGGTCTATCATCTTGAGCGCTGCATACTTTGCATTTTCCTTCAACAAGTAACTGCTCAAGTCCTCTCTTTCAAAGAACCTTTATTAAAACCTCTTCCCAACTATTTGCTGTGGAGATGTTTAAGGATGAAATCATCATGTTAAACAAATAAACCCTGCTTCATACAGATCTCTGCTCTGGGAGCAGAAAAAGAAAATAATTTCTGTCTGCTGTCCACAAAAGCGGCTGGAAAGGCCAAAAGGAAAATATTATTTTTACTTCATTGTGTGAAATATCATTTTGGAGGATCTGATGCGTTGAGTGTTTGAAGAGTTTTTGCTGGCAGGTTCTGAGGGTCTCCGAGGCTGACCCCCTGGGATTGTTTTCTTCATTAATAAACTTAGTGTGATGTGTGTTAAAAGGAACATTCTGTTTGCTTTGTAAATAAGGGATGTCAAACAAGAAGCAGAAGCCTTACAGACACACTAGGCAATGTATTCGCCAAAGTGTGTGTGTGTCCATGTTTCTGTGTGTGTTGGAAAGTCTGGAAAAATTGTGAATACTCCAACCATCTTGAGAGAAAGCTGGGATTTTGCTGAGAAAATTCAGCCAGAGAATCCAAGTGTGATGGTTTCCTTACTGATACTGGTGGGAAAATTATACACTCTGTGCCACAAACCAGCAGGAGATGGCCTTGGAAAGGAAAACACTCCTGCTCTTGTCGCCATCCTGCAGAGGACTTGGATAAATGATTCTGGGGAGCTAAAAGTCCCAGAATTCTCCAGTCAGAATTGCTACTGTTTCAAAATCTGAGCCTGTGTACCATGAATGTGTCACATCGGACCTTTGCAAGTAGGAGACAATGTTTATTAGTAGTATTAGTTTCACAATATTTATTTATATCTCACAAAGATTAAAGCAGACCCATCATATGAAAGTTAAAAATATATAATTAAACTAACAACAGAATTTAAAGAAGTTAAAAGCATGACCATTAAAAAGAAAACAACTAATATAGTACAACACATCCTGAAAGCGCTTCCTCCTGAAATCGGCCCTCAAAGGTTGGCTGAAACAAAAAGATCTTCACCTGCCTGCAGAAGAACAGCAAAGAGAGTTCCAGTCTAACCTGTCTAGGAAAGGAGTTCTAGAGCAAGTATGCAGCCACTGAAAGGGTCCTGTCTTGTGTTTCCATCACATGTAACTGTGAGGGTGGTGGTTTAGCAAGAAGAGCCTTCCCAGAAGATCTCAAGACACAAGCAGGCTCATATAGGGAGAAATAACCCTTCAAATAACTTGAACCTGAACTTTATAGAACTTAGTAGGACATAACCAGTACTTTTAATTGTGCCCTCAAAAAGTGCCCTGGAAGCCAGTGGAGCTGTTGCAACAATGGAGGTGTATGCTGCATGTAGCCAGCCATGGGTTGTTATTTGGCTGCGGCTCTTTGGACCATATGAGGTTTCTGAGTACTTTTCTAAGGTTGCTGCATGTACAGCATGTTTCAGTAATGCAAATGGCTTCAACTCAACCAAATTGACAAGGACTGTCATGGTTAATCCTCTGTTCTACTTTTTCAGCTCCCTTTTAAATGTCCCAGTGTCTCTCTCCTTCTCCCACTTTGTCTTCAACTTGTTGCAAACTGAGTTCAAAATGAAAAAGTAGTATGAATTCAATTAACTCAGCAGGGGAGAAGAGAAGATGTAATCTTGCTCTTTCCAGCAGGCTCAGGCAACAGCTAACTGTTTCAACCTCTCTTGGCCTGTGTGTTCTTCCTCATTATTTTACTATCTTCACCATACAGTGATGTTCCTCAGCTACATGTGTCCTACTTTTCATCTGTGAAATATTGGAGGGTATGTAATCAAGAGAGCCAGCATGGCATAGTGGTTTAAGCATAGTACTAGGACCATGGAGAATGGGATTCCATTCCCCTCTCAGCCATGGAAACTCACCGGGCGAGTCACACCCTCTCAGCACAGAAAACCACATGATAGATTCTCCTTAGGGCTTCCATACATTGGAAACAACTTGAAGGGACACAACAACAGTGTAACCGAAGCATATGTCCTTGTGGCCAGATCCGGCATCTCTGAGAACAGAAGCAGCTGCCTCACAAGGTTTAACTGCACTCCTGCCCACTGCTAAAACCTGAGTTTCCAGAATGAGAGTTGAATCTAGGAGTACACTCAAGGTGTGAACTTCCATCTTAAGGGGTAGGTTAAACCTATCCAGTGCTTGCTGAATCTCTATACCCTGATCTGTCTTCTTATCTATAAGCCTGGCTTGAAATTAGTCCAATGAAAAAGACAAATAGTTCAATTGAAGCTTAAAATATATTACTGAGAGAGAAGCAGACATGTCCAGCTTGTCCTGGAAATACTTTAAAAGCCAAGCAGTAGTAGCAATGCTCAGTAGGGAGTTGCCAAGTGCTTCTTCCCCTGTTATGCTCACATTTTATGACTTGGTCTTTAATTAGAGGACAGAAAATAGCTTCAAGAAGTAAACATCTTCTCAAGAATGGCAGCTACTAAATTGCCTTTGTCTTGTTCGCCATTGGGAATCTGGTTCTCTGAGCTACCTCCTGCCTAGCCGAATGTGTTATTAAAATAAAGTAAAAATAAAATAAAGGCCCAATTTGAATCAGGAGGGATTATTTGAAAAAGGAAATTTATCATTTCTAAGTTTTGCTGGGGGGATGGGCATGAAAACAGTAAAAGAAACAAATCATTAAGGCAATGTGCTACAAATTCATTTATCTCACTGAGCTAGAACTATCCAAAAAGGGCAAGTTATATCAAAGGATTAGATAAATATGGCATTTATGTATTCATCCAGACTGAGATATGTTTATTGTGCGTGGAAAGACATACTTCAGGGCCATTTACTTCAGGGTCTCTTACAAAAGCCATCTTGCCACCATTTCCAGTTTTTAATAACAAACTTTCCATCAAAGAGGGACTAGAGGGGAGTCATATGTTTCATTCTGAAACCTCACAATTTGGGAAAGTTTGCTGATGTTTTCTTAAATTACATCCTCTTGCGGGTACGTAAAAATCCTGAACGTATTACAAATAAACAAATGGAGTTTCTCTTCATGATGTAAACCAGCTTTGAATGAAGTCATTGAATAGATGGTTTGAGTTGGATTGCTTCTGAAAAGCTCCTCAGACCCAAGGCAGAGATCTGCATTTCTTCCCAGAGCAAGAAAAATTGGCAAGCAGCTGTTCTAAGTCAATTGAATGCAGAAGTACCCCTGTTGCTTAATGTCTTGTTTTGATTTCCAGGAGGAAGCTAAATATTAAAAAAAAATCCTTTTTCCACATTCTCCTTTTATCTTTGATCTTGCAAGGGATCATTTCAGAAAGGGCCACTGGAGTAGAAATATTTGCTTTGCACATCTCCAGAACATGTCTTGCTGTCCTTTTGCTTTGGATTAACAATCCCATCTTGCTCAACAGTTCTTATCACTCTACAGTCATCTTCCTTGTTTTAAGGATGAGGACAATGTTGGTGATACTTGTTATGATTTATTTGCTGGCCATATTTCAGAATAAATTCCCTCACAACTTACAACAAAGGTGAATCTAATATAAATAGAGATTGGAAATGCTACTTTTGGCAAGGAGACTCATGGAGCTGCAGTCTGAAAAACTAAATAGCTAGCTTCTACTACATATTATAGGAAGTTAGTGTCACATAATATCTAATAGTGGTTCCCCACCCCACACGAAATCTACAGTCTTACAGTACAATTTTATCCCTGTCAACTCAGAGACATCACACTGAGGTCATGGCTATACCTATGTCTTTTTCTTTCTTTCTTTACTCTAGAGTAAACATAAGGGCATCAGGACTCTGGCGCAGGGCTTAAGTTGTCTGCATTGGTGCTGTATTTATCATATTTCAAACACTGTATATTTTAAACATCTACAAATGTATGATTATATAGAATAATTCATATATTATTGAGTCATTGTTATGTTGACTGCAATGAGGAGTCCTTGAGTATGTGTATTTTTTTCCCTAGAATGTTAACATAGTGACCCCTGTGCCACCTTGAGAAACAAGAGGTGCTTAATATTGGATGAGGGAGCACAATTCTCCAAGGTCATGACTGAACATGACCTAATTCTAAACTGGAAAGGCCTTAGCCGGCAAAGCCCAGCCAGAAGCTCAAAGCATGTGCTCTTGTTCTAGACATTTTTTTTTTTTTATTTTTTACTTTGCAAGGCAACTGTTAAAACATACCCTCCAACACTTCACAGATGAAAACTAGATGCCAGGCAACCTCAAGTGTGTTCAAGATGATAACAGTTATTAATGAGGAAGAACACAAAAGGTAGGAGAAGCTGCAGCAGTCTGCTTTTCCCTGAGCCTACTGGGAAAGACAATGTTCTACCCCTTGTTCTCATCTCTCCTCACCCCACTGAGTTAACTGAATGCAAACTACTTTTGCAATTTGAACTCGGTTTGCAACAACTGACATAAGATGCAGACAAAGGGGGGAAATGGGAGGAAGAAAGAAAAACTGGAAAATTTTAAAACCTGGGGGTGTTGTACTGTTTTAAAGTGTATGGTTTTTCAGTGCTTTTATTTTTTTAATTGTATTCTTTTTTTAAAAAAAGTGATGAATTTTGATATTGTTTTAATGATCACCTTTGAATGTTTTTAATTGCACTGTGCTTTTAAACTGTAAGCCTCTTTGAGTCCCAATTTTGGGGGAAAGACAGGATGTAAAGATGATGATGATGATGATGATGATGATGGCCTTCCTGGACAGCAGTTAAATCCCCCGGTTATACACCAGAGGCCACTCCAATGTTGCCAAAAAATAATTGGTTTTAGATATTGTATTGCTTGTTGTTGTTATTCTGTTTTTTAATTTGTGTTAATTTAATCGTGTTTTAAGGGGCGGGAGGTAGGGATTGGGTTGTAATAATTTTTAACCTGTATTGTTTTTTAATATTGTTGTACCCTGCCCCGATTGCTCGTTCAGAGGGGCGGGCTATAAATAAAATTTATTATTATTATTATTATTATTATTTATTAAACTGCCACCAAAAACAAACCAGTTATTGCCAGAAATCCATTTTTGGTTTACAAAAATGGATACACACATGGCATTCATTTTGTACATGACACAGAAAAGCCTACAAGTATCTTTCTTCATGCCTGGTGTTAAAAATGTAATAATAATAATAATAATAATTATAATAATTATAATAATTAACAATTGGATGCCTTTCATAGAATTATAAAACTGGAGAGTTCATTTAGTAGCTCCCTGCCAGCACAATAATTTCATGATATTCAAAATCTGCTACCTGAGGTGGCTTGCTCACTCTGCATAACAGGAGGTTTGTTCTTGTTCTTGTGTGCCTTCAAGTCATTTTTGACAAATGTTGATCCTAATACACCATTGGGGTTTTCTTGCCAAGATTTGTTCAGATGATGTTTGCCTTTGCCATCTCCTTCCTCTGGGGCCAACAGCATGTGACTTGCCCAAGGTCACCCAGGAATTGGGCCAGGAATTGAACCCTGGTCTCTAGAGTTTTAGTCCAACACTCAAACCACTACGTCATGCTGGCTCTCATCTAATAGTAGGAATAGCCTTGACTTTCGAGCACTTTCCTCCATTCCTCCAAATCCTACAAAACCCTCTCCACAGCTGTAATCACCTTTGCATGCATCTGTCTGGACAGCTTGTACTTAAGATCCTTCTTTCTTAATGTGTTTTTCGTGTCTTGCTTCTTTAGGATAATGCTATCATTCTACTTCAGCAGGAATCAAAGATGATAAAACATGACTACAGAACTTGCCCTTTACTGTGCTGTAAATCCGCAGGTCTCCCTGCCTTTTTAATTCCTCGCTTTTCCTACAAATTCCACTGACATGTTTCTCAAGTGGCTCAGTAGGATTAATTCAAGCTTAGAAAGCTAGAGTTAATGGAATGCAGCTCCACTCCTCCTTTCTTCACTTGGGCAGCAGCTGAGAGAAAGGCCTGTTGGGAAGAGGAGGAAAGACAGAACATTGCAATATTGCTGGCACTTCTTTGCAGTTATCCAGTCAACAACAAAAATAACCTGTCCCTAGTAAGTGAAGTATTATTATTGCTTATCTGAAGCAAGTAATTGCAAAATGGTGTATGGTAAGGAACACTTGCAACTACAGTCTCTCAGATTCAGGGCCTTTTATGATCCTCAGGGCCAGGAAGATGAATCTCAGAGTGAGATCATTGTCTTGAAAAGTTTGTGCATATGTACTTTCCTCATTTGTTAGACTTGGTATTTTTATTTGAATGGGCTATTATGGAAGCTTAAGTTTTTGTTATGCCTGTGTATGTCCTTTTTTGGGTGTTGCAGAAGTTATTGTTCCCTTTCTCCCTCCACTATGCTTGGTAAGTTTCCCTTCTTGCACAGCTATTCTATGCCTAGTGAGGAACAAGCAGGAATGGAAAAGTATTTGGTTATGTCCCTGTAGGCAGACACGACATTATTACTGCAGCACTGAGATCTGCTGCTTACCCATTGCTAATGTAATCACACACTTATTACCTACAAACAGCATGGTCTTTAGCTGTCACCACATTGTCTCAGGATGATGAGGGTTGTAGTCCTACACATCTGGTGGGCACCAGGTTGGGAAAGGCTGTCTAAAACTGAACAAAGCTCAAGGCAATTTAGAAAGCTGTTACTCATCATTTTCATCCTAAAGCGTCACACCATTGGAATGATGTTTGGCTAATTTCCTGCAAGACATATTCTTGATAAATTGTTTTGCAATGTTGTGGGGTGAGGAAGGAGCAACCATGAGCTAAAGCACACTCTGTCGAGGGAAAAGCTTTTTCTGATGAAATTATAAATAAGTCATCAGACATGAAGTCTGCTCAAATGAGTTGTCAGTAAAGATGTGTCAGAGTGTGGTTCAAGTAAAAACTTCAAAGCACCAGCCATAAGAGTACTGCTTTCCTCTTCGTTCACAGATCTGCTCTTGATATACACCATGGGAATGTTAATTTACTCTGTATTTACATACATACACAGAAAACCCAGGCCTGTGAAAGCTTTAAATAAAGCAGGCCATTTCTGAGCCAATTATAATATGTAACAATACATGTGTTCATGCCACAATCAGTTCCATTAACAGAAGTGAAGAGCAGCCTGACAAAAGCTTCCTCTTCCTTTGTTGAGGTTGTCAAGAGTACAGGACCACACCATAGTAGACCAGGTGTACACTTCCCAAGCGTGCATTTCCCAGATTTGCAATTTAAAGGAAAGATGTGCATTGATCACAGTCTCAGTCATTGGAATGCCCCCACCAGGCTGGGTTTCACAGACAGGTGTCCTTTAGGGGCTAAATGGAGGTCTTTTCCATTTCCTCAGAACTTTTAGAACAGAAATGAGGCAATATGTGGCTCTGCAGACTGATTTGATTTAATACCTTGTCTTTCTCTCATATCTAGGGCTCAAAGTGGTTTACAAGATTTAAAATCAAGAAAATGATAATATTAAAGCAGAACTAAACAGATTACAATATTAAAAAAAACAGCTGAATTCATAGTCATATACAGTCAGCCCTCCTTATCCATGGATTTTTTTATCCATAGATTCAAGCATCCAGGGCTTCAAAATATTCCAAAAAAGTATAAATTCCAAATAGCTAACCTTGATTTTCCATTTTACATAAGGAACACCATTTTTCTCTGCCATTATATGTAATGGGACTTGAGCACCCACAGATTTTGCTATCCACTGGAGATTCTGGAACCAAACCACAGCAGATAACAAGGTCCCACTATAATGCAGTGTAATAAAAAAGGTAAATCACTCACCAGTTAAAGGCCCATTCATCAATCAAGTGCTGAAACCTACCTGAATAAAAGGTTCTTTGCCTGCTGGCAGAAAGATGACACATGGCAAGAAAAGCATTGGCCAACCCTGTAGTATCCTGCCTGCAGTTCTTATCTGGGACTTTCTCTGGTGGAAACAGATCTGCCTGCCAGTGGCATTACTAGGGGGGTGCAGTGGTGTGAACTACGCTGAGTGACACCCCAGAGGTGTAATACAACTCCGGGGGAGTGGGTGGCTGCCTTCTGGGTTCCACATAGCCATGGCCTGGGAAGGCCAGGGGAGGGAGGTGGCTGCCTTCCGAGCCTTGTGTGGCTATGGGCACGTAGGACTCAGGTTGGGGGGGGGGTGGCTGCTGAGAGTGCCAAGCATGCTCCCCCCACCTTGCTGCTATGATGTTATTATACACACTGTGGCAACAAGTGTGGCAAGTGCTCTTTTGACCCTGCCTCTGGAAGCACGGTCTCCGCACACCAGGTGACACCCCAGGCAGGCACACTACTGCTTCTTGCTGCTATGCTGTGCAGGCGCTACCTCCAGGTGTGCATTACCTGCCTTGTTGCAGCCTGTAAGAGCAGAAATGGGGTGCCTGGCTACACCTTCATAGCCAGGCACCTCTTCTGATGTAACACAGTGGGAGCCTTCACAATAGGGGCAGCAGGTAAGGGACCCATGAATGGCTTTTTAGACCGTGTTAAGAGCCTTTTGGGCCAGGGTCAGCCCAGCACCACCACTTTGGCATCAGGATTGGCCAGTCCCAGCCTGTGGCTGATGGCCTGCATTGACTGTACAGGACAAGAACAGTCCAGGAGGAACACATGTGGCTTGTGTGTTCAGCCCCAGGACAGAGGCCACCCTAGCTTCCTTTGAAAGGGAATTCCACAGCCTAGGAACATCCAGAGTTTATTTTCACTGCAACTTCCACCAACCCTAGCCAGTGTGTAAAAAGGTGATGGATGAAAGGAGTTGCTGTCTGACAATAGCTGGAGGGTTCTGTTCCTGTCTTAGGCCTCCTCTAGATGGGCCATGAGTCCTAGTAAATGTCTGGTTACTCTGTTGTATTATTGTTGTTGTTGTTGTTATTTTCATGCTTTCAAATGGTTATTCCCACTTCCAGTCCTACTCTAAATATAATGGGGTTGTATCACTCTTTTTTTCCTGCTTGAGATGTGGTTAACTGTGGTGTGGATGTTTTCCTCTTCCCAGAATCTTCTCAACAAACTCCACATCCCCCCCCAGCTCTCCTCCCAATATCTACCTTCCCTGTCTTGAACATTTAATCTTTTTTTAAAAAAATATTGTTAGTGCTGTATATGCATGGTGTAGTGGTATGAGTGTTGGACTAGTGGTTTGGGCATTGGATCATGGTTCAGTTCCCTACTCAGCCATGGAAACCCACTGGGTGACCTTGAGCAAGTCACACATTCTCAGCCCTAGAAAATCCTCTGGTAGGTTCACCTTAGAATCACCATAAATCAGAAATTACTTGAAGGCACATGACAAAAAAACATAGTGCTAAAGTGCTATACCACCATGCCACCAAAGAGATATGGCACTTAAGAACTAAAACTATAAAAGAATGGTGATGGAGGAGGAGGAACATTTAGTCTGGTAATGTAGGTTACAGGAAAACCTTCACGGCAAAGGCCACACTCCCATTTAAAACATCATCAGTGGAACTGCATAAAAGTGCAGAAGGAACCAAAACAATGGGACAGACATGGGAATTTAACTCTGCCTGTTTCAAAAACTCTCAGGGCAGAAATAGAACTCATCCCTGCCCTGGGTTTAATAAGTCATAGCTCGTCCCGGAAATTCACAAGAAACAAGAGGTATGCCATGCATTTTATAAAAACATTCTAATAAGTACAGCATAGCTTCTGCCAAAACCCAAGGCTTTTGGCCAGTCTGGATGAGTTCTTAGATGTTCTTTTCATAGTTGCTTAATCTTGTTTGGTTCAGGTTTTGCTTCCATTGTTTTGCTGTTCTGCTGTTCAAATACTGGTATATTTTTCTAGTTTTACTTGGATTATTTAATCATTATTGATTTGTTAGCCACTCTGGGAATCCTTTGGGAATTGAGGACTGGGACAGAAATGTAAAAGTAAAATAAATACATTTGGGGTCAGCTTTGCTATGAGGCAAAAAGTGACTGCTCCCTCCCTTTGAAACTCCCTCCCCCAGAAGGCTAGGCTGGTCCCCTCCATCCTCCCCTTTCTCCAGCAAGCAAATTTTATTCTCTTCAAGAAGGCTTCTTACTGGGGTGTTTGCTTTTGTATCTTTTTAATGGCTTTATTTTTCTAACTTAGTACATTTTTGATGATTTTATATTTTTAACTTGTTATATTAAGCTGACTTTTTAAAGTTGTGTTTTTAAGCATCTTTTGTGATCCACCTTGGGTCCAATTTAGGAGAAAAGTGGCATAAAAATGAGTTAGACTGCCTCAGATAGAAGTCACTGTAAACTGACTTACAATTGTGGAAAACTGAAATGTGCCATTATGCAATGTTTGAATTCTCAGGAAAGAATGCCATTGGGACCATTGTACAAGCAGATCCAACAGTGCAGCCATTTCACAATGGTCCCAATGAAGAATGTGTTCTGATGTACAATGTGACACTTGCACAATGGGAGCCCTGGTGCACAGCGAGGTATCTTGTGTAGTGCCCTCTTGTGCATCATCACAATTCAGTGTCATTGTTGCTCATCATGTTGCTGATGCAGTTCATTCATCAAAAAGTTATGCATCATAGTCTCTGGTGTAGGATCTTCACTCTTATTTAGTGAATGTATCCCACAGTCACTCACTGAGGGTATAGTCCTTTGAATCAATTGCTGAACTGAATTATTAATTGCTTATGTAAATCCAGTGATTCAGTGAGTCTACTCAAGTTGGAATTAGCAAGTAGATTTAGGCTAATGTATTCCAATAAGTTTTGTTTATTGTGTTCATGATTTTATTGCAGATCTCCTGAAGCACTCATTGAGTAGAAATATTTTAAATAAAAAATGAGGAATTCCCCATTTTTTTATTTTTTTATTTTTGTGGATTCCGAGCATATTTGTGGTACAAATCCCAGTTATAGGTTTATTGATGCATTTTATGTCTCAGTTCTTTATGTCCTAATGTGGAGAATATATAGTGGATATGTCCATAAATTTTCTGGCTGGTAGATTCTGGGAGTTGTGGTCCAACAAATGAAACTGTCCCAAGCTCTGGTAGGAACTAGCAACAGACACTTTGTACTTTAAAAAAGCCTTTATCACAAAGCAACATGGTGTTGGCCTCATTGGCTCACATGTACCAAAAGCAGCAAATCTTCCTTCCTTCCTTCCTTCCTTCCTTCCTTCCTTCCTCTCTCCCTCTCTCTCTCTCTCTCTCTCTCTCTCTCTCCCTCTTTCTTTCTTTCTTTCTTTCTTTTTCTTTCTCTTTTTAACTATCTGAAAAAAATAGAAGAAGAATGCCCCTAGGTTTAGAGAACAACACAGTGTCCCCATTCACATTTTTCATGACAAGTCATCCATCCCGCAACAACTTTACTGTGGTTGCTGGCACTCTGGAACAAGCCACTCTTGTCCTCAGTGGAAAAGCATTCTCTTTCAAAGTCCTTGTAGAATTTGGTGGGGGAGACGGGAATAAAAGCACTGTTTCTCCTCACAAGTAAAAGAGACTGTTACATGATTTTTCTGCTTTGTGGGGCCTTGAAGTGCTGTGGTTTAATGGAGCAGGGATGCAGGGCAGTGCAGCTCCGGTACTCGTTTCCCAGCAGGAGCTATGATGTCATACACTTGGTGAGATATTTGCCAGTGTTGTTGGGTGGGATGGAGTTGGAAGACAGGTCTGATCTAGCACATAAATTCTCTTTCTGTGACCCTTATAACATGCTTGGACTATTGAACTATATAACTGAACTGTATAGAAATAATAAATACACAAATGTGTTATGCTCAGACCATGTCTGGCCCAAGGTCATCCAGTGAATTTCATGGTGATTGGGGTCGTGAATCCAGATGTGTGTGTCTCTCTATGTGTGTTTTAGACAGTAGCTTGTCTCTCTTAATGCCTGCGACCATTGCTGAAGCCCTGTGGTTACCTGCTGGAAAGACTCTTTTCACATCCATAGTTTTTATTGTTTCATAGAGTGGAAAATAAAATAAAGGAGTACTGCTAAGCAAACATCCTTGAAATTATATCTACCAAAATCCACGGTGTTTTCTTTGGTGAATGTCAATAAAAGTATGTTTAGAATGGAAGCCTTAATAAGAAATAGAGTGTTATTTCTCTTTCAGAAATTTTAATGGGCAGGACAAAGCTTGCTGCAATTCCAAACCCAAACTACTAGTTTTGCCTTCTGCACCTTCCACTTAAGTTGTAGTTAGAGCTTCGAACAGTTAATTTTAGGGACTACAACTCATTGAATTTCAAAGCTATCAAGGGTAGTGATCAGCTGGCTGGAGCATTCTGGGAGGTTTAATCTAAATCTCTCAGAATACTCCAGCTTCTCCAGACTCTGTAAAAAATAGGAATAGATTGTTTCTGAAAAAAATTGCAAGCCTATGGATTAATTTTTGTGTCAGGACTGAAATGTGTCCTTCTGCCTAAAACTCAGTTTCTCATTACTCCAGGCTCTATTTATTTCAGTAACCCAATTTAGGTGGGAAAAGATATGTTGTTGTTGACCTAAAGGAAATCAAACAGAGATCTACCAGTAGATCTCCACTGACCTTCTGCCCACCCTTGGTCTAAAGACCCAAGGTCAAGCAGAGATAAAGGGAGGATAAAGTTCTTGCTTTGTCAGGGTGAGAGCCCATGATTTGGATATAGAAGAGAAAAGGGGAAAATTTGCTTTATTTTCCCTTAGGCCTAGTTTCCTGATTGGGAAAAGGTTTTACCAGGGGCACAAATAAATATTTGAGGTAAGAGCCCAAGCAAGGACTTATGATCAGTAGTACTGTGGATCCAGGGTTCTGAGGATCAAAGCATGGCCTTTTTAATTAGCAGTGATGGTGACATCATCCACCACCGTTTCAAGCTTCTCTCAGAGCTTAGCTGCAATCATGACACTAGCTAGCATTAGAATGGATTTTCTCAGCAGTACAGTTCCAGACAAAGTATTTCATGGTGACTTGGTACTGAGTGGACAATTAAGATCTATTAGTTGCTCCTACTATAGGAGTGGGCATGTTCTTTACATCCTGGCGCCAGATTTTAATGGGACCAGCCACAGGCCATACTAGCTCCAACAAATGAAACCAGATGTGAGCAGATGATTTTAGGAGGAAAAAGCCGCGGCTTTTAGATGGCCCTCCCTGGGTCTTTGCTGTGGCCATCTAAAAGCCGCGGCAAAAACCCACCAGCAAAAAGGAGCTCCATTTGGAGCTCCTTTTTTGCACCGCAGAAAGGACACGATTGGCGCCCTCCCGTGGTGCAAAAGCGTCATCCTGTGCGCAGTGCATCTAAAAGCTACGCACATGATGACGCTTTCACAGCATGTCCATATGGATGCCGCCATTTTAATATGGTGGCACCCATACGCTTTAGGCCTAGGGAGGGTGTAAAAGCTATGCCCCCTCAACCCTAAAGGTGGCGCAAAGAGCCCTTATCGCAGCTCTTTGCACCAATCTAGATTGGCCCAGTATTACCATGTATGAATGTGAAGCTGGACAGTCAAGAAAGAAGATAGGAGGAAAATCAACTCATTTGACATGTGGTGCTGAAGAAGAGTGCTAAGGATTTCATGGAGAGTCAAAAGGACAAACAAATGAGTCCTAGAGCAGATCAAGCCAGAAAAATTCCTAGAAGTCAAGGTGACAAACCTTAGACTGTCATACTTTGGACACATCAATGTTAGGGAAAGTGGAGGGAAGTAGAAAGAGAGGAAGACCACATGCTAGATGGAGAGACATTATTAAAGAGACCACAAATATGAGTTTGCAGGAGCTGGGCAGAGTAGTAGAGGATAGGGGGCCTGGAGCTGTCTCTTCCATAGGGTCACCGTGGGTCGAGATCAACACACAGGCAGTTAAAAAAAAGATGAGTACTTATGTACCATCAATTGCATGTGCAACAAGTATATTGTGCATTTCGGTTAGCCAACAAAGGTATCGCTGTTGGTGGATTTTTGTTTGAATTTACTAAATGACCAACACAGCTTACCACCTGCCTGTTTTCTGCATGTGCAACAGTGACACTTGAGAAAGTCTGCTTATGAAGCTGCTACCTGAATGTGGCTATTATGTAGATGCCAAAAAAGTGCAACCACAGGTGTAGGAGAACCTATATATACATAAAGCACCACCAACAGGATGCCAGCCCTGGATCAAGACCTGCATTTTTGGACTCTCCTTGGTTGTGTGGGTATTTGGACTGTATGAGTGCTTGTACTTTTATTCCTGCTCACTGGTCCTCACCTTGAAGAGTGAAAAGTGGAAGCCAGTCCATCTCTGTTGCTTCCTAGCAGCAATGTCTAGAAGAGGATGATAATCTCAACTAACCAAGAGGTTCCACCAGAGATAAGGTCTCACAAATGGTATTTGGGGCAATGTGGGATCTGTGATAAGCACAGCTACATCTCTCCACTGTTAGTATTGAAACCACCAACAGAGCAGGCAGTTTCATGGCAAGATTCAAATAGCAAAGCAAAGCAAAGCTACACACACACACACAGAGGACACACAGAGTCAGAGAACTCAGAGTCAGAGAACTCATCACTACTCTCATGAACCTCACAGTTAAGTGATTTCAGAGCAATTTCTCCAATTACCAGTCTTTCAACTCATGAGGACCACCATGGGTAGATACTCAGAAATCACTCTTCCCAACCACTCCACTGTGGGCTTGGCATATGCCTTCTTTTGCACAAAAGAAAAAGAAACAGAGTGATGGTCTGTAATTTCATACTTCATTTGCTGGATCACTTTTCTGGAGACTTGCTAAGCAGACGCTGCTGTGCTGGGGTGGTGGTTAGTAATTACCATCCCCTCCCCTACTTTCTTAGGGTATTTGACATTTCCATTCCTCAGTGACTTTGGTGAATAACAAATTCATCTACCTGCCATCCACATCTGACCACCAGATGGTCTCATGTGCCTAAAGAGGACCAATTGCAGAGTGCATTCAAATGACCTCACACATATATCTTCAAACATTGCTCCCTGACCACAAAAATGTATGGAAAACACAACATCTGTACAAGTCTGCCTCTTAAATCCCAGTTGTTTTACAAAATATATTGCTTGTCATCTTAATGTCTTCAGCTTCTTAATGGGGAAAATGTGGATCACTGCTTGTAGGGATTGTTTGTTGTAAGAATTTTTAATCTTCTTACAGCTATTTATTATTTTCCATTACCTGCTGCTGATTGAAATTGAGACTGAAGCCTTTGAAGGATGTAGGGACGATGTATTAGTTACAGATTTAAAATATGTATTTTGAATGAGATCTTAATTGGAGCAGTTTGTTGCAAAACATCTATGAGCCTCTCTAAAAGGGTATCCTTCTTTCCCTGATTAAAAGTGAAGGAAGGTTGCCTTTGCCAATATGCCTTTGCCAGGGAAGGATGGTATTGCAGACTCCTCCAATACGGATG
Source organism: Urosaurus nigricauda (assembly GCA_034509955.1). NCBI lineage: Eukaryota > Metazoa > Chordata > Lepidosauria > Squamata > Phrynosomatidae > Urosaurus > Urosaurus nigricauda. Next base: position 44,080,131 of record JAOEGL010000002.1, on the reverse strand, counting down.
GCAAAAAGGAGTATCCTTCCCAGTAGGGATCCCATTGGCATGTCATCTCTGGCAAACAGGCTTAGAATAACCCACCACTGGTGAGGCTGAGCATAATCAGCTTGCATGCCAAAACCCTTGGTGTGTTATGTGTGTATGTAGGTGTGTGCACCAGCAGGTGTTGAAGGAACAGATCTCTCTGTTGCAACCTTCAGTTGAAAGTCACTGTCTTCATGGCATTCAAACCCTTCATTATCAGTAAGGAAGAGTGATTCCTTATCTTCATACATTCCAATCTAGATGAATGTCCAGGAAGGCAGAGTCTTGCAAATGAACATGCTGATGTGGACAGCAATCTACGTATACTGAACTGATGGAACTCGAGCTTATCCCACAGTATGTTTGCCTGCTACAGGTGTGGACACACCAACAGACAGGCTCATGGTGCCCATTTCTGAGAGCTCACAATTTATTTTTGCCACACCAACAAAATGGCACATGACACATGGTCCCAGCATGGGATGCCTATGCCATTAGATGTGTTGCTGTGGTGGTGCAATTGCAGTTTTACACCATTGAGAATCTTATGCTTCTGTTCTCTTTAACACCCCTAGTCTTCAGTGACACAATTTATGGGGGCTCCCTCAATTTCATCTGGATGATGGGTTTTTAATGTCCACTCATTTGTGCAAATAGTGCACAGCAAATTAATTGAGAGAAATTTGGTTTCTTTACTGCAGCATCATACTGCTGGTTCGTGTTCATCTTATAATCAACAATATTCCCAAGGCTCTTTTTTGTATGTAGTACTGCTGAGCCAAGTATCCCCATCCTATAACTAGAATCAAATAATCATAGAGTTAGAAGAGATCTCAACGGCCATCAATTCCAACCTCCTCCATGCAAGAATACACAATCAAAGCAACCCACCCCCCTGCCCAACATACAGAGATGGCCATCCAGCTTCTGTTTAAAAACCTCCAAAGAAGACTCCACGACACCCCAAGGCAGCATATTCCATAGTCAAATAGCTCTTACTCAGATAGTACTTCCTAATGTTGAGGTAGAATATCTTTTTCTGCATTTGGTTTTTGTGAGCTAAATGTAGAATTTTGCATTTATCTCTATTAAATATCATTGTATTACTTTATGCACAATTTCTAGTGTATCTAGGTCTTTTTGAATTCTGTTTCTATCTTTCAATGTGTTAGGCACCCATTGTAGTTCCATGTCTTTTTGGCTGGAGGAAGGATATTTTTGCATTCTTTGACAATATCCCTGGTTGTGGTCCAGAGTTCTTCTGGTTCCTGGTCAATTAGGCTCAATAATCCAAATCTATTCTTTACATGGTCTACAGGGATGTTCATTAGGTTATGTATTGGAATGATGTTTGATATAGTGTACTTCTTTAGTTTTATTCTGTTGATATTAGAAGTTTGTGATCTGTGCAACAATCTGCCCATGTTCCTACTTTTGCAGATAGAATGGAGCTTCTCCATCTTCTGCTTCAAATTATGTAGTCAATTAAGTTTCTATATTTACCATCAGATGACATCCACATATACAGTCATCTCTCTGGTTGCCTGAAGAATGTGTTTGCAGTGAACTGAACAAAGGACTGTCCTCACAAAATTCAGCCAGTCATTCTCCTGCTTAATTGCTTGCTCCTAGGCCAAATTTTTGAACAATCTTTAATTCTGCTCTGTTTCCTGCTTTTGTGTTCCAATCACCTATGATTATCAACAGATCGTGTTTAGGGTGTATGATCAATGTCTTCCTGAACTCCTGATCTTTCATCATCTTTTTCTGCCTCTGTAACTGTAGCATAAACCTGGATTATGGTTATATTGATGCATTTTCCCTGAAGTCTTATTAATATTACTAAGTCAGACTTTGCTACATTTCTCTTCACTATTAACAATGCCCCATTTTTTCCATACATGTTCATTTCCTGAGCAAAACACTGTGTAGTTACCTGAAAGAAAATTTCCTTTCTACTTCCTTTCCTTTCTACTTAAGCTTGCTCACTGCAAGCATCGCACTGTTTATGTATTCCATATAGTAAAACAAAACACATTTTGTTGCACATCGTTTTACTATATCTAGCTTCCCCTGATTCATACTTCTCACATTCCATGTTCCTATAATATATGTTGTGCAGCATCAGGCTTTCCTATCGCCTCGAAGTATGTCAATAGCTGAACATCCTTTCAGCTTGAGTTCAGTTGTGTCATTAGTCATAGTGCTACTTGTAGTTGTCCTTTGCTGTACCCAGTAGTTTGTTGAGTTGAGTGAGTGCCATCCAACCTGGGTGTCTCCTCTTCTGGCACTATCTCTTGTTTCATTTTGGGCTGTCTTTCCATAGATTTTACGATAAGGTAAACGTCTTCAGGATTGGTTTACAATTGTCTTCTGCACAGTACTAACAAGCATCAGCTATGGTGCCATTGCCATTCTCTCTGAAAAATCTTCTGCCCATGTCATCCCCTACTATTGCTGTTGCCCAGTAGCTGTTTGGCACATTTAGCCGGGCTCCTCAGTAAAAGCCTGTCTAATATGGAAGACTCTTGTCAGCAACACTGTTACAAACAGCATAGCCTCTTGCCTCATAGTAGTGCCACGATGGACCTGATTTTGTACCTGTAATGGAACTAATGGTTATGTCAATTTTCATTTGTTTTTGCACATGTTCTCATTTTAGGCCTTAAATGGAAAATTGGTTTGCAATATACTTTGTAAACAAATAATTGTTTTAATATAATTCAATAGAATTATTTATGTTTTGATAATGGCTATAACCATTAAAAATATCATTCAGATTAATCTCTTCGCTTTCTATGGGGAAAAATATCACCTGGAAGATTTATGATACTTTTAAGATTGGCTGGCCCTGTCATGACTCTGCGAGGCAGCCACCTTAAGCAGTAGATTTAGGATTTGGTTGTTATTTTAGTTTGTGATTCATATATATACACACACATATATTGATGTAGGGAGATGTGCTTCTGGGATTATTTTATGCCTGAGGTGTCAGAATAATTTGGTTGGCCTTGGGTACCCCGCAGCTTGATGTGAGGGGAAGGATACCATTTATTTCTTTGCCTTGGGCAGCAAAATGTCATGTGCTAGCCTGGAGGTAAATCTTCACTTTTGACACCTGAGCCTCTGAATGGCCTTCTGTGAAACTCATTAGAGCGACTACTTCTAAGGAAAGCAATGCCAGCCTACTTATTTGTCCTTCTCAAGCTCTTTTCTTCTCTCACCCTCTTTGCTCCCCACTTTGATTAAAGCAAAGAAATCACATTTGAAAGCTCTCAGAACAGGCCCTCACTCCCCAAAGTTCAGAGATGCTGTTTTAGTTGCCTGCACTGGCACACAGAGCGAGCCTCCTCCAAAGCCTTCATCACACAACAATGTCAATAGCAGCCATCAGGAGAAAAGAAAACACTAGAGAAATTCGCTTAATATATCCTAGTCGAGAAGGTCATGACAGGACCACGTGCATAAATAGTCGAGGTATTATTTTCAGATGTCGATGGCCTGAGCAGGAATGATCTAGCTAGCCAAAGAAAAGGTTTCCCTCCCCCACTCCTTCTCACCCCAGGATTCCTGGACTAGCGACAGAGGGAAGGGAAAGGGAGCAATTTGCATTGGAATGTCATCCTCCTTGGCCTAGTTCAAGGGGAAAGAGGTTCATCATCACCCTGACAAGAACATAGGCATCAGCTAATTTTTATCATTAACAGCACAGGAGCACATTTCACAAGGTGTTGACATCGCTTTTCATAGAACCATTAGGGCTCAACATGTGTAGGAGGAGAACAGAATCACCTTGGCAGCAATTCTCCCCAACCAGAGCTTGCAAAAGTTACATCTTAGAGTACCTTTGACACTAACTGAAAGAAAGAAATTGGCAGCATGAGCTTTCGTAGACTTCACTCTTACTTCCTCAGATTCCTGCTGAGGATGTAGATTGAAGTCTACAAAAGCTCATGCTGCCAATTTCTTAGTTTCAGTTAGTCTCAAAGGTGCTAAAAGATCTCTCTACATGCTGATTGTACCGACTAACACGGCTTTATCTTTGAATTCTTAGAGCACAACACTCAGAATCCACCAGCTATTATAGCCACGCAAGGTGAGGGTTCTCAGAGGTGTAGTCTAAAACACTAATGCACTTTTGTGGGGATTGGATGCCCTGACTTTTCAGGATTCCTGAGTGTGCTGAGAAGTCCACTGATGCAAATAATCTGAAGGGGTTGCCAAGTTAGTCTGGCTCAAAAACAGTGAAGAATTCTGTGGAAGTTTAAAGATCAACTGATTGATTATACCACAAACCTTTGTGGACTACACTAAATCAAATGCTTGAAAGTGTTACCCAAAATGTTAGGTACATTTACAGTACAGGTACTGTAGACTTTGAGGTCAGACTAGAGAAATTGAACAGAAAAAGACTGATAGCAACAATGACAACATTAACACTGGCTATCCACCAAATATGTCGATGATACCATGAGCATCCAGGCACTAAATAAAACAATTAACACAATAGTTCTCAAACTTTTTATCATCTATATGCAGACACTAAACACAAACACAACATATACAACACTCGACTTAGTAGGAATAAAAACATTTTTGTTTTTTTAGTGTGCATATTTTTATTCACACATTCATGTGTATTCATATTTTAGCATTTTATAAGGAAATAGTCCTCCTCCTGGGAGAGGCTCCAGGTACTCTCTTGTTGCCTTTCTCTTCCTCTCCAGGAGAAAAAGAAAGTTTGGGAAGAAGAGGAGGAGCAGGGATCAGGGCCTCCAAGTCTTGTGCCCCCCTAGAGCAATGCTCATCACCCTCTGGGGGTCCTGCCCCACAATCTGAGAACTACTGAATTAGCATCTATATAGCTGTACATGCCTATATCTGTTCCAAATTTCAAATCAATGCTCATAGAGGTTACATTAAACAAATTTTTGGGTCTTCCAGAATCAGCCAACCACTATGGTTGCAACAGCGCAGCCAGGATTCTGGGAGGTGTAGGCAAAAAAGAAATTTTTCCAAGCTCTGTTTCTAAATTATATAGAATGTAAATTTATAGAGTTATCATTTAGGATAACTTACAAATTTAAATAAGCAGCCTGTGCCCATTCCTGCAGTAACTACTGTTGCTTAGAATTAAACGAGCTTACATACAGAGGCAGAGCAAAAAGGCAGGAGTAGAAATATACTGTTTTATCACATTTTGTCCATGTGATCTTCAGTACAAAACAAGTACATCAAATGGGCTGCAGGGAAGCTAATCACTCTTAAGAGATTTCAAGTATGCATCAGGAGAATCCCCAGCTCTTGAGGAGGCCCACTCATTATGGGAACAATTCCAGATAATTAAGTGGTAATTTCACTAGGACCATGGCCTAAGGTTGATTTCTCTCTCTCTCTCTCTCTCTTTCTCTCTCTCTCATCTTCATCATCTTCTTCTTTTTTAACTGAGAAGAGCTCCCATTCCTTTAAAAGCTGTGTGGGAAGCAGAACATTAAATACATGAGGGTTTTGTGGTGGTGTTTCTTTCTGATATGGGGAAGCAAGTAGAGGAAATGGTAGGGCTCTTGATTGCAGCCTACATTAATCAGATAAAGGCTCAGTGCCTCTGCCCATTGAAAAGGTTTCAAGTCTAGTAGCCCAACTCATAGCCAAAGAAAATGACGCGTACCATCTTTGCATGGCAGCTTGTTGGAATAGATGCCCTTTGCAGCCCCTTGCAACTCTAAGATTCTATGATTCTACTGCCTGCACCCATCTACAATGGACTCTTTTACACTACACAATTACAGCACTATGATTCTACTTTAACTGATGTGGCTGCATCTTACAGGATTCTGAGATCTGTAGTTTGGTGAGAAACTAAAGCTCTCTGCCTAAGAATTCTATAAGCCCCTCTAAACTGCAAATCCCAGAATTCCATAGGCTGTTGGTGTGGTGGCTAAAGTGGAATCATAGCACTATAATTTTGCAGTGAGAAAGGGCCCGGTAAGGGAACAAATGTCTGTGTCAGCATTTGACTATGCTAATTTACATGTGTGGGTGAACATTTAGAAATGATTGCTGGCATTTAAATAGAAAATGCAATGGATCTCACCAAAGTGGAGAAGATTTGTGGCCAGGTGGCCTCTGTGGCTATTTTCCTGATCTGAAATCAGAGGTAGACAGAGGCAGAAGCCAGTTTTCACCTGCTCACACCATTGGCAGGCCACACTGATGTGAAAATAAAAGTAAGACAAAACTCCTGGCCCCTTCTTGTTTGGTTCTGTTTTTCTCATCCAACTTTTGGTTCCCCCCCCTCTCATTTTGGTCCAGGAGTTATTGGGGTAAAAAAAAACCCTAATTACTGTATGGTAAGGTTGCCAGATTTCGGGGCCTGGCCCCTCTTCTGCAGTCCTTAGGGTGAGGGAGAAGACTCTCAAGATGAGAGTGCTGTCTTAAAAGATGTACATATAGATATATTTGGATGGCATACTGTATGCAGTTATGGTTGCTGATATAGATATGATATCATCAGGAACCATGTCCATGACATCCCATGGGGTTGTCACTAGGTCTCAGGTTTTGCCCTTAAAAAATCCAGACTTGAGAGAGTCCTGAAATATATGGTGATATGCTCTTGTGAATAAAGCATGTGATTTTTACTCAAAATAGTTCACCATACAAATATATGAATTCCCTATGTGAACTGGTGCTGGAGGAGACCATCTACCAAAGGAGTGTGTGTGTGTGTGTGTGTTAGGGTTATTAGCTCTCAGAGCCTGGCCCCATTTCTCTAATGATCAGGACAAGAGGAAGGAATCTCAGGATGAGAGTCTTGTGTTGAAAGGTGTGTGTATTTTCCTCTTTTCTTAGATTGGGGGATTATTTCAATGGCACACTCTGTGCATTTATTATTATTATTATTAATATTATTATTATTATAAATTTTATTTATATAGCGCTGTAATTTTATGGTTGATGTTTAAGGTATCTTGCTTAATGATATCAATCAGCAAGGATCATGCCCTCGCAACATCACCCTTGTAACATCACCCAGGCCCATCCCTTGTGACTTCACAAACAGTCATCATCTCAAAATCTCAGGTTTGGGCTCACAAGGTCAATATACGACAACTAATGACATGATCTGCCTCCTCTATTAGATGTCCCTCTCAGCTTAGCTGCATGAGAGCAGAATGGATTTTCCCAGTAATATTGTTAGAAGCCTCAGAAAGTATGCAGGCAAGAGGAGATGCTTGCTTTTGAACAAACAGTAAGATCCCTTAATTTTACAAGAGACCTGCTTCTGGTGGCAATGAGAACAGGTGGTACTGGGTTGTTGATGTAGATCAACACAGCTGCCTATATTTCTGAACTCTCCTTGTGGTCATGGCTAGTGGATGGAATTGGGGGACTAGGAGGCTGGGTCCCGTAGATGGTTTGAGCTATGATGGTTGGGTGTCTGTATTAAATTTGGCATCAAGACTTCCTTCATGAGCTCCTCCACTTCAAAATTAATGACTTCACCACTGAGAAGAAAGGCAAGCTTTTGCTCAACAATCCTCTTTCTTCCCCCAATATCCTTTGTATTATTAAAAGATTGTGCATTTACGCAAGCAGATTTTTATGTCTAGCTGTATTAACCCTGAACTCAGACAGAATTCCATGGGAACAGTGTGATGGCCACAGAGTTCAATTTTTTGACAACCCAAGGAATTAACCATCTATTCTCTAAATCAAACAGATGCAATCAACCCAATGTCCAAAATGATTTTTGGTTGAGTCTGCTGCGTTTGACATTTGAAGCATTTTGAGCTTGGCTTCACACCATCTCAACAATTTCTCCTCATGATCATCCACCCATCCATCCATTGATCCCCTTCTCCACACTGCTCACCCCACACATGGGTGACAATCTCGATTCTTTCCCATCATGAGCACAGCTCATCAGACACAAATGGAGGATGATATAATTGAGGCTGCTTTTTAAAAGAAGCCATCTGACATAATATTGCTAGTAACTTGACAGCTTTATAGAAAGCCTTCCCAAGGAATCCCAAGCTAGTCGCAGGGCTGAGGACAAGCAGAGGTTACAGAGGAGTGTTAGATTCTCCTCAGCTCAATCTTTTAGGAGCTTCGGCCATATTTAGCATCACCTTTGACATGACCTAGCCATAAACAATAGCTTTCTGGGTATGCTACATGACCAAATCTTGCCAGTCACTGCCAAATTAATGAGCCCATGTCATTTTTAGTTTACAGTTCAGCCATAAAGCAGCCAAGTGGAAAATGAAGCAGGGACCATTAAGGACCCTCATACCCATTTTCAAAGAGTATTGTCCCTAATTCCTCCCTCCCTCCCTTTTTAGGAGTTCCTAATCGTCCAATTTCTGCCTCTTCTCTTTGCCTGTGTCTGTGTTGGAACCTCCATAGAGAGGGAAAGAATAGCTGGGAAAAGCAAAGGCCAATAGATAGCACAGGATCAGTTGGAGGTAATCCAAGCCAGGAGGAGGGGAGGGAGCTGTATATTAGCAACAAAAAAAAGATCCACATAAGAGAGCAAACAGCTAAGGGAGTAAGTTAGGTGTACTGGACCCCAAACATTTATCAAATAAATAAATAAATTTTTATTTATATCCCGCCTCTCTGATACAATCAAGGCTGCTTACAATAATATTAAATTCACACATATCTAAACACAAATGGGAACACAACTTAAATGGAAGCTTTCAAAAGCACTTCAGAGCATGAGCACTGAAAAGAAAGTGCTTTGGCTAAGATTTCCAGTCTTGATTTACTTCATGCCCTAGCTAAAATCTCAAAAAGGTAGCATGATCAGCATAGCCTTTTCTGAAGATGGCAGGGATCTCTTTATAGTACAGAGTTGGGCAACAAGTGGCTCTCTAGATGTCATCATACTGCAACTTCTATCAGTCCTAGCTCCCACAGCTAATGATGGGAGTTGCAGTCCAACAATACCTAGAGGGCCACCTCACATTCCCATGAATATACTAAAAACCAATTGTTTCTCACCTTGTGGGAAATAGTATCAATGCAATTGGCTAAATGCTGTGAACAAAGGCCACTGTGCCATAACTACCATCATTTTGTTTCATACCATACTTGGGTCATCCCACGTCTGTCACTGTAAAAGCAAAACAGGACCACTCAAAAATAAGCACTTATTTTCTGCCTGTTCAGGGGATCCTCAATTAAAAAACAGTGAAGTATTTTTTTAAAAAAAATAATCTAACAAACAAGCTTTCAAGACTTACATAATATTGATGTATTCACTGCCATGCAGAAATGTACATGGAGGTTAGAAAGAGGGAACTGGCCAGTTAAAGCCCCTCGAAGCTTATAGTAAGACAAAGAAATCTTGGGGATGGGCATTATTACAGGTTTGAGAACCATGTGGCTAAAAACCTTTGTTTCTTTGTCCCTAATAAGGAATGATGAAGAAAGGAGACACCTTTTCCTCATCTCATTCTTTACCATAAGTGTAGACAGTTTTGGCATGTCAGAGTACCATTTTTCTGTCCCTCAGAACCTCCATGGGCCTTCAGGGACTATCAAAAATACTGTCTGGGAAGGTTGCCAACACCCACTCACACAGTTGATAAGAGAGTACTTGGCAAAAGATATACAGCAAGATGCTGAGGCAGTACCTTTAGCAAACACAATCAAACGTAGTCCAAAAGAGAGTAAGCCAAAAACAGTCTGATGTTCAGGGTTACTGAGAGCAACAATATCAGTCCAGTCTGAGGTCAGAAAAGCCAGAAGGGTGGTCAGCGGGTCCGATACAGGGTCTAGGAATCCAAAGCAGTCAAGGGTCTAGGAGTCAGATATCAAAGGAGCCTTCTCTTAGGAGAAATAATAGTCTCTGATGAGAGTCCTTGGCGTTTGCCACCTGTTATAAATAACTCCTAGATCACAGCAGCTGCCTGCCTGATGAGGCTCTCTCTGCAAATCTCTTTGACCTTCTCAAGCCCTGCTTTTCAGCTCTCCTCTGAGTAAAGGTAGGGACCTGAACATTCTCCACTATCTCTTCCGAGTCCTGCCCTGCTACTGGGGCCAGACTAGGCTGCAGAGCCCCAGACTCCACTGGGGCTGAGAGAGCAGAGCTGGGTCTTGGCTGGGCCACCTCTACAGGAGCTGTTAGGGCAGAACTAGGACCTGGCAGAGCAGAGCTGGGGCCTGTCTCAGCCTCAGGTGTCACCTGCATCTGAGGGTCCAAGTCCTCCTCCTCCTCCTCATCTTCCTCCTCATGGCTGGCCATAACAAATACCTCCAAATACTTTTATTTCCAGCCAAAATTTTACTCCAGGAAACCTATTTTCCCCCATAAATACAGTTTAGAGAGCATGCAAAAACAGCAAGAAAACCATCTACAAAATATTTTGTTCTATGGAAATGACTTCCACCCAGTTGAAAAATCATTTTTGGGCATCATTGCCCATATATTGCAATTCAATTGACCTAAAATAATGAGGTAGGTGAGAATGGAAATGTAAAAAGTAAAGACATTTATCATTACCTTAACCAGCATTAACAAACAACAGCTGGGTGGGAGAACAGACATCCTAGCATTGGTGAGCTGTTTAGCATGTCCCTTGTGATGAAAAGTGAAATAGGTGGAAGAAAGTTATGGTAAACTCAGTGACATCGCTAAGAGGTGTGGACCACACCAGGTGACACCACTGCTCCTCAAACACCTACCTTTTGACAGAAATGGGCTGTGGCATTCATCTGCTTCCCTTTAAAATGCTCTAAGATATGGTGGGAGTGGGGTGAAGTTCAGTGGGAGGAGAAAGCAGAGGCCCCAGAATGTTTTAAAGTTAAAAATTGAAATTTTGACTTTTTAAATTTTAAAATATTTTTTAAAATTATTTTTATATTTTTAAAACATTCTTTTAAATTTTTCTTTAAAAAACATCACATTTTAACCAAATCTTCACTAGGTATATATAAATACATTTAGGTTGTACATATGATAAAATAATTTGAAGGTGCTGTTTTAATTTTGCTTTTTGTTTATGTTGCAACTATTTGCCTTACATTCAGAGGTAAATGGGAATTACAATTTATAAGGAACTTTAGTGCAAAAAAAGCATTACTAAGGATTCTGTTCGAAATTATTTTGTAGTTATAGTAAAATATTTACCTTTGAATGAAATCAGACTATGTTTCTCCCATTCAAATTATTGTCATTTGTCCTTACCTCCTGATGCATCTTGCCCTGTGAATTAAATGGTAGTCACTTGGGGATGTGGGGCTCCTGTGTTTGTAGTGTTTTTTTTTTCTATTAAGAAAAAACTTATGGCAAAAAAATAGTGATCTAATGGGGATACTACTGGAAGTGCCCTTCCCAAAAGGCTTAGGCAAAAGCAAACCCCTGTGGTCTTTCCCACCTTATGTGTCCTTCCTCATTAATGAATTTTGCCATCTTGACCACAGTCTCACATTGCTTGTCTACAAGTGTCCCAGTTTTCCTCTATTGAATGTGGAAGGTTGTGGAAGTATCTGTGCATGACAATATACTAATACTGCTGTTGCTCTGTTCTTTCTCCTATACTATGCCCTCTTCATATAGTTTCCTTCTCCATTTTAATCCCCAAAGCAATCCTGTAAGTGGGTTTGTTGAGCAGTTGTGGTGGCCCAAGCTCACATGGTAAATTCCATTACCAAGAAGAAATTTGCACTTGGGTCTCCTGTTTCATGTACAGTACTTACAGGAATAACAAGCACATTTCTATACCACATATTAGTGAACTAGCACTCCTAAGTGAAGAATGTGTAAGCCAATTGCCCCCAACAAGCTGGGTATTCATTTTACTGACCTACGAAAGGATGGAAGGCTGAATCAACCTTGGAGCCGCCTTCTAGGATCAAACATACAAAGTTGTGGCTGCAGTACCAGCATTTAACCACTGTGCCACCTTTCTTTAATGACAGGGCTCATTACTTTAAGCATTATTCTAGTTTCCTCAGATCAATTTACATAATTAGAATGTAAGTCAGAATAATTTGCATGACTAGAACAAATTGCATACTATACAAATTAAATGCCCAGATCTGAGGAAGTGAAATATGGCAACCCTCTTGTTGTTACTCATTATGGGCTGAAATCCAATGCAGCTACATGTGCAACTACATGTGCAACCTTCAAGTCACCTGTCAACTTATGGTGACCTCTTGAATTTCATAAGATTTTCTTAGGCAAGGAATTCTTAGAGGTGATTTTTCCAATTCTTTTCTCTGAAATATAGTCTACCATGTTTATCTGGTATAACCTGGCAATCTCCCATCCAAGTACTAACTATGTCTGACCCTGCTTGACTTCCAAGATCAGATGGGATCTGGTGCCTTTGAGGTATTTAGGCTACCTTCCCCAATGTTACCCCCTCCCATGTCTATCTTTCAGGTTGCTCACACACACATACACTCATACAAGTGGGTATTGCATCTGAATAAGTAGGTTTATATAGGGCTGAGGGCATCATGATTCACTCTCCTCCCTGCATTTTGGCAACTCAGAAATAGCTGTGTTAGGGGTCTGAATAGTTTAAAAGGTAGAGTTTGGGGAGGGCTTTTATACAAGTGAATTGTGATTTCATAAAGTGGAATTACAACATGGTACTTATTGAACAGGATGCCAGCCACAATAGTTTAAAAACAGCTTTCATTGCTCAACACTTTGCTCATTCCTTTTCCGCTGTGGGAGGGAGAATTTAGGACTGATAACAGAAGTGCATAAATCATGAGCAATTCCTGTCATAACAGTTCTTTAAATGTCCTTTAAATATTTTTATAGTAACTATAGTTTGCAGTCTAAAAATAGTCTGTAGTCAAGAAATCAAAAGAATACTAGGGTGTAATCTGGACTGCAGAATTAATGCAGTTTGATACCACTTTAACTGCCATGGCTCAATGCTATGGAATTCTGGGATTTATAGTTTTGTGCCACAACAAACTATAAATCCCAGGATTCCATAGCATTGAGCCATGGCAGTTTAAAGTGGCGTCAAAGTGCAGATGCAGCCTAGGGCAGCCAAGAAGGAACTAAATAATATCCTCAAGTATAAAGATACAGCATATAGTTTACAGAATCATCTGTGCCATTGTAATTCCAGATTCTATTTCCAGATTCTATGTATGGCTGTGAAAGCTGGGCAGCGAAGAAACCTGACAGGAAGGGAATCAATTAATCTGAAATGTGGTGCTGGCAGAGTTAGAATGCAGTTCCGTTGATATAAACCTACTTCTTCAGATGCAATACATGCTAAAATAAAAATCTTAAAGGTACTGCCACATTCCTTTTTTACTCCCCCTTCCTTTCTCCTTCTTATGCTGAAGACTCATGACTACTTCTAAACAGAAGATGTTACCAGTTACGTCAATAAAGACACTTCATCCCCACTCATTAAGTTATATTTGAAATGTGAGTTTGTTACAGTCTTATTACCAAAAAAACCTAACTTTTTACAGGTAACAATATAACCTGTAGCTCATTGTTTCCAGATGAATCCACCAAATGATATTTTGGTCTGAAAACACAGGGAAAGGAAGAAGAGAGGACTTTATCACCATCGCACAATCGCAATTAACATTTTCACACATATTGCGATTAAAGAGACGTTATCCCAGGAATAAACAGGCAATAAACAGCAACAAATCATTCATGGAATTTCCCCGTGAATCATTTGTTGCTGTTTATTGTATGTTTATTCCTGAGATAACTGCACTTTAATTGTGACATTGTGTGAAAATGTTAATCACGACTGCGCAATTTTCATGGGATAATTGCTGTTTAACCCCCCCGATTTTCCCCGTGTGATGAAGTCCAGAGATAAGACAGGAGATCAAGAAATACTGTCCTATCCAGATCCCTGAAACCCAGTGTATTATTATTATTATTAGCTTTATTTATAAAGCGCCGTAAATGTACACGGCCCTGTACAAAAGCCAATAAAATTGAGAATATGTAAAAAGCATGCCTATGGCATACAATCTAGAGGTTAAAACAACAAGTTAACAACATGATAATAAAACAAGTTAAAACAGCAGATATCAAGCATTGAATCAAGCATCAAAACAACCAGGTCACAATCAAAAACTCCCTGGGAACGCTTCCCTAAACAATATGGTCTTTAACTCAGTTTTAAAACTGGTTAGAGACGTGTTGAGCCATGCTTGTAAGGGGAGGAGGTTCCAGGAGTGAGGGGTAGCAAGCAAGAAGGGACGAATCCAGGACGGGGCAGTGGAAATCCTGGGCTGGGACAGGAGACCTTGACTACCAGAATGGAGGGAACAAGTGGGAATGTAGGGAGAAAGAAGTTCAGAGAGATAGGGATTGGGCCAGTCTGTGCAGGGCTTTGAAAGTGAGCAGAAGTTTGTACTGAATGCGGATGGGAAAGGGGAGCCAGTGAAGGGATGACAATAGGGGGGAGACATGGTTGTAGCGGCAAGTGAGTGAGATAATACGAGCAGCTGAGTGCTGAACAGAAATTAATGGGTGGAGGTGGGAAAGAGGAAGCTCTACCAAGAGAAGGTTGCAGTAGTCTAATTGTGAGACCACTAGGGCATGGACCAAAGTCTTTGCAGTAGAAGATGAGAGATATGGACGGATTTTGGAAATATTATAGAGAAAAAATCCAGAGACCTTGGCTGTGGCCTGGATCTGAGGGATAAATGAGAGAGAGGAGTAAAAAATGAAACCAAGATTGCGGGCTTCCTGAACTGGCTGAATAGAGATATTGTCGACAGAGATAGAAAAAGAATATTGAAAGGTGAGCTTAGGAGGGAAAACTAAAAGCTCCGTCTTGGACATGTTATGCTTCAAGCTCTGGTGGCGCATCCAGTGGGAGACAGCTGTCAGGCAAGATGAAACTTGCTGCTCGAGCCTTGGAGAAAGGTCGGGGGTGGAAAGATACAGCTGAGTATCATCGGCGTACAGATGATAAGAGAAACCAAAAGAACTCATAAATTTACTGAGAGACAGTGTGTATAAAGAGAACAAAAGGGGAGCCAAAACAGAACCGTGAGGAACTCCAACAGATAGGGAACAGAGGGGAAGTCTGGCCACCCGAGAGCACTGCAAAAGATCGATCCGACAGGTAAGATCTAAACCAATCAAGAACGGAGCCTGAGAAGCCAAGGTCAGAAAGTAGGTCAACTAAGAGACAGTGGTCCACAGTGTCGGAGGCCAAAGACAGATCGAGAAGGCCAAGAATAAAGGCCATTCGCCTTGGCCCACAGGAGATCATTTGAGATCTTGGTGAGGGCCGTCTCTGTGGAGTGCCGTGGGCGGAAACCAGACTGGAAAGGGTCCAAAATGGAGTTGGTTTCGAGAAACTCAAGAAAATGAGAGTAGACAACTCGTTCCAAAATCTTAGAAAGAAAAGGAAGAAGAGAGATCGGACAATAGCTGGACAAGGAAGAAGGGTTGAGAGAAGGTTTTTTCAGAATAGGGGAAACTACAGCGTGTTTGAAGACCGAGGGAAAAGATCCCGTAGAGAGAGAGAGGTTAAAGATATAGAGGAGGGAGGACAATAAAGAAGGAGCTATGGAGATTAGGAGACGAGAAGGAATTGGGTCAAGAGAACAGGTTGTGGGTTTGGAAGAGTTCAGCAGCGTGGAAAGTTCATCTAAAGAAACAAGAGAAAACACAGAACATTTTTAGTAGGAGGAGCCAGGAGATTGATGGTAGGAACCAGATCAGAAGGAGTTAACTCCGACCGAATAGTAGTGATCTTTGTAATGAAATGATTGGCAAAGTTGGAAGGAGAAAATAATGAAGAAACAGGGGGAGGAGAAAGTTTTAGTAGTGTGTTGAAACAAGAGAATAAACACTGTGGGTGCCTCTTGTTGGCGCAGTTTATAATATTCTGTTTTGCCATGGATAAGGAGCATGAAAAGGAAGAGAGAATAAACTTATAATGGATAAAGTTGGCCCACTCCTTGGACTTTCTCCAGAGATGTTTAGCTGCTCAAGAGCAGGACAGAAGAAACATAACAATGGGAGTGATCCAGGGCTGAGGCCTAGCCATAGAAGAAGAGGAGGACACGGGCACAGATACAGGGGCAAAGCTGTCAAGAGTTGAGAAGAGAGTGGAGTTAAACAAAAACATAGCTGAGTCTGCAGAGTCCCCTAGATTTAGAGATGCAAGAGATGATTCTAAGGACTGAGTGAGAAGATTAGAGTTAACAGATTGGAGGTAACAGATTGGAGGTTACGGAATTGGCGGAGGACAGTACGGTGAGGGGGTGGGGTATAAGTGAGAGTAAAAGAGATTAAATGATGATCAGAGGGAGGGAAGTCAGACACCAAGTAGTCAGAGATGACACATTTAGTAACAAGAACCAGGTCAATACAGTGACCAACAGAGTGAGTTGAAGAGTTAGAGTGAAATAAAAAATTGAAGAAGGCTAAGAGAGAATTGAAGAAAGAGGTTGAAGAATTTGTAGGGTCATCAATATGGATATTGAAATCACTGAGAATCAGAGAGGTAACAGAATCTGAAAGAAAAAATGTGAGCCAAGACTCAAAATCAGAGAGAAATTGGTTGGCAGAATCACAAGGGCGCGGTAAATAACAGCAACACGCAGCTGGAGAGGAGAAAAGAGCCGGATAGAGTGAGATTCGAAGAAAGAAAAACAATAGCTGGGGGGGGGAGAGAGAAATAACTTGAAACTGGCAAGAGTTGGACAATAAGACGAGCACCCAGCCAGGCCTTAAATAGGCCAGGAGACCAATGGGGAGCCGAGGAGGGACGGGGCCCCGCCCCTCCCGGCCCTCCAGCCAATCGCAGGAGGAGGCGGGCGCCTAGCAACCAATCAGGCTGCCCGCCTCCCTCCTGAGGAAGCCTGGGACATGTAGTCCCGGCCCCGCTTTTGGCGGGCAGGCTTCCCGCCGCTTTAAGCGGCCAATAGGAACAACGCCCGTCCCCGCGCAGGCCAGAAAGGAACCGCCGCGGGAGCGAAGAACGTGGCGCTTCCCGCGCGCGGCAACTGCGCCTGCCCGGGGTGACTCGGGCGGCGCCATATAACAGCAACACGCAGCTGGAGAGGAGAAAAGAGCCGGATAGAGTGAGATTCGAAGAAAGAAAAACAATAGCTGGGGGGGGGGGGAGAGAGAGAGAAATAACTTGAAACTGGCAAGAGTTGGACAATAAGATACTGACCCCTCCTCCTCTGCCCTCAGGGTGACTTGTGTGAGTAAAAGAAAGACCACCATAAGAAACGGTAGCTGAGGCGACAGTGTCATGGGCCAGGAGCCTAGTTTCAGTCAGAGCAAGCAGATTGAGAGACCAGGAAAGAAAAAGATCATGAAGTACTGCCGCTTTTGGAGCAACGGAACAACAGTTCCATAGGGAGCAGAGGAAGGGAAGCTGGGAAATAGGGAGAGGATGGATAGGGATCAAGCTGGGAGAGATGTGTGGAGCCATGGGCAGCCTGGTCTTCACAAAGGTGGAGGGAAAGGGTGGAGCAGTGTCCTTTTAAGGGAAAAGGCCCCAGGCCATGCCCAACTCACTGCTTTGCTGCTGCTTCCTGACTCCAATGGAGTAGGTGTGGAAGAGGAGGAAGGTCAGCTTGCTCTCAGAGGCAAAGGCAGCCAGCCTGGTCTTCACATTGTGTCTATTCAGAGTTAATTATCATGAATCATTACACTCTTGGTATTACTCCTATTACTACAATAATCTCAGATCTATTTTGGTATTCGTTTATTTAAGATAGTATTAAATAAATAGAAATGGTCAAATTCTCTAAATCTTTGCACCATTTACTGCTAGGAGAAATTTTGGAAATGAAACCAAACCTCTGCAAAAAATAAGGCTTGCTTTGCCCAATGGTTTGACTGCAAACTCTGGAATAAGTGTTACATAAGTTTCTGCAAAGTGTGAATGGAAATAGCTACACAAGATTTAGAATTCTTCCAAAATTCTTATGATTTGAAAAAATGTCTTGGACTTTGGTATGCTTTTAAAAAAATCAGTGTGGACTAGTTTATCCCTTAAGTTAGCAGACCTGCAAAAGTGTATAATGGACGGTTTATTGCAGACTTTGGAATTACTTCAGTCTCCAGTTACAAACCTCTTTTTTTTTGCCATTTGAGAGGTGGTGGCAGAAGGCCTTCATTGGGAGCAGGAAAGCTTGATAGATATCACAGAAGGCTTAGAGCTGCCAGATCTAACTGAAACTAGAATAGATTAGACTCAGTGAAGGTAAAAGTGTATTAATCTATTGTACTTTAGGCCTCCCTTCCTGCAGTTTCTGCCCCTGTCTATCTTCTGCATTTTATTCTAATTGCACCAGACATCCCTTGTTGAAATAATTTGACTGGTTACTAGTTCACAGGCACAGTTCAAAGTAATGGTTATAACCTATAGAGCTCTTAGGTAATTTATTGTACTGTTTTAAAATAATATATATAATAACACTGTAAATTTACACAGTGCTATACATACAATTTTTAATTAGACAGTTACATATATAATTGTGCCATAATGTGATAGCTCGTTTAATTGTGTTTTAACTTTTTTATCATCAGGTTTTTAGCTGATGTCTTGTTTTAATTTTGTTGAATGTTGCCTTTAGTCCTATGTCAGGAAAGAGGCAAAACATAAGTTAAACAAACAAACAAACAGGGCTGGCAAGACAAACCTGGCATACTTGGGCAGTTCCTCAAAGAGGACTACTGATACCCATTTGTAAAATGAATTCATTCACTTCTACTTCTCCAGTTCTGCAAGTCTATTCACGAGCAAGTTTATCGGTAGGGAATTACCTGAAAGAAATATTTTAAATATAGTCCAGTGCCCATGACAGATTTACATGATCCAAAATAGACACTAGAAGGGTCTTTTAAATTCTTAACTGTGATTATTCACCACAGAAAAAACCAGTTGAAGGAATTATGATCACCTTGTCAGGAAGCCAGGCAAATACCATATGGCCTATAAATCCAACCCAAGCTACCAACACATTTTACATTTTAAATACAGCAACAAATTTCTTGCAAACCAGCTCCAGACTTTGGGGATAGAATGTTAAGCTTTAAACCACAATCTGCAAGAGAGAATGGTGCCTGGTTTCCTAGTGTCCCCAGAGCAATCAAGGAGCTTCTGCCCAGACATGTTCATATCCTGCATGTCTGTGTGTGTCCCTGACTATATAGAATCCAGACTCTAACGTCATCCAACTTCCAGATTGTCTGAGTTGGCCTTGCCTTCCTTACCACCCTGCCCCATAGCCCAAACTATTTTCAGATCTGGCAATATCCAAATACTACAGCTTGAATGGATTATGTAATATAAGCAACTGTGTAATATTTATTTTTAGCACAAAATGCTCAGTTGTTCAGAATTGACTTTTTGTTTTCTTTGGTTTTGTTTTGTTTTTAAAAGGGGGGTTATGGCCTTAAGAATGAATGTTCTATTCTGCTTCCCAGTCATGCTCATTGTATATGTAAGTCCAGTTGCTCACAAGGTAAGCATGGGAAAGTTACTTTTGCAGTTTTTTGTGGAGCTTTCGGGCTATGTGGCCATGTTCTAGAAGAGTTCCTTTCTGACGTTTCGCTGGCATCTGGCAAAACGTCAGAAAAGAACTCTTCTAGAACATGGCCACATAGCCCAAAAGCCCCACAAAAAAACTATGGATGCCGGCCATGAAAGCCTTCGACTCCACATTACTTTTGCAGGACTACAGCTGCGGGAATCAAATTATCCCCCAGATCCAAATCCATGCCCTCCAACATTTCACAGATGAAAACAGGGACACCTGTGTGAATTTTTAAGCCATGTGAGTGAGTAACATAAGCATGTGATCAAAAGGATGTTGTCAAGTGTAAATGGTATTAGTGAGGGAAAATATGTAAAACTTTAGTGTTTTAAGTAGAAAAAAATCACTGGTTTTATGTACTGAATTTATGAAAAAGAAAAAGCTAAACCAATAAATATAAAATTTTGTGTAGCATGATTGTAAATATAAGACTATGCATTGATGTAAAATTAACAGCCTTTACCCAGAATTTTCTCAGACTCTTGATCACAGCATAAGCTGCCTCCTCAACAAGCTTTATACATCAGATTCACGTATATGCCAGCTTCCCTACAAAGTTCATGTGGTCACCTTGAGGTAATCACAGCCTCTTCATCTAACTTACTTCACAAAATGGTTAAGATTAAAATAGGAGTGGAAGTGGGAGGGAAATCATGTACAGCCCATATCATTGAGAAAAACATAATTATGGGTAAAGAATCAGATGTATTCCAATGGCCTTTTATGATGCTATGTTGGTTACAATCTTGCAGACATTTACTTGTGACTATGTTTCACTGAACTCAATGGGTCTTACATCTGGGTAGATGTGCGTATGATTGCATTGTTTACATAAATGAACTGCTGCTCTGTAAATGAACCTCTGCTATCCCCCCCCCCACACACACACATACAAAGGGTGCATCTACACTGTAGAAATAATGCAGTTTGACACCTCTTTAACTCCTGAGATTTGTTGTTTTGTGAGGCACCAACACTCTTTGGCAGAGAAGGCTAAATATCTTGTAAAACTACAAATCTCATGATTCCATAGGATGGAGCTACAACACTTAAAGTGGTGTCAAACTGCATTACTTCTACAGTGTATATGCACAGGATACTCTCCCCCTCGTACACAAAAATCCACAAATATTCTCACACTCACACAAGAATAAACATCCCCACATTTTCCTTTTTTTTTTCCTTCCATACACAGGCTGGAAGAAAAACCTTGAACTCCTCCTTGCCTCCTACAACCCTGTCTCTGCCTCTTCTTTCCTCCTTGTCCAGACAGCATCTTCAGAGTCATGTAGTGGTTAAGGGTTTTGGAGTAGAAGCAGACCCCATTTAGCCACACATCACTGAGGACCTTTGGGCTATTCCCCCTTCCATCTTTCTTTCTCTCTGCTCCAAGCTACTTTGCAGGGTTGTTGTGAGGGTAAAATAAGGAGAACAGGTACATTAATCAACCCCTTGGAAGGAAATTACAGTTAATTAATTCAGATGAGATTATTTAGGTCAGTTTCTACCTTTTCCCCCATTTTACAAGCTATAAACAGAAATATGGTTCTTCTTATTAGTTTGGGTTGTGGTGCTTCTCACATCCCAAAGACACTGATCATTATAATCCAAGGCTGTTTTTCTTATTGAATCCCTGCTGGGTTAAGCATGCAGAGGTGAAGGTGAAGTATGTTAGAAGGAAATTAGGTGGAATAGGGCACTTTGGACTCTTGAAGAACTTCTCCCTTCCTTTAACCTTTTTTTCTTTTTTGTCAAAAGGGGTGGAAATGAGTCACCATATAACCAATTTTTATACAAGTAATAAAAACGTCCCTTCTCCCTTCATATCACCCAACACTGAGTATTTTATAGTCCTGGTTACTGGCTTGTAATTATATGTCAGCATTTCAGACTTGCATTTATGGGTGCTTTTGTGTATTCTAAACAGTGAAACCTGTTAATGATTACAGTGTTTACGGCCCTGGTTTAAAGCTGGAAGTCTATAAAGCCAAATCACTGATAAGCTCAAGACGACATGCACTGGGAGAGTCAACTCTGAAGGGGCATCCATTTTCTACACAGCTCACAAGTTAAATTATGGAACTCATTGATGACTTTTAGTGGGTGATGAATTTTTGCTTAAAGGTATGAAGCAGGCAAAATTTACAGAGGGCAAACCTATGAATGGCTGTGTGCTTAACTACAACCATAGGTAATGGCCTATAAAGCCCTATACAGCTTGAATCCAGGCTATCTAAAGGACTGAAATTACCTTTAAGAGCCCATTAGAGTCCCAAGATTTTTTGGTCAGGTCTGTCTTTCTGTCTCACCATCTTCTTACGCTTATTTCATGGTAACAAGGGAGAGGGCCTTCTCAGTGGCTGCTCCTTGACTTTGGAACTCCCTCCTTAGAGAAGCCAGGATGGCTCTGTCCTTGCTTTCCTTTCACCAGCCAGTTAAAACTTTTCATGCCATCAAGCTGTTAAAAACTGATTGAGATGGGCTTTTAATGCTGTGTGGTACAGTTTTTAAGGTTTGTCTTTCAATTAATGTTTATGTTTTTAACTTTATAAATTAACTGCTTTAAAATCACTTTTATAATTATACTTTTATTGAAGTTTTTATATAGTTTATATATATATATATATATATATATATAGTGAGCTGCCTTGAGACTTATTGGTAGATAGGCAGGATATAAATGAATACAGTAAATAATAAAAGGGGGTACAGTAATTGTATTTATTTATATCACTCCATCAGTGTGCATTTGAGTTTTATATTCATTTCAAATAGTTTGGTTTGGTTTCTGATTTTTTTAGACATTTATATGTCTTTTTAATAGCCATTTTCCTCAGTTGGAAGAGGAAGCTCTGTGCATGACACACATGACCTCTCAAGCCTGCTTTAGACTAGCTTGGTTCTTGGTGAACTGGAGAAAATTGTTGTCACAAAACCAAAGATGAAGTAAAATTCAATTCCCAGTCCCTTTCACTACTGTACAAGAAATGGGGTTTAAGACACCACCTTAGCATTTGTGTCATGTATCAAAACCTCTTGGGCCCCACTACGTACTACACAATTACAGCACTATGATTCCACCTTAAGTGCCGCATGGGTTACTGAAATTCTCAGACAGAGAGTTCTCTTGTCTCATCAAAATACAAACCTCAGAATTCTGCAGGATATAGTCATGACATTTAAAGTGGAATCATGGTGCTATAATTGTGTAGAGTGAAAGCTTCCAGGGCATCAGAGTTCATGAAAGGACACCACTTAATCCATTATTGTTATATTTTATTGCCAGCAAAGGGAAGAGGTTCTTGTGGGATTTTCTGCCTTAGGTGGCAAAATAAATTGGCTGGTCTTGACTTAAGGGAAATTAATGTTCTTCTTCAGGCTGAAAAACATCTTGGGTGAGCCCAGGGCACAGGACTGAGCGACTATCTTCAGACAAAAAAGAAAAGGGTGGAAGGAGGAAGCTCTATATTTAAATTCCAGCTAGTACGATGTAACAGAGGCCTCAGTCTCTGATGTCTTAACTGGGACATCCATCTGTATGGAGGCATGTTTCCACAGGTGCAGCTGGGTGTCAGCTAATATTTTACATATGTTCATCTAAACAATTGGACAGATCTCTTTTTGTTTCCTCAATGCACACTTTGTAAAGGGCCCTGCCACACAACAGGAGCTTGTGAAAAAGTATCCCAAAATTCTCTCTCTCTGTTTCAATCCCCCTTTCTTCTCTCTTCAATGCAAAAGACTTACCAAATTACCTCTTGTCATCACATATATGGTGTTTGACTCACAGAAAGATAAGTTAGTACGTTTGACACACCAAGAACCTGGGAAAGTTATATTTACAGTCCTCAGAATTGTGCCTATATATTCAACATGGTATAGCAAAAACAGCAAAGAAATTGGGGGCACCTTAAAGACATTTTTTTAGAGTAAGTTTCTCTAGTCTAGGGTTTGAGATGCCACAGGGCACTCTGTTGTTTGTGTGTTTAACTTAGAGGCCTCAAATGCTTCCAGAGGGTGAGAGTGGATTGCAGGTGTGTGACCCATTGATCTTCTTCTCTGAGGAGAAAAGCAATAGCCGGTTGGGTGGCACTGTCTGTCATTCTGTTTGCCCTGAAATCTCTAGGGATATTGTCAGGCTACAGACACAAGGGAGTCCTGTGGATAAGAGGAAGTTGAGGGGGTAAATAGAAAATCCAAAAGGATGAACAAACAAGAGAGTGCAGATTTTTTAAAAATACATATCCTGTATGCTCCCATATTCGGTTTATGTGGAGCTGGAGAGGGAGTTTTCGTTGTCTCCTTTTAGAGGATTGGATGCACAAAAATATTTCAGACAGCCTATGAATCCAGACAACATAGCTAGCAATTATTTAGCTGGTAAAGGGGTGGAGAGAGTGAAAGAGAAATTTCCATTACTTATAGGAGGGTAGTAGAAGACATTCTTAGTGAAGCACTATATGGGTGCATACAAGAATGACTCCCTTTTAAAAACACATGCTAGCAGCTGATGAATTGTGTGTTTAGCTCGCTGCTGTGAAGCTTATAAGCAGCATGAAGAACTTCAGATCTTGGGGCTAAATCCAGACTTCATGAAGTCCCATTCTCTCTCTCTGGGCTTCTCCAAACATCCACACTCCCTTCCTCATTATACCACCTGAATTCTAAGAGGTTGAAATGCCTTTCAAGTAAGATATCTAAATGAAAATATGTTTGTCTTTAGAATGTAGACATGATACCTTATTAGCATAACATGCAAATGCACCTAAACTGTCATTAACAAATGAGTATGGGGATATTTTGAGGGTCTATGTTAGATGGTGGTCTACAAACATGCCAACCTTATGTGCACTAAGTAATCAATAGTTTAGTGTTCACAATATTCAGTCCCTCTCCGTGGCACACAGGGGAGAGGAATCTTAAGAGTATATAGCAATTCAATACCATTTTAACTATCATGGCATTACCCTACGGAATCCTGAGATTTATAGTTTGTTGAAATGCTTAGAATTCTAGGAACTGTAGCAGAGGAGAACTAGAGCTCTGTCAAAGAAAATGCTTCTCCAAATTCCAAATCCCAGCATTTCATTCAGAGGCATGGCAGTTTAAAATAGTATTAAACTGCTGTATCTGGGATAGCACAGATTATCCTATAGACTTTCTGGGTTTGAGCCAGCTGTGAAAATCCTGAATGCTGTGTTTTCAAGCTTTCTGATCTTCAGCTGCACTAAAATAATCGAGGTGAAGGAAGCCATCTGATCCCTTTTTGCTCTGGCCCTGTTTTGTGAAGAGTATGTTTTTTAGCAAATCCGAAAAGCAGTATCCCCCTCCCTCAATTATGTATTTTATTTGATTTCATTCATGTCAACGAATCACTTCAGAGATGTTTTTATGCCAATGTAAATGTTAAAGCGATGTTAATGTTTTCACAGTGAATTATTTTTCCTGCAGAAGGAAAAAGGAGCTGATTTAGTCAGCAAGCTCTGGATAGAGCTGAACGTGTACCAGATGTGATTTATAGAGTTTAGCGGTGCAAGCAACATAAATCATGCACTGCACACAGGTAAAGCAAGCACCATGCTCCCTGAGTTCAGATCATAAAACATTTTAATGTTTCTGTCAGGGAACTTAATGCTCATCTCCAGACTGCAGAAACGGCATGGAATCTCCAAACAGCAACGAAAAGGAAGGATGAGGAAATTAACCTAACATAAACTACATTAAAAACATATTTATGATCTACTATGACCTTTCAAAAAGAAAATAAATCTACAGCTACGGTCCTTCCTTTTTTTTCTCCTTTTTTGCCACATTCTTACAGCAGCTAACAATGGTTAGGGGTTAGGCCATGTGTGGGATTTCAACTCCCACAATCCTTCCAATATTGTTAGGAGCTGATAGGAACTGTAGTCCAACTTGACTACTTTGGGTTGGGGAAATCATCATAGCTAAGTATGTTATGGGTGCCTGACTTCTCAAAGCACTTCCTAATTCTAACCCAGTGTCCTTTCCTGGCTGAAGATGAGATTTCAGAATTGTAGGCTTTTTTCCATAAGGGTATAAGTTTTCAATTAAAGACAATGGCCAAGATCCAAAGAACCACGTTTTTGTTTATGCTGGATTACATTTGTCAAACAGTGGCTTCTGCTTCTACGCATTGCACAGCTAATAGGTTTTAAAAATTAAAAACCAAGGGACATCTTTAAAAGCTGATTGTAATGTGCCATTATGATGAGGGGTTTTCCCCCCTATTTTTGAAAAAAAGACAGACAGCTCCATCTTACATATGCTTACCCAGAAGCAAGCACAGACCCTGGAACTGTTTTTAAGCTACTTTCCTGTGTTTTTGTACAAAACTGTTTAGAAACAGAATACAGTTCGTTAAAATAAAAAATGATGATGTATCAAATGACACAGTTAATAGTGAAACTACCATGAAAGCAATGATAAAATAATAACAAAATATGTCAGTAAGAGACAGTGTTGGAGTGTTGGATTACTATTCTGGAAACAGGGTTCTATTCCCAGTTCGGCCATGAAGCCCACAGGGGGACCTTGGACAAGTCATATGCTCTCAGCCTCAGGAGAAGACAATGGCAAACCTCCTCTGAACAAATCTTGCAAAGAAAATCCCATGATAGGTTCATCTGATCACCATAAGTCAGAAACAACTTAAAGGCACACAACAACAACAACAACAACAACATGCCAGTAAAAGGGAAAACTATACAAGATTCTTCTGGTAAAGCAAGATGGCTATAAAGACTCCTAACACACCCTCTCCTCTTACACACTACATAATGGCCAAAGCAGTGGATATATGCAAGCTTACACAAGACTCCAGATAAATTTCTCAAAAGAAAGCACTAGCCTTGCATTAAGGGGAGTAGGGAATCTACTGACCAAGGATCCTTGAGTTACAGGTAGGGCAGATAGTGAGGTAGTCCCATTTGCTCAGGCTACCCATGCTTCGCTATGTGGAAGTATGTTTGTATGTGAGAAGTTGCAGTGTTAAAGCTCCCTTTTAGCAGTGTGCACAAGAAATTGCTATATCTCAACAGATCTTGTGAGCACCTAAAATATATTTCTTGTTCTTGGTCAGCATTAGTGATCAGATGTCACTTTGTAAGCAGCACACACACTTCCAATATGGCAATTTCTGTCTTGTTAGAGAATGGGGGAATCAACAGGAATTATTATTATTGTTATTATTATTATTATTAATTATTATTATTATTATTATTATTTCTAACCCGCCCCTCTGAGTGAGCAATCGGGGTGGTGTACAGCATTTAAAAGCATATACAATTAAAATATTACTATCTATACAACACATACCCACCTCCCACCCCTTAAAACAGGATTAAACTATCACAAGTTAAAACAAGTCAAATCTAAAAACAGTGCAGCATCTCAAGTTCCAGTGTAGGTGGCCAGGTGTCCATTGGGAGAGGGAAGGACCTAGGAGTCGTCAAGCAAACAGGGGATTAATTACTCTCCGGAAAGGCCTGCTGGAAGGTTGTTATAAGACACATCTCATCCGGCAGGTCATTCCACAGCCTGGGAGCAATAGCAGAGACGGCCCTCTGGGAGGTCTGTGACAGCCTAGTTTTAATAGGCTGCAGCAGGTTCCTCCCCGAGGACCGAAGTGTACGGAGGGGGGGGCTCATATGGGAGGAGGTGGTCCCTGAAATAAGTTGGTCCCAAGCCATGTAAGGCTTTAAGGTCAAAGCCAACAACTTGTACTGTGCCTGGAAACTAATCGGCAGCTAGTGGAGAGATTTGAGCACAGGTGTTATATGCTCTCTCCTCGATGTACCAGTAACTAATCTGGCTGCCATGTTTTGGACTAATTGAAGTTTCCGGGTTAGGCACAAGGGTAGCCCCATGTAGAGTGCATTACAGCGCATGTACCACAGTCTCCAGGACCCCCATCTCCAGGAAAGGGCACAGCTGGCTTATCAGCCAAAGCTGATAACAAGCATTTCTGACTGTCGCATTCACCTGACGCGTCATGTGAAGCGATGGGTCTAGAAGTACCCCCAGACTGTGAACATAGTCCATTGAGGACAGTGTGACTCCATCTAGGACTGGGAGTTGTATTCCCCAACCTGGTTTCGGGCCGGTGACTATCAGTACCTCTGTTTTGTCAGGATTTAGCCTCAATCTACTTTTCCTCATCCAATCCATTACCACCGCGAGACAGTCATTAAGAGGTAACTCATCTGAGGTCTGAGCAGATGATCTGGTCATGGAGAAATATATCTGACTGTCATCAGCGTACTGATGACACTGAGCTCCATGCCTCCAAATGATCTCATCCAGCGGCTTCATATAAATGTTGAATAGCATTGGGGACAGAATGGCACCCTGAGGGATGCCACAGTTTAGCTCGATTTTAGAGAAGCAGCTGACCCCGAGCCTCACCCATTGGGACCTGCCAGAGAGAAAGGAACAGAACCACTGCAGAGCAGTGCCTCCGATACCCATCTCTGTCAGCCGACCCAAAAAGATGGCATGATCTATAGTGTCAAAGGCCTCTGGGAGATCCAGGAGCACCAGCAGGGTCACACTACTCCTGTCGATACTCAAGCGAGGTCATCTGTCAGAGCAACTATGGCAGTCTCAACTCCATATCCTGCTCGGAAGCCAGTTTGAAATAGATCAAGAAAGTCAGTTTCATCCAAGACAGCTTGGAGTTGTGAGGCGGCTGCTCTCTCGATTACCTTGCTTAGAAACGGCAGCAAGGAAACTGGTTTGTAGTTGTTTCTGTCCAGGAGATCAAGGGAAGGTATCTTCAGGAGAGGCTTTACAGCCACCTCCTTCAGACAGGATGGAATAGTACTCTCCCTGAGGGATGCATTGACTACATCCCGAAGGAATGTCCTCAATGTATCCCCTCCCTGGATAACCAGCCATGATGGACATGGATCGAGAGGGCAGGTCGTCTTCCTCACGCTTCCAAGGAGCTTGTCCACGTCATCAGTACTTATAGATTGAAACTCATCCAACAAAATGACAGTAGTGGAGTTACTGGTTACCTCATTTACGGACACTGGGGAAACATTAGCATCCAAGTCAGCCCTGTGGTTGTTAAATGCATCACAGCAGGCCGTCATCGGGTCAAGAAGGGGGTTTGGCGCAGGGGGAGCCAACTACCTTAAACAGCTCTGCTGAGCGGAACTCTACAGACGCAATGCGTGCAGCACAGAAAGATTTCCGCGCTGCACGCAATGCCTCCCGATAGGCGCAAAGGTGTTGCCTATGGCAAGTTCTGTCGGATGAGGACCAAGTCTTTCTCCACTTGCACTCTAGTCATTGTCCAGCCCGCTTCATTTCCCTGAGTTCCTCTGTGAACCAGGGTTTGCGGTTTGAAGTGGGCTGGAAAGGACACTCGGGAAAGGCAATAACGTCAAGAGCCTTGGGAAAATCGGTATTCCAAGTATTCACCAAGGTTTCGACAGAGTCACGGGTGTTGCCAACCATTAAACCCTCTAGGGCCTTCTGGAAACCAATTGGTTCCATTAGCCTTCGAGGGCAGACTATCCAGCTATTTTCTGCAGATTAACAAGCTGCAGTGGACATCTACATAGACCTCCAGGGGTCTGAGGAGATCCCTGCAGATGACATCCTTACAGCACATCTCACTTCAAGAAAGTGTTTGGAGATGTTCTTGCTGAGTCCCTTATTCTCCAATGACGCAGGAGGGGCTGTGCTGCTAACAAGTGGGTTTGAAGAGATTTTGGTCATTGCTTGGTAAGAGCAGAATTCTGATCTTTACAGTACCCAAAAAAGTGAGTTGGGAAAGCATATGTCTGCCTTGCACCACCACAATTCAACAACAGGATTCTAGCCTTTATCTCTCAGAAAGATGAAGACTTGTAGTTACATTTATATTCTTCCAGTGAGCTCAAGGTAACACACATGGCTCTCCTCCTCTTTCTTTTATTCTCACAACAGTGACTGGCCCATAGTCACAAAGTGAGTTTCATGGCCCAGTAGGAACTAGATCCTGTATCTCCCAAGTCCCACTCTGATGTCCCGTAATCATTACATCGGAAATAGGTGCAGGACCATAGGTGAAGCTACTCTTTTAACTCAGACTGAACATTTTTGAGTTGAAATAGCTCACATATTCAGCCATAGACTAAACACATGTTAACATGCATTGTGTGAATGCACTGTGGACAACACAAACCTGGGTATGTCAAACTCTAATAGCTGGTGTGGAAGAACTGGTGATGGTGCTGCTATTTTTACTGAAATGTAGAACAGCAGCTTTTATAGCAGTATGTTTCCCCTTGATTACAATGTATTTGGAACTGAGAACTCATTAGAAGTAGTTTGTCTTCCCAAATCAACCTCCTAGAAATAGTAAGATCTGCTTTTTCTTGCCAGTGCTCCTGGATGTGTGTATAAAAGATGCACTGTTTATTTTTCTGGCACAGAGTTCACTTTAAAATGTGATTATTTTAATAGAAGAAAATGTTTCCTGACATCTTGAGAATCAACACTTAAAGTAAATTGTCTTCATTTTTCTTAAAGAAAGCATGAGTGTTTTCTGGTTTATGTAATCCACACAAATTTCAATTAATTCAATTTAACAACAAAAGCATTTGGTTTGCAAAAGCAAAAGCTCACAGAACTCTGTGAAACAGGCCTGTCCAAAGCTTTGCAGCTTTATCCAGGCATATTGTTTGGCTAATTGTCTTTTTCTTGAAGGAAGAGTCTGCCTTTCCTTAATTCCTTTGAAACTGTTTTAGCAACATAGACATAAACACAGTGTGTTTTAAATTAGTGATTTATAGTGAGGAAAGAACCTAGCTGGTTGAATCCAACCGGAGTAGACCAACTGGCTCAATTGTTGAAAGATGAGTCAACATGTTGGTAAATCCCATTATTTTAATGGGTCTATCCTGTATGGTACTAACAATAGGTCTCAGGCTCCTGACTTCTGTTGTGATAGTCACTTTGTGGCTGGAGATAAGAAGCAGCCTAAGGCTGCATCTGCACTGCAGAAATAATCAGTTTGACACCACTAACTGCCATGGCTCAATGTTACAGAATTCTGGGAACAGTAGTTTGGTGGGACACCAGAGCTTTCTTGCCAGAATGCTATGGCATTGAGCTATGGCAGTTAAAGTGGTGTCAAACTGGATTATTTCTGCAGTGCAGATGCAGCCTAAGACTCTAATAGGGTAAGGGCAATTCATCTATTTCAGAACCTCATGAAATTGTCTCATGCTTGTTCCTGGGCTTTGAGCAGCAGTTGAAATTCAGAGGAGTTACCAGGTGAAATTTTCATAGCATGAGAGATTAATATTGTTGTCTGCTAATGCCTGCAGTTCAGTCTATTGCTAAAGGTACAGAAACACATGTATGCATACGTGCCTTCAAGTTGCTTGTTGCTTTATGATGACCCCATGAATTTCATAGGGTTTTCTTAGGCAAGGAATATTCAGAGGTGCTTTGCTTTTGCCTTCCTCTGAAATACAGTACAGGTAATAGCCTACAACACCTAATATTCCTTGGTGGTCTCTTATCAGGTACTAACCATGGCTGAAATTGCTTAGCTTCCAAGAGGAGAAAGGATTAAGTATCTTCAGGATATTTAGGCTTCACAAGAGCAGGGGCAAATAAAAAAATATTGGCCACCCTGTTACTTTGCCCAGATATGAGACCACAGGAGAAGGAGAGTGACTGAGGAGCATGTGTAGTTCTTAAAAGGTGCTCAGTGCATGGATTGGCAGTAGTATCCCCCTCCCCCAATAAAAAACCCTGATTGATTCAGTATTTCTAGTTCTTGACATACCAGTGAAGGAGCCAGACAGGAAAGGTGACTTTAAAAAATTATAAAACAATTTTTAAAAATTAAAACATTCAACATAAATACAACAATTAAACAAATAGCAGAAACCTCACAATCCAGAAGGCCAGGAGCAAACCATGGTGACTGGAGCCCAAAAGCTTGGAGGATACCAACTGAATTACTAATCAAGTTTCCAAAGGTAGGACAATCTGCCACCAGCAGATTGAATGGGTTAAAGGTTTTACACTCATGAACTGGTTTTTTGAAAGAGTGTTATGTTTACCTTTGTGCATACATATTACCCTAGGCTGGCTATGAACAAGAGCTGACAATCTAGGATCCTGTTGATGGTTCTGTGTAGGAATCTCTAGATCTTGGTAATGTGTTCACACATAGGCATTCAGGTGGTCCCATTTAGAAAGACAATCAGCAAATGTGAAAAGTGGAAATATTGGTGGTTCCTAATTTTCAAGAACACCACATTTCCCCTTTACAGCCTATACATTATATCATTGTTATTCATTTATAAAATGCCTACAGTTTTCTACACTCAGGGTGTATCTTTACTACACTACTAACTTATCCCAAAAGAAGTAAACATCTGAATTCTTCTTTCTAGATGCTCTATACAGGTTTTAAAATATAACACATACGTAAGGTGATCCATACCTGCTGACCAGTAATCCAATTGAAATGATGGATCTGTTCTATGAATCAGTTCCCAGTTTGTCCGAACGTGTGACTCCATAGAACTAAATTATGATGTGTAAAGATAGTAAATCCAGTATTCATATTTCTTAGGATCCATGAAAATAGTCTTCATTGGATTTGAACTCCGTATAACTGGGCATGGGCAGTGTTCTATCTGCTACTTCCATAGTGATTTCACTACTTTGTCCAGACAGATCCTTTTATTCCAGTACAGTTTATCCTTCTAAACTCAGAAGAATAAACTATCCTAAATGAAAAAGATTTCTGCTAATAATTACCAAGCATTTCCATCCAAGGCTGGGGATGGAGCCACGAAATATAGCCTGGGTCAACTTATGAATTTTTTTATGGGGATGTCATTTTCCTTACAGTTATATCCAGCTTCTTTTGACTAGCTAACAAATTCAAGAGAAGTGCCTCTTAAAATACTGAAATTTGACACCACATGTAGATAATGCCCTATCCATAAAGTATGGCCTAATTTCTCAGTTGCTGAGCCATGGGTAGTTCAGAGCAGCCTTTGAAGATTTGGCTTCCTATGAAGGAGACAGCACTGGAATCCTTCTGAAAACCTGTTAGTTTACAGATTTACACACTGAGACCTGTAAACTAAGGAAACAGTGGGCAACATGACTTCCTCTTGTCACACATCAGTGCTTGACTCATGCTTAGCTAAGATATTTCTCTTCACCAATTAAAGATGAATTTAAAAGGAAATCAGACAAATTCATGGAGGATAAGACTATCAATGGGGCATTAGTCATGATAGTAGGGCCTGTCACCCCACACATCAGAAGCATTGCTATAAACCAGGGATGGAGAACATGTCACCCACTAGATGTTGGTGGACCACAACTCTCATCAACCCTAGCCAGCAGAACCAATGGAAGGGAATGATGGGAGATGTTGTTCTGAATCATTCTGAGGGCTACATATCCTTCATGACACAGATTGGTCATGAGGGATATGTAGCCCTCAGAATGATTCAGAACAACATCTCCCATCATTCCCTTCCATTGGTTCTGCTCGCTAGGGTTGATGAGAGTTGTGGTTTAGGCTGTGAAATTTTTTTGAGTCAGAAAATTTAATTTTTTGACTCCAGCTCCCAGAATTCCCTATCCAGCATGCTGAGTGGAGTCCAAACATCCCCCAATGTGCTGTCCAGAAAAGTAACATCTCTGTGAGCTTTAAATATCCTCCCTCCACGATGATGAGATGGCTGTACTGGATCTCTCTTCCTTCCCATCTTTGATTTCTCTTTGAATGTGTTCAGTGAATGGCAGCTTGCTCTGAATCTATTCTTTGGCCATACTAGCATGGCTTCCTTCATTCTCATTATATCTTGAAACATCCAAATGACCTTTAGATGGAGGGAAGGTTTTCTTTTCCCTCCACTGTCTTTGACTTGCCATATGTGCGATGATTATGCCCACAGGAATTCCTTCCAGAGTGCCTAAGCACAAAAGAAAAACACACCACCAACCCTTCCTCTAGAGCAGTGCAAACATTTCCTTAAACCTTCACGTCTCACGGGGGGGGGGGGGGGGGAATTGACAGAGTAAACTTTTCACCCAGAAAGCCCAGTTTTAGCAGCCCTGGGGTTGGATCTGCCACCTCCCTTCCTACATTCTTACATCATTGATTTATCTACAATTTTGCCAATAAAAGCAACCACATTCTCTGAGTCCAGTTTTATTGCAATGGAATGGAGGCCAGAGTCAATGACTCCATTGTATGTTTTACTAATGGAAAAAGAGGTGGGGAAGCCAACAACGGTTCAGCTCTCGTGCTTCTGCTATTGTCTGTTTGAACATCTTCTCACAAAGGAGTACAAGCACAGTTAGGAGGCCCCGGTTGTTGGGTGGAGGACCTTATGCAGCCTGTAGACCCAAATTATAACTTAGGAAGGGTATTAGGGAACACATTCTAGCAATGGGCAGGGTGAAGTAGATGTTGCATGACCAAACTGAAGTGCAAAACAAAGCAAAACAAAATGGAAAACACATATTCACATTGGAAAAATCAAAGGAGGCTGCCCCACATGTTTAGTTGGGAGAAGGCTATACAGAACACATAGGGGCACTTACATGTTGTGCTTGTAAGAGACTTCATATTTAAGTTAGACCAAGGTGAGGATAGTTCTAAGTTGTGCTTGTAAGAGACTTCATATTTAAGGGTGTTTCAGTTAGAATGAACAGGGAAATTCATTTGCCCCCCTGGAAGCAGGCAAAATTAATCACAACCTGCCTACAAATGTTTTTACAGTTACTTTCCAAATTCTGTCCGAAGCTGAGAAAAACTAGCACTTTCCAAAAGGTGCTCAAAAGGGTCAAGATTATCAATCTGGAACAAGTTTTATTTGGTAAGTTTGAATTTCAGATTGGTATTTAAAAGCTATTTCCAGAAAACATTTTTTGTTGTTTACAAAGGAATCTGGATTTTGTAATAACCTGTTTTCATCCTGTCCAAGATCTATGAAACATCTAAAACCTCCTCTATTCTTAGTCAATAGTTACACAGTGCAAATTTCTTAGGTTAAGCAATAAATTGTTCATTTTAGTAAACAACCTGTCTACCTATATGAAAAACACTCTGTATCTGGTTTGTCACTGTTCAAGAGGAAATGCTAGACTTTGGTCTCTCTGTTTCTCAGCAATCCGGTTGAGGTCAAAACAGCTGCTTTCCAGCTCCAATCCTATACCTATTTACCTATAAATAGGCCTTGCTGAAACCATGGGGCTTACCTTTGAGCAGACATGTGTAGGGTTGCACTATAATCTATCAGAAACTAGGAATTCAACCCTAAGAAGAATCCACAAACTCACAAAACAAGATCAAACATTCCTCCATCTTCTAGAGCATCTGTGTGCAATTTTTTTTAGTTTTCTTTACTCAAGGACCTTCTTCAAACTATCATGTCTATTGCCGCTGAACTGTGGTCCCTTCCTATCTCAGACACTGAAACCTCCTGGTGTGTAGGAATGGGCTGAAATTACAATTTTATCAACAACCACTATCATTTTTCATCATCATCAACATCAACATCATTATTATTTGCAGTGACCCTTTCACAATGTGGTATGCTCCAGGCATGTTAAGACTACAAATCCCATAATCCTCACCTTGCCCCATCAGTGCTCGCTGGGATGGATGGGGACAACAAGATGTGGATCCAAGGTTTTCCAGAGATGAAGCCAGCTACATGTAATTTGCTACCTAAACAATAGAACCATCCCAGTACAAGCAGCGTGAGTAATGGTTAACTGGGATAACAGACAGGGGAGACTGACACATTTGAAAGATGTCAAGTTGAGAACGACTGACCATGATTCATTTGCAGGGTATTGATGGACATAGATTCTGATCCAGACTTAAATTAAGGTCTAATTCAAGACTTAAACTCCTCTTGGAAGCAGATTGATCAAGTAAAGATTGGAAAATATAGCCCTGAAATTTTCTGACTTGTCCCAAGTACAGTAGACTCTCTGAATCAACTGCTGAATCGTAAACCAATGTTTGTTTCTGGTGATAGCAAACAACAGCAACAGAGTAAAGCTCTTGAAGCCTGACAGTCACACTTATCTGCATAAATGGTAATTACTACAAATTCTCACTGAGAACCATTGTGAGCATTAAGGGGTAGAACGCTGAACTTGGGCCAAGAAGATCTTGGTTCCAGTTCTTGCTCAGTCACTGAGTGACTCTGAGCCATGCATGGTCCCTCAGCATAATCTACCTTACAGGTTCACGGGGAGACAACACACCACCTTCCACACCACCCACCCACCATTGCCTACATCTAAGTATGTGTTGTGCAGTTTGACCTTGAAAAAGAAAAGAAGGATAAAGAGTGATCTGTTCCCCACCTAAAGATCTGTTTCTCACCTAAAATAACAGTTTACTACATTTTCATTCCAGTATGGCATAGAGGTCATTGCATCTGAAAAGGTATTACAATGTCCTTGGAGTGGGAAGCATCAAAGATAAATAAAATGCACAGGTATAAAGTTAACAAGTAAGAAGTAGTTTAATTTTTCCTTTAAAAAAAAGCCTTCAAGAGTACTGAAGATTTTTTTAATGTATTTCCATCTGTTTTGTAGAGATAAACTTGATTCACGATCTATTTTTAGGACTTTTTCCCCCCCAGAAAGGACTGGACATTTCCAATATGTCAGTCAGGTTATTTATTACAGACTGGCATTTGAATTTATAGCAGGTGATTAAAGTGTCTGTGCAGGAACTCCATCGCAGCTTGCTCCTACATTTTTTTTTATTACAAGCTGTTTCTCCTTCTTCTTTCTAATTGAATTTGAAAGATTGTGGCTGTACATTTGATGACCTGTGTGTATTTATCAAGGATGCTGCAGAACAACACTCAGAACAGGAAATCCCATCTGAATGTTCAGCTTGGTGGTTAGCAAGCCAAGAGTATGTTAACCTGTCATTCTCATCCCTGCCTTCGAATGCACTCAAATCTGTAGTTAAAAGGAAAAAGAAAGCTTCTCCTCAAAGGAGTCTGACTGGCTTCATAAAGGTGTTACCAGCCCTTGATGTTCTCAGCAGAGGATGGGAAGGAAAACATGGCTCTGAATAGCTCACATTGATTACAGCAAATTGAGTGTAGGAGAGCAAATGGTCCCCCCCCACCCCGCTTCAAGCCAGGGTGTTACAGAACTGAACAACTATTCATAGAGACTGGACTAACTCCAAGTCACGAGCATAAATTTACTTGTATCATCTCTGCAGTGAGGAGTAGTAGTCCCTCATGCCTCCGTTTAAAGACTGTTTATTTGTTTAGGCCCATAATGATATTGTCCACAGGGCTAGAACCACACGGGGAAGATCAGGCATTCCTGGTAGGGAAACTGTGTGTTTTATTATCCTGACAGCCTTTCGTGACATAAGCCAACAGTGACTTTTGTTTGTTGTTACAACAACTGGTGCTTGCTCCTTTCCCCTCTAAAATGGAAGGAGTTCCATTTGGAGAAAGCAAAGCACAATCTGACATTGAAATTGATGAAGACATCTGTGAAGATTTCTGCTGTATATATATATATATATATATATCTATTTGGATCTTCATAGCTTGATCCTGAACTGGACTCTGGGAGTTTAACTAAGGCAGACTGTTAAGACTTCATGAAGATTTTTTAAAAAGGCTTCAGCTTTTTCAATATGGCAGGGTTGGCAAATCTGTGACCCTCCAAACATTGTTGGACTGCACTTCCCAATACCCTCACCACGGGTTATGCTGGCTAGACCTTATAGGAATTACAATCCAACGACATTTGAAGGGCCACAAGCTGCCCATTCCAATGTAAACTATAGTTTGCTGTGCCTTTTCTACGAGAGGAGAACAATTGAACCCTAACCATTCAGTCAAACTGAGACTGTTGAGTAAGTGGCTGGGTTTCAGCCTCACCTGTAAATCTCAAAAAGCAATATTGAGAGAGATCCATATGTTATGACTACTTCAAGAAACATACCTTAACGTTGTGTCTCCAGCACAAAATCTGCAACATGCGGACATCATATTCTGTTATATACAAATCTAGGAAAGCCGATTGTGGCAGCATGTGTTTACATGGTGTTTAGAGGTGCATAGATGAAGCCCAAGTATTATGCGTTTACTGCAGGAAACACAAATGCAATCCAGGTGGTGCACAATAAGGAGCTGTCTTTCGTTAGTGGCATATTAGTCAAGGCTGCTATAAGACGAGAAATGTGTGGCCCACCAAATGCTGTTGCTGATGCTACACCATCTCTTACTCTTGTTTATGCTGGCTAGGTCTGATGGGAGATACAGTCCAACAACATTAGGAGGGCCATGCTTCTACCACCCCTGCTTTAAAAGACAGAAAAAGATATATATATAAAGATATATATATAACACATATGCACAGGCAAAACTGCCCATTGGAAAAAATTGCTCATGAAGCTGTGATAGCTGAGATTTATTTTCAAGTTGGGACTGGTAACTCCTAAAACAAAATGCTTTTTGGAATTTTGTTGGCTTGTACCAGCTAGAGTAGACTCATTTAATCAATTGTTGAATGGTGAGTCAACTCCTAGATAAATCTTGTTAATTCAATGGCTCTGCTCTAGTTGGGACAAACATTAGAATTTGAACTGCTGTCTGCATGATTATTCATAATTCTTCTGTCAGCTTTGTTGATGTTAAGATGGCTGAACTTGCTTAAGTTGTTTCTGTCTTATGCTATATATTGCCAAATACTGAAGACTTGTTTTAAAAAAGAGAGATGCTAAATGCTGGGATGTCTGATCTAGAGTATTTCCCCTTTTCCACTGCAAAAGGATATACAGCAGAATGCATTTGATTCTGGGGTGGGGGGTTAAATTAAAATCAGACCTATTCTGCTATGCCATTTATATCTAAACAGTCCTTCAAGGGTCTTTAACAAGTCTATAAACAATCTTGGAGTTGCCAAAAACCATTTACAAATAAAGCTTTTCCAGAGCCGTGCCCAGTCTGAGCATAGAGCACAATGCTTTCCTCTCCCCACCCCTCACTTAATAAATATTTAGCTTTGGGAAAGGGGAGGGAGGAGGGAAAGGCCACGGGTAACAAAGAACATCAGTTGTTTAGATTGCCCTGCTAGAGCTGAAGCACCCTCTTTGCAGCTGACCAGTGCTACATATAGGTTAATTTCCACATGGAGCTGTAGAAATTCTATCCCTGGTTTGTGAAGTTTGGGTCAGCCCAAGCATGTTAATCTGTTTAGCATGTGTGCATCGTGGTGGAGCCAGACCACCACCAGGCAGGAGGAGGAAAAGCAGCAGCAGCAGCTATAAGCACAGTCCTTGGGGGTAGTTAATAAAAGGCCAAGGGGAAAGACGTTTATAAAGGGTTCAGCTTATGAGCAAGGGCAGCTTGGGGCAAATGTTTAAAGTTTCCAGCCTCTAAGAAAACTGAGAACTCTATAGATTGCTTATAGCGGGAGTCGCATGGCCAAGTGCATTAGGGACTGGGGAGCAAGTGGGCAAGGGTAACTGTGTTGGCCATTTAGTAAACTCAAACAAAAACCCACCAAACAGTGATACCTTTATTGGCCAGTCAAAATGCACAATATACTTGTTGCAAGCTTTTGAAGCTCCACTGGTTTCTTCATCAAGCAAGATGTTACATACCAAACACGAGAAAAATTAGAGATGTTGGTAAGATGACTTCTTACTAACATCCCTAACATCTTACTAACAGCTCTAATTTTTCTCCTGTTTGGTAGGTAACATCTTGCCTGACAAAGTAGCCAAAGGAGCTTCGAAAGCTTGTGACAAGTATATTGTGCATTTCAGTTGGCCAAAAAAGGTATCACTGTTTGGTGGACTTTTGGAAGAACAAGGGTTAGTGGTGTGGAGTCAACAGAATTAAGGAGGTGTGATAAAAGGACACAGGAAGACATACCAGAATCTAGGGACATTAATTTTTCATCTACAGTTTTCCAAGTCTAGTGCCTCTCTCAGCACCGGAGAGTTCTGGGAATTGTCATTTGAAAAAGTAATATTTCCAAGAGCTGAAAGACACCCGCCAAAGACTTAGACCCCAACCCTCAAGAGACAGAAAAACAACCAAAGGGACATCTCTCCATGGCAAATGTTGCACACAGGCAGGCTTAGTCCAGTGGTGGCCCCTGGCTCCTATGTCAGTGGGAAAGTGAATTGAATTTAAAGGAGCTATCCAACATGCTAAATCCCATTGACCCAAATCAGTCCAGCAACTTCGATAGCTTCTTTATAATTCTAGAGCCACTACCCTCTGACATCAGATTCAGCAACCACCATTGGCTCTGTTTTTCTCCATAAAGTTCTGTGAGACTTAACTCTAAAATTAAAAACACATAGAATTGTGGTTTAGTCACATACACAATTTTAACTCATTTTTGTCCATTTTATCCTCTCCCCTCCCACATGTCCTCCACATATTTTGAGCTCCCATAATTCCAAATTATTGGCCATGATGGATCTGGGGTTGACCAGAATTGTAGTCTTAAATATCTGAAGGGCACAAAATTGCTTCCCTTTATTCACTGGTGACATCTGTAACACTATGAAATGAGGAGCCTGCCTGACAGGGAGACATCTTTTTTTACCTCCTTTCTCACTAGAAATTCTTCCAAAGGATATATTTAAACTGGATACCAGTGGTAAGACCCAAACATTGACAGTAAACATTAATAGGATCTGGTTGCATATTCTGCCAATTTCACTGAAACCTGACCTCCATGTAAGCATATATCTATGAAATAAATTTCAATCACTTTCAAGTTTCTTTTAAAATTATTCTGGCAACCTAACTTGGAAAATTAGGAACTGTAGATGTTAGTGTTCCCTTAACAAAGGAATTTCCAGTACAGTTCATATAAATTAGCATTCCCAGAGGTTGAGATTTTGGAGAACGCAGAGTTTCTTCATCTGGTTGCGAAACTGATTTAAGATGTTATTTAGATGTGCCCCAAATGAACTAAGTGGGATGAGCTGGGAATCATTTGGTATTGGCTATAAACTTGCTTACTTTCTCCCCATCTCTCTTACAGAGGTAGACACTTAAAGCATTTTAAGCTAATCAAAATATTTGCTGATGAGTGTTTATTTTTTCAGGCTCTGGCTTTTGGCTTTAGACTTCCCTTTAAACAACACATAGACTGCAGTATTAATTTGTTATAAAACCAAATGTGGTTGAGATTATTTTGCCTTGACTCTGGAGATCAATCACTGCTGAGAATATATCTATTAGAGTAAAATAAGCAGTTAGAAGCACATCTATCGGCATTCAACAGCATTGTTCGCCATATCCTCACCACATGTGCTCTAAAGCAAACAATGTGGAGTGAGCTTTTGAAGCAAAATGGGGTCTTTTCTTGGTCTCACTCCTCCAGAAGGAGATCTGGAAATATGGGGTAGACAGAAGGTTGTTTTAGATTTCTCAGTAAAAGTTTGCAGCTCCAAAAATTCTCCACTCTGCCATATTCCAGACATTTACCCAGCTAATCTTGCCTAATATCCCCATATTCATTTGCCATCTGCAGAATTTGACAGAATTATACCTTTGGACTACAGCTTCCAAAATCCTCCAGATTTCAGTGGTGTGTGAGACCAAAGGGGAAAGGGTAATACCAAAATTACATATTTTAGCATAAAGCTCCTCTTGCCAATACACAGCCTAGGTGAGGCATTTTAACCTTTTATAATGGGGGGTGGGGGCATATCAATATTTGAAGCACCACCAAACAATGGTTTCATGCAGAAAGGTGTGTGGCCATTTGGAAAATCTCAGAGACTGAGGCTGAGAATCCCACGAGGGCTGGATTTGGCCCTGAGTCTGAGGCACTTTAAGTGACATGGCTCCATGCTATGAAATTCTGGGATTTGTAGTTTTGTGAGGCACCAGCATGCTTTGGCAGAGACAGCTAAAGACCTTGTAAAACGACAAATCCCAGGATTCATTAGGAAGGAGTTACAGCACTTAAAACGGTGAGTCAACCTGTATTATTTCTACAGTGCAGATGCACCCTTATTTTTAAAAATGCCACCACTATAGACATACAACTGGCAGATATTCACAGATTTAGGAACACCATAGATTTGCAGAAGATCAACAAAAAATTAATTTTATGCTATGGTTTAGTACACATCATCTGAGCAAAGAACAAACCATGAATTGTTTTCTTTTGCAAGTTTGCATCTCACTGATATATTTAAGAAGTATGTAAAGTAAAACAAATGGACATTGTGGAGTCACTGATGGGGGTATTGGTATCTGATTGTACCTAAAATGTATACTAGGATAAAGATGAATGAATCTTTTCCTCGCCCTCGCCCTCCGCAGTTCTAGCACCACGATTCTGCTTTAACTGCCATGGCTGCATCCTATGGGATACAGGGTTTTGGAGTTTTGTGAGGCACAAGGTTTCTTTGTCTGAGATTTCTAAATGCTCCTTCCTAAAGTACAAACCCCAGCATTTCATGGGATGGAACCAAAGCAGTTAAAGTGGAATCATAGCACTATAACTATCTGGTGTGAAAAGAGCCAAGGCACACACTCTAATGTCTACATTGCACTTTCTCTTAATACATGCTAATTATTATAGTGTAGAGAGCAAAACACAGTCTTGCAACCATGGAACCTATAGAAGTTCTTCTTGTTCTTGGGGCTTCTGTTCTTCTGTCCTGGTGATGATTCTAGTCTACATCAGTGAATGAATACATCAGTGGGGTTAAGTCTAGGTCTTGTCTTCACTCCCAATTTCTATCGATGTAGCTGACCTCAGACTCTGCCCTTGCTCCCTGGAAGCCTTTGTTTGCATAAAGGACATGATAGATTGAGCACATCAGTTACTATACTTTGTCAGATAAACAGAGGACAGATGAAACAGCAAGATAAATCTATGCTACAAATAACTTGTGCTTTTATAGCAGAAGACTACTTATACTGAAAAAGGTACAATCCACATTCTGCTGGAAACCATAACTGTTGATTTCTAATAGAACTGCACTTTTGCACAAATTTTTCATTGTCATTCATAGAAGGCAATTACAGACCTTCAATAGATAATCTAAGAATAACGCAGCATTCCCAAGCATGCTTAAGAGAAAATACATTCCTTTCAAATTCAGTGGAATTTCTGAGAAAAGAAAATATATATAGGTTTAGCTTACAGGTTTTGCTTATTTTGATGAGATTTACTTTCATATATATATATATATAGAGAGAGAGAGGTGCACGCTTAAGAAAGAACCCTTGTAAAAGTTCACTTCCTCAAGATAAAGCAAAACTGGTTCTCACTAAAATATCAGGCCTAGAAAGGACTGTACTAAATAAAATTATACCCATCAGGCCCTCATATATACAGAGAAGAACAGTGGAAATTAAACCATCAGAGGAACTTTCTTGGAGGTCTCTGCTGAAACAGAACGCCGTCTTCTTCTTACAGCTGAGCAAACAATACAGACTCAGCGCTTGCTGTGGGAAGGCCGGTGTCACTCACTTCAAAGAAAATATCTCTGAAATGAAATATTAACAAGATCTCATCTTTTGAGTTTTACAAACAAAGAACGTCATGATTAGAAATTCTAACCACTCCAGTTTCTTGATGCAACCATTGCTTCTCAAATTTCTGGGAAATATCTACAGTATACAGATTCCCCCTGAAATAAACAGAAGCCATTACCCAGGATCACACTGAGCTGCATTGTGACTTTCTTTAAGACTGACCAAAGCCGAGTAAAGTAGTACCCTATGATGAAGAGGATATTTGCCCTGAAGATATGTTGGCACTCCTACCCTTTTCATACCATTCCTTTTCCATTTCCTCAGAGACAGCTTAAAACATTTTGTGGCATATCCTTCCATTCCACTTGCAAAAGGTAAAATCTCACTTCAACACTAGGAACTGAATGGCATCCTCACAACACACCTGAAAACACACCTGAATCCATTCTTGATTCAGGAGTAAAACCAATGAACATAGCAGAATGGGACACTGGTTTAACCAGAAGAAAAGCAGAAAGGGAAAGTACTGTATTGGGAGAGAGTTGGTTGGCCAGAACATTAAATAAGAATGCACTACACCTCAACATTTTATTACAGATGGCATCCTGCTTGCTTTGCTATAAATCAGAGGTGGGAACCAGTCCAACCTCCAGAAACTGGACTGCAACTATTAGCAGTTCTCACCATTTGCTATGCTTGCTAGAGCTGCTCAGCCTTGCAATCCAACAACATTTAAAAGCTTCCCAACCTTGGTGGATTTGATTCTTAAGTCTGGATCTGTGTGTTATGTCACCACTTTAGACTTGGGAACAAAAGTTTGTAGATGGCTAATGAGGGAAATTGGCCAGAATTTTCCCCTTGGGCTGAGCACAGAAAAAAATACATTATGTGCTAAAAAACCCAGTAAGTATAAATTGACTTTGATTAGACACAACGTTGGAACTATCCTCTAGTCACAAAAATCCACATATATGATCTGAGCATTCTGAACAATTAAGTAGAAAATTTCCCCATGTGGCCAATAAATTGTAGGCACTAAATTCCTACTGGATCACATATATTTTCTTACATTTAGAAATGGTCCTTCTACAGTGGAAACTTTTTTGATTATCTCTGAAAGTCATGAATTCCAAAACCAGGCAATAAAATTTACAAGCACCGGAGTTAACAGAAGCCTAAAATATTCTGAACATGTTCCTTGAGCAAATAACATAATCCCTGGCACATGGGAACACATGGTTTGCTTCAAACATGTTTCATTTTGTCATCGTATTGAGTGTACAGTATTTCTCTTTGGGTGCAAGAGTGATTGAT
This sequence comes from Urosaurus nigricauda, assembly GCA_034509955.1. Lineage (NCBI taxonomy): Eukaryota > Metazoa > Chordata > Lepidosauria > Squamata > Phrynosomatidae > Urosaurus > Urosaurus nigricauda. The sequence goes on along the minus strand of JAOEGL010000002.1, from coordinate 44,035,732 downwards.
GTCTTTGGAAGAGCTGCTTGTAAGAACATGCAAGTTGCCAAAGCAAACACGTTTGAGGGAAGTGTGCAGAAGGGAGAGCCACATATTCTTCCAAAGAGATCTTGGTTTGGGGAGTTCACTGAGAGGTGAGACAGTTAGTTGTAGAACAAATACAAACACTCCACACACTTCATCTAAATAAATTACATGCAATATTTGGTCTTTAGTAGATGTTAACAGATCATTGACCATCCTTCCCTGGGTGCCTGCATAGAATGTGGGCAGGGAGCCAACTTTCTCCAGTTCGCTTTTCTCATGAACAGATCAAGCCCAGTTAAGATCACTTCCATTTTATTTCCCCCAAACAGTTATTATTCCAAAGCAAGAATTGTCTGGTTGTTCTCTCTTCTGATGGTTGCACATTGCCTTGCCAATATGCATAATCCTGAAACAAAGCTAAATTAGAATTCTTTATTTTCTTTTTTTACATGCAGCATAAAATCTGTGTTCCAGTAGGAGGAAATACAAGCCAGGTGAATCCTTCACCAACAGATGGAAATGGGTATCCTTTGGGGAAATGTTACCACAGAGGTAGGAACTTGTGGCCCTCCAAACGCAACTGAATGTCACCTCCCATCATCCCTCATATCTGGTCATGCTGAGTGAGAATTCCATAACATGGAGCCATGGCAGTTAGAGCAGTGGGAAACTGCATTATTTCTGCAGTGCAGATTCTGCCTTAGGCATAAATTTAAGGTAGGTATGAATATAAACTATCTTAAATGCTCCTTTTTAGGTAGCATTTAAGATAGTTAAGAAGAAAACATAATAGGGATTGAAATCCCATTGCTTAGCTTCTACTAGAGTAGGCCCATTAAATGAATTTGATTTAGCTACGAGGGGGTATCCAAAAGTTTTAATGATCACCTTTTTAAAAAATTGACAGAAAGTTTGTTTTGATTTGTAATTGTTAACTTATCTCTATGTAGTCACTATCTAGATTTATACATTTTTCCCAGTGTATCTTGACCCTCCAAATACCTGATATTGTAAAAGCCTGCAGATTGCGCCTGACAAGGATTTTACACTTTAGTCACTTCTGGCAGAGCCAATCACAAAAATAAAGGACACAATGAGCTGATTTTCTCAGCAACGTGCACTTAGGGACCAATGATGACACTGACAAAATTTCATCAATATGCCATAATAACTTCCGGGTGATAATTATTACTTTACGATACCCCCTTGTAAGGCACAATCTGCAGACTTCTACAATATCAGGTATTCGGAGGGTCAAGATACGCTGGGAAAAATGTATAAATCTAGATAGTGACTACATAGAGATAAGTTAACTACAAATCAAAACAAACTTTCTGTCAATTTTGTAAAAATGAGAAGTTGCACTGGAGGACCTGGAGATTCCTAGAGATTAAAAAGGATAGTGTTTCATTGTGGGTTTTTTATTTACGCTTCTCCACATTCACAGGGGTCCTTCACCCTTAACCTCAGTGAATATGGAGGGACTACTGTACTTCACACACAGAATGAATTAACCACTCAAAATTGGAACTGATAAACAGCTGGACGAATTAAGCTAGTCATCTGTTGTAAAACTGAAAGCCAGATTGACAGGGGAAAATATTGCTTCTGTCCCAAAAATCCACAAGCCAAATGTCCCCAGACTTCTAAAATCGGTAACTAGTTAGTTACTTAATTACTGCCCCATCCTTTGTTGTTGTTGTATATCTACAAGTGATTTTTGAGTTATGGCAACCCTAAGCCTTTCTTGATGTGTTGTTTTGGCAAGTCTCTTCAAAGGGGACTTGCCACTGTCATCCTCTGAGATTAAGAGAGTACGACTTGTCCAAGGTCACCCAATGGGTTTTATTGCTCAAGTGAGGAATTGAACTCTGATCTCTAAAGTCATAGTCCAGCACTTAAACCATTACGTCATGCTGGGTCCATCCGATCTATAATCTGATCACCAGATACTATGCTAGTTCTTTTCCCTTGAAATATATGGAAAAGCTTCTGAGCATGTGCAGAGTACAAGGCCCTGGTCCCCTACCCCCAAAAGCAGCCAGCAAAGGTTTCTGGGATTACAAAAAAGAGCTTTGGAGGGCTGGAGCTGAACCATTATCTTGCAGAAATGCACCCCAGTCAGGCTGATCTTGTGCCTCTTTAAGATCCATCACAATAGGCACGTGAATCTTTACACAAACATAGAGGTGCAATGATGCGGGAAGTCTTCATCTCTTGAATATCTACCCTCAGCCCAAAATCAAACAGCTTCTAAAGAAATCCTCCCCAGTAAGAGGAGAAAGGTCAGTAGCCACTAGGGTAGAAAGTGGGCCAGAGAGACCTGCCATGAAGCTCAGTGGCACAGAAAGACCCGCCATGGGAGAGTGAAGAGATCTCAGAAGGTCCCAGAACAGCAAATGGTTCCCCAGTGACTGGCTGAAAAGAAGCCTGCTCAGCTCTTCTTCTTTTCATTCCTCCCCTGGCAAAGTTGAAGAATCCACCCTTCTATTTATTTTGGTTTGTTGCAGTGTTTGCCTTGCAATTATTGGAAACAGCAGTGCCGAGGAAAAGAGACACAATGTTAGGAAGGTGCTTGGGAAGCAAATGTTTGGCACCCATCACTCCCAGGACCCCAAGTCCCTCCTGCCAACAGCCCCATCCAATATCAGAAGGAGTTGCCAAAATCAGCTGGAACAGCAGCAGCTTTTCCAAATGCTCCCACTCCAGATTACTGGGGAAAGGATCCAAGGGTCACACACTGTTATGTTATAGCCTTTTTGACTATGCCTCACATAATCCCCAACAACACCATCCTGGGGCCAATGGCACTTGTCTTCAAACCATCTGGAGGTAGAGTCTCCCACCCTGTTGCAGGCTGAATGTTATCCAGCTCACATTATATAGTTCAGTAGGATTCCTCTAAGCCCCAATATTTTCTTGTAGAGTTTTCCTTATCTGAGAAGCCCATGTGTGCATTGTACTCTTCAGTGACCATCCTTTACTTTCCAGTAGCAGCCACCCAGGAAAATAATATATTGGTGGACTAAGGACTGAGCTTGCATGGGGTAGTGATTTATTGGTGGATTAGGGCTCTGGGAGACAAGGGTCCAAATCCTTGCTCAGCCGTGGAAACCCATGGGGTGACCCTGAGCAAGTCACACTCTCCACCTCAGAAAAAGGCAATGACAAACTCATTCTGAAAAAAAATCTAGCAGTGATGGTTTTGCCTTAAGGTTGCCAACCACACAGGGTTCCTTACCCACCCCTCCTCTGGTTTGGAGTTGCTGTTTTTAACAAAATAATCTTTGTCTGTGCACCCTCGACGATAGTTTGTTGTAGTTACGTCACCTATCATCAACAGTCCTGCTCAGTTCTTTCAAACCCAGGGCTGTGGCTTCCTTAAATGAGTCTGTCCTCTTTTTCCTCAAACTTAACAGACCTTGCTAATGATCATGTCTTTTCATGATATGTCCAAAGCACAACAGTCTGTGTTTAGTCATCTTGATTTTAAGGAGCAATCAGGTTTCACTCACTCTAGTGAAATGCCCATTTATTTTATTGAAAGTCCATGGTGTTCAAAGAACTATCTTCCAGCCCCATATTTCAAATGAATTTATTCCCTTCCTATTAGTTTATGTTACTGTCTAGCTTTCACAACTAAACAAAGAAATTGGAAATATGATGACAAAATGTTAGGATTAGGAGAGGTGTTTTGATCAAGTTAAAGTTATGGTGTGTAATGTTTAGGAACAGAATGTAAGTTAAAGGCTTCATTTGGCACATAATTCTTTTAATTTAATGGCCCAAGGACTAAATTGAATGTTAGGTTTGGGATTAGGGTTAGGAGAGGTGTTCTGAAAGTTACTGTTTCAATTAGGGTTAGGAGAAGGGTTAGGGTTACATTTAGGATACAGTTCTTTTTACATTATAGGTCAAGGAGGAAGTTGAATGTTAGGATTGGGGTTGGAGTTAGAGCTAAGGCTAGGTATTGGTTCTTATAAACCAGGAATGATTTAAAGACACACATCTACAAGAACAACAACAGTTTGCACGAACATGGGCTTTGTCCCAGGAGTGGAAATTGTTGTTGGACTGCAGCTCCCATCAACCCTAGCTACCATAAACCAATGTAGATGGATGGTGGAAGTTCCACTTCAACAACAGGATATCAGGGCTAGGGTTAGGATTAGGGGATGTATTCTTATAAAGTTAAAGTTATAATTTGAATTAGGGTTAGGTGTAGAATGTAGGGTTAGGATTTTGTTTGGGACAGTGGTATCACTAGGTGTCACCTGGTGTGGTCACTTATCATGTAATACCCCCCAATGGACTTCCTTCCATACCACACCATACAAAATCTTTAATAATGGTTTTTATACTACTGTTATTCAGTGCCATGATAATAGTTCTGACATAAAACAACTAGCAAAATTAAAATTATACCTTCAAATTACAATATCATTGTGCACACCCTAAATGCATTTACATATACATAGGGAAGATTTGGTTACAATGTGATGTTTTTAAAGAAAAAATTAAAAGAATTACTTTAAAAAAACAAAAATTAAAAAATTAAAATTTTGGAATGTTAAATTTTAATTTTAAAAAATGTTGGGGCCTCTCCTTTCGTCTCCCACTGAGCTTCACCCGACTCCCACCTTCTCTTCAAGCATTTTAAAGGGAAGCAGTTGAATGCCACAGCCCATTTCTGCCAAAAGGTAAGTGTTTGAAGAGCAGTAGTGTCACACACACCCTTGGGTTTGGTCCATACCCCTCACACTCTCTTAATGGTGTCACTGATTTGGGATACATTTCATCTTACAATAAGTAGAATTTTAGGGTTAGGTTAAGGGTTATGAGAGCTGCTCTGATCAAACTAAAGTTAGCTTGATCAGAACAGCTCTCCTAATCCTAGCCCTGGTCCTAAGAACCATATCCCAAATTTAACACTAATCATGCATTCTTCTGAGAACCCTAATTCAAATTCTAACTTGATTAGAACTCCTCTCCTAACCCTAACCCTAGCATTCAATTTACTCCTTGACTCATACTGCAAAATTGACCGTATTTCAAATGAAACCTTAACCTTCATTCTCCTCCTAACCTCAATTCAAACCATAATTTTAACTTGGTCAGAACGCCTCTCCCCCTGCATCCCTAAAATTCAAATTGCTCCTTGACCCATAATGTAATAAAATAATACTGCTGTATGCCTTCAAGTTGTTCCCAGTTTACAGTGACCTAAGGCTGTTGGATGGCTAACTTTTTTTTCTCAGTCAGTTTTGCCATTGCCTGCTTTTGAGGCTGAGAGAGTGTGCCCATGGTCATCCAGTGGGTTTCCATGGCCAAGTGGGAATTCAGCCCTGCTCTCCCAGAATCTCAGTCCCACATGCAGGCTACTACATGCTGACTATTCAATGATGCACATGTATCTGAAATAGTACAGTCTGACAACACTTAACTGTCATGGCTCCATCCAACAGAGTCCTGGGATCTGTAGTTTTGGTAGAGAAGACTAAATACCTTGTAAAACCACAAATCTCAGAATTCCATAGGATGGAACTACATCATTTAAAATGGTGTCAAACTGCCGTATTTCTACAGTGTAGATGCATCCCCAGGAGGACTTACAGTGAGTTGAACTTTTATTGAAATTGAAATTTTGAAATTTTGGGATGGAACATTTTATTGCCCTTTGTCCCTTGTCCCCACATGGCCAAGAAGAGGAGTTGCCTCTGCCCATATTGAGATCCTTCCATACTATCATAATATAAATGCAAGTAACATCTGAAACAAGATGTAGGCCCATTAATCTAACATCCTCACTTTTCTCCTCCAGTATTGTTTTAATATCTTTGCCTGATGAAGAAACAAGTGAAAGTCTGAAAACTAGCTTGATGTATTTTGTGCATTTTGGTTGACCAATAAAGGTATCATTCTTCTGTGGATTTTGTATTTTGTTGTGTTCTGAAGTTCTAAATTACTGCAATGTTAGAAACACGGGGACTGAAAGAAAATTTCATTGGAAATTTTTATTGGGGAGTGACATCCCTGTTAAAAGTGTCTTTCCCTAGCATTTCTTAAATCACTGGTGGGAGTCATGCAGCAGGCACGATGTTACTGGACTGCAGATCCCAGAAGCTCTAGCCAATGTCAGCAAAGGTGAGGAATGCTGGGAGTTTTGTTCCAGCAACATCTGTCGAGAAATCCTGGAAGGGAGAATGCTTTTTTTTTTTGTTTGTTTGTTTTTAAACTGCAGGCATAAAATGAATTCCACTGTTGCCCAGATGCTAAACACATGGACAAAAGCACCATTTTCCAATAGAAAAGGATAGCATAACATTATAAAAAGAGCATGTATATGCTCTGTTGGCTAGTTCCTAATTACTGAAAATATAATCAAAAGAGATGGTAGGGGTGGGAATGAGGATCAGCCCCCATGGGTCCTGGCACTGCCCCCATCACCTGCAGCTCTCTGGGTGGTCCAAGGTGGGGCAAGGGAGGCTGGCTGTGGGTCTCTGGAGGCCTAACACCAGCCTTAGATAGGCAGCAGTTGAACCTTGGACAACTGGTGCCTCCTTCTTCTGTTTCTAATACAGAAGGCCATAAAAAGCTGGGCTTGTTATCACAGTGACTTGTCAAGATAGACCGCTTCCTGTTCCTTCCTCAGCAGCAGAATCATGCAAGTTTCCAGAAGAAAGTTAAACAGGAATGGTTTGCCACCTATACAGAAGAATACACCCTCTGAAAAATGGAGAGGGTACTTCTGCTTCATGCAAGGCAACATTGAGGCTCGATGAAGGTGCATTCCCCCCCCCCCCAATACCTTCTCTCCCTCCCCGTCTGCCATTTTGCTACTTGGCTGTGATTATATTTAATTGCCCTTACCTCGTCTTCCCCTCCAGGAAGGCTCCCTTGAGCTCCTCAAACTCTGGAGCAGAGACTGGAGCAGAGACACGTTCTGCTGTGGCATACTGTTATTTTAAGGGTCTTCTCTGATTTGGATCCATAATGAGCAGCAGGGCTTTTTCTTCTTCTGGCATCCCAGGGAAGATGCAACCAATCAATGACTTGATCTGTTGTCTTCTTTTAACCACCTACTTGCCAGTGTACTAAGAGGTAGCACCTTGTAATCATGTACTCAGATTAGAAGCTTAGTACCATCCAAGATAACCTGTGGACAGCAGTTTCTTATGGGTCCTCCTGACCCATAGACATTGCTAGGGTTCCAGCAATGGTCTTCTTTGTGTCCTATTTCCAGCTAGTATTGAAACCTGCTGGGAGATCCAGCAGCAGAACCAACAGTCCCTTGTCCATTTATCTGTGTAGCTTAACCACCAAGGGACCAAAGCTGTCTCTGTCCCATAACCATGCCTGAAACCAGACTAAAATGGGTCTAGATAATTCTTCTCATCCAGAAACCCCTGGAGCTGGGAGGATGCCACGGTGCCTTGTCCAAAAAAGGAATTTTGGAAAACAGTGATAATTATCCATTATAATGGATTCCAGGGAGAGTGTTTTCCCCCCAGTAATAATTTTATAACTGCCTCCTTTAGGCATGATGGAACTCTGCCTTGTTTTAGCCAGGCCTTGACCACTCTCTATTCCCACTCAACCAGTCCTTCTCTGACTTTTTAAAATAAATAAGCAAGAGAGGATCTAATACACTTGTGGTGGCTTTCTCCAAAAATCCTATGTACACCTTGTACTCAGTACATGAGTGTAGAACTGCACTCTCTAGGAGTATTCAGTTGTTCCAGTTTGCTTTGGATGTGGTCAATTGTGGAGGCTAGGCTGTTATCTACAAGGAGCAGGTCATTTTCTGTTGTGGCTCCTAATCCCTCACAGGACCTTTGACAGACACACAATTTCTTCATTTCAGAATGGAAATCTAAATTCATCTCTGCTTTGGCCAGCCCTCCTCTTTGATTTTTCCTGCTGTCGAGTGAGCTTTTCAGTGTTTTATATTTATTTTTAGACTGGAATCGTTTGTTTTATACCGTCCTCCACCTTGGGAGCCCTTCACGAAGGATAAATGGATAGCCTCTCTACCAACTTCAGCTATCAGAATGGAAGTCATGCTTCCTTGCAGCAAGATTTTTGTGCCTTTCATGGCCACACAACAGATAGAAATTAAAATGGGAGGCTTTCAGCATTACTGAATCATCAGGCTATTGAAAGCTACACTGTCTGCATAGCATCTACCTTTCACAAAGTTAAAGCCTAGCTTACCACCCCTGGCTATTGTGGGAATAAATGGGCCTGTCCTGAACCTACATGGCTAAACAGGGGGTGCTTAAATCTCACAGAGTTTTCTTAGGCAAGCAGTACCTAGGGCTGGTTTTGCCAGTTCCTTCCTCTTAAATAGAACCTACTTTCTTGTTGTATGCTTTAACTTGTTTCTGACCTAAGACCCTATCACAGGGTTTTCTTGGCAAGATTTGTTCAGAGGAAGTTTAGCCATTGGCTTCCCCTGAGGCTGAGAGAGTGTGACTTGCCCAAGGTCACCCATTAGGTTAACATGGCCAAGCAAGGAATCAAACCCTGATCTCCAGAATCTTAGTCCAACACTCAAACCACTACCACTCTGGCTCTCTACTAGGAGTTGGATAACTAGAGGTAAATTTAAAGTAAGAAAAAGAAAATGCCCCTGAGACTGAGACAAAATCTGCATCTGAACTGGAGAAATAATCCACTTTCACTGCCATGGCTCAGTGCTGGGGAATCTTGGGATTTGTAGTTTGTGTTGGCACCAGAGCTCTCTGGCAGAGAAGGCTAAATGTCTCACAAAAACTACACTTGAATTATTTCTGCAGTGTGGATGCAGCCTATATCTTAAGTTTAGACTTCGATGCAAATTCAGTAGGTTCCCTAGGGAACAGACCATTGCCATCCTTAATGGGGTTGTCTGGGGATGGTGGGATTTGTAGCACATCTGGAGGAGGCAGAACTGGGACTGAAGGTTCCCTTAGGCCCAGCTACTGTTTAAAGTAGGAGATCTTGCTTTCTGAAGTCCAAAACACACTGCAGAAATAATCCAGTCTGAGACCGCTTTCACTCCCTTGGCTCAATGCTAGGGAATTCTGGGGACTGTAGTTTTGTGGGACATTTAGCCTTCTCTGTCAGAGAGTTCTGGTGCCACAATAAACTACAAGTCCTCGGATCCCCTAGCACTGAGCCAAGGCGGCGAAAGCAGTCTCAAACTGGATTATTTCCGCTGTGTATTTTGGCCCTGAGTTTATGATAAAGTGTCCCATTGCCTGCTTGAAGAAGAGAGAGATCTCTTCTAATATATTGCCTTTTAAAAAAAAAGCCAAACCAGCTAGCAGACAAGCACAGACCCCCTTTAAAGGTTTAATCCTTCTGTTATGACAACGTTGGAAACTAATCTTGGTAAAAGTCAAGCACCTGCTTCTTTAGGCATTATAAACTATAAAAGTCGCACTTTCAAACCTATCCGGATGCATCTTCTCTGAGAATCTACCTTTGGCGGACCTTTGAATGGGTGACTTCTTGTCTTTACTGCCTATAATACTGGCAGGACTCCTTTTTATTTATCTATATCTTTATTAATAATTCTAGCAGCGGAAAGTAGTGATGTCTCTTGCATTGGCAAGCAAGCCAAAGCAACCTTATTTTGTTGCTTCCCGCAACAAAATAAAACAAAAAAGTCCTACACATGTGGTTGGACTGCAACTCCCATCAATGGAGGGCAGAATGGGAGTCGCAGTTCAACAGCATCTAGGCGGCCGCACGGTTTCTGTCCTCTAAACAGACCTGGAAGCTGCATCTGTGTACTTCAGAAATAATCCGGTTTGACACCGCTTTAACTGCTAGGACTCAAACTTTAAACTTTACATTTCAATAATGTCATATTTTTAGTTGGCTGAATTGTTGAATTGATTTTTAAACTTGTATTTTGCATGTTTTATAGTGTTTGAATTCTATTTTAGATTTGTAAGCTGCCTTGAGTCCCTGTACTGGGAGGAAGGCGGAATATAAATAAAAATAATAATAATGATGATGATGTTATGAATTCTGGGGATTGTTGTTTGTTGTTGCACCAAAGCTTTGCTCTGGTACCACAACGAACTACCATTCCCAGAATCCTATAGAACTGAGCCCTGGCAGTTAAAGCGGTGTCGACCCGGGTTGTTTCTGAAGTGCGGATGCAGCCAATGTGATGTTTTTCCGACATCGGGGTCGTTCCCATTTTCAAATGTTGTTTTCATGTCGACGTCGACCCTACCCTAGGATTTTCTTGGCCAAATTTATTCCATTGCTTCCCTCTAAAGCTGAGCGAGTGTGGCTTATCCCGATCACCCAATGGGGGTTTTTGTAGCCAAGCCAGGACTCGAACCCTGGCCTCGGCTTCTGGTGCCACAACAAACTACAACTTCCAGAACGCCATAGCCCTGAGCGGTGGCAGTTCAAGCGGCGTCCAACCGGATTATTTCTGCAGTGCGGATGCAACCTGTGTTGCTCTTTACAGTAGTGATTTCTTGGGTCTGGGGCAGAGCAGTGTTTTGAGATGTTTATGGTTCAAGGCGTTTTGAAAGCAGCGTGGGCTGACATGTGGTTAATAACATCTTTTGCTCAGGTCCCCCTTTGGCTAACCTAACGAGATTAGGAACATTGACCTGATGATATTTCTTTTGTGCATCTGGCTCTTTTCCATTAAGAGGGATTACAGCGGAGCCCTGGGCTGTCCAGATGGGAAAGTCCTCGGGTCCCAGCTTGAGAAACAGCCCAGAGGGAGGAAAAAACAACGAAGATGAAGCTCAGGAAGAGATTAAAATGCATCCACACTGGAGAAATAACCCGGTTTGGCACCGCTTTATAACTGTCCTCTGGATGATCTCTCTGGACCCCTCAACTTGGGGGGGGGGAGCATCCAGACATCCCAAACATCCAGACACCCCAAACATTTGAACCAAGCTCTTTTCAATGGGGGAAAGGGATAAATGGTGGCAAGTGTTACCACCCCACTGAAAAGCCGCCCTCCCACGGTGGGCATTCAGGGCCTCTTTTCATCAGCCCCAGAGCCCTGCCTCTGTGGGGCCCACAGATCTCCTAATTAGTCTAATTAGGAAAAAAAGGGGGGGTGGATAGAGGGCAAGGCAGACAGAGCGAAGTTTGGGGCGATGATCAGGCCTGCCAGGCCGCATTTGGGAGCCTCTTTAGTCTCTGTGAAACCTTGCCTTTCTTTTTTATTTGGCTTTCTCTTTTCTTTTCTTTTCCCCTCCCTTACAAAGGTCGTGGAGCCTGACATGATGGCAGGAAAGGGAGGGATTTGTAGTGTGGCCAAGCCTGGGGAAGAATGGATGGGGCTGGGTGGTGAAAAGCGACCTGTGGGGCCAAGGGGGACTTCAAAGAGGCCACCCTTATCTTGATCTTGTCTCCTCCTGGCAGGACCTGGGCGACCTAAAGGGAGAGAAAAAGAGAGCCCTCCAAGACTTTTGTCTTGGGATGAACCAGAGCTTGGAAAAGTCCCTTTCAAGGACTTAAAGGCCCAGAATCCAAGGAGTTGTTCACTCCACCCCTCCACCAAAAAAAAAGAAGAGAAGGATATATCCACATTAATCAATTATATGCTTTGATACTACCTGAACTGCTTTGGTTCTGTCCTATGGAGTGCTGGAGTTTATAGTTTGCTGAGGGTTTTCAGAATTCCCTACAGTTCAGAGGCCTATACTAGAAAAGTCTAAGGTCCAAAACACACTGCAGAAACAATCCAGTCTTGGGCTGCTTTAACTGCCCTGGCTTAATGCTAGGGAATTTTGGAAAGTGTAGTTTTGTGAGATATTTAGCCTCCTATGTCAGAGAGCTCTGGGGCCAAAATAAACTACAACTCCCAAGATTCCCTAGCACTGAACCAGGACTGTTAAAGCAGTCTCAAACTGGATTATTTCTGCTGTGTTTTCTGGACCTCACCAAACTTTAAAACCCAGAATTCTATAGGACAGACCACCACCATCATCATCATCATCATCATCATCATCATCATATATTTGTTTCCTGCTCTTTTCCTAGAACTGGGACTCAGAGCGGGTCACAACATTAAAAGAACAGTACAATTAAAAACATGGGAAAGTGGTGCATTAATATTAAAATAAATAGTTTATTAAAAGGAAAAAATACATTTTTAAAAGATAAATCTGTATAAAACAGTTTAAAACAATGACCATGATATAAAGCGGTATCAAACTGCTATAACTGTGCAGTGTGGATACACCCAGAGAACTTTCCCAAGCAACAGGTCCACCAAGATTAACCAAACTAGACCCCAAAGATCCCATTACTGCTGAGCTGGCTGAGGATACTGTGATGCTTGAGGCAAAAGATTGGTCGATGCCAAATTGGCATCTTCCAGCACAGGTGAAGGCAGCAGACCCCATGGCTCAATGCTGTGAAATTCTGGGAATTGTAGTTTGTTGTGGGGTCCAGAGCGGAGCTCCTGCGTTCACACTGGAGAAATAAACCGGTTTAAGTGCCATGGCTCAATGCTGTGAAATTCTGGGAATTGTAGTTTGTTGTGGGGCCCAGAGCGGAGCGGAGCTCCGCTCTGGACCCCACAACAAACTACAATTCCCAGAATTTCACAGCATTGAGCCATGGCACTTAAACCGGTTTATTTCTCCAGTGTGAACGCAGGAGCATATAGGTCTGTCCTCCAGCATTTTGCTGCAGTTCTCCAACCTCCACTCAGTGGTATCTTTACTCTCTGAGGCAGAAGCCTCACTCTGACCAAGTGGTAAATATACTAACTAGTCATGAAGATAAATACTAACCAGTGAAGTCTTAATTTGATGCACAGCGGACAGTTTAAACTCCCATCGTATCCTAATAACAGAAGACGCTTACTGGGAAGTCCCTTGCAAACAAAACTGCTGACAAACTGAAATCCTATGAGTTTTTGTTTAGGATTTACTTCAAAGACTTTACGACCAGGTTTTTAAAATTCTTTGGAGGTTTTTAAACTGAGGCTGGATGGACATTTATTTATCAGGGGTGCTTTGATTGTGAGTTCCTGCATGGTCGGGACTGGATGGTCCCTGCGGTCTTTTCCAACTCTAGGATTCTGTGACCTGTAACCAAAGGCTGGGGGACCAGCCCAGATGTGGTCCAGCACCGCTGGATCATGCGGAGAGAGGCGCTGTTAGCGAAGCAAGGGGAAGCCTCTCGCGGTATCATTCCGCTGCATTTGGGGATCGGTGCATTTATGCCTTCCCTTCAAGTGTAAAGGCAAAGTGCAGGACCGCTTGGATGAATGCTTGGTTAGGACGAACTCCACCTTTCTGGTCCAAACCACAATTTTGAGACCTTACTCCTTTTGACTGTAAGGCCCAGAATCCCCATCCACCAGGGCAAGCAGTGGTTCCCCCCCCCTCCCTAAAAGTCCATGTTTCCAGCACCCCCGCACTTTTTCCCGGGCCCTGTCACTTTTGCACCCACAAAGCATCCAAAGGGACCTTGTAACACCTTTATAGCTAAGGTCCAAGACACACTGCAGAAATAATCCGGTTTGAGACCGCCCTAACTGCCCTGGCTCAGTGCTAGGAAATCCTGAGAACTGTAGTTTTGGGAGACATCTCGCCTTCTCTGTCAGAGAGTCCTGGTGCTACGATAAACTACAATTCCCAAGATTGCCTAGCAGTGAGCCAGGGCAGTTAAAGGGGTCTCAAAGTGGATTGTGTCTGCAGTGTATTTTGGAGCGGGGAGAAAGAAGTTGCTAGCATGAGCTTTGGTAGACTTGAGGCTACTTCTTCAGAGGCATGGCGTAGAGTGGAAAGTCCAGGGACAGACCCAAGGATGTATGCCTTTCTAAAGCCCTGTCCCTGGACTTCCCACTTTTACCCCCGTGCATCTGAGGAAGTAGGCTCAAGTCTACCAAAGCTCATGCTCCCAACCTCGAGGTCTGTCCCTGGACTTCCCACTCTGTCCCATACACCTGAGGAAGGAGGCTCGGGTCTCGAAAGCTCATGCGACCAACTTCGCTCTTCCCGTGCTACAAGATCCCTTTGCAAGCTGATTTTTCCAGAGGGACCGGGCTGTGTCTCTGGCTTGCAGCAGCCAAGTGAGGGAGGAGGGTGAAGGCAAGTGGGGGTGGGGGTGATGGGGGAAGCCTCCTCGGGTGCCCAGGGTCAGGGCTGCCCCCCTTTTCTAGTCCTGGGCATGAAACAATAAGCGCCCGGCGTCGGAGGGCTATTCTCTCGCTTCTGCCGCCGGCCTCGCACGCAACCCTCCGCTCGCACGCTCCCCTTCCATTTCTGCAGCCAGGAAAGGCCAGACCTGGACGCCTTACCCTTTCCTTGGCTCTGGGGGCTTTCTTTTTTTCCCCTCCCCTTTTGTTTCCCCCTTCAAATAAACTCTGCGCATCTTAACTCTCTAGCAGGAGGGCAAGGGAGCCACGGCGAGCCCGTATTTTGATGCAGTATCTGTTGCGTCCGCACTGCAGAAATAATCCAGGTTGGCACAGTTATTGATCTTCATTACTAAGGATTCCTGGGGACTGTAATTTGCAATCTGACCGCCAAGGCTAAATGTCTTACAAAACTCCCCGAAATCTCTGATTTGAAGTCCAAAGGATCTGGGAATCCAAATGCTGAGAACTCAGAGCTGGGATCTAACTCAGTTTTAGTTTTACGTGGCATGGGTAATGTGCAGACTTCCAGATATTGCTGGATGACAGGTTCCATCATCCCTGGATATTGATCTTAACTGACTGAGGCACAGGTTGCAGGTCAATATCTGTGGAAGCCCTCAGTTCCCCCCTGCAAGGTGTCAGAAGAAGCTCCCTTCTGACCTATCAGGAGATGCAAAAGGAAAGCTAGATAACTATAAACCACGGGTTTCATAGTTTATGGGGATCTTCTTTAGATAGTCATTCAGTTACTTGAGTTGTCAAGAAGGTGACTAACTTTTCTCTTCCCTCACTCCCTTCCCTTTGCAAATGTATTTAATTTCTCGGTCAGTGGCATGTGAGAGCAAAATAAATCCAGCTGCTTCACCCTCTTGATGATAAAAAAAGAAAAGAAAATAGTCTAAGCATGTGCATTTTGGAAATTCAAACTCACTTATAAGGCAGCACTGCAGGAGCAACATGGAGTATTGCTTCTGCTGCGAACCTCATGCTGAGCCCATTTAGTTGGAAATAAGTGTTGCAGAAAAGTTGACATGTTTTGAGAGCAAAGCAAGACAACAAGCGTCAGTACCTGTGCATCTGATCAGCCAGCCACCCTCTTGCTCTACATTATTATTATTATTATTAGTATTATTATTATTGAGAAAACAAAAGAAATGGATACAACACCAGAGCCTGACTTGGTACCCCTTTGCCTCTGCTCCCATCACTTGGCTCTTGGCTCCTGATCCCTGAACTTTGATCTCACAGTCCAGCCCCAGCTGCATCTCTGAAGAGATACCAGGGTTTCAACCTGGGGCCCGTTGGCATGAACAGCACATAACAAAGTGTGAAAAACTTACTGTTGGACAACTCCCAGAATTCCCCAGCTAGGGAGATTCTGGGAGCTGTAGCCGAAAAAGTAGTTTCTCCAAGCTCTAAGTTTGTTATATGTCATTCTATTGTGCCATTTATATCTATTCCTTTTATCTATATGATAATGTCATATGTGGGAGACACTTTTGTATGCACATAATAGATGCATTTTATATCTGTGTATGTATTAAAATGTCATATGGGAGACAGAAAGTATATTATATGTATATTTGTTGTTGTTAACTACTGGCATGTTTAATTTATGGTGACCTATGAATGAGAGACCTCCAAGTCACCTTGCCATCAACACCCAGCTCAGGTCTTGCAGATTCAGGGCCTAGGCTTTGTTAATGAAGTCTATCCATCTGGAAGGCAATCTTCCTCTTTTCCTACTGCCTTCTACCTTACCAAGTAGAGTCATGTTTTTTCATGATATGGCCAAAGTAGGACAGGATCAGTTTAGCCATCTGGGCCTCTAGTAAGAATTCAGGCTTGATTTGCTCGAGCGTCCATTGATTTGTCCTTTTAGCATTCTCCATCACCACATTTCAAATGAGTTTATTATTCTAATCAGCTTTCTTCACTATCCAGCTTTCACAACCATACACAGAAATGGAAAATATGATGGCATAAACATTCCTAACTTCATTGTATTCGGCGTATTAAATGATGAATATTTATGCTTCAGGATCTTGCCTAGTTCCTTAATAGTTGTCTTTCCAAGTCTTAGTCTTCTGATTTCTTGACTGCCATCTCCATCCTGATTAATGACTGAGCCAAAGTATGGAAAATCTTTAACTATTTCTATGTCTTTACCATTTACTTGAATGTTATGTAAATCATATGTGGTCATTATTTTTGTTTTCTTAGTATTCTGACTGGAAACCTTGCTTTGCACTTCCTTCCTTGACTTTCTTTAAGTTCTCTGCTAATAGTATGGTTTCATCTGCATATCTTAAATTGTTGATGGTCCTTTCTCCAATTTTCACACCTCCTTCCTCTGAGTCAGATTCTACTTTACCTATTGTAAATCCTGCTTTACATGTTGCTTTACTATAGTTGTTGTTTAGCATGCCCACTTTTCCTTTCCAGAAAAGGAATTGCTAAAATGCACGAAAACAATGCCCAACCTGGTAAAGGCAACTGGAAAAGCAAAACAAACAAACCAAAGAACCCATACTTCAGCTACTGAGGCTTCTTGCCTTCAGGCTTCTAGAATTACCATCCTCTCTTGGGTAGATACTAGACTTTAAAATTTAGGGGGGAAATATGATGGATTGGAAAATATACATATTTTTGTAAATTAAAACCAGGAAGATGAGTTGTCTATGATGACCCCATAACCACTGAGTAAAGGGTTGGGTTCCAAAGCCCTGTCCTGTCACCAGTCTCTAAGTATAGTTTTCATAGTTTGCTATCAGTCCCATTGGGGGGAAACTCTTGTCTCAACCGTTATCTGTATTAATTTCATCTGACAAATAGTGCTGGACAGGTAAATTGTTTCTTCTTCCCTCTCCCTCTCCTTTTCCTTTTGCATTGACGTCTTTTTAATGGTAACCCTATGGACAAGGATGGCCTTGTTTCCATTTATTGTATGTAAACCCTTCTGACAGCCTTGCAGCTGAAGATACCACACGCAGAGAGACAAAAGGAGAATGAGAGAGAGAGTGGATTGTACAGAATTAGTTTCACTTATCTGGAATTCTGAAATCCAAAATATTCCAAAATCCAAAACTTTTCTCATGGGAGGTGAAATAGTGACACCTTTGCTTTCCGATGGTTCTGTTGGAGTATTAGCATCAATGTTTGTTTTGTAGATCTATTCAGGAGTAGCTGTGTTGGCCGTTTAGCAAATACAAACAAAAATCCATCAGTGATACCTTTTATTGGCCAACCGAAATGCACAATATACTTGTTGCAAGCTTTCAAAGCTCCATGGGCTTCTTCATCAGGCAAGATGTTACAAACAAAACAGGAGGAAAAACAATAATTGGAGATGTTAGTCAGATGCCTGCATGTAGTTTCAGTAAAGATTTCAGTAAAGTTTCAGTAAAGATAAAAACCTTAGTAAAGATTTTATGATGGGGAGGATATCTTTTGCAGGCTGGCTCCTCCTCCTTCTGGCCATGCTGCAACAGGGAGCTTTTCAAAGTCCAGGGAATTTAAAGTCCATTTGCATCTCAACAGGGACACTTCTTTTGCAATCCTTTTTTAATTTAATTTTTTTATTATTATTTGTCCTCCCTGCAAAAGATATCCTCCCCAGCATACCATCTTTCTTTATCGCCCTTTAATTTTGTTGCCCTTTATTTTCTGTCCTCTTCCTCTCTCTGCTCTCTCCAAGCATGGAAGCAGAAATCAGGTTATGCTACTAAAGATGTTTATTCTCCTTACTTACACACATGAGAATCAGCTCTACAGACACTTCTACCAAGTAAAGTTTTCTCTATTGAGTAGTTATTTTTAGATGTAGTTTCTTTTTTTACCTACCAATATATCCTGTTTATTTGCCAGAAGCTCAGATCCAGTAGATTTTTTACCAAATACCTGTGGAGTACACACCTGTTGGTTGCTGTTGGTGCTGTTAAACTTTCTTAGCCACAAATCACCAAAACCATCATCAATTTTCCTACAGGTTCAGCGTACGCACACTTTGTTTCACGCACAAAATTTATTTTAAAACATTGCACAAAATTACCTATGTGTGTGAGGTGTACATGAAGCACAAAATAAAATTTTGGGTTCAGACTAGTGGTCCCATCTCCAAGATATCTCATTCTGTGCAAATATAGGCATGCCAAAATCCCAAACACCTCTGGCCCCAAGTATTTCGGATAAAGGAGGCTCAACCTGTAGCTGGTTTTGCCTTCCTTCCATCACAACATTCCTCCTCCTCAGTCCAGTTCTGCCAACAGTTCGACTCAAACTCCCACCCTCCCCAGAGCAGCCTGCGAAGGAAATAGCAGGGAAGGAGAGGAAAAGCGAAAGATTTAACCATGAAATGTTTTATGAAGGAGGAGGGAGAAAGGACTGCCTGTCCAAAAAAAATCCCCATCAGCTTTCTGGCAAAAGCGGTCCAAACGGGACTCCCAGGCCAGAAAGCCAAACAACGCAAAGCCCCCTTAGATCATTTTCTCTGGGCCTTCTTTATAGCCTTGGGAAGGGATCAATCGTTTGGAAATGTTGCCAGAAAAAAAGTGGGGAGTGGGGGGTGTTGGTGTTGGTTTGGAATGATCCGGAGTGGAATGCGACTAATCCTCTGGGTTCTTGTCCGCCGTTTCCATAGAAGGAAGGCGATTTTTTTTCAACCCAGAGATCCAGATCTGGCTTGGAGAGGGATTTATGTGAGCTCCTTAAGGCCACGAATACACCCCCTCCCTGCTTTTGGTTTCAAAATGTAAGAACTTGCAACTTTCCCTATGGGCCGACCTGGAGGGGAGAAAAGATGCGTGCCAAGTTTAAATGTCGGCAGAGCTCCAGAGGACTCACCGGGGGGGGGTAAGTCAATCGGGTTGCTGCCCCAGTAAGTTGTAGGTAGGTACACACACACACACACACACCTCACAATCCTATACTTTTAGGTACGCCTGACTTTGAGTAAACTCGAACCCAAGGTTTAGTGTCTAGGCACACTTTTAAAAGAGATGTTCTTCAAGTGGCTCCTGTGACAGTGGAGTCAGGAATCCGCTCTGGGCTTTAGTGCGCACAAAGGCTGTCCAAGGTGCTGTTGTACCCCATTCCCAAATTTGGCTCAGAATCTGAGCTAACACCTTTCAAATTCTAGCTGAAATCTGGAGCAGATGGCAATGGCAGGGGATCGCCCTCACCTCTACCCTGGGACTGAGATAAAATCCGAATTAAAAAAATATGGTTGGATTGGAATCCACAGAACTTCTAGGCAAATGAAGATTTTTGTGTGTGAGAGACAACCTTTTGAGAAGACTCTCAGAGAAGGACCAGAGCTTGGAAATGTAAGTCCCAGGATTTTCTAACAGGCGATTCTGTTAGAAATCTGATTAGATTCTAAGAGTTGTAGTTCAGGAAAAAAAAGTTTCCAAGTTCAAGAAGGATGCGGTGGACTCTGCGTACATACTCTACCAATTGTTCCCAAGTTTTATCGGTAATGCAAAGGATGAAACTATTTAGGAAATTAGGGGCATGACAGCAAAGACATGACTGGCCATGTTCTTATGGATCATAGCATTAAAGAGGAGGAAAGGACGAGGTTTTTTAAAAAGGAATGTAGCAGCACCTTTAAGACTAGCTGCTTTTTAATTTAGCATGAGCTTTCCTGCCTATCAACCCCTTTCTTCAGGGGCATTAGAGCGATATTAAAGTATCAGGTTATCTGTCTTTATAAAGCCTCAGGTTATAAAGCTTTGATTGTACTCAGGTTAAAGAAATGGGTTTAGCTCATGCTAAAATAAAAACCATTTCGCCTTAAAGGTGCTGCCACATTCCTTCTCTCTCTCTCTCTCTCTCTCTCTTCCCCTTCCTGTTCTGGGTTGACTTCACTGAGTTATTTTTTTAAAAAAGGACCCAAATTTATCTCTGTTGCCATAGAAATATGACGGTTTCGTTTTAGCCAAATAGGTCCAAAACACACTGCAGAAATAATCCAGTTTGAAACCGCTTTAACTGCCCTGGTTCAATACTAGGGAATTCTGGGAACTGTAGTTTTGTGAGGCATTCGGCCTTCTCTGTCAGAGAGCTCTGGTGCCACGATGAACTACAGTTCCCAGGATTCCCCAGCACTGGACCAGGGCAGCTAAAGCGGTCTCAGACTGGATTATTTCTGCAGTGTGTTTTGGACCAAAGTAGTCCAGGCTGGAAGGACACACCCAGACACCAGATCCGCCTCTTATCAACTAGCAATACCCACTGCTCCCCAAAAGTTCACACTACAAAATGGTAGCGCTTTTGTACCACTTTAGCTGCCAGCGTGCCACCTGATGGAATCCAGAAATGTACGGTTTGGTGACGATACTTAGGCTGTGTCCACACTGGAGAAATAACCCGGTTTGGAACCGGTTTGTCTTGGCTCAAGGCTATGGGATTCTGGGAGTTGGGGTTCGCTCCGCTCTGGACCCCACAACAAACCCCAACTCCCAGAATCCCATAGCCTTGAGCCAAGACAAACCGGTTCCAAACCGGGTTATTTCTCCAGTGTGGACACAGCCTAAGTATCGTCACCACGATTACCTTTTCCACCAACGAAGTATTTCCATCGAAGCCCAGAAAAGGGACTTCAGATATGAATGAACTCTGGACTAGTCTACCAAAAATAAATACGGAATTTTCTTCTTCCGACTTCATATATCAGACGACTTTGAAGGAAAAGTATGCCTTCCTTTGTGTGTGTTTGGGGGGCGACCCACAAAAAGCTCACCAGATTCAGTTTTTGGTATGTGTCTTTTGTTATTAAGACATTAAATATTAATATCTCTGTACATTATTTGTATTCGTAAACTGTTTTATTTATACAGTATATATATATAGAGAGAGAGATCTTGTAACACCTTTGGGAGTAACTGAAAGAAATTGGCAGCATGAAGTTTCGTAGACTTCAGTCTACATTTCTATTTGTGTCCAAATGCATCTGAGGAAGTAGACTGAAGTCTAGGAAAGCTCACGCTGCCAATTTCTTTCTTTCAGTGAGTCTCAAAGGCGCTACAAGATCTCTCTATGTACTGATTCTACAGACTAACACGGCTATATCTTTGAATTCTACCACTTTTATTTATGGTCTGCCTATTTTCCAGCTCTGGGACTGATATAAATCGTTCCACGTTTTTACTGAACAAGTATTTTAGGAGTGGAAACTTCCAGAAAGTTGCCACCTGGTATTATTTTTTTTATTGGAGAGATCACATAGCCGGTTAAAGCTGCAGTCCTGGATACAGAACAGCTGAAGATAAAGTCTTATTTAACTCAGGATTTACTTGGGAAAGGTAAGTATGGGATTGCGCTACTAACCGGATAACAAAAGGTGACCTGTCTCTGAGATCTTAAGCTCCTGTGTCTTTATTGGGAAGTAACTCTCAGGGTTTGCTATCCACTAAGCAGTGCTAGAGTGCTCTCTGTCTTTATAGTGGCTTGAGAGCTGAACTAGCAGACCAGGGTTCGAATCCTGGCATGGAAAACCCCATTGCGTGGGTGACCTGGGACAAATAACACTTTCTCAGCCTCAGAGGAAGGCAGTGGCAAAGGCCCTTTGAACAAATCTTGTCAACACACACACACACACACAAACCTATGACTAGAGTCTCCATAAGTCGGGCTTGACTTGAATGCATATAACAAAGATGGGATTTCGGTGCCTGTGCTTCTATACTACAACTCTTGTCTATGGACAACAGCAAGTCCCAGCTGGACCTGGTGACTTTATTCCAATCAACACTAATATAAATTCTATTGAATGTAAATTCTGTTGGACAACTGCATGTCCCAACTCCACCTGTTGGTTTTATTCCAATCTCTCTCTCTCTCTCTCTCTCTATATATATATATATATATATCTCATTTGCATATTACGTAAGGGATTGCAGAGAGACCCAGAGTGGCATAGTGGTTTGAGTGTGTGTGTGTATGTGTGAGTGTGTCGGTGGACAATTGCATGTTCCAGCTGGACCTATTAACTTTATATCTATCTATCTATCTATCTATCTATCTAGATATCGTTTGCGTATTACGTAAGGGAGTGCATAGAGAGCCAGTGTGGCATAGAGTGCTGAACTGTGACTCTGGAGAGCAGGGTTCAAATCCCGGCTGGGCTATGAAACCCACTGGGTGACCTTGGGTAAGTCCCACTCTCTCAGCCTCAGAGGATATGGCAAAGGCAAACCTCCTCTGAACTTATCTTGCCCAGAAAAAGCCCAGGATAGGCTTAGGGTCTTCATAAGTCGGAAAAGACTTGAAAGCAAACAACAACAACAAAATGGGTTGCATATTAACTTTGTATACTTAGTATTTCCTTTTTACAGATGCTACATTTAGCATCAATTGATCAGGCATAGCATCGTTTTAGCCGGCGTCCCCTTTCCCCCTGGATCCACCAGATTCACACAACCCATTATTGTTCAATGGAGGGAGTGGATTTAAACTGCTTTCCTTCTAATCCGGCCGAGGAAAACCGGTGTGAGGCCACGATATGGATGGAGCTCCATCGAAGCAGGGTGACCAGACGTCCTCCTTTTCCAGGACACGTCCTACATTTCAGCCTTTCATCCAGGAGGAATCCCCAAACGTCCTCCATTTGGAGCATGACAAAGCAGCACGGATTGACATTTCTGTGAGTGTTTTGAGCTTTTCTTTGGTCGTGTCCTCCATTTTTCAGGAATGCCCTACATTTAGCGGGGCCTTGTCCTCCTTTGCGGGGAGGATACCCGGTCAACCTGCATTGAAGCCAATGGCTCACTCCTCTTCATCACTTTCTTGCACAAAGGCGAAGGGCTTTTGCAAACCTCAAATTTCAGGACTAAAACCCATCGCCTCATAAAACTTAATAACATTTGCTCTGAAAAGTTTTCCTGTGATTCCCTGGCCGTTGTAGCAAACGATCTGCCACACAAGTAATATTAACCGGGGTCCAAAACACCTTGCAGAAATAATCCAGTTTGAGACCGCTTTAACTGCTCTGGCTCAATGCTAGGGAGTTCTGGGAATTGTAGTTTTTGTGAGACATTGAGCCTTCTCTATCAGAGAGCTCTGGTGCCACAATAAACTACAATTCCCAGGATTCCATAGCACTGAGCCAGGGCAGTTAAAGCGGTCTCAAACTGGATGATTTCTGCAGTGTGTTTTGGGCCCGGGTCATAACAACACCGAAATTGACATTTATTTTCAAGGATGCATCTACACAAAGCAGAAATAATCCGGTTTGTCATCACTTAACTGCCATGGCTCAATGCGATGGGCTTATTCCAGGGCAGTTCAAGTGATGTCAAACAGGATTATTTCTGCAGTGTGGATGCAATAAGACTTCGAACCAAGGCTGCAACTTCCAAAAGTGTCCATCCCAAATGTAAGCCCGTCTCTGAGTCCTCTCCAACCTAAATGGGACTCCAGTGTCTTGCCTTCAAGAAACTGATCCACTTGGACCTGAAACAGCTCCAGTCCAGGAACACTTGTGTTAGAGAGAAATAATCCTGTTTATGCAGAAAGTCGGCGTTTGTACCAAAACACAACAACCAAATCCGACCGAAGACGTTTACTGGCAAGCCTTTAGGAGTTTGCTTTTTAAAAGGCGAAAGGCTCTGGAGCATGGCAAAAGCTGGCACAGTTTTGTGACATTTGGCTTGGGCTTAAGAAAGGCGTTACACAACTCTCTGGCCGCTGTTTCTAATGATCGACTGTCGACTTTTATTGTGTATTCAAAAGCATTTAACTGTCCCGCCTCGAGTCCTCACAAATAATGATAATAATCATTTCGCTTCTAAACATTGTCTCTCCTATTGGGGGGGGATTTATTTTTGTTGTTGGTTTGTTTCATTTGTATGCCGTCTTTCTCCCAGAAGGTACCCAAGGCGGCCCACCATAAAAACATGAAACATTTAAAACCATCTAAAAGCCATCCAAAGCAATATTAAAAATATACAAAAGCTAAAAGGCGGCGATCAACATAGCCTCACACCCGACACATAAAAGCCATCCTAGCAGGATTATGTATTAAAATGCCCGCTTAAATAAATATGGTTTCCACAACGTTACTTGGGGGGAACTACAACTCCTTACATCTCCCTCTAGCCACAAGTTGTGGTTGTTGTTTTCAAATAAGAGTTTAAGGTCGCGGTTGTTGTTTGGTGCCTTCAAGCCCTTCCTCTAAGGCTGAGAGAGTGTGACTCGTCCAAGGTCACTGAGGGGGTTTTCATGGCTGAGTGGGGATTTCAACTCTGGTCTCCTGGACTCTTGGTCCAACAGTTAAACCATTACACTAGTTGTTGTTGTTGTTGTTGTTGTTGTGTGCTTTTGAGTCGATTCCGACTTATGGCGACCCTAAGCTATCATGGGGTTTCCAAGGCAAGTTTCTTCAGAGGGGGTTTGCCATTGCCACCCTCTGAGGCTGAGAGAGTGTGGCTTTCCCAAGGTCACCCCAGTGGATTTCCATGATGGAAAGAGTGTCTTTAGTCTCTGCTTTCTGATTTGGATCCAAATGACTCTGGTCCAAGAAAGTTCACAGTTCAACCTCATTGTGACTTCCAAAGCTTGTGATATGTAATTGTGCCTTTTGGTTGGCCCAATAAAAATATCATTGTTTGGATGATATTGGATTTGCTATATGGCCAGCACGTCTTGCTCCTAAATGCTTTTTTGAATAATCATATTTTAGCTGTCACAAGGGAATCCTATGGAAAGAGCCAGAGCACTGGGACCTTGCCACCTGAGGCTTCTGCCTCCAACAGAGATAAAGCAATTTTTCTAATATTGGGACTCATTGGCATGCTTTGCTTCCACAACCAACTAAAGTTTTTTTTTTTTTTTCTGATGCAAAACAGGAAGACTTCTTGCGAAAGTCAGTGTCCTCTCCCTCCATAGGAGCCTGTGGCTTAATAATAAATAAATAAAACTTTTATTTATACCCCGCTTTTTGCCGGAGCAATCAAGGAAGGAGACGTGCTGGATTCCAAGGAAACGCCTTCTTCGAATTGCAAATGGAGACTAAATTTCCTTGACTTTGAAAATCTCCCAGTGACCCCCCCCCCCCATGGCCCAAAAAGAAAGGGGGAGGTCCAGCCTGCAGACATCCCTCCCTACCATATAAACTAAGACTAGAAACAGAAAATGTAGGCTTAGGACTAATATCTTCCATTTCTTTCTCCTATTTGCCTGATGAAGAAGCCAGTGTGACTTCGAAAGCTTGCAACATGTCATTGTGCATTTGGGT
Source organism: Urosaurus nigricauda (assembly GCA_034509955.1). Taxonomy (NCBI): domain Eukaryota; kingdom Metazoa; phylum Chordata; class Lepidosauria; order Squamata; family Phrynosomatidae; genus Urosaurus; species Urosaurus nigricauda. Next base: position 44,010,350 of record JAOEGL010000002.1, on the reverse strand, counting down.
TGGCCCAATATGGTTTGGATGTTATTGGACCTCAACCCTTGTGTGAGTTTTTAAGGGGTAGCAAAATGCTTTCTTTGCCCCCAAAGCAATGAGGGGCCGAGGGGAGGCAGGAGGTGCCAAATCCATCCTCCTCTGCCTCTGCCCAAAGGGACCCCCCTCTGCTTTCGTTTACTGCGGAGCAGAAGGTGTTAAGTCGCTCTTTCGGGGCTTCTCCGATGCTGCAGCCATCACCAGCCAGACCCTCCCTGGAGACCCTCTCCATCTGCCTCCAGAAATCCGGATTCAGCTCCAGGAGGAACAGCTGGAGCCATCAAGCAGCTGCCCTTCCAAGTACGCCCCCCCCCCACGACTCTCTCGATAGGAACCCCGGTTCGGGAACAAAAAGAGGACGACCCATTGAGTTCAATGGGGTTAAAAAGACATCCAGCCTTTCAGTGGTTGGGGCAGAAGGATGTGCAAAGGATATGTGTGTGTGAGAGAGACAGAGATCACATCCCTTGCATATCTTCCTGCCCCAAACTATTAACATACAGATATATATATATATATGCACACACACACACACATATATGTAGTATATATACTACCTATAATATGTATAGTATCTTTATAAATATGTATACAATATGTATAGACATACATACATATATTGTTATGTTGCTGTTGTGTGCCTTCAAGCCGTTTCCGACTTGTGAAGACCCTACGGGGAACCTATCATGGGGTTTTCTGGGGCTGAGACGGTGTGACTCGCTCAAGGTGACTCGACAAGTGGGTTTCCATGGAGGAGCAGGGATTTGAACCCCACATCCAGAGCCCAAGCTCAAACCACTACACCACGCTGCCTCTCATGCATTTATACACACACACACACACACACACACATGCATACATGCATGCACATACACAAACAAGAATACACATGTATTCTTAATGTGTTTTTAATCATTTAAATGTGTTTTTAATCATTTTAAGTGAACCTTTTAATTGGAATTATTTTTTAAAATGCTTTTAAAAACTTTCTCATCACATTAACTATTTATTTCGTTTCAATGTGAAGTCGAAGGCTTTCATGGCCGGCATCCATAGTATTTTTTGGTGGGTTTTTCGGGCTGTGTGGCCATGTTCTAGAAGAGTTTGTTGGCAAAACGTCAGGATTAAACTCTTCTAGAAAGTGGCCACAGCCTTAAAAACCCGCCAAAAAACCCCCATTTCGTTTCCATTTATATTCTAAACCGCCTTGGGTCCCAAAGCAGGAGGAAGTTGGGATGTGAATCAAATAAATAAGATTTCAATTAAATCAAATTTATTCCCAGCTTTGTGCATAAATAAATAAGTAAATACAAGGTTCTAGCGTTAAGGATATATATGATTTCTATCCAGTGTGTTCTTGGCAGCGTATTACTCACATATTTCAGCAGGATCACTGGGAAGTAAACCCTCTTCTAACACACTGGTGTGTATTTACTCGAAAGAGCACAGGTGCTCACAACAACCCTGTGAAGCAGATTAAGCTCAAAGTGAAGACCTGCGGGTAGGCATAGGAACCCAAGTTTCTCCATCCTATGTCAATGATGATTAAAATTATATACATTATATAATACTATAGTGTGTGTGTGTTTATATATAAATACTATAGTATAAATATCTACTATTTTTATATTCTATCTTTATATAGAATATAAAATTACAGACATTAAGGATCAAGATTGTCGATCGCTGAATGTAAGGGATATAACATTTTTGACTACTGCCACATTTAAGAAAGGTTGTACTTAACACCCTTATTTTCATACCACGTGCTAAAAAGTCCCATATGCAAACAATTTAAAAAAATAGGTGGAGGTTCTGTTTAAATTTAAATATTTCAAACTCTTTTGAGCCTTACTGTGAAAATCCTTTGAGCCTTGCTACCGGAGTCTCAAATAGTGGGGTGTGTGTGTGTGTGTGTGTGTCTGCATTTGGTTATATGCTGAGGTCTAGATATGGGGAGATTTAAAACGAAGGTATTGTCCCCCAGATATAAATTCTGCTCCCCCATGAAATTCTCCTTCAGTCTCCAAATTTGTAGCAAACAGAGAGTGAGGCATTGAATACCATTCACGCCTAGAATTCTCTTGGTTTTGTGCACATTGCTGGCTCCTTTGCTTTGTGGGTGCCTAAAACACAGTGCCAAAGGCTCAATTGAAGTTTTAAGTTGCTACAAGGCTACTTGGAGATGATATATAGAAAATGCTATTTGGAGGTATATATTTATGTACAGATATAGATGTAGATCTCCCCAAGTAGCATTTTAGCAACTTAAAACTTCTCATATATACACACACACACATACATACGTGGAGGTGTGGTGGACAGCTCAGTAAAAATGTCATTTCAATGTGCATCAGCAATGAAAGGGGCAAAGTATGTTAGGAATTATTCACAAGGCGACTAAAAAGGCAGTCAGTCTTCTCAGGCCTCCTTCCTAATATTGCAACTCAGGGTCACCCGGTGACTGTCCCCAGTTGTCATCGGGTGGGATTCAGGAAGAAGAAGAAGAAGAAGGGTATCCCACCTCCACAAGGTTAAGCCGGGGATATGTTTCAAGAAGGGGCTGAAGGTGGCGAGAAGGGCCTTTTCAAAAGGTCTTTAGACAAAATCATGGCAAAAGGCAGAATTCAAAGATATAGACATGTAGAATCAAGTATGTAGAGAGATCTTGAAGTTGGCACAGCATGAGCTTTCCTGGACTTAAGTCTACTTCCTGACCAAATGCATCTGAGGAAGTAGATTTAAAGTCCAAAACACACTGCAGAAATAATCCAGTCTGAGACCGCTTTAACTGCCCAGGCTCAATGCTTCGGGAATTCTGGAAACTGTAGTTTTGTGTGACATTCAACCCCCTCTGTCAGACAGCTCCGGTGCCAAAATAAACTACAATCCCCAGGATTATCTAGAATTGAGCCAGGGCAGTTAAAGCGTTCTCAAACTGGATTATTTCTGCAGTGTGTTTTGGCCCTTAAGTCTAGGAAAGCCCATGCCGCCAACTCCTTTCGAGGTGCTATGAAATCCCTCTGCATCACGACAAATGGGTTTGCTGCCTTCTAATATCAACCCTAATATCTGGATTCTAAGTAGGAGTCCCACACGTATTACAAACCACAGTACACATACTGTACTACTTTTGCAGGCAAAAGGCAATGGCAAGCTGCCTCTGGGGAGAAAAAACTGTCAATAAAATCCCCCCCCTAAAAAAAAACCCCATAAAGTCTTGAAGGGACACAACAACAACCTAGAAACCAAACTCTATTAAAGCAGAGGCACAGACAGCATCCAGGTAAGTTCAGCAACAAACCAGTTCCACGCCAAAGGTCTTCCCAGGCTGAAAAGTTCTTTGCCTTCCATCTGGAGGACAAGAAGGAGGACAAGCCCACCTTGGCAAGAAGATCCAGAGCCTGGGAGCAGCCACTAAAAAGGCCCTTTTGGGAGGCATTAGGGTTTTATAGCAAGGCAGTCTGAATGCAGAGAGAGAGACATAGAGGGAAAGGGCAGTGACCTCTCTCCAGCTCCTTTCAGAGAGAAGAGCTGGGATTAGGCAGTCAGGGATTTTCCTGTTGGTTTATGAAAGGGCTCTGCTCGAAACGTGGCAAACTATGCATGGAGCGATGGCAGTTACAGGCTGCGTCCACACTGGAGAAATAACCCGGTTTGGAACCGGTTTGTCTTGGCTCAAGGCTATGGGATTCTGGGAGTTGGGGTTTGTTGTGGGGCCCAGAGCGAAGCTCCGCTCTGGACCCCACAACAAACCCCAACTCCCAGAATCCCATAGCCTTGAGCCAAGACACTTAAACCGGTTCCAAACCGGGTTATTTCTCCAGTATAGACGCAGCCAAAGTGTGTCAAACTGGATTATTTCTGCAATGCAGATGCTTCCTAAGGCTGAGTTCCAAAAAAGCCTACCCAACAACATCTCTGCTGACCTCTGGTCTAATTCCAAGGTTCAATGTAAGGCTCTGATAAAGTCCTAGATGGCCTAGGCCCAGGCTGTCTGACAGATGGGATCTCCACCTGCCCATGTTTTGAGCTCTTCTTGGGGAGGTTAGCCTTCCCTAGGCAGGCCAAGGCTTTTCATAAAAAGGAACAATACCTTTTCATAGAAACACAGAATCACAGAGTTGGAAGAAACCTCAAGGACCATCCAGTCCAACCCCCCCTGACATGCAGGAAATCACAATCAAAGCATCCAGCTGGCCATCCAGCCTCTGCTTAAAGACCTCCAAAGAAGGAGACTCCACCACTCTCCGAGGGAGTTTTGTTTTGTTTTGCACGAGGTTGGGAAGGGTTGCTTAGGGGTGATGGGTGGAATCCTATATCCTATATTGTTTATTTTCCTGTTTTAACACTAAATGTAGGAATAGTTTGTTCTTGTTGTTGCTGCTGTTGTGTGCCTTCAAGTCACTTCCGATTGATGGCAACGCTAAACCGAGCCTATCCTGGGATTTTTCTTGGCAAGATTGGTCAGTGTTGCTTGGGAAGAGGTCACTTGCCATACTCCTCCCATTTTAATAAAGTCTATTGCCCTTTATTCTCTGTCCTCTTCCTCTCTCTGCTCTATCCAGAGAGGTTATGCTACTAAAGATGTTGTTTATTCTTCTTACAGACATGAGAGTCAACTCTAGGGACTCCTCTATAGTATAGCTCTCTCTACTGATTAGTTATTTCTGAAGAACCTAGATGTAGCAATAAAGCAAGTTTCTTTTTTACTTACTAATGTATCCTGTTTATTTGCCAGAAGCTCAGATCCAGATTTTTGTGTTGCTGCTGCTGCTGCTAAACTGATTTAACCACAAGAAACCAAAACCATAATTCTAACAGTCTCCAGAGTCGTAGTCCAATGCTCAAACCGCTAAGCCAGGCTGTATTGATTATATTTTAATATCCTCAACAGGACTTGAACCTAGAGCCAGGGTGGTGTAGTGGGTTGAGTGTTAGACTAGGACTCTGGAGACCAGGGTTAGGTTGTTCCCCTCTTGGCCATGGAAAACCACTGTGTGATAGGGTCCCTTTAAGGTCGACACAAGAAACGGCACACAACAACAATAGCAGCAGCAGCAACAACAACATGAAGAGGACGTGTCGGCTTGTGGTCGTTTTAAGTCGAAAACTTATATGAGGACAAAGCAGGACAAGAAAACAGGCTGACCAGGTCTCCTCCCCACAAAGGAGGACGAGGCGCCGCAGAATGTAGGACCTTGGAGGGAATATGTAGTCGTAGGGCCTTACACAAATAAAAGCTAATAAAACACGCACATAAATATATAAATCCAAATGGATACTTCTTAGTCCTGCTCCAAGCGGAGGACCTCTTGAAATCCTTTCTGGAGAGGAGGCAGAAAGGGAGGACAGGTCCTGGAAAAGGAGGACGTCCGGCCAGGCTGCAAGAAAACCCTGCGATCCCTTCGGGTGGTTCGAAGTCGGAAAGGACTCCAACACCGGCAATGATCAGAAGCTCCTGCTGTCTCTGATCTCATTTTTGGAAGCCCATCGAGAGAATCCCAGTACGGTGGGATATATATATTACTAATATATATAATATTACTAATATTATATATATATATAGTATTACTAATATATAAAATATTACTAATATATATAATATTACTGATATTATATATATTATATTACTAATACAGCCTGGACCTATGCCATCTAGGGCTTTATCCTCGATATATATATATATATATATATATATATAATATTACAGTACTAATATTATATATATGGCATTAGGTCCAGGCTGTATTAGTAATATTACACACACACACACACACACACACACACAAGCTAACTGAAGGGGGAAGGGAGAGAAAAGGGAGCTGCAGGGAGGAGGCAGAGGTTCTGGGTGCTGCACAAAAGGAGCCGATGCCTCACCGACCTTTGCGTGCGAGCCCGGGCTCATTCTTCCTCTTCTTCCGCAGGCAGATCTCTCCATTCTCTCTCTCTCTCTCTGATGGCAGCCCCCCACTGCCCTTCTCTCTCGGACCCCCATCAGCCCCCCCCCATGGACCCTCCCCACCCACCTTCCTCTTCTCCAATGGCCCTAGGCTTTCCCCAAAGACCAGGCTGAGCAGCTGGCCTCACCCCAAAGGAGGACAAGGCAAGGCCAAATGGAGGACATGTGTGTGTGTGTGTGTGTGTGTGTGTGTGTATATATATATATATATATATAAGAGCATTCTCAAAGAAAAGCTCACAACACTTAGAAATCATGCTCTTTCTTGGCCACGCTTTGAAAGTCTAAGAAAAGTAGTATTTTTGGCACCCTTGCCATCCTTTCCAAGCCAAAAAAAAGAAGCCCCTCTTTCTCAAGTCTACAAACTATTTAAAAATGGGAGGGGGGTTCCCTTGATATTGAAATAGTGCCCCAAATCTTTCAAGCCTGGCTGTCAACCTTCCTCGACGCCGAAGCCGCAAAAGATGGAAATGTCGGACGTGGCCAAAGAAAAGTGAACCAGCACTTAGAAATCCAGGCTGCTCGGCCATGGTCAAAATGGAATTGGCCTCCTGGACAGAGGGTTGAAATGGAGGACATGACCAAACAGAAGCTGGAAGAAAAAACTTACAAATCCATGCTTCTTAGCCATGTTCAGAGAGAGGGTTGAAATGGAGGACACGTCCTGGAGCAGGGGTCCCCAAACTGTGTTTTGGACTTCAGCTCCCAGAATCCCAGACTATTGGCCAACATGGCTGAGGCTTCTGGGAGGTGAAGTCCAAAATGGGAAGGCTTTGTGCCTCTCTGGTTGGTCTCCTCTGGAGGAGGCAGGATGGCCCCTGGGGAGTTTCAGGAGGAGGAGGGCTGGACTCCCAAAGGAGCCAGATCCACCCAGAAGAGCGAGAGAGAGGCATCTGCAGATGGCTGTGGAGCTGAAAGCCATATAAATAAACCATGGGCAAGGCTCTGGCTTCTCTCTCCGTCTGTCTCCTTAACCCAGCCTCAGCCTTCCCATGCCCAGGTCCTCGATTATAATAATAATAGAACCATAGTAAAAATTTACTTTTTTATTCCGCCTCTTTCAAAAATCGAGGCGGCATAGTAAAATACACCCCATTACCCTCCTTCCTAAAATATTTGCGGGCATCCTCCTGGGTTTGGTGCTTTTCCCGCTTGTATCTGAGCTGATTCGGCTTTAATAATCAGCAAGCCGCCTTTTACTTACAGAGAAAGCCAGATGCGACGTCCTTCCTAGAAAAAATCCAGGGACAATTGGCAATTGAGCAAATTCAAATACAGAATATACGTGTCGCAAGTTTCACTGGCTTCTTCGTCAGGCAAAGGTGTAAAAACCAAACAGGAGAAGGAGAAAAAAAAAAATTAAGAAGAGAAGCAGCAAAAGGAGGGCCCAAGACTGACATCTTCAATTTTTCAAAAGTCTAGGAAAGGCTGCCAACTTATTTCTTTCGGTGGGTCTCAAAGGTGTGCAAGATCTACGTACACCTTCAATTCCCCCCCCCCTTCTTGGTTTGCAACACCTTCCCTGGTGAAGAAGCCAGTGGAGCTTCGAAAGCTTGCAACGTGTGCATTTTGCTTGGCCAATATTTGATGGATTTTAGATTGGATTTGTTCGTTCCTAGGGAGATCACTCCTTAATTTAGTGGAAGGGCTTCCACTCGAGTATTTATTTCCAAGTCGGAGATATTGAGAACAAAAGAGAGCAGCCTAGGCCTGGTGCTACATCGAAACCTCGTCTCCACTGGGCTTCCCTGCTCAGCTTGGAAACCCACTGTGTGGCTTTGGATAAATCATGCTTCCTCAACCTCAGAGGTAAGCAAAGGCAATAAATCTTGGCAAGAAAACCCCGAGACAGGTTCGCCGTCCAGCCGCCCTACGTCGGAAACGACTTGAAGGTTCACAACCACAGCTAAAATAGAGGTATTAAGTCCAGAGGAATTGCATCAGTGCAAACTTCATACTCGGGCAACGGAGTCAATATTCTAGTCCAGACGAGCAACTGGATTTAGAAGTCTTAGTTTGCATCTGATTAAAAACAGAAAAAAGAAAGTTATGTATCTTCTGGGAGAAAGGCGGCACACAAATGAAATGAATATTCATCCTCACTCAAGCGCAGGCGGATCCCAGAAAAAAAGCCAGAATCATCAACAACAACCATCATGACCATGATCACTATCACCATCATATTTACTCGGTTTTGTAATTGCCATATTTTGAGAGAGGTAATAATAATTACCATGATGGAGGAGGAGGAGGAGAAGTTGTTTACAATCCAGACCTTATTCTGCCTAACTCATAGTACTCTGTAAACAATTTTATTGTGTTTTGCTTCTGTCCTTTTCTTTCTGGCCTTACTATTCTTCACTGATTCGGTGCTTTTACTGTTTCGTTTTACACACGGGCCCACACACACATTTAAAAAAAGAATTTAAAGCACAAAATTAATAGTGACCTGCCCGCCAATCCTAAACTTTCCTGCTTTTAAAAAAATAAAAATAAAAATCTGGAGGCCCTGTCTAGCGAAATGGAATGGGGCTGCCAAATAAATCTGCAAAAAATGCAAAAGGACGGGATGCATTAGCTTTTGGGAATCCTAGTGCAGGAGGGAATCATTACAAATAACCAAATGACCCAATAGAAATAATACAGGTCCTGAGGAAAGCCATGAACTATGAGGTCTTATAAGACTTTGAGAAGCGGGGCTCGCGTGGTAAGCCATACAACAACAACAGGAGAGTACTGGCTTCTGCATAAAAAGGAAAGGAAAAGAAAGGAGAAAAGGAAGGAAGGAAGGAAGGAAGGAAGGAAGGAAAGAAAAACATTTTATTTATTTATTTATTTATTTCAAGGATATATATATATATATATATATATATCATTAACATAAATAAATAAAATATAATAGTTCTTTCTAATATCCTTGAAATAAATAAATAAAATATATTTTTCTTCCTTCCTATATATATATATATATACTTGAAATAAATATATAAAATACCATTATTTATTTATTTATTTATTTATTTACAGTATTTCAAGGAGATATATATATATATATATATCCTTCAAAGAAATATATAAAATACCTCTCTCTCTCTCTCTCTCTCTCTCTCTCTCTTTCTCTCTCTTTCCTTCCTTCTTTCGTGGTTTCTTTTTAATTTCCTGCCTTGCCTTGCCTTGCAACTTTTCTCCCACAATGGGAACCAAGGCGAGTTACAATAATTTAAAAAGACAGAGGTAAAAACATTAATTGCAAAACTTTCAAAAACTCTACGATTAATATTAAAACTTAATTTTAATATCAACCCATGAATGAATGAATGAATGAATGAATCGTATGCCCTCCTTTCTAGCCTCCCTTTCCCATCCTGGCCTCGGATAACCACAGAATAAACAAACTTCCCAACATGAGAGAGGCGAGAGGGAACTTCGTCGAAGGGAAACCAGAGGACTGAGTTCTGGGGACAGAAATCCAAACGGAAGGGGACAGATGGTCATGATCTCCATGTCTTCCCGCCTCCCCACCCTCCTCCTAGGGATAATGTGTTGCAGAGGGGGCTTACTGGGGCTGGGAAAGGGGGGGGCGTTGAATTGCCATGCCTCCATGCTATGGAATTCTGGGAATTGTAGTTTATCGTGGCACCAGAGGAGAGATCCAGTTTTTGGAAAGATTGTGACAAAAGCAAAATAAAAAAATAAAAATGGAGGACTACACAATTCAAGTTTACCTGAAATGGGTGGATGTCTCCCTACCTCTGGTGCCAAGCAGCCGAAATGGAAATAAAACCTCTCCCTGGGTTATGTGAGATTGTGGTTGTGTGAGCCTCTCATGCAAGGGGTTTCTTGGCCAGCTTTGTTCAGAGGAGCTTGGCCATTGCTTTCTCCTGAGGCTGAGAGCCTGCGACTTGCCCAGGGTCACCCAGTGGGTTTAAGAGATGCCTCTCTGTTTATCTATCTGTCCATCCATCCAGAGAGTGGTTTTATTTATTTTCAATCTAGGTGCTTGGGACCAGAGGAGGATATATATTTAGTTATTTTTTTAATTTTTACAGAACTTGTGGCTCATAGTAGAAAAGATGATGATGATGATGATGATGATCATCATCATCATCATCATCATCATCATCATCGATTATTGTGAGCCGCTAGTTCCGTAAAAATAACTAACTAAATATATATCCACCTCTGGTCCCAAGCATCCGGAATGAAAATAAAACCATTTTCTGGATGGTTGGATGGATGGATGGAGAGATAGGCAGATCTAAACCCACTGGATGACATCATCATCATCATCATCATCATCATCATCATCATCATTATTGATAAGGCCTTTCCACACAAAAAAAGAGGGGGGGGAAGCAATGTTTGGCTCATAAACGGGAAAACATCCCAAATCCCCAAGACAGGACCTGGTGTTCCCCAGCAATGGGTCAAAGGCGCTCCAAATCAAACCTATTCCAAACACTTCTATGTTCCTGCATTTTGGAGAAGGGTTTGTCAGTCATTTTTCATGCCCAGTTCATACTAAGCCAGGCCTAAATCTGTTTGGTAGCCTCAAGTAGAGCAGACCTATTAGATCACTAGACTAGGCAGTCTATTTAAAAAGTTCCTGTCCATTCAGTGGGTTTACTTAGTTGGGACTAACTATTGGATTCAGGTGCTAGCAGGGGAAGGAAAGCATTGCCCCCTCCCCAGAATAATTTTGTTTCCCCCCCCCTGCAAATTTTTTCCCCTTCAGTCCCCAAATTTCTAGCATTTCAGAGAGATTGAAAATAGTCCACACCTAGAACCTTTATATTTTCTATGCTCCCATTCCTTTTTCCCCTGCCCCTTTGCTTTGGATGGCTCGATTGTATTTCTGAAAGGCTGGGGTGAAGTTAAAGGTTATTGCAATGCTAACTAAATGTTTGGATATTAAAGGAAATTTTAATTCTTATTACATTCTTATTTGAGGGCACAGTCTCTTCATTTTGCTACCCACTTGGTGCCAGTATCTTGGTTGGCTGCCCTCAGCAGTTTGGAAGATTGTATTTCGGGTCAACTTGCAAATTAAACTACATTTTCTGTGAATATTCTTTGTTCCAACCAAGTGGCCGAAGCTTATGCTTCGGAAACACCTTTTATTTTATTTTATTTTTTCTTACAAAACATTGAACTTAACTAGAAGTACTTTTTTGGGATCAGGTGACAAGAATCTAAGGAAGAAGTTCCTCGCAGTTCCTCAAAGAGTTGCAGGTTTTTTACTCAAAGAGTTGTAGGTTTTTAACTCAAAGCGTTGTAGGTTTTGACTTTCACTTTACTCTTTTACTCCTCAAAGAGTTGTAGGTTTTTTTTACTATAGAGAGGAGGGGACAGGGAGGGGGTGAAAGAGACACTAGCAAATAAGAGATGGGTTAATGAATTTACTTCCTCGCAGTATCTCAAAGAATTGTAGGTTTTTACTCAAAGCGTTGTAGATTTAAACTTTTACTCTTCAGAGAGTTGTAGATTTTTTATTATGGGAGAGAGGGGAAAGAAAGATAGAAGGGAAAAACCAGAAAATAAAAGATGGGTTAATTAATTTACTTCCTCGCAGTACCTGAAAGTCTTGTCGGTTTTTAGGCAAAGAGTTGTCGGCTTTTCCTTTCCTTTTACTCTTTTACTCTTCAATCAGTGGTAGGTTTTTACTATGGGGCGGGGGGAGAAAGAAAGCAGCAAATAAAAGATGGATTAATGAATAAACTTCCTCGTAGTAGGGTAAAAAAAATTTTTTTTTTTTTAGTTGGAGGATTTTACTTTTGGTGTCACACGCTAAAAGCCTGAACCAAATAAACCTCACTGGTGTTTGAAGGTGCCGTCAATACTCTGGTTGCTTCCGCACTGCAGGGATAATCCGGTTTGAGGTCGCTTTAAGTGCGGTGGAATTCTGGGAATGGTCGTTGGTTATGGCACCAGAATTCCACCGCTTTGATCCAGGGCACTTAAAGCGACCTCAAACCGGAGTACCCCTGCAGTGCGGACTCAGCCTCTGTTCTTGTCCTAACAGTGGCCATCACTTTCCGCAGAAGTGAGCCCTTTAAAAAGAAGCTGGGCAAAGATGGTGTGGGTTGTGAGGTTGGGTGTGTGGCATCCCTGGGGGGTTTTCTTCCCCTTCCCAAGAGAGAAGGTACGCCCCATAAAAGCCCCCTAAAGGAAGCCCTGGCTTGTTGTGTGGTCCTCCTAGGGTCCAAGAATGGAAACCTCCGCTCCTCCTGGGACAAGAGGTCCTCTCCTCATTCAGTCTTCCTAGCCATTCTATGGGGGGGGGGATATTTGGGGGGGAGAGAGAGAGCAACCAGAAAATAAAAGCTGGGTTAATGAATCCCCACTTTGTAGTTGGGAGAGAAAAGAGGAGGAAGAAGAAGAAGAAGGGGGAAAGGGTTTGACACTGTTCTTCTCCCCCCCCCCCCGCAAGTAGGGTTTTTGCAGGCCGGTGGGCCTAGAGATGGGGGGTTTGATCCCTGCCCCTAGATCTCCCTTGGCTGGGCCTTCAAAGCCCAAGGCCCCCCATTTGCATGCCAGTGGGGAGCTCCCCTTGAAGGCAGCGGCTCGCCCTCCCTTCAAAGCCGCCTCCTCGGCCTTTGTTCCCAGCAGCAGCCGCACCTGCTCCGCATCGCCCTTTTTGGGGGGCTTACTGTTGATCCTAGAGCCAGCGTTGCCTAGTGGTTTGAGCGTTGGGCTGCGGCTCTGGGTTCGAATCCCGGCTGGGTCAGGAAACCCACTGGGAGGCCTTAGTCGAGCCACACTCTCTCAGCCTCAGAGGACAGAATCATAGAATCGTAGAAATGGAAGAGACCTCGAGGACCATATAATCCAAACCCCTGAACTGCAAGAACAATCAAAGCACCCCCGACAGCCTCTGCTTAAAGACCTCCAAAGAAGGAGACCCCATCACTCTCTGAAGGACACACAGCCCTTACTCTCCGGAGGTTCCTCCTAATGTTGAGGTGGGATCTCTTTTCCTGCAGTTTGCATCCATTGTTCCGGGTCCTGTTCTCTGGAGCAGCAGAAAACAAGCTTGCTCCCTCCGCAATGTGACATCCCTTCAAGTATTTAAACAGGGCTATCACACCACCTCTAAACCATCTCTTCTCCAGGCTAAACACATCCTGCTCTCAGTCTTTCCTCAAAAGGCATGGTTTCCAGACCTTGGGTGGCCATGGCAAACCTCCTTTGGACAAACCTTGCCAAGAAAACCCCATGATGCGGGAATGACTTGAAGGCACACAACAACAACACCAACAACAACAACAGCTACTGGCCCAGGGCCATGGTGGCTCCAGGCCAGAGGATCCAGAAGGCCAGAGGAAAAGAAGAACAGCTTGGAGGGGGCCAGGCGCAAGGAACCGCCTGAAGGGGGCACTTATGGGGCCGCCCAGGTGCCCTCGGGGACCCACCAAATGCTAGGCTCCTTTTCCACCGCATCAGTCCATAGCAGAGCTACCAGGCGTCCTTAACAGCAAAGGAGGACAAGGCACCGCCAAATGGAGGACGTTCCAGAAAAAAAGGGAGGGACATGGCCCAAGAAAAGCTGAAAACACCCGTATCGATGTCATCAATTCAAATTGCTCCAAATGGGGGACATTTGGCAACCTTTCCTGGACAGAAGGTAAAAAATGTAGGACCGGTCCTAGAAAAGGAGGACGTCTGGTCCCCCTTTGGCCATATAGGCCAAAGCGAGAACAGCAGAAGAAACCTTGTTCCAGATCCCACACCAGCCTCCCAAGAGAGAGCTAGGCAATGGCTCCAGCAAGATACCCATAGTGGCATATTAAAGGGGGTGTCCCTTATATTAAATGGCAAAATCAAGGTTTGCTTTTGAGAATTTATATATATTTAAAAAATATATTTTTCAGGCCCTGGATGCGTGGGTATGAAAATCCGTGGATATGAAGGGCCGGGTTGTATATTTAGCTACTAGAGAAAGGGGAAGGCGACTTTCTCTCCACCTTTGCAATAAAAAGGGGTCGGGGGGAAACCTCACTCAGGCACATCCTCAGCCACACTCTTGAACCCAGGTCTTGCTCTTCTCCTCCATCCCACCAGCTTCAGTCCTGAGGATGCTAAAAAGCAAACCGATGCGCAAACTCACCCTCTAAGAAAACGGAAGGACTTTCCCAGGCTCCGTCTTCTAGAGATGGGACAAGGGAAGGGAGCAGGGATAAGGCTATGGTGGTATCCTGCTTTTCTCGGGGGAAATGGCCTCGCAGCTGCCCCTACAGAGATCCCTGGACCCTTCAGACAGCCGTCGCCAAAGAAGAGGCATCGATGGAGAGGATGTCTTGGATAGAGTCGGTTTCTGTTGGTGACTGTTGTTGCCTCACACTTCCCAAGAAGCAGCGTCCTGGGAATAATTGGAAATTGTGCTGATCTTGGAAGCTAAGCTGGATCGGCCCTGGCTAATCCTTGGATGGGAGGCCGCCAAGGAACACCAGGTGCTGTAGTCTATATATTTCAGAAGAAGGAACTGGCAAAACCTTGAGTATTGGACTATGACTCTGGAGGCAAGTCACACACTGTCTCAGCCTCAGAGGATGGCTCCAAAAAACTTGCCAAGAAAAACTCATGATAGGTTCCGCCTTAGGATCACCGTAAGCCAGCAACGTTTTGAAGGCACACAACAACAACAAGAGTAACAACAACTGGCAAAACCACCTCTGAGTATGACTTGCCTAAGAAACCCCTATGAAAAATGCATGGGGTCTTCTTCTCAAGTAGACAAGCGACTTGAAGGCACATATATATACACACAAAGGCTTTTAGGCCTGGCATGTTAAACTGTCAGGAAAATGAATTTGATCCTCTAACTCATGGTGTGTGTGTGTGTGTGTGTGTCTGTGGGGTCCTTTCAAATTGGATACCTGGGACTGAATCTTTTTACTGGAAACCTCCATAACACACACCTGGGAGTCAGTCGCCTTGAGATCAGTGTTCCTCAAACACTTCTCAAAACCCGACATTGCAATGGAGGCATCGCAGGTTTTCTGGGCAAGTTTCTCCAGAGGGGGTTTGCCCTGGCCACCCTATAATGTGACATTTTATTCTGTGATTCTTACATAACAGTTGAAGAAAATGTAACTCGAACTATCTATTCCTGTTTTAAAACACACACACACATACCTAAATACGATAAACATTCATACAAATAGGTAAGTAATTCACGTACTCTAATTTTTCCCCCAGCATTTGGCCAAAGGAATGCAGTTGGAAGATTGTGTTCATTTCCACAAAAGGAAATACATTTATTCCACCAACACTGGGGTTATTCTACCATCACTGGGGCTTTAGCGTCCCTGAAAACATCAAGCCTTATTTTTGCAAAGTCAAAGTGAAATGCAGTTCCATAAAACTAAATAGAATCTCTCCCAGCTCTTCTCCAGATTTTTTTTTAAAAAATAGCACCTCGATCCCCATAACCTTTGCTGGGAGAGGAAATTCCTAATATTTGAAATATTTCACAATTAATAATCGGTAGGCCTGACGCTGGCCTCGGTATCAGCAAACCCTGCTTTTTACCAAAACATCCGCACAGTTTAAAATGCTCCCAAGAATAATCCCAAACCAGCTTCACAACCCTTCACGTATTTAAAAGGGAAATATAAAACAATCAATACCTGTCTGCAACCTGACATAACTTGTTTCCTATTTAACACAATCTTTTCTATTTCATTCTATATATATATATATATATATGGAATAGGCATCTCCAATTCTAGTATGAATAGCTTGCAAGTTACTATTTGCACCATCTCTGTTTCAAAACACACATAAAACAACTCTGAAACACAGAGAGGAGACCCCCTTTTGCTTCATTTGTTGCCTTTGTGGAAGCCACAGGCAAATGCCATGCTGTCGCAATGTCAATAACTGTAAAAAAATGCTGTCAAAATAATCTACATTTATTTCATTCAAAATACAAAACTCATAGAAGAAGATCGTAAGTCTCCAAAAGCTGGATTTACCAGAAGAGTTTACTTTTCTTTGGTTACTGTTTTGTTTGCTCTGGTTTGATTATTTATTGAATTACAAGGAATTCGGAGGAAAAAAAATAACATATTCACCATTTGATAGACAAGGACCCAGAACACCCTGCAGAAATAATCCAGTTTGAGATCGCTTTTTAACCGCTCTGGATCAATGCTGGAATTCTGGAAAGTGTAGTTTTGTGAGACATTGAGTTGTGGTGCTACAATAAACTACAATCCCCTAGCGCTGAGCGGGGGGGGGGGGGCAGTTAAAGCGGTCTCAAACTGGATTATTTCTGCAGGGTGTTTTGGACCAACAGTTCACCGAATAGGTTCCATGAAGGAGAGAAGCTTAAATACATTTGAGAACGTAAGCCGATCTAGAGATCTAGTCTGGTTGATTCCTTCCGAACATCCCGGTAAATACTTTCAAGATCACAATGATCCTGTTTACTTACAGAAATCCAGTGGAATAAAAAGGGGCGAGGGCCTTATCCCACTAAGCCTCCATATTTAGGGTACCAGTCCCACTAAATACTATGAGGCTTAAATGCAATTTTATGGTTTGTTTATTTTTAAAAAAGAGATTGCGTATAATCCAGTGGCCTTTCTATTTGACCCAGAAAGCATCTTCCGTATTTCCTTCACAAATCATATTCATCTAGCTCTTTATCAAAGCCAACCAGGATAAGATCAATAAGGGATCTCTAAGCCTTAAACGCGGAAAACACTAACTCTCTGAAGGCCTTAAGCCAAGAGTGGAGTTTATTTTGTCGAAAAATTAATTCCTTTATTTTGGAAAATGCATTTTTTTTTAAAAAAAAAAAAGATAAAGTTGGTGGTTGTTTTTGTTTTAAACAATTATGACGGTACAATAATACTTGCAAATAACCATAAACAATAGTCCTGGTAAAGAATATGCATAAAGTAAAAAATAAAATAAAAAAAAGTGGAGGGGGGGGGAAGAGAAAATCCATAAACCTATTATGATACAAAAACAAAACAACAACACAGGTTAAAATAAGAATTGATAATCTCGCCTTTCTTCTGTGTAAACATGTTAATCTTTCCGTATATTTGTTTTAAAAAAAGCTTGCCAGTCCAAGTGAGCTGCAAGGAAAGAAGGCGTCCTTTGGCCCAGATCTCTCCAGATCTTCTTTTCTCGGTTTGTTTTTCGCCCTTTTCTCCCCATAAGATCCTCATTGTTTATAGCGTTGCCCCAGTTTGTCCTTATTTTAATCCCTGGACCGCAGGAATCTTTGGAATGGGAACTCGTGCTATAGAGGAATTTTTCTTTATATATATATATATATATATATATATATAACGGGCGTCCTTTCTTTTGAAGGGGAAACATATATGTATATATATAAGGACCACTTCTCTGCCATTCCTCTTTCTGTCTTGTATATTAGGAAAGGCTTTTGCATAAACAGAGCTGGGAAGGCCCCCAAACAAACCAAGAAGCCAAAATCTATATGCGTCCCGTAAAAGGTCTCTTCGCTTTCTGTCCCGAAAATCCAAAAAAAATCAAAGCGGGTGGAGGGGGAAGGGGAGGCCAAGAGGCTGCGTCCGTACTGCTGAAATAACCCGGTTTGAGACCGCTTTGAGTGCCTTGGCTCAATGGTATGGAATTCTGGGAATTGGAGTTTGTTGCATGTGTATGTGTATTCTTTTCCAGAGCATTGCCGACATACATGTGTGTTCTTATGTGTATATATATTTACACACACACAAGCATGTATGTAAGCAATGCTCTGCAAAACAATATATATATATATATATATATATAGGCAATGCAAAAAGATCGTTTTGCAGAGCATTGCCTACATACATACATGTGTGTGTGTGTGTAAATATATATACACATAAACACACGCATGTATGTAGGCAATGCTCTGGAAAAGAATATATATACTTGTATGCAACATATGTAGGCTCTGCAAAACAATATACATATATATGCAACATACACAGGCAATGCTCTGCAAAACTATTATATAGGCAATGCAAAAGGATCGTTCTGCAGAGTATTGCCTACATACATCTGTGTATGTGTGCATATATATATATATATATATATATATTATACACACACGTATGTAGGCAATGCTCTGCAAAGCGATCCTTGTTTAACTTTCTTCTTCATCTCACGAGAAGATTTCCAAAACTGTAAACAAAATAAAAGGTCAAGAGGCCCACCCCCTTTTGGCATCATCCCAAATGCCTACAAATTGTTGGGGAGACTTAAAAGCCACAACCCAGACGCCAGTTCCCAGAATTCCATACCCGTTGACGCCAAGGCCGTGAAAGCGATCTCAAACCGGGTCAAGAAGCAAAGGAGGGAGAAAGAAGGAAGGAAGGAAGGAAAGAAAAGAAAGGAAGGAAGGAAGGAAGGGTCGGGGAAAGCCCTCCGAGCCCGGCCACTAGCAGTTGGGGATCCTGGGGGGGCAATGTGGGGCATTGGGATGGAGGGGCCCTAAAGAGGCCGGGGAGGGAGAGGAAGAGGAGGAGGAGGAAGAAGAAGAAGGGGAAGAGGAGGCAGAGGAGGCGGAGGCCGCCCGGGAGCGGGCCAGGGCCGGCAGTAGGGCCGAGTGGGAAGAGCAGCCGGGTCCCGGGTTCCAGACGCCGCAGCCGCCGATGAGGCTCTCGATGGAGAAAGGCGACCTGGCCAGAAGCGAGCCGGCCTTGGAGGAGGGGGCCGGGTAAGCAGCGAAGGTCCGGGGGGCTAGATCTGGCCCGGGAGGAGGCGGCAGGAGCGGAGGCGGCGGGGGCTGCTGCTGGTGTTGCTGCCGTCCGGGGCTGTGGAAGGCGAAGAGGGCCGGCGGCGGAGGCGGAGGCGGAGGCGGCGTCGGGTGGAAGGTCTGGATCTGGAGTCCGTAGCCGTAGGGCCCGTAGGGATAGGGAGGAGGGGGCTGCGGGGCCCGGAGGAAGGCGGCCGGCTCCAGGCCCCTGAGCAGGAGGGCTTCGGGCCCCGGAGGAGGAGGAGGAGGAGGAGGAGGAGGAGGGTGCGGGTGGGACTGGGGCTGCTGCAGGGTCTGCTGCTGCTGCCTCTTGAAGCGCTTCCTTCGGCGGAGGAAGGATCCGTTGTCGAACATGTCTGCCGACTCCGGGTCGAGGGTCCAGTAGTTGCCCTTGCCGGGGTTTCCGGGCTCCCGGGGGATCTTGACGAAGCAGTCGTTGAGGGAGAGGTTGTGTCGGATGGAGTTCTGCCAGGCCGGGAACTTCTCCCGGTAGTAAGGGAAGCGGGCGCTGATGAAGTCGCAGATCTCGCTCAGCGTCAGGCGCTTCTTGGCGCTCTGCAGGATGGCCATCGTGATCAGGGCGATGTAGGAGTAGGGCGGCTTCACCAGCGAACCCTTCCCCGGAGGACACCCCGCGCCCAGGGACCCCGGCTGCGAGGAGGAGGAGGACGAGGAGGAAGAAGAAGAAGAAGAGGGAGCCCTCGGGGATCCGGGAAGGCAGATCTCCTCCTCCTCCTCCTCCTCCTCCTCTTCCTCCCGGTAAAGGCGCCCTGCCAGAGGCTCCTCTTCCTCCTCCTCTTCCTCCTCCTCCTCCTCTTCCTCTTCCTCGTCCCCCTCCCCGACCACGTCGATGTCCGTCTCTTCGGCCAAGGCGGAGGCGGCCTCGGACATCTCCGAGCTCAGAGTCATCGCGGGACCCGCACCGGCATCAGGAGGAGGAGGAGGAGAAGGAGAGGGCTCAGGCCGGGATCCGGGCCAGGGAGGGAGGGCGGCCCCAGGGACCCAGGCGGTGCCCCTTCCCCGGCTTCTTCTTCCTTCTCCTCCTTCTCTTGCTCCTTCTTCTTCTCTTCCAGCTCTTCCTCCTTCTCCTTCTTTTTCTTCACCTCCTCCTCCTTCTCTTCCTCCTTCTTCTTTTCCTCCTCCTCCTCTTTCTCCTCTTTCTTTTCTTCCCTCTCTTTTCTCTTTCCCTCCTCCTCCTCCTCTTCCTCCGGCCTCCTTCCCGTCCCTTCGGGCTCTCCTCTTCCTCCTGGGGAGCGGTTGCTTCCTTCTCGTTCTCCTTCGCTGCTGCCGCAGCCTCCAGGCATCAAGGAAAGGAAGGGAAGGCAGAGAGAGGAGGAGGCGCCTTGGGCTCTGCGGGGGCTGGGAAGGGGAGCCAAGCGGCGGCGGCGGAGTCCGAGAGGGGGGCCTTGGCTTCTGCTGCTCTTCCTCCTCCTCCTCCTCCTCCTCCTCCTCCTCCTCCTTCTGCTGGCGCTGCCCTCCTGCGAGCCAAAGAGGGCCAGAGAGGGGCATCACATGGCTGGGAACGTCACCGGGAAGGAAGGAGGGAGGGGGGGCAGGCAAACACACAACAGGCCTGCAAGGGGGGAAAACACACACACACATATAGTCCTTTCCAGGATGTGTATATATATATATATATATATATATTCTCATAGATATAGATATGGATATGGATATTAACCCTGGAAGGTGTGTGTGTGTGTATTCTCCTGTATATATAGATAGAGATATATTCCCTCCTCTGCTCCAGCCACCCACACTCTGCAATCTATCGGAGGATGGAAGTAAGCTTTAGCCTAGGAGAGCTAAACCTCTTTCTTCCAGCGAGCCTCTCCCAGAGCCCTCTCTGCCTCCTGAGCTCTTTCTTTCCCTTCAGCCCCCCAGATGCAAAAGCTCTCTCGGTATAACTCCTGCCAACAGGTTCTTCTCGAACGGCCCTATCCTGGAGGGACCTTTGTAAAAAAATTGACAGAAAGTTTGTTTTGATTTGCAGTTCTTAACTTATCTCTATGTAGTCACTATCTAGATTTATACATTTTTCCCAGCGTATCTTGACCCTCCGAATACCTGATAGTGTAGAAGTCTGCAGATTGCACCTTACGAGGGGGTATCATAAAGTAACAATTATTCACCCAGAAGTTATTATGGCATATTGATCAAATTTTGTCAGTGTCGTCATTGGTCCCTAAGTACACGTTGCTGAGAAAATCATCTCATTGTGTCCTTTATTTTGGTGACCGGCTTTGCCAGAAGGGACTAAAGTGTAAATATAAGATTGTATGTACAGCACTGTGTAAGTTTACAGCGCTATATAAAGAAAGGTTAATAATAATAATAATAATAATAATAATGTGTAAAATCCTCATCAGGTGCAATCTGCAGACTTGTACAATATCAGGTATTTTGGAGGGTCAATATACCCTGGGAAAAATGTGTAAATCTAGATAGTGACTACATAGAGATAAGTTAACAACTACAAATCAAAACAAAAATGTTAAAAGGCGATAATTAAAACTTTTGGATATCCCCTCATATATATATATATATATGATTGATCTCAAATGGGCGGGATAGAAATAATAATAATAATAATAATAATAATAATAATGTTATGTGCCTTCAAGTCATTTCTTGACTCTAAGGCGAACCTATCCTGATGTTTTCTTGTCAAGATTTCTTCAGAGGGGCTTTGCCACGGCCTTCCCCTGAGGCTGAGAGAGTGTGACTTGCCAAAAAGGTCACCCAGTGGGCTTCGGGGCTGAGAAGGGAATTGAACCCTGGTCTCCAGAATCACAGCCCAACACTCAAACCGGTGGGTTTTTGTTTGTTTGTTTGTTTGTTTACTGGAGAGGGAGTTCCAAGAAGTCATGACAATATTCCATCTTTGCATATTAAAATATTTGTATATTAAAGTAGAATTGAATTACTCACAATCCTAGGCCCTTGAATTGTGGAGTCTTTGAGGGGGAGGCCAAGGAGGAGGGAGGCAGGGCAGGTGGGGGAGTGGGAGATCCTATGGGTCCCGCTCTTGCTCCATCCCTCTCCCCACTTCCCTTCCTCCCTCCTCCTCCTCCTCCTCCTCCTGGGGCTTGGATGGCATGCTTCGATGGAGAGTTCCTGCATGGCAGGGGGTCGGACTAGATGCCCCTTGTGGTCTCTTCCAACTCAGGGATGCTCTGTTGTTTGGGAGTCGTGGGGAAAGAAGGGACACCCGCGGAGGTCTCCCCAGAGATTTATTGCCTCGAGTGGAAGCCGCCCCCCGACGGCTCCCTCTGACTCTCTTGGACCAAGCCGAAGCAAGCCTCGGCCAGAAAGAAGAAAGGAACTTTTGGCCCAATTCTAGTCATTATTCTGGCCGGGGACCTACGGAGAAGTGAGAGGGACAGATGGGAGAAGGCCTGGCCCTGGACTCAGGGAATGGAGGTATCCCTGCCTTTGGAAAGAAGGAAGAACGCTTTCAAGTTGTATTGCTGTCGTTGAGAGATCGTGTAGCCAAAGAAGTTGGCAGCCTGAGCTTTCCTAGACTTCAGTCTACTTCCTCAGATGAAGTTGGATATAATAATAATAATAATAATAATAATAATAATAATAATAGAGAGAGATCTTGCAGCACCTTTGAGACTCACGGAAAGAAAGAAATCGGCAGCCTGAGCTTTCCTAGACTTCAGTCTACTTTCTCAGATGAAGTTGGATAATGATGATGATGATGATGATGATGATAATAATAATAATAATAATTATAGAGAGAGAAAAATCTTGCAGCACCTTTGAGACTCACTGAAAGAAAGAAGTTGGCAGCATGAGCTTTCCTAGGCTTCAGTCTACTTTCTCAGATGCAGTTGGATAATGATGATGATGATGATGATGATGATGATATAAAGAGAGGTCTTGCAGCACCTTTGAGACACTCGGAAAGAAAGACATCGGCAGCATTGAGCTTTCCTAGACTTCAGTCTACTTCCTCAGATGCATTTGATGGAGTGGAAGCCAGGGACATATATATATATATATATATATATATGCCATTGGCATGTGAGGATGTCAATGTAAATTACCAGTCCTTTGTGTATGGAAATGAAGTTGCAGGTCCAATTTTAACCATGGTCGTTAGTCCACAAAGACATTAAAAAAACAAAAACTGGTCTTTGTGCATGGAGATGAAGGGGCAGATCCAGTTATATAGCACTCTTTCTTTCTTTCTTTCTTTCCTTCCTTCCTTCCTTCCTTCCTTCCTTCCTTCCCCCTCCTCCTCCTCCTCGTCTTCTTTTTCTCCTTCTTCTCCTTCAGGCATTGGTGCAACAAGCAAAAGGAACAAATGGTCCAAAACACCGTGCAGAAATAATCTTGAATTGCCTTGGCTCAATGCTAGGGAATCCTGGGAGTTGTAGTTTATTGCTGTCCCCAGAGCTCTCTGACAGAGAAGGCTAGATGTCTCCCAAAACTACACTTCCCTTGGTTCCCGGAGCATTGAGCCAGGGCAGTTAAAGCGGTCTCAAACTGGATTATTCCTGCAAGGTGTTTTGGGCCCGATGTTTTATTGCAGTATATAAAAAGCTGGTGTATAAAAATAAATGAGAACAGTTTACAAAAGAAAATAACCATGTTTTCCAAATGGCAAAGTGAGGTGGAAGTTGCAGCGGTAACAAACTGAAAAGGAAAGGAAAACAGGCACACAACTGGATTGGTGTTAAAAGGGGAGTTTAAAAGGGGCTGAGAGGTGGAAGTGGAGGGAAATCGGAGGAGAAAATCCAAATTATTCGAGCCAATGGGGGGCCTTGCAACTTGAATTTTCAGAGGGTAGCAGGTAATGGACCCCTATCCTTTATTCCTCAATAATGTCAATTGCAGGTCGGTGCTATGGAAAGGAGGAATCCCCGCAAATTATTCAATAATTTTTGCAAGATTTGCGTGCTGGAATGAAGCCCGTCGGGTACTAAGGAGGGAAAGATGCTTGTTGTTGTTGTGGTTGTTACTGTGTGCCTTCAATTTGTCTCTCCCTCATGGCGACTCTAAGGGGACCGTATCGTGGGGTTTTCTGGGCAAGCTTCTCCAGAAGAAGTTTGCCCTTTTGAGGCTGAGAGAGTGTGGCTTGCCTAAGGTCGCTCAGTAGTAGGTTTCAATGGCCCAGCCGGGATGAAAACTATGTTTTTCACTACGAAGGTAGCTATCTACCTGCCATTGCCAAGAACGAGAGAGACTCATTAAAAACCTTGCCCAGATATCGGACTAGTTGGGCTTGTTCTATGCAATGTTTGGTCTAAGATCCATTCGTGCCTTGGACAGTTTCTGCCAAAAACCAGGACCTTGGTCTTGGAATAGTTTATTGACAATAGGTCCCTGTTGACTGCGAGGCACCGAAAGCATTCAGTAGGTTTTTTGAGACACTCGCAACCCACACACCTCATTCCTCCCCTTAAACCCGCAAAAATATGATTGTAATTACCGCATCTTCATATTATAATAATTGTAGCAATACTATCCAGATGATGATGATGATGATGATGATCGGAGTTGCCAAGCTTGTGGGAAGATGTAAGAGGGGAAGTATTGGTGTGTATGTGTGTGTGTGGGGGTGTGTGTTTTGAATTTGTGTTTTAACGCCTTATGCCCCCGCAGCCCAGAAATGGGGGCATAAGAAACTGATTATATATATTCAATGAAATGGGGGCATAGGAAACTGAAATATATATTAATAATGAAATGGGGGGGGTATAAGAAAATGATATATATCAATGAAATGGGGGCATAGGAAACTGAAATATATATTGTCAATGAAATGGGGGTGTAAGAAACTGATATATATATATATATATTTCAATGAAATGGCATAAGAAACACACACGCATATATATATCAATGAAATGGGGGCATAAGAAACTGAAATATATATTATTAATGATATATATGTGTGTGTGTGTGTGTGTGTATATATATATATATTGTCAATGAAATGGGGGTATAAGAAACATATATATATATATATATATATATCAATGAAATGGGGGCATAGGAAACTGAAATATATATTATCAATGAAATGGGGGTGTAAGAAACTGATATATATATATACTGTATATATATATATTCAATGAAATGGGGGTATAAGAAATTTATATAGATAGATAGATAGATAGATCAATGAAATGGGGGCATAGGAAACTGAAATATATATATATATATATATATTATCAATTAAATGAGGGTATAAGAAACTGATAGATATCAATGAAATGGGGGCATAGGAAACTGAAATATATATATATATATTAATAATGAAATGATGGTATAAGAAACTGATATATATCAATGAAATGGGGGCATAGGAAACTGAAATATATATTATCAATGAAATGGGGGGCATAAGAAACTGAAGTATATATATCTATTTCTTGTGTTTCTTGTGTTTTACACAATAACTTAGTGTGTTGCGGTGGTGGTGTGCCTCCGAGGCATCTCAGTCCCTCCTGCCCCCATCGCTTTGGTGGTTGCTCGCAGGAGAGGCAGGCGTTTGTGAAGGACGGTGTGGGGCATTATTCAAGCGCATCGTGGCGACCCTAAGGCCACCCTGTCCTGGGGTTTTCGGATTGCAATCAATGGGGCTTCCTCCCAGGGAAGTGGATAGTATGGTACCATCGCACTAGATTGTAAACTTGAGGGCGGGGAAATGTCTGATCCACAGTTTGCAAGCCGCTCTGATAGCCTTTTGGATGAAGACTGGGGTACAAATAATAATAATAATAATTATTATTATTATTGGAAACGGCAAGGGAAATGAATTATTATTATCATCATTATCATTATCATTATTAGATCCGACGGGGATGTATTAAGGAAAGCGGGGGTTACCCTTGCCCTGCCCCACATTTGTGCCCAAACGAACTACCCGAACTCTTTGTGTGGATTCTGGGTGTTGTTGTACTTTCCTATATGCCCAACACAGCTACCCCTGGGTCTCTTCTTACCCGAGCTCCTGTTGTTGTTGGATGCCTTCAAGTCGTTTCCGATTTACTTGGCGAGATTTATTTGTATTCGCTTTCCTCTGAGGCTGAGAGAGTGTGACTCGCTCAAGGTCACCCGGTGGGTTTCTATGGC
Organism: Urosaurus nigricauda; assembly: GCA_034509955.1. Taxonomy (NCBI): domain Eukaryota; kingdom Metazoa; phylum Chordata; class Lepidosauria; order Squamata; family Phrynosomatidae; genus Urosaurus; species Urosaurus nigricauda. The sequence goes on along the minus strand of JAOEGL010000002.1, from coordinate 43,984,542 downwards.
TGAGTGGGGATTCGAACCCTGGTCTCACTGCACCAGGATTATTGCTATTATTATTATCTGAGGAAGTAGACTGAAGCCTAGGAAAGCTCCTGCTGCCAACCTCTCTCTTCCAGTGAGTGTCAAAGGGCCTACAAGATCTCTCTGCATACTGATCCTACAGACTAACACGGCTATACCTTTGAATTACTGTATACCAGTATTATCATTATTGTTAACGTTGTTCGAGCTAGGCAGGGAGGAGTTTTAAAGCTCTGTATCTTTCATCCTCTTCGAAAAGTGCCTGGATAATGCCATACTTTGTCATTGACAAACTTCTTCTGCCTCTCCTGTGAGAAATTATCAATGAAATGGGGGCATAGGAAACAGAAATATATATTATCAATGAAATGGGGGGGGGGGCATAAGAAACATATATATATATTTATATATATATAATCAATGAAATGGGAGCATAGGAAACATAAATATATATAATCAACGAAATGGGGGCATAAGAAACTGATATATATATATATATATATATATATATTTTCAATGAAATGGCCTAAGAAACACACACACACATATATATATCAATGAAATGGGGGCATAAGAAACTGAAATATATATTATTAATGATATATATATATGTGTGTGTGTGTGTATATATATATATATATATATTGTCAATGAAATGGGAGCATAGGAATGAATATATATTATCAGTGAAATGGGGCATTTCATTAATATATATATATATATATATACACATATATATATATATAATCAATGAAATGGGAGCATAAGAAACTGAAATATAAACTGAAATATGTATAATCAATGAAATGGGGGCATAAGAAGCTGAAATATATATTATCAATGAAATATATATATATATATATATATATATAAATCAATGAAATGGGGGCATAGGAAACTGATAAAACTATGAGGTATATTGCAAGCAGGACATTATATAAAAGGAAGTCATCTTTCCTTCTCATTGTGGGCTTGCCCTGCCTAGACGAGAGCAGGAAATTAATAATGAAGAAGATTTTAAGTTGAGTTGGAGCCGACAAACCACTTTCATTTTAATGGGTCCACTCGAGGCAGGAATAATGTTGGAACTAGTTCTGTATTTGCTCCTGAAGGGAAATGTCTCTGTCCGCAGCCCTTGTCCAATCACACTTTTTTTATTCTGGCAGCTTCCTGAATAAAACTTTAGGAGATAGGAAATATTTAGGGGGGGGGGGGAATATATATATCATTGGAGCCATTGCCCACACAGTTGTACCACCTCTTTTTCCTGACAACCAAGGATCTCTCGGGTGAAATTTAATAGGGAAAATAACATCCCACGACCCTCTTCCTTGGAGTCATGGGATCAGGCATTTCATTCAAAATGATCTGAATCCTTTTGGTAATGGGAGGCTGCGTCCACACTGGAGAAATAAACCGGTTTAAGTGCCATGGCTCAATGCTGTGAAATTCTGGGAATTGTAGTTTGTTGTGGGGTCCAGAGCGGAGCTCCGCTCCGCTCTGGGCCCCACAACAAACTACAATTCCCAGAATTTCACAGCATTGAGCCATGGCACTTAAACCGGTTTATTTCTCCAGTGTGGACGCAGCCCCAAACCAGAGAATTAATAGATCTCATTAAAGCCAATGGCAAAAAATTCCACATCGACACCCAGGCTACTATTTCCTGTCGTTTCCTAATATCTGGTCTCTTTTTTTTTCCCCAGCTAAATATCAGCTGGACCTAAATATTTTCAGTCAAGAAGCTACTCTCACAGGAATGGGGGAAAAAAAGGCCACACCAATAATTTATAGGCATTTGGAATGAAGCCAAAAGGGATAATGTGAAGAAGAAAAATAAGGATAGTTTATATATATATATATATATATATCTGCGAAACAATCCTTATTTCACTTTTCTTTGTATTTTCAGAATCGCTGGGTGTTTAGCTTGGAACTGGATGACTAGGGTGAACGTTTCATTTAATAATAATAATAATTAATAATTATTAATAATAATAATAATTTGTGTCCCCCCTCCCTATATTGGTGCTTATTTAGAAATAAAAAATTCCAGGTACAAAGCTCTTAAACGCAACGGAAGAATTTACCTAAATGGACCAAAAAGAAAAATTATTCCAGAGAATCATCCGTGAATTGAATTTATTCCAATAAAAACAACCCAAAAAGCCTCGTGGGATCTCTTAGACAGACTGGGAAATATATTCTGGCCTAAATTTCCGTGGGCTCTGCTCCCCCAAAAAGTTGATACCAAAATAAATGTGTAAGGCTGGACTCCTACCTTCACTACTTAACAGGGAGGAAGCTCCACTGAAGACACTGGAACTTACTTCTTAGTAGGCAGAGTATAGGATTGCATTCTGTGTGTGTGTATCTAAAGAGAGAGAGAGAGAGAGAGAGAGGATTGCATTGTAAATATATAGGACTGCACTGTCTATATGTGTATATGTATATATATGAGAGAGAGAGAGAGAGAGAGAGAGAGAGGATTGCATTGTAAATATATAGGATTGCACTATCTGTCTCTCTCTTTCTCTCTCTCTATACACACATATACACACATACAGAGTATATATACACACACACACACACACAGAGCATTGCACTGTAAATATATAAGATTGCACTATGTGTGTGTGTATATGTATATATATATATATATATAGAGAGAGAGAGAGGGGGTTGCATTGTAAATATATAGGATTATACTCTGTGTATGTATGTATATATATATATTTATGTGTGTGTATGTATTTGTATATATGGGGAGGAGGATTGCACTGTAAATATATAGGATTATACTCTCTCTCTGTTTGTATATATATGTATGTGTGCGTGTATCTATAGAGATATATAGCTATAGAGAGAGGGGATTGCACTGTGAACCTTTAAGGTGCCACGTTCCTCTCTCTCGGAGTCGCATCCGCAGAATGGAAAAGGCCCCGAAAATTGCCCTTCTTTGGCTCGATGGGGATGCAGGGCTTAAGCCCCATGGTCCAGGGGCACCGAAGGAGGCGTTCACCCCAACGTTTCCAAAGGCTGAGATGTTACAGCCAAGGAAAGGTGCTTTAAGCGAGCAAGCAATGTAAAAATAAATAAAATAAAACGAGGAAGAAGAGCAGAGGTTTAGGTTTGGCCAGAGCTGTTGCAGGATTACTTTGTGCTTCATTACACAAGGGAAGGGAAGGGAAGGGGGTCTTCTTGTGGCACCTTTGAGGCTCCAACTTCTAAGCCAGCAGGACCCCGATGGGTTTATTTCGGCATCCTTTTTCCTCTGGGACATCCCCCCCACTTCTTTTTTATATAGAAATTGCCTGAAGAAGACTGCCGCGATAGCTTCTCCTTAAGAGTTTTGCCTTCAGCAGGAAAGGACTTGAAGGTGCACAACAATATGTGTGTGTGTGTGTGTGTGTGTTTGTGCATTGTTGTGTGCCTTCAAGTTTCCAAACTTATGGAGCCTTATGAAAACCTTATTATCCTGGGGGTTTTCTTGGCAGGATTTGTTCAGAGGAGGCTTGCCATGGCCTTCCCCCGAGGCTGAGAGAGTGTGACTTGCCCAAAGTCGCCCAGTGGGATACAGTAGATAGATAGAAGGGAAGATACTGTGGAGTTAGAGTCTAGAAAGCTCTTTGGTGACCCAATGGGACTCCAAAGGCAACGAGGTGGTCAGGCTGTGTTCACACTGGAGAAATAAACCGGTTTAATTGCCATGGCTCAATGCTGTGAAATTCTGGGAATTGTAGTTTGTTGTGGGGCCCAGAGCGGAGCGGAGCTCCGCTCTGGGCCCCACAACAAACTACAATTCCCAGAATTTCACAGCATTGAGCCATGGCAATTAAACCGGTTTATTTCTCCAGTGTGAACACAGCCTCCCATTACAGTGTGAACGCAGCCTCCCGGACATCTGAAGGCTGAAATGTAGGACATGCCCTGGAGAAAGGAGGACTTCTGGCCAGCCTCCAAGGCCCCAGGAGAAGGTTCTGTGTAGAGGAAGGGCGCCATCTAGTGGCGAGGGGTGGAGCCTGCGGGTCCCTTCATTCCCAGGCTCCTCCAGCCCTAGTCCTCCTGGCTGAAGGGCAAGGCCTTGGGCCCACTGGGCAAGAGGGAACTGAGGACCTAACCACAGAGGAGGACAAGGCAACAGGGAAGGGAAATGTAAGGCATGACCAAAGAAAAGCTCCAAACACTCTTACAAATGGAAATCCGTGCTTCTTGGTGATGCTCCAAATGGAGGGCATTGAAGAAAAATGTAGAGCATGACCGAATAAAAACTAAAAGCGGTCATCTAACTGTAAGCCTGTGCTTCTTGGTGATGCTCAAAACAGAGGGCATTCAAGAAAAATTTAGGGCATGAGCAAATGAACACTAAACGCAGTCATATAAATGCAAATCCGTGCTTCTTAGTGATGCTCAGAATACAGGACATTCAAGAAAAATGTAGGGCATGAGCAAATAAAGCTAAAAGCAGTCATATAAATGTAAAGCCATGCTTCCTAGTAATGCACAAATCAGAGTTCATTTTGGAATTCTTTCTGGAGAGGAGGCTGAAATGTAGGACATGCCCTGGAAAGCCAGGAGCAACACAGCCACCTTTGCCCCTCTTTGAAACAAAGCTTCAGTCTTCTGTGTGTGAAAGGATCTTGTACTGCCTTTCAGACTGACCCAGAGAAGGAAATTGGTAGCATAAACTTATGTGGGCAGTTGGACACCACTTTAACTGTCATGGCTCCATTCTACAGAATCCTGGGATTTGTAGTTTCGGGAGGCACTAGTACTCTTTGACAGAGAAGGCTCAAGACCTTGTGAAACTTCAAATCCCAGGATAACACAGAGGAAATTGCTGAAGTAGACTCAGGCTGTATCCACACCGCAGAAATAAAGCAGTTCTGTAACTAGTGTTTTAGTGGGGGCTGCAGAGGACTTTGTTCTGCAGTAGCCCTGTTTAAGCTATTATAAATATAAGTAGTCCAGTTGTGTACATTATGTGCTTAAAAGATATCTTTTGAAAACTGAATACAAACGGTAATGAAAGAAAGAAAAAATACTGACAAAAACTTTTTTCTTGAAAAGAAAGGGGGGGGGGGAAGAGGGGAGGAAGCAATAGAAACTATTTAGAAAACTCTAATTTAAGGCAGATCTCAAAACAAAACAATAGGTTGCCCACCTAAGGAGCTAAATGCAGGCCACTGTGACAATAATTAAGGATTATCCCCTTTAAATAATCAGCTATCCACTGGCAAGCAATAAGGGATTGTTAGGCTATGGAAGCCTTCTTTGCTGGAATATACCTTACAGACCTCAACTCTGCTTTCTAGCTTCCAATGGTTGTTGAATGAATGCTGTGTCGGGACATTTGGCTGCACTTTTTCCCTTTGCAATCTTATCTAATGGTATTCATTTCCTTCTACTTTTCAGTGTCTGACTCTGGTTCAGAGGTTACCTTACAGAAACTCCTCCTGGACCCAAAACAGTTGTACTCCAAGCAACTGTTTTGTGAAGGGTCTGGAAACCATGCCCTACGAGGAACCCCTTAGGGAGCTGGGAATGTTTAGCCTGGAAAAGAGAAGGTTAAGAGGTGATATGATAGCCCTGTTTAAATACTTGAAGGGATGTCACATTGAGGAGGGATCAAACTTGTTTTCTGCTGCTCCAGAGAACAGGATTCGGAACAATGGATGCAAGCTCCAGGAAAAGAGATCCCACCTCAACATTTGGAGGAAGTTCCTGACAGTAAGGGCTGTTCGACAGTGGAACACACTCCCTCGGAGTGTAGTGGAGTCTCCCTCCTTAGAGGTCTTTAAGCAGAGGCTGGATAGCCATCTGTCAACGTGGGTGCTTTGATGGAGAGTTCCTGCATGGCAGGGGGTTGGACTGGATGGCCCTTGTGGTCTCTTCCAACTCTGTGATTCTATGATTCTATGAATTCTTAAGAGGCTGCAGTTTACAAGCTAGCACCAAGGGAACAAATGCTATTTCACACTATTGTTAGGTAGCATGAAATAAACTACCAGATGGTGATGGACCTGAAGTGGCAGTGAGGCTAAGCAGGCACCATTTTTTCCTATGGGCAAGGCTGCATCCGCACTGCAGAAATAATCCAGTTTGACATCGCTTTAACTGTCATGGCTCGGTGCTACTGAATTTTAGGATTTGTAGTTTTGCAAGCTATTTGGCCTTCTCTGTCAGAGAGCTCTGATGCCACAACAAACTACAAAATCCCAGAATTGCATTGCACAGGACTGAGCCATGGCAGTTAAAGTGGCATCAACCTGGATTATCTCTGCAGTGCGGAGGCTGTTTAAGGCAGCAAAATCTTTTGGGCGCTGATTGGTTTAACTGGACAGTGCAGAATTATAACACTCATGGTCCAGAATTTTTTTTAAAATTGCTGATGGCTTGCTGGGGGACTGTGGGAAGTGAAGGCCAAAAAAGTACCATTTCCAAGTTCTGTTCTTGCCTTTGGAACCTGTCTTGATGCTTGGTCTTAATTATTGTCAGCAGAATTTTAAACTACAGGCGGCAAGGGCTCTCAATAAGGAAATATCATAATTTCCGTTAATATTATGAAACTTTATCAGGGGAGCAACAAGTAGTTGTGTGTGTGTGTATGGGCCTTTGTGTTGTTGTGTACTGCAGAGCATGAAAATGGGGGTGGGATGGATTCCATCTCTTAGAATGTCCATTGGCTGTGCTAGCCTGGGGGATTCTGGGAACTGTAGTCCAAAAAGGGTAACTTTTTCAACGTTCTCATATTGCATTCCTTCTGGTTGCAGACCCTTTTAATGAATAATGGAGACAGGGTTACAGGGATTTAACACTAGAGGGCTTATAGGTTCCTGTGCTAAACTAGTTGCTAACTATAATGGGGTTAGCACAGGCAGTGACCTCCAAGACATTTTCTACCTCAGTGTAACATACAAAAAGAAAGCTTTCGCAGAGGAGGGCTTTTCTATCTGGAGTTGTACAAAACAGAAATACTTGTCCATTGTGAGGGAATAGGAAGTGTCTCACTGGGAAAACTAAAGGAAGAGTGGATTCCCACTAAAGTCAAAGGGAGAACTCCCATTGTCTTTTCCTGCCCCGGGACTGTACCCTTGTTCCCACCTGGGGTGGGGAAGGGTTTTTGTGTTTCAGAAAGATGCCTTCCCACTGCTTAATCTTGTGTGCATTATGGCTTCCTTTGTGTTTAGTTCAGTCTCCCCATCCCAGTTGTATGAGGAGTGTAACAAAAAGTTGGGGATCCTCCCCTGGAGGTCAGAAAAGTGGTTAACTGGGAAATTGGGGTGATCTTCCAGAAACAGTAGATCAATTCCTAGGGTCAGAAGTGCACCAAGGGAAGAGAGTTCATGATGGATGGATGTTTTTTAAAGATAAAATATCGAAGGCTCAGTGGCATACTATTCTTGCGAAGAAGAAAAGTGAGAGGTATCTAAAGAAACCAGGTGGATTTACAAAGAACTTTCAGACAAGTTGAGATTTGAAAGACCTGTATAAGAAACTGAAAACAGAGGAAAAACACCAACTACAAATAGTCAGTACAGTATTTATAGGGGGAAGGTCCAAAAAGCTAAAGCTCAGAACGTGCTTGCTAGAGCGATTCTAGATAATAAAATGTTTGTTTTTTTTTTATTTGGATTTGTACAGTATTTGGTTCAGAGCAAGGAAATGGTACAGCTATTGCATAGAGAAGACAGTGAAATGCTAGCTGGGGACACAAGGAAGGCAGAATTGTTGAATAACTTCTTTGCCTCAGTCTTCTCCCCAAAACAAAACAGTGATCTAATAGAAGAAAATAGAACAAATAATGCAATAAGGGGAATAGGTATGAAGGTAGTAAAAGAATGCCTGGCTACTTTAAATGATTTAATGTCTTGGCGCCAGATTATCTGCATCCTAGAGTGGTTTGAGTGTTGGACTATGATACTTGAGATCAGGGTTTGAATACCTGCCCAAGCATAAAAACTCATTGGTTGACTTTGGGCAAGTCACTTTCTCTCAACCTAAAGAGGATGGCAATGGCAAACCCCCTCTGTAGAAACTTGCCAAGAAAACCCTATGATAGGCTCATCTTTTGTTGTTGTTGTTAACTGTCCTTAAAGTGATCTCGGCCTTTTGGGATATAAGGTTTTGGGATATAAGATTGCATGAGAGTTTTATAATGAACTTTTTAATTTTATTATGTAATGTTTTTTAACTTTAAAAAATTGTGTGTGTGTTTTTAAAATTCCATTGTTAATGCTTTGAACCGTTTTAAATTTTGTTATCAGCTTTGAGTCTCTGTACTGGGAGCAAAAAGGTAAAGATAGTCCCTTGATATGAATGTCTAATCGTAACTGACTATAGGAGGCAGTGCTCATCTTCCTTACTAAACCAAAGAGCTAGCATTGTCTGAGGACTACTCTGGCGATCATGTGGCCAGCGTGACTGCACTGAATGCTGTTACCTTCCAATCTGGTACCTATCTATCTATTTGCATAAGTGGTACTTATATATCTACTATATATCTATTTGCATAATAGCCCTGGTGGCATATTGGTTAAATGCCTGTGCTGCAGCCACTTACTCACAAGGTTGTGAATTCGATTCCAGGCATAGCTCCAGGGTACACTCAGCCTGGTATCCTTCTATAAAGTCGCTAAAATGAGTACCCAACTTGTTGGGGGCAATTAGCTTACACCTTGTAAACCTTGTAAGCTAGGGAGTGTTTAAGTGCACTGATAAGCAGTATAGAAATGTACTTGTTATTGCTATTGCATGCTTTGGAAGTGCTAGGTTGGCAGAAGTGGTGACTGGTGAAAGGCTCATAATGCAGCACTTGGGGCTCGAACTGCCAATCTAGTGGTCTTAACCACTAAGCCACTGAAGCAAGATATAAAAATAAAATAAAATAGTTTTTGTGGGTTTTTCAAGCTATGTGGCTGTGTTCTGGAAGAGTTTATTCCTAATGTTTTCCCTGCATTTATGGCTGGCATCTTCAGAGAATGGTGGCATGGAAGCGAGTGGGGTATATATACCAGGTTCAAATAACAACAACAACAACAAACAACTCTGGGGCCTCTGTGAAATCAAAGGATTTCACGGCCAGCATCCATATGTTTTTGTGGGTTTTTCGGATTATGTGGCCATGTTCTGGAAATTTATTCCTGACGTTGCGCCTGCATCTATGGTTGGCATCTTCAGAGAATGGTGGCATGGAGGTATATGGGGTATATACACTGTGTGACCATAATAACAGTAATAACAATAATAATGATAATAAACCCTGGGGCCTCTGTGAAGTTGAAGGTTTTCATGGCTGGCATCCACAGTTTTTTTTGTGTGGATTGTTCAGGGTGTGCAGCTATCTTCTGAAAGAGTTTACTCCTTCAGAGAAGATGCCAGCGACAGATGCTGGCTAAACATCAGGAACAAATGTTTTTTTTTTGTGGGTTTTCTGGGCTATGTGGCCATGTTCTATGAGTTTGTTTCTGATGTTTGGCTGGCATCTTCAAAGAATGCTAGCATGGAAAGTGAGTGGGGTATATATACAGATACTGTGTGACTCTGCATTTCCATGTTAATCTGTGTATTGTTCTGTTGTTGATGGCAGAGCCTTAGGTTGGGAGGATATGCAAAGAGGATTTGTGTCTGCTTCATTAGTGATCGTTGTCCAATGTGAAAACCCCTGACCCTGTGTGGTTTTCATGGGCATTTTCTGGGTGTTGATTTTGGTGTTTTTCAGGACTGGTACCGTTTCCCCGAAAATAAGACATCTACTGAAAGTAAGACCTACTAGAAGTTTTGCTGAATTGCTAAATATAAGGCCTCCCTCGAAAGTAAGACCTAGCAAAGTTTTTGTATATATATATATATTCAGTATATAATAAATTGTCATGTTTTTTGTTCAACAATTCTTCTTCATGGAAAAATAAGACATCCCCTGAAAATAAGACCTACCACATCTTTTGGAGCAAAAATTAATATAAGACATTCTCTTATTTTCAGGGAAACATTGTAGCTAAACTTTGTTCACTTTCAGGGTTTCTTCTTTCCTGTTGACGTTGTCCAAGTGTTTGTGGATTTTAATGGCTTTTCCATACATTCTGTCCTGATAATTGTTGGCATGGTCCAGTATTTCAGTGTTTCCAAATAGCATTTTATGCCCAGGTTGATTTATAACACGAAATATGCAAACAAACTCTTCTCGAACGTGGCCACTTAGCCCAAAAAACCCACCAAAAAAAGAAAACAAAACAAACTATGGAGGCTGGCCATGAAAGCTGTTGACCTCAGAGAGGCAGCAGAGATTATTATTATTATTATTAATTATTATTATTATTACCATTGTTATTTGAACCTGGCCATATATATATGTATATATTTATGCTCCACACACCACCATTCTCTGGAAATGCCAACCATAGATGCAGAGATACTGGATAAACCCACAAAAAACCCTCTTTTTTCTTTTTGTCCTCCCACTGAGCCTTCAACCCCCCCTACAGAAAAAAAGACGATGTCTTCAGCCTTTAAGGACACTCAGGTGAATGCCACAACAACCAGAAGCCCAAAAGCAGACATTTGAGCAATACTGGTATCATCATCCCCTCCCCCCATTTAGGATGCAAGATGGTACGCTCCGCACCGGCCGCGCCTCTTTAAACCCGACCAACTCTTCAGCATTTTAAAGAGACAGAGGCGAATTTTAAAGAGACAGAGTGACAACAGTGGTATCGTCCCCCTTTCACTGTCACTTAACCACCTCCCCCCTTTACAGGACGTCAGATGGTACGGTCCGCACCCGCTCTGCACCAATGCCGCGCGCCACCAACGGCCGCTCTAGGTGGGCGGGGCCGAGTTGGTACAGCCGCCGGCGCATGCGCAGTTTCGACACCACGGCGCCGTCTTATCCTATATCCCCACGGCGACGCATGCGCAGTCTCTCTACGCCGTCGTCTTACGTCATCACGGCGACGCGCGCTGCCTCTGTTTTCCTTTTCCGTCCGCCATTTTGTGCTGCTCCTTCTTCCGCGTGCGGCCGCCCGAGAGTCCGGCTGCGTCTGCGCTTCGCTCTCGCTTTTCGGGCCCCCGACTGGACAGCTTCCTCCGGAGAGAAGGTACGAAGAGGAGCCGAAGGGAGGAGACAGGGGCCTGGGAGTGCGGAGGAACTCCTTCTCCTGGGGCCTCTGGGCCTTGTTCCTCCTGGGCTGGCTTCTCCCAATCCTCCTAACCCTCTCTCCTTCCATCCTTCCAGATGAAAGAAACCATCATGAACCAAGAAAAGCTCGCCAAGCTCCAAGCCCAAGTCCGCATTGGAGGCAAGGTGAGGCAGGGATCGCCTCTCTCCCTCTCCCTTCTCTCTCCTTCCTCTCCTTCCTTCCTTCCTTCTTCCTTCTTTGCTTTTACTCCCCTCTCTTCTTTTTCATTGCCCCCCCCCAAGATATAAATTCTGCTCCCCCATGAAATTCTCCTTCAGTCTCCAAATTTGTAGCAAACAGAGAGTGAGGCATTGAATACCATTCACGCCTAGAATTCTCTTGGTTTCGTGCACATTGCTGGCTCCTTTGCTTTGTGGGTGCCTAAAACACAGTGCCAAAGGCTCAATTGGAGTTTTAAGTTGCTACAAGGCTACTTGGGGATGATATATAGAAAATGCTATTTGGAGGTATCTATCTATATGTATGGTGTATATATATATATATATATATATATGCAGTACTTGCAGAGAAAATGCTACTTGGATATAATACCTATATGTCTTAGTAGCATTGCACTAACTTAAAACTTACACATTTACACACACACACAAGTAGCAAGGTAGCAACTTAAAACTTCTCATATATATATATATATATATATGCAGCACTTGCAGAGAAATTCTCCTTGGGGATATATGTGTATGTATATATACACACACACACACCTATATGTCTCCCCAAGTAGCATTTTAGCAACTTAAAACTTATCACACACACACACATACATACATGGAGGTGTGGTGGACAGCTCAGTAAAAATGTCATTTCAGTGTGCATCAGCAATGAAAGGGGCAAAGTATGTAAGGAATTATTCACAAAGCGACTAAAAGTAAACCCGCAGTCAGTCTTCTCAGGCCTCCTTCCTAATATTGCAACTCAGGGTCACCCGGTGACTGTCCCCAGTTGTCATCGGGTGGGATTCAGGAAGAAGAAGAAGAAGAAGGGTATCCCACCTCCACAAGGTTAAGCCGGGGATATGTTTCAAGAAGGGGCTGAAGGTGGTGAGAAGGGCCCTTTTCAAAAGGTCTTTAGACAAAGTCATGGCAAAAGGCAGAATTCAAAGATATAGACATGTAGAATCAAGTATGTAGAGATCTTGCAGCCCCTTTGAGACTCACTGAAAGAGAGAAGTTGGCAGCATGAGCTTTCCTAGGCTTGAGTCTACTTCCTCAGATGCATTTTTATATGGAGTGTGTGTGTTTTAAATCAAAGACATAGCCATTTTAGTCTCTAGAATCAGTATTTAGAGAGAACTTTCAGCCTTTTTGAGATTCACTGAAACAAACAAGTTGGCAGCATGGAGTTAAGTCTACTTCTTGACCAAATGCATCTGAGGAGGTAGACCTAAGCTCCAAAATACACTGCAGAAATAAAATAGTTTGAGGCCACTTTAACTGTGCTGGCTCAGTGCTAGGGAATCCTGGGAACTGTAGTTTTGTGAGAAATTTAGCCGCCTATGGTCCAAAACATCCTTCAGAAATAATCCAGTTAGAGTCTGCTTTAACAGCCTTGGTTCAGTGCTGTGCAATCCTAGGATCTGTAGTTTGTTGTGGCGCCAGAGCTCTTTTTGACAGAAAAGGCCAAATGTCTCACAAACACTGCAGTTCCCAGAATTCCCTAGCACTGAGCCAGGGCAGTTGAAGTGGTCTCAAACTGAATTACTTCCACAGTTACAGATGAATTCCTGTTGTGTCAGTTCGTATAATCCTCTGCTCTCTCCCCCACCCACCTACCCCAACAACAAAACTACAGTCCTCCATAAATTGTTTTCCCTTTTTTGCCTGTAAAAAAGGAAGGGCTTAAGTCAGGGTTTGAGAGAGGGGGAGGTGGAAAAATTAAATGCGGTCGATAGCCACAATTTTTTTTAATCCACGGATTTAGCCACCCACGGCTTGAAAATAAAATGTATAATAAACATATTTATTAAAATAAAAACATATAAATTCCTAAAAGCATACCATGGTTTTACCATTTTATATACAGTATAAGGGATGCCATTTTACTGTGTGAATATATTGGGATTTGAGCATCCATAGATTTTGATACCAACAAGGGTCCTGGAACCAAACCCCAGCAGATGCCAAGGACACACTGCATTTCATGATAGAAACATGTAGTAGTATGCTGTTAATCAATTAAAGATTAACTGTTAATCAATTGAAACAATTTGCCAGGTGCTCCTGGAAGAAACCTCTGCGGATACTAAGGGCTCACTGTATGTGGTATAATCCTTCCTCTTTCTAAGTCTCTTTGTGCTTGCTTATCTTCCAAAAAAGCATATGTGACTTACCTTCCAAAAAAGGACTGCAGCCTTAAGAGTGTATACAGATAAATAAGGTATATAAGGGAAGGTGTTGTTGTTGTTTTCTACATGGCAACCCTATCTATCACTGGGTTTTTCAGGGGATGAGAGTGTGTGAATCACTCAAAAAATCACACAGTAGGTTTCCATGGCCAAGCAGGGAATTGGACCCTGCTCTCCAGAATGGTAGCCCAATGCTCAAACTACTACACTGCAGTGTAATGTGTTGCATATCGGATTTAAATCTGGAGTTCTCAGGTCCAAGGGTTCTTTCATACTGAGTGGTTATAGTAATATGATTCCATTATGGAAGCATTCTGGGATTTGTCATTTGGTCAGGCAGTATAGTTTTCTGGCTGAGAGTTTTCCTTACTAAACAGTAGACCCCAGGATTTCATAGGATGCAGTCATGGCTGTTAAAGGGCAGCCGTAGTACTGTAATTATGTAATGTGAAAGGTCCCCAAGTCTCAATACAGCTGTGAAATTAACTAGGGTTTTGGATCAGTTTCATTTTTTAGTCCTAAATTATCTCAGAGTGGGATTATGAAAATAAAGACTGGTGAGAAGAGAATCTGTTTTCTTACCTTCTTGGTTAAAGTGTGGATAGATTGAGAAATAAAAGTTATTATTTCATTTTATGTTTCACTCCCCCCCCCCCATGGTTCTCTGTTCATGGACTTAATTTGAGAGTGGATCCAGTTGAACTAATTAATTCTGATCAAGCCGAGGATGTGGACATTAAAAACATGGTCTGTGTATCAATATGTGTCATCATCATGATATGTTTGTAACAATGTTGGCAGCCTTGTTGCATCAGCAACTTCTCTAAACCAGGTGGAGCCAGTGGTTTTTCAAGTCCCAGCATAAGGAAGTGCTTTACAGCTGGAGCCTATAAATTTCATCCTGCAAATTACTTCAGGGTGGTTGTTGTTGCTTTAATTTAAATAAACTTAGCTTTTGGAATTAAAGTAATTACTGCTGTCTTAAAATACATTCTGTGGGACTTGTTGGCTTCACTTTATTAAAGCTAGATAATATAATTTCTGTTGTAAGTTTAAGACATTGTTAAACTGTAATGGAAATAATCTTGCTGAAGCAGATGTACTGGAGATGAACATTGTGTTAAATATGATAGTTAGTCTAAACTTGACCTAGCAGGATTATTCCACAACAACTAGAGGTGACATTACAGTCAAATATGCAGAGGCCAATACTTTTTTTGAGGTGTGTGGCTTCTGTGAAAAATTACCTTCCCATGGATGGTAACTTATGAAAAAATTGAAAGGCCTTTTTTGAAGACAGAGGTAAAATGGAAGTGACTTCTGATCACTTCCTGGGCCTGTATTGGCTGCTAGGGTCTAAAAGCATGGGCAAATCCCCTCCCCCAGAGCATTTGCGGGCAGACAGATTGGGTGGATTTTTTGCGGTGTGTGCTGTCAATTTAGATTAAATTGTACAAAATGCAGATACATAATATTAATTCAGTGTTAATAATAAATATTCAGAAATAGTACTGCTTTGTATAAATTGCAACTTGCAGATTTAAATTGCAACTGGATTGACATATTTTCCTTCAACACCACCTAAGATTTGCATGAAAGCTTCTTGAGAAATGCAGTGTTTTCTGCCTAACAAAGGGGCCTGTGGCCTCACCAGGATGGAGACATACTGGATTCCAAAGTATCTTTTTTATGTTGCAAATGAATGTTACATTTCCTGGACTTTGAGAATCTCCCAGCAGTCACATGGCCAGAAGGAGGAGGTGCAATCCTGCAAGTAATGCCCCACCATACCATCTGAACTGAGAACAGAAACAGCATAGTGCAGACCTATGACTAACATCTTCAATATTTTTCTTCTGTGGTTTTTAACACCTTGCCTGATGATGAAGCCAGTGGAGCTTTGGAAGCTTGCAATTTGTATATTGTGCATTTTGGTTGGCCAATAAAGATATCACTGTTTGGTGGAATCTAGATTGGATTTGTTATATGGCCAATACATCAACCCCTGGATGTCAACTTTATTGAATTATCGTCACTGATATAGTTATGTTGGATATTTATGACGTTGGTGTCTTGTTGTGGGGAAACCATACATTGTTAAAAAGCTTCTTTCTTTTGCTGAAATTACTCTTGCTTGCCAAAGCCAAATCAGTCAATTATTTTCTTACAAGTTTGTCTTCAGCTCATCTCTCTTATTGATAAGATAGCACAATGTGGGTGGGTTGGGGTGTTTACAGAAACAGCATGGTCACTCAAGAGCAAGGATATCATTGGGTTCCTTAGGTTCTGGGTGGGTTGTTTATAAAAATAATCTGTATACTTTGGCAGTTTAAAAATTATGCTCTTTATCCTTAGGGTACTGCCCGCAGAAAGAAGAAGGTGGTTCACAGAACGGCTACAGCAGATGACAAGAAGCTTCAGTTTTCCTTAAAGAAGCTGGGAGTAAATAACATCTCTGGTATTGAAGAGGTAACATCTATATTTTTGCTTTAGTTTGAATGCGCTCTTAAAATACTTTTTCTGAAAAGGATTTTCTCTTTTTAATAATTGACGTCAAGAGCAAACACAATGTAGTTCACTATAGCCCATTAGTTTGATTATTCAAATTGCCTTCTTGTTTTGCAGGTAAACATGTTTACTAATCAGGGCACTGTCATCCACTTCAACAACCCTAAGGTTCAGGCTTCCCTAGCTGCTAACACTTTCACAATCACAGGCCATGCTGAAACAAAGCAACTGACTGAAATGCTTCCTAGCATCTTAAACCAGCTTGGTGCCGATAGTCTGACAAGTTTGAGGAGACTAGCAGAAGCTCTACCCAAACAACGTAAGTAGGATTGTAACTGAGAATATTCTTGCAACTTTCTAAGTATGCTGGGCAGTGTGAGCTTCGTGTGACTCCTGCCATACTGTTTTTTATGCATTTCTCCAAAGGGATCCAAGCCTGAGCCCCACAATTTGGGGGCAAGAAATCGCCAGTAGTGCACACAAGGACTTAGTGTTATTGGCCAATTTGCCATGTTTTTTGGATTTTTCTCTCTTTCAAGATAGGAAGCAACCAGAGAAGGATGTCCAGTTGCAGGGCCTTTACACAGCTAAAAGATGTGGAGGATCTCAAATGCCTGAAAAATGTGGTGGAACTACCAATAGCATCTCCCCAGGCTTGGGTGGATGCTGTTGTATATTTGGGTGCAAAAAACTGCCCCAAAAAGGAGTAGGGTGAGCAGCGGAGAATGTGCAGTCTTGGATCAATGATAGGTCTCACCTTTGCACTTGTTCACCATTGTTTTAAAGCATAGTTCCTTTATGTCAATGTATGCAGTATAAGATAACATTTTCATTTGAGATTTGAATTTCCATAGGAGGAGCTCCTAATAATTTTGGGCCTTGTAATCTGAATTTGATGCACAGATATTGGATTCTTCTTCAGAAAAAATGGCTTAAGTAAATCAGTTTTTATGTATTTCTGATTATAGCTGTTGATGGTAAGGCACCTCTTGCTACTGGAGAGGAAGACGATGATGAAGTCCCAGGTAAGAACAGTTCACTTCACTGCTTATTTGTAATAAAGCAATGTGAACAGATATCTAGAAGTAGTTTAGGGCTGGATGGGTTTGAACAAGCTGAAACATTAGGTGGAGGTGCTGTGGGTGGGGAGGTCAGTTGAATTGAAATATTTAACCAGTTCTTCAGAAACATCAAGCTTTCAGCTCAGAGTCCTTTTGTACATACCAAGGCAGCATCAGTGTCTCGGAGAGCCTTGTGTCAGCTTAGGCCAATACATTTGTTGCAACCCTCTGTGGTCTTGGTGTACCTTAATTTATCTTAGGGTGCATCTACACTGCAGTTTGACACACCTTAGTGGTATAGCTCCATTCTGTGGAATTCTGGTATTTGTAGTATTAAAAGTTCTGTAGCCTTCTCTGTCCAAAGTGCTAGTGCCTCACAAAACTACTATTCCAAGGACTCTAGGATAGCTGTTTTTCGATTCCAAGTTAAAGTGCTGGCCTTGATCTTGAAAGGCCTAAATGGTTTGGGACCAGGCTTCCTGTGCCCAAACAAAGAACTACCTGTGCCCATCTAAATATGCCAGGTTTTAAAATTCCCCAGAAGCTCTGCTTGCAGAACTGCCATCAGAAGCAATTGGTGGACAAGACTGAAGGCATAAGGATATGATGACATCTTTGTAACAACAAAGCAAAACAAGTCTGCACAAGTATTGCCACTGATTCTGAGATTATTCTTGTTTGCCTTCAAGTTGTTTCTGACTTATAGCAACTGTGTCATGAGTTTTTCTTGGCATGTTTTACTCAGAGAAGGTTTGCCTTTCTCTGAAGCTGGGGCAGTGTGATTTGCTGAAGGTCACCCATGAAGAAATATATCAAAGTCCTGACTTTTCAGGTCCAGGAAGAGAACATAATACTGAGTTGGCTAGACTGTGGGAATACATTTTGTTAAACACAAAGCTTGTTCTGTAAAGTGTTGCTTCTCCTATCTACTACATTCCATGGAATTACTGGAGGAAAAAGATCTGTATACCATCTGTCTATGGGTTTACTACTTAATGCTGGCTGATGAAATTTATTGAATTGCAAACTGTCTTGTTGATGTTAGTATGTGTCTTCTAAATAATAGTATTATCTGCATTTTAAAAGCCTGATTCTTGTGAACTTTTTTTTTTTCAGATCTTGTGGAAAATTTTGATGAGGCTTCAAAGAACGAAGCAAACTGAACTGTCACTTTAAGTTAAACTTGAATATTATATGGAGCTGCTATTTTATATTGTGACTTTTATTTGTAACATTTTTGTACTGATCTTAAGAATCTAAGATCTGTAATATTTGGAAGCTCTTACAAATTGCAGCTCTCCTCAGTTATTGCTAGTGCACGGGGCATTTAGTTGCGGCTGGGTTAAAAATACACAAAATTGAAAATATTAAATCCAAAATGCTAATAAAGGCTACATGTTTAGGCACATAATTTAGTAGTATTTTGTACTGTGTTGAAGTCTTGCATTTTCTACCAAACATCTGTCCTTACCAGAAGCAATCACAAAATTTAGTTTGAAAAGTGCATAGGAGCAAGGTCTTAACAAATTCATAAGCTATGAAGACACCTACAGAGTTTGTGCAGAAAATACCTATATGGAATTGAATGAAAATGTATGTTCTTTGTAATTAATGCAGAACAGATTTCAGAGACAACATGTTCTGGCTTTCATTTTACTATCATATTGAGACAGAGCTTGAGTTTAATGTCATTCATTAATGGAGTCTTACTCAAAGGGTCATTAAGTAGAAAAATTGGAGCACAGCAATACTGGGGTCAGGCTCTGCAAACATACTTTACTCAAATTAAGGAGAAAATATATGCACTCTAATGTAGTCCGCTAAGATGAAAACCAAACTGAAAAGAAAACAGGAAATTCACTAAATGTAGAAAGCACATCTCCACATTTTTTAAAATATAAATTCAGTTTGAAATCACAGGAGTTTGAACTTCTAGTATCCTACTGTATAGTACACATAATATGTAATTCATACAGTGGCACATTTGAATATTCATCTCAAAAAGCACTGGAGAACTTTGCCCTATTTTGCTAGTAAGATTTTTTTGGGGGAGGGGGTATATGTACTATTACACAGTTCCCCTTTAGCTGGCCAGAGAAAAACATTCCATGATAAACCATGCATCTGACTAAACCTGTAATAAAACATGTTTACATCCTGAAGTTTTTGCTTTTCACTGAATAAAAACAGGTCAGCTGTAACATCTTCGAATGCAGAAAAGATGACTTATGATTCAAAATAGCTGTCCTTGAAAGTCAGTATTTTGTTTCAAGTAAATACAATTAAAATGATAGATCTTAAGTTGAGACCATACTGAAGGTAAGATGATATTTGAAACATCTTCACTGTCTCTCCTGGGAAATGTGACTCCACAAATATTGGATAAACTTGTCAAAGGCAACTTCCAAAATAGCTACTGAAATGGGAAAGGCTATGGTAAAATGAATGTTGCTTCCAAAGGAACAATGGGCCATTAATGTCTGTATCTCACATGACTTCAATGAAAAAGTCTCCAATGCAGTAATGGATTAAGTCTGGAATGTTTAAAAACTACAATTCCTAGAATCCTTCAGCCACAATGACCAGGTGCTCTGAGAACACTTAGCTTCTGCAGTTGATTCCTGTGAAATGGACAGGTCTGTCCCTCTTCTGATTTAATTACTTGAACATTGCCTGGGCATTTTAGTTTTGCATGACATTTTTACATTAAACCCTAAGTAAGATCACAAGGAGGCTTTTCCCACACTAGCCCAATTCATTTCAATACCATTTGCACATGGCTTGAATGCTGGATTGTATGCTTTAAATACATTTAAGTTTTATATTGCAGTTCATTAGAAAAATGTATAAAAGTACATAATACATTAAACAGAATGAAATATGACAATCTACATACTGAAGTACTCCACCATTCCTTTCTCAGCTATAATACACAACATGACATTTTTACAAGTAGGATAGATGTGGCTTTATAGATGACTATGAATGCCAATCATATGTCTGAAATGGAACAGTGTTAAAATGTTACCAAAGAGAAGGCAGACTTAGCAAACCCAACTCCCAAGCTATTTCATATTTGTCATCCATGGCAAAACAGGTTAGAGTGTCTCTTAATTGTGTTGACCAAGCCATTTTTGGAAAAAGGCTTTTATGGACCAACAGGCAGGCCACAATCTATAGCAGAGCTCTGGCATTGCTAACTGCTCTGTTAGAGCCAATAGCCAATAAATGTGCAGTGCAGCAAGAAAGTGCCAAAATCTCACATTTAAGTAACCAACTAGAATTCCAACATGACTCATAAATACGGTTTGCACTCTTGATAAGAACTTCCTTACCATCAATGGTCAGACTAAGGTACCAATTAAATAAAGTCTTTATGATACTGATCAGTGCTAAAACAAGTCCAAATCTTCATATATGAAGTCATCTCATAAGTACAATACTATTCTTTGATGTTTTGAAGGAGTGTTAGTAAATGTGATTCAATAACTTGTTGAACTGAAATGGAAAAAACAAAACAAAACACCAGTTAGTCTTGAAAGTGCTTCACTGTGGGTTACCTGTAGTGACACAAAACCAGCCCTCCAACCAGATTCTAGTACTATAAAGAAATACCCTAGGGGGACTACAATGTGCCGATGCAAGTGCTTTCTCTACACTCACCCACCCCTGTCCTTGTCAAGAATAGGAATTTTGCTAAACATTTCATTTCTTAGCTTCACCTTGCACAAGGACAGTTGAGTGCAGCGCTCTGGACGTTGTTGAAGTGCAACTGGCTCCAGCCTGCATAGCCAATGATGAAGGGCCATGACAGTTTCATTCCAATACCATGTGGAGTGCCATCTCCATTAAAGCAGAGCTTAATAAAATGGAGGCATGAAGGTCTGGAAACTTTTTTGCCCTAAATGACCAGTAACTTCCCCAACCTTTGAGGGGACAATTTTTGCCATTCTACATTTCAAGGATTTGGGACCCCTTTGTTCAGCCTGTACAGTCCTGCCCCCATCACTTCCTGATTTGAGAAAAGGCTTGTAAATAAAAGGTAAAGTGAGGGTGAAAATGCAACAAAATATCAGCAGAATTCCTCCTGAGACTTGGGAGCGCTGATAATTTTTTCCAGCCTCCTCCCCTATTTTTGATACGTAGGGTGAAATGGGTTGACAGGGTGGCTCTTCATGGGCCATGGAAGGGGACATTGATATGTGTCTTCAAGTGGGCTCCAACTTACAGTAACCATATCTTAAGGTAAGATTTATTCAGCGGTGATTGCCATTTCCTCCTTTTAAGGCTGAGGGAGACCCAGGGTCAACCACTCCAGTGCTAGGTAGGGATTTGAAACATGGTTTCACAGAGTCCTAGTCCAACATCAAACCACTACACCATATTTAATCCCACGGGGAGCAGGAAAAACTCACCCCTGCACTACAGCACCAGAAAGAACTGGCATATATAAGGCAGGCTCACTGCTTCCCCTACCAAAGCTCTGGAACAAAATATACAACCAGCAATTCAGAACAGGCAAGGAAGGCAAGCACATCTTTTCTCATAGAAAGATGTTTTCAGTAATGGGGGAGAGGTGTTTGTGTGGCAATTCAGTAGGAGGACAATGCTATATTATGATGTAGCTCTGCATGCAGTACCACCACTATAAATGGTGGCAAAGAAAAACAGTCTAAAAGCAACAGTATAAAGTTTGTTAACTCCTACTGATTTCAGCAGAAATTTTGAACAAATATTATTTAAGATCACAGACAAATCTGGCATTTTCATGCATATTGGGAACAAAAATAAAAACTGTTTAATCTACTGATAACATACATTTAAAAAATCTGAAATTCTTGCATACTCACCGCTACGATGGCCAAGGGCTACAGCTAAATCCATGGAATTATATCCAGAATCTGTCTCTATGGTTGGATCAGCACCATGCTCTAGTTAAAACAACACAGAATTTAAAACATTGATTTATTAAGATACTGCATTTCCATGGAATTATATCCAGAATCTGTCTCTATGGTTGGATCAGCACCATGCTCTAGTTAAAACAACACAGAATTTAAAACATTGATTTATTAAGATACTGCATTTCTTACAGTTCTGGTTGACTAATATTACCTTGTTACTACTTACCTAAGAGTATTTTGACACATTTCACATGGTTCCCATGTACAGCATAGAGCAAAGGTGTCCCACCATTCTGTAAAAATCAAGGAAATTTAAATTTTCAGAATTAATTTGCAGTTTATTTATTCAGACAGGTTGTATGGGGAGGGGGGGGGGAACAGGTTATTAGCCAAATACATTTTTGTGGACATAACTAACTCTTCACTGAGTCTAATGGCATGTCTACAGAACACAGGGAATAGAATGGCTTTTGGTCTGTGCTGAGCTTTTGCAGAAGGTACAAGCAAACAAGTGGAAACAAATATTTTTTTTCTGCAAAAACCCAATGAGAGAAGAAACTGTTCCTTTTTTTCCTCTAAGGAGAACTTATATTTGCCAAATTCTTTTTCCCAGTCTGGTTATCTGCTTGGCTCATATTTAAGAGAATCAGCATCTTTATCTCTGCTTCAGGAATCCA
This sequence comes from Urosaurus nigricauda, assembly GCA_034509955.1. Classification (NCBI taxonomy): domain Eukaryota; kingdom Metazoa; phylum Chordata; class Lepidosauria; order Squamata; family Phrynosomatidae; genus Urosaurus; species Urosaurus nigricauda. The sequence goes on along the minus strand of JAOEGL010000002.1, from coordinate 43,961,832 downwards.
AAAACCAGCCGTTAACTGAAGTTTTTGACAAACCTTACTTAATAAGGGGTCTTCCAGATATGCTGTATTACAACTTTTGGGTAACTAGCATGGCCAATAGGGAAGGCTGATTTAAAACATGGCAGGGATTAGAGCCTAATCTCTTACTATAATGCCAATTAATGATCCTTCTAAACTTACATTCTCACCCAATTCTTATTGTGCTACCCATGTTGTTGAAATATAACTCTTGGAATTTCTGGCCATTGGCAATGCTAGCTGGGGTTTGCAGGAGTTGAAGTCTAACTGAAGCTGACAACAACAGTTTGGAGACCACAACTCTGAGCCCTCAACCCCTTCAAGAAAGAAACAAAGGATCTGATTCTCAGTGGACCATGACCTGGCTACAAGTGTTACCATTCTGATACTACTCCCTAGAAATGAGAGGGGACAAAAATTGCAGACAAAGAGGAGACAACAGTTAATCCTGCAGGTGAAAGCTTTCATGTCTGCTTATTTATTCATCTTTTGTTTTTGTGTATGTTGCAATGTTACTGTATTTTCTGAATCTTAATATATTTTATGACTCCCTTTAATTGTAAGTGATCCTGAAAACATTAGGATGGAACAAAAATCTTTTAATAAACAAAGTAAATAACAAACAAGCCATAACACATTAAGTACTAAATCCAAGTGCTAGTACCTGACAGAGGAGATCCACTGATTCAATTACATTTACATAGGTGTTGATTTCCCATTCTGCAGTTGACTCAGTGGATCTACTGTAATTGGCAGTAGTGAATGGATTTAGGTCCAAGGCAGAACCAACCTCATTAATAGACTTACCCAGTCATATTCATTTACATCAACTCCACAATCAAGCAGCATCTTGACGATATCTGTGTATCCTTTACTACAAGCCAACGACAAGGCGCTCTCACGTCCCTTTCCCAGAATCTGTGGATCTGCACCCTGGCAAAAAAAAAGAAAAAGTACTGATAAATCAGTTGTTATCGTATTAATCAAACACATCCATTCAACCAAAAATTGTCAATTGTCTAGAGATTTAAACTACCACAGACAATAGAACAATAGATTTAGAAAGAGATGGCCATTCAACCTCATTTTAAATATCTTCAAAAAAAGGAGAGTCCACCACTTTCTGAGGCAGTCTGTTCTATTGCTGAACAGCTCTTACCATTAGTACAGCATGTTCTTCATAACATTTAGTTAGAATCACCTTTCTTATCATTTCAATCCACTGGTTCAGGTCCTAACCTCTGAGACAGCAGAAAACAAGCTTGCCTCAGATGATGATGATGCATGGCAGGGGGTTGGACTGGATGGCCCTTGTGGGCTCTTCCAACTTTATGATTTTATGATCTCAGTCCATGGGCAGGAACCTATGTGAAGAGATCCTTCAGATAATCTGGTGTCAAGCCACATGGATTTTCTTTCTCCTTCATAAAAGCTTTCATATTTTCCTAAACTATCACATATCTTCTGTCACTTCCCCCCTGCTCCTGGACAGGAACACCCAGTGTTGTTCCAGTGCTGGTGGGCAGAAGTCTATATAGTTTAGCAATTGGCTTAAACATTGGAAACTGCTCAGGGAGTGCTAGTTCACTGATAAGCAAATAGAAATGTACTTCCTATGGCTAGACTTTAAATAATCCTTTTCATTGGAATTATATCATGCATGGGTTTTGCTTCTTTGACTTTTTAAAAGCTATACTAATATCACCAAGATCGTGAACGATCTCCTGCAGGCCAAGGCGAATGGGCTTTACTCTATTCTTGTCCATCTCGATCTGTCCTCGGCCTTCGACGCTGTCGACCACTGTCTCTTAGTTGACCTACTTTCTGACTTTGGCTTCTCGGGCTCCATTCTTGATTGGTTTAGATCTTACCTGTTGGAGTGATCTTTTGCAGTGGTCTTAGGTGGCCAGACTTCCTCCTCTGTTCCCCTATCTGTTGGGAGTTCCTCAGGGTTCTGTTTTGGGTCCCCTCTTGTTCTCTTTATACACACTGTCTCTCGGTAAACTTATCAGTTCTTTTGGTTTCTCTTATCATCTGTACGCCGATGATACTCAGCTGTATCTTTCCACCCCTGACCTTTCTCCAAGGCTTGAGCAGCAAGTTTCATCTTGCCTGACAGCTGTCTCCCACTGGATGTGCCTTCGGTGCTTGAAGCTCAACATGTCCAAGACGGAGCTTCTTGTTTTCCCTCCTAAGCCCAACCTTCAATATTATTTTTTTATCTCTGTCGACAATATCTCTATTCAGCCAGTTCAGGAAGGTCGCAGTCTTGGTTTCATTTTTGACTTCTCTCTCTCATTTATCCCTCAGATCCAGGCCACAGCCAAGGTCTGCAGACTTTTTCTCTATAATATTTCCAAAATCTGTCCATATCTCTCGTCTTCTACTGCAAAGACTTTGGTCCATGCCCTAGTGGTCTCACGATTACACTACTGCAACCTTCTCTTGGCAGGGCTTTCTCTCTCCCACCTCTACCCATTAATTTCTGTTCAGCACTCAGCTGCTTGTATTATCTTGCTCGCCGCTATGACCATGTCTCCCTCCTATTGTCATTCCTTCACTGGCTCCCCTTTCCCTTCCGCGTTCAGTATAAGCTTCTCCTGCTAACATTCAAAGCCCTGCATGGGCTGGCCCCTCCCTATCTCTCTGAACTTCTTTTTCCCTACATTCCCACTCGTTCCCTCAATGCTGGTAGCCAAGGTCTCCTGTCCCATCCCAGGATTTCCACTGCCCTGTCCCGGATTCATCCCTTCTCGCTTGCAGCCCTTCACTCCTGGAACCTCCTCCCCTTACAAGCACGGCTCAACACGTCTCTAACCAGTTTCAAAACCGAGTTAAAGACCATATTGTTTAGGGAAGTGTTCCCAGGGAGTCTGTGATTGTGACCTGGTTGTTTTGATGCTTGATTCAATATTTGACATCTGCTGTTTTAACTTGTTTTCTCATCATGTTGTTAACTTGGTGTTTTAGCCTCTAGATTGTATGCCACAGGCAGGCTTTTTACATACTCTTGATTTTATTGGTTTTCATACAGTGCTGTGTAGATTTATGGCACTTTATAAATAAAGGTAATACTAATAATAATCATGATGGCATACAGTGCAAAACCCTTTTGACAAGGGCTACTAGAATATTTATTTCCTGCATTATGAGCACTATATCTGTAGAATGTGTTACTAGAAATGTATGAAGTGAAACAGATTTTCACTTACATTTTGCAGTAAAAATTCTACCACTGCTATTTGTCCATGAGCTGCAGCCCACATCAGAGGAGTAAAGCCTTCTTCATCAGTGTGGTTAATGACATTTTCTGTTTAACAAAACATACAGATACACAATCTTTCAACTATTGTCTTTGTGATGATTTATACAATAAATTTAAAACACAGTTCTCTTCAAAGGTGAACAATGTTGGGGGCGCAAAAGAATCTGTTGTGAACACAAATTAATGGCTGTCTATTTAGCCAAGCTATAGTTCATGTATCTGCTATGGTGAAACTGTAAAGCATGCAACATAAAAGGAGTCCTTCTAAAGCTGATCAAGAAGAGGAAGAACAGACAGCTGCACCCACTGTAATAGAACTTGAATAAGATTTGACACTCTTAAGGGAACTGGACTAATCCCGCTTACCTTTTGGTATCTGCTTGCTGATATCACACGAGTCATCCAAATCACAGGACATCTTAAGAAAGAGTTATAACCAGAGTAGTGGATTGAAGCTTGGGCAATGCAGGCTCTAGCCCCCCTAAGCTATAAAGTTTACAGGGTGACCTTGGGTCAATCATGTTCTCTAAGTGTGATCAACCTCAAAGATGTGAGGAAAAGTGAGGAGGAGGAGGAAGAGAACCAGGTATCCACCTATAACTCACTGGAGGAAAGAAGGGATATAAATAATCTTAAAATAGCCTCCAGCGTTCAAATGTTGTCACCCTTGCCACTTTATACGCAGACCTAGCACTACCATCAAAAACAGCAGTGGTTAATTTCTAATTAATGAGATCAATAACTCGTCTGGTAGCCAAGGCCTTCTAAGATGTCCTGCCACTGCCCACAAACTTATGGGACCAAGCAGTGGTTGCTTTGGGATAACTAAAAACCATTTTGCATATGCTCAGAAGCTCTTTCATATAGCACATTTCCAGTGTATGCCACTTGCTTCCAAGGACATTCTAAAAAATGTGTATAAGAGGAGTAGAAACCAAGGGTGTAGGTGAGTCCCTAAGAGAAGCTGAAATAAAAGCCAACTATTCAACCCTTAGGTCATGGAGAGGAGAAGGTGGGATATACATGTAAATAAATGAATGAATAATCAAACTTCCTACTAAGGTTTTTTTTTCCTCCAGAAGACTAGAGAACACTAAGCTGCTCCTATTTGTATGTTTTCTGCTTTTGTTGTGTTAACATGTAGTAGTCCACAAAGTGTGTTGACATTATGATCTACAAACCAAACTATCTGGGAGCCATTTTCATGGTTAAAAAGAGAAAAGGGATGTAAGAAATGAAGAACAAATGTAAATGATCTATCATTGCTCCCCTCCCCCCAACAAAAGCCAAAGCATATTCTTACCTTGCTCTATGCGTGTGGCTAGATATAACATTTCTCCCTGAGCTGCCAGCTGATGAACAGATAGAGCTGTAAAGACAATAATAGAATATGGTATCCTTAGATTCAATTAGCCATAAACTGAACACTAAAATTCTGACCGAATGTCAGTAAAGTGGGGACAAGCAACCTCCCAGTACTGTGGGGAGGGAGGGATTTACAGCTATGAGATTCTGGCCATGTGTACAGGGTGACCAGATGTTGTAACTTAAGGCACCACAAAATGTAGGCCATTCAAAAAAAGTATGATGTTAAAAAATAAAAACACCAATATAAATATGAATTCATGCTTCTTAGATATGCTCAAAATGGAGGACATTTTGGAATTTCTCCAGGACAGAAGGCTGAAATGTAGGACATTTCCTGGAAAAGGGTGGTGTATAGTCCCCCGGCATGTGTGACACTTTTTGTCCTCTGCCTAACATGGCTAGTTTATTTACAATTTGAATAAGCTTTGTTTACCCACAATGATATTATGGGTATGAATTATTACATTTTACATCAAACACCTTTTACATCAAACACCTGTATTGGGTAGAATGCTGTGAAAACTGGACATAATTAAAACCAGGCAAAACTAATGAAGTACTGGCCTATACAAAGCAGCCCAATGCACAGAGACATCTTTCTTAGAGGAACTACATTTCCAGGATATGAAATAAAACTCTTTAAACTCTTGTTTAAAGAGAACACAAAAATATCTCAGTGGCTTCCAAAACAAAAACTTAAATGTACAATTCTACTGAGTAACACTCACAGTTGACAAGCAAAGGTGTTGTGGAAACTTCATTTCCTCTGTGCTTGTTAGTTAAAGTGGTTGACTGTTTTATTGGTGAAAAATGCTTAGTCGTTGATGGAGTGTAGACGTGTCTTACTTGAATCCCAGGAGAAGGAGAAGTATGGATATTGCACTCAGCTAAGTGAAAAAGAAAACAATAAGCAGAGATAAAAATTGGCATTTTAAGGATGACATTCTAAAATTTTATTTTTAAGAAACAGTTGCTTCACACTGTATTGGGTAGAATGCTGTGAAAACTGGACATAATTAAAATCAGCCAAAACTAATGAGGCATTGGTTTATACAAAGCAGCCCAATGCACAGAAACATCTTTCTTAGAGGAACTACCTTTCCAGGATGTGAAATAAAAACTTACTTCAAAAAATAGTTAAGCAATTGTCAACAACAGTCACAGCTAGCCTGAAGAAGTTCATTTTTTAGCCTACAACTCTCAGTTGTAGAGGGATATTAGGAGGTGTCACCTGAAAAGTAGCTTTTTGAATCTTGATTCAGACCTACGGTATATCTATGATTCTATAAACTATTTGTTTGGCTCTTCAGATATTTCCTATCATATCCCATCCTATTTCCTATCATATCCCACCAACAGCCAGGCTGATCAGACTAGCTGAAATTAGTTCAAGACTAGGAGAGCTACAGGTTCCCATTCTCTATAAGCTATAAGCAGTTATGTGTTTCCATATAGATTACCTTGTGAATCTGTCTGGACATAGCTGGAGCTCTCCTGCATGCAAAGAACTGCAGGCTGTAGAAAAGGTACATTTAAGATTAACATGAAAATCTACCTCATGTGATTTATAATAATCCTAGGAAACACGAATTTTACATCCATATAATGGCTGGAATCCTGTTTGAACCTGATGCCACTGAAACCCATGGTGGTAGTGGCAGTTGTATTCTTTAGATAATTTTGTAAGAAGGTATCCAATGCCACCATATACCAGCAATTTTCCATTTGTTCACAGTGCACTGTGCACAGTTAATAGATCCAAGCCTTAGTCCCTGTATAACCTGATTACCAGTGGAATGCCTTTGCTGACTCAGCCTCTTATATAAGTGAAATGCGTTTGAATAGATTTTAAGTAGGTTTATTTGCTGAAGGAGAAATTACCTTCAAGTAATTGTCCCTACAACTGTAAGTAAATAAGACTTGAAGATATAATACATTCTTCCTGCTGTTCTTATAGAATCTGCTAAAAGAGAGAAACCATTTGCCAATACAAGTTTACTCATTGCTTTGTCTGCCTGATCCCCCTTTGTTCCATATTTCAATGACTATGGTGGAAGATCTACTAGGTGCCTCCTGGCTGGCTCCTTAAATAATTCTCCCAGCTCTTTCAGTGCAAACATTTAGTAGAGTCTTGTTCTGGTACTCTCTTAATTGGCCGGGGACTTGTGCGGATAGTAGTCCAAAGCATCTGGGAACAACTGGTTAGAGAAAGCTTATCTAGTATTTCCATGCACACACACAAAAACAGAAGGCAAGTAAATCAGAAATAAAATATACCAGTAGTGAAAGACCTCCCCCGGCCCCCACAAGTAAACAGAGTCATTGGCTCTGCCAAAATAAACAGAAATCCAAAATGGACTGGATTGATCAAACTGACATTTAAGGGCATTGCACGTATTCATTTGCAATGACAATACTTATTAACCCTTATGGAAAGAACACTTTAAAATTCTGACCTTTAAATAATACAGATGCCACTTCTAGGTCAGAGTTCACTTGATCCTGGATGTTTTTGCTGTCTTCTTCATTCAAAGACTTGACAAACCGAGAACACACATTCATATCAAATCTATTGGGCAAAATGAACTTCATTCCCATGGCAACACTCTGAGCCGGTCCTTCTTCAACACTGGAATCGAGGTGATGCTCCACTTTAATGTCTGGCATATGAGACAAGCTATAGCTGCCAGCACAGTCTTCCACGATTAACTGGGTACCAACATCTAGATTTGTTGACGGTTCCATTTTCTGAAGCTCAAGTTATTTAAAGTGTTTCTTTATGGTTTTTAAATTCTAATGTGGTAGTTTTTTTTTTTAAATCTTACACAGCCAAGGTTGATGACAATCTGAAACCAAAAACAAAATATTAGGATATAATATAATGCCAAAACCTCATCATAATACAAACGAAGAACATTTCTTCAGCATGAACAAGTGAGATCATTTAAGCAATACAAAAATATTTCCAGCAGATAGTGTAGATGTTTTAAATCACTGACTTCGAAACCATTTAAGTGTGTAATACTTAACTGTGGAATAATTATCTTAATTTTTCTGTTTGCATTCAGGGAGTCTAATGAAACCAGCCTTCCCTCTCCCCATTGTAATATTTGGATATCGTTATCAAAATGAGACATTTGGTAACAGGCAAGTATTATTAGCGTTTCATCTCTATTTCTGTCCCAAAATGAATGCTTTAAAGTCACACGACGATACACGTGATTAGTTCTACCTTCATTTAGCAGGGCCTATGCTTTGTACACAGAAACACAGTCCCTTGCATTTCTCTCTGAAACTCAGAAATCAGGTACTAAGAAGATTTCCATCTCAGACTATGAAGAGCTCCTGTCAGGTGTAATAATGCAAAAATTGGACTGTTGAGAGAGCAAAGCGCCTGACCTAAGTCTGTTTCTGACAGTTGCCTATAACTCTCTATAGACAGTGTCTGTTGGGGAAGGGGCATTTGAAATAATGCTCATGTTTCATAGCAGACTAGCTTCAGAGTCTAGTCGCCCCTCCGTTTTTCCGGGGATCCATTATAGTCTCCCTCACGAAAACGGAAATCTGATGATATTCAAGCAAATGGACGGGCGCCCCATATTAAGCCCCTCCATTTGCCTCTCGCGAGTAAGCATGGGGTGCGGATTCGAAGTCCGCACGAACGGAGGGACGGCTGTACTGTATATTCCTCAAACTATATCTACACTCGTCCCTCCACGGCTTTGACTTTTGCGGATTCGATTATTCACGTATTTCATTAATAATGTCCTCTCTAGGAATATCTAGGTCCTCCAGCGCAACTCTATGGTCAACTTTAACCAAAGGTTGCACTGAAGGAGATTCCTAGAGAGGACGCCCCACTGGGCCTTTGTAGCTCCTCCAATGCAATTCTATGGCCAATGGCTGACAGATGCTGACCATAGAGTTGCACTGGAGGACCTGGAGATTCCTAGAGAGGTGTTCCCCCTTCACCCCAGTAGCCCCGCCCCTTCACATCCAAGCCCCGCCCCTTTTACCTCCAAGCCCCGCCCCTTTGTCCTCGCAGCCTCCTCGGCGATCCTCCCGCAGCCTTTCCGCCCCTTTCACCTCCGAAGCTTCTAGTTCTCCCTCACGTACGTTGTTGTGCTGCTGTTGTGCTGAGCTCTGACGTCACTTCCGCTTGGTACACGCCATGGAAACCCGGAAGTGAAAATTGAACCAGATCCGGAGTACTCTCTAGGCAACCTAGAGATATGAAAATCAAAGATCACACCTGGCACACCCACATTTTCACTTCCATGGTGTCTCAGTGCTATGGAATTCTGGGATTTTGTAGTTTTGTGGGGGGCACTAGATCTCCCTGGCAAGGGTCCAAAACACACCTTAGGAATAATCCTGTTTGAGACTGCTTTAACTTCCTTGGGTCAGTGCTAGGGAATCCTGGGAGCTGTAGTTCTGTGAGACATTTAGCCTTCTCTGTCTCTGGTGCCACAATAAACTACAGTTCCCAATTATTTCCTAGCACTGAGCCTCAAACTGTACTATTATATCTTTAACTGCCTTGTCTCAGTGCTGGGGAATCCTGGGAGCTGTAGTTTATTGTGGCACCAGAGACAGAGAAGGCTGAATGTCTCACAAAACTACAGTTCCCAGGATTCCCTAGCACTGAGCCAAGGCAGTTAATAAAGAGGTCTCAAAGTGGATTATTTCTGTGGTGTGTTTTGGACCACTTAGGCTGGCTAAGTCTCTGACAAAACTACAAATCCCAGTATTTCCATTGCCCTAAGGCTTTTTACACCTCCACACATTCCCCTTTTTTTCTCTTTCACCTTCTATAAATTGAAGGGTTTTTAAACAAAGGCCAATGGTGGTGGTTTTCTTGCCAAGATTTGTTCAGAGGAGGTTTGCCATGGCCTTTTCCTGAGGCTGAGAGAGTGTGACTTTGCCCAAGGGTCACCCAGTGAGGTTTCAACGCTGAGACCCCAAAGCCTTCCCTTTAAGAGAATTTAGGACTCCATCTCCCAGAAGCCTCAGCCAGGTTGGCCAATAGCCTGGCATTCTGGGAGCTGAAGTCCAAAAAAAAATTCCTTTAAAGAGCACAGCTTTGGCCCCATTGCTATAAGGTGGTGGTTTCTTGTCAAGACTTGTTCAGAGGAGGCTTCCCCTGAGGCTGAGAGAGTGTGACTTTGCTTAAGGTCAACCAGTGGCCCCAGTTAGGAATCCAACCCTCCTCTCCAGAGCCGTAGCCCTTGGTACTGTATATGATTCCATTTTTCCTGTCTCTATGCGTAAAAGGGTCATGAGAATGCGCCAAAACGCGTTGTGATGACGTAGAGAAACCTGGTAGTTCCTGGCTGTGATGGTGGGAGGCATGGTCCCTGCAGAAGAGTGAAGAGGAGGAGGGCCAGGAAGGAGCAGGATTGCCAGGGAAGGAAGGAAGGAAGCAAGCAGGTGAGGCCTTTATCTATCTCAGGCAGGGACTCTCTCCAAGAGCCTGCCTAATCTTGGAAGCTAAGCAGGGCCAGCTATGGTTAGTCCTTGGATGGGAGACCAATGGACACCAGGTGCTGCAGGCTGTATTGCAGAAGAAGGGATTGGTAAAACCACCTCTGAGTATTCCTTGCCCAAGAAAATCCTATGAAATTAATAGGGCTGCTGTAAACTGTCAGATGATGGCATGCACACACACACACACATTATTATTCATTATTATTATTAGGCTTTGTTTATATGGCGCTGTGAAATCTAAATTTCACCTTTAAAACCTAAAGCTATACTGTCTGATCATGTAAGCGTCAACGCAGCAAGGAATTTCACAGTAATTCTGAACTGGCTACAAAACTTTCAGGATTCAAGCTTTTGTTGTTGACTTTCAAAGCCCTCCACGGACTGGCCCCTCCTTACTTGTCTGACCTTCTTTCTCCTCACACTCCTTCTCTTCCCCTCCGCTCTGGTAGTCAAGGTCTCCTGTCCCAGCCAAGGATTTCCACTGCCCCGTCCCGGATTCGTCCTTTCTCACTTGCTGCCCCTCACTCCTGGAACCTTCTCCCCCCACATATATGCCTCATCACTTCCCTAACCAGGTTCAAAACTGAGTTAAAGACTATATTATTTAGGGAAGCGTTTCCAGGATTGTGCCATCTGCCCCAGGATGCCTCCTTTTAACTATGTATTAAGAAGCCAAGCCCTCCCTCCAGTCCATCTGCTTTGGTCCAGGCCCCAGAGGGAGAGAAGAACCACTGGACCTCATCCCCCTTCCTCACCACTTTCCCTTCTCCTTTTGTGTCACGTCCTTTTAAATTGTAAGCCTGAGGGCAGGGAACAGACTAATTAAAAGATGGTATGTTTAGCGCTATGTAACTTTACAGCACTATATAAATAAAATTAATAATAATAATAATAATCACTGTAAAATCTGCAAATATGCAAATCTGGAGTCTTGTTTGTGGTATTTACTGCATCTTGTTTTCTTCCTTCAAAACCTCTCATTCGTTTTTGTTTTAGGAAGCATACAACACTGGAAGATCAAACTTTATTTCGTGAAGTTGTATTTAAGAAATAATGGCTAGCTACAAGCCTGTTGTAGTCCCGTCTTACCCAAAACTTGGTGAGAAAATAACCAAGGATACTTTGTACTGGAAGCATTACAAGGTAAGAATACGTAATTGCTGGGCTTAGGACTGTTACATCCGGTTATTTTCTCAATTTTCTATATCTTATATGACTGTGATATTAAAAAGGGTGCATATGAACTTTATATTAGACTTTGCACTCACATGAATCACAAAGAACAACAGTTTAATAAAATGCACATGCTGCCTTGAGCATTAATTTAACTGGCAGGTTTTCCTATTACTTCAACAATGTACGATGATTGAAATTTATTTCTGTAGATATGTTTGTGCAGCAGTGCTACTGCTATTTTACAGCATTAAGTATTTGTTAAAATAATTTTTATGATGTCTATAATTTTAAAAGATCTTTTGGCTTGTTTCTGACTTTTTGTAAAGAAAATGTCTTCAATGGAATGCTTAAATTGTACTTCTTGTTTCAAAAGGCCCCCATTCAAATAAAGGAGTTTGGTGCAGTGAACAAAATAGACTTTTCTCCAGTTCCTCCCTATAACTATGCTGTCACAGCTTCATCAAGGGTAAGGTTTGAAATAAAACTTTGGTTTCCTTAGCATTTATATTGCTGTATTTTCAAAGCCTGTTCCCATATACTGGGGTAGTTTTGTAGCCTAGAACCACAGGATGGGTTTGTAGCTTAGACCCTATATGTGGGATGGTGGCCAAGAGCCTATATGTGTTAAGACTTCCCCCAAAACAAGATAATTCGTCTCCAGGGAGAACAATTCTCTTCTAAAAATAATAATAATAATTCTTCTGGGTTTAATGGAGAATCATGTGCTTGCTTTTCCAAAGCTGGAAGTACAGTGGACCCTTGTTATCCGCTGGGGTTTGGTTCCAGGTTCCCCCTTGGATAACAAAATCTATGGATGCTCAAGTCCCATTTAATACAATAGCATAGCAAAATGGTGTCCCTTATATAAAATGGCAAAATCAAGATTTGCTATTTGGAATGTATACTTTTTAAAAATATTTTCAAGACGTGTGCTTGAATTAATCTATTAAAAAATCCGTGGAAAGGGAGGACAGACTGTAGTACAGTGGGGCCTTGGTATCCACTGGGGTTTGGTTCCAGGACCTCCCTTAGATACCAAAATCCGTAGATGCACATGTCCCATTATATATATTGGCATCCCCAAAAGATTTTTCCTATAGAAAATGGCAAAATCAAGGGTTTTTTTTGGGGGGGGGGTTAAATACACACACACGGACACATATTCATCATGGCTGAATCCCTAGATGCAGAATCTGTGGCCTTTATTTTGAAACTGGAAGTATTCCTTTGGTTACTTTGTTTCATGTGGAGAATGCTAGGCCAGGGGCAGGAAAAAGGCCCTTACACTCCCAGAGTTTGGCCACTTCTAAAATTTTGTCTTTGCCTAACCAACTATCCTGCTTCTGCTGTAGAAGAAATGTCTGTTTGTTCTACAGCTGGTGAAGAAAGCCGTTGATTATCTGAAAGACTGTATCTTCTTGTATGAAATTGCCCAAGCACTGATACCTTTAGAAGAGGCTCATCTATCAGTTCTACCACTTTCACAGTTGCATTTGGTGGGATTGCAGGAGAGGGCCTTCTTGGTGGCTGCTCTTTGGAATTCTTTTCCTAGGGAAGTTAGATTAGCTCCTTTCTTGCTAGCCTTCTGTTAGCAGGTGATAGTTCTTCAGTCCCAACATGCTTTTGGGAACTGACTGTTAGGACATTTAATAGTGTGCTGGTTTATTGATTTTTACCTTTTGTATTTTTAATGGATTTGTTTTAGTTTTAATCGCATTATAACAAGAACTTTTTCATGTTTTTACCTACATGTTTAGATAGGCTCTTATCTATATGTGTTTTGTTAACCCTTGTTTTAGGAAATGAGTGGGATATAAATAAATTACAGTATTAATGATTGGCTAATTTATTAGTATAATAATAATCTTAGATATGGCTTGTACAGTCAAACCAGGTTTGTAGTTCATGGTTGGTGGCATGTTTCAACAGTCCTTATTAAGATTAAACATGGTTTCTTGTCTTTGAACAACACAACAACCCTCAGTAAAGCAAAAGCTCCCAAACTTCTCCTGTGGCTTTCCTAAAGGAGAACGAGATGTAGAAAGCACACAAGCCTGAGGATTCTTGCTCCATGTACTTGTTATGCTAAGCTATGGCTTACTGTGGAGAGGAACCTATAGCCAAAGACCCCAATCAGCCTGTAGAAGGTCAGAATCCAGATGGTTGCAGGTTGTGGTCCCACCCCCAATCCCTGGCTCATACAAATAAATCTAAATTGGGGGAGGGGGGTCCTTTAAAGTACAGCCCTCCTATTATTGCTGGACCACAGTTCCTAGCATTCCTCACTGTTGGCTGTGGGTAATAGGAGTTGCAGTTGAATAACATCTGGCAGGTAATGCTTGACCCACTTTTACTGTTATCCATAACAAGAGTGTCTTCTAATGCTAAACTATCTATGCAAAAATCTATTTTTAAAAATTGGTCAATATATATGTTATATGGTCATGTAGTACATATACTAACATGTGGGTCATGATCCCCGTGGCATAAAATGAAATGGTCTGCAATTGGCAAATTTGTTGAAGAGGAGCAAAACCCCAGGTACAGAGAGAGCTTTTGGCCTGTCTTCATCACATTGGAAGGGATCCGAAGAGTTATCTATTTCAACCTGCTGCCAGGGAAAGAATACAGAGCTGAAGCATGGTTTAAATCTCTACCATTCAGCCCAGATGGGTGTGGGATCCTCAGAGGTGTCTTAACAATGTGGGGGAGTGGAACTCTCCATTGTGTTTACCTTCCAGACACTGATCATCTCACATTTCATTCAGAGGGAATTCTGGATGGGATTGCTGTGCATTTCAGGGTACATACCAATAGATGCTGATTCATTTTCTTCTGAAATTATACTTGGCGGGCCTTCTCTAAGCAGTATGTGATTCTGGTCCAGTACTATATAGAGTCTTTGAACCAAAAAGGCCTCTTAGTTTGTATGCATGTGTATATATAGTTTGTTATGGCAACATATGTGTTACTTTTTGTTCAAGATTCACATTTATGGCCGATATTCACAAGAACCAGTCAAAACATTTTCTCGCTTCAAAGATGTAGCCTATTGCGCTACGTACCGAGATGATGGGAAGCTCCTGGCTGCTGGCAGTGAAGAGGGCATCGTTCGACTCTTTGATATCAGTGGAAGAGCAGCACTGAGACAGTTTGATGGCCATACTAAGTAAGAACATGTAGTTTTATTTAAGTGGGTGGATTACAGTTTCAAACTGCAAAGTTACTCTGAAGGATTCTCATCAGCTAGCATCAGAAAAGCTATTCCAAAGCAGACTTGTTAATTCGCTTTCTAGTCTGGCTTATGGCAACCCTAAAACAAGTCTATTGCAAAGTTTTATTAGCAAGATTTGGTTAGAGGGGATTTGCCTTTGCCTTCTTTTGATGCTGAGAAAGTGTGACTTGCTTGATGTCACCCAGTGGGTTTGAGTAGCTGAGGGGGGAGTCGAACCCTAATTTACAGAGTCATGGCGAAATGCTCAAACCACCACACTGTGCTGGGTGTCCTCTATGTCTGTTTATTCTTACACTAGAAATGTGATGTAGCAACTTAAATCTCTACTTTTATTTTCACAACTACTAGGTCTGTTGTACAAAGTTATTTCTACCCTCTAGAATAAATACATAAAATGGATTAACAATGGTATTTTGTAATCATGAAGCAAATTGTGAACATGTGGTCTCTATTTCGAATTGAATTTACTATGCGTCCCCCTTCCATTCCAACCATCCATTCCAACCGCCTGCCATGCAAACAAAGAACTTCTGACAATTGGCCATCCAGACTATGTTTAAAATCCTCCCAAGGAGACTCCACCACACTTGAGGTAGTGTGTTCACCTGTCAAACAGCTCTTACTGTCAGGAATTACTTCCTAATGTTTTGGTGGAATCTCTTTTCCTGTAGTTTGAATCCATTGCTCTGTATCCAAACTGTGGAGCAGCAGAAAACAAGATTGAACAATTTTCAGTATGACATCCTTTCATGGCTATCATGTCACCCCCCTTAACTTTCTCTTCCCCAGGCTAAATGTATCTAGCTACTATGCTACTCGGTTTCCTTTAGACCAAGTGTGAGGAAAGTATGCTCCCCATGGCTTTTTTGAAGCTCCCAGAGTCCCCAAACTTCAGGGAAAATGCATTTAAAAATTACCCCACAGGTGTCCCTCATTCCTCCTCGGAGGTACAGGGGGTGGCCATACTACCCTGTTTCCCTGAAAATAAGACAGTGTCTTATATTAATTTTTGGTCCCTAAGATGCGCTAGGTCTTATTTTCAGGGGATGTCTTATTTTTCCATGAAGAAGAATTCACATGTGGTGTTTTTCAAAAAAAAAAAAAGAACATTTATTATATACTGTACAGTAGTTGTCATCACAAACTAGCATAACCAGACAAACTGTGATTCCTCTTTTTTGCTTGGCATCCCTGATTCTTTCCTCTCCCTTGGCACCCCTGTGATTGCGTTTTTGCTTGGGACCTCTAATTCTTTCCTCCCTGCCTTCCTCTCCCTTGGCACCCCTGTGATTCCCCTTTTTTTGCTTGGCATCCCTGATTCTTTCCTCCCTGCTTTCCTCTCCCTTGGCACCCCTGTGATTCCCCTTTTTTTGCTTGGCACCCCTGATTCTTTCCTCCCTGCTTTCCTCTCACTTGGCACCCCTGTTCAGGGATGCCAAGCAAAAAAGGGGGAATCACAGGGGTCACTTCCTATTTTTGCAGTGGGGGGGGGCGGCCTTTACTGTGTCTAAAACAGCTCTTGGGGATCCCAAAAGGTGACAGAATTGCGCTCTGCAGGGCATTTGGGCCAAAATATCCCCTCAGTTTTTTTACCCCATGTATGTTCCCTGGGAACAAATGCAACCCCCTGGCTCCCAAACACACTCATGAAGATTAAAAGATATTCACTCTACTCTTGAGTATCTAGAGACGGAATCCTTGTACTTGTTTAGATAACATGCTCAAATGAGAAGTCTTTTGCATGTACACTTAGTTAACAGGACTTTGGTCCCACGTGAATCATTTTGGTGTATCTGCCCAGTGTTCAAAAATAGGAAATATCATTTGGCTCTTTGAATGGTTTCATCACAGTACCTATTTATATCCAGCGAGGCTTTCATCCTAGAGCAATTTAGGCTCTAAGGCTCCTTGATTTAGCTAGAACACTTCTGTATATAGTTTCTTATTCTCTTACTGGGCATTTATTATGTTTATCTAGGGTAATATAGATTAATGTGAAATTTATTTATGTTATATGATGCAAGGGGCTCATTGGGACTATTTTGTATCTTGGCTTTCAGGGCTGTGCATGTTGTGGGCTTTCTCTCTGATAAGTACCGTATAGTATCTGGAGCAGATGACTACACAGCAAAGGTGTGGGACATTTCATCTTCTTCAGAAATAATTTCCTACAAAGAACACACAGATTATGTGAGATGTGCCTGTACAAGTAAACTGAATGCAGATCTCTTTGTAACAGGTTTGTAGTTTGTTGTTCATGTCAAATTGGCTTCCTGAATACTTTCTCTGGTAGATATTGCAGTTTTGGCACAAAAGGATTGCTTTCGCTACTGGGCTTTACTGATTTTCCCTCTGTAGTCTGCACATTCTTAAAATTTCATTGGTTAATTGGAATTGACTTTTTAAAAAATTGTTGCTGGTAGAACAGCTTTTCTAGAATTCTTTTTCTAGCTTGTGTTTCATTTTATTTTTTTACCTTTTGTTATACTGCTCTTCTAATGGTAAGGCATCATATAGACTTACAATTGTATTCTGAGTTGGGTGAGAAGTGAAGTACTAAACTTACTGATTTGATTTGAAATAGTAAAATAAAATGATTTCAAAATGCAGACATTACAGTTGTACTCCTTTTATTAAATGAGTAGTTTGTGTTTCTTTTTGCTCACAGAATAATTTTGGGCATCAGGCATCATGGGGCATACATCCCAGACAGTCATGTTTTACATTATAATTTCCCATGGATTTAAGGGTTGGTCATTATCTGATGCCAGTATCTTTTCAGTAATACCAATATATATTCTGTTTTCATTCTGAGTGATGTATCTACATTAGCATGGCATTCTTTTACATATGTTAACGTTTTGGATTCTTTCTTTCTCTGGAATACCTTCTAGGTTCATATGATCACACTGTGAAACTCTTTGATACTCGGACAGAAAAAAGTGTAATGACTATAGAACATGGGCAGCCAATTGAGAGTGTTAATCTTTTTCCTTCTGATGCTCTTCTTGTGACTGCAGGTATATCATTCCTTCCCTAATGTATAGCTAGTTTTTTTAAAAAATTCCATCTTGTAAAGACTTATTTTCCTCCTTGCAACTGATTTGACACTATGGATGGCATTGGCAAGACAATATTGCCATAGGTTCTGCACCATTCATAAAGAGTTATGTTTCAGAATTTCACGGATTGTAGCTTTGAAGAGAGGCCTTCTCAACTTGTGACTCCTCAGGAGCAATTAGCCCTCCAGGGCCTAATGCAGTGGGATCTTGGTATCTGCTGGGGTTTGGTTCCAGGACCCCCATGCATACCAAAATCTGTGGATGTTCATGCCCCATTAAATACAATGGCAGAGTAAAATGATGCCCCTTATAAAAAATGAAAAAAAATCAAGGTTTGCTTTTTGGAATTTATATTTTTTGGAATATTTTCAATCCGTGTATGCTTGAATCCATGGATAAAAAATCCATGAATATGGAGGGCTGACTGCATATTTTGTTTTCTTTCTGCTTATTAAGGGGGAGGGAGAAGATGGCAAAGCATCTGACAATTCACAATATGCACAAGTGTTGGGATGTAGAGGCTTGTCATTCAGTTTGCACTATCCCACTTCATTTATAGATCATTCTGGCAGACTTGTTTCCAATTATTGCATCTTCACTGGAATGTGTCTGCTAGTGTAATGGGGTGAGAGGCAATTTTGATGATTCCTCCTGAGCATTACATTACATTACCTCCCAAGCTCAGATTGGCCCTGGAAGATCTCCCAGCTCTCCAGAATAGAATGGGAAAGGTGGGGATGGAATGTGCAAACAATCACAGCCTTCCCCATTCCATGTCATCATTGAGTTAGAGCAGGTTTAAGCTGAACAGAAGACAGAAATGTCTGTCAGAGAACCTGCTTGCTTACTTCATTTGAATAGCTTATCATTAGTAACTTTCTTGGGTGTGTCCTGCATGGCTATTGCTTCATCAAGGGTATTCCTTCGAAGTGTCAGTTTGCAAAGAAAAAACACTTCTCTATTTTCTTATAGGTGGTCGGTATGTCAAAGTTTGGGACATGCTTAAAGGAGGGCAGTTGCTAGTGTCCTTAAGAAATCACCATAAGACTGTAACCTGTTTGTGTCTAAGTAGCTCTGGACAGAGGCTGCTATCTGGCTCCCTGGACAGGTTTGTATTTAGCTTCCAATCTTTTCTAGAAAGGATTCCCTGTAATTGAGTCATTCCAGTGCATTACATTTTTTCTTGTTTTAAACATGATTGTAGGAAACGGAATTAATTATGATCACATATGTTTCATGTGCATGATTTACACTACATTATAATTCTGACCATATCTCCTCATGCATATGTCCTGATGCATGCAGTGGGATTTACCCCCAGGCAGGTGTATATCATACAGCTTTATCATGCTTTTAGGTATAGAGTTTGGGTTAAACTTGGAGGATGATGGCTTGGATTGTGCCTTCTGTGAACAGAAGGGTTCTATTGATCCTTCAGAAACTGCAGAGTATATCATCTTTCAACACAGGGGAAGGAGGCTATTTTCATTTTCCTTCTTCTCCTCCTCCTCCAACCCCTGTGTCCCCAACATTTGCTCCAGAGCATTTTGGGATCCACTGGATCAAAATGGATAGTTGTGGTAAGTGTTGCAGGGGAGGGAAGGGAATTGGCTCCAGTGATTAGCCGAACTCTTCAAGAAATTTCTTGCCTCAATCATTTGGTTGTTTTAATAATTTATTTCTAATAAACTGAGAAATACTTAAAGGCAGCTTGAGAGTAAGCCCTCTTTTATAAATTGTAGGAAAATCACTTTCCCTCCTCTAGTGATTTTTTTCCTGGGTTGGGAGCAGTGTACCTGTTTCCAGGCTAAAATATTTCAAGTTAGGTGATTCAAGATTGCATCCTGGTAATCTTTATTGCATATTACATTTAAAAAAAAAGAAATTTCACCAACTTACTTCTTGTACTCTTTGAGTCTTCTTAAGAGTCAGATTTCTGTAAAATGTTTTAGAGAGCTCCAATCTGAACTCGCTATGTTGTTTCTGTTGTTTGTAGGCATGTCAAGGTTTACAGTACAACTTCCTACAAAGTTGTTCACAGCTTTAACTATGAAGCATCAATTCTCAGCCTTGCATTAGCAGTAAGTACTGTAATAAAGCCTGTAAGTAATGTTTCTCTCATAACTGTAAGAATATTTTGACTTGTTCATCAAAAGCACTCAGAGTTGCAAAAGCACTGGGGTAGGCAGGTGAAATAGTCACTGGAACTGGCATGCTTCATTGATTTTTTATAGTGCAATGTTGTTCATTAAATGTTTTCTCTAAATTGAATCTCTAGTACTGCCTCCACTTGAGACTGCACTGTTGGGGTGGTTAGGTCTGGCATGGAAGGAGCAAGTGGGTTTTTTTTAAAAAATGCTGTTTGCAGACAAGTCAGTATTCTTTCCTTAGGCTGAGATGCTGTATAATAAGAAGAGGAACATACTGCAACACCAAGAGGAAATTTAAAAGTGTTAGTTACAGTACACAGAAGAGCTAAATAAAAGAGATGAAAAAATAAATGACACATGGAATGAAGAAACATACAAAGATGAATCCCAAATTTTAGAAAGTGAGGTTGAAGCAGCAATGAGAGAAATTGGAAAGAATAAACCACCAGGAACAGATGATATTCCAATTGAACTGATACAACTCACACAAACAGTATCAACCTCAGTGTTAACTAAAATATGCTAACAAATATGGAAAACCAAATGGTGACCAATGGACTAGAAATGTTCAGTATTTATCCCAATCTACTAAAAATAGTACAAAAGACTGTAGTATCTATAGGATCATAGCATTAATGTCCCACACAAGCAAAATTATGATTAAAATTCTGCAACTCCAGTCATATATATGGAGAGAGAACACAGAGGTGCAAGTGGGGTTCAGGAAAGGCAGAGGTACTAGGAACCACATAGTAAACATATGATGGCTAATGGAGTGCACCAAGGAATTCCAAAAGAAAATTAGCATGTGCTTTATAGATTATAGCAAAGCTTTTGACTGGGTAGATCTCGAAAAGCTATGGAATGCTCTCAAAGACATGGAAGGGTCACTACATTTGATAGTCTTGATGAGAAATCTGTACTTAGGACAAGAGGCTTCTGTTAGAACAGAATATGGAGAAACAATGCTTCCCAGTTTGGGGGGGGGGGGGGTAAGGGGGTCAGGCAAGGCTGCATATTATCACCCGAATTGTTCAACTTCTGTGCAGAAAATATTATACAAAGAGCAGGTTTAGAGTCAGAAAGGAGGAGGAGTGAAGATAAGCCGCCTTGGTTGCCTGAATGCAGAGAGGTGTGATATAAATAAATTTTATTATTATTTATTAAGAAAAAGGAACATCAACAGTGCAAGATATGCAGATGACACTGTACTACTAGCGGAAAACATCACAGACTTAGAACTAAGGAAGGTCAAGGAAGAAAGTGCAAAGATAAAAAAAAAAGGTGCTGAACATAAAAAAACCAAAAATAATGACCATGAAGAATCTACATGTTGTACCCTGCCCCGATTGCTTGCTCAGAGGGGCGGGTAAGAAATAAATATTATTATCATTATTATTACATACAATCAGACTAGATAATGAAGGATCAAACATTGATCAGAACAGAGACTGCAATCAAGAAATTAGAAGAAGACTAGGAATGGAAAATAAGTAGAGAGATTTTCTAGCACCTTTGAGATTAGGCAAGAATGAAAGAACTAGACAAGATACAATAGTCCAAACCATTGTATTCCCCATAACTATGTATGGATGTGAGAGCCTGGACAGTGAAGAAAGCAAATAAAAAGAAAATCAATTCATTTGAAATGTAGTGCTGGAAAAGAGTGCTGAGAATATCCTGGACAGGCAAAACGACAAACAAATGGGTTGAACAGATCAAGCCTGAAATCTCCCTGGACACCAAGATATTCAAATTGAGGCTGTCATACTGCAGTGAAATCCAGTTTGAGAACACTTTAGCTGTCGTAGCTCAATGCTAGGAAATCTTGGGAATTGTAGTTTATTGTGGCACCAGAGATTTCTGACAGAGAATGCTAAATGTCTCACAAAACTGCAGTTCCCAGAATTCCCTAGCATTGAGTCAGTCTCAAACTGGATTATTTCTGCAGTGTGTTTTGGACAATAAATATCTCTCTCAGTGCAGAATCTCAGTGCTTACCTTTTAGCAAAGATAATGTGAGACATAAACTAAAAGCCTACTTCTCTTAGAAAGCACAGGTGTAAATACGAATCTTATGTAATGGGTATGGTAATAACTCTTCCACGAAATCTAACTTAATTAGGAATTGTTTCTGTTTAGGTATGTATTTGATATTAGTGTTCACAACATAGGTTGTTGCATATTATTTTAGTATTTTATAGTTTGTGTTTTATTGTTTGTGTTTTATTGTATATGTTTTAATGTAAGACCCTTTGGTGAAAAGGGTGTTATAAATAAATAAACATTATTGTTATTATTAGGACCAAAAGGAAGGGTAACTCATCAGTGGGTTTGAGGAGTTTTGTCATCTTCTCTGTTACACCACAGATTATTGACCCAGGGAGATAGCACACCTCTTGAGACAGCCTGTCAGACCTGCAAACCACTGCTTCTGTTCCCCTCACCAGGGAGTCCCCTACCACCAACACACATCTCTGAGGATTGGCAGGGGTCATTCCATGTGCTTCATCTTCCAAGATCCACTTGCATGTTCTCTGAAAATTGAAATTACTGCTTTTGTTCCTTTTCTCCATAATTACTGATAAACGAGAAAACTTTGAATGGGTTCTGTATCTCTAAATTCACGCAATGATCTCTGGTCCTTCTACTTTGGTGTGTCATATTCATCCAAATGTCTACTTCCTGTTTTTGTGAACTGACCTCCTCCTCAGAGTCATCCTCTGAATATTCCTAATCTAGAACAGTCTGCCCCACTCTAGTCGAGAAAACCTCATGCTCTCTAATGTGCTGAAGAGTAGAGACACAGGCCTCAAGTTGCCAGACTTTTTCTTCCAACTGGGCAACCAACTTGCACTGCTGCAGATGTAACTACCTACATCCTGCAGCAAGAACACTAACATGCCACAACTTTTGCAGGCAACTGCAGCAGTTTCCTCAGTATCCATGTTCAGTAGTCTTTAAGTAGGCACTGAAACAGAATTCCAGGCCTTCCCCTCAAAACCCACACAAAGTGCCTGTTTACCATGTTCCAGGGTCTGGGTCTGCAGCTATATAGAGAGCTAGTTGCTACTAGTTCCTCTCCCAACCAGGTCTCTGACTCACAGCAGATGCTCTACCCCCCTGAGACCACATGTTGAGGCAGAAGATCTGTGCCTACACATACAGGTTGTTGCCCTTTGCTCAGAAGGTCATATTAGAATCATTTTTGAGGCATTTCTCTTGCAAAATGGAAACAGTCTCACCATGAATATTCGCTGAATTATAATGGTCATCATTTTCCCCCTTTCTAGCCTGAGGATGAAACTCTTGTTGTTGGCATGACAAATGGAATACTCAATGTTAAACATCGGAAGCATGAAGGAGCAAAAGAGCTTTTGAACAGGAGAAGAAGGCCTGTTTATAGAACCTTTGTGAAAGGACGAAACTATATGCCAAAGGAGGTATGGAAAAAAGCATGCCATGAGGAATTCTTTCTTGTGATTACCACTCAAAATCTAGCAGGGAAAACTATTAATTAGACACAATTCATACATGCCACAAATGTGAAAGTGCTTTATCACACTGCCAGGTAAGTGATTACACATTCGTCATTATGTGGTTGTACAAAATGAATTTTATTTCAGTTGCCTGAATTTAGTCATATTGTATCATGTGTTACATGGCTATAAATAGAGAAAATATAACTAGTTATGTATTCCAGCAATTTGGTGCTTATAGTATTTATGCTTTATTTTTCTGCTACCAGACTTAATAGGATATGTGTTGTAACTAAGTTACAAATGTTTTGCAGATAATTAGTTTGGCTTCTGTATTTAACTGATCAGTTAGGTGATCAGTTGTAGTCCAGTGAAAAGGCTGGTTGGAAAAGATTGCATTAGAATAATCATTTAAAAAGCTGTTTTCAGTTAATTGGCTAGCAGGCTTGAACTCTGAAATCCTTGCAAAATCCTTGGGTTATCAGACTTAAACTTAGAAGAGGCATTTTCTTTTACTTTCTCCCAAAGAGGGTAACTCTTCTAAGATGTCTCCTGCTTACACAGGCAAGTGTCATCTAGAAACAGAGTAGGTTAAGCTTTTCATATGCAAGTGTTGTTTTCTTCGTATCTGGCTATACATTGCCATGACAAGGAAAAGATGCAAAACAAGTATATGGTGATGTTCACAGTAACTGCTTTTTCACACTAGGGGTCAAACAGTATTTAAACAAGAGTTAAACAGGAAATGCCCTATTTCCTGTTTAACTCTTGTTTAACTCTTCATTTAAATCCTGTTTGCCCCCTAGTGTGAAAAAGCAGTTGGTTTTTCTGTGTGTGGCTTTATCATGGATTTTTCTCCCCTTCTCCCTTTTTAGGAGGATTTCTTTGTCAGTAAACCTGTAAAAACATATTTGAAGAAATATGACAAGCTCTTGAGAAGTTTTGAGGTCTCCAAAGCTCTTGATGCAGTACTTCTGGTAAGATGGTATTAGGATCTCTTTTGGATCTAATTACAGTAGGCCTTTGGTATCTGCTAAAGTTTGGTTCCAAGACACACACACACCACCCGTGGATACCAAAATCCATGGATGCTCAAGCCCATTATATACAATGGTGTAGTAAAATTGCGTCCCTTATATAAAATGGCAAAATCAAAATCAAAATACTTGCACATATCTCACAACGGTAGGGTCAGGAGTAATACAGAATTAAGTGTTCTTCCTGAATCCCAGCTTATATCTTTCTAACTGACCACTGTTATTTCTTATGGGGGCTATTTGAAGGAAGAAAGTAATATAGAATAGAGGTCAGATGTCATAGACGGTTTACTGGTTGTCTCTTGGCATTACAACCTCAAAAGATTGAATGTTTCAGACTGAAAGCAAAAGACCACAAACTACCACATGAATAAATTTTAAATACAGCTATTAAATTCTAAATGACTTCTTTTTTGTGGGCTGGGAAAGGGTTTGAATTGCTGAAATGTATGTGACCATCTTGCTGCAAGATTGTGCTGCTGAGTACTTTGTATTTCTAGGCTCATGGGAAAAAAAACTTCCCTGAAGTTGCAGTTGCCGTCATGCAGGACCTAAAACGGAGAGGAACATTGAAAAATGCACTTGCAGGGCGAAATGAAGAACAGCTCAGGGTGCTCCTTTCTTTTTTAATAAGGTATTTGCCAGAGCTATGATTTCGAGGTCCCATAATTTTGTGCTTCAAAGTGGGAATTGTGCAGTGAATGTTTTGTTCAAAAAGGGTGGAGCTTTTTGAAGTTCTCCAACAAATTCTGCTGTGTTAAAGGACAGTCATTAGAAGAAGGCTTTTTTTTAGTTGATGAAAATGTGGTTTTTGTTTAGTAAGTAGAAACAAGGCTTTTCCATGGTTGTATTTTTAATTTGTGATGGAGAATAGCCTCCAGTAAGTCATAAATGAGAAAATTCCTGTAGTTGAGTATAAATGTTAATATCTAGTTTATTGCCTTAATTTGCAGCCATGTGACAGATGAAAGATTTGCTCCTGTGCTGATAAATATTGCAGAAATGATTATTGGTAAGTTTTAACATTAAACAAGATTCATATAATTGTCTTGTACTCAAATTACCTAACATTCCATTCTTTTGTTTGCGTTACACATGAGAAAGGTATAGCAGTAAACTTTTATTTTAATTAGTATAGAGCCAGTGCAGTGTAGTGGTTTGAGCATTGTACTATGACTTTGGGGCCAGGGTTTGAAACCCTGTTTAGCCATGGAAACCCACTGGGCAGTGGCATCACTGCCTGGAGTATTACCCAGGGCAGTGCTTCCAGAGGCAGGGCCAAAAGGGCACCCACACCCTGGTCTGCTGTACTCATTAATAGGTCAGGGAGGCGCTTTTTCTAGCCTGCGACTGGAGTAGGAGTAGGACAGAATATGCACATCTTTCCTGGCTGCTTTTGCTAACTGGGAGCAACGGGGAAAGTGGGGAGGGGCAGGCACGCACTTGAGTGAGCTAGCCAAAGCAATGGGGAAGGGGGCAGATGCGCATGTGCTCTCCTTCCCTATTGCTGTCACTAGCTTGCTCTAACTGAGAGGTTGCAGTTACACCCAATATATGTCAACAGGCATAACTTGGCTGCTGGTAATAGTCATTGGTAGATTCCAAAGTAGAGTATTCTGGGGGCAGGGTGGCTTTGCTTCCAAAGCCCTTTGCCCCATCCTGTTGATTTTAATACATGAAGGAAAGTCAGGCAGTGGGACAGACAGTGAGCAGCTGACTAAGTGTGTGCTAGCAGGCCTTGAGATGCTGCATTGGCTACTGAATGGACCTCTCATTCATACCTGACTTAGGATTGCTCTATTAGAGGTAAAACTAGAAACTTCTAATATATTTATGTTAAACCCCATTAAGTGCCGATGTTATGTTACTTTTCTTCTTTTTATTGCCAGATATTTACTTGCCAGTTGTTGGACAGTCTCCAATTATTGACAAGCAGTTTCTAAAACTTCAAGAGCTTGTAGAAAAAGAAATCGAACACCAAGTAGAGTTACTAGAAGTCTTGGGGATGATGGATTCATTGTTTGCAACTATGGCAAGAAAAAAGCCCACTCCTTTGGAAGAGGACAAAGGAGATGGTTCATAGAAGATACTGCAAATTTCATCAGAGATTGCATTGCATTGTACTCATACTTTCACCAGATGCATTTACACATTTCCCCCAAAGTATTGCTCTGGAGAAATCAAAAACACAACATTTCTTTGAGGGAAACAAGGTACTGGTGACCAGTTACAGTAAAGGCCCTTGGGAATTAATTTATTGCCATCAGGGTCTATTTAACTGTTAATGTTTTTGCCAATATTGTATAAAGCTGAAATTTATTTATACAATTCTACTGTCGTTACATGTAAGATAATTCAAAGATCTTTATATTTTGACAGTTTTTGTGCAGTGTGTGTGTGCCTTCAAGTTGCCTGTCTTTTTATGGCAACCATTAAGTCCCCTGCTGTTCAAACAAATAAATATGGCACAATTTCCATAAAACTATTTTAAATTTTTCACATGTGATCATTTCTGGAAAGTCAGTCCTGCTGTAATATGAGAAAACAAGAAATTTTGTTCTACAGTACTCTGAAATTTTCCACAAAACAAGATGTTGCTGTTCTGTTAGCGTCTAAGGGCACATAATGAATAGTAACTAAAGTAGTCCTTTCAAAAATAATTTTAAATCCTAAACTTAAATCCTCAAAATTGTTTAGCCAAGTGATGAGTCAGACTTGTACATTATTATCATGATTGCCCTATGACTGATGTGTTTCATTGCGAAGTACATGAAAAGTTTAAACTTATCGTATATACTAAACTATAAGTCGACCACATGTATAAGTCGAGGGCAAATTTTTGGGCCAAAATTATGGTTTTTGCTATGACCCATGAATAAGTTGATGGTAAAACTTAGGGACATGTAACACAGGATCTAAAGGATGAAACAAAGGAAAACAATGCCAAACAACCTACAAAATTCCAGGCATAACTGTTTCTGCTCACCGTAAAGGCTGGAAGGATGAGAGAGTAGAGGGGACCACTTCTTCCATGACATATTATGCATCAGGGAATTGTTCCTTTTTAAAAAATAATTAAATTACAGTACTTACCTTGACATGTGGATAAGTCGACTCAGGTTTTTAGGGTCAGGTTTTTGACTAAAATTTCTAGACTATATACAGTAACTCTGCTCATCACTGTGTTTCAGATCAGCAAACTGTCAGTAGTAGGGCTGGAGACATTTGCATACCAAAGTAGGAAAATTTATTAAAAACATTTTGTTACGTCTCCATAGAATGACTCCTGAGAGAAGATACCAGGGTTGTGTAGGAAGCTGCAGAGAGAAGAACATAAAGTGACAATCCATGAACGGAAGTGTTCTTGTATATTGTTGGATTTAACTCATTGTTTTCATCAGTGTAGCACACCACAAGTTAAAAAGAGTTCCTTCGGGTTAACAGAGTATAAATAAACTTCTACCTCTACCTTTATTGTAATGCAAAGGGAGCAGAAGTACAGAATGTGCTCTTTGTCTGCTTGGCTATATAGCTGTTATTGCTGAAATGGTTCCATTCTGTCCTTCTGAATAATGCCTTTGCTCACTGGAGGAAGTTACTGAGTTTTCTCTCTAGAAAGCAGGAATACGATAACTTGAGAATCCCTTCAAGAAACTCAGCTGAGCAAAATCTTCACCTAAAATAGTTACAACATCTTTATGGAGTGTGTGTATCTACTTTAAAACAGGGGCAGGCAACTTTGAGAGGGCTGGAGCCACAGAGCCTTCCCCTGGATCTGGAGCAGCTGTATACAGTGGTCCCTTGGTATCTGCTGGGGTTTAGTTCCAGTACTGCTTTTGGATACTGAAATCCATGGATGCTCAAGTCATATTGTGTACAATGGGGTAGTGAAATGGTGTCTCTTATAAAAACCAGCAAAATCAAGGTTGACATTTTGGATATTTTGGGAGTGGGGAAAATATTTTCAAACAATGGAATCCATAGATATTGAGAGGTGACTACACTGGTGGGGGGGGGCAACTTTCCTTAATCCCTGGCCTGCTTTTGCAAAATGGGAAATAAAAGACAGTCTCTTTTTTATGGTGGTGGGGGAAACAGGCCAAAGGGGAGGGGAGGTGTTGCAGGATTCCCCCCTCCAGTCTCTAAAAGTGTCAATAAGTCCTTTAAATTTGTTTGGTTTTCAAGGATTTGAGGGGCCTCATGGTTTATGGCCTGAATTTTGCCTACCACTCCTCTAACTTCCAACTTGTGATTTGGGCCATTGTCAAAGTATAACTAATCCTGTATGAACTCATCTGAGATGATTTCCATGAAGTGAGGTGGATATAAAGGTTGGAGATTAAGGTTGTTGCAAGCAGGGATGGACATACAGAATTCCAGTACAGAATATGATGTGGTAAAAAGTGAATAATCAATGGCAAATCTTGGAAGGCATCACTATCTTAAAGCAGATTCACACTGCAGTGCAGTGGCCTGACTGCTACTTCCCCCTGTTATGATTGCATATTATCCCAAGCAAGCAGGAAGAAATTAATAGTGTTGTGGGTGGGGACTCTAATGTGGTTTCTTCCCATGAATTTGGCTTCCCAGGTAGGTAGCATTCACATGGGAGAGAACCAGGTAATTGGCCCAACCCATACTGGTTTCTTCTTACACCTGTTTCCAAAGTGGTGGTTTGTTGCTACTTTTATTTATAGCCTACCTTTTCCCCAATCTCGGACTCAGAATGACTTACAAAAATTAAAACATACAGCTAAAAATTTACATTGTACAAAAGCTAAAAATATAGGCTAGCATTCTATATTGGAGTTACAGACCCATAACTGCTCCATATGCAGCAAAACTATGTAATCGTAATGTAAGACTTCACCAGTAAGCAAGGCTGCAATAATCAGAAGTAGAACCCCTAATGCAGAAGGAAATGTGATTCTCTTTCGTCCTGGATCAGCAGTTGAATAGACCACCAAATGTGAGTGCTGGCTATTAAGGTGGGACGTGTCGGGTAGGGCCAGGAGACATTATATATACATAACTCAGTAGCCAATGTAGAATATCAATAAGTAAATTATCACTAAAAATAAAAGGTTAAAATATCATTAAAAACAATATAACAAATACAGCAAATGAAGATCCATTTCCTCCTGAGCAATTTTGCTAAAAAAAAAAAAAAAAAAAATTCTTCGGCTGCCTATGAAAGGATAGTAAGGAGAGCAACAGAAAATGATAACAAAGGTGTTTGGGAGCAACCACCATGTAATCCTAGCAGTCTTTCTCTGAGAGCATGGTGGGGCAACAAGAAAGGCCTCCCCAAAATATCTCAGGAGACAGGCAGGCACATATAGGGAGATATAGTCCTTCAAATAACCTGGACCTCAGCAATGTGGGGCTGCAGCCCTGGTGGCCCAGTAGTTAAATGCCTGTACTGCAGCCATACACAGAAAACAAGGTTGTGAGTTCCATACCAGCCAGGCGCTCTGGGTCGAATCATTGTGGAATCCTTCCATAGCTTGCTTAAATCAGCTCGTTGGGGCAATTAGCTTACACTTTTAAAACTTCTTAGTATATCGGTAAGCAGTATAGAAATGTACTTGCTATTGCTTTGTACAGCATAAACATCCCTATATTGTCTGAGGAAATGTGAATTGGTAGTTTCTGAGTGGCATCTTGCACCAGTTGGTGTGGATGACAGAAAAATGTTTTGAAGATAAAACTACAGGTAGGTAAATAGGTAAAATTTCCACAATTAATCTGGAGTTTTCTGGTGGGATCTGCCTCAATTCATTTTTACTTTAAAAACAAGTAACTCCTAACATGGTTAAGTGCATGAAGACTGTTGGGAGAATAAGGCTCCTAAGAAGAAGGTGGTATTTGGAGCTTTATTTGCCTTTCTTGAAATTCAGCAGGGACAGCTTTGAGAAACTTTATTTACTCCCTTCTCCTCATACAACAATATTTATTTATATTTATTTTCCTTTCCACCTATTTTAAATGTGGTCTTTTTAAAAGTACCAGTTTGGGGGAGTGGTTAGAATGTTGGGGTGGGACCTGGATGACCCAGGTTCAAGTCCTCCAAGCAGCCATTAAACTTTTGGACGCCATTGGGACAGTCATTTTGTGTCAGCCACATTTATCTCACAAGATGGTTGTAAAGATAAACTGAGAAGGAAGATTGCTATGTACCTTGCCCTGAGTTCATTAGAGGCTAAATGGGTTACTAATGTAACTAGCAGAATAAATAAACTATGGCTGGTGGATCATAACATACAGAAGCATGAGCAGTATGTAGCTCAGGCCCCAACACTGAAAGATCATGCCAAACAAATACTCATGGTGAAGCTTGAATTATTTGCGGACAGACAAAATCCTCTCTGAAGTAATAGAATACTTAAAAGTAAATATGAAATATTGCCTTCTGTTGCAAGTAATATAATATAGCTAACATATGGTGTAAATTTATAGCACTATATAAATAAAGCTTAATAATAATAAAAATAATTCCTTGTCTCAAAGAGAGTGATTCCTATCTCATTCATATGATGCTGCGTAGTCATCAGAGAACTTTCTAAAACTGGGTTTTCTGACATTTTCCTAGAGAAGCTTCTGAATTGATTTCAAATTGTTTTCAAAGGGTGACTTTGCACAAAACCTTATGAAGAAAGTTCAGGTGATGGTATGGCATCCTGCCTCATCACTCCTCTCATGAAATACAATCCAAGCAGTTTCAGTGAAAGGCAAGATCTGTTCAGGGTCACTGGGAAAGCATGTATACAGTCGGCTGCCTCACCTCACTTTCATCGGGAATAGATGTTCTGGTGTTACAGCTTAAGGGTAGTTGCAAACCACTCAAATCATCGTTTAAAATGTCACTGAAATTTTTTTTGCACTGCAACGTTTGTATGTAGAAACCAGATACATTTTGCCTAAGTCCTTTTGGAGTTGTTCTGTAACATCTTATATGTTTCTTTTTAAAGTTTTAGTTGTATAATCAGTAGGGGCCAGTGTTAATGGGTGTGTGCATGTGAAAATTAAAAGTACATTAACAAACAGCTCCTTTTTGTTCCAGTGTGCTTCTCTCATAGGAATGGAAAATAAAATGTTATGATAGCTTTGCTTTCTAGCAGCGAGTAGAAGTTTAAGTTGTAGGTTATTTAATAACTTCTTTCAGCAACTGAAAGTGCAGTTGTTGGGATCCAGCAATCTACATATTTATTTAACCTTCATCCACTGGGATAAAAAGAACTTGCACTGAGTGGCTTTTGAGATATTTTTTGACGCAATGGAAATTTCAGTATTTTTCAAAGATAAAAAAGGCTCCATATCCACAGCATTGTTTGTGACCATAATTTACTGACATTTCACTCTTACCATCTCTCTTGTTTAGACTTACTTCTCTTCTTTAGAAGACTCTTATATAGAAGAAATTAGGGATGTGTGTATATATTCTCTCATCTTCCCACAAAGGAGCTCAGTGTGACATGCACAATGCCCCCCATAACCTTATGGTGGAGAGTGACTGGTCCAGGGTTACTCAGTTCCAAAACACACTACAGAAATAATCCACTTTGAGACAACTTTAACTGCCCTGGCTCAGTGCTAGGGAATTCTGGGAACTGTAGTTCATTGGGGCCCCAGAACTCTCTGACAGAGAAGGCTTAAATATCACAAAACTACAAATCCCAGAATTCCACAGCGTTGAGCCAGGGCAGCTAAAATGGTGTCAGACTGAGTTATTTCTGCAGTGGACCTCAGTAAACTTGTGGTGAACAGGGATTTGATCTGTGATCTCCCGGATCTATCCACCAACACACCATACACCTTTATAAAGAAAATGATTTTTAAAACACCCTATCACTTTGATTGAATAAAGGTTCAGGCCCTCTGGCACCTGAAAGATTAATATGTAAACTATAGCTGACTTTATCGGTATGGTGTAGTTCATTAAAGTTTATGATAATAACAACATGTTAGTCTTTAAGATGCCACAAGACTCTGTTGGTTGTATGAGGATATGTATCGATAAGGATATGATTGATCTGATTTCTGTTTCCCTTATCCTGATGTTTCAAAGTCCTTGCAGCTCCATTAGAAGAGAATTTTGATTCCCTCCGAAATATTATTTCCAGTATTTATATACCACTTTTCATTAAAAAAATCCCAACACAGTTCCCAAAACCCTTAGCACAACAGAACAGTTTTTTAAAATTATAAATCAATAAACTCCATAAAGCCATTAATAAAAAGCCGGGGGTAACTGACAATTGGGGAAATTCCTGAATAAACATATTGAGGTTTGACTGATGGCAGAAAACACTTGATATTGCAATGCTGCTGGACTTCAATAGGGAAACCATTCCTCATGATTGCAGCCATAACAAAGAAGGCCCTGTCTTTCATCACAATAAAAAAGAACCTCAGTAGGCCACTGTACAATATGCAGAAACTAACCCTGCCCCAAATGTAAGGATCAGGAAAGTCTATACAGAAGAAGTCTGTCATATAGCCTGGTCACACATTGGTTTGGATTTTGTAAGTCAAAATAATACTTTGAACACAGCTCTGTGTCTAATTGGCAAGCACTATAGAAAGTAGGAGGTTCCATTGAGTAACCGCTTTTTCACTCATTCGAGCTTCTGAACCTATCCCAAAGGTAGCCCTACACAAAGAGTCTTCTGCTGGATGTCATCACTCAGGGCTGACTCCATCCTAAAATCAAGTCTGAACCCAGATGGAATTGGACCTAAAGAAGCCAGTGTGACATTGTGGTTTGAGCTCTGGGCTATGAGTCTAGAGAGGAGGGTTAGTATCCCTGCCTTCCCATGGAAAATACAGTAGGTGATCTTGGGTAAGCCACTCTCTCAGCCTGAGAGGATGGCAGTGGCAAACCCCCTCTGAAAAAAACTTGCCAAGAAGACCCTGTGATAAGTTCACCTTGGTGTCACTGTAAGTTGAAAATGACTTGAAGGCACACAACACACACAGAGTCTATATCATTAAAGAACCTCTTCTGATGTGCCAGGACCACCTTCTCAATCACCTTGGACAAAAGAGGGTATCGGTAAATTTGCGATAGTTGTTATAAACCTTTGGACCCAAAGGGTGTTTTACAGAGTAATGACATAATTGCCTCTTTAAAGATGCTCACTTGTGTACATTCACTGTCTCCTAGACCGCCTTCCTCATATCTAGCTTTAATTAGCTATGTGGGCAAGTCTTCAGGATATTTCAGCTGAAACAGATCCTACAAAATAGGACAGAATAATGTATTCGAGAGTGCATCAGGATTTATTTCAAACCTGGCATCAGGACTGTTAGGGAAACAAATGGTCATGGACTCAAAATGCCTAGCAAATTCACTGCAACAGACCTCCGAAGGTATTACTGCATGAAGCAGATGAAGCCAGCTATTTGTGGATACAATGGTGTCAATGCTGCCTTGAGTCCCTATATTGGGAGAAAGGCAGGATATAAGAAAATAAAACAACAACTACAACAACAACAACAACGGCCTTTTCACCACCTTCACAGCTATGATTTCAGCACATGCTTTTGGCCATATCCATAGTGAGTCCTACATCAAAGATCCTGTCATTAATATCCACCCTGTTTAATCATCTGAATTTCTTCAGAAAACCACAGAGCCACTTGAGTTCCCCAGTACTGGGCAGGGCACTAAATAGTGCATCTCATTTCACTATCCCATAATGAAACCAGGTCTTCAAGAGAATTGTCAGCTGCTACAGCCTCTGGGAAGTCCAGTCCAGCAGAAAATTCAGGAATCTAGTCAGCCAGTTTCTGTTTTGGGTCATATACCTGGTAGAAACAGAAGACTGACTGTTTTGGAAGAGAAACTAGTGCAGCCTTTTACCCAAATGTCTTGAGCAAAAGAAGAGTAGGTAAACAAGACTGACCTTTAATGACGTTGCAATGTGATCATGGTGGGAAGTGGGGAGAGTGAGCAGGAAGGAGAATAACAAATTTATTCCAAGTGGAAGGCAAGATAGGCATTCTCTTACTGTTGCTCAGGTTACTGAAAGTGTCAGGGCAGCAGAAGGTCTTATTGCATGGGGGTATTTCCCATAACTTGTAATAGATGAAACTGGAATATTTCACCATTTAGGTCTAGAACTGTCTGTGGCTAAAGCTGGCACAGCAGTTTGCATACTGCAAACAAGATGCACAGGAAGCCAGGCAGGATGGAATCAAGCAATTTGCCCCCAGAAAATTTAAAATGTTAAGATAAAGCAAGTCTTTATTAAAGTCCACAAACATATATGTTTAAAAAGTACTAGTAAGCTAATTCTCAACCACAGTGCAATACCAAACAGGTTACAGTACTTAATTTTATTTATTTGATTTGTTCCCTGCTTTTCTATCAAAAAAGGTTATCAGGGTGGCTATCAAGGATTTATTACTACTTGTTATCCTAGCAGTTTTCATGCTGGAGTTTTCTTTTGAAGCTCTTTTGTTTAAGAATCTACCATTTCAGGTAAGCAACTAGCATTTAAGATCCTTAATATTATGAACACTATTTTGTGAATAATCACTGTGATTGCCCTCCTTTTCTCTCCCTCTACACACACACACACTTTAATGTAAATCACCATCTGTACTACTTCCATTTAATTTTTTAAATGTAATTAATAGCATTTATCCCCCCCATTCCCCCTTCCATGTGTGTATATATATTCTGATTTTGGATATTATTAATTGGATGAAATGGACTCCAGTCTGCAGAATTTTATGCTGCAATAAATATCTTAAGTCTTTCAGGTGCTACCTGACAGGGAACATGACAACCTGATTTGTAATGCTTTATTTCTGTCAAACTATCCTCTCTAATTAAACAGAGTTAGCGATTTTGGCTATGCTTCAAAAACTATAAACCATGTGATAACAGTGAGCCTAAAAACAAAAATAAGGCTTTAAGTATTATATTTAAATATTGATTTTAACTTTTTACATTAAAAGGTTGACTGTCCCATTTAAATTGTGCGTTTGAGTCTCACTATTTAACCTACCTATGTGGGTGGGTTAATTGGCACTGAAAGGATGAAGTTCTTCCATGCCTTCAAGAGAGCTTAGGGTGGTATGGGACTTCACAGTGATGATGACAATAAAATTGTAAATTATTTTATAGTAACTATGCAAGGGCAGGGATGTAGTGTTTATTTTTTATATTTTATTTCAAGGATTTATATCCTGCCTTTCTCCCACAATGGCTTTCAAGGTGGATTTCCCCACCCTTTCTAGAAATGGATTAACTGTCACATAACAAGCAGGAAGAAATTCAGCATGTGAGTCTTTTCTTCTAGAGATGCAGTAAAAACTTTAGCATGCTACCATCTGCCTGCTATGGAGCAATCTGGTAAGCATTGTTGTTTGCTATCAAGTTGACTTCAACTTATGGCAACCCATGAATGAGAGACTTCCAAGAGCTCTGTCATTAACTGTCCTGCTCAGGTCTTGCAAATTCAGGGTGTGGCTTACTCAGTTGACTCAATCCACCTGTAACACAGTCTCTTTTTTCCTACTGCCTTCCACTTTACCCAGCATTATTGTATTTTCCGGTGAGTCACATCATCTCATGCATCATCCAAAGTCTTGCATCTGAGGAAAGGTTATGCTACAACATCTTTTACACAGTAGTCTCAAAGTTACTGCAAGATTCCTTTAGACACTGATATTCCAGATGAACATGCCTATATCTCTGACTTGTGCTCTGTGTTATTTTTTTTCCATCCAGGCTATTCAGACACACACACACATGTCCAACCGTTTGATAAGAATTCAGTCATAGCTGTGTTTGTCTGGAAAACCAGTATGCAGAGGGATCGTGTAGTGCCTTTGGGAATAACTGAAAGAAAGAAGTGGGTTGCATGACCTTTCCTAGACCTGAGCCGACATGGGGTGGAGTGGGGAGTTCAGAGACAGCCCATAGGTCTGAAGGAAAAAAGTGGGTAGCATGAGCTTTCTTAGACTTGAGCTGACTTCCTCAGATTCATGAGGAAGAGTGGAAAGCCCAGGGACCGATCTATAGGTTGGTAGCTAAATAGGAACAGACCTCTAGGTTGGTAGGCTAGCATGAGCTTTGATAGACCTGAGCCTACTTCCTCAGATGCATGGGGAACAGTGGAAAGTCCAGGGACTGACCTATAGGTTGGTACCTGATAGGGACACACTTACTGGTTGGTAGCCTAGGCTTTCCTAGACCTGAGTTGACTTCTTCAGAGGCATGGGGAAGAGTGGAAAGTCCAGAGACAGACCATAAGCCTGAAAGAAAGAAGCTGGAAGCATGAGCCTACTTCAGAGGCATGAGGAAGAGTGGAAAATCCAGGGACACACCTCTAGGTTGCCAGCCTCCTCAGGGACATGGGACAGAGTGGAGAGTTCAGGGGACAAACTTCTAGATTGCAGGGAGAGATGTATAGCTTGGTAGCCTGAGCTTTCCTAGACCAGACCCGACTTCCTCACTCAGAGGCAAGGAGGAAGAATGGAAAGTTCAGGGACAGACCATAGGCCTGAGAGAAAGAAGCTGGAGGCATGAGCTTTCCTAGACCAGAGCCAACCCCCTCAGAGGCAAGGGGTGGAGAGTGGACAGTTCCGGGACAGGCCTCTAGGTTGGTAGCATGAGCTTTCCTAGATCTGAGCCTACTCCCTCAGAGGCAA
Organism: Urosaurus nigricauda; assembly: GCA_034509955.1. NCBI lineage: Eukaryota > Metazoa > Chordata > Lepidosauria > Squamata > Phrynosomatidae > Urosaurus > Urosaurus nigricauda. The sequence goes on along the minus strand of JAOEGL010000002.1, from coordinate 43,924,889 downwards.
TGGACAGAATGAGAAGTCCAGGGACAGACCTCTAGATTGGGAGCAAGAGCTTTCTAGACCAGAGCCTACTTCCTTGGGGGCATGGGACAGAGTGGGAAGTGAAAGTCCAGGGTCAGGCCTCCTCTATCACACAAGCAAAATTTGAAGTTATCCCAGGGTCAATTTGAAGTTAACCCAGGGTCAATGTGAAGCCAATGCAGGGGCAATCATGGGGTTTCAAGTTGTTTTATCACACAACACGAAACCCAATCAGAAGCCAATTGGGGGTCATTCCAGGGTTAGGTAAAGTTTCAAGTTGTTTTATCACATAATAATAATAAAAATAATAAATAAAACTTTTATTTGTACCCCACTTTTTGCCAGAGCAATCAAAGTGGCTTATAGCATTTAAAACCATACAACAATATATATAAATTACCCCCCTAAACACAATTGGGGGTCATTCTAGGTAATTTTTGACATGGGAGGAATTTCTCTCAATTTCGAAAGAAATGAAAGTGCGGCCAGTTCGGAAATGAGTGAATTTGCTAGTTCAGCAAATTTACGTGATTGTGTATTGATGCCGTATCACGTTCGGAACTGCCTGAAATTGCCTCCCAGTGCCCAAAATTGTGTGTGTGTGTGTGTGTGTGATAGTTTCTCACGCAATAACATGAAACCCCACGATTGCATTCGGAAGGACTTCCCATTGCCCGAAAGTGCGTGTGATCAGCTTTCACGCAATCACGCAAAGCCCCACGATTGCGTTCGGAGTGCCGTTGGATTATACTTCCAGTTCCCGTCGTCTGATGACGTCCAAAGAGGATTTAGCTAACCCCGGAATGACCCCCGGTTGTGTTTAAAATAGCTCCTGACTGAAACCCCCCTGGTTGCCCCTGCCTTGGCTTCACATTGACCCTTCACATTTTGCTGGTGTGATAAGGACCAAGGTTGAGAGCATGAGCTGTGGCCCTTTGGCAGCCTGGCTGGCCCTAAGGGAGGAGTCCAGCAGAGGTCGCTCTGGAGTGGACCAAGGCCAGCCTGGAGCCAGCAGCAGCAGCAGCAGCAGCAGCAGGGCTCCCTTTGGGGCAAGGAGGAGAGCAGTGTGTCCTGCTGGGGAGCAGCAGCTCCAAGAAGGAAGGGGCTTGGCTGGCTGGCTGCTGCTGGGAGGGACAGGCTGGGCAGGGCAGGGCAGGGCCAGCCTCCCTCTCTCCTTCCCTCCTTCCCTCTTGCTTCTCTCCATCTCTGCTGCTTCCAAGAGGAGCAGCGGTCTCCAGGAAGGAGCACCACTTCTGGGAATGGCAGGTAAGGAAGATGCTGCTGCTGCTGCTCAGGGTCAGGGTCAGGGAGGGAAGCAGCAGCAGGAGGGCGTCTGCACTCCAGGAATAACCCAGGATGGCACCACTTTCACTCCCTCATGCCTCCATGCTGTGCGCTCCCGGGAAGAAGGAGGGTGAGATTCTTCTTATGGCAACCCTAAAGTGAAGCTATCCAGGGAAAGGTTCCTCTGCCTCTATCCCTGGGAAGAAGAGGTGGGTAAGAAATAAGGATGATGATGATGATGTATCTGACTTATGGCAAGCCTAAAGTGAACCTATCGTGGGGTTCCCTGCCTCAATCCCTGAGAATAATAATAATAATAATAATAATATATCTGACTTATGGCAAGCCTAAAGTGAACCTTTCGTGGGGTTCCCTGCCTCAATCCCTGGGAAGAGATGGTAAGAAATAATAATAATAATAATATAATAATAATAATAATAATCCTAAATGAACCTATTCTGGGGTTCCCCACCTCGATCCCTGGGGAGAGGCGGGTAAGAAATAACAACAACAACAAAACAGAATATATCTGATTTATGGCAATCCCAAATTGTGGGGTTCCCTGCCGGAATCCCTGGGAAGAGGTGGGTAAGAAATAATAATAATAATAATGATCATGATAATAATATTCAGAATATATCTGATTTATGGCAACCCTTAAGTGAATCTATCATGGGGTTCCCTGCCGGAATCCCTGGGAAGAGGCAGGTAAGAAATAATAATAGTAATAATCATAATCAGCATCAGAATATATCTGATTTATGGCAATCCTAAAGTGAAACTATCATGGGGTTCCCCACCTCGAACCCTGGGGAGAGGCAGGCAAGAAATAACAACTTGTCATCATGATCATCATCATATTTATTTATATCCTGCCCTTTCCCTAAAACTGGGACTTAGGGGGCAGCTTGCAATATTTTAAAAACAGTACAGTTGCAAGCATACAAAAATGGTACATTAAAATACTGTAGAACTAAATGATTACAATATTAAAACAAATTACATGGCAAAAGAATAAGGTTAAAAGAATCATGGGGTTCCCCGCCTCGATCCCTGGGGAGAGCAGGGTAAGAAATAACAACTACAGCAACAATAAGAACTTCTCACCTGCCTCTCCATAGGGATCAGGGCAGGGAACAGCAGCAATGAACAGATAAACAACATCAGTTAAAATACACATCTGAGAAATAGCATATACAGATGTTAAAACTAAAGGGAAGGGTAGTTTGTTGTGGCACCAGAACTCTCTGATGGAGAAGGCTAGTGATCTCAGAAATAAATCCCATACCACTGCGCCATAGCAGTTAAAGTGGAGTCAAACTGGATTATTTCTGCAGTGCGGATGCAGTCCCAGGGGGTTGGAGGAGGCAAATGTGGGGAGAGAGGCAGGCATTCCCTTTCATTTTTAATAAAAAGTGTCTTCCCCTCCTTGGCCACTCAACCCTGCTCCTGGCCAGCGCCTTGAAGCAAGGAAACATCAGCAAGGCAGGTAATGGTAACTAGTTACTTTGGCGAGTACCCAAAGTAATTTTAAGGGGGAGGCAAGGGCAAACCTCCCCAGAGCAAATCTTGCCAAGAAAACCCCGCGATAGGGTTGCCATAAGTCAGAAACAACTTGAAGGCACTCCACCACCATTACAACAAACAATGTGCATTTCCCTCTGTAATTAAAACCAGTAATTAACATCCCAAATCCACAAAACAGGGATACTTTGATTGGGCTTTGCTCTGGTTGGCCCAATCAAGGTACCCCTGTTTTGTGGATTTGGGATGTTATTGCACTTTGCTATATGCCTAGAGTCACCATAAGTCAAAAATGACTTGGAACCACACAACTGCAACATTATGACCAATACAGCCATACTTGGGCACGTTTTCTAGTTACTTTGGGGACTAGCCAGGGTGGGGTGGTGGTTTAGGTGGGACAGGAATCTGGAGACCAGGTTTCGAATCCCCACTTGGAAAATCATTGGGCAAGTTAACACTCTCTCAGTCTCAGAGGAAGGCAGTGGTGAACCCCCTCTGAACAAATCTTACAAAGCAAACCCCATAATAGGTTCACCTTAGGGTTGCCATAAGTCAGATATGTTACCTGTTGAATATCTGGCTGTCACACAGGCTGAGAAATGGGCCAGCCCAGCCAGGCAAAACAGCGGCAACCAGATCAAATGGTACCTTGTAGAATATGGACTGCCAGGAAAAGATAACCTTTTGCAAAGGATAGCCAAAGGTTATTCAAAGATATAGCTGTGTTAGTCTGTAGAATCAGTATGTACAGAGATCTTGTAGCACCTTTGAGACTAACTGAGAGAAAGAGATTTTCTGTATGAACTTTCATAGGAAAGCTCATGCTGCCAATTTCTTCCTTTCAGTTAGTCTCAAAGGTGCCACAAGATCTCTCTACATAAAGGTTATTCAGTTAGATACACAGGGAAGGCGGTTGGTATGTGTAGCTACCTTTGCCATATGTATATAATTTAAACACTAGAGAAGCTAAAACACTGTTCTATTCAATTAAAAAACCTCTTTGCAACTTGAAGTCTTACATAAATATGCATTGATAAATATGCTTTAGTGAAACAGCTCAGTTTTGTTTCATTTAATTGTACAGATCCAGGAGATACTTAGTTGCTTAGTCTAAGGCTGGATTATTCAAGGTGTACCTAGTAGTGGTTGTGTTTGAACCAGTGTACCTAGAATGATTTACTTTTCCATACTGCTTGCTAAAGAGTTCTTTGTAATTCAAAAGCTTGTATGCATTTTCACAGAATCAGTTTTCCAAGCCCAATATAATAACACATGCCTGTTTGCTCATGTACTGTAAAGTTGCTCTTCTAATTTGGGACTTGTCTGCACTGGTGCTACAGAGCACACTAAACTTTATTTCATGGTGAATGTAATGTCTGTCTCGCTCGTGGCATGTGCACACGACACACCTGGAAATCAATTGGCAGCTGCAAATTACTGCACTAAAAACACCCATCCCAGACCGAGGAGGGTTCAAATAATTTATAGTTTGTCAAGGTGAAATGCGGGCAGACCATGCAATGGGCCCTCAAGAACATGAGTCATTAGAATCCCCCAAAGATGCTGCCTTTGTTGGTGGAGAAGAGCTGAGCGTTTCATCATACTGTATTCTTTAGCTCATCTCCCTCCTCCATCCCCTAAAGGCATTTACAGTTAGTTTTTTTTATACAGGGTGGAGTTCTCACCTATCAGGTACCTGTCAAGTTTAGCCTGCTGGGCAAACGTAAGTTCTTCTTGAAAAAGCAAATTAAAATTTATTGAGTGTACTGATTACTAGAACAACAACATGTTCTGGTTACCACTATGCACAAATGCAAAAAGAGCAATGGCTGTCAAACGCCAGCATTTTCGTCATGTCCTCAAGTCTGACCTTTGATGCAAGCCAGTAATTATCCAAATGGTTGCGTTGTATGAAATAAATGTGTTAAATAAAGACTGCTGTACACCCAAAAGAGGACAAGGCTGCTTATTTAAACTCTGCTTGTTCCAGTCTTTTCTCATGTCCTTTGGAAGGGTGGATAGTTCCTCTTCCTGTGTGTTGGGTACAAGGATATGATCCAGTCACTTGCTTGCTAAGCTTTAATAGAAATATGTGCACCCAAAGGAGGTGGTATTTTGCATATCTGTAGGAGTCACTGTAGTTTATCATATGACAGAATTTGGGGGTATAATGCAGTGGCAATCTGAACACAATCATGGGGTTTCACGTAATTGCATATGAGTGTATCTCACACAATTTTGGGCAAAAGGGAAGTCATTCCAAACGCAATCATAGGTTTTACGTTAATGCTATAAGAGTATCTCATGCAATTTCAGGCAATGGGGGGGGTCATTTTTGGGAAATGGGAAGTCCTTCTGAACGCATTCCGAACGCAATTAGAATTCATGTAAATTCACTAAACTAGCGAATTTACCTGAATTTGAATTGGCTCAATTTGAAATTGGGAGAAATTTCTCCTGTTTGATAAACTCCACTCTCCTGGGCTTGTCTCCTGCCAGCTATCATCTGCTATGAGATGGGTCATTCTTTTCTGTGCCATTTTATAGCTGCATCATTCAATCATTCCTGATACAAACGTTCAGCAACATTACCTTCTCTCAGAGGAGTTTGCCTGCTGCCTTTCTGTTTGAGCAACTGTCCTGGCCTTGTTTCCTTCAATCTGGCATTTTCTTGTATATATATGTGTATGTCATTCTGTTTCATCTAGGCATTATTTGTGATCAAATCATGCGGTGCAGAAATGTGGCAGAATGAGTCAATTCAGAAGTCCTCTTGGAAAGTAATATCATGCAGAAATTCATCATGTAGATCTGTGGAAGAGTGAGCAGTTGTTGCTTTTTATACACCCTAAAGGCTAATCTTAGAAAACCCTTTCTTGTAGTATGTCTCTGAGTGTTCCTCAGCCAGTGTGGCCAGGTGGGGAGGGAGGAATTCAGCAATTTGTAGCCCAAAGTGGTTTGAAAGCAAACTTTTTGGGGACTGCATATATAGCATGCTTCTATGCTTGATTTGTGATCAGACACTAGAGTTTAAGCGAGACTGATATAAATACTGCTTTTGGTACATATCAACAGAATGTGATTTCTTGAAATCTGCTTGGCTTCAGAGATAAAAGGTTAAAACCTGTGTGGGCTGCATGAATGAATTTTGAAGACTTCTTTCTTTAAAATACATTTAAATGCCCACCGCTTGAGCATTTATGAGATATTATGCATGCATACTATTGAGAAGGTAAATATTTCGATTTTATTTCTAATAAAAATGTCTTCTTATCCTATCCTAAAAGAATCATAAAGAAAAATAATAATAGTAAAACATGATAAAACACGGTAAATGCAGTTCTAATAGCAGACTAATGCTGCTATCAACAGTTCTTATATACAGTTAAAAGCCCAAGAAAGTGTATAGACATAGGGTGTTCCCTTTATAACAGGCACACTGTGTTCTGTATGTGGGGACCTGTATCCATGAATAAAACTTAGCAAAAGAGGTAGGCCTCCCAAACAAAGCAAGTAACAGGATAAAGATGCACACTTCTTTCTTTTTACATGAGTCAGCCACATGATAATAGTTGCATAATACCTATAGATTTACAGGTCTATTAATTAAATGCAATGCAAATTCACTTGGCAGATGTTCACTTGCGCCTTGCCAGTTTGAGGGGAGGATTATGTTACAGCATGTTAAACTGTAAATGAGAATTATTGCCACTGTACTTGGCACCTGGAGTAGCAGTGGCAGGGAAAACCAGTAAGTTTAATTCCCACAGTTAAAGGGAATGATTTAAAGGAAGAAATTGTCCAAGTCAGAGAGTTTGGAAAGAGGGAAAAAAACCCACCAGGGATGCCCTTTCTGTGCTTTGTTGGTTTATTATCAGGTTTAAAATGTGTTGCTGTTTTGTTTCTTTGATAAAGCTAGACTTTTGGATTCTAATTTATAGGTAATATTAAGATGATTGGCTTTTATTCAAAAAATATCCCCCCACAAAGTGCTTGTAAGAAAAAAAGAAAAGAAAAATGAGAGATAGTTCTTTGTTTTTTTGTTGTTGTAAGATGGATTGCAGCAGTAGGATTTGAAAAGGAATGAGTAGCCATATGTGTTCTGAGAGTCTTGGCAAACAGACTCTGAGGAGCACTTGTAAACTTAGAAGGGGGAAAAAGAGAGCTGAGAATGAAAAAAAAACTGATATTACTGGGGAGACTGAAAAAGTAGGAAAAATAATACAAGATTTTCATTTAAAATAATTATTACTAACGCAGTACACTGGAAAAAGAAACAAAACCCTTGAGTGTTTGTGTAGTGCAGACTTTTTTCTTTTGCTAGAAACAGCAGTCAGGAAAGCATAACTGGAACTATGGCATGTGCAGGAGCAAGGATATTTGGCTATACATCCTGTTTTACTTAGAACAGTTGTGTACTTGATCCAAGTCTGGTTTACCCGTGAAGTACCATAGGCAAAGCAGAGACTTATCCAGAAGTAATGGATGTGTATAGTAAATTCAGAAGTACTCGATGGCTAAATTCCAGTTGTTAGCCTCAATTGGAGTAGAGCCATTCAGTCAGTGAAATTTATGTAAATTGCTCTGGTGGTAGACGTCTCTTCATGAGGAGGCCTCTGCTGATGCCACAAGCAGGGAGTGGCTTGATCAGTGGTGGAGGTCTCCTCAGGAGGGCCACAGTGGGCAGAGGGCCTGACTGAATGTCACCCCTCTTCAGGAGTGTGGGTCACCCCCCTGCACTTCCCTAGGGATGCCACTGATGACATTGTATTACTTGTCAAATGCCATAATAACTAATAGGAATAAACTACTTGTTAAAATTTCTTTGGGTCCATTCATAGTTAGCACCTGGACAGAAAGCTAGACATCTCAATACAATCCTGGCTTAGGATGACTGCTGTATTGCCTTTATGGAGTTGGATTCAGCATTCTCCTTTCCTGCTGGCAGGAGAATTTGTTGAGTGCTGATCAGAATGTTTCCATTGTTGTGGAGAGAGTGAGAGGCAGTTTTTTCAGCTTCTCCCTCCCTGTGCAGCCCACCAGTTTCACTGTTCCAGAAGGAGAACCACACCATACCTTAGGGAGGAGACAGTGTTCTCAGAGCTATGAGTGCTCTTGGCTTTGCACTGCACATAGCAAGATTACAAAGTTCAGTTTTTCCATATTTTCTGTTTCCTACATTCCTTTTTGCAAATTTCAAATGAGCTTTGATACTATTTTTTTAAAATGGCTTTTTTCTCACCATCCTTTCATTGAGCCCAGCTTTGTGGGGCACCCATGTGTTAGTTATCTACAGACATTTTCTATTGTCTTAGCTTAGATCTTTTTAGCTGCATCATGAATTACCATTGGCTTCTTATAAAACCTTCTCTGAATAAATATTGCCAAGAAAACCCTATGATAGGGTTGTCATAAATTGGAGTTGTTTTGAAGGCATACAGCAACAATGAAAACTTGGTTGCTTCTCTGATGAATGCTGTCCTTACCAAGCCACTGAGGTTTGGTGGACAGCCTTCTCTAAGCAGAATTACAGTTGAGACATATTCTTTTCCTTTTGTAATAATGGATTTAAAAGTGCTAAATGGTGTGTGTTCATGGTATGGTTCCCCCCCCCCCACATCCAGACCTGATTGGTGCTTCTGCACAACTTTATCCCAGACTTCCTTTGACAGTTTATTGGTCTTCATTATGCTCTCCATCAAACTCTACAGCTTTCGAGAAATGGGATTTTTAAAGCTGATATCATGTGGCACTGGAAATGCATCCAGGTGGACTCTGTTTGACTACTTGTGTGACCTTTGAGGGCAGTGGCTCACACCAGAGCCCATTGAGGTATGTCGCAGAAAGCCATTATACAATGAAGTTGTACAGCCATTTCTGAATAATTTCTTAGAGCTTTACTACAAGTGACACAATCTGATTTGCTATTCTCCCCCCCCCCACCCCAGTTAGAGAACAAGGCAGACTTCTTAGGCCAGCTGAGAAATGAGATTTAACCATTTTGTCCTTATTATTGTTTCCTGTTATGAAATGCTTATGTTTCCCTAACCAGGGAATGAGAGGGAAACTTGAATATGCAAAGAACTTGTTATCATGTGCCTTCAGATAATTTCTGATTTATGGCAAATGTAGAAGGAAAAAGACTAATCCCCTCTCCCTGGTCCCTGTTGTAGGCATGATGGCAGTATGCCCCTGTTATACCAGTTTCTGAGAAAAAGCAGCTGGCATGTGATGTTGAACTTAATCCCTGCTTGTGGTATAATATAATAGCAACTTGGATGATAGGAATGGAAGGAATATTAAAAAAAATCTTTTTTTAAAAAATTGAAAAACATGTTTTGTGAGTGTCAAGAAACACTGAAGAGAAGAATCCTGAACTGATGAGAATCTTTACAGTTCAGGGACTTATTCTGTACAAAACTTGCACATGATCGTTTTGTACAGAAAACACAATTTTCTGGGCAGGAAACAGCGTTTTGTGTACAGAGAAAAAACCTACAGTTGGGAACATTCCATGTAAAATTCAGATGTTGCTCATTGGCACTGAGCATATTTGTTTTCTGAAGAGGGAACAACGTATTCCATGTGGAAAATAATATTTTCTCTTTTTCTGTGCAGAATCTTTATACTGGCATTGGGTTTACATTAAAATACCTTTAGAAAGAAAGTTATATTCACTGGGCTGTTGCTTGTTTTTTTTTTTTTAATTCTTCTGAGAATGTTCCATCAGGTTTTATTGAGTGTTAATGTGGTCATGGGAGAATGCTTACAATTACTTTTATTTTACACATTGCTGGTGTGACTGACAAGTTCTGATTACAGGAGCTTTATTGTTAATTGCAGCCTGTGAAAATGCCACACCCTTGGTTATGAAGTTCTGCTGATTTGCGAGTGGTGTTGGTGGTGAGGAGACAATAATTTAGTGGCAGGAACCATGTATTGTTGAACTGCAAGTGTTGTTGAACTGCAACTCCCATCAGCCCTGGTCAGCAGGTAAGGAATGTTGGGAACTGCAATCCAATATAATCTAGAAGTTTGTATGATTTCCACTCCTGCTGTAATTTATACTTTAGCAAGCTGGCAGAACCAATTCCTAATTTGCAGAAGCAAGTTCACATTTCTAATGTTGACTTTGTTACTATGAACATTTGGGATGAGATGGAGGGAGAGACAGATGTGGAGATGGAATTCAACTTGAGGCTGCAGCATCATCTTTTCCTTGTATGTAGTGCTTTACTACAGCCTCTGAAGATAAGACAGGCTTTTGCTTTGAACCAGTAGACCTCTTTGTATGTGATTATCCACTGCTGATGAGATGAGATTTATGAGATTTTTATTTAAATTACTGTGATTATTTCTGAATTTGCATCTATCTATCTATCTATCTATCTATCTGTTGTATGAATTTGTATATAAATATTTTTTTTCCTTTGGTAATGTATTTCTTCCTAGTAATGGCTAAGTGGTTATCTCAGGTTTCTGTGCTTATGTCTGGTGTCTTCTATGTGCTTTTAGACATATGGATTAAAATGTTACTTTAAAAAGGCGAAAAATGCAGTTTCCAGGATGGCGAATCTTCTTCCTAATATCACATTCCACACTTGTTTACAGAAGGCCACATTTGTATGGCATTTTGGCACGTTGATATGTTCCTCCCTAAAACTTGACAAGTCTAAAACGGAACATTTGGAAATATAATTCTTCTAAGTGACTGTTTTACCTTGTCTCTTTTTTTTCTTCAGCATAAGCAGTTGATAACACTGAGAAACAACCAGTAATTACTAACAGTTGAGAGGGCTGTTGATTTGAGGACCCTAGTACAGTTGGCCCTCCACATTTGGTTCATTGAGATTCATGATTTTGTGAGGTTAAGGCTATGTTCATACACATTATTCCTCCTTCTCCCTTCCTCCAACACCCTCTGCCATGCAGGAACTCTCAATCAAAGCATACCCGACAGATGGCCGGCCATCCAGCCTCTCCTTAAAGACCTCCAAGGAAGGAGACTCCACTACTCTCCGAGGGAGTGTGTTCCAATGTCAAACAGCCCTTACTGTCAGGAGGTTCCTCCTAATGTTGAGGTGGAATCTCTTTTCCTGGAGCTTGCATCCATTGTTCCGAGTCCTAGTCTCTGGAGCAGCAGAAAACAAGTTTGCTCCCTCCTCAATGTGACATCCCTTCAGATATTTTAAAAGGGCTATCATATCACCTCTTAACTTTCTCTTCTCCAGGCTAAACATCCCCAGCTCCTTAAGGTGTTCCTCATAGGGCATGGTTTCCTGACTCTTCACCATTTTATTCGCCCTCCTTTGGACACGCTCCAGTTTCTCCACATCCTTTTTGAATTGCGGTGCCCAGAACTGGACACAGTATTCCAGGTGGGGCCTGACCAAAGCAGAATAGAGTGGCACTATTACTTCCCTTGATCTAGACCATACTTCTATTGATTCAGCCTAAAATTGCATTGTTGACTCATGTTCAACTTGTGGTCTACTTGGACTCCTAGATCCCTTTCACACATGGTCTCGTTCAGCCATGTGTCCCCCATCCTATATTTGTGCATTTCATTTTTCCACCCTAAGTGCAGAACCTTACATTTCTCTGTGTTGAATTTCATTTTGTTAGCTTTGGCATAACTTTCTAGTCTATTCAGGTCATTTTGAATTTTGATCCTGTCCTCTGGGGTATCAACTACTCCTCCTAATTTGTTGTCGTCTGCAAATTTGATAACTATGCCCCCGATACTATCATCCAAATCATTAATAAAGATATTGAATAGCAATGGGCCCAGGACAGAACCCTGTGGCACCCCACTGGTCACTTCTCTCCAGGATGAAAAGGAACCATTGTTGAGCACCCTTTGGGTGTGGCCAGTCAACCGGTTACAAATCCATGTAACAGTTCCCTTGTCTACTCCACATTTAGCAAGCTTTTTTGCAAATGTGTCATGGGGAACCTTGTCAGAGGTCTTACTGAAATCAAGATATACTATATCCACAGCATTCTCTTCATCTACCAAGCTGGTAATTTTATCAAAAAAGGAGATAAGATTTGTCTGGCAGGACTTGTTTCTCTGAAACCCATGTTGACTTTTTGTGATTATGTCATTGCCTTCTAAAAGTTCATAGACTCTCTGCTTAATTATCTGCTCTAGAATCTTTCCTGGAATTGATGTTAGACTAACTGGACGATAATTGTTGGGATCCACTTTTCCCCCCTTTTTGAAGATTGGGACAACATTTGCTCTCCTCCAGTCTGCTGGGACTTCTCCTGTTCTCCAGGAGTTCTCAAAGATTATGTCCAATGGTTCCAATATTACATTTGCCAGTTCTTTTAGTACCCTTGGATGTAGTTCATCTGGTCCTGGTGACTTGTTTTAATTTAGATTAACCAGGTATTCCTGTACTATTTCTTTACTTATTCTGTACTGAAATTCTCCTATTCTGTCCTCTGCTCAATTATCCTTAGGTTGAGCACCCTTTGCCCTTTCTGAGAAGACTGAAGCAAAGAAGGTGTTGAGTAATCCTGCCTTTTCTCTGTCCGCTGTTAGCATTTTGCCATCTTCACCACACAGTGGCCCTACCATTTCCTTCTTCCTTTTGCTGCAGACATATCCAAAAAAGCCCTTTTTATTGTTCTTAACCTCTCTAGCAACTCTGATTTCATTCTGTGCTTTAGCTTTTCAGACTTTATCCCTACATCTGCTGGCTATTTGTTTGAATTCCTCTTTGGTGATTTCCCTATTTTTCCATTTCTTATACGTGTTTTGTTTAAAATTTATCTCAGTTGAAAGTTCCTTAGTCATCCATCCTGGCTTCTTGAGACTTCTCCTATTTTTCTTCCTCATTGGAACTGTTTGAAATTGTGTCTTCAGTATCTCCCTTTTGTGGAACTCCCATCCATTTTGAACTCCCTTCTCTTTTAGTGTTCCTGACCATGGGATCACTTGCAGTATTTCTCTAAGTTTACTAAAATCAACTTTCCTAAAGTCTAGAATGCATGTCTGACTATGCTTTGCTTCTCCTTTCCACTGTATAACAAATGTCTAAGTTCAACAATAAAACTGCAGATCTCAGAATTGCTTTGTAAAATAAAAGTGATATGAAACAGATAATGGTATAGTGCACAAATGCACCTTAAAACATATTTATAGTTACATAACAAAATAAACGATGTTCTCTTCTGTTGCATTACATTAGACTAGCTATTACCAAAAAAAAAAAGTTAATTAAAAGTAACTCTAAACATTAGGGCAGATAACTTTGAAGTTGTTATAAAATAAGGAATTTGGCTTTTCTTCCCCAATTTTACAAGCTCTTGCATGCTCACATTCAGTAGACAAAATGACTAGGTGGCTTAACTTTTATTGCCTCATTGTGGGGCATTTGTAGTTTTGGATGAATGCTTGATTGCTGAAACTTTTTCAGCTTCTGTCTTAGTTCCTGCCATTATGCAAGAAATATGTAGGGCTATGCACACTAGTGAAAATTAGTTACTATTATTCTTTGTAAATCTCCTTAATTATGTATTGGTGAGGTAGAGTTATGGCACCATAGAGTTGGCAGGACCCAAGGGCCATCTAGTCAACCCTCTGGCATGAAGGAATAACCACAGCACTCCTCAGAGATGGAGTCATTCATATTCTTTTCCAAAAGCTTGACTTGAAGATGTGATCAAAGGCTTTCATCCATAGTTTTTTGTCTTTTTTGGGGGGCTATGAGGCCGTGTTGTAGAGGAGCTTTTTCCTGACATCAGGAAAAAACTCTTCTAGAAGATGACCTCATAGCCTGAAAAAAACCACAAAAAACTATTGACTCAATTTTTTTTCCAGGTACAACCTTTCAGAAGGAAGATTCTTTAAAAAATTTGTGAGATACTTGTCAAGTTTCTTCCAGTTCCCCAAGCTCTAATGTCATAAAGTTTAGGACTGAACAGAATGTAAAACAAATAGTACTGGTTGCTTTGAATCTGTGCTATAAAGCACGGATGAAGTTGTCCAATGTTGTCCAAAGAACATTAGTAAATTAGACATTTATTTAGGGGCCGGCAGATTCTGCCAGAAGCAGCATCAGCAGTACTTGCTCCTAATAAAATATTTTGCATATGTTAATGTGTATGATTAGGTGACTTTAGGAAATAATTTCTACAACTTAAATTATTTTTAAGAAGTTAAGTAGCTCTTTGGCTTCTCGCTTGTGACAAAGAGGGTTTTCTCATTTTCTCCTGCTTACTCTGTACCCAGTTCCCTGAATGTACTCTAGTGAGACCCTGGAGAAAAAAAATTGAAAGTGTGCAGGGGCTGTAGAGAAAGAATTGTTCCTCTATTTCCATTGATGAGAGAAATTTCAACAGTGGAAAGATTTTATTAGATGTCACCCTTTATGTATTTCTTCTGCAAGCAGTCTTTTTGATTTACTAAGTCCAAGGAATAATATTTTTTTTAAAATTGTTTGGAATAGTCTATATTTACTTCTCTGAAGTTATTTTACTTTCACTATGGCATAATGCTAAATACAGTAACTGTGTTTTTCCTCTGTGTTTAGAAAGCAGCTGGCAGGTGGTAGGTGTTAATACAGGGTTGCAAACAATAGCAGCTCAAATGTTTCTGAGCGGGTGAGGGAAGGATAAATAAAGTTAAGCTGTGTGTCCAACCATCACTTTGCCAAGCATTATTATGTGTTGTGTACTTTGCCTAATCAGTCCTCTCTCTCTGGTGTGCAAACTAAAAATGGTTTGTTAACAAAATCCTCCCTCACCCTCTTCAAGCTGTTTTAGTTCAGTATGTTGACACAATCCTCTTTGTTTTACACTTTCAGGCAGGCAGAGATATCTTTTTTGAGGCTTTCCTGGTGGGGAACTTTCTCATGTGCTGCAGCTAATGTGTGCCAAGAGGGTTAGCATAATAAAGAAGTGAGCTTGGAAACACTTTGAACAATTGATCTGTTACTGTTGTGGTTCCATGCCTACCCCAAGCAGAAATTTATAGTTACAGTTGCTCTTAAAAATCTCTCCATCCTCTTCTACAAAAGTAACAACATTGTTACTTTTTACAACAAAATCCACAGTTGTACTGTTATTGAACCAATTCCAAAGCATAAAATACATTATGCACACTTTTGAAGCTTCAGAGGCTTTTCCCTCAGGCAAATATGTTAAAAATAATACGGGAGAAAAATGGCGATGATGTTAGAGTCACAGGCCTACATTCTGTCTGAAATGGTGCCAGCTAAGATAGTACTGAAGGATTTCAATTCCCATTCCAACTTTCTTTATTAGGCATGTGTAGACTAGAGATAAAGAACAATAAAACACAGGTATTATAATTTTAACTCCCATTAGCAACAGAAAGTAACTTCTCTTGACATCCATGTCTCTGTCCTTTTGCTCTTTGCCTCTAGTCCTCACATGGCCAATAAGGGGAGTGGTCTACCTGGATTGAAATCCCCTCAATACTATCTTAACTAACAGCAGCTCAGGCTCTGTCTACACTGAAGAATTAATGCAGTTTGACACTTCTTTAACTGCCATCGCTCAATACCATGGAATTCTGGGATTTGTAGTTTTAGGAGCTATTTAGATGTCTGTATCAGAGAGATCTGATGCCACAACAAATTACAATCCCATGATTCCATAGGATGGAGCCATGACAGTTAAAGCACTGTCAAATTGCATTGTTTCTGTAATGTGGCAGCAGCCCTTGACAGAATACAGGCCTGTGACTCTAACATCATCATTTTTCTCCCATATGATTTTTAACATTTGCCTATTGGGAAAGCCTTGAAACATTTGCATAATGTATTTTATGCTTTGGAGTTGATCCAATTATGGTCTCACTGCTTGTGGATATTTGGATTTTGTTTCATTTTGCTGCATGGCCAACATGGCTACCCTTGAATATAGTTACTTTTTAGTTACTGTAAAAATCAAAATGTTGCAAGCTGCTGGCCTGCAGTCAGTGAGACTGTGAACCTTTGTTACCATAAAAGTAATGGAAGCTATAGCAGCACTCTAGTGCCCTTCCTTGAACTACAGTTCTAACGCCCTGAATGCCTGTCTGCACTGTAAAATCAAACTGATCTGATCCTCAGTCTGTCGCCTCACAGGCCATCTGATCCCTTCTAAACACAATGAAGAGACTCCATATCCCATGATTCCTTTGGACAATTAAATTGTTTATGAAACAGACTACTGTGTAGTGAAGATGGATCTTAAAACGTAGTTATAAAAAAGGGGTAATATTTTGTTATGTAACATTAGATTAGCTATTGCTGAAAGAAAGAAAGAAAAAGAAAGAAAGAAGTAACTCATAAGTAACTCATAACTTACAACAAATTATTCCAAAGCTCAGATAAAGAATAGCATTGATAGTTTATAATAATATCCCCAGCTTTACTTTATCTGTGATGCAAGCCATCTTAGATAATTTTTACTACTTTGTGTGGTTATAACCAGACAAACGCAAAACTCTGTTATTTTTCTTAAGATAATAACAAGGCCTTATACAAGAGCAGGAAGCCAAAGAGGATCCATTATGTGTCTTGTTGCACGTCCCTTTCAGGAAATACTGTTATTAATTTGTGACTCTACCAGGGCTTGCTTAAAGGAAATAATGAGTATGTTTTAAAACAATGGTTGCTGGCCTTTTGTGTGGAAGACGTACAACATGTTCCCCAGAGTGTTTCATAAAGCTTAAGGCTGCTTGAGATGCAGCCAGAGTAATATAAGAAAGGCTATTGCATGTCTGTCTCACTGCCAGGATGTATTTAGAAGGGGGGTGCGAGGTGGAATGGTTTGGACAAACCAGCATTGTGGGCCAACCATGGAGACAAGTATCTCATCATTTTAAAGTGCCACTAGTGCATATCTTAAGACAGGAATGTGAATGGCTGAAAACTGTAAGTTTAACCTTCATGCACCAGAATGTAAAAATGCAAAAAGCTTGCATTTACCTTGTTTCCCAAAAATAAGACAGTGTCTTATATTAATTTGTGCTAGGTCTTATTTTCAGGGGATGTCTTATTTTTCCATGAATAAGAATTCAGAATTGACATTTATTGTTGAACAAAAAAAACATTTATAATATACTGTATATATATTTATATACAAAACCTTTGCTAGGTCTTACTTTTGGGGGAGGCCTTATATTTAGTAATTCAGCAAAACCTCTACTAGGTCTTATTTTCAGGGAATGTCTTATTTTTGGGGAAACAGGGTAGTGAGTTGTGGGGAAATTTCTGATCCCAGTGAGAATTCCAGGG